>CM056051.1:100911351-102276351 GCA_029574335.1 Rana kukunoris
ACTTGTGGAGGCTGTTGCTGAGAAGATGGAGCAATGAAGGACGGTTTCGCGGGTGTGAGTGCCATGGATCGTGGGATTTCTGCCGAGAACACTGTGAGGGGTGAGATACCTACTATTGTCTCATCCCGGGTTTTGGGGTGGCCACTGTTGCGGAGACTGTTGGGTCATCTTTTCCTGTGGACCCTGCTGCCGGGTGGTGGGGTGCCTCTTGTGTTTCCCCCTCCGGCCCTTCAGTTTCTGAGTCCGTGGCGATGACCCCCCCGCGATGGAGTGGGGTGATTGCGAACAGGGTAGTATAACTAGCCCATGTCTTGCGATGGACCACATACACGGCTGCTGGAGGGTGAGCCAACTAAAGCGACCAGAGTACTGGTTTTCATGACATTGGGGTACCCTCTGGGGTTTTGGGGAGCATAACGGGTCAGCCCCAAGTGGGTCCCTAGGCGGTGCGGGACCCCACCGGCAGCAATTATTTCTGCTGGGGGTGTTTCCGGTGCTTGTGCACCTGCTGTGCCCGGGGCCCTGGGAAAGACTTAAGTATAGCTGTTGATAATGTTTGATTCTAGCAATGTTGTTGTTTCTGATCTCCCCCCGCCTCCTCCCCAAATCAGTGGGTCCCAGGAGGCCGGGGTTATGTCGGCCCTAAAAGTGGGGTTGTCTTTTGCAGATGTCACTGGTGGCAGGGTACAGCTTGGGCGTTTTTATAGTGCCCCACGGTACGATGGCTTTTAGGGGCTCAGTGCCAGCTGCCACTAGGGGGGGGGAGTGGAGCGTAAGCGCCATAATGTTGTGCAGCTGCGCTGGTTGGAAGAGTTTGGTCGTCCTCCGGGGAGAGACGAGGTGGTGGATATGGTGTTGGCCCTTGGGTTTAAGGCATCAGACATGTTTGCTGTTATCCACCCCTCGGGCTCCCTGGAGTATGATGTAAGTTTTGGTACCCCCGTCTTAATGGAGAGTTTTATCTCCAGACGGGAGGTGGTGAAGAATCAGTCCTCGTGGAAATCCTTTAGAGCAGTCCCCTGTCTAGACAGGAAGAAATAAAAAGGGTGTCAGTCCTGGTTAGAAATGAATCTATTCCCGCAGAAGATTATCACAACATGGTTGGGGCGGTACGGCCAGGTGATGCCCCGCCAGGGAAAGTTTGGATGCCAAGGGGATCTGGACTGGGGCCTGGTCTGTCCAGTAAAGGCTTAGACGCATCGGGTTATCAGTGACACATGTGCCTGCGTCAGGTTATATTGGAGGGATAGGATCCTTGCATTCTATCCAGGGCAACCCAAGCTCTGTTTTAGATGCAACAGTCCTTTGCATTTCAGTAGGGACTGTAGGGAACCCTTTTGCACAAAGTGTAATGAAGCTGGCACTTGGCCAGCGGGTGCAATAAATTTCAATGCAATCTGTGCGGTGTTATGGGGCACGTTTTTAGCCAGTGCCCCTCGGCCTTTCGGGCACCTGTTGGGGGGTGTCTCCCCCTGCGGGGTCTGGGGGGTCTAGGGAGTCTGTGCTTCCGGTTGTTTCGTCGGCCGGGCCTCCTGCCCGCTCCAGCTGGCTGGCGCAGTGACTCTTGAGGGTCAGTCTTTTGTGATGGGTTCCGGGAGTCCGGGGCCATCGTCAGGAAGATTGGGTCATAAGTCGGAGGCTCGAGAGTTTCCCCTTTAAAATCTGGGGGGAGGGGTAAGGCCCTTTGGTGCAATCTGTGGTATCTCGTGGCAAGGCTAAGATGCCTAGGGTGGTGTTGCATCCCCCTTCTCGGATTCGCAGCCCATTCCTACTTGGTCTGGGTCCTCTGTCCCTGTGTCTGGTGGTGGGGGGGATCAAGAGGCGGGTCGTTTCTCTGATTCTGATACCCCTAGTACGAGACCTGTTCGTAAGGGCAGAAGGGGTAAGGTTCCTAGAGATCCCCCAGCCAGTTGTAGACTTGCCTTCTCAGCCAGGTAAGGAGAGTAAAAGCAATGTTTGGGTGGCGGTGGGAAAGGGGCGGTGTGAAAGCAGTCCTGGGGTGATCCCCAGTTCTGGGTCAGGTCCTGGTCCGGGTGTTTCCTCTCCAGAAGGTGGAGTTGGGGCGACAAGTAGTGCCCAGACTCCCCCTGGTATAGCCCTGCAGAACAGGTTTTCCACCTTGGATCCTGTGGAGGATTCTGGTGGGGGTATGGTTGCAGGGGATTGTGCTGATGGAAGTAAATGAGTAATTTTATTATAAAAAAAAAAAAAAAATGCAGTAATGTGGTAACATGTGTATGAGCAATGTTGGGTGGGCGTGGAAAGGGGCGGTGTAAAAGCAGTCCTGGGGTGAGTAATTTTACTAAAAAAAAAAAAAAAAAAAAAAAAAAAAAAAAGCAGTAATGTGGTAGCATGTGTATGTACAATTGCGTGGTTGCGTAGATTTTAAAGTTTTGGGGAAGGTTGGGGTTATGATTTTGTTTTATTTGTTTATACATAATAGAAGTATGTATGTTTTAGGGGTTGGGGTTACTTGGGAAGTGGAAATGATTAAAGAGTATAATATAATGCAAGTTATGGAGCAGGTATTGGTGCGATTTTAGTGATGTGCAAGATGGTATATGTATAGTATGTGTGGGAAGTGTTTGTACGTAAAGAAAATGTTTAGTGGTAGAGGGTTGCTTTGGTACTTGGGAAGTGGTAATGACTAAAGAGTATAAAAATGCAAGTGAGTGGGGCAGGTATTGGTGCTAATTTTAGTGATGTATAGATGGTATATGTATAGCATGGTGGGATAATATTTGTATGTAAAGAAAATGTATTGGGCAGAGGGTCGTTTTGGTTTAATTGTTTTTGTCTTTTTCTGTATACATTTTTGGTCGTAGAATTTTCAATAAAAAATTGCCACTCTCTCGGTCCTTCTAGCCGTTTTCTGCCGGGGGGGAACACCCACTGATGCTCTCCGCCATGCTTGGCCAGGCCCCCACCCCAAAATTAAGCTCTTTCACATCCGGGGGGGGGGGCGGCCGAAAACAGCGGAAACAACGGGGGTGTCGCCCCACCTCGGGCTTCTCCGCTTCTGCCTGGCTCCTCCCGAGGCCAGGGCTTCTTTTCGCCCGTCTTCCGCCGGAGGGCGCCACTCTCCGGGCTTCTCGTCGGCTTCTGCCTGGCTCCTCCGCGGGGGCCAGGGCTTTCGTCGCTGTGTCGCCGTCTTCCGCCGCCGCCCCCTCACCACGAAGCTCCGTGCCTGTGTGTGGAGGGCAGCGGGCTTCGAGTTTTTCGGCCGGGGTGAGGGTCGCACATCTCACCCGGACTTCTAGTCGTTTTCCCGCCGCTGCCCCCCTTCACCATGAAGCTTCCTGCTTATGGGGGAGGGCGGCGGGCTTCTCGTCGCTGTCCTCCGCCGCGGGGTGACACTCGCGGGCTTCTTGTTCCATTCGATGTTGACACGGCGAGGTCCGGCGCTGAAATGCCGACAGAGCGGTGGGCACGGACTTATATTGGCATTGGGCGTGGGCGTGGTTATGCCACCATGTGACCTTAACCCATGTGACATCACATTCCCATCATGCCCTGTGATGTCACATGGGTTAAGGTCACATGGTGGCATAACCACGCCCACGCCAAATGCCAATATAAGTCCGTGCCCACCGCTCTGTCGGCATTTCAGCGCCGGGACCTCGCTGTGTCAACATCGAATGGAACAAGAAGCCCGCGAGTGTCACCCCGGGCGGAAGACAGCGACGAGAAGCCCGCCGCCCTCCCCATAAGCAGGAAGCTTCATGGTGAAGGGGCGGGCGGCGAAAACGACTAGAAGTCCGGGTGAGATGTGGCGACCCCCACCCCGGCCGAAATCTTCGAAGCCCGCTGCCCTCCCACACAGGCACGGAGCTTCGTGGTGAAGGGGGCGGCGGCGGAAGACGGCGACACAGCGACGAGAAGCCCTGGCCCCCGCGGAGGAGCCAGGCAGAAGAGGCTATCGAGAGCCCCCCCGGCAGAAAACTACGAAGCCCGCGGCCCTCCCCCATAGGCAGGAAGCTTCATGGTGAAGGGGGTCGCGGCGGAAGACGACTAGAAAACCGGGGTGGGATGTACGACCCTCACCCCGGCGAAAACTTCGAAGCCCGCTGCCCTCCCCCACAAGCACGGAGCTTCGTGATGAAGGGGGCGGCGGCAGAAGACTGCGGTGGCGAAGACCGGGGGGGTTGGTGGAAGACCCCCGGAGCTGGCTAATAAATTATTTTATTCTTGTGTGGTTTATTTGTGTTAACACTTTTTCCACCAGGTGAATGGGTAGGGGTACCATGTACCCCATACTCATTCACATAGGATGGGGGGCCAGAATCTGGGGGCCGCCTTATTAAAGGGGCTCTCAGATTCTGATTGGCTCCCGCCCGCATACCCCGACAACCAATGGCCAGGGTTGTCGGGAAGAGGCTCTTGTCCCTATCGACATGGGGACAAGAGTGCTTTGGGGTGGGGGGGCAGTGCCCCCCTCCCTCAAAGCACACACTCCCCCATGTCGAGGGCATGTGGTCTGGTACGGCTCAGGAGGGGGGGGCGCTCGCTCGTCCCCACCTCCATTCCTGTCCGGCCAGACTGCGTGCCTGGGATAAGGCTTGGTACGGATCTGGGGGGGGAACCCCACGCCGTTTTTGGCATGGGTTAACCCCTCACGTTCCGGACCAAAGCCGGAGAGCCTAGTATACCCCTGGGGGGAACCCGCGCCGGTTTCAAATTTGAAATTTGGCGCGGAGTTCCCCTTTAGTGTCGGCGCAGCCCGAGAACAGCTCGGAGATTGCCGTGCGCCGTTTCAAGCAGTGCAAACACTGCTACGCCGCTTGGTATTTACCAAGAATTTCTCGGCGTACTGACAAGGCGCACGGCATTCCTGAAATCTCCCTCTGCGCATGCCCAGTATGCAAATGAACCTTCCGAGGTTCTGGCGTACTTTGCAAGCGCACGGGGATCGGTTCTCAAAAGTCACTTTCGCTTTCAATTCGGCCCGCCACACACGTTCAAACACATGTCACTACACTTCCCCTGCATCACCCCCCCTACCTCCCCTCATAAACTCCATCCCCGATGTTTACAAAACTAAATGCCGTACGCCAGCTCTGTACTGGCGTGCTGTGCGCCCTCTCCTGGGCGCATTAGGCAGTTTAGTAAATGAAGAAATACACTGCACTGGCAGTGTATCTCTTTTGTAAATCTCAAAAACGGGTTATTTCCTGCTTGTGCACCATGAGTCATGGCGCACAGGCTTGGTAAATCAGCCCCTGTGTCTCTATCTATCTCTCTCTCTCTCTCTGTCTGTCTCACTTCTCTAAGCAAGCCGGAACACACTACACGAGGCCGCCCGGGAGGTGGCCTTTTATAGTGTGGGGCGTGTGCTAAAGCCCTGAGCCCTAATTGGCCAAAGCACCCAGGCTTTGGCCAATTAGGTCTCTTCGTTTTTTGGGCGCTGTGATTGGCCAAGCATGCGGGGTCATGGTGCATGCTTGGCCAATCATCAGCACGCAAAGCCGCAATGAATTATGGGCCGTTGCGCGTCATTCGAAATTTGGCGTATACGACCCGATTTGTTCTTTTTCGACGAACAATCGAACAGCCGATGTTCGATGTGAACATGTGTTCGCATCGAGCGCGAAGCTCATCCCTACTTGGCAGACTTCTGGCATTGGTGAACAAACAATTAAATGTATCATTACATTGTTCTCTGGTGTTTTTCATATTATTTTTAGTAGTACAAATGGCACTATAGTTTCCAATGGCTGTTTGCAACATGGGAACTTTCTTGTCACCTGCCATAACCCTCCCCCATCTATCCCCATTCCACTCTCCATTAATGTCTGATAGAGATGTATAGAATGGTTCGCCGGTGAACATTGCTTGTTCGTGTTCGCCGCTGCCGGCGAACATATCCGATGTTCGACCCGCCCCCTATTCGTCATGATTGAGCAATCTTTGACCCGTACAGTCAGCAGACACATTCCTCCAGCCAATCAGCAGCATACCCTCCCTCCCTGACCCTCCCAGCTCTAGGGCAGCATCCATTTTAGATTCATTCTGGACCTGCAGTCAGAGTGAGAGGAGGGATAGTGTTGCTGCTGCTGATTTTATAGGGAAAGCGATAGTTAGGCCAGTGTACTCCAGTCCTGAAAGACTCATCTGATCTCTGCTGTTAGAACAGTGTCCTGACAGCACCCCAAACAGCCCTTTTTAGGGCTAATCAATCAGTCTGTATATATTTATACACTGTATTGAGTTTAGCTAGACTAGAGGTGCAGGGTGCTGTGTAATATAAAGGGGTGCAGGGTGCTATATAAAAGGGCCCAGAGCTGTGGGGTGCTGTGTAATGTAAGGTGCCCAAGCTCATATAGTGTAAACTGTGCCCACCTGTCCAGTGCCACATCTCATCTATATTTTGTTGGCACAGTTGTAAACATATTAGAACAAAATTCACTGCAATACAGAATATTAGTAATTTGTCTGCCAGGGTGTCTTTGGCTCATATAGCTAAAAAAAATGTAGCAAGTAGCCAATTTACATTATACAATTAACTGACCCTTGGGATAAGCCAAAAGTGATCAGTTAGTTAGTATTATTCCCTTTACACAGGGATACATATTATGTAGATAATGTAACTCAGAATTGAGACAGGATTTATTGGCATCCGAGTTGCAGAGGAGACAGCAAGAGAATGGGGAAGAGACCCAGTTCTAGTTCCCTGTCCCTCTGGTCTGCCCCCAGTGCCCTGTCCCTCTGGTCTGCCCCCGATGCCCTGTCCCATATTGTTAAAGTTGTTGTTGGTAATATTTAATTTTGTAACTTGATTCTGCATAAAAAAAATTAACACTACAAAATAGGGGTTTGTTTTATGTTTTTTTTATGAATATATTTTTTATTTACTAGTAATGGCGGCGATCAGTGATTTTTATGGCTACTGCGACATTATTGCGGACACATTTTGGGGACCTTTGGCATTTTTCTAGCGACCAATGGTATACAAATGCATTGCTTACTATAAAAATGTCACTGGCAGGGAAGGGGTTAACACTAGGGGCGAGGAAGGGGTTGATTATGTTACCTGGGTGTGTTCTAACTGTAAAGGGGGTGGGACTGACTAGGGGAAATGACAGATCGCTGTTCATTTATTGTATGAACAGATGAGCAGGCATTCCCCCCCTGACAGGACCGGGATAAAGGGGAACTCCACACCAAATAAAAAAAAAAGGCGTGGGGTCCCCCTCCAGGTGCACAACAGGCTCTTAGATTTGGTCTGGAACGTAAGGGGTTAAACCTACGCCAAAAAAACGACGTGGGGTTCCCCCCCCCCAGATCCAGACCAAACCCTTATCCCAGGCACGCAGTCTGGCCGGACAGGAATGGGGGTGGGAACGAGCGAGTGGCCCCCCACCTAGGCCTTACCAGACCGCATGCCCTTGACGTGGGGGATTTTGTGCTTTGGGGGAGGGGGGCACTGCCCCCCCCAAAGCACTCTTGTCCCCATGTCAATAGGGACAAGAGCCTCTTCCCGACAACCCTGGCCATTGGTTGTCGGGGTATGCGGGCGGGGGGCTTATCAGAAACTAAGAGCCCCCTCTAATAAGGGGGCCCCCAGATTCTGGCCCCCCACCCTATGTGAATGAGTATGGGGTACATCGTACCCCTACCCATTTACCTGGGGAAAAAAATAAAGGAAAAAAATTCACCACACGGGATAAAGGGGAACTCCACACCAATTTTTTTTTTAAACGGCGTGGGGTCCCCCTCCAGGTGCACAACAGGCTCTTAGATTTGATCTGGAACATAAGGGGTTAAACCCACGCCAAAAACAGCTTGGGGTTCCCCCTCAGATCCAGACCAAACCCTTCTCCCAGGCACGCAGTCTGGCCGGACAGGAATGGGGGTGGGGACGAGCGAGCGCCCCCCCCCCTCCTGAGCCGTACCAGACCACATGCCCTCGACATGGGGGAGTGTGTGCTTTGGGGGAGGGGGGCACTGCCCCCCCACCCCAAAGCACTCTTGTCCCCATGTCGATAGGGACAAGAGCCTCTTCCCAACAACCCTGGCCGTTGGTTGTCGGGGTATGCGGGCGGGGGGCTTATCAGAATCTGAGAGCCCCCTATAATAAGGGGGCCCCCAGATTCTGGCCCCCCACCCTATGTGAATGAGTATGGGGTACATCGTACACCTACCCATTCACCGGGTGGAAAAGTGTAAACACAAATAAACCACACAGAATAAAATAATTTATTAGTCAGCTCTGGGGGTCTTCTGCCGGGACCCCCCACCACCAGCCCATTGGGCCCCGGGCTTTGCCGTTTTCTGCCGGGGGGGGCGACACACACCGATGCTCTCCGCCATGTTCAGCCAGGCCCCCACCCCAAAATAAGCTCTTTTACATCCGGGGGGGCCGGCCGAAAACAGCGGAGAACAACGGGGGGCGGAGCCCCTTCTCGGTCTTCTAGATGTTTTCTGCCGGGGGGCTCCAGCCCCGCACCGGTCTTCGCCGCCGCCTTCCACCGGGGGGGGGGGACACCCACCGATGATCTCCGCCATGTTCGGCCAGGCCCCCACCCCAAATTATGCTCTTTTACATCCGGGGGGCCGGCGGAACATGGCGGAGAACAACGGGGGTGTCGCCACTCCTCGGTCTTCTAGCCGTTTTCTGCCGGGGGGGAAACACCCACTGATGCTCTCCGCCATGCTTGGCCAGGCCCCCACCCCAAAATTAAGCTCTTTCACATCCGGGGGGGGGCGGCCGAAAACAGCGGAGAACAACGGGGGTGTCGCCCCACCTCGGGCTTCTCCGCTTCTGCCTGGCTCCTCCCGAGGCCAGGGCTTCTTTCGCCGTCTTCCGCCGGAGGGCGCCACTCTCCGGGCTTCTCGTCGGCTTCTGCCTGGCTCCTCCGCGGGGGCCAGGGCTTCTCGTCGCTGTGTCGCCGTCTTCCGCCGCCGCCCCCTTCACCACGAAGCTCCGTGCCTGTGTGGGAGGGCAGCGGGCTTCGAAGTTTTCGGCCGGGGTGAGGGTCGCACATCTCACCCCGGACTTCTAGTCGTTTTCGCCGCTGCCCCCTTCACCATGAAGCTTCCTGCTTATGGGGGAGGGCGGCGGGCTTCTCGTCGCTGTCCTCCGCCGCGGGGTGACACTCGCGGGCTTCTTGTTCCATTCGATGTTGACACGGCGAGGTCCGGCGCTGAAATGCCGACAGAGCGGTGGGCACGGACTTATATTGGCATTGGGCGTGGGCGTGGTTATGCCACCATGTGACCTTAACCCATGTGACATCACATTCCCATCATGCCCTGTGATGTCACATGGGTTAAGGTCACATGGTGGCATAACCACGCCCACGCCAAATGCCAATATAAGTCCGTGCCCACCGCTCTGTCGGCATTTCAGCGCCGGACCTCGCTGTGTCAACATCGAATGGAACAAGAAGCCCGCGAGTGTCACCCCGCGGCGGAAGACAGCGACGAGAAAACCGCCGCCCTCCCCATAAGCAGGAAGCTTCATGGTGAAGGGGGCGGCGGCGAAAACGACTAGAAGTCCGGGGTGAGATGTGCGACCCCCACCCCGGCCGAAAACTTCGAAGCCCGCTGCCCTCCCACACAGGCACGGAGCTTCGTGGTGAAGGGGGCGGCGGCGGAAGACGGCGACACAGCGACGAGAAGCCCTGGCCCCCGCGGAGGAGCCAGGCAGAAGAGGCTATCGAGAGCCCCCCCGGCAGAAAACTACGAAGCCCGCGGCCCTCCCCCATAGGCAGGAAGCTTCATGGTGAAGGGGGTCGCGGCGGAAGACGACTAGAAAACCGGGGTGGGATGTACGACCCTCACCCCGGCGAAAACTTCGAAGCCCGCTGCCCTCCCCCACAAGCACGGAGCTTCGTGATGAAGGGGGCGGCAGCAGAAGACTGCGGTGGCGAAGACCGGGGGGGGTTGGTGGAAGACCCCCGGAGCTGGCTAATAAATTATTTTATTCTTGTGTGGTTTATTTGTGTTAACACTTTTTCCACCAGGTGAATGGGTAGGGGTACCATGTACCCCATACTCATTCACATAGGATGGGGGGCCAGAATCTGGGGGCCGCCTTATAAAAGGGGCTCTCAGATTCTGATTGGCTCCCGCCCGCATACCCCGACAACCAATGGCCAGGGTTGTCGGGAAGAGGCTCTTGTCCCTATCGACATGGGGACAAGAGTGCTTTGGGGTGGGGGGGCAGTGCCCCCCTCCCTCAAAGCACACACTCCCCCATGTCGAGGGCATGTGGTCTGGTACGGCTCAGGAGGGGGGGGGCGCTCGCTCGTCCCCACCTCCATTCCTGTCCGGCCAGACTGCGTGCCTGGGATAAGGCTTGGTACGGATCTGGGGGGGAACCCCACGCCGTTTTTGGCATGGGTTAACCCCTCACGTTCCGGACCAAAGCCGGAGAGCCTAGTATACCCCTGGGGGGGAACCCGCGCCGGTTTCAAATTTGAAATTTGGCGCGGAGTTCCCCTTTAGTGTCGGCGCAGCCCGAGAACAGCTCGGAGATTGCCGTGCGCCGTTTCAAGCAGTGCAAACACTGCTACGCCGCTTGGTATTTACCAAGAATTTCTCGGCGTACTGACAAGGCGCACGGCATTCCCTGAAATCTCCCTCTGCGCATGCCCAGTATGCAAATGAACCTTCCGAGGTTCTGGCGTACTTTGCAAGCGCACGGGGATCGGTTCTCAAAAGTCACTTTCGCTTTCAATTCGGCCCGCCACACACGTTCAAACACATGTCACTACACTTCCCCTGCATCACCCCCCTCCCTCCCCTCATAAACTCCATCCCCGATGTTTACAAAACTAAATGCCGTACGCCAGCTCTGTACTGGCGTGCTGTGCGCCCTCTCCTGGGCGCATTAGGCAGTTTAGTAAATGAAGAAATACACTGCACTGGCAGTGTATCTCTTTTGTAAATCTCAAAAACGGGTTATTTCCTGCTTGTGCACCATGAGTCATGGCGCACAGGCTTGGTAAATCAGCCCCTGTGTCTCTATCTATCTCTCTCTCTCTCTGTCTGTCTCACTTCTCTAAGCAAGCCGGAACACACTACACGAGGCCGCCCGGGAGGTGGCCTTTTATAGTGTGGGGCGTGTGCTAAAGCCCTGAGCCCTAATTGGCCAAAGCACCCAGGCTTTGGCCAATTAGGTCTCTTCGTTTTTTGGGCGCTGTGATTGGCCAAGCATGCGGGGTCATGGTGCATGCTTGGCCAATCATCAGCACGCAAAGCCGCAATGAATTATGGGCCGTTGCGCGTCATTCGAAATTTGGCGCATACGACCCGATTTGTTCTTTTTCGACGAACGATCGAACAGCCGATGTTCGATGTGAACATGTGTTCGCATCGAGCGCGAAGCTCATCCCTACTTGGCAGACTTCTGGCATTGGTGAACAAACACTTAAATGTATCATTACATTGTTCTCTGGTGTTTTTCATATTATTTTTAGTAGTACAAATGGCACTATAGTTTCCAATGGCTGTTTGCAACATGGGAACTTTCTTGTCACCTGCCATAACCCTCCCCCATCTATCCCCATTCCACTCTCCATTAATGTCTGATAGAGATGTATAGAATGGTTCGCCGGTGAACATTGCTTGTTCGTGTTCGCCGCTGCCGGCGAACATATCCGATGTTTGACCCGCCCCCTATTCGTCATGATTGAGCAATCTTTGACCCTGTACCTTACAGTCAGCAGACACATTCCTCCAGCCAATCAGCAGCATACCCTCCCTCCCTGACCCTCCCAGCTCTAGGGCAGCATCCATTTTAGATTCATTCTGGACCTGCAGTCAGAGTGAGAGGAGGGATAGTGTTGCTGCTGCTGATTTTATAGGGAAAGCGATAGTTAGGCCAGTGTACTCCAGTCCTGAAAGACTCATCTGATCTCTGCTGTTAGAACAGTGTCCTGACAGCACCCCAAACAGCCCTTTTTAGGGCTAATCAATCAGTCTGTATATATTTATACACTGTATTGAGTTTAGCTAGACTAGAGGTGCAGGGTGCTGTGTAATATAAAGGGGTGCAGGGTGCTATATAAAAGGGCCCAGAGCTGTGGGGTGCTGTGTAATGTAAGGTGCCCAAGCTCATATAGTGTAAACTGTGCCCACCTGTCCAGTGCCACATCTCATCTATATTTTGTTGGCACAGTTGTAAACATATTAGAACAAAATTCACTGCAATACAGAATATTAGTAATTTGTCTGCTAGGGTGTCTTTGGCTCATATAGCTAAAAAAAATGTAGCGAGTAGCCAATTTACATTATACAATTAACTGACCCTTGGGATAAGCCAAAAGTGATCAGTTAGTTAGTATTATTCCCTTTACACAGGGATACATATTATGTAGATAATGTAACTCAGAATTGAGACAGGATTTATTGGCATCCGAGTTGCAGAGGAGACAGCAAGAGAATGGGGAAGAGACCCAGTTCTAGTTCCCTGTCCCTCTGGTCTGCCCCCAGTGCCCTGTCCCTCTGGTCTGCCCCCGATGCCCTGTCCCATATTGTTAAAGTTGTTGTTGGTAATATTTAATTTTGTAACTTGATTCTGCATAAAAAAATTAACACTACAAAATAGGGGTTTGTTTTATGTTTTTTTTATGAATATATTTTTTATTTACTAGTAATGGCGGCGATCAGTGATTTTTATGGCTACTGCGACATTATTGCGGACACATTTTGGGGACCTTTGGCATTTTTCTAGCGACCAATGGTATACAAATGCATTGCTTACTATAAAAATGTCACTGGCAGGGAAGGGGTTAACACTAGGGGCGAGGAAGGGGTTGATTATGTTACCTGGGTGTGTTCTAACTGTAAAGGGGGTGGGACTGACTAGGGGAAATGACAGATCGCTGTTCATTCATTGTATGAACAGATGAGCAGGCATTCCCCCCCTGACAGGACCGGGATAAAGGGGAACTCCACACCAAATAAAAAAAAAAGGCGTGGGGTCCCCCTCTTGGTGCACAACAGGCTCTTAGATTTGGTCTGGAACGTAAGGGGTTAAACCTACGCCAAAAAAACGACGTGGGGTTCCCCCCCCCAGATCCAGACCAAACCCTTATCCCAGGCACGCAGTCTGGCCGGACAGGAATGGGGGTGGGAACGAGCGAGTGGCCCCCCACCTAGGCCTTACCAGACCGCATGCCCTTGACGTGGGGGATTTTGTGCTTTGGGGGAGGGGGGCACTGCCCCCCCCCAAAGCACTCTTGTCCCCATGTCAATAGGGACAAGAGCCTCTTCCCGACAACCCTGGCCATTGGTTGTCGGGGTATGCGGGCGGGGGGCTTATCAGAAACTAAGAGCCCCCTCTAATAAGGGGGCCCCTAGATTCTGGCCCCCCACCCTATGTGAATGAGTATGGGGTACATCGTACCCCTACCCATTTACCTGGGGAAAAAAATAAAGGAAAAAAATGCACCACACGGGATAAAGGGGAACTCCACACCAATTTTTTTTTTAAAACGGCGTGGGGTCCCCCTCTAGGTGCATAACAGGCCCTTAGATTTGATCTGGAACGTAAGGGGTTAAACCCATGCCAAAGAAACGGCGTGGGGTTCCCCCCCCCAGATCCAGACCAAACCCTTATCCCAGCCACGCAGTCTGGCCGGACAGGAATGGGGGTGGGGACAAGTGAGCGCCCCCCCCCTCCTAAACCGTACAAGACCGCATGCCCTCGACATGGGGGAGTGTGTGCTTTGGGGGAGGGATAGGGACAAGAGCCTCTTTCTGACAACCCTGGCCGTTGGTTGTCGGTATGCGGGCGGGGGGCTTATCAGAACCTGAGAGCCCCCTTTAATAAGGGGGCTCCCAGATACCGGCCCCCCACCCTATGTGAATGACTATGGGGTACATCGTACCCCTACCCATTCACCTGGGGAAAAGTGTAAAAATAAGACACCACACAGAATAAAATAATTTATTAGTCAGCTGGGGGTCTTCTGCCGGGGCCCCCCACCCCATTGGGCCCCGGGCTTCGCCGTTTTCTGCCGGGGGTGCGCTTGCCCCCCGGGCTTTCAGCTGTCTTCCGCCGGGGGGGCGACACCCCCGGTCTTTTCTGCCGTCGCCCCCACCCCATAAAGCTCTTTTACATCGGGGGGGCCCGGCAGAAAAGACTGGGGGTTTCGCCCCCTGGGCTTCTGGCTGTCTTCTGCCGGGGGGTGCTCCAGCCCCCCCGGGCTTCTCTCCGCTGTCTTCCGCCGCGGGGTACCACCCACGGGCTTCTCCAGTGCTTTCTGCCTGGCTCCTCCGCTGGGGCCAGGGCTTCTCGTCGCTGTCTTCCGCTGCGGCCCCCTTCACCATGAAGCTCCGTTGCTTATGGGGGAGGGCCGCACGCTTCATCGGCTTCTGCCTGGCTCCTCCGCTGGGGCCAGGGCTTCTCTCTACTGTCTTCTTCCATTCGATGTTGACACGACGAGGTCCTGCGCTGAAATGCCGACAGAGCGGTGCGCACCGACTTATATTGGCATGGGGCGTGGGCGTGGTGATGCCACTTTGTGACCTCAACCCATGTGACATCATGGGGCATGATGGGAATGTGATGTCACATGGGTTAATGTCACATGGTGGCATCACCACGCCCTATGCCAATATAAGGGGCGGCGGCGGTGCGGGACGACATGTCTGCTGGTAAGTGTACTAACCAGCAGACATGTCGGGCGGACACATTCCCACCCGATAGATTTCAAAGCATGCTTTGAAATCTGTCGGGTGGACAAATCTGTCCGCTAGCCCATACACACGATCGGAGATGTCAGCTGAAACGGTCCATCGGACGGTTTTCAGCGGACATATCCGCTCGTGTGTACGAGGCCTAAGGCCGCGTACACACCATCGGACATATCCGATGAAAACGGTCCGCGGACCATTTCCATCGGATATGTCCGATCGGGAGTTTGATCCGATGGCGTGTACACACCATCGGATCAAATTCCCCGCCGCCGGACGGCGCGGTGACGTGGCGGTGACGTTGACGCCGCCACGTCACCACTACGTCACCGCACCAGGAAGTAAAACACTTCCGCGCATGCGCCGAATCCATTCGGCGGCGGCGGCGGTGGGGGACGACATGTCTGCTGGTAAGTGTACTAACCAGCAGACATGTCGGGCGGACAGATTCCCACCGGATAGATTTCAAAGCATGCTTTGAAATCTGTCGGGTGGAGAAATCTGTCCGCTAGCCCATACACATGAGCGGAGATGTCTGCTGAAACGGTCCATCGGACCGTTTTCAGCGGACATATCCCCTCGTGTGTACGCGGCCTCAGACTTTTATTAATTAATTGATTCTGATACAATCTCAGGGAAGGCCATTTCTACCGGTCTGATTCCAAATTACAAGAAAGAATGCATAGACAGACAAAGAGATTCACGTCTCACCTTCCCATCATGATCAGCAAAAAGAGACTGGGCAGACCCCAGCTTTGCAGTTTTATTAAACACACAAAATCTTCTCATTGGTTCACATCATATGTCTCATTATACAGATACACCCACTCTACGTGCGACCCTCATTGGCCAGTTCACACAGGCATAAGAAAAAGTCAATTGTCAGCTCCTTCGATCAGTCCTTTCCAAAAAGTCACACAGGCTCAAATTCCTTTGCAGGAAGGCAGCTTTCTTCTCAAATTTCTTTCTGGAATTTAGGAGTGAGTGGGGGAAGGGTAGCTTTTCTCTTGAAAAGTCCATCTGTATGCGCACACAAAAAACTTCAGAGTTCCATATCTGTAACATGGGGGGGGGGGAATGGAGGATGGCAGCATTTGTTTTTGATAAAAGTCTTTTTGTACTCCAATTTGAATGGTAACTTCTGAAACTTAATTTCATATTTTCAAACTTTAAAACAATCTTATCAGGGAAAATATACACTTCATTTCAAATGGTAACTTTTATAAGGCAATATCTAAGTGGCTCTTATTCATAACACAAAAATATTAATTTTTCCATATTCCCATCCATCACAGCGGCCTAACATGCTATAAGTCTATCATTGACCTACTACATATGGTATTTTTTGAGCCCTAAATAAGTTCACTTTACTACCAATATTTATTAAAAGGGGACAAACTATATGGGGGACTCCATTATCTGAGCGCACCACATGGCAAGTCCCGACACAAGTTTATTCACACATCACCAGTTTGATCTCATCACTGGCAAGGACATTCACATCTCAACCAGGCAGCGCCATTACCCTACTATTTACCAATCCATCATACTCATCCCCTTCCCAGGGGGTCTCATAGAGGGCAGCAGCCTACTTACCCAGTCCTAGTGCGGAAGTTTCAGCCAATTTGTATTATTTCACACACGATTTGTGTGTTTACTCTGCAGTCATGGACATTTTTGGGTATATGAGTAATAGGAAGGTTGATATAGGTGGTATTTTCAATCAGGAACAAGTTGCTATTAAACAGGATATAAACGGACTGTTTAGACAGTTCCAGCATGCGTTAGAAAAACAACTAAGAGTCTGGTGGGACATAGCCACCTTGGAGACATATATCAAAGAAAAAATTACACCAAGAAGGCTCAGGTGGGATATCCACCCCAATGACCATCTCAGTGAACCTGCCTTCACTGGAAAATGGTACCAGTTTTTCAA
This sequence comes from Rana kukunoris, assembly GCA_029574335.1. Lineage (NCBI taxonomy): Eukaryota > Metazoa > Chordata > Amphibia > Anura > Ranidae > Rana > Rana kukunoris. Next base: position 100,927,934 of record CM056051.1, read on the forward strand.
TAAATGTGAAGGGCACCTCCTACAAACCATCATAAAAAGAAGACAATTTTAATTAAGAAGTGCTGAAGCACACATAGTAGAACTACAAAATGTATTACTACTATTTGTAGGAAAAACTGAGTACAAAGAGAAGGAACTACATCTACAGGAGAATATCAAAAAATATAATATTGAAGTCTAAACCAAGAAACAGAAAAAATTCAAACGAGATGTAACAGATTACAAAAACAGGGTCTACAAATGGCAGACCGAAGATGACCATGGTTTTGAACCAGATGAACCATTCATGGAAGAAAGTTCTGATGCCAACAGTGGTGAACTAGAGACGGAGGATGAAACTAGTCGCCCAAGGTTAAGGTTTGAGACACCCCCGGGGAGAGGATATCGGACCCCAAACCCACCAGCGTATTACAACAGTCGAAGGGGAAAAAGAAGTCCATATAATCCACTTGAAGAGTTTGTTCCAAGAAACTCTAGAAATGCAAATTTTCAGAGGTCCAATATTCCTAGACGGCCAAGAAACACTTATATAAGGGATAATGAAAGAAGACCTTCTACATCCAACAGGCCCATTCATATGAAGAACAGGGGTTTTCCCATAGCCGGTCCACAAAACAGACCACCGGGAAGATGGCAGGCAAGACCCCCCTACAGAAATCCCAATTGGAGAGGAAGCGCTTGGAAACAAAAAGGACAGATAGGAAATTATGTGACCCCGGAGATGCCCAAAGAGGACAGGAAACAAGGGAATATCAACAGCACCACCAAATACAACACATGAATGGAAGACAAGCGAGGACCCAAGACTGGGAGAGGAATATGGGAACACAAGAATGGGACGTAGAAAGAACTGAATCCCCAGAGGGAAGAGAGGGGGGAAGAAAAAAACGATAGAGATAATATTAGGGCAAGGCATTTTTAATCTAAGTGATGTCATGTTAACGGAGGAGGAGATGAGAGTCCTAGATCTTGGACTCAAATATGCCTTGGAAAAAACTTTAGATCACTTTGAGACATATATAGATCTCCAAAAATTTCTCAGAAAAATCTATTTAAAAAAGCATTTTGCCTTAAATACAAATGAAACAGCATCTGAAGAACCTATCTACAAAGGAACCAAACTGAAAAATAACTTGGTTTATAACCCACAAACTAAAGGTAATGAATGCATCCTGGCATTCAAAAAGATGGTAGAACGAGACATAAAGAACATCAAACGTAAGGGTGAAAAACGGAAACACAATGTATTGAAAGTTATCAAGGAAATATCGAAGAAAAAGGAAGTAGTAAAAATACCAGCAGATAAGGGGGGGGACTTGTGATTTTAAACATTAAAGATTATGAAGATGAAATGGAAAAACTATTAAAGGTGCAGGATACATACAAAAAATTGAAGGCCAACCCAAAAATCACGTATGAGAAGTTGCTTAAAACATATGTGAGGAAGAGAAGAGATCTAAACATCCTAAGCAAACGAGAGTCAGAGTATCTGGTGGCGGAAGCGACTAGAACACCAGTAATGTACCAGGTACCCAAGATTCACAAAAGACTAACCAACCCGCCAGGTAGGCCCATCATCAGTGGGATTAATTCCATTTTTTCTAGATTGGGAGAATACCACGACCAGTTTTTGAAACCCCTGGTGTCTCAGGGAAGATCCCATCTCAAGGACAGCACACAACTTATGAATGAACTAAATGATTTTGACAATTCAGGACACTACTTGCTTGCCACAATTGACGTGGAATCCTTGTACACCAGTATAAGACAATCTGATGGCCTGAAAAGAGGTAGAAAAAGCTCTTCATGAAAAATCTGATATGAGACAAGAACAAATCTCGTATATTTTGGAAGGTTTAAAAATGGCTATGCAGAATAATCACTTTTGGTACAATAGAGAATACTTTGTACAAACTAAAGGAGTAGCCCCCAGTGTAGCAAACTTATTCATGGACATGTGGGAAAAACAATACATCTACAACCGTAACATCACAGAAATTAAATTATACAAACGCTACATAGATGATATTTTCATCTTGTGGGAAGGAACACCAGAAACGCTTGATACCCTCATGTCAGATCTCAACAAAAATACCTTTGGCATCAAATTCACGGGCAAATGGCATTCAAACACTATAGAATATCTGGATCTTGAGATCTTTAAGAGTAAAGACTCGCTGTGCACCCAGACGTTTTTTTTAAAACAGACCAGAATGGGTACATACCCACAATAAGTTGCCACCACCCCAAGTGGATATCTAATATCCCCAAGGGGCAATTATTAAGGATTAGAAGGAATTGCCAAAGGCTTACTGATTATGACAAACAAGCAGATGTCATAATCAAAAGGTTTACAGAAAAGGGATATCAGCATACCCAGCTGATGAAAATGAAAGAACAAATACGGAATGTAGAAACGGAATGTAGAACACTGTTAAGAGCTAATCCACAAACATCCAAAAAGAATACCAATGACATAGCCTTTATAACAGGGTACAGTACTCAACACCGACAATTGGAAAAAAAACTCCAGAAATACTGGCCGATTTTAAAGGAAGACAGGACACTGGCAAATATCTTACCTAACAAGCCTAACTTCATATATCGGAGGGCACCTACCCTGAGAAACCACCTGGTCCATAATGTTGTGAATCCCCCAAAAAAGTTGGAGATATGCCCACAACTGAAGGGCTTCTATAGATGTCAAAGATGTCTCCCCTATAAAAAAAAAAGTCAAAAACAAGCTAGAAGATGTTTCACATTTAAATCAAACGTGAATCATAAACATTTTCAAGTTAAAAAGCTTATCACATGTAACAGCACACATGTTACATATGTGGTAGAGTGCCCCTGTAAATTACAGTATGTCGGACGCACCACTAGACCTCTCAAAGTTCGTATCAGAGAACATGTGAAGAATATCCGGAAAGGATTCCCTTATCACAGTCTATCCAGACACTTTGATGAAGCTCATAATAAAGATCCCTCAAAAATGGTCTTCTATAGGATAGACATGATAGAGGATCACTGGAGAGGGGGAAATAATAAGATACAAATATCCCAGAATGAAACTGAATGGATATACCGACTAGACACTTTGGCGAAAGGGTTGAATCTTGACATAGATTTGAACTGCTATATATCAAATAACTAAGAAGCACATAGCCTAGCTAAGTGTAACAGACTGAGGGAACAACACCATCAACTAAACCTAAAAAAGTCTGATTTACTCATCCATTCACTTAATTTCTTGACTACAGCTGAGCGTAATCTAGCTCGCAAACTCACTTCACAATTACTGTTCTCACAATCCTGGATTAATGTTTGGTCCAGATCCATCTATTACCACTCACCCCACGGAGATTTAAGATATGCCAAACACTGCACATATGTATACCTAACTAAGGGGTGTATGTTTATACATAAAGTGTAAGTGGCAAAGTTGCGCTAGTAGTGAACAAAATAAAGGAAAATAGCTGCCAGCATCAACAATATAACAGTGTTGCATAGAAAAGAAAAAACAGGAAATGCGGCGCTATACAGCAAAAGAAAATAATGCACACACAACAATTGAACTGCTGAAGTGTTGGTCATGTGACCAGGTGCTAATAACCGTAAAGGTGTGTAGACCAATCATCAATGCATGGAAAACAAAACATAAATAATACATACACATACAACAAATAAATATTGATGTGTTGATCATGTGATCAAATGCTAGTAATCACAGAGGTGTATAAGCCAAGTACAGATGCATGGAAAACAAATCACAAATAATAAGTCCAAGTGTACTCAGGTGGATATCATGAAAGAAAGAAAGTCCCAGATAATTAGGTGATAAAACAATGTTGAATATGTGAGGTGAGATATATCACTTTCTGGATTTTCAAACTGAAATATAGCATCCACCTTGTAGTCCAAAAATGGTCAAGAAGATAAAATACTCTTACCAGAGAAGGTGGACATACTGACCAGCGGTGGTATGTCAAACACGCATGGATAGGGTCACCAGACAGGGGAGGACCATGGAGGGAACTCTGAAGTCATCCGATCCAAGCATTAATCCAGTCACAGATCATCAGAAATAGGCGTTCCAGATGTATTAAAGCGATGAGGGCTTCAGAAGTCTCTCAGTCCACTGCTCTCCTTAACTCAAGGATGCAGTGGACTGAGAAAGACTTCTGAAGCCCTCATCGCTTTAATACATCTGGAACGCCTATTTCTGATGATCTGTGACTGGATTAATGCTTGAATTGGATGACTTCAGAGTTCCCTCCATGGTCCTCCCCGGTCTGGTGACCCTATCCATGCTTGTTTGACATACCACCGCTGGTCAGTATGTCCACCTTCTCTGGTAAGAGTATTTTATCTTCTTGACCATTTTTGGACTACACGGTGGATGCTATATTTCAGTTTGAAAATCCAGAAAGTGATATATCTCACCTCACATATTCAACATTGTTTTATCACCTAATTATCTGGGACTTTCTTTCTTTCATGATATCCACCTGAGTACACTTGGACTTATTATTTGTGATTTGTTTTCCATGCATCTGTACTTGGCTTATACACCTCTGTGATTACTAGCATTTGATCACATGATCAACACATCAATATTTATTTGTTGTATGTGTATGTATTATTTATGTTTTGTTTTCCATGCATTGATGCTTGGTCTACACACCTTTACGGTTATTAGCACCTGGCCATATGACCAACACTTCAGCAGTTCAATTGTTATATGTTTATACATACTCTCTATCTGGGCCTTAATACTTCCCTATTACACCAGCACCTTGTATACATTTGGATTGTACGCATAGTTAAATCTAACTTTTTAATTGTATGAATATGCTCTTCCCTATTTCCCTGGATTATAGTGAACAAATAGGCATTAGCATTACTAGTCATACCTCAATTAGTCCATCCACCTGATGGCTGTTTTAATTGTATTTATTTATGTATTACCTTCACTTCATGATGTCCTGGAATATGCCACTAGTGTATATAAGGCACGCCTAACAAGGGGCATATTACTTTTTTCATATATATCCTCCAGTTGGGAGTACACCTTCCATAGTCACATATTGCACACATCTGGATTGCATACACAGCCGAGGGTATTTCTCCTGACTGCCCGGAAACCCTCTCCCTCACCTCTGAGGAGAACAGTGTTGGGAGGGGTAAACGGCAGTAAAAGCAGAATCCATATAAGTTTACTTCATTCATATTCACCTAGTCACTTGATCATAGTTGAGTGGAACACTGTTCCGCGCTTCAACTTACAGATACTGCCCTGACACCAATGGAGCAATGGCTTGTTTAAATTCATGGGCCACTGCTTACCCCATGGTGTTCCAGGACAAGTTAACCCTACTTACGAGGGGTACATATATATACCTACCTTCCATTAGGTTTAAATATCCTTCCCAAATGTAACTCTGCTGTTTACACAAAAAGGTTTTCTTCCGCTTTCTTTTTACACCTTGTTGGTAATTTTTGGTGTGGCTGGAGCAAGTAGCCAATTTACATTATACAATTAACTGACCCTTGGGATAAGCCAAAAGGGATCAGTTAGTTAGTATTATTCCCTTTACACAGGGATACATATTATGTAGATAATGTAACTCAGAATTGAGACAGGATTTATTGGCATCCGAGACCCTGGTATCCTCCAATTATCCTCCCTGTGTAGGTTAATCTAACCATCATGGGAAATTATTTAAACGTATGCTTTTAACATCATCCATGTAGCAGACTTCTTCTTTTACAAACATCATTACTTAACCACTTGACCACTGGGAACTTAAACCCCCTTCCTAACCAGACCAATTTTCAGCTTTCGGTGCTCTCACAATTTGAATGACAATTACTCAGTCATACAACATTGTACCCATTTGAAATTTTTGTCCTTTTTTTCACACAAATAGAGCTTTCTTTTGGTGGTATTTGATCACTTCTGGGTTTTTTATTTTTTGCTCTATAAAAGAAAAACGACTGAAAATTCTGTAAAAAAAAAAAAAAAAACTTGTTTCTGTCATATTAGCAGGTTATTTCTCACACACAGCATATGCATACCACAAATTACACCCCAAAACACATTCTGCTATTCCTCCCGAGTATTGCGATACCCCATGTGTGGGACTTTTACACAGCGTGGCCACATACAGAGGCCCAACATGCAGGGAGCGCCATCAGGCGTTCTGGAACACCCAGACCAATTCTGACATTTCTCTCCTACATTCATTTATTTGCTAGAAAATTACATAGAACCCCAAAACTGTTTTGTGCTTAAAACAAAACAAAACAGTAAAGTTAGCCCAATTTTTTTCATAATGTGAAAGATGAAGTTACGCCGAGTAAATAGATACCCAACATGTCACACTTCAAAATTGCGCACACTCGTGGAATGGCGCCAAACTTCGCTACTTAAAAATCCCCATAGGCGGTATTGCAGAGTATCGTGCAGGGTATTGCAGAGTATTGGGGTATTGCAAAGTATCATGTAGGGTATTGGGGTATTGTCGAGTATTGGGGTATTGTCGAGTATTGGGGTATTGCCGAGTACTGGGGTATTGCCGAGTACTGGGGTATTGCCGAGTACTGGGGTATTGCCGAGTATTGGGGTATTGCAGAGTACTGGGGTATTGCCGAGTATTGGGGTATTGCCGAGTACTGGGGTATTGCCGAGTACTGGGGTATTGCCGAGTACTGGGGTATTGCCGAGTATTGGGGTATTGCCGAGTACTGGGGTATTGACGAGTACTGGGGTATTGCCGAGTATTGGGGTACTGCCGAGTACTGGGGTATTGCCGAGTACTGGGGTATTGCCGAGTATTGGGGTATTGCCGAGTACTGGGGTATTGCCGAGTACTGGGGTATTGCCGAGTATTGGGGTATTGTTGAGTACTGGGGTATTGTTGAGTACTGGGGTATTGCTGAGTACTGGGGTATTGCTGAGTATTGGGGGATTGTTGGGTACTGGGGGATTGTTGGGTACTGGGGGGATGGCTGGGTACTGGGGGGATTGCTGGGTACTGGGGTATTGCAGAGCTGGGATGGATTGAGGGATGGCTGGATCTGTGACTGCATTTGTCACAGATCCAGCCACAGCTCAGCTGCTGACACCCCGCTCCCCCCCCCTCTCCTCGCACACTGTACAGAGAGGAGAGGGAGGAGAGGGAGGAACCGGCGTCATCAAATGACGCCGGTTTGTTTACGATCAGCGGCAATTTATCGTGATCCGTGATGCGCCGGGTCTTCTAGACCCGGCGAGCACGGACACTTTCGCGAGCGCGTCCCAGTAAAGGACGACGTCCCAGGGACGTCGTCCCAAGATAACCCCGCCGCGCCGTAGCAGTAAAATGCTTATGGCGCGGTGGGAAAGAGGTTAAACGACCTCTTCTCACGTGTATAAGTCTAATATATTTCCTTTTAGTTAATATGTGGCATGACTCCGTGACTTTAGGGCTGCTCCTATGAGGTGAACCTATTGCATTTCTTTAAAAATATGTATACACTAATACATCCCCTTAAAACTGATTGGTTTAGGGAGGTTTTGTTTACTACCTCTGGGGGAGGGACTCAGCTGCCGTTTAGGATATAAATATAATGTGACGCATCATGCTGGCAACACCTTTGACAACGTCCATACGACGAAACGCGTTAGAAGAACTAGCCGTGATTACGTCACACGCATATGCCAGAGCCAGTTCCCGGGTACAGGTGCAGACCGGGGTGGAATGCAAACACACTGCACGCGCCGCACTCCATCTTCAAAGCTTGGTTGAGCAAACTACCCAGGACTTGCCTGACGTCTTTTTTTTACCTCATATTTGTTTTAGGATCTTATGCCTGCTGGCATGATTGTTTTTACAAGACATTTTATATATTGATTTTATTATTTTTCTATCGGATACTGTTAAAAAACAAAGTTTTTTTTACAATAAATACATCCAGATCATTTTGGATTACTACCCTATGAGGACTCCCCTTCCTATACAGTATTTTACGGAGACCTTCAAACACCAGTGGACAGAGTTCCTGAGATTTGTCAAGGACCCCTACTGGCAACAGTGGGTAAGCAACCCTCCTCTTACCCCGTAAGGCTCAACACCCCCTCAGAGGGGACTGCTATCTGGTGAGTGGGGACCCAAGTGGGGGGATCACAGACAGCTGCCTGATGACAACAGATGAAAATGGAGGCTGCCAACATATGAATGTTCACCTTTTGTCATTAATTACACTTTGTATTGCTATAGCTGGGAACACCGCTGTATAATTATTTTCGGTCTATGCAGACTATCCTGTTTTATATACATTGAACAGATTGGTGTTTGATTGAAGATCCATACTTGTGGTACACACTGTTATTTATATTTCTAAACTATTATTTTTGAATTATTTTTTAATTACTACATTTCCTGGTTTTCTGGAATCCACTGTTCACTTTATTATCACATTTTGTTTTTAGTTTTTGTTTTATTCACGCACCAGAGCAGTGTTACACACTAACCTATTGCACATCTTAGCAATATACCAATCACTTACCTGACCATCAGGGGATTGTCCAACACTAACATGCTATAAGTCTATCATTGACCTACTACATATGGTATTTTTTGAGCACTAAATAACTTCACTTCACTACCACCATTTATTAAAAGGGGACAAACTATATGGGGGACTCCATTATCTGAGCCCACCACACGGCAAGTCCCGACACAAGTTTATTCACACATCACCAGTTTGATCTCATCACTAGCAAGGACATTCACATGTCAACCAGGCAGCGCCATTACCCTACTATTTACCAATCCATCATATAGCTAAAAAAAATGTGCCCACCTGTACAGTGCCACATCTCATCTATATTTTGTTGGCACAGCTGTTAACATTTAAGATCAAAATTCACTGCAATACAGAATATTAGTCATTTGTCTGCCAGGGTGTCTTTGGCTCATATAGTGTAAACTGTGCCCACCTGTCCAATGCCACATCTCATCTATATTTTGTTGGCACAGTTGTAAACATATAAGAACAAAATTCACTGCAATACAGAATATTAGTCATTTGTCTGCCAGGGTGTCTTTGGCTCATATAGCGTAAACTGTGCCCACCTGTCCAGTGCCACATCTCATATCTGGTGGCAGAGGCAGGCCACCCCGCAGGGGCCTTCGTGGTCATGGTGCTGTGATTCCCTTTGGCCCTAGAATAATGCCCAGTGTTCAGAGGCCACGTACCCTGAACTCGAAAATTCTCAGAGGACATAGTTGACTGGCTAACACAGGACACCCAATCTTCTACAGCTTCCGCTCGGAACTTTGACGCACCATCCTCCTCCAGCTCAGCTTCGGCACCTCTCAAGTTACCACTTGCCCACCTGCCGCCACCACCAACACTAGCATCACAGCTGCTTCACTTGATCTGTCAGAGGAGTTATTTACACATGAGTTGGAAGAAACAATTATTGCCAAGGGATGTAGATAAAAGGGATATGTCTAAGTCAGGCAGCATTACACACATGGACGTATGGTGTGATGATGATGATGTTGTACCCGCTGCTGCTTTCTTTGCTGAGTTGTCAGATACACGTGAAGCAGTTGATGATGACGATGTGTCCGTGGAAGTCACGTGGGTGCCCGCTCCAAGAGAAGAAGAAGAAGAAGAGGGGGAAAGTTCAGATGAGGAGACAGAGAGGAGGAAGCAGGTCGTCGCAAGGAGCTAGTGGCACAGTCAGACAGCATGTATCGGCACCCGGGGTCAGCCAGACAGCACGCCAATCAACACATGCTGTTGCCACCACCAGAATGCCGTCATTGCAAAGGTCAGCAGTGTGGCATTTTTTTGAGTGTCTGCCTCTGGGTAACTTATGAGTTGTGAGAAATTCAACACCCACCTAGGTACAACTGCTTTGCGAAGGCACATGATCTCACAGCACAAACGCCTATGGGATCAACACATGATGACGAGTACAAGCAGCACAAAACTTCAAAGACACCATCCCCCTCCTGGTCCAGCATCTTCAGCCACGTCAACCACTTCTGTCCTCCTTGCCCCCTCTCAACCATCCGCCACTCTGTCTCTCACCTTTAGCAGTTCCTGCTCATCTGCCCACAGTCTGGTGTCTGTCAAGGACATGTTTGAGCGTAAGAAGCCAATGTCAGAGTCACCCCCTTGCCCGGCGTCTGACAGCTGGCTTGTCGGAACTCTTAGCCCGCCAGCTTTTACCATACAAGCTGGTGGAGTCTGGGGCCTTCAAAAAATTTGTAGCTATTGGGACACCGCAGTGGAAGGTACCCGGCCAAAATTTATTTTCACAAAAGGCAATCCCCAACCTGTACTCTATTGTTTAAAAGGAAGTCATGGTATCTTTGGCACACAGTGTTGGGGCAAGGGTCCATCTGACCACTGATACCTGGTCTGCAAAGCACGGTCAGGGCAGGTATATCACCTACACTGCGCATTGGGTAAACCTGCTGACGGCTGCCAAGCATGTAATGCGTGGCTCTGCAGAAGAGTTGGTGACACCGCCACGACTTGCAGGCAGGCCTGCTGCCACCTCCTCTACTCCTCCTACTCCATCCTCTGTGATAACCTCCTGGCTGAGTCCTCTTCTGCATCTTGCTCCACATCATCTGCACCCCCCAGCTCCCTAGGGGCTATTCCACATCCCGGATATGACAGTGTCACGCCGTCTTGGGGTTGAATTGCCTGAAAGCAGAGAGTCACACCGGACAAGCACCCCTGTCCGCCATTACTTCGCACCGACTGGAGATCGGCAAAGTGGTGTGTGACAACGGAAGCAATTTGTTGTACAACGCTTTGTGCATAAGTATCCAGACTTACAGGACGTCCTCAAGCAGGCCAGGAAGGTGTGTGGCCATTTCAGGCGTTCCTACACGGCCATGGCGCACTTTTAAGATATCTAGCGGCGAAAAAACATGCCAGTGAGGCGCTTGATTTGTGACAGCACGACACGTTGGAATTCAACACTCCTAATGTTCGACCGCCTGCTCCAACAAGAAAAAGCCGTCAACGAGTATTTGTATGACTGGGGTGCTAGGACAGCCTCTGCGCAGCTGGGATTTTTTTTGCCACGTTACTGGACGCTCATGTGCAATGCCTGTAGGCTCATGCGTCCTTTTTAGGAGGTGACAAACCTAGTCAGTCGCACTGAAGGCACCTTCAGCGACATCATCCCATTTGTTTTCTTCCTGGACCGTGCCCTGTGAAGAGTGCTTGATCAGGCAGTAGATGAGCGTGAAGAGGAAGAGTTGTGGTCTCCATCACCACCAGAAACAGCCTTATCAGCTGCTTGCTGGACCTGCGGCAACACTGCAAGAAGAGTCTGAGGAAGAGGAGTCAGAGGAGGAATGTGGCTTTGAGGAGGAGGAGGAAGATCAACCACAGCAGGCATCCCAGGGTGCTCATTGTCACCTATCTGGTACCCGTGGTGTTGTACGTGGCTGGGGGGAAGAACGGACCTTCAGTGAGGATGAGGAACGGGACATGAGTAGCTCGGCATCCAACCTTGTGCACATGGGGTCTTTCATGTTGTCGTGCCTGTTGAGGGACCCTCGTATAAAAAAGCTGAAGAAGAACGACCTGTACTGGGTGGCCACGCTATACCCCGGTATAAGCAAAAAGTGCCTGAAATGTTACCGAATTACCGGAAGTCGGAAAGGATGCAGCAGTTCCAAAATAAATAAAAAAGTATGCTTTACACGGCGTATAAGGGTGATGTCACAGCACAACGGGAATCTAACAGGGGAAGAGGTGAAAGTAATCCTCCTCCTACTACGACCACGCCGGCAAGGACAGGACGCTTTACAGACATGTTGTTGATGGAGGACATGCAGAGCTTTTTAAGTCCTACGCATCGCCACAGCCCTTCGGGGTCCACCCTCAGAGAACGACTCGACCGACAGGTAGCAGACTACCTCGCCTTAACTGCAGATATCGACATTCTGAGGAGCAATGAACCCCTTGACTACTGGGTGTGCAGGCTTTACCTGTGGCCTGAGCTATCCCAATTTGCGATAGAACTTCTTGCCTGCCCCGCTTCAAGTGTCCTTTCAGAAAGCACCTTTAGTGCAGCAGGAGGTATTGTCACTGAGAAGAGAAGTTGCCTAGGTCAAAAAAGTCTAGATTACATCACCTTTATTGCCTCACCTTTATTGCCTCTGGGCACTTTCTGCCTTGAATATATTAGTTTTTCAGGCATGTGTATATGCCTAATTTTTCTGGCCTCTGGTGCACCACTGTGGCTGCAAAAACAAAAAAAAAGGCACATACATGTGTCAATTCCCCTTTGTGATTGTTACCTTGCTGTGGTGAAGGGGCTTGCGTATTACAATGAAGCGACCACCTCTATGAGTGTGTTGGCAATTGCAATGTTGGCACACCCCAGATGATACGGTCGTTGCTTCATTGTGAACAGACCAAAAGCGATCGGCTGGATAATTTTGCATAGAAAAAACATTAATTTTCTTTGTGATCATCTAAGGTGATAATTAAAGCCTACAACAATGGGCCCACACTGCAGAATCATTGTTTTCTGGGTCAATTAACTGTCACTGAACTCCCTCAGCACGACCATAGGCTTTGAAAAACCCAATCACCTGCAATCTCCCAAACGTGCGCACAAGCACAGTCATCACTACACCAAGATTGACACATAGAGGAAAAAAATGTATGTCATGAGTGTGTAAGTTACAGACTGGGTTAGGGTTACAGACAGTGTTAGGGTTACAGACAGTGTTAGGGTTACAGTCTGTAACCCTAACCCTAGGGTTACAGTCTGTAACCCTAACCCTGTCTGTAACCCTAACCCTGCCTGTAACCCTAACCCTGTCTGTAAGTTACAGACAGGGTTTGGGTTACAGATAGAGATAAGGTTAGGATTAGGGTTACAGACAGGGTTAGGGTTACAGATAGGGTTAGGGTTACAGACAGGGTTAGGGTTACAGATAGGGTTATGGACAGGGTTAGGGTTTCAGATAGGGTTAGGGTTACAGACAGGGTTAGGGTTTCAGATAGGGTTAGGGTTACAGACAGGGTTAGGGTTACAGACAGGGTTAGGGTTACAGATGGGATTAGGGTTACAGATGGGATTAGGGTTACAGATGGGATTAGGGTTAGGGTTACAGACAGGGTTACATATGGGATTAGGGTTAGGGTTACAGACAGGGTTAGGGTTTCAGATAGGGTTAGGGTTACAGACAGGGTTAGGGTTACAGATAGGGTTAGGGTTACAGACAGGGTTACAGATGGGATTAGAGTTAGAGATAGGGTTAGGGTTTCAGACAGGGTTAGGGTTTCAGACAGGGTTAGGGTTTCAGACAGGGTTAGGGTTACAGATGGGATTAGGGCTAGGGTTACAGACAGGGTTACAGATGGGATTAGGGTTACAGACAGGGTTAGGGTTTCAGATAGGGTTAGGGTTACAGACAGGGTTAGGGTTACAGACAGGGTTAGGGTTACAGACAGGGTTACAGATGGGATTAGGGTTACAGACAGGGTTAGGGTTTCAGATAGAGTTAGAGATAGGGTTAGGGTTTCAGACAGGGTTAGGGTTTCAGACAGGGTTAGGGTTTCAGACAGGGTTAGGGTTACAGATAGGGTTAGGGTTACAGATAGGGTTAGGGTTACAAATGGGATTAGGGTTACAGACAGGGTTAGGGATACTGATAGGGTTACAGATGGGATTAGGGTTAGGGTAACAGATAGGGTTAGGGTTACAGACTGTAACCCTAACCCTAACCCTATCTGTTACCCTAACCCTGTCTGTAACCCTATCTGTAACCCTAAGCCTATCTGTAACCCTAACCCTTACACTACCTGATCGATACAACATCATACTTGATGTTTTAAAGCACGTTATTCCAAACAATTTAGGAATGTTAGGTGATTTATGCCCTTTAAGGATTAAAAACGGACTCTGCGACAACTACGGAATTTTCCATGGGAGTTTTGCCATGGATCCCCCTCCGGCATGCCACAGTCCAGGTGTTAGTCCCCTTGAAACAACTTTTCCATCACTATTGTGGCCAGAAAGAGTCCCTGTGGGTTTTGCCTGCCCATTGAAGTCTATGGCGGTTCACCCGGTTCGCCCTTTCGCAAACACTAATGTCTGACCCCTAACTGACCTGTGTGCCCAATGTAATTCTAGTTTACCCTCCCCCTCAAGTCTAGTTTAAATACTCCTCCAGCATTCCCATAAACCTCTCCCCCAGCACAGCAGACCCCTTTCCATTCAAGTGCAAACCTTCTTTAGCATATAGTTGCACCACAATGAAAGTCAGCCCAGTGGTCTAGAAACCCAAATCCCTCCTTCGTACACCAGGTCTTTAGCCATGCATTCAGCTCTCTAATATCCCCCTGCCTTTCCTGTGTTGCGCATGGCACAGGCAATATTTCAGAGAATATCACCTTGGAGGTCCTTTCATCTTGCAGCCTAGTTCTTTAAATTGATTGTTAAGGAGCCTCCACCTTCCATGTATACTGTCAATGGTTCCAATGTGGACCAAGACAGCTGGGTCATGCCCAGCCCCTCCCAGTATTGTATCCACCCGGTCCATCACATGCCGAACCCTGACACCAGGGAGACAGAAAACTATTCGGTTGAGGCGATCCTGGCGACAAATTATTCTATCAGTTTTTCTGATTATAGAATCCCCTATTACCACAAATGTCTAGGCCTACCTGCACTCCCCTCACCACCTCTACTAGATGGGTTGCTCTCTCGGCTGTTAGGGGTAGCAGTGACATCTAGGGCTGCCACCTCCGTGTTTGTCACCTACACATCTTCACCCAACTTGGCAAATTTGTTTTGATGCACAAATACAGGACTGACCTTTCTTTTCTGCAAGCCCATTCCACTCCCTCTAACTACATTAACCCATCTTCCTATCTGATAATCCTGACTTGCCCCTCCACATCAACCTTACTAACCACCTGCTCAGGGAGCAGAGAACCCCTTTCTTGTTGTCCTTTCTGCCCAGTGTTGCAACTTGCTCCTCCAGATCTCTAATGGGAGCTTCCAGAAGGGCAACCTGCTCACATCTGTCACAGCGGTATCCATCCTGGAGCTGTTGCACCAATTTTGCATACACGTGGCCCACTGTGCACTGAGCAAAACCTTCAACCCTGCTAGCACTCATTTCCCAGTTACAATATAATTACTTGTAGGAAGTTTAAGATGTTACTCACAGTTTAGAAGACTCCTGTTTTCAACTCCTGGTTTTTAACTCATCCACTTTAGTTCAAAATTCCACTTGTGTTCACAAAATCCACATTCAAGCCACCATCAGCAGGGAGCCAGCTTTCTTTAGAACAGAGAGACAATATTGGGTCAAAATCAAGTAGGTACATGAATTTGGCCATTCTCCGCCACTTTTGCCCTGCCTCTGAGACACTTTCGTTAATTCTGTCTGCGACAGTCTTTATGGTTTTCAGGAACAGTCTCATTTCCAATTCCAATTGATAATGAAGATATGCCAATTAAAATTGATAATTAAGATATGCCTGCACAGTACCTACAGGGTATTGCAAACGCAACTGCTCAGACCCCTCATAAACTAAGAGAACTACATAGGATGTTCCTTGCTGGAAGGTCCAGAAAAGGGCAGCTGCAATTTTTTTATATTTTTTAACCACTTAGCAACCACCTGCCGAAAAAAAAACGGCGGCAAGGTGGCTGCTTAACTCTGGGATCACGTTATATAACGTGATTCCAGAATCGCTCTCCCGCATGCCCGGATCACGGTAAATCGCCGCTGATAGCGGCGGTTTACCACGTGATCGCTCCGTCCAATGACGGAGCGATCACATGTAAACAAACCGGCGTCATTTGATGACGCTGGTTCCTCCCTTCTCTCTCTGTACCGATCGGTACAGTGTGAAAGGAGAGCGCGGATGGCAGCAGCTCTGTCGGATGGATCTGTGACTATTGCAGTCACAGATCCATCCATCCCTGCTCAGCCATCCCTGCATTAACCCCTTCCTTCCCTGCGCAATAATCTGCAATAGCAAATAGAAGGACGAAAACTGGACAGCCGCACTCCGAAATCACTTAAATGAAGTTGTCTTTTATTTTTCAACTGTACACACAGTCACTGCAACCAACAATATACAGTGTGGCCGACGCGTTTCACACTTACAGTCAGTGCTTAGTCATGGCTAAGCACTGACTGTAAGTGCGAAACGCGTCGGCCACACTGTATATTGTTGGTTGCAGTGACTGTGTGTACAGTTGAAAAATAAAAGACAACTTCTTTTAAGTGATTTCGGAGTGCGCCTGTCCAGTTTTCGTCCTTCTATTTGCTATCATTAGCATTGCCAGCACCTTGGTGGTTCAACAACCCTTGATTGCACACGGGGCTCACCTGGAGCGGTGAGAAATCTGTCAATACTCTGCAATACCCCCCCTGAAAAATACTCTGCATACCCATACTCTGCATACCCCCCTGAGAAATACTCTACATACCCCCCTGAGCAATACTCTGCATACCCCCCTGAGCAATACTCTGCGCAATACTCTGCATACCCCCTGAGCAATACTCTGCATATCCCCCTGAGGAATACTCTGCATACCCCCCTGAGGAATACTCTGCATACCCCCCTGAGTAATACTCTGCATACCCCCCTGAGGAATACTCTGCGCAATACTCTGCAGTACCCCGGCGCACGATACTCTGCAGTACCCCGGTGCACAATACTCTGCAGTACCCCGGCACACAATACTCTGCAGTACACCCGCACAATACTCTACAGTACCCCCGCACAATACTCTGCAATACCCCGGCACAATACTCTGCAGTACCCCGGCACAATACTCTGCAGTACCCCCGCACAATACTCTGCAGTACCCCCTGCGCAATACTCTGCAGTACCCCCTGCGCAATACTCTTAACAATACTCTGCAATACCCCCACACAATTCTCCCTGCGCAATACTCCCTGCGCAATACTCCCTGCGATCGTTTTTTTTGTTCAGGCTTCCCAGCCTAGAGGTGAGATGTGGGGTCTTATTGACCCCATATCTCACTGAAGAGGACCTGTCATGCTATATTCCTATTACAAGGGATGTTTACATTCCTTGTAATAGGAATAAAAGTAATCAAAACATTTATTTTTGGAAAAAAGGGTCGAACTAAAATAAATAAAGTAAAATGAACAATACATTTTTTTTTTTAAAGCGCCCCTGTTCCCGCGTGCTCGTATACAGATGCGACTGCACACGTAAGTCCCTCCCACATATGAAAACGTTGTTCAAACCACACATGTGAGGTATCGGTGCGCACGTTAGAGCGAGAGCAATCATTTTGGCCCTAGACCTTCTCTCCAACTAAATAGATGTAACCAGTAAAAATATTTAAAGCGTCACCTATGGGGATTTTTAAGTAGCGAAGTTTGGCGCCATTCCACAAGCGTGTGCAATATTGAAGGGTGACATGTTGGGTATCTATTTACTCGGCGTAACTTCATCTTTCATATTATGCAAAAACATTGGGCTAACTTTAATGGGGTTTTTTTAACAGCACAAAACTGTTTTATTTCCAAAAAAAATGCGTTCGAAAAATTGCTGTGCAAATACCATGCGCGATAAAAAGTTGCAACGACCGCCATTGTATTCTCTAGGGTCTTTGCTAAAAAAGCATATATATAATGTTTTGGGGTTCTATGTAATTTTCTAGCAAATAAATGATGATTTTTACATGTAGGAGAGAAATGTCAGAATTGGCCTGGGTCCTCCAGAACGCCTGATGGTGCTCCCTGCATGTTGGGCCTCTGTATGTGGCCACGCTGAATGAATGAATGAATGAAAACTTATATTGCGCAGCACATGCAAACTGAATCGCCTCTGGGCGCTTGTTGTTCCTGTCTCCTTTGGTATCAAAAGAGATGAGTCTTGACCTTTCTCCTGAATGCTAGGTGGTTCTCCTCCAACCGAATGCTGGTTGGTAAAGCGTTCCATAGTCTGGGACCTTGGACCGTTAATCTTCTTTCTCCCTTGGACTTGTAACTGGCTTTCGTTATCTGGAGTAGATTTTGATTGGTGGATCGCAGAATGCGATTGGGATTATGAGCTTTTATTTTTTAGCATAGATAATGGGGAGCATTCCCATGGATACATCTATGCGTTAGACAGAGTGCTTTAAAAGTAATTCTGTCTTTTACTGGTAACCAGTGAAGGGATCTCAGTGACAAGTCTAGCGGCTGTGTTTTGAATGACTTGAAGACGAGCGATTTGGTACTTGGGGAGTCCGAGGTAAAGGGCATTTGCATAGTCCAATCTGGAGTTAACAATTGCTCCCACCACGACCGCTATGTCTTCCTTGGGGATAAAAGGAATAAGTCTGCGTAGTAGGCGCAGCAGATGGTGAGATCCGCTGAATACTGACCCTATTTGTGCGTCCATTGTAATGTAGGAGTCGAAGATGACCCCGAGACTTTTGACTTTGGCGCTGGGGGTGATGATTTTGCCCAGAATGGGCGGGGGGGTCCAAGTTGTTACAGGTTGATTCCTACGCTTGGCGTGAAACAGAAGAAGTTCTGTTTTCGCTCCGTTGAGTTTAAGATAACTCTTTGTCATCCAGTCCTCTATCAAAGAGAGGCATGTCTCTAGATTGAGGTGGTGATCCTTATTGCAAATGCGGAAATACAGTTGCGTATCATCAGCATTTGAATGATAGAGCAGTTTCTGACTGCTAATGATTTCAAAAAGAGGACGAAGATAAATGTTGAACAACACAGGCGACAGCGGGGACCCTTGAGGGACTCCGCATGACACCGTGCGTCTTTCAGAAGTGAAGGGTCCTAACTTCACTATTTGCGATCGGTTTTCCAAAAAAGAGGAGAACCAAGATTGATCGCCTTCTACGACTTTGGCTACTTCGGCTAGCCAAGTCAATAGGAGCTTATGGTCTACTGTGTCGAAGGCGGCGCTTAGGTCCAACAGAACCAGAAGACAAGATTCTCCCTCATCTGCGGCCTCGAGAGCGTCGTCCCATATCTTGAGCAGTGCTGTTTCCGTCCCGTGTCCGGGCCGGAAACCTGATTGAAATGGATCAAGTAGATTGTGGGTATCTAGATGCTGTTGCAACTGTTGTACCACTACTTTTTCCATTACCTTGGAGAGTACATTTAGGCCTGTTATGGGACAGCGGTGGAGTGGATCCTTGGGATCCAGGTAGGGTTTCTTCAGGATGGGTCGGATTATGCCCTCCTTTAGCTGGGAGGGCACTATGCCTTCCCTGAAGGATTGGTTAATCAGCTGCATGATAGGAGGTGCCAGGATGTTGGCGCATTCCTTCAGCAGTTTAGTGGGGATGATATCATTTGGCGCAGTGCTGTTACGCAGAGTGCCGATGATATTTTTAGTGGCTTGGATAGAGATGGGTTCCAGTGTGAACTCACCTGGTTGTGGTGAGTTGCTGCGAGTGTGGTGTAAATCATTGCTGGGAGGGGTAGGGGGGAATTGTTTTGCGGAATGCTTTGCCGGATGCCCTCAATTTTATTAATGAAGTAATCCGATAATTCATTGCAAAATTCTTGTGAATCCGAATTGGGGGCTTCAAGACATCCTGAATTCATGGTCTGAGTGACCAACTTGAAGAGTTCACGGGGGCGATTTAGGGCACTGTTGATAGCCTCAGAAAAATAGTTTTTCTTGGCCTTGAAAATGTCTTTGTGGTATTTTCTAGTTGTTGCCTTGTAGATGGTGAGGTTCTCATCTGAGGAGCTTCTTTTCCAGGCGGCTTCCGCCCTTCTACGCTCTTGCTTCAGTGACGACAGCTGGTTGTTAAACCAGCCTGCGTTGTTTTTCCGGATGTGGGATTTACAGTTCGGCGCCATTAAGTCAGCTGACTGTAATAGGGCTGTGTTTATGGCAACCCGTGTTTCTTCAACCGTTTGATGCAGCTGAATTGTTTTTATTTTTTTCCTTAATGTGGCTTTGAAGTGTTCCGAGTGGAGCTTCTTCTGACATCTGGTCCAGTGTGTTGTCACTGGACTAGATGTTTTTGTTAAGGGGGGGAAGTTGGAAATAATGAATTTAATTGCATGGTGATCTGTCCATGGCAATGGTTCATTTTCCAGGAATTTTATTTCCAGCACTTGTCTGAAAATAAGATCGAGTGTATGCCCTGAAGCATGTGTGGGCCCACATACTAGTTGTTGTAGCCCTAATCGTTCCAGGTGGTCGATGCAGGCGTCGGCAACCGGGTCTTGTGGGGAGTCCCATATTTTCATCTGAGCTACCTTTCTCATGGTGTTACATGCCTTTTATTCTCATCATAAATGTGAGTAACCTGCACGTTTTAAACGTAATAAATTGACCTGGTTATACGGAAGCTCTTAGATTTAGTTTTTTCTTTGCATATCATCGGTTACATACTTGTTCGTTGGTGCCACTGAGGATACTTACATATCTACGGCTGAATAGTATACACCCCTGAGCCATCCGGATTCCCACCATTGATCTAAGCTCATTAGACCTTTGGTAAAACAAAGGTCTTTCCTTGAGGTGAGAGTACCCATCTTTACTGGTGAAGGGATCACATTCTGAATTGGTTTACCAGTCACGTGGTGAAGATACTCTTATTATCTGGTCGCAGGATTTATTTCTCATGTTGTTTACATATTGTAATTTTGGAATATTTTTCCTTTCTTGGTTTTCACTTTTATGAGTATATTTATTACCATTCCAATTTAGGTTTGCGCTGCACTGCTTTCTTTATTTTATTTACTTTTGGGATTTTGTGAATGTCCTTTTTTGGTGTCCAGCTTGCATCCATATGAAATCCACTCTGGGAGTTGTTTTTCATTCTTACATTTATTAGTACATTATTATACTACAATTATATATATTGATCTCTTTGATATTTTTGCGCTGATTGCACTCTCTACTATTGTTATACTTGTGGGGAGTTGGCCCAGAGGTTGAAATCCCCGAGCAGCAAAAGGTGTTAAGGGTATACTTGGAGAAAAAGTCCGTCAATGATAGTAACAGCTGCGATTTTGGGCCCGGTGGTTTATAGCAGAGTAAAATCCGGACGGTCTCCTGGGAGTTTGTTTGTAGTTGCAGCGTAAGGGTTTCCATGAATGGAAGAGGGTTTTGAAGGACTGGTTTAGTGATTGCAAGATGGGTCTTGTGGATCACTGCCAGGCCTCCTCCTCTTTGTCCTATTCTGTTTTCCGTTATGATACGGTAATTTTCTGGCACCAGTTCTCCTAGAATGGTGTTGCAGTCGGCTGTCAACCAGCTCTCTGTAATAAAGAGGCAATCTAAATCGTATTGCAATATGAAATCATGGTTTTCCAATCAGTGTTTTACTGCCGATCTTGTGTTGATCAAAGCACATGATATGTGCTTAGGCTGGGATTAAATGGCTGTGATTTTTGATGGTCGATCTTCGATCGTTTCTCAAAAGTCGCAGACTTCTTAGGGCTTTTTTGGTGACGGCAGGTAACGTTGCGACAAATCGCCTCAGATCCCAAATGGTTTCCGCGGAATATTGCCGATTAACCATGGTCGCCAAACCCCAGTGAGGTGGGGGGGGTAAAGATTCAAGGATTCGGTGAATCCTCTCTCTTGCCTTGGTCTAGAGGAAGGCAAAAAAAAACTGGCAGTGCTACGCCAATATACTGCAGTAGGGCCAAAAAATTCCTTTCTGACCCCTTGAGAGGCGATAGGACTAACCCTGGATCAAGTACTAATGGTTTTGGGACTGGGGAGAATGGGGCTGGGTGTAGCAAAATAGCTGCCTATGCTGCAGCAAGGTCCAGGAAGGGGGCTGGGATCCTAAATGGATCAGTGCTGCTGGGGAAAGACTGGGACGATAATCAGGGAGAGCAGGTACTCTTATGGGGTAGGGGGGGGGGGTTTACTGGGCAACTTAGGGTGATTGATAGTGATTGCAGGGAGTGTGAAGCGGTGCGCCGGTAGGCCGCGGGTGAAGCCGCGGCCTTTCCTAGTTTGCGGCTGCCGCAATTGTAACCAGGCTGGCGCGGTTGAGAAAAAAAAAAACGCCCAGAGGCGACAGAAATTGAGGGGAGAGGTGGTGGAAGGATGCCTTATGTGGGGGATGATGTGGGGATGATGGTATGGAATAGGGGGGTACAGAGCACGGGGGCCGTTGCTGCGTCTTGTCCTGAAAAGGACAAGGGGGATGGAAGAAAATGCCCAGTGCCTGTGTCAGGGGCTTACCTTGGGGCTCCGGTTGATTCCTGGATGGAGGGGAGCCAGGGGAGGAGGATTGTGAGCCAGAGCAGGGGTCTGACAGCGAGAGGTAAGGGGAGGAAACCCTGCCTGTCTGGCTCCAGGAGCCGTACGTCCTACTACTAGGAGCGCACGCCGATTACTACAGGAGCTCAGTTCTAGCCCTGGGGAGGAGTCACTCTTTCAGACTCAATCCTGGAGAGCAGGAGAACAGAACAGGGATGTGTAAAAGTCTCACACATGTGATATCGTCATACTCGGGAGGAATAGCAGAATGTGTTTTGGGGTGTAATTTGTGGTATGCATATGCTGTGTGTGAGAAATAACCTGCTCATATGAAAATTTTGTGGGAAAAAAATCTTGATTTTGCAAAGAATTGTGGGAAAAAATGACAACTTCAAAAAACTCACAATGCCTCTTTCTAATTACCTTGGAATGTCTTCTTTCCAAAAAGGGGTCATTTGGGGGGAATTTGTACTTTTCTGGCATGTTAGGGACTCAAGAAATGAGAGAGGCTGTCAGTACATCAGATGTGATCAAATTGATACATTTTCAGTAATTGGTACCATAGCTTGTAGACCTTATAACTTTCACCCAGACTAAATAATATCCATTTTTTTTTGTTTTTTTTACCAAAGATATGTAGCAGTATACATGTTAGGCCAAAATTATGAAGAAAATTTACTTTTCTGCTAAATTTTATAATAGAAATGGAGAAAATTTTTCGTTCTTTTTTCATTTATAGCAAAAAATATAAAAACCGCAGAGGTGATCAAATACCACCAAAAGGAAGCTCTATTTGTGGGGAAAAAAGGACAAAAATTTCATTTGGCTACAGTGTTGTATGACTGAGTTATTGTCATTCAAACTGTGAGAGCACCGAAAGCTGAAAATTGGTCTGGTTATTAAGGGGGTTTAAGTGCCCAGTGGTCAAGTGGTTAAAGTGATTCTAAAAGCTAACAGGTTTTTTAGTTAAAATAAAAAAGAGGTTTAAATATACTTGCTCTGTGCAACATAATTGCATAAACCAGTCCCTTATCTCCTCTTTACGAGTCCCCTGCTGGCTCCCACTGCTGCCTGTGTTTCCTGTTGGACCAGGAAGTGGAGGAACGATGCTGCAGATGGCACATTGGAGACAAAAGCCAGGTAAGTGTTTAGGGATGGAGGGTGGAACACAGGGGCGGACGAACAATTCATGGGCCCCCCGGGCAATAGGAGATTATGGGGCCCCTGGGCAATAGGATATTATGGGGCTCTCAGGCAATAGAAGATTATGGGGCCCCCGGGCAATAGATTATGGGGCCACACAGTATACACACACACACACATACAGTATACATACAGTTAAAAAACACTTTTACTGATGGGGCCCTCGGGCAGTGCCTGAGTGCCCAAATGGTCAGTCCACCCCTGGTGGAACAGTTAGTGGAGCATTTTTTATTTTAATGCAGGGAACGCATTAGACTTTAGAACTGCTAAATTAAGGCTATTTACATGGGGACATGTAACAAATATAAAGTATGTGTTGTCCCAATTTGGCTGCAGAGCAAGCAATAGCCAGCAGTGAATGAAGGTCAGAGGGAAGCACAGATGATAATGATAATATATTCATAATACCTAATTCCTGGATGAATGAGTTGACAAATCAAAATCACAGCCTCAGAATACCTAAGGACAAAATATGCACCAATACAAAACCTGCATATACACAAATGCCAGAAGCCCAGCTAACAAAACGGAGGAACTGGAGCTGCATGAGGAGGATTTAGACTTTGAGGGATTATCAGAAACTTGGTTTGACATCTTATATCCCACTTGGTGGATTCTGTGGTTAGAAATAATGCTTTGCTAGATGTATTAATTACCAATGATTCAGATCTGATCCCAGATGTAAAAATATGGGACAATTTGGGATGTAGCGATCACAGGATGATCACATTCAGCCTAAGCCATAGGATAAGGAGGCATGAGGGTAGTGCAAGAACACTAAGCGTCAAACGAGCCAATTTTTCTAAACTGTGCTCAATACTAAAAGACAATAAATCGGGACCAAATCCTAGAAACATTGAACACTGAGGAAAAACAGGAGCGCTTTAAGAACATAATAAATAAAGGTATGACTCAGTGCATTCCAATGGGCAATAAATATACAGAAGAGTGAAGGTTAAACCTGGGTGGCCAAACCATAACACAACAAGTCATATTAAAGAGAAAAGAATAGCGTTTAGAAAATTTAAAGAGGAGGGGTCATTGTCAGCATTCCAACACTACAAGGGATGCAATAAGAAGTGCAAGAACGCAATCAGGATGGTTAAAAACAACTATGAGAGACATATATCGAAGAGGAGTAAACAAAAACCCAAGAAATTCTTTAAATATAATATCAGTAAAAAATCGCATATTGATATCGGGAACTTGAATACATATGACAAGGAGAAGGCAACTGTGCTAAATGCTGCCTTCTCCTCGGTTTTTACACTGGAGGGATGGGTATAACAACCACAATTGTATTGTTAGTAACAGACAAAAAGAGTCTGGCGCCAGGAAACTGGGACATCTATTGCTCTAAGAACCTTGTGAATGTCCAGCAAGAGCCCAAAAGAGCAGCTGTGTGGATGAGCACACCAGGAGGGGTGTGAATACAATTAAAAACATTCAGGAGCAACCACAATTGAAAGCACTGATCGGGACAGTCTTGAAAGGTCAAACAGTCAAGGAATTAAAACGTTCAGTGACTTCCAGTTCCGGCGCCGCGTGGAGTAGCTGTGTGCCCACTCAGCTCCCGCACACAGGCTCCTAAAACTGCCTATAAAACCCTGCAGACCCGCCACCGACCCCTGGGACAAGCATCCACCATCCCCCCAGACAAAGATGTACAGATACTTTGAAAAAAGCGGCGCGCGATCGTACGCCGCCACCGCAGCGCGGACGGGGCAGCCGCAAATCGAGCCCTCGGCTTCGGCTTACACGGATCCGGTCGTGGATCCGATCGTGGAAACGGCGCCTGATATGGAGGTGAGCGTACCACCAGCCCCTCCTACCATCCCTCAGGCTGTCCACATCTCCTCACCCCCCCCCCCCACAAACGGGGGACATGCACAGTATAGAGCTGATGGCCCAGGCTGTGGCCGCTCTATTATCCCCCATGATAGCCTCCTCAGTGGAAAAGGCCATCAACGCAGGGATACAGAAACTCCAGGCCCAACTAGGGGAGCATGCATCCCGGCTAAGTGAAGCTGAAAGCCGCATCGCCCATGTAGAAGAGGATCTGTACCAGGCCCAATCCTTTGAACATGCGCAAGACAAGACGAACAAATATATACTTGATAAGTTGGACGACCTTGAGAACAGATCCAGGAGGAGCAATCTACGCTTTGTTGGCGTCCCCGAATCGTTGCAACCCCAGGCACTTTCCGATCTCTGCTCGCGACGCATCCCCGAGGCCTTGGGCCTGCCCGGTCCCTGCATGGTTGAGCGCGCCCACCGCATGGGCCTCTTTAACTCTGAATGCAAATCAACACGTCCAGTGATCGCCAAGTACCTCAACTATTCAGATAAGGCCCTCATCCTGCAGAAGTTCAGGCAGTCCAGGACCCTCCAGATAGATGGCATGAATATCTTGGTTTTTGCGGACTACTCCGTGAACGTCTCCAAGAGGAGGAAGGCTTTCCAGCAGATCTGCTCGGAGCTCCACCGAATGCAAGTCAAGTTTACCCTGGCCTTCCCGGCCGTGCTTCGACTCAGAGCACCCAACGGGGATCAACTCTCCTTCCATGACCTATCCGAAGCAGAGGCCTTTCTGAGGTCCCACCGCTCAGGCCCCCACCACAACCTGTCTCCCAGAGCTGCACCCACCAACCAGGCCCTGGAACACGGGAGCCCACGCAAGGACTCTCCTAAAAGATTCAAGGCTTTTGGATCCGACCGACAACAAACCTCCTCCTCTTGAACCCCCTTTTTTTTTTTTGGATGGCCGCTCCAGTCTTGGTGTAACTTTGTTGCGCCTTGATCGTCTCAGACCCCCTTCTGGATCCTTCTCCCCCATCGTGCATCCCCCTCACCCTCACCCAGGGGGGTCACGGTAGGCCCAATACTATTATGATGTTATGCTATTTTGTTTTGTTCTATAATGCTATTTTATTTTATATTGTTTCATGTTCTTCTTGCATGATTGGTAATAGTTGCTCTAGCTTTTTACTTGTGTTTTATATCAAGCTATCACATGCATTTATATGATGCGTGTGGGCCCTTCTGTTCTTCCGCAGGGCTACCTGTGTAGATCTTGCCCCCCCCCCTTCTGGGTGGCGGGCAAGGCTTTCCTCAGGGGCTGCATAATAGCCTACGCCGCCACCTTCAAAAAACACACACTTAGCCGCTACAAACAGGCCAGCGCAACACTGCATCAGGCCCAGCGGGTCCTCTATACTGATGACTCCCCCAGCAATCGTAACGCCTGGTTTGCTGCTAAGCAGGCCTTTGATACTTGGGCGGCCACCCTCGAGCGTACCCAAAAGGCACATCTAGACGCCTCCCTCCACAAGTTTGGCAACAAGGCAGGCAGACTCCTTTCCAGATTAAGTAAAGGACCCAACCGCCCGACACATATTATATCTCTGAGAGATCCGTCGGGCTCTGTACACAGCACCCCGAAAGGCATCAATAGTACTATGCGCCAATTCTACTCCTCCCTATATGCCTCAGACCCTATCGATAAGCCAACGGCCTTCAATTTTCTACAACGTATTTCCCTGGATCGGGTAACCCCCACTCAACTCGAAGCCCTTAATGCCCCTATCTCCATCCTGGAGGTCCAATCTGTCATCAAACAGCTTGCCCCCTCCAAAGCTCCAGGCCCGGATGGCTTCACGGGAGAATTTTATAAGTCCTTTAGTTCGACTGTGTTCCCCCCCCTCCACGACGTCTACCAGCATATATGGTCGGGTGGGACCTACCTACCCACAGGCAATCAGGCCATCGTAAAACTCTTGGAGAAAAAGGGCAAAGACCCCCTAGAACCTGGCTCTTATAGGCCCATTTCACTTTTAAATCTTGATGTTAAGATTCTCTCCAAGATAGCGGCCACTAGGTTGGCATCCATTATACCCTCCCTGATCCACCCCGCACAATCGGGCTTTGTAAAGGGTAGGACGGCCACCATGAATATCAGGAAGGTAATGCTGGCTCTCGAACATGCAAAAAATGACCCGGCAGGAGACCATGCCATCATCACTTTAGACGCGGAGAAGGCCTTCGATAACGTCAGTTTCAAATGGCTCTCCATGGTCATGTCCACAATGGGCTTTTCTGGCCCATTTACGCACCTCATAGAGTCCATGTACACTGCCCCTTCCGCGAGATTGGTTGCTGCGGGCCTCCTCTCTGAGGAATTCAGGCTGCACAAAGGCACGAGGCAAGGCTGCCCGCTTTCCCCGCTCCTTTTCAACATAGCGCTTGAACCCCTATCCCGCCACTTGACCCAGATCGCCCCCCTCCATGGCATACGGGTTGGAGATCACGACCTTCGCACGTCATTGTTTGCCGACGACGTCCTTATTTTCACATCCAGCCCTTCACTTGACATGTCCACGATCAAGACCACTTTTGACGAATTCAGGCAATGCTCTGGGCTTCGTATTAACTATAATAAGAGCGAAATACTCCCCATAGGTTCTCTATCTGTCCCCTCTTGGTCCCAAAGCTCGCTATTCACTGTTGCGAAGTCCCATATCACCTACCTGGGAATAAAAATAGGTAAATTGCCCTCCTCCCTATATCATCTCAACTACCCCCCCCCCCCCCTGTTCACCAAAATATCCCAAGAACTGGGAAACTGGATGGACCTGCCTCTCTCGCTGCTGGGGAGATGCCACCTGGTCAAGATGGTCAGTTTTGCACGCCTGTTGTACCCACTGCAAACCATCCCACTACTTCTTCGCCACAAAGACATCAAATCACTAAACTCGGCCATTTCCAAGTTCCTCTGGCGTGGCAAGCGTGCGCGCATAGCATTTGCCAAACTGCATCTTCCCAGACGAGAGGGGGGCATTGCCCTACTCAACATCAGGCTATATAACCTGGCATGTCTATTGAAAACGAGCCTGGATTGGATCTCCCAGTCCTCCAGATGCTCGAACTACTCCTTGGAATCAGCAATGGTCCGCCCCTTCTCCCTTAAGGCCCTTCTCCATTGTGTGGTAGAGATTTTACAAATCCATACTTATAAGATTTGTATGAAGATGTATATGTCTTTCTTTTACAAGGCTTGATTATTAATGTGACTGGGATTTGTCTTTAGATGAATCTGTCATCTGAGGAGCATGTTTTTGGAGTCAACAACTTGCTCCACTGTGGAAGTACACCTAACAAAAGATTCTTTTGATCATATATTAGCATATGGATGTTACCTCATTGTATTTAAACAAGTTCTTGTCATCTCCTGTAGGATTAAAAACCACATTTAGATTGCATGTGTTAATTAGAAATGTACAATAATACCAGGTGTGTGTGTGTATAGAAATTGGCCAGACAGGAAATATCCATTTAGCAAGGTGTCTTGTAATATGCTAATCGTGGGAACTGGCCAAGACAGTTCCTATATGTCAACAGGGAGTTACTGGGTGGGAGGTCCTGTAGAGTTTTTGGAGGGAAAAAGTGTAGTCTGAGGGGTATAAAGATCTGTGTATGATGTCCTAATCAGATAGACTGAATCATGATGGATGAGCTGACCTAGCAGCATGGTGATGTAATTTCTCCCTCTCTCTCTATGTCTGTCTCTCTCTGCCTCTCTCTCTGCCTCTCTCTCTGCCTCTCTCTGCCTCTCTCTCTGCCTCTCTCTGCCTCTCTCTGCCTCTCTCTCTGCCTCTGTCTCTCGCTCTTTCTCTACAACTTAGCATTGCGTATTGTTGTATCCTCTATAGCCCTATTCGTATTAATATCATGTATGTTGTATTGGTATTCAGGAGTATCCTCTGTTTTGACAAGTAATATCCTTTGCGTTATGGATGTAAATATTGGAATAATACAAGTGTCTTCTTGTTATCAATAAATGTAATCCTTTCTCTTTTTCACACCCCAATCGTTTGCTTTAATTTTTATATAGACAAAAAGGTTTTTATAGCTTATATTAATTATTTACGTGCAGTAGTTTAAGATTAGCCAAAACAATTGTCACTGGAAATCTGCCCCCCCTCCCCTCCAACACAATCTCCTCCTCCGGGATACGGTCATTGCCTGGAGAGAGGTCAGGAAAGCCCTCAATATCCCATACTTTATCTCACGATACCTTCCAATCCTGGGTAACCCAAGCTTCCAACCAGGCCTAGATAACCAGCCTTACCTCAACTGGCAGGATAAGGGTATCAAAACTTTTTATTCATTGTGTGACCCCCTTTCAGGCCGCCCCATGGGCTTTAGAGCCCTGGCGGACAAGTTCTCCCTCCCTCCATCACACGCATTCCAGTATATTCAATGCATTAGTTTTCTGAAAAAAACCTGCCAGGATGATGGAAAAAGGTTCCAGAGTTCCTTCATCGACACCCTTTTCTCCCGGGCCTCGTCCAAGATTTCGGACATTTACCATCCCCTCCTCCTGCACAACACCCCCCCCCCCCCGGCATCAACGTCAGCAGCCAACTGGTCGAAAGACTTCCCCGACCCTGAGCTGGTGGGGAAGCTCCTTCATGGCCTTACCACCGTCCATAAACTCATCCCTAACGAGATATGGAGAGAGACGTAGATCAAAATTGTTCACCGGGCCCACATCCCCTTCAGCCGAGCCCATGCCACCCCAGAATGCCCCCTTTGTAAACAACCCAAACCTAACTTAGCTCACAGGTTCTGGTCCTGCTCCCTCATAGCCAGGTTCTGGGATCAAGTCATCCAATACATTTTCGACGTCACCCTGTTGCGCATACCCAAGGACCCGCTACTACTTATTTTCGGCTACTGGGACCCCCTACTGCTCCCCTGGTCTTCCCCTACCACACCCCCGAGCAGGAATTGGACCCTGATCTGTCTCTTGCTCGCCCGGAGAGCCGTCCTCCAGAAGTTGATATCTACCGACTGCCCAACTACTGCTCAAGTCAAAAAGGAACTGTTGCAGCTTTTGTACAAGGACAGGCTCAACACGGACCTGACCCACGAATGGACCAAGAATCACTTCTACCACCTATGGACTCCCTTTCTGTTGCACACTTTTACTCCCACGGAGAGATTGAACTTTGAAAAAATGTCCTTTCTTTACCAGGATTCCTCGTGGGACTGACGATCTCTAACCATCCCTCCCTCCCCCCCCCTCTTTTTTTTGGAAGGACTATTCCATCTACTACATGTACCCCTAAGTTTATGCCCTCCCCTTTGTTTGTTTTTTTCTTTGAAGACCCCTCCATATACTGCTCTTCAACCACGAATGTCCCCAAAAATGTTCATATGTCCTGTTTTTTGTATTTACTCTGATATGTAACTTCCTCAATAAAAACATATTTAAAACAAAACAAAAAAAAAAAATTCAGTGAGATAAAAGCATGTGTCGATTTAATAATAACATGATTGGATGAAAAATTATCTAGACATCTCCTTGCATAGATGGAACAACTGCAAAGCATGTTCCTCACTGTACCAGTACCTAAAGCAACAGTCTGTGGTGGACTCACTTGTTGGAGCAGTGCTGCGATATTAAAACCTTCATGTGTTCCTGGATGTCACTACGAAGAGGGAAGCCAGCTTGTGCAGAGCTGGATGGACAGTGTGGAGCCTCGATGGGATCCCCAATGATGTGTGGCGGAATGATGCAGCAGCCAGGAAGCAAAGGGGGGACTGAGAGGCAGCCACCAAACAGAGCTAGTGGACAGGAACACCCGAACATGACATCATACAATCGAGGAATGCAGGTCCAAAACCTTCTTCCGCTCATGTGACATAGACTATAAAAACAAGGGGGCATGTACTGCGCTAAAAGTGAAAAAATAACTCCTGTGAAGAAAAAGATGCCACACAAAATGACATGCGATATCCATGCAAGGTAAATAATGTAAGAAAGGTGTATGAATACTTTTTCCAGGCACTGTAAGTATGAACATAAATTAGGTTCAGAGGCTGCTGCTCAGACAATTTCCCTTGGTCATCCAGACCATCCCACACAGCACCTCAGTGCTTCAATACAAACTGTGTGGCTCAGCTCTTTTCCAGCTCCTTGCTGCTCTTTCACCAACTGCACCAGCGCTGTGCAGATATACACACTGTCATTTTCAGCCTCTCTGACTCTTGGGGAAGGATTGGGGTTCTCGTGACCCCTATTCAGAGACTTCCTGTCTCTCAGATGTAGACCTAAACTTGTGTTAGGTCCCAGATTATAAAAGCTGTAAACACCTGCACACTTAGCCTGCTGGTTTCTGGTGAGCTCCGGACAGTATTGCAGACTCCTTCCCTCCCAAACCTTCGAGCCCCAATTAAAACATTTCAAAACTTAGAACTGTCATTCTGGAGCCCCTCAAACTAGTCAGTCAGAGACTAATGCCGACCATACACGGTTCAAATTTCAAAAGAATTTGATTCCTCAAATTTGATTGCCGCACAAAAATCAGCTGTTGCTGCAGCCCACTAATGGTGTGAAATTTCGTACGAATTTCGCACCCTTAGTGGACTGCAGCAACAGCTGATTTATGTGCAGCAATCAAATTTGAGAAATCGGACATGTTGGAAATATTTTGAAAACCAAGCAATTTTCTAATCCATAAAGGGAGAATCGTGCGAGAAGTGTAATAGAAAAAAATGCGCATTTGCAAAAAAAAGAAAATTCACGGAGGTGAAATTGAAGGTTTGGTCGGCCAAATTTCTAAAATCAATGGTGGTGTCATCAGATCACAAAAAAACGAACGTTCTGATTTTGAAATGAAAGTTTGTTTAAAATTCTACTGTGTATAGCTTTACACTTTCAGGAGGAGACCAGTAATGGCAGACCAGTGTGGCTATAAACCTCAGCTGATGCTGAATGTGCCTTCTGTCCCTACACATGGATAATTGACAATCACATTGCACTGCTGTGCAGGTAGAAGTGAAACTGGAGAGAAGACACCTGTAGTGTCTTGGGGGATGTGGTGATCAAATAAGGTTTTCAAGCCTGTCCAAATTATCTTTTACCCAGACAGAGGTCAATCGGGGGTTGATCAGGCATTAGATTGCTGTCCCTTTCGTCTGGATCATATCATGCCTATGGCCATCTTTACAAGTAGCAGCTGGCAGGTATTACCATATTTATCCCAAATGTCTTCAGTTCTGGTTCAGAATAAAAGCTCTTAATATAAATTAAATTGTAATTTATGCATGCTAACCCTTTAAAGATAAATCTACAGAGACCTAACTTCATTTAGTTTAGCTTAGAGTCTTATGTTGGCCCACTTAAACAATGCTGTTTACCCTTTTGAAGTGAAGTACTGGTGCAGTGCACTCATTCAGACTTTTTCTGTTGTTAGTGTATTTTACTAATAGAATATTACCAAGCAATCATTTAATAAGCAACAGCTTATGTTGGATGAATGTTTTTACATGTCAAAGATGTCCTCCTGACAGGTTGTAATTAGAAGAAGGATTAAAATATTTCCTTTAAAATCTAAGTTACGTCTCTGAGTGAGAATGTAGTATATGACCCAATACCAAGTATTTTATGCTTTAGGAGAACACTTAAAATGGTTGTAAACTCTTTACAACCACTTTAACCTGCACGGTCTAGGAGACATTTTCAAATCGCTGTAGGGCAATTTATTCTGTGCATGCGCCTGATTTAGAAAGGGCACACTGTGCCGTTTCTATCTCTGGTCATGCAGTTAAAGGCGGCTCTCGCGCGCATGCGTGGAAGTGACCTGACGCGTAGTCACGCAACTCGGGCCAGAGAAGAATGGATGCTCACTACTAGCGAGGAAGACAAGGACATCGCAGGCTTCTCCTGCAGGTAAGTGTCACATAGTGGGCTACTATGCGATGCATAGTAGTCCATTATGCTTTACCTTTGCAGGGAAACAAAGAGGAAGTAACGCCCATCAGTGAAAAATAAATTTTGTTTAAATTTAGTAAATATAGTATAAAATACTTTTATAGCCATTAAAGGTAAAGTAACGATTTATCTTTAAACCCCAAATTCTATGCTACTAGTACCTTTCCCATGCACTTCACCAGCCAGAGCCTTGAAAATACTTTGTAAATCATAGTACAGGCAGCCCCCATGTTACAGTAGCGCTACCCCCGAAGGAGCCACTGGTTAATTTGGGATCTACTCTCTTTTGGCTTAACTCACCCCTGTTTAACTGTCTCGAACCCTCCCTTGACACATCAGAAACCTGTGGAGTGAGATATTGTGACCTCTGCTAGGCTGGGGTCACAATAACAGGCACACAATATGTAAATGACAATATGGCTACGAATTACCTGGTGTTATGGATGGTCCTTCAGATGAGGAAAGAACACACTCCACACAGTAAATATATTCAGATATGAGAAGGTAAGTTTACTGTATTTAAACTTTGGGAAGATAGCATAGCGTTTAACACAAAACACAACTGATCAGTAACAAGTTAGTCTGATTGGCAAGAGCCCTTGCAAAGATCAGACTTGTAATATAAAGAAAACAGTTATAAACCTAAGAATGGTACTGTGGGGATGTTAAGGGTTAACATAAGTTGTCCATATATTGCATAAATGCTGTCTGTATATCAGAATGACGTGAGTAATTCTTGTGATGACTATATATAGTAGTAGTCAGTTTGAATGTCTTGTGACTTAAGTCTTGTGGTTTCTATAACCAGTTTGTGGCGGTTGACATATATACCAGCTTTTAACGGTAACTTTTAACCAATGATATTTTAGCAGAATCACCCGAAAGGGGGGCGTCCGCCCAGTAACAGTGTATTAACCAATGATGTTAAGACATGTACTTATGTACTTCCTTTTGAATCTCTATATGTTTTGTAATTTTATAAAAGGAACTGTTCGCGCCATATTACGACAGAATGATTTAACCTATTACCGTGTCAGTATCGTTACTGCAAGGGCTAAATTCATTCTCCTGGTACCAGAAAGGACATCATACCAAGGGTCAGTACTTTATACCTTACAATTTGGGGTGGGCTTTCAGGTACCATTCACTTGGAATAAACGAACAGTCTATGCTCATGAGCACCCCTAACGGGCAGTTCTGCGGAACAGTAAATGTTCACGATGCCGCCGGTTGGTGCACGTTAAAGTTATAATCCACAAGGAACAGATGATAATGGGAAATTAATCCGGTAAAGTGTGATGAACATCAACGTTGGTGAGCTGATCGCTGGCCATCGTCAGTCACGTCTGTATAAACACTATGAACAGTGAAAGGCCTCTAAGTTTAAGCTGGGCCAAACAGATGGCTGGCGGCCTGTAAGGCCTGGGTTCCCCTCAGAGGGTGCGTCTGTAAATTGCTCCAACACAGCACAAAGGTCCCGGACGAGAGTGTTCCACTGTTTCAGCTGTCAGCTGGGTTGCCTCTTACAGGGGCTGGATACTGGAGTCTTGCTTCCTTCCGGATGGCTGGTCTCTCGGTGAATTTAGGCCCAGGCTTCTGGGCCTAGCAGCACGGCTGTCTTTGTAAGTAGTAGTGTTGAGCGGAATACGCCATATTCGATTTCGCGATAATTCACGAATATATAGAAGAATATTAATACCGAATATTCGTGATATTTTATCAAAACATTTTTTTCCGAAATTTCGCTAATGCGAATGCGAAATTGATTGCGAAATTCTCGTCCGCGCATGCGCGCGAACAACACGCGAAAACGGAGATCATTTCCTGGATCTTTGCCAGTCTATTTTCGGATTGCTATTTTGTGCTGCCCTGCGAAGCGAAGATGGTGGGGAGTAACTTTTCATCCAGTGAGGAAAAACTGCTGATTAGTGTAAGTAATTTCACCACTGTTATTTCATTATCTTTAACTGCATTTTAGACTAGTTTAAAAGTTAGGATATAAGATCAGATATTAGTATTTCCCAAACAGTGTGTCTCCAGCTGTTGCAAAACTACAACTCCCAGCATGCCTGGACAGCTGCAGACACCCTGGTTGGTAAATGTGTATTTAGGCACTTTCCTTGCTATTTAGCATAATTAACATGTTGTGGACATAGGACGTATGCGAACGTCCTGACTTCAGGGCCCTTAAGGCCCAAGACGTTCGAATACATATTGCCCTCTAGATGCTGCAGAACTACAACTTCCAGAATGCCTGGGCATGCTGGGACTTCTAGTTTTGCAAGTTCTGCAGGCCCACATTTTTCAGACCACTATACACGGGTCTCTAAACTGTGGCAGTCTAGATGCAGCAAAAGTAAAATTCTTAGCATGCACTGACAGACCATGCCTGATGGGAGTAGTAGTTTTGCAACAGATGGAGGCGCACTGGTCTTGAAACCCTGAGTTAGGTAACAAACTCGCAGTGTTTTGCAACCATTGTGCCTCCAGCTGTTGCAAAACTACAACTCCCTGCATGCAACTGGCTGCAATAACCCCCCCCCCCCTCTCCCCCAATGTGAATGTACAGGGTACATTCACATGGGCTGGGGCTTACAGTGTGCTTCTAGCTGAAGCAAATTTGGCGCTGCAGCTCAAACCCTCAGCGGGAAACTACTGTGAACCCCACGCCCCTCTGACTGTACCCTAAAAACACTACACCACACTACATAAAAATTAAAAAACACAACATATACACATACCCCTGTACGGCACTGTTTACTAAACGGAGCCTACAGCTGTTGCAAAACAACTCCCCAGTATTACCGGACAGCCATTGACTGTCCAGGCATGCTGGGAGTTAAGGTATAATTGTGGTACAGCTGGTGAAGGTGAGCTACATGGTGTATCAGAGCATGCTGGTAGTTGTAGTTTTTAAATAACATCAACTCCATTATTTATTCAAAATGAATTCATCAAAAAGTCAAAAGAAACAAACATATTATTGTTCATATATAAAGATAGGGATGAAAAAAAATAATCTATTGTACCTATAAGGGTCAAAAAATAATTATAGCGGTCAGATGAATAGCAACTCATTTCTCCCCTATACGTGTATGCTGTGATGTTACTCATATATACATAATTATGCAAATGATAATGGCTGCTATATTTATGCAAAAAAGGTGGCGACCAAAATGGCAAGATATAAAATCTGTCATGTTACCCCTGTCAGTGATTAATAAGGCGAGAATGCTTCCAATTGTTGAATACCATACATTTACGTCATATATCCATAAGGGTTTAAACAAAAGTATTATAATATACTTTGTTCTTCATCTTGCAGAGGTTCCTGCAACAGGGATATGACAAAACCCGGAGCCAGCAGGACAAAAACAAAATAGTCCGCTCCCTATTGCGGGAGTTACATCACGTTCATGGCCACACACATGACCACATGGCCACCCTAAAAAAGTGGTCAGACCTAAAGAGGCGCCACATGGCCCGGGTCAGACAGATCCGAGATGAATTTCATCCAGGTAAGTTATTGGTGACAGTTATGTAAGGTCATATGTAATTAACCTTAGGGCAGATGTTGTTAACCCAGAAGCCATGTTGTGGTAACATATATCACCACCCAAGGTATTCATAGTACTGTTGAAAAAAGACATTATTCCATCAAGTTAAACCATGGAATTAAAGTTCTGGTGTGGTGGGTTAAAGGGGAAGGGGTGGTATTTTATAACTCAATTACCACTAAATTCCTGTGCTAGGCGTGGGGTTATCATAGTAATCTTGTGTACTCCATCAGGCCCTTTTTTTAACATGAGATCGTCAGAATAATACAAAGGAAACACAAACAGCTCATTTTACCATGGTGGCAGCCCAGCTCACACTCAGTCCCCTGTAGTGCCAGCAAGACCCTTTAGTATAACATTATCCCATTGGTTAACTGTCTATATAAATAAATTTGTATTCATATTTGTATTCATATACAATACAGCAGAGTACACAGAATTTGCATACGTTATTAGAAATCATTTTTACATATATGAACATTGTGTTATTATAGGAGCTCCTCTACCATCTTTGCGCCCCAAGCGCACAAGGCGACAGGCCGCAGAGGAGGAGGAGGAGGATGAAGAGGAGGAGCAGGAGGAGGATGCACAGGAGGAGCAGGAGGAGGATGCACAGGAGAAGGATGAGGAGCAGCCAGGGCCCTCCCAGTGTTTACCACCCCCAGCTCCTGTTGAGGAGCAAGAGGAGGAGCTGCACCCCCCCCCCCCCAAACTCCTGGTGAATCGGGTGATGGAGAAGAGGAGCAGGAGGATGAGACGGTTCCTGTGAGCCCCAGGCAGGAGGGTAAATATGTGCACAAAGATTAATAACATTTCAATAATAAGATGTAGATATAAAAATGGACAGCATTTAATCCTAATTTTTTTTTCTTATATCCTAACAGTTTTCAAAAAGATGGAGGAAAATTACTGTCTCATCCAGAGGACCAATGAGAAAATCCAAAAATGCGATAATTAGACCTCCAAAACCAACAGCTGGAGCAACAGCAGAGGAAGAATTTGGACGCGATGGCTGAGCTTCACAAGCTCATGCAAAATTACATGTACATTTTTTTTTCTTGTAATAAAAAATGTTATTCTTTTAAAATGTTTCCTTTCTTATTGAGATTGTTAGGTTTTTCAACACATCTAACTTCATAATAACCAAAAACATTTTATACTATTATTTTATTTAACATAAACCTAAGACAAACTAAAATACACGGACACAGACACTACTAACACAAACTAAACTGTTGAAAAAATACTATAACAAAAGCTACAATATATATATAGATATAGAGAGAGAGAGCGAGAAAGAGAGAGAGAGTGCCGATTTGCTCTTTCAGACAGGCTAATGGTTGCAGTATAAAGGCCGCAAACCAGGGTTTAACATAAAGTTCAGTCTTTTAGTCACACTTGCTGTTACGATCCGGTCTGGTAGCTTGTAGCGGAGGCTGTTGGTGGATCCGCTGTGCCAGAGAGGTCATGAAGCATTACTCAGCATGAAGGCAGCAGCAGTAGTATTAAAATATAATTTAATTATCACACAGGCAACATTTACAAGCAGTAGTGGTAAAAGTACTAGATATCATCTAAACACTTGGGCAAGACTTGACAGCAGCAGTAGTGGTAATAGTAGTATATAGTGTTAAATAACTTGTGACATAGGTGTCGTGAGCAGCAGCAGTAGTAGTAATAGTAGACAATATAGTGTCAAATCACTCGGACAAGAGTGGAGGGAGAGCCAAGGAGAGGGAATGAATGACAAGGGACCCTTCAGCGCCCTGAACCGACGGCGGGTGCCAGAAAGTCACCGCCGATCCAGGACTCATTCATCTTGATGAATGTGAGTCTGTCCATGAAGTCTGTGGACAGACGGGTCCTCTTGTCCGTGACCACCCCACCTGCCGCGCTGAATGTTCGCTCAGATAGTACGCTGGAGGGGGGGCAAGACAATAACTCCAGCGCATACTGAGCGAGCTCGCGGCAGGTGTCCAATCTGGCAACCCAGTACTCCATGGGGTCGTTGGTGCTCATACTGTCAGAAGCACCGACGGACCCCATGTAGTCTGCCACCATGTGGGCCAGCCACTGGTGGTGACTGCTGCTGCTGCTGCTGGTACTGGGTCGCTCAGATTGGAAGAACATCCTCATCTCACCCATTAGGTCCCCTGCTCGGCTGCTGCTGGGTGCAGCCACCTGCTGGGTGAGATGGGGGGGGCAACTGGAGGCCGGGGAGTTGCCTGCTCCAACCGGCTGACTATGCGTGCCTGCAGTTCCTCCATCCGGTGCTGCCTCCGGCTGGCTGGGAGGAACTGCTCCAGTTTCCCCTTGCATCTTGAATCTAAAAGGGTGGCCATCCAAAATTCATCCCTCTCCTTGATAGTCTTAACCCGGGGGTCCCTCCTGAGGCATCTCAGCATGTGGGCAGCCATGGGGAAGAGCACAGCCCGCTGTGACTCCTCATGACTGACTGGGTCCATGACGTCTGAGTCTTCATGCTGGAGGCGCTGCTGCTCGCGCTCAGAGATGCCCAACCCCCGGACTATCGGTGCCCCCAAAACCGGCTCTCCCTCCTGACCAGGCCCTGACTCCAGGACGTCACCAGTAACCTCCTCATCATCATCACCCTCCTCCTCCTCGTCCTGGGCCTGGTCTTGGTGGAGCAGTTTTGCCTCCTCCTGCTCCACCAAGGCACTTATCCCAGCTTCGAGCAGGCGATCTAGTGCCCTGTCCATCAGGAACACTATAGGGAGCACGTCTTTGAGGCCGACATGCTCCCTGCTGACCATCTTGGTCGCCTGCTCGAAAGGGGCCAACACATGGCAGACCTGGTGTATCTGCCCCCACTCCGCACTGGTGATGTATGGGAGTGTTTGTGATGGCCCGGCAGTGCCTTGCTCCAGCAGGTATTCCTTCACCGCCCTTCGCTGCTCCCACAACCTCTCCAGCATGTGGAGGGTGGAGTTCCACCGCGTCACACTGTCCACAATCAGCCTGTGAAGGGGCAGGCTGTTGTCCCGCTGCAACTTGGACAGGGACGCGGTAGCGGTTGGGGAGCGCCTGAAGTGGCTGGCAATCCTACGTACCCTTAGCACAATGTCACTCAACCCGGGATGGGTGCGCAGGAACTTCTGCACCACGAGGTTGAGGACATGTGCCAGACAGGGAATTTTGGGATGGATTTACAAGTAAAAAATGTACCTGTTCCAAATTAAAAATTCAAACATACAAACTCAAATTAAGAAAAAACCTACAGAACCTAAAGGGACTGCCAATGCATATGATCTTCTCCACTTATATCCTCCATGCAGTCTATGTGGCACTTGAGTGACCAGTCTATTCTGCTTTCAAACATTTTACTGACCATAAAGACACAACTGATACTGATACAATTGTGAAATAGCCTGCACATGAGTGGAACTGATATATGGTATCTCACAAAAGTCAGTACACCCCTCACATTTTGTAAATATTTTAATATATCTTTTCATGTGACAACACTAAAGAAATTAAACTTTGCTACAATGTAAAGTAGTGAGTGTCCAGCTTGTATAACAGTGTCATTTTGCTGTCCCCTCAAAATAACTCAACGCACAGCAATGTCTAAACCGCTGGCAACAAAAGTGGGTACACCCCTAAGTGAAAATGACCAAATTGGGCCCAAAGTGTCAATATTTTGTATGGCCACCATTAATTTTCAGCACTGCCTTAACCCTCTTGGGCATGGAGTTCAACAGAGCTTCATAGGTTGCCACTGGAGTCCTCTTCCACTCCTCATGACGATATCACAGAGCTGGTGGATGTTAGAGACCTTGCGCTCCTCCACCTTTCGTTTGAGGATTCCCCACAGATGCTCAATATGGTTTAGGTCTAGAGACATGCTTGGCCAGTCCATCAACTTTACCACTTCTTTAGCAAGGAAGTGGTGGTCTTGGAGGTGTGTTTGGGATCGTTATGTTGGAACACTGTCCTGAGACCCAGGGGTTGATTTACTAAAGGCAATTTGATTGCGCACTTTGAAAAGTGCAGTTGCACTCTGCAAGTGCAGTTGCTCCAAAGCTTGGTAAATGCGCAGAAGCTCTGCTGCCTTCCATCATCCAATCATGTGCAAGCAAAAATTCATTTTGTTCCTTGCATGTGATTGGGTACTCTTTGCAATGTGAAGCTTTACCTCATTTACTAAACTCTAGAGCAATTGCAACTGCCCTTTGCAAAGTGCACAGTCTAGTTACCTTTAGTAAATCAAACCCATAGTCTCCAAAGGGAGGGGATCATGCTCTGCTTCAGTATGTCACATTATGTTGGCATTCAAGGTTCCCTCAATGAACTGTAGCTCCCCATGCAGCCCAAAACCATGACACTCCCACCACCATGCTTTACTGTAGGCAAGACACACTTGTCTTTGTACTAATTACCTGGTTGTCACCACGCACGCTTGACAACATCTGAGAGGCGTAAAGGAAAGGTACGTATTGAATGTCCAGCCATGCAGGGGGAATTAAATTGATACTTTGTCCTATTTGGATTACATTAAAGGGGAGTTCCAGGCATTTTTAATGTTTATTAAAAGTCAGCAGCTACAAAAGTGTAGCTGCTGGCTTTTAATAAACATGCACTCACCTGCTCCACATTCCAGCGACGCGCGGCCGGAGCTCCGCTCCTCTCCCCCCCTCCGGCTGGCATCCTTATTGTTACTGTGGGCACCCGGCCGTGACAGCTTTCGGCTTCATGGCCGGGCACTCACTGCGCATCAGATTGGACAGGCGATCTCCTGAGAGCTGTCACGGGTCACAGGCGATCGCCTACAGGGAGGGGCCGCCAAAAGACAATATGACGTATCGCCTTAGCGGCCCCTCTGTGAAAGGAGGAAGTTGGACAGGATGTCCCACTCCTCCTGAAGACCCCACCCCCCCCAAGAAAATTACATGTGAAATGTGGCATGTAAGGGGGCGAGGCGTGGATTAAGGGAAAGTTCCACTTTTGGGTGTAACCCCGCTTTAAACTCTTTACAGACACCTTTCCTAAAACTCAACTCGGGTGGAAAGCAACAATATACTCTTGAGGGGCACCACCACAATGCAAGG
The DNA here is from genome assembly GCA_029574335.1 of Rana kukunoris. Classification (NCBI taxonomy): domain Eukaryota; kingdom Metazoa; phylum Chordata; class Amphibia; order Anura; family Ranidae; genus Rana; species Rana kukunoris. Next base: position 100,969,771 of record CM056051.1, read on the forward strand.
GCTAAATACTCGATAATGTCCTTGGGTATCAGTAAAATTATTACAGTAGCCCTTGCTCCCCTGGCAGCCAGCGTTTCTCCCTGACACTCCAGGCTGTGGTTGCAATACAATAAAGAATGATTGGCCCTGCACCGTATTTGATGATGTCCGTGTGCCTGGGACTACCAGAGCATCTTAAAGCGAGGTAGAGACTTAGGCCCAGATTCAGAAAGCAATTACGCCTGTCTAACTGGTGTTAGACAGGAGTAATTTCAAATTTCGCGCGCCGTATCACTAGTTTGAATCCTCAAACCATGATACGGCGGCTTCGGGCTTCGATCCGAGAGGCTTACGTCTTCGTAAGCCTTCGGATCTACGCTGCATTATTTTTGCGGCCGCTGGGAGGAGTTCGCGTCGTTTTGATGCGTCGGGATATGCAAATGTGTTTTTACGGCGATCCACGAAGATACGAGTGGTCTTCGCAATCGCTTTCGTCTATTTTTTTTTACGTACTGTTAGACCAGCTTTTTGCTGGTCTAACGGTACGTAGCCCATGTTAAGTATGGCCGTCGTTCACGCGTCAAATTTTTTTTTTTATTTATTTTTTTTACGTAACTCGTTCGGGACTAGGATTGTCCGTAAACGACGCTACTCAAACAACGAATGACGTAACGACGTGTTTTCGCGCAATGCACGGCGGGAAATTTGGGAACGGAGCATGCGCAGTTCGATCGCCGCGGGAACGCGCCTATTTTAAATGCTTCACGCCCCCTACTCGCGCAGATGGATTGCGACGGGAGAAATACACTACGCCGCCGTCGTTTACTGGACAAAATCTCCCTGGATTCCACGTAGAGCCAGGTAAAAAACGGCAGCGTAGTGTATTTCTGATACTCTACGATAGTCTAATTCTATCTGAATCTGGGCCTTAAAGTTTAAAGAGAGTTTGCCAAACCAGGGAATTAGATAAGTAATGCCGCGTACACACGACCGTTTTTCACGATGTGAAAAATGATTTTTTTTTTTAATGTCATTAAATACGATGGTGTGGGCTCTAGAGCATTTTTTGTGACGTGAAAAATGGGCATTAAAAATTTAGAACATGGTCTAAATTTTCACATCGTTTTTTACGTTGTCGTTTTTAACGTCGTAAAAAATTATTGTGTGTAGGCTTTAACGATGTGAAAAAAAAAGCGCATGCTCAGAAGCAAGTTATGAGATGGGAGCGATCATTCTAGTAAAACTACCATTCGTAATGGAGATAGCACATTCGTTATGGTGTAAATTATTGCATCGTGTAATGCAGCACATTCTTTTCTTCTTTTTAATGCTTACACTAATCCAAATCTTTTGCTGCTGATATTCTCACATGGTTATGACAAGCTTGTTTCTTTATTATTTATTATTATCTCATGAATATTATTGATTTTTTGGAAGCCAGATTTCCCTCCAAAAAATGTTCATCATATTTAAAATCTTTTAATGGAGATCTTCTTTTTTGGTTATTAATTGGATAATATTTTAGACTGCTTTCAATTTTTTTTTTTTTTTTGGAGTGTGTCAAGTTACCACAACAACATTATTATTTAGTATTATTTACCCACAAGGAGGTTAGTGTCCCTTGTAGGGTTGCCACCTGTCCGGTTTTGACCCGGACAGTCCAGGTTTGGACACATGTGCCCGGTTTTGAAGCCTCCTGAGACCCGGGCACATTTAAAAAAAAAAAAAAAAAAAAAATTTTTTTTTTTTTTTTTTTTTTTTTTAGCTGTCCATCCTGGCCCGGCCGCAACAGAGCTGCACATCCCCGGCTCCACCAGCTCTTGCCTGAGTGTTAGTAGAAGGTGTGCCGCCCGCAGCAGTGCTCTCTGTTAGCCCCCTGTAAACATGTGTGCATCCGGGCTGTAAACATGTGTGCAACTTCTCACTGTGCTAGCCCCTCCCCCTCCCTCCCTCCGGCGCGCCTCCGTCTGCATTGTGTGCTGCAGAGTGGAAGAGGACACATGGGACACAGAGTGCTCAGCTCTTCTCTGACTGGCTACAGAATACACATGGAGGTGGGTGGATGGGCGGACCATACACTACCCCCACCATACACTAAACATACAGTTCTGCCCCCCCCTGCATATACCATTACCATCCACAGCCGTATATACAGTTCTGCCCCCCCTCCATACCATCCACAGCCATACATACAGTCCTGCCCCCCCCTGCATATACCATCCACAGCCATACATACAGTCCTGCCCCCCCCCTCCATATACCATCCACAGCCATACAGTCCTGCCCCCCCCCTCCATACAGGGCCGGATTAACAGAGGGGCTGATGGAGCGGGGGTTGTAGCTCGATGACCAGAGGTCACAGAAACCCCACATTTGGGGGGTAGTCAGTTGAAGACCTACCCCACAACTGGTCAAAATATGGGATGGCTATCATTTATGGTTCCGGAGATACGGACCTGCTTGCACAGCCTGTCAGAAGCTACATACAGAGCGGCCATTATAAATACAAGCTGGCACACTGCAGCTGACTGAGAAAAAAAAATCATCATTAATTTTTTTGCTAGAAAATTACTCTATGGTGGTCTTTGCAACTTTTTATGTTGCACGGCATAGAGCTGCACGATTCTGGCTAAAACGACAACAGCAATTTTTTTGCTTAGAAGATAGATGACGATTCTCTCACGATTCGTGCGGCATAACATCATCTTTCACATTAAAATAAAAAAAAAAAAATGGACTAACTTTACTGTTTTGTTTTTATGGTTTTTATTATTCAATGAAGTGGGCAAATGCAGCGTGACATAAAATATTGCAGCAATTCCCATTTTTGTCTCTGCTAATATATATATATAATGTTTGGTGGTTCCAAGTAATTTTCTAGCAAAAAATATTGCTTTTTAACAAGTGTTGGACTTTAAGTGGTTACATTTCTTGCATTTACACACAGAAGTTTAATCTAAAAAGGAAGTTGGTTACAATGTTTCATGTTGTTTACAAACTTGGCAGACTGCCCGGATATTTTCTTTACACACAGAAGTGTATCCCTTTGTTCTATGAAGAAAGTGTTAGTTACAATGTTTCCTGATAAGAACTTGGCAGACTGTCCAGATATTTTCTTTTGACAGCTGAAAGTCTCTCCACTTGTTATATGAAAGAATCAGCAAACTCTGCATTGGAGATGTCAGGGGGGTTGAATCGACATCACAATTTTTTAACGATTAATTGTGCAGCTCTAGCACGGTACTGTATTTGCGCAGCAATTTTTCAAACATTTTTTTTTTTGGAAATAAACGGTTTCATTCATTAAAAAAAAACACTAAAGTTAGCACGATTTTTTTTGGTATCCTAAGCGATGCTTTAAATTTTTTTAGGTTACATGTTTAGAGCTACATAACCTTCACACTCCTCTCCTGTACATACTGCCCACTATCATACCCTCCACACTCCTCTCCTGTACATAGTGCCCACTATCATACCCTCCACACTCCTCTCCTGTACATAGTGCCCACTATCATACCCTCCACACTCCTCTCCTGTACATAGTGCCCACTGTCATACCCTCCACACTCCTCTCCTGTTCATACTGCCCACTGTCATACCCTCCACACTCCTCTCCTGTACACACTGCCCACTGTCATACCCTCCACACTCCTCTCCTGTACATACTGCCCACTGTCATACCCTCCACACTCCTCTCCTGTACATACTGCCCACTATCATACCCTCCACACTCCTCTCCTGTACATAGTGCCCACTATCATACCCTCCACACTCCTCTCCTGTACATAGTGCCCACTGTCATACCCTCCACACTCCTCTCCTGTTCATACTGCCCCCATCATACCCTCCACACTCCTCTCCTGTACATACTGCCCACTGTCATACCCTCCACACCCCTCTCCTGTACATACTGCCCACTGTCATACCCTCCACACTCCTCTCCTGTACATACTGCCCACTGTCATACCCTCCACACTCCTCTCCTGTTCATACTGCCCCCATCATACCCTCGCACTCCTCTCCTGTACATAGTGCTCCCATCATACCCTCCACACTCCTCTACTGCATATATTGGTCACTGTTACACCCTCTTCACTCCTTTCCTGCAAGTAATACCTACCCTCTGCACTCATTTCCTGTACATAATGTCTTACACTTTGCACTCCTTTCCTACACATACCAACTTACGCGCCACACTCTTGTATATACTGTTGTAAATTCTGCACTCCCTCCCTGCACATACTGTAATACCCTCTGTACTTAATGAAAATTAAAAGGTGAACTAATGCCCCTGATCTCCACTGCACTTACCTCTGTAGTAATGGAAGAGTTTTATTTAAATGATTGTGCTGAGGTTTATTCATGTCAGTGAGACTCTTACTTGTGGCACAGCAAAGTAAGCATATTTTATAGGTAAAATAATTATTTTGTTTTATTTAATCATGCCTCGTGAAGCCCCTCCCTCAATATGGCCACACCCACCATATGTAGTGGCGTGTTTGGGTTTGGCTTGAGGAAAAGGTGGCAACCCTAGTCCCTTGTTAATAGTGTTGCTCACGAATATTCGCATTGCGAATATTCGTTACGAATATTGCATATTCGAGTATTCGCAAATAAATCGAATATCGCGGTGAATATTCGCTATTGACAATATTCGTATTTTTTCAAATTTATTTTTAAAAAAGATCACATCCTAGAGATCTCCATCGACGTCTAAAAGCATTGCTGGTATGATTAGAGACCCTGGGCCGAGTAGCTGAGGCGATCCTTTTATGTTGCCGAAAATTCGCAATGCGAATATTCGTATTACGAATATTTGCGAATACTTTCTCTGCCCTTCTGTGTTTTGTGTATAAAAAAATAAAAAAAATTGCTTTAGTTTAGTCATATAAGTTTGTGTAAGTAGAGTTAGTGTTTAGTGCATATTAGTTTAGTAATCCAAGAAATGATCTCCGTTTTCGCGTGTTGACGAGAATTTCGCAATTAATTTCGCATTCGCATTAGCGAAATTTCGCATTCACATTAGCGAAATTTCGCATTCGCATTAGCGAAATTTCGCATTAGTGAAATTTCGCAAAATTATTTTTTTGATAAAATATCACGAATATTCGATATTAACGAATATTTCGCGAATATTCTTCTATATATTCGTGAAATATCGCAAAATCGAATATGGCGTATTCCGCTCATCACTACTTGTTAATTAGAACCTGATTTTTTTTAAATGTCCCTGTATACTCACTAGCAAACTCTCTGGGGCAGATTCACAGAGAATTAGATTCTTGTAGAGTATCAGAAATACACTACGCTGCCGTTTTTTACCTGGCTCTACGTGGAATTCAGGTAGATTTTGTCCAGTAAACGACGTCGGCGTAGTGTATTTCTCCCGTCGCAAACCATCTGCGCGAGTAGGGGGCGTGAAGCATTTAAAATAGGCGCGTTCCCGCGGCGATCGAACTGCGCATGCTCCGTTCCCAAATTTCCCGCCGTGCATTGCGCGTAAACACGTCGTCACGTCGTCACGTCGTAGTAGTAACACCAGTTAGACAGGCGTAATTGCTCTGTAAATCTGGGCCTCTATTTTTAATAAAAACACATGGTCAAGTTTTGTCAGAAAACTAAAAATCCATTTATTCTGGTGCTAAATAAAATAAAGGCTCAAGGCAAAAATAAACTCAGTTAATAAAAACAAAGAAGCCAGGAAGGCAGCACTGGAGACCTTGCTTGAATTTGTGCAGACACAGATCCCCGCAGCAAACAACCAAGGATGTCAAGAAAAAAATTGGAACCATGAGAATCACGTATCTTCTCATTTTCTGGTTTTGGTTTTAGCCTTCCCTGCAGTCTTCCCTGCAGCCTGTGATAACTGAGTCTTCGGAGGCTGTGTCCCTGGAGGAGAGGTTGTGGCAGGAGCAGGAACAAGAGCAGGATCAGGAATAGGAGCAGGAAAAAGAGCGGGATAAGGAATAGGAGCAGAAGCAGGAACAGGAGGAGCGATCCGCACAATGTCTGTGTAATCATCCAGCTTCCCCAACATGGCCATTTTGACAGCCTTAAAAATTAGTGTTTAACATCGAAGACGCTGGCCCATCTCCATATTTGGCAGCTTGCTAGCAATTAGGGCTGCTAATCCCTCTTCAGCAGTGGGGGGCTCTCTGAGGGCTGCAGTAGCCTCCCTAATTAGGGCCTGTGTCTCCTCATCCATTTGCAGAAACCTCCTGGCCCTTTTCACTGGAGTGCGGAGAGGAGGAATCTGTGACCTTGTGTGCCGCTGTGCCTCCTCCTGTGTCCCACTGGGGCCAGCCTCCTCCTGTGTCCCACTGAGGCCTGCCTCCTCCTGTCTGCTCTGTCTGTGTATAAAAAAGGTACATAGTTAATTTTTGGTCTTCATCCATCGCACACATTTTTCACCTCATGACAGATGCAAATTTAATGCTAAGAAATATTAAAGACAATCATTCTGACTCCTGCATTTTTCATTCTTGTCCCCATCATTTTTGGCCACTACTGTCTATATGTCCAACACTTTTTGTTCAATCCTTAAACTTTGAGCACTAGTAACATTTATTTGACATCATTATACTTTTAGTACAAAAAATCGTTAGCAAATTACAATACCTGGCTCCATGTGGCACAATCGGGCTCCTCCTGGAACTCCGGTTGTTCCTCCGAAGATGGCTGCTCTTGGCTGGAGTGTTGGCTGCAGGGAAGGCTGCATCTACTTCTGGGGGAAAGGGTTGAAAGGGATTCCCTCGACTCCAGATGATCATCCAGGAAATGGAGTTGGATGAAGTACCACAGATTTGGCTTGTATACCTGATCTGCAGCTGCTCCTGACCTAGATTTGATGACTTTCACTCGTTCAGACCGATATGTCCCCCTAATGGTCCCAATTTTTTATTGACATCCTTGATTGTTGCTGTGGGGATCTTTGTCTTCACAAATGCAAGCAGGCTCTCCAGTGCTTCATTCCTGGCTTCTTTGTTTTTATTGAGATTGCTTTTTGTCTGCCATAAAATTGGCAGATCCTTCCATCGCTGCAAAAACTTGGTCATGAAGTCATGATCTATGAAGACATGCATGATTTCTGCACGTCAAAATCAATACAAAAAGTCTAATGTCAGTCAAGCCTCTACTAATAATCTTTCTTACCATATATAGGCCACAAACTTATACACTGATCAGTAAAGTCAAAATAATGTTACGACCCGTCGTTGTACACGTTCGTTCCTTCCGCCTTCTTCCACACACTGAACATCGTTTTGACCCATGCGGATTACCGTTATATACACTGCGCATACGTGAATCTCAGCACGTTTTCCCCGGCCCTAACGTTCGTTCTAGTACTTTCCCCGCCCCTTCTCGGTCGTCTAGTGCAAGACAACATGGGGAACTCTCGGCAAGTGGCAACCTCAACCGAGAAACGAACCCAGGCAGAACCACACACCAGATCCAAAATACGATCTTTTTGTCTGATACAGTGTTTTATAAATTTCATCATGCCTATTTAGGGTGTCACACAGGTGATCCAGTGGATATTTGGTGTGTTTCCATGTGGTAAACATGACAAAAATAGATAAATGTACCAGCTTTGGTAATGGATACAATCATGTGTTGAGCTTAGAAGTATTGACAAAACAGACAATTGTATCTCACTTCCAAAGAATGATTAATATTCCTCTTTCAGGCCTCAAATCTTTTTGACTCAAGTATCCCTTTTGTTTCAATCTCATAGGGCGTCAAAGAGCTTCCAGACAGGAGCCTAGGATTCCCACACCTTCAACCCAAGACCCACCCCTGCGGGATGTGGAGGAAGAAGCGGAGGAAGTGGAAACTGGCACCACAATGGGTCAGTGTCATATACCACAGCTTCAGGTAATAGATGTAGGCCTGCATATTTATAATACATGGCGTGTTTCAAAATTGTAGGAGCTTTTCTGCCTGCCGAACGATTCGACAGTCACAGTGCCCAGATGTTGATTGGTGAAGTTATGGCCTGCTCAGGTGACCTGGATGACATCAACAAAAGCTTGGTCCAGATAAGGCAAAAGACCAAGCAGGTGGAGCAAAGGATCAAATATGTTATTGATGTTCTTGGGAGGGTTTAAATAAAAAATGATGTTCAAATATTTTATACATTTAATTTTGTTTGTTGTTTTGTTGGTAATGTTTTAATTGTTTTTATTTAAATGTTTTATAATATTTTTTTTTCAACGATTTATTAACAAAAAGTTCATACACATGATCACAAATAAAAAAGTTTGAAGAGAACAATTCCTCCTATAAAGTGCAAAATACATCAGATTCATTACAGCAGGAGTAGAACCCTTTCCATAGCGCAATTGCTAAACAAACCAAAAAATAAAATAAAAAAAAGGAAACATAAAATAGAAAATAATTTAAATAAATATAGGATCACTTCAAATAATAACCAACACATATGACAAAAGCATATAGTACAGAAACCCAAAATAATAGTTTAACCATCAACCACAATGGTTTTGTCCACTTGCAAGATATATATAAAGGCTGTAAAAGAGGCCAGCTCATGTAGAGGGACATCATCCCTTGTACAATTGAAAAAAATGAAATAACCTCTGAAGATGGGACTCCCCGGGCAACAAAACGAGAACAAAAATTGTGCACACTGAAAAACAAACACTCATCCACTGCACAAAAGACAAACATATAGTCAAAAGAGACCTGACAACATCATGATTCTCAAACATTTAAAAACATGGAAATCTATGAAATCCGGACCATCCAGCGACACCGCCTATCATCCAATACAAAACCCCCAGATCAACCGGTGGCAGCAAAGGCGGGCAACCCTGAATACCATGGATTACCCGCCTCCACCGCCACCAGCCGATCCGGGGGCTCTGCACCAGATGACGGACAGCACCACCAGGCAATCCAGACCCCACCAACCTCCATGTCTCCAAATGCCCGAAAACCATAACACCATCCAATCTCCCCCGACCATGCATTCACCTTCCGCACACCAAATTAATGTTTGTCTCCCAACACACACATCTTTCTCCCATTTTGTTTGTTTCCCAAAAAATCCCATCCGCAGAGGCCATCTCAACCCCTTCAACTATATTAATGCTGTATACAGTAAAGTAAGAACTGAAGGCAAGCACCCATCCAAACATGTCTATTTCCAAACATGCATTTCCTGGTATTTAATTGTATGGAAATTTAGAGTACTCTTTGAAGTTTCACTTTTATGAGAAAATCCCTCTACATGTTGGTTATATGTTCCCATTTACAAAGTGTACCAAAAAAATAAAATAATAATAAATAAATTGACCTTTTGAACCCCAATCACACTGATTGATGTAATTTCATGTGCGGCTTGCCGACATCTGGGTGACTTCATGCACAGATGTCTATGCAAGTCGCACATGAAATTGCCAAAAATAGTGCAGAAAACCTTTTCAAGTGCAAGTTGGAGTCGCACTGATTCGGCACGAATAGGGTGCGTCTTGTCATGTGATTTTAAACTGTCATATTGCATGACAAGTCGCACTGGTGTAAACGGGGTCTTACACATTTTTTAGGAGGTGTCATGTGTCATGGCTGACTGCAAACTTTTCTGAACAAGTTCATTAAGAGTCTGTCCCAACAGAAAAGTTAAAGCTGAACTAAACCCATTGATTAACGGTTTCAAAAAAATAGCTAAATCCCTGGCATGATGGAAGTGCTAGCTGTCACATTTGCTTTTGCTCTCAACTAAACTCAAATTTTGCAAATGGCTGGTGTCATAACTGATCACATGTGTAGCACCATGGCAGTTGCAGATCATACAGTGGCTAAGATGGCAGCTTCCTAGGCTAAAAAGGATAGGAGGGTTTAGTTCTGCTTTAAGGACCGGCTGAGCTTCCGCTCATTAACATAGATTCAGATGACCAACTTATAATCTTTAACCCTTTGTTAGGGTAGACTGTTCAAATCTAGTTTGTAACTGATAATGGGATCTGCCAGCCAGCACAGTACAGACAGGGATAAGTATGGCTAAAACACAGCTGCAAAATTCTCCCATAAACAATGAGAACCAATTTTGATATAAATAGAAAGCTGCAATTTTTTTAAATGTTTTTACGGTTATGCTATGTGAATGGGATGCATAAATACTTTATGCGCTCCTTATATTAGTTTTACTCTAGGCCTTTGAAATTGTTGTTTACTACAAAAAAAGAGACTGGCTGAGATTTTTTTTTGCAATAAATAGGTATAATACAAATATACCTCCTACAACCTGTTTGTAGAGGGCATTATAAATAAATACAAATAGAATTCTGAAATTCAGAATTTTGCATATACTGTATGTTTAAAATGGATCAATCGAAATTTTATCTTGACTGTCAATAATGTAGCCAATGAAATATTTAGTGAAGCTAGTGAAGCTAGTGATTAACAAGTTAGACTACAGTTGAGTTACTCTGCCGTACTTTATAGTAAATATACTGACCAACCAGGTACCATAGACCTGTAGCTTGAATTGTGCACTAGTGTCTGAAAGACCAAGTCAGGTTGTCATCAAGGTTTAAACAGAACTGTTTGTTTGTTATAATAGCATATTTTGCTACCACTTCAACTCAAAATAATTTAACAATTCTAATAACAAAAACAAAAAAATATTCAACAGCATAAATTAAAATACCAATAATAACAAATAAATATTAAATTAAATAAATAAATCACAACAAACATATTACTGTTGATCTTAGTTTCACTTGTTCCTGGCCATTTCTTCCATGTAAATAATTATTTGAAAGCATCACATGCTATTTGGTGTGTAAATGCACCTATTATGTAGCTGGCATTGTGTCTATGAGACCCTTTTCACACCGAGGGCGTACTGCAGGCGCCACAGCATTAAAAATAGCGCCAGCAATCTGCCCTAAATGTGCTGCTCCATTGTCTCCAGTGTGGATCGGTGCGCTAGCAGGACGGTAAAAAAGGTCCCGCTAGCTGCATCTTTGGAGTGGTGAAGGAGTGGCGTGTATACTGCTCCTCCACCGCTGCTGCCCATTGAAATCAATGGGACAGCGTGGCTACACTGCCCGCAATGCGCTGCTTCAAATCCTGAAAGCCTGAAAGAAGCTGCATCTGCAATCCCAATGTGAAATCCAGAGTGCTTACACACTAAAGCGCCTGAAAAACGCCCCAGTGTGAAAGGGGTCTTAGCTTTAAAAAAAAACGACTGCAAAGCGCCCGAAAGAAGCCTCATACGCAATCCCAATGCGAAAGCCCGAGTGCTTTCAAACTGAATACACCGCTCCTAAAGCACCCCTTCCCATTGAGGCGCTTTTTCTAATGCCAACGCACCTGAAAAACGCCCCAGTGTGAAAGGGGTCTTAGCAGAGCTTTACCAGCGTTTTTCGGGTGCTGGCACTGTAAAAGGGCTCTGAAAGCACTCAGCTTTCACATAGGGGTTGCAGATGAGGCCCCTTTCAGACACCCAAATGCGCCTTTCCCAACGCCAAAGCGCCTGAAAAATTCCCCTGTGTGAAAGGGGTCTAAAAAGTGTTTTGTAAAGGATACCTTGTAAAATAATGGGGTCTCAACACAAGACTATCCTACATGTACACTTCTATGAGGTCTAACTTGCAAAGTGACATATTTCTGATCAGTTAGCTAAATCCCTGAACATGCCAGTATTGTTTACTGTTCACTTTTCAAGTCAAACCCTTTATTTGAGCCCACTACAGTATCTCTCACCTACAGATTCATGTGACAAGGGGCTGCAGTCCTATTCAGAAGCATCTTTACAAAATCTGGCTTCATAGTTTTTGATTTATAATTCAAAATGTCACACTCAGTTGACGTTACACTTTTGGACAGCTGAAATGATGCTTGGGTGTATAATAGCTCACTTATAATTGTATTGGTAGCATTTAATGTGCACCTGTCATGAGACACACATTGTTGAATTCCTGCTGAAAAATGGAAAATTGTATCAAATACTTACCGTAATTTTCCTTTCCTGACGCCAAACCATGGCAGCATACTAGTGATAGAGCTCCGCCTCTTGACCACTCCCTCAGGACCAGTGAATAGCATAAATTAAGGCATGGTTAGCCGCCACCCCATTCTTTGTAACAAGCCACATACCGAAACGCACATGGGTGGGCTCATATGCTGCCATGGTTTGGCGTCAGGAAAGGAAAATTACGGTAAGTATTTGATACAATTTTCCATTTTCCTGACGCCAACATGGCAGCATACTAGTGATAAATAACTAGCTGACAGGGTGGGATCTACTTGTCCAACCAATCCTCTAATTAGGATGAGACAGAGGACTGAATAGTTCTTCCTACAAAGTTCCCTGATGACAGGACCCCCGGGTCTATTCTGTCAAGTTTGAGTAGGAATGTTGGGAAGACCACGATACCCCTCTACAGATGGGCACCATAGATTCTTTTGAATGTGTTGCCTATGAGGCTTCAACTGCTCTGCTAGAGTGCTCCGTCACCGCTGACGGAGGCTTGCAACCCCTAGTCCTATATGAACAACCGAGCCTGCTAGGGTCCAGGCAGTAACATCTTTCCCTTGATTCCCAGCTGGAATGACAAAAGGTTTAGATGACCTGGAAGGGACAATTGTGGACCGATACTACTTTAAAGTTATGAAAATTATCAGTTTGTGAGACTTTCCTGTGTGATGTTCTGGAAAGTTAGGCAATGTCCAGCTGTCTGTTAAATAGCAGTCTGTTGCCATGTTTGTGGCAAGATGATCTACAAGGCCAACTCTACTCCTTTTGGAAAGAAAATAACATACATATATATTTTTTTACTTTGAAGCTCCAAGAGCTTGAATATCCGATAACCTCCTGCCTAAAGTTCTTGCAATTGATACTGCCTTATAAGTGATGGCCTGAACCGGACACTGCTCTGTTAGAATGAACGGTTGAACGGATATGAGAACCAGCAGCTCCAATATATCTTTTCCGTGGAGACCTACTCTCCAAAAACTCAAAAGTTGTACAAACTGAAGGATTCATGGCCCATTTAAATGTGTTTTTGCCGATAAAGCGACGCTCGTGAGCTATGTGAGGATATGTTAAGGCGTGGAGGAAGTATAGAACAGCTGGCACTGAAAGGGCAGTAGGATGAATGTCTCGCTCTACCAAGAAAAAGCAAACTTGTTCCAGAATTAGGCCTAGATGTTGTAAGTTGAATGTCTTCTCGCACACAACAAAGTAGAGATCACTCTGTAGTGAAACCAGAGCAACAGAGTTGCCCACCTTCCCCCTTTAGAACCCCTGCTTGCAGCCCCAGTCTGCATAGGTTATGGAGGAGCAATGTCTTCTGTATTCTGAAATGAATGGCCAGGGAAAACCGAGGGCCTCCTGGTCAATATGGAGGACTGGCTATGACAACTATGTCCAAGGACCATGGCTATGGAACGCTCTGCTAACGGACATCCGCATGGGAGAAAACCATCAGGCCTTCAGGAAGAAACTTAAGACCCATCTCTTCTGAGGGATAAGGAAGACAATGGATAGAAGAGGCGCCCTGAGGTGATTTAGTTCGCAGGTGTAGCGCTATACAGGTTTTTAACTCACTCCTTCACTCATTGCAGTCCCATGGAGAGATCAGAGCATCTGCCCCCTGCGCCTTGTGGTGCGGAAACAAAGTCAGACATACCCAAAGTTTGCGATTACTCTGGGAAACGAGGAGGTCTGTCTGTGGTAGGCCCCACTTGTGGACCAGGTCAGAGAAGACCTGGGACATAGACCCTCGTTGTGCTCTGGGAAGCTTGTACTTGTTCAAAAAATCTGCTGGGAGGTAAACTGCATCTGGAATTTTGCTGGGGATCTTCCATCCCAGGCGTTATGGGTTTTACCTCTCTCACTAGCATATTGCCGTGAGTTTCACCCAGGAGCTGAATATAGGCAACTACTGCCCTGTTGCTCAACTGCAAGGAGACTGGTCTTCCTTGACTCTGTAGTAAGGCTGAAGTAATAAAAGGGGCTGCTTGAACCCCAGCGCGTTCAAGATTACCCTCCTTGGCTGGGAATCTCCGCCTGCCTTGACCTAAAGTCCCTCACAGTGCATCTTCCCGAGTGTCTTGTAGACATGATTCATAGCAATTCTCCAGTGTAAAGGTCCTAACGGACCGAGACTTGCTCTAGGACTTTCCATCATGATGGACCGCTACTTATACCGAGTAACACTGTTATTAATGGTGTTCGATCCTGTTTCCTCCCTTGTAGAATTCTTGAAATGTAAATTTGCGCAGGTGCCCATGCACCCCAGGAATCATCTGTATGCATGATGACGTTGTGCCCAGATGAGCACTGAGAAACCATCAAATAAGCAGAAGTATACTTCCTCAGAATCCTGTTCCTGACTGTCACCATTTCCTCTGATAGAAATAAGAGGAACTAGAGCACCCCCAGTGTACACTAACCAGTTGGTTTTGCTTTCCCTCTAAGGTGTGAGGATAGGATAGGCATCCTGACAATCCAGCAACAGCATCCAGCCATGTGATTGTACTGTTTAATGGACTTCAGCTTAAAGATCTCAAAGAGGACCCAGAAGGGTTTGACCTTTTCCGATCTGCTACTGGACACCAGCCAACTTCCCCTGCAAACTCCAAACAGGATTGTATAGAAAACCTGCAATCCCTTGAGTCTGAAGTGTATTGTAAGCATTGTAGCAGCACACCTGTTGTGGTAGACTTGGCATATGCGTGGGAGAGAAATGGTCTGGAGGAGCAGTGGGGAATTTCCCGAAGTGACCATGAGTGCCTGATACCTTCATCCAAGGACCTGTACCACATGCTGTCCAGAAACACGTAAAGTGTGCCCTCTAGGTCTTACCTCAAGGCTTCACTATTGCAACCCCAAAGTCGCGTGATTTTGCTGCGATTTTTGCATTTTTTTTAAAAAAAAATTTTGCTGCAATTTTGATGCGACTGGAAACAATGCCTGTATAAGTTGCATCAAAGTGGAACCAAAGTAGTGCAGGGACTATTTTGAAGTCGATGCCACTTGAAGTCGCACAGATATAAACAATACTCATTGGAAATTATGGGGAATGGCCTGTCATGCGACTTTCCAGTCTCAAGTCGCACTAAAGGAAACTAAGCCCTAGAGTCTGGGCATGCACTTGTGTGATTGATTTTTTCCCCAGAGGTCTGTCATGTGACCTTCCAGTCTCATGTCGCACTAAAGGAAACTGAGCCCTAGAGTTTGGGCATGCACTTGTGTGATTGATTTTTTTCCCCAGAGGTCTGTCATGTGACCTTCCAGTCTCATGTCGCACTAAAGGAAACTGAGCCCTAGAGTTTGGGCACTTGTGTGACAGATTTTTTCCCAGAAGTCTGCACTAAGGTACAAGTCAGACTTTTATTTTATTTATTTTTTATTTTATTTTATTTTTTTTGTTGCACCCACTGCTACAAAAAATGTCATTTTTGGCAAGATACTCAAAAGGAAATCCTGCCTAAAGGGATGCAGATCCTGCCACTCTCCTCCAGAGTCCTGCAAGTGCAGCAGCTGGTTCATAATAATTAAACCATCCCCATTAGACTCGCCCAACACATGGGCTGGTTATTGCTGGTCTGCTGGCACCTGCAGATGCTACAATATGTAGGAGCAGGTTGACCCTTAGCTTGTTCAGGGTATACAGTTTTGACAGCCTGTTTATATGGGCATTTTTCTCCAACATATTTCCATTCTTCCCCACTTTTGTTTCTAGGAAGCAATACTCAGCCCAGGGTCTCAACCATATGGCCTCCCTAGCCACCAAGGTGCCAGGATGCTTTTCCAGTGGTTTAAAAAGAAACTATGTGGGACTTCCTGTGAAGCCTCCATATCCTGAGTAGCAGACTGCTGTATCTGTAATATATGTAACAAGGACCCAGGCCACCTTCAGTCTAACGAGAACCACGAGTCGCTGACATCCCTTCACATAGAGTGGGTCATAAAGGTATAATGGGTGCAGTGCAAAGTAGTTTTATGGGCGTCAGACACCTAGGGTGTGCCACCTGTCCAGGATTCACCAGGACAATCCGGGCTCTGAACCATATGTCAGGGCCTCCGTCTGCAAAGCGATTCCATCTCTCCTCAACAGAACTCTGGGAGAGAGGATTAGGGCCAGGACACCCTTAGGAAGCCGCAACACCAACCCAGCAGACTCTAAGACTTCTACAGAATGACAGCCACGCAGTAAAAGCATCCAGCAAGATGCCACATCTGCACTGATAGGAACACTGTCTCCTATGGCAACAGTCTACAACAGTTTACAATACAAGTGTAACAGTAGCTTCAGGTAATTAAGGTGAGTTCAAAACAGAATCTTGTGCCACTCTTATCAATAATAAAGACATTTGGCATTACCTGTTAGCTGCATACTCCTCCAGGCAGTGTCTACTCACCAGCTTCCTGGGCATAGGTACTGTGCCATAGGCCCTGCAGGACTCTTGCTGGGGCACTGGCTCTGGGGAAGAGGAGCAAAGACGTCTTCCTTGGAAATTTTCTCCTGAGTGGGGGCGCCATCCAGGCTATGCTCCCCTGAAGAACGTCTGCATTTCCTTGGCCTGGCTCTTTTGAGAGCGTGGGCATGCGGGGCTGAAGCAAATCAAAGCAATCCGCACAAGAGGGCACTCTTTTCTGAAAACTTACCTATATGGTGGTCCCCATCCTAGTTGTTGAGGGTCTTTGTATTATGAGCAGTAACTGACTCTTTATCTGTGGAGAAATGGGACGGCCAGCTGAGGTAAGGATAGCTGAAAAGCGATAGAAGTAGCAGGAGTAGACATAAGAGAAAGGATTCCACTTTCTTTCCTGATTTATCTACATACACCTACATCTGTATATACACCTATATACACACACATATACATATACATACATACATATATATACATATATATATATATACACATACATACATACATACATATATACACACATATACATACACATACACACACACATACATATACATACACACAGACATATCTACCTGCACAGGGTGAGTCTGGGCGTGTTAAGAAGGGGTTAACTGAATAGGGTAAGAATTTCCCTTTCAGACCTGATTGTCAGCTGAGCTGAACATGTCAGAGATGAGTTGTGTGTATGGAGAGAGAGACAGACAGACAGCAGCATGATGTGTGAGAGGATCCATTGTTGGATTGTATACCTACTTGGGTGAGCAAAACCATATCAAAGACTATAGCTCTGGCTATAGCCATGTACTTTGTCTATACAGTATATCAATCTGTTGGCTAAAGAGACTGAACCTTTCCTATCTCTGTACCTGTGTTAGAAGACAAGCCTGTAGTGTCTTCTGTTTGTTTTGCTGAAGCAGTGAATAGGAAAGGTAATGAAAGACAAAAAAGGGTGATATAGGTAAAAGGTACAGGTGACCCTGTATGGCACAAGGGGCCAAGAGAGATAAAGCATAGCTGGCCCCTCCATATTCCACAAGCGCTGCAGTTATCAATTGTAAAATCAGATTTCGTTCCTAAAGAGGAAACACTGCAGGGGCCCCAATAAGACCCACAGAAGGGGCTCCCAGACTAAAGCGCATTTAGCAGCCTGATCGCTGGGACTTCGCACTGGGAGAGGCTCAACCCAGACGGCTACTGCACTGAGGCAGAGGGGGGACATAGTACTGCTTACTCTTCACTGGTGCGTGAGGTATGAGGAAAAAAAGAAGAATGGGGTGGCGGCTAACCATGCCTTAATTTATGCTATTCACTGGTCCTGAGGGAGTGGTCAAGAGGCGGAGCTCTATCACTAGTATGCTGCCATGTTGGCGTCAGGAAATACTAGTTGCCTGGCCATGTCTGTTTTATATACTTCTGAGTCACAGACCTGTTACTGGGATGAAGCAAACATGGAAGTTGGAAAAAAACTAAATTTTGTATAGATATACATATTCAGTGTTAGTGAATTCAGAGTCAGAGCATTTCAAGAAGGAGATTATCAATAACATGCGTCAGTAAGTGGTTGTAAATCTGTGATTAACACAGAAATCTGCACAGAAATTATAAAAGCTGTTGGGCTAATGAAGCATTTTAAACAGTTTATAAGTCAAAGTCTAAAACATCTGTGGGGGTACTGGCCCGTTCAGTTTCCTCGACAGTCTTAAAGATTGGTACTTTGTTTCTTTCAACTTGTTGGAGATTGGACTCTAGGGATGCTTCAATTTGTTCTTGACACATTCTCAGGATATTCGGGTCACAGTGGGTGGCTTGTGCCAGGTAGTTTGTAATTGTCAAACTAGAATAAACTATCCCCAATTTTCCGGCAATTTTATAATATAATCAAATTTTTTATAATCGTACTTTTTTTTTTCTTGCTAAAACGCATGAACAATGTAAAACTTGTAAAAAGTTACATTGTTCATGCGTTTTAGCAAGAACATTTTTAGATTATAAAAAAAAAAATTAGATTATAAAAAAAAATTTAGATTATAAATAGTTTTTTTTTCGATTATTACCAAAAATAAAATAAAATGTACCTTTTTACCAAAAAAATATATATATATATTTCTCTTCTGTTCATGGACGGACACAGCAGCATTGGGCTTAGGGTTATATATTCCTTTCAGGAGAGACTAGGCAGAAAAAACAGCACTTCAGGTGTTAAAACACTTTCTTCAGTACAGCACCTCCCAGGGGGCGGGTCCCCAGGGCATATCCCACTCTCTGACCCAGCAGCTCCAGTTTTTTTCTGCCTAGCGTTAGGAGAAGACATGGCCTTTCTGAAGTCCATGTGCTCTGGAATTTTTTTTCGCTTTTTGTTTATTTTTTTCCTGCATTTTTGGATCCTGGGATCTACAATCAAGTGCCGACTGGGTGGCAGGCTGGATCCTCAATCCTTGTAGTCCCCCCATGTTCAGCCATCGAGCGTGTGCCGGCCCTTAGCTACGCTCTGGGCCATCCACGACATACCCCGTTGCTCCAGGGGTGGCCGGTGAACTACATGTTCCAGGGCACACATATGACCGGTCTCTATGGCCTTGTCACAGTGTGCCGGGCCGACAGCCATGCCGTTAAGCGGACGTTGGTTCTGTCTGGAATGCCTCCAGCCAGTGGTTGCAGGATGGGTAAGTCGTGTCCCCTTTCCCTGTCAAGGTGGTGCAGCTGGTGTGTTCCTGAGGAGGTCAAATGAGGGTTCGCCCTGCTTTCCTCACTCCTTTCCTCTCCCTCCTTCCCCATTCTGGGTGGCAGCTGTAAGGGGGGGTCCGCCTGGGGCTGTGTTTTCTGCTGTGTGTCACTGTTTTTAAAACACCGGCCGCCATTTTGCCGGAGACGCGGTTTTATATGTCGGCGGCCAATTTATTGTGGCCCACATGCTTTTTTTCTGCATTCAGCGGCCATCTTGGGAAAGTCTTGGCCTCTAGTGTCTGGAATAGCGGCGCAAAAGCCCGCGAATCGCTTCCTAAGGGACAGCACAGCATGGATAACACTCTCAGCGCTTCAGCTGGCACTACAGCCAGGTCGGGTGGTGAGTCCCCTGCTCTCTGTTTTGCGGCCGGGAGGGTGGCCTGTGGGTCTCTGCCTTGCAGTACTAGAGCGGCATAGCGGTGGGTCAACATGGAGTCTGAACCAGAGGCTTCTACCTCAGCCATGCCTGAGTTATCCCTTAGTGCCCCTGCGGTCTCTGTAGAGGTTATGACGGCAGTCCTTGAGGCGTTTATCGCCAGGATTGAAGCGACAAGTGGCCAGAAGGGGGGAAAAAGCGCCCCTTCCTGCGCCTGCTTCTGGGGATGGCTCTGACAAGGAACCAGACCCTGCTAATGCATCTGGCTCTGGTTCTGTCATGTCAGATGATGCAGGCTTAGCCCACACGGACAGTGAGGATGAACTTTGTTGGAGCTCTTATCACTGCAGTGTGGGATACTCAAAAACTTGAGGATTTGGCAGAGGCATTGGAGATGCTGGTCCCTTTTGGGTTCCGCAAGCCACCCTGCACCCCGCAAAAGTGTTTCCTTGTGTTCCATATCTGGACAAACTGTTGTACAAGGAATGAGATAAGCCGCAGAAAGTTTTTGGTGTTCCAAAATACTTTGCTGTCCGTTACCCCTTTGAGGAGGACTTTTTAAAAAAGTGGGTTTCTCCTCCATCAGTGGACCCCCCTGTGTCCAGACTGAGCAAAGCCACGTTGCCTGTGGAAGGGGCTCCCGCCTTTAAGGACCCTGCAGATAGGAGAGCTGAGGCTGTGGCCCACTCTATGTTCACAGTAGTGAGTTCGGCAGTGAGACTGGTTTTGGCCGGGCTCTGGTGTCGCAGACACTTACAGAATGGGCAAAGGTCTTGCTGCAGGAGCTGGAGGCGCAGAATGCTTCTGAGACCTGTGTGGACCTGGCTGACCTGGCTGACCAGTTAGTGCAAGGCCTAAAGTTTGTCTGTGAGTCGGCCCTGGATACGCTCCCGTTTTCGCCTGCCAAATGCAGGAAAAAGTTTTCAAGGTGCTAAGGCACCCGCTGCAGGGCAGAAGCACACCTGGTACCACAAGCCTAACAAGCCTGCGGACAAAGCTTCTTCCGCATGAAGGTCTGCCCCCGCCCACGTCTCGGGTGGGGGGCCGGCTTCGCGAATTTGTGGAGATCTCTTCTTTCCGACCGTTGGGTTTGCGAGGTAGTTTCCTCGGGGTACAAGATTTCTCTCTTGTCCACCAAACAGATTTTTTCCTTCCAACCTTCAGCTTCCTCCGGATCGCCGGAAGGATCTGTCAGGGGCTGTCTAGGATCTGCTGGCCAGGGGAGTTATTGTGCCAGTTCCCTCAATGGAATGGTTTCAAAGGTTTTACTCCAATCTGTTTGTAGTCCCCAAGAAGGAAGGGGTCCGTCCAATCCTGGACCTTAAGGCCCTCAATTGTTTTGTCAAAGTGCAAAAATTCAGAATGGAGTCGGTTCGCTCGGTAGTGGCAGCGCTCCATCAGGGGGACTTTATGGCGTCCTTGGACATCATGGACGCATACTTGCATGTTCCCATATGCACAAAGCACCAGAGATTTCTGCACTTTGCGATCGGAGAGGACCACTTTCAATTTGTAGCCCTCCCGTTCGGCCTGGCCTCGGCACCACGGGTCTTCACCAAGGTGCTTGCTCCAATTCTGGCCCTGTTGAGGCAGCACAGGATCGCTATCGTAGGATACCTGGACGACCTTCTCCTGAGAGCTTCCTCAAGTTCAGAGTTAGAAGAGGATGTGTCCATCACCTGCCAGACCCTCCGAGAATTCGGCTGGCTTCTGAATATCCAGAAGTCAGTATTGGTAACGTCTCAGCGGCTGGAATACCTGGGGTTAGTCCTGAATTCCTCGGAGGCGAGAGTTTTTCTCCCAACGGAAAAACGTCAGACACTGCAGTCTGCGGTGCAGCGGTTGGCGACCCAGAAGTGGTTGTCGCTTCGCTTCTGTATGAGGGTTCTGGGTCTGATGGTGGCCTCTTTCGAGGCAGTTCCGTATGCCCAATTCCATACCCGAGTGTTACAGAAAGAGATTCTGTCACGTTGGGACAAGCTCCCTTCGTCTCTAGATTCATTACTAGATTCGGGTGAGTCAACTGGTCAAGTCCTCCCTAGTGTGGTGGCTGACGTCTCCGGTGCTTTGGACCGGGAAGTTATTTCTGCCATGCCATTGGACAGTGGTCACGAAGGATGCCAGCCTCTCCGGCTGGGGGGTGTCTGGGGTGCCCAGTCAGCCCAGGGGCGCTGGACTCAGGAGGAGTCCTGCCTTCCAATCAATGTACTATCTCTCTCTCTCTCTCTCTCTCTCTCTCTCTCTCTGTCTGATCTGGAACAAGCCCGGAACACACTACACAAGGCCGTGCTGCAGACGGCCTTCTATTGTGTGGGGCGTGTGCTAAAGCCCTAAGCCATAATTGGCCAAAGCCACCCTGGCTTTGGCCAATTATGGCTCTCTGTTTTTTGCGTGCTGTGATTGGCCAAGCATGCGGGTGCATGCTTGGCCAATCATCAGCGCGCAATGCCGCAGTGAATTATGGGCCATGGTGCGTCACTCGAATTTGGAGCGAACGACCAGTTTTGTTCGAAATTCGACGAATGGTCGAACAGACGATGTTCGACTCGAACATGGGCTCGACTCGAACACGAAGCTCATCCCTATTTACCACCAAAAGAAAGCTCTATTTGTGGGGAAAATAGGACGTCAATTTTGTTTGGTTGCCACGTAGCACAACCGTGCAATTGTCAGTTAAAGTGACGCAGTGCCACAAGCTGAAATTTCACCTGGTCAGGAAGGGGGTATACATTCCCAGTAAGGAAGTGGTTAAAGGAATATTTCACTTTTATTGTTTCACTTTAGGCATTATTAAAATCACTGCTCCTGAAAAAAAAAAAGGAGCATTAATACATGTCCCCTGTGGCAATACCTGGGTCGCTAAACACTTTTTATGGCAATAACTTGCATATGAGCCTTGAAAACGAACACTTGATTCTTCACGTCCCATAGACTAATAGGGCTTGCATGTTCGCTTAAACCTTTTGCCTGTTCGCATCTTCTGGCGCAAACTGGACCGGAGGGGGGGGGTGTTTGGCTCACTGTGCACAATTGTGTGCAAAATCAACTCTACTCACACTACCTAGAGTAGCCTATCCAGTTTCCCCAAACTGTCAAACCCATTACCTCTAGTTGCACATCTCATTATCTGCTGGTTTTAGAATTTTTTATATAATCTTACAAAATATCTCACGTGGGTTTAGCTGTCGTGAAGGGTGGTCCTTCCCCCTTTTCCTCCTTCCCTACATGAACTAGCTGAACATTTGGGGTTTATCATACTCCCCTATAAAATACTATACTACAGTTATCAAATGTTTAGCATCATTGTTTTCATTGCTTTTCCTACCATACTTTTATGGGCTGCATCCCTACAAAATTGGTGCGCTGTTGTGCACACTCTTTTAGGCCTCGTACACACGAGGCAATAGATTTGTTCAAAATGGTCTGTCCGTTTGGATTTTGGTTTGCTCGCGTGTACACACGAGCAAACCAAAATCCCCGCCAGCAGACGGCGCGCTGACGTGTCGGTGACGTGGCGGTGACGTTGACGCCGCCACGTCACCGCACCAGGAAGTAAAACACTTCCGCGCATGCGCCGAATCCATTCGGCGCCGGTGCGAGACGACGTGTCTGCTGGTAAGTGTACTAACCAGCAGACATGTCGGGCGGACGGGTTCCCACCCGATAGATTTCAAAGCATGCTTTGAAATCTGTCGGGTGGCCAAATCCGTCGGCTCGCCCGTACACACGATCGAATCTGTCTGTTACTCTTTTTTTTTTTTTTCTGTAAAAAATTAAATATTTGAATTAGGAATACAAAGGTTAGTTTTTCTATAAACAATGAAGGGGGGGGGAGATTTAGAATAGATGCATTTATGCACAATTGTTTTTGTTTTTGTTTTCGCTAAAAGAGAGATGAGATTAAAAACAAAAAATTTAAAATATGCACAAAATGCCTATAAACGCTCACAATAAGGGTTGAGTGCAGCCTTATGTATTTGAAGTAAAGAAATTTGATTACTAAAAAAAGAACTGAATCACAATGGTAAAAGGAAAACATTTTTTTTATGTTTGTTCCTAAAAGGGTAGTGGGTGCATTGAGTACACTTACAGCGGATGTCGTTTTTGAGAACACAAAATTCTTAGGATAAACACAAAACTGTGTGGAGCATTAATTACTGAAAATGAGCTGGCATATTAAACCAGAAATTCAGGGTCAAATGCTTATAAAATTCTATTTTTCATTCTGTCTATACATTGTGGCGTGCGATTACAGTAAAGGAAAATTATGCTTTTACTAAAACATTACATCTTTGGTGTGCCGAAAAGTATGAGACTGACACTTTTCCTGCTTAGTCATATAAATGTTTTTAGTAAGCCATCTGTTTAAATACAGACATTCCCATGTAGCTGGAGATAAGTTAATGTGCCCTTAAGTACTCATATACACCAATACCATTAACCCCATTTCTCTTTCAGGGACATAGATGGACATTTGACCTCACACTTGCTGCCCAAAGGTCACATCCCTAGCCTTGAAAGTGCCATGTAAACGAGCTGGACATAGGGCTCAAGGAGATATAGCTTGTGTGCAGTTGACGCTTCTATGGCAACACAATAGATCAGATAGCTTCATGAATATTGCCAGTAGCAGGGGCTGCGTGAAGAATAAGTGATCAGTCTGATGTCAGCAGCCTCTGATGCTGCAGCTTCTGTCAAGCTGCTTAGTATGGGCAGCAGCCAGAGTCAAGGAGACAGGGAGGGAGGAAAAGAGGGAGGGAATTCTCTTTTTCTCTTTTTATTATGATTTGTTCCTTTTGTTCTTCTGGGCAGCCCTAGTCCAGTCCCTCCCCTGACCGGCTGCTGACTGAACTGTTCTGCCCGTCTGTTGTATTTCATACCCTCCTGCAAAGTCTTCATCATTTCATTGCTTGGGATCTAAGCAAAGACAGGCAAACATGGACCACAAGCTCCTCCTGGCACCTCTGGCACTGTCAGGATGCTGCGACTGCTGCTGATGCTTTTGAGACACAGACTTCTCAGTCTGTGCACCTGAGGCAGGAAGAGGTGCTGAAATGCCCCCAGCAGTGGCACATAGGGGCTGACATCAGCCAAAAGCAGAGAAGCTTTCAGTGGAGGAGTATCCTGGCAGACAATGGACAGACTGCACCCCTCTATGAGGAAGCGTCTGTACAGCCTCCCTCAGCACATTGGATCCAAAGCATCTATAATGGATGAAGAGGAAGGTGAAGAGAGAGACACCTGGAAAAAGAGCATTAAGCTGAAACCATTGCCCTCGCCTTCTGCACTTAAGGTTCTTGACCCGCGACCTGGAGCAAAGGATACCCATCTAGTTATGGAAACTGAAGTAGGAAAATCCCAAAGAACAAGTAGCAATGGAGACTGCAGGAGATTTACAGGTAGTCTCTCCTCCATTGCCAGCTGTGGTCGGCACCTTCATGATTCAGACCCCAGTGAAGGGAGAAGGCTGATATCAGAGGGGGACCTTAGTCCTACTGATGAGAAGTCTCCCACCATGGACACTTCAGGAGAAACAAGCGCAGGCCATTCCCAAGCAGATCATCCAGCGTCCCAACCTCGGAGCGCTGACCAGCACAGTACTTCTGTAAAGGTTGAAGGCAGAGAACAGACTTTATCTGGAGGGGATGAGGAACAGAGTAGTTTTATGCACAGGCAGTTTGGGGCGCTTCTGCAACCGGGGGTGAACAAATTTTCTTTGCGGATGTTTGGCAGTCAGAAGGCAGTGGAAAGAGAGCAAGATCGGGTGAAGTCTGCAGGATTTTGGATTATTCACCCATATAGCGACTTCAGGTAACAAAAAACAACAAAGCCTATAATTATGGGCAAACAAGTGTTTTTCATATTGTTTCATGAATTTAAGAATTCATCAGAGTTTACTGACATGTGCCCACAATGGATTAATGATTAATTGCATATATAAGGTTTAAATGCACGGGAAGGGTTGTGCCATTGTGTTTCACCTTTGAAAAGGGGAGATCACAAGCTGTGCTTCACTGCTTTTTCTATATAACCTTGAAGGAGTCACTTTGCTCAGACCAATTGCCTAACATTGGAAGCTCCAAGATCTAATGTGTCTATCTTTAGTATGCATGCCTGCATACATCTTACCATAGTAAAACCATTTTTACATTCAATTCCATGAATTAGAAATCATTTTAGAGAGGTTGGGCCTAGCAATGTAGGTGGGCAGTCTTTTCACAAGCTACACATCTGCACACTGTGCTCCTATATGAAGTATGAGGACCTGAAACAGAGTTAAACAGTGTTTATATTCACAGTGCATTCTTTCGGCATCTCATAAAAAGTCTTCAAATAGATCTAAGACATCCAAACCAGGAATGGTAGGAATGAGGGTGGCAACACTAAATCCAAGTTTGATCCTTTAACACTGTTCCCAATCAACAGATACTTTTTATCCTTCATATTTCAATTTCATATAAGCTTATCATTTTGAAGAATTCTCGATGATCAAGTACTAATAATGTCCCCTCCCCCATAAAAAAAAAAACCGCATGCTTCAGTACTTCATTGAGCATAGAATTTTATACAGTATATGACTCAATAAATGAAGTAGCTAGTCAAGATTGTTGTTTGTTTGTTTTCCAGTAGATGTAAGCCTTCACTAATAAGTGATAATTGTATGTGGTCTCAAGCAGAGGAAAAAGCAATATTCTTAACAGGCTTCTGCTACAGGTGTAACCAATCATCACTATGAATTGAACCATTTGTAGGCACTGTTGCACTTTCTGAGAAAGGATAGTGCAGCGGACATTTTTAATCAGGGGCAGAACAATGAAATTTAAAAAAGCTTAAATTCCATATGAAAACTTTATTCTACTGTACAGGGAAACCCCAAAGTGCTTTGATGTTCCCTTCCTTTGTTATGAGTTTGGTTAACATGGATAAGTGTAGACCTTTAACAAAAACACCATTAAATCCAATAACAATAAAATTAGATTCTGATTATATTAATGCAGTGATTGATTGTTTATTCTCTATTTTCGATTGCTTGCATCCCTGTGAAAATAGCCGCAGCCTCTGTCTATTCATAGGATTAATTGTAATAATTTTGTTTCTTTTTTGTAAAGGTGAATGCCATTTTTATCAATTGTACCTTGATAATTAATGAGTAGTTTTGTGTCTGAGCAGATTGAGCTTAGCAAGGCAAGCCCTTTAGCTGCAACAGAAGCAACAGTGTCAGAA
This sequence comes from Rana kukunoris, assembly GCA_029574335.1. Classification (NCBI taxonomy): domain Eukaryota; kingdom Metazoa; phylum Chordata; class Amphibia; order Anura; family Ranidae; genus Rana; species Rana kukunoris. The sequence goes on from CM056051.1 coordinate 100,996,487, forward strand.
CTGCTGACTTCATAATAGCACAGCGAATGCAGCCTCATTCAAGAGAAAAATTTTAAGTTGTGTTCATACGTTGGTTGCAGAATTATTCTTCTGTTAGAAAAAGGTACAATCCATTGATTCATCAGAAATCAGGGCTGTATGTGACTTTTTGTGCATTGAGATTTTAACACCAGAGCCCAAATAACACTAAGCAAAACATTAAAAAAATGCATTACTTACTATTTTTATAGAACCAGAAAGGATCTTGGGAAGTTAATTCTGTTCTGGTGAAAGCATAATACATGTATACAATTCTAGCAACAAATACATTTTTTTCCCCTGCAAAGGTCTCTAGAGAATTAAGCCAAAATCTAATGATGTAAATAAAAAATATTGTATAGTTGATGGATTACAAAAAAGCTAAATTTACACTGGTGTAGCATATCTTGTATGCTTACTATACATAGTCAGGTTAGGAAAAAAATAATAATAACTGGATGGGTTTTGGTGTATTAACATAAGATATATATATATATATATATATATATATATATATATATATATATATATATATATATATATATTAAAATCTGGGGATAAGATTTGAATTTACTGCTACCATGGATATGAGGTGAATCCTACGTGTTCAAGGTTGACAGATTGAGCAAAGTAATAATTTGTGAATTCACCATAGTAACAACCATGCACTGCCTGGCCTTTGAACTTAGGTCAGTTGGCTTAGAAAGCCCAATAAGGGAGCTTTTGGATAAGCCATCCCCTTTACTAAAATCTTGAGGGGGTGAGGTCACAGCTTACATATTGACAATATGCTTTAGCTGTGTTAGGAAAAGCATAGGGAATGTTGCTGATAAAATACATGGGGAGAGATTAATATAGAACTTGTACTGGTAGGTCTTTTAAAGTAGATGTAAACCCTTACCAAATATTTTTTTCAGGGCATATTTTTAACTTGTTGCTGGCAATAATTTTTTGATAGGCCTTTTTCTTATTTTTAAAGTAGTCCTTCCATGAGCATGAGGTCCACTAGATTAAAAGCCCCCCCACACACTTTAAATTCAAATCACCTGCAATGTGTAGCATTATGTTAAAAAAAAAAAAAACTGTGGCTGGATTCACACTTGTGCGTTGTGTTTTTGAGCTCCGGTTTCTTTGCCAAGTTCTCAAACAGTTGTTCAGCGGTTCCTTTGCGTTTTAGCTGCGGATTTGCTGACCTGGGAGAGGGGAGGGAAGTCTCGCCACTGTTATCATGAGGGGGAACTCCACGCCAAATTTTTAATACAAAACCGCTATTGGTTCCCCTCCAGGAGCATACCAGGCCCTTAGATCTGGTATAAATTTTAGGCGGAAAAAAACGGCGTGGGAGTTCCCCCCAAAATCCATACCAGACCCTTAACCGAGCACGCAGCCTGGCCGGTCAGGAAAGGGGGTGGGGACGAGCGAGCGCTCCCCCTCCTGAACCGTACCAGGCCGCATTCCATCAACATGGGGGGTGGGTGCTTTTGGGCACGGGGGCATCCTACGGCCCCCTACCCCAAAGCACCTTGCCCCCATGTTGATGAGGACAAGGGCCTCTTCCCGTCAACCCTAATTTGTTAGGCAGTTCCGGGGGTCTTCTTGCGACTTCGGGGGTCTTCTCCCGACTTAGGTATCTTCTGACTCTCCGGCCCCTTCTCCCACTCTCCGGTGCCTTCTCCGCACTCTGCGGTTCTTCTCTCACTGTCCGGTGCTTTCTACCTTCTGCCAGGCACCTCAGCTATCTTCTGCCAGCTCTTTTACTAGCAGAGCCCTGGTCTTCATTGCCTTCTTGCCTCTTTTCTCCTTGAGATGTTGACACAACGCTTCCTCCCGCTGTAATGCCGGTTGCACAGTGCGCAATGAGTCTCATCATTCCTGTGACGTCATACGGGGGCGATGAAGACTGGGCCACCGCTAGTAAAAGAGCTGACAGAAGATAGCGGAGGTGCCCGGCAGAAGGCAGAAAGCACCGGACAGCGAGAGAAAAACCGGAGAAGAGGCCGAAGAGTCGGAAGAGACCCCCAAAGTCAGAAGAAGACCCCCCAGAGTCGGAAGAAGACCCCTGGAGCTGCCTAATAAATTACTTTAAAAACCTGTGTAGTGTGTTTTTTTTATTGACAATTTTTTTTCCACCATGTGAATGGGTAGGGGTACAATGTACCCTAGACTTATTCACATAGGGTCAGGGGCTGGAATCTGGGGGCCCCCTTATTAAAGGGGGCTCCCGGATTCCGATAAGCCCCCCGCCCCCAACAACCAACATCCAGGGTTGTCGGAAAGAGGCCCTTGTCCTCATTAACATGGGGGCAAGGTGCTTTGGGGTGGCGGGGCCGCAGGGCGCCCCTGCCCAAAGCACCCACCCCCCATGTTGAGGGCATGCGACCTGGTATGGTTCAGGAGAGGGGCGCTTTTGCTCGTCCCCACCCCTTTCCTGGCTGGCCAGGCTGTGTGCTCGGATAAGGGTCTGGTATGGATTTTGGGGGGAACCCCCACACCGTTTTATTGCACGTAGGGGTTCCGCTTAAGATCCATACCAGACTTAAGGGCGTGGTATGCTCCTGGAAGGGAACCAATGCCATTTTTTTTATTTAAAATTTGGCGTGGAGTTCCCCCTCATGATCCCTGTTTAGAAAGGAACACTTGTGCGAATCAGATGCGTGCCCATAGAAGGTAATGGGCCTGAATTTGCACCTGAGCCGCACCACAATGCCTAGAAAACGCACACGTTTTTTGGGCAGTGCGAATGCATCGCACATATGTGAACCAGCCTCATTAAAATCAATGTATTTTATAATGTTATGTGAGTTGGATGCAGTTTAAGATGCAACTAATTCACATAGGTGTGAACAGGGCCTCAGAGACACCTTTCTCTTCTTCTTCTGCTGCAGCAGCAGCAGATATATTTAAAAGGGCCACATTTAAGAGGTCTGTAGACCAGCCCTGGTTATAGCAGTGGCCTGTACCCATCGGGCAGTGCTGCCAGGTGAATTACGATGGCTACTTCTACTGGTCTGCTGCAAGCTGCCCCTGACACTGATCAAAATCCTTCAGCACTGCTATTCAGCCTCTCCATCAGAACTAGTGAAGCCACTATACTACCTCCTGAACGTTATGTTTACAATGGCACTGAGTTAAAAATAGACAGACATGCTTTGCCTTGGAGTGGTCCAACCACTGCTTTGTCCCACAGAACCTGCTCACTTACCCACTACCACCACATGCAGAAACTATGCCTCTCACCTTTGGAGATGCCTACATTTAATGTCAGTTATGAAATTTTTGGAGGGAAGGACTGCACAGGTATGCAGTGACATGCTGAAAACACCTGAGAAACATGCTGCAGCAACTAATATATACTATAGCCCCAAAGAAAAGGCCCTAGCAAAATAAAATATACTTCCACAGAAAACAAGCCCTGATTTGGAGAGGCTGGACAGGCTATAGCCATAAGATACAACACTTTGATTTTCTGCTGCCTGCCCTTTCCCCTGGCCACAGTATTTCCTCCATTCCCCCCTGCATTGTGGAAGGGTGGGCAGCCTATGGCCATAGGTTTTACCGTTGCAGTTATGACTCCAGTGCCCCAGTTATAATGAAATAAATACATATAATAAAACAGAACTGGCTGTTGAGCGCCTTGGAGGAGAAACATTTTGCTGGCAAATCACAGACATTACGAAGATGCCTGTCCTCTGCTGTGTGCAGCCCAACCATCACTTCAAAACCAAAACCTACAGAAGAAAGTACATGTAGAAAAATAAATTCCCATGAAAATGTAAAAAAAATATAGGAAAATGAAAGGTAATAGTGGCTGGGAATCTGCAAAGGTGGGCTTTAAAAGCTAGAATGGTTATAGTGTAGTGTATAGTATAGTTTTCCTGCAGCTCCAGATGTTAGCTGATGCCCACTTCCATCTGGAGCTGCACTGTCTAGTTACTGTACAATGCTTGTGGCTATTGTCTCATATAATATACTCAGTATTGTTAATTTCAACATAAAACCTGCCTAGTCTCTTTCTTTTATATTGCGGCCCAAGCAATCTGCTTAAATACTGTCTAACCACTACTCAATAATTGTGGCTATTGTCTCTCAGATAATACACTCTAATTTTTATTGCAAGATAAACTCTGCACTGTATCATTCTTTTGCTGCCTATTCAAGTGTTTGTGTACTGCCTGTTTTTATTTTAGAATAAAACCTGGCTCAGCTCTCTTTCTTATATTTTGACCTAACTAAACTGCTTAAATATGTTCCAGCCACTGAAAAATATTTGTGACTATTGTTTTTTCAGATAATACACTCTAATCTTTATTGCAAGATAAATCCTACAGCAGGGCTCAAAATTTCAAGCCCTGAGCTACTAGCCAGGCCTCAAGAGTTACTCGCCACCAGTTGCCCCACCTAACAGCCCATTCATACACTGCCCCGCGCCTAATTGTGCCCCTAAACACGCCCTTGTAGATTATCTCATGGAATGACACTGTTAAATGTTTTATGCAGAATCAAGTTACACAATTAAATATTACCAACAACTTTAACAAAATGGGACATGGCATAGGGGCAGACCAGAGGGACAGGGCACTGGGGGCAGACCAGAGGGACAGGGCACTAGAATCAGGTCTCCTCCCAATTCTCTTGCAACTCCCATCCATCCAGTCTCCTCTGCAACTCCCATCTATCCTCTCTCTCCCTCTCCTATTCATCTCATCATCAGGAGCCCCTGGGTGCTGGAAGGCAGTCGCTCTCATGTCAGGGCAGCTTTCAGTGAGCACTGCACTGCCTACCTGGGACACCCGGAGTGGTCATTTTCGCAATCCTCCACCTCACTCATTACTTCCTGCTCCCTGCTCTCCAGCTATATTGGTCGGAGGGAGGGGGGCAGGCTCAGAGAGGTCATACTGTTAGGTCTCATGGCTTAATAAGAATTGTAAGGAGAGTACCTGTGTACTGCTCTGCCTGTGCGCGGCTCACCAGACTACTTTTCCCGAGCATGCACCTTTCCTCTTCGGCTGCCAATCGCTCTAAGTGTAGGTACAGATTGGAGGGAGATTGGTCATGCAGCGCTGTCATCACTCGCCCCCAGCTGAAATATACTCGCCAAATGCTAGCAGGCGAGTGGAAATTTTGAGGGCTGTCCTACAGTGTCCCTTACAATTTTTTCTGACTATTAAAGTACTCACATACTGTCCCTACACTAGCTAATTTTTACCAAGTGCATACCTACAGTCTATATTGTAAATATCCTGTGGACAATTGGGGATACTGGTATGGGAAGGGGTTCAGGGAATGTTGGTGTTGTGGTTTTGAAGTCATTTTACTCACTCTGCTTTGACATTTTATTAAACTTTGAATACAATGCTGTTTTGCACGGCCGTATTAATAGCATCATGGGCTCCTGGGCAAAGTAATTCTCTGGGACCCCTACAATGGAGACAATGCAGAAAAACAGACATGAAGTAGGTAGGAGGCAGACAAGCAGAGCTTCCCCTTTTCCCCAGATTATCCCCCCAGCACTCTGACCCCTTCTACACCCTAGAAATTCCCCCCAGCTCTGCAACCATATACCATAAGATAACCCTTGTATTGTGACCCCCACTACATCCCTGATACCCCCTACACTGTGGCCTATCTACATCCCTGATACCTCTAGCACTATAGCCACCCAACTACCCCCAACATTGCTACCTTCTATACACCCGAGATCCCCCCTTAGCATGGTTTTCCCTCATACACCCTTGATATGCCACAGCACCATTATTCCATCTATGTAGTACCCCATTTTTCAGTGGAGATACAGTGCATGTAAACTTTTGGCTCTGTGCCCACCTCCAGCACTGCACACACCCATACCAATCAAGCAGGCAGAGGAGGGAGCATTCCTCTGGGCATTCCAAACTTTTCGGTGCAAGCAGTGCTGGACAACTGGGCTCACCATGACACCATCTACAATGCTACTTCCACAAATGGGCTCTCAGTGCTGCCGACTCAGCAGCTCCCACTCCAGCTTCTACCACGCAGCCTTTGAGTCTCGAGCATTCAAGCTGCATGGGGAAGGGTCAGAGTATCACTGGCATTCCGACCCTGCCTCTCCCTGCTGGCTGTGAAATAATAGGCATCGTTCTGCACCACACGGCGCACCAATGCCAGCCTGCCTCCCCTGTGTATCCATCACTCTCAGTGCCATCATGGAGCCCCCAATTTTGGGGCAGCGTGGGCTCAAGAAAAAGCATCTTTGGGGAAAGTGCAGGGGCCCCCTATGCAGCTGGGGCCCCTGGGCAGTGCCTAGGTGTGCCCTCTCATTAAGACAGCCCTGCAGTTTGGTACTATTAAAAAATAATTTCACAAATAATACTATAACAAACTCTTTTGCCACTGACAAGTTGAGGGCTTGTGCTTTTTTATTTAATTAAACTTTTTTATATTGTTTACGTCTGTTGTGGCTACTGGAGTTGAGGGCTTGTGCTTTTTTTTTTAATTAAGCTTTTTTTATAACGTTTACATCTGTTGTGGCTACTACTTCCACCAGTCATGTCAGGCCTTTTAATGCTGGATATAAAATCAGTCGTCACAGCCATGACCACCTAAAAAAAGCCCCTTTTTCCCAAGTTGAAATTAAAAAGATGCTTCTGTATTTAAGCCACTCTAGCTGTAAAAGTAAAAAAAAAAAAAAAATTGCACAGAACATGGTGCTGCTGGCGCTGTCCATGAAAGCCATAACAGTCATATTGTTTCATAACAGCAAATACAGCTTAAAGTGGTTTTAAAATCTAAAAGTTTTTTACCTTCATGCTCTACAGCTTGGTCTGCTAAAGGAAACAAAAAAAAATATTAGACGTAATGGCTAGACCTCAAGGTCAGGACCATCTTTAACACGGGGCAAAAGGGGAAGCTGCCCAGGGCCCCGTCATTGTTGGGGGGGGGCAGCGCTGCCCACCCCTCCAGCCCCGCACTGCCACCTCTGGGTGCTGGTCGCATGCTGGCTGCAAACTACTGTCATTTGGAAATACAGATACGCTGTATTTCCAAGTGACAACGCTCCTCTCCCGGCAGCCACTCTGATCCCTCGGGTACACACACTGATCTATGAGAGCAGAGGAGGAAGGGGACAGGGAACCTGCACAGGGGAAGCTGCCTCTGGGACTGGCAGGCTACACAAACATCGAACAACATGCTGTGAGTAGGGATTTGGGACAGAGGAAAACTCTGTCCTGGAATCAGTGTTAAATTCGTTGACTTAAACAACTAAAACATTTCAGTCGACTAAATGAATACTATTTTAGTCAACTAAAATATGACCAAAACTAGGGATGTCCCGATACCGATACTAGTATCGGTACCGATACCGAGCATTTTCCCGAGTACTTGTACTTGGGGGAAATGCTCCGATACTTCACCCGATACCTGGGCGATCAGTGCGGCAGGGGAGTTGCAAGTCTTCTCTGTGCTGTCTTTTCCCCCCGCGCTGCCTTCATGCTCCGTGCTGCCTTTGTCCCCCGTGCTCCGTGCTGCCTTCGTCCCCCGTGCTCCGTGCTGCCTTTGTCCCCCGTGCTCCGTGCTGCCTTTGTCCCCCGTGCTCCATGCTGCCTTCGTCCCCCGTGCTGCCTTCGTCCCCCGTGCTCCGTGCTGCCTTTGTCCCCCGTGCTCCGTGCTGCCTTTGTCCCCCGTGCTCCGTGCTGCCTTTGTCCCCGTGCTCCGCGCCGCCTTGTCCCAGTGCTCCGCGCCGCCTTGTCCCCCGTGCTCCGTGACGCATTGTCCCCCGTGCTCCGTGCCGCATTGTCCCCCATGCTCCGTGCCGCATTGTCCCCCGTGCTCTGTGCCGCCTTGTTCCACGTGCTCCGTGCGCCTTGTTCCACGTGCTCCGTGCTGCCTTGTTCCACGTGCTCCGTGCCTCCTTGTGCTCCCTGCTGACTTCTCCCCCCTCAATCTGTCAGGATGGAGAGCGTCCCCCGTGCTCCCTTCGCCCCCCGTGCTGCCTTCGTACCCCGTGCTCCATGCAACCTTGTCCCCCGTGCTCCGTGCTGCCTTGTCCCAGTGCTCTGCGCCGCCTTGTCCCCCATGCTCCGTGCCGCCTTGTCCCCCATGCTCCGTGCCGCATTGTCCCCCGTGCTCCGTGCCGCATTGTCCCCCGTGCTCCGTGCCGCATTGTCCCCCGTGCTCCGTGCCGCATTGTCCCCCGTGCTCCGTGCCGCATTGTCCCCCGTGCTCCGTGCCGCCTTGTTCCACGTGCTCCGTGCCGCCTTGTTCCACGTGCTCCGTGCCGCCTTGTTCCACGTGCTCCGTGCCTCCTTGTGCTCCCTGCTGACTTCTCCCCCCTCAATCTGTCAGGATGGAGAGCGTCCCCCGTGCTCCCTTCGCCCCCCGTGCTCCGTGCTGCCTTCGTCCCCCGTGCTCCATGCAACCTTGTCCCCCGTGCTCCGTGCTGCCTTGTCCCAGTGCTCCGCGCCGCCTTGTCCTCCATGCTCCGTGCCGCCTTGTCCCCCATGCTCCGTGCCGCATTGTCCCCTGTGCTCCGTGCCGCATTGTCCCCCGTGCTCCGTGCCGCATTGTCCCCCGTGCCCCTTGCCGCCTTGTTCCACGTGCTCCGTGCCGCCTTGTTCCACGTGCTCCGTGCCGCCTTGTGCTCCATCTGTCAGGATGGAGAGCGGAGGTAGGAGCCGCTAAACTCGGCTCCTACCTTTTCAGAATGAACAGAGTCAGTGATCACTGACTCTGTCCATTCACATAACTGAGCATCGTAACCTGTGTTTACGATGCTTCAGTTTATGAATGGAGAGGAGCTTCTCTCCATTCATTTTAGCTGAGGCTGCTTAGAAAGGGACTGGGGAATCTGTGTCCTTAGTCCCTTTCTCTGTCTTAAAGGGGAGATGTCAGAGGTTGGTTAAGACCCTGATATCTCTCCAAGGACCCCCAACAGGGCTGATTAAAGAAATTGCAATAAATATATATATATAAAAAAAACACACTGACAATCCACCCCCCCCCCCCCCAAAATAAAAAAAATCACTAAAAAAAAAATATTAAAATTGTAAAAAAATAAAATAAATACTGCCACTGTCACATGACATTAAAAAAAAGTATCGGTAATGGCGAATACTTGAAAAAAAGTATCGGTACTTGTACTCGGTCTCAAAAAAGTGGTATCGGGACAACCCTAACTAAAACTAAAATTTTTGAGATGACTAAAATACGACTAAAACTAAAATGCCATTTTAGTCAAAAGACTAAAATGGGACTAAAACTGAAATGCCATTTTAGTCAAAAGACTAATGCCTCGTACACATGGCCGGTTTTCTCGATGAGAAAACTGCCATTTCTTACATTGGTCGGGAAAACCGGTCGTGTGTACAGGGCATAATGCCGCGTACACACGATCGTTTTTCGGCATTATTTAAAGCGACGTTTTTAAAAACGTCATTTAAAATGATCGTGTGTGGGCTTCACATCGTTTTTCATCCTCTGAAAAAATTCGAGCATACTGCATTTTTAAACATCGTTTTTTTAGTAGTTTTTCGGGTTGTAAAAATGATCGTGTGTGGGCTAAAACGATGTTTAAAACAACGTTTTAAACCCACGCATTCTCAGAAGCAAGTTAGAGATGGGAGCTTGAATGAAACTTCCCCTTTAGAATGCCGTTGTAGGTCACCGCGCTTTGCTCATCATTTTTAAAAAACGATGGTGTGTGGTAGGGTTGTCCCGATACCGATACCAGTATCGGTATCGGGACCGATACCTAAACCCCCGATACCTAAATAGAATACTTGTCCCGCACATGCCGCCGCAATGAAAGCCGTTGCAATGAAAGCCGCCGCACACACCGCAATGAAAGCCGCCGCACACACCGCATGGTTAAAGCATGCAGGAACATCACAGCTTTCATTTGAATAGCTGTAGTGTTACCGCACGTATAGACACTCCCCCTTGCTCGGGACTGGATGGGTGATCGTGATCTGTCCAATCCCGAGCAAGGGGGAGTGTCTATACGCGCAGGAACACTACAGCTATTCAAATGAAAGCTGTGATGTTCCCCGGGCGGCTGCTAGGTATGGGGGAAATGGCTGCGGGGAAATGGCTGGAGGGACATGGTTGGAGGGACATGGTTGGAGGGACATGGCTGGAGGGACATGGCTGGGGGGACATGGCTGCATATGTGGGGGACATGGCTGGAGGGACATGGCTGCATATGTGGGGGACATGGCTGCATATGTGGGGGACATGGCTGGAGGGACATGGCTACATATGTGGGGGACATGGCTGGGGGGACATGGCTGCATATGTAGGGGACATGGCTGGAGGGACATGGCTGAAGGGACATGGCTGCATATGTGGGGGACATGGCTGCATATGTGGGGGACATGGCTGGAGGGACATGGCTGCATATGTGGGGGACATGGCTGCATATGTGGGGGACATGGCTGGAGGGACATGGCTACATATGTGGGGGACATGGCTGGGGGGACATGGCTACATATGTGGGGGACATGGCTGGGGGGAGATGGCTGGAGGGACATGGCTGCATATGTGGGGGACATGGCTGGAGGGACATGCTGCATATGTGGGGGACATGGCTGGAGGGACATGGCTGCATATGTGGGGGACATGGCTGGAGGGACATGGCTGCATATGTGGGGAACATGGCTGGAGGGACATGGCTGCATATGTGGGGGACATGGCTGCATATGTGGGGGACATGGCTGGAGGGACATGGCTGTTTATGTGGGGGACATGGCTGGAGGGACATGGCTGCATATGTGGGGGACATGGCTGCATTTGTGGGGGACATGGCTGCATATGTGGGGGACATGGCTGCATATGTGGGGGACATGGCTGCATTTGGGGACACATTTAAAAAAAGTATCTGTATTCGGTATCGGCGACTACTTGAAAAAAAGTATCGGTACTTGTACTCGGTCCTAAAAAAGTGGTATCGGGACAACCCTAGTGTGTGGGCAAACGTCATTTTTAATGATGACGTTGGAAAAACTTTGTTTTTCTTCATGCCGAAAAACAACTTTTTATCCCATGATGGAAAACGATCGTGTGTACGTGGCATTAGACTAAAATTAAATTGAACTATGACTTCAAAATGAACACTGGTCTGTAGTGCATGTTTATACCTCAATACCATAAATAATAACATATGAGATTTTTTACTTCAGCAGTATATAATGAGTTTGGAAATTGTAGAGAAATGCATTACAATTGAATTACATTGATTAAATTATAGTCGACTAAAATGAGTTTTAGCCGACTAAAATGTACTGGAGATTTAGTTGACTAAAACTAAAACAATTGCAGAAGACTAAAATGGGACTAAAACTAAAATGCCATTTTAGTCCTAAGACTAAAACTAAATCGAAATTTGCTGCCAGAATTAACACTGACTGGAATCCGGGGGGGGGGGGGCTTTGTGGGAGGAGAACCTTGTACTTGGGGGCAGTGGAGCTCTGTACTGGAATCTGGGAGGGGAGAAGATAACTGTGCACTCCTGCACTTACCTCACTCTTGCACTCTGCACCTACTTCACCCCAGAACTCTGCAACTACCTCACTCAGCTCACTCCTGCACTCTGTACCTACCTCACCTCACTCCTGCATGCTGCACCTACCTCACCCCTGCACTCTGCACCTACCTCACCCCTGCTCTGTGCACCTACCTCACCTCTGCACATAGCGCACCCCTCAACCCTGCACTTTGCACATAGCGCACCCCTCAACCCTGCACATAGCGCAACCCTCAACCCTGCACTCTGCACATAGCGCAACCCTCAACCCTGCACTCTGCACATAGCGCACCCCTCAAGCCTGCACTCTGCACATAGCGCACCCCTCAACCCTGCACTAACCTCTAGAAACCAATTAGTGAGCAGTATTGTTCTGTAACATCTAGCAACGAATCAGCAAGTGGAATGATGTGCTGTAACCTCTAGCAACTAATCAGTGAGAGGTAATGATGTGCTGTAACCCCTGGCAGCCAATCACAATTGCTGCCGCCTGCCTGATCTGCTACAGTGGACTAATTTTGAGTTTAGCTGGGGGGGGGGGGGGGTAAAATATTTGCCCAGGGTCCAATCAATATTAAAGATGGCCCTGCCCTAAGTCAAATTAAAAGAAAAACAGCTTAAAAGAAGAAAATAAATACAGCCACAACATTTAGGAATTGTTAAGCTGCAATATAAAACATTTTTCTGCTTCCAGGTTTAGACACCAGAATCACAGCTAATTGTTCTGTGTGCTGCTACATGCGATCAGCAGCAGCCGCTTTCAGTTAGTTTAAATGTCCTAAACAGGCGATGCTAATCACATAACCCGGTCTTTCCTGCTGTAGGAATTCACAGATTATTGCCACAGGTCTTAGTTAGCAGGTTGTGGCAAACTATTTTATCACTGGTCAGCTTTTATTCATTTACAGGGCAGATCCTAGGGTCACAGGCGCCTGGGTGCAGAAATATTTCTGGCGCCCCCACATGGGCGTGGTCATCTTACTAACTCCTCCCCGTTACAAATGTTTCAATGACTCAGACACAGAGATGCTCCCTTAAGATGTCTTCATTATCCTGGGATCCTCTTAACAATAAACAAATTACAAGAAGAGAGTACACCAATGGAACCTGGGGGGGTCTCTTTGATGGATACAGAGAGGGCTTATGTTAGGAGGTCTGGTAGAAAGAGCCCTCAGACATACTACATACATAGTACAGGAGATGGTCAGAGACTGCAGACATGGTACAAGAGATGGTCAGAGACTGCAGGCATGGTACAAGAGATGGTCAGAGACTGCAGATATGATACAAGAGATGGTCAGAGACTGCAGACATGGTAAAAGAGATGGTCAGAGACTGCAGACATATTACAGGAGATGGTCAGAGACTACAGACATGAAACAAGAGATGGTGAGAGACTGCAGACATGAAACAAGACATGGTCAGAGACTGCAGGCATGATACAAGAGATGGTAAGAGTATGCGGAAATTATACAAGAGATGGTCAGAGACTGCGGAAATGATACAATAAATCAATGCATCAAATGCAGCCTACCAGTGCCCACCAATTGCAGCCCCATCAGCGCCCATCAAATGCAACCTACCAGTTCCCACCAAATCCAGCTCATCGGTGCACACCAATTGCAGCCTTTCAGTGCTCCCGATCACACAGAGTAGCGACGATCTCCTGCTGTCACAGAGATTGGATTTGAATCTCCCGGGCAGCCTCTGTAACAAAGTCCCGCCTCCTAGACCAGCTTGTGGCTTCTATGATACATGTCACACTGATTAAATTTTACTGCATTGGATCAGTGTTCCGTCTATCTCACAGGAGGTGGGACTTTTTTACAGTGCCGCCAGGAATTTCAGACCAAAGTTTGTGCGATGTGCGAGACACACACAAGCAGTGGCATCGCTAGGGTTGGTGTCACCTGGTGCAGCCCGCAGGAACCACAGGTCCGCAGACAGTTCCCAGCAGGACCTACAGCCTGTGGGTCCTGCTGGGAGGTGGCTGCGGATCTGTGGGTCCTGCAGGGGGCTGGCTACGAATCTGTGGGTCCTGTAGGGGGCTGGCTACGAATCTGTGGGTCCTGTAGGGGGCTGTCTGTGGACCTGTGGGTTCTGCAGGGAGCTGGTCGTGGACCTGTGGGTTCTGCAGGGAGCTGGCTGGTGATCTGTGGGTCCTGCAGGGGGCTAGCAGCGGGCCTGTGGGTCCTGCTGGGAGCTGCCAGCTCAGCAGGACAGGTCCTCCTGCTTGCAAGTTGCATTGCCTCCTCCAGTCCTGGGGGGGGGGGGTGATTTTGATGCTCCTGTGCTGGGGTCAATTACATTGACAGGCCCGGAGTTGTAACACAACTTCATTTTATCTCCTTGCTTACACCACCCACCGGGAGACTCCCTCAGAAGTCACAACTCCCAGAAGCCACATTGGCGGCCGTCACGATACAAGCACAGTTGCACTGTTAGGGGCGGCGCCGGGAGCGCAAGGAGCCGCTGCCGCCCACTTACATTTTTTCTTGTTGCTATACTTCGAGCGAGTCAATCGTCTGTCTCGGAGGAAGTTGCGGACTACAGCTCCCAGAAGCCACAGCGGCGGCCGTCATGTCAGCTGACTTCACTGACGTGACGGCCGCCGCTGTGGCTTCTGGCAGCTGTAGTCCACAACTTCCTCCGAGACAGACGATTGACTCGCTCGCTCGGAGTGAAGCAACAAGAAAAAAAAATTTAAGCGGGCAGCCGCGGCTCCTTGCGCTCCCGGCGCTGCCCCTAACAGTGCTACTGTGCTTGTGTCTGCTCGCGGACTGCACCGCACGCGAGAGCGACACTTTGGCACGGATCAAGGACAGGAGGAGGGAGGAAGCACTCTGAGGCCTTGTACACACGACCGAGGTTCTCGCTGGAAACCAGCGAGAACCTCGCTGGAAGCTGCATTCCAGCGAGGACCTCGGCCGTGTATACACTCTCGGCGAGCTTCCCGTCGGGAAGCCCGTCGAGCAGAAATAGAGAGCACGCTCTCTTATTGCTCGACGGCCCGCCTGGAAGAATGGCTGGTTGCCATTCCTGACGGGCGGGTCGCGGATTTTGACGGCCGGCAGGGAACCTCGACGGGCGGAACGATGTGTTCTGCCCGTCGAGGTTCCCTGCCGTGTGTACACGGCCTGACACTTCGGCGCCTCCCCCCTCTGGGTGCTGGGCACCCCGCGCACCCGCCCAGGATCGGCCCTGTTCATTTATGTAAAACCTTTATCCAAAAAGGAAAAAAAAACTGCTGCTGTAACTGTTTAAAAGTGTTAGCAGGAGTGTGTCTTTAGTTTAAGTCCATCTAAATCTTTTAATTCATCCAACACTACCCTCTCCCCAGATTGGCACTGGGATCGCACATATGTGAACCCAGGGTAAGACATGAAGTGTGTTACTGTCTGGATTGCCAGGTGAAAGAAAAGAAAAGAAAACTAATGCAGCCACACATTTAAGGATTGGTAAGCTGCAAAATGTGGAATTTTTGTTTTTGGGTTTATTACCACTTTAACTTATATTTACAATGCAGGGCCAGATTCAGAAAGATCCGTGGATCTTTCTGCTGGCGTAACGTATCCCCGATACGTTACGCCGCTGTAAATATTTGCGCAATTCTTTATTCAGAAAGAACTTGCCCCATTAATTACGGCGGCGTAGCGTATGTGTGGCGGCGTAAGGCCGCGCAATTCAAATGAATGAAGTGGGGGCGTGATTTACGTTTTTTGGACTGCGCATGCGCTGTCCGTGGACGTTCCCAGTGCGCATGCGTGAAATCACTTCGCTTTTCCTCAATGTTAACCACGTAACGTCGAGCCCCATTCCCGAACGATTTACGCAAACGACGTAACCTACGTACAACTCGATGCTGTCCCGACATCCATACTTAACATTGGCTACGCCTCCAATAGCAGGGGTAACCTTACGCCGCTCTAACCCTTACGCAAACGACGTAAACTACGACGCGCCGCCGCAAGTACGTTCGGGAAGCGGCGTAAATAGCTCATTTGCATATATTACGCGAAAACTGTCGTAAGCGCCACCTAGCGCCCAGCATAATAATGCAACTAAGATACGACGGTGTAACAGACTTACGCCGCTCGTATCTTAGAAGAAAGCCGGTGTATCTTCTCTTCTGAATAGCAAAAAAAGATACGCCGGCTATTCTTAGTATTTACGCAGCGTTTCTCTTGATACGCTGCGTAAATAGCTTTCTGAATCTGGCCCTGTAACTGCAATTTAAAAAAATTGCTCAAAGTTCTGTTTTAAAATATAAAATAAAATAACTGTAAATTGAGGTCTTATGGCATATAGACCTAAGTATTTTGTATCATGTGGTCATGTTTGATTTATGGACCAATTTATGGACAAACAAATTATTTGTCTCAGCAAAGGAATACAACACCTTAAGGAATTGTGTATGATCACATGCCAATGTAGTACTACTCAGTGTTAATGTATTATCACCACAATGCCTGTTTTTTGATTGTGACAGGAACAGTCAAAATGTAATCTTCTTGTGCAGTCATCCACACACAGTAGTTAGACTCTATCATGTATGTATCACAGTTTACTCGACTATTGTATTAGCAATAAAACGGAGCAAGTTCTGTGGTTTAAGTTAACAGAGCATTAGGTCATACGTTTTCTATCGTCTTCTGGTACCTGACACAGCAATTATAATGTAACTCAAATAAGCAGTATTAAGTTAAGTTAAAGAATTAAGTTAAGAAATGTTGTTACCTATATTCCTTTACCATATTCAAAGGGATATAGATACCTAATTTTTGGATAAAAAGAGTCTTCCTGAAGGTATTTTTCAGTTCATAAAACCGTTAAGCTTAAAGCTGTAGTTAACCGCATTTTTTTTTAAACCCTGCTAGACAGAGGTGCCCAAAACCTTTTGAGGAGCGAGAGCCACTTTAGCGACTTGGTAACTGGTCGTGGGCCACAATGAGCGGAGCGGATAGATGACAGGTGTGTGTCCACTCTGCATATGCAGAGCAGACACGGACACAGGCCATGCTACTCTATGGGTCTTCCGATCCAATACGTCCAAACAGAAGGAGGAAGGATCCCCTTCTGTTTTTTTTTAAGTGGATCGGATTGAAGATAGGCAGGTGTAAGAGGACACAAGTCTGTTTACATCTGCCTCTCTATAGAATGGAGCCTAAGGCTGCTTTCACACTGATGCACTGCGGTTTACCTGGACCTCAACTGACCACAATCTTCACTTTTTCCTAAGGGTTCCTGCAGGTATCGCTGACTGCTGCTGTCCCCCAGGTGGGCATTGCTGGTGTCTACTTCTGGCTGTCCTCCAGGGCTAGTACTGCTGGTAGGTCCTGATGGCCGGTACCCCTGATGGGTACTGCTGACCGGTACTACAGACTGGTACTACTGGTGGGTAGTGCTGGCTGGTACTGCTGGTGGCTACTGCTAGCTGGTTCTCGACCATCAGTGTGACAGAAACCAACGCTGGACGAAGCATACGGCTGCAGTGGAGAGTAGAGCCGATGCTTCCTGTATCACTCCTGTCACAGGCGGACTACATTTGGTATCACTCGGCCCGTGACAGGAGTCGGCGCTATACAGGAAGCATTGTTTTATTTAGAACAGGTGGAAAGTGCCTCTGCATAGATTTTCCTGTTCTGTAGTTTAACATCTATGAATGCATTGAAGCAGTCTACTTTCACTCCAATGGAATCTATGTTGCCATATATGGATAGCTTTCTTAAAACGGAGGTTCACCCTAATAACATTTATGTCAGACCAACTTCCTTATACTTGCGGGAGTAGGCGTTTCTCTGCCGAGGAGGAATGTCATCTGGGAGGTCGCCCAGATGATTGACGTCCGTTCCCCCTGGCGGATAAGGCCCCGCCCCCCGTATTGCGTAGGCACGCAGGAGTCACAGCGTTTCCGAAAGAAGCCGAACGTGCAGAGCTGTAAGTCAGCTCTATGCCATTGTACGTCTTGTACGTCACCGCGTTTAAGAACGACGGGATTTTGTCTTGAAATTGTGTATGACAAGATTCTCGACAAGCCTGACAAGAACCTCATCGAGGAAAACGACGTTTCATTTACGACGAGACTCTCGTCGTGTGTACGAGGCCTGAGGTTATTTAATTAGTAACGGAGACATTGGGGAGATTTATTAAAACTGATGCATACAGAATCTAGTGCAGCTGTGTAGAGTAACTTTTCAGCTTCTAGGATTTATTGTCATACCTCAATTGAAAAAGCTGCAATTAGAAGCTGGTTACTCCCCCATTATATGTAAATATATATATATCCTACTGTGCAAAAGTTCTAGGCAGGTGTGAAAAATGCTTTAGTTTACTTTTAGTTTATTTTTATCAATTAAGAAAATGTAAGTTAAATAAACAGAAGACAAAATAGGCATACTATAGGTTAATTACTGTCTGTATTCTGTATCAAACATGTCCTATATAGCTCTATATAGTTGTTAGTAGATTGTAGATTATAATTTGTATGGTTATTCTGGTCCTGGGGCACTGTTTTTTTAATTTTTTTATATTTCACAGGTCCTAAAGTACTGTTTTTTTTTTTATTACCTGTGGCAGGTCCTTTACCTTCTGCATGTCCCAGGGGGTACCGTTTTTTTTACCTTCTATCGGTCTTGGGTAACTGTGTTCAATCACCTTCCATAAGTCCTGGGGAATGCAACGTAGCTGGCCTGGACGAGCCGCTGCTGGCTGGTGGTGGCTGCAGACAGTACAGTAACAGTAAATTGGAGTAGACGTCTGGAGTAGTACTGCGGAGCACAATCTACTAACAACTCTATAGATCTATATAGGGCATGTTTGATACAGAATACAGACAGTAATAAACCAATAGTGGGGATTGGGATGGAGAAGGAGGCTGCTGTGATCAGGAAGTTGTGTTTGCAGGAGAAAAGCCACATATATTCAGGGATCCAGGATTACTGGACAGAAGAACAGAAATGTCCAGTATCCATTTTTTTTTTTTTTTTTTTTATTTACCCACTCTTGCCACTGCCACACGAATTGCCCAGTAAAACAAAACAACTAATATTTATTTCTTGATTCACGGACAGTTTCACCTACCGTTTCCTGTTGCAGAGGCAGGCAAAATATCCAACCGCGGCAATGGTAGTTTAGCATGCGGTATACTGGCTATGACGCACTGCTCTCCTGAGTCTCCTCAGAGAGTAACTGACTCCACCCCCTGGGAGCAGGGAGTTTAAGCATGTAGCCGCCGGCGAAAACTCGGACAGCCGAGGCGCTGGCCGGCGGCCATTGTTTTGGTTATTATACAGACAGTACAGTTCTTAACTTGGGGGGGCACACAGTAAAATTGGGGGGGGCATGGCCCCCTCAGGCCCTACCCTGATGACGCCATTGCTAATGATATGACATTATCAGGGCTGGCCTTTGGGGTGTGCGAGCTGTGCGGCCGCAAAGGGTGTCATGGGCAACAGGGGCGCCCATGCGGTCAGAGGCGTACTAAGTAGGGGGCGGACGGAACTGGGTGCCACACACTGGGCCCCCTTCCGTGACTTAAGCAGTGACAGTGCCGCGACGCTCTGTGACTTTAGGCAGCGCCGCAGCAAATAAGAGCTGCAGAGAGACTCCAGGCACAGTCAGATACCGCGATACAAAGGAGGGGTGCGGGGTGACATCGCTGCACCATCCATCCCCTCCTCTCACGGCCGCGGCTAAGCTGTCCCGATTATCGGTGTTCGGCACTTCTCACAGAACACCTGATGTCACACAGGCACAGCCGAGTGAAGCCGCCCCCCCTCCTCTCTGTTTATGTGTACAGAGGGGGAGGGGACCTTCTGTGCATGTGCTGCCACACGCTGATCTGAGGTACTGAATGGGAGGGGGTTTGCACTGGGGGAGTCTGCACTGGGGGATTTGCATTGAGGAGGGTTTGCACTGAGGGGGGGTTGCACTGAGGGGGGGGGTTTGCACTGAGGGGAGGTTTGCTCTGAGGAGGGTTTGCACTAAGGGGGGTTTGCACTGAGGGGGGTCTGTACTGAAGGCGGGTGTGAACTGAAATGGGGTCTGCACCAAAGGGGGTCTGTGTAACATGCAGGGGGTCCATAGCTGTGGGGGGCTGTGGAATGTAAAGGGGTCCAGAGGTGCAGGGGGCTGTGTGATGTAAAGGGGTGCAAGGTGCTGTGTAATGTAAAAGGGTCCAGAGATATAGGGTGCTGTGTGATGTAAAGGGGTCCAGAGGTGCAGGGGACTGTGTAATGTAAGGGGGTCCAGTGATGCAGGGTGCTGTGTAATGTAAAGGGGTCCAGAGGTGCAGGGGGATATGTAATGTAAAGGGGTGCAGGGGGCTGTAAAGGGTTTGCACATGCACTTAAATTAACTGTTATTAAAACAAATTATTTGTTACAAATATTTGTTTCCTCTTTGTATATGTTTAGGTGATCAGGGCGTGACGTCACATCGTTGCGCCCGGGTCTCTGACGGTCATAGAGATGACTGGTGACCATCTGGTCATTGGAAATCGCTATCGTCTATCGTCTCCTCTATTGGCACGGGAGAGCCCAGAGAAGCACCGGATGGCGGCAGGAGGGGGGAGTCCCCTGCCTATAAGAACAATCAAGCGGCGGAACTGCCACTATGATCGTTCTTATCGTGCACTGAATCGCCGGCAGAAGATGGTGATATCTGAATGATGCCTGTAGCTGCAGGCATCATTCAAATATCACCGCACAAAATCAAAGACATCATATGACGTCCTCGGTGGGCAAGTGGTTAAACAATAAAACCTTATAGTGAAATGATCTAAATAAATAAATCAAATATAACATATTAGTCCATCTTGAATAGACCGTATAAAATATTGGTGTAAAAGGAAGTCCATAAATGGTAAATCAAAATGAAGTGATAAACCTTGGCAAATACTTGATCATGAAGTACACACAGGAAAAAAGGAAGGTGGGGGACACTTACCAGACGAGATAGACACACGTACTGTATAGCACGTGGGTCAAGCAGACATTGTTGAGGAAATAACCTCAAAAAATCATCCATACAAGGCAAAGAATGGAGGATGAACTTCAATATGGAACAGGTGATCTTGCATCAAAGGATAGACTGTGGAACAGCAAGTATTTTTCAAATGTGAGGTTATCCCATGGCAATGAGGAATTTCCATCCAAACTAGTGATAGGGGACACCTGGATCTACTTCCTTATGCCCCATACACACAAGCGGAATTTCCACCAGCAAAAGTCTGATGTGAGCTTTACATTGGAAATTCCAACCATGTGTATGCTCCATCAGACTTTTGCTGTTGTAATTTCCGCCAGCAAAAGTTTGAGAGCAGAATCTGATTTTTTCGGAAAATCCGTTCATCTGTATGCAATTCCAAAGAGAAAAAAACACGCATGCTCAGAAACAATTCGACACATGCTCGGAAGCATTGAAATTATTTTTCTCGCCTTGTCGTAGTGTTGCATGACACCACGTTCTTAACGCTCAAAAGTTCAGAGAATTTTTTTGTAACCGTGTGTTGCATACACACGGTTACAAAAAAATTCTCCGAACTTTTGAGCGTTAAGAACCAAGCTTGAGCAGAGTTCCCGTCGGAAAAACCATCCAACTTTTTTCTGACGGAAGTTCCGCTTGTGTGTACAGGGCATTAGTGTCACACACCTGACTCTAATCCAGGGATCCTCAAACTACGGCCCTCCAGCTGTTGTAGAACTACACATCCCATGAGGCATTGTAACACACTGACATTCACAGACAGGACTAGGGCATGATGGGAATTGTAGTTCCTGAACAGCTGGAGGGCCGTAGTTTGAAGACCCATGCTCTAATCCTACAAAATCCCTGGCTTTCTGCAAGTGTAAGAATTGATGCTGGTTTGAAGCTGAAGGGTACACCTGCCTAAAACGTATTATATTTATATATATATATATATATACACAGTGCCTGCCGCCGAGAATGTGTTTTTAGCACGACAGCATCGCGCTGATTCTCGGCGACAGGCTGCCGACATCTCGCACTCGCTGGAATAGTAAAAGCACATTCCAGCGAGTGCGTCATAGAAGCGACGGGGACCTGACGCGGATTCCCGCCAATTCTACACGTGGGCGGAGTTTGTTATGAATCCTGAGAAGGAAGTCCCCGCCGGATTTTAAATAAAAATCCGGCATGGGTTCCCCCCTCAGGAGCATAACGGGCCCTTAGGTCTGGTATGGGTTGTAAGGAGCCCCCCCTGCGCCAAAAAAACGGCGTGGGGGTCCCCCCACAATCCATACCAGACCCGTATCCAAAGCACGCCGGCCGGCCGGTCAGGAGGGGAGTGGGGGCGAGCGAGCTTTTATAAAAGCGCCCCCCCCCTCCGGCGGGCTTCTGCGGGGGGTGGGTGCCGCTGTTCTTCGCCGCCGTCTGGTTCTCTTCCGCCACCGGGGGGGCGCTTTGATAAAAGCGCCCACCACCCGGCGGGCTTCCTTCAACATCTTCGGCGGCGGGGGGGGTCTTCTCCCACTCTCCGGGGTCTTCTCCCGCTCTCCGGGGGTCTTCTCCGCACTCCGGGGGTCTTCTCCGCACTCCGGGGGTCTTCTCCGCTCTCTGGTGTCTTCTTCTTCTTCAGGACTGGCCGCCGCTATCTTCGTGTGTTAGCTCAATTACTAGCGGCGGCCAATCCCCTCTTCTGTGACGTCGTCTTCTTCTTCTCTTCTCCAGATGTTGACGCGCCGCTTCCTTCCGCTGTTATGGCGGGTGCGTGGCTCGCGGCGAGATATATAGGCCTGTCTTGTGACGTCGCAGTCCCATCATGCTCCGGTAGGTACCACGTGGACACGTGGTACCTACCCACGTGGTACCTACCTGAGCATGATGGGACTGCGACGTCACAAGACAGGCCTATATAACTCGCTGCGAGCCGCGCGCCCGCCATAACAGCGGAAGGAAGCGTTGCGTCAACATCTGGAGAAGAGAAGAAGAAGACAACGTCACAGAAGAGGGGATTGGCCGCCGCTAGTAATTGAGCTAACACACGAAGATAGCGGCGGCCAGTCCTGAAGAAGAAGAAGACCCCCGGAGAGCGGAGAAGACCCCCGGAGAGCGGAGAAGACCCCCGGAGAGCGGGAGAAGACCCCAGAGAGTGGGAGAAGACCCCGGAGAGTGGGAGAAGAGAACCAGACGGCGGTGAAGAACAGCGGCACCCACCCCCCGCAGAAGCCCGCCGGAGGGGGGCGCTTTTATAAAAGCGATCATACACACCCCCCCCCCCCCCCCCCGGCGGCCAACTAATAAAATATTTCAATACCCTGTGTGGTTTATTTGTGTTTACACTTTTCTTCCAGGTGAATGGGTAGGGGTACAATGTACCCCATACTCATTCACTTAGGGTGGGGGGCCGGTATCTGGGGGCCCCCTTATTAAAGGGGGCTTCCAGATTCCGATAAGCCTCCCGCCCGCATACCCTGACAACCAACGACCAGGGTTGTCGGGAAGGGGCCCTGTCCTCATCAACATGGGGACAGGGTGCTCTGGGGTGGGGGGCCGCAGTGCGTCCCCTGCCTCAGAGCACCTGATCCCCCCATGTTGAGGGCATGCTGCCCGGTACGGCTCTGGAGGGGGGGGCGCTCGCTCGCCCCCACTCCCCTCCTGAACGGCCGGCCGGCGTGCTTTGGATACGGGTCTGGTATGGATTGTGGGGGGACCCCCACGCCGTTTTTTCGGCACAGGGGGGGCTCCTTACAACCCATACCAGACCTAAGGGCCCATTATGCTCCTGAGGGGGGAACCCATGCCGGATTTTTATTTAAAATCCGGCGGGGACTTCCTTCTCAGGATTCATAACAAACTCCGCCCACGTGTAGAATTGGCGGGAATCCGCGTCAGATCCCCGTCGCTTCTATGACGGCTTTGTCTCCATCGCGGCAAGCCAGCTCGGCGCTGGCTCCCGCGATGGGGCTCGCAAGTGCTCAATCTCGCCGAGAAAGGGAGCGAGATTGACACAATATCCCAGTCACCTACTGTATCCATACACACATACATATATATACATACACACACATTCAAACACCAATGAACAGCAACAATTTTTGCTTTGCTTGCCTAACTAGAAATGTTGTATAATAGATTTTTCTTTCCTGTTCATGTAAATATCATTTGTAACAAAAGTGTTCATTGTTCTACAGAATTATTAGCCACCAGGTAGTTTAATTTGTGTGAAACAAAACAGACCAACACAAATGGTTCAATAAAATCCACTTCTTGTTGAAATTATTATATTTTAGAAGTTCAATTTGGGACAGTTTAGCTGTCATTAGTGATTGATAAATAGTATGGTTGAGAAAATAAAAAGTGTTTTCTTTTGCTATTTTATATTTTATTTTAAATAGTATAGTCAAAGAGAGAGAAAATTGAATTTAGGTTGGTAATCAATAAAAACAACTGAACAAGATGCATACAGAAAAAGGATGTTAGAATAAATACGTTTAAAAAAGAAAATTAAGAGATACTAAGGGACGATAAACAGTAATATATATTAGAAAATAATCAAAAAAAATTAGCTTCATGAAAGATATTTCCAATGTAACATAATTATGATAAATGAAGTGGTAAAATAAAATATGAATGCCAACAATTACCTTTTTCTGCATTATACTGTATATAGGTGTTTACTAAGTATTGGAGTTGATTAATAATGTACAACAAAAAATCACTTGACTTGATTTGACCTGGAGGCTACCGTGTGCTATGGGTGTCCTGCACTCTAACTCTTTACCTTAATTTATGGTGGCAAATAAACTCTAAGGCTCATGCAAAAATGCAAATTGGATGCATTTTGAACCACATCTGATTCGCATGACATGTGAACTGAACTGGCTTTTTATGGAGCCATTTTCACATACAGTACAGACCAAAAGTTTGGACACACCTTCTCATTCCAAGAGTTTTCTTTATTTTCATGACTATGAAAATTGTAGAGTCACACTGACGGCATCAAAACTATGAATTAACACATTTGGAATTAAATACATAACAAAAAAGTGTGAAACAACTGAAAATATATGTCATATTATAGGTTCTTCAAAGTAGCCACCTTTTGCAGCAGACACATCTCTAGAACAACTGTTCAGAGGAGACTGTGTGAATCAGGCCGTCATGGAAGAATATCGGCTAGGAAACCACTGCTAAAGAACGGCAACAAGCAGAAGAGACTTGTTTGGGCTAAAGAACACAAGGAATGGACATTATACCAGTGGAAATCTATGCTTTGGTCTGATGAGTCCAAATTTGAGATCTTTGGTTCCAACAACCGTGTCTTTGTGCGACGCAGAAAAGGTGAACGGATGCACTCTACATGCCTGGTTCCCACCGTGAAGCATGGAGGAGGGTCTATTCAAAATTGAAGGCATACTGAACCAGCATAGCTACCACAGCATCTTGCAGCGGCATGCTATTCAATCCGGTTTGCTTTTAGTTGGACCATCATTTATTTTTCAACAGGACAATGACCCCAAACACACCTCGAGGCTGTGTAAGGGCTATTTGACCAAGAAGGAAAGTGATGGGGTGCTGCACCAGATGACCTGACCTCCACAGTCACCGAACCTGAACCCAATTGAGATGGTTTGGGGTGAGCTGGACCGCAGAGTGAAGGCAAAAGGGCCAACAAGTGCTAAGCATCTCTGGGAACTCCTTCAAGACTGTTGGAAGACCATTTCAGGTGACTACCTCTTGAAGATCATCAAGAGAATGCCAAGAGTGTGCAAAGCAGTTATCAAAGCAAAAGGTGGCTACTTTGAAGAACCTAGAATATGCCTTTTTTTCAGTTGTTTCACACTTTTTTGTTATGTATATAATTCCACATGTGTTAATTCATAGTTTTGATGCCTTCAGTGTGAAGCTACAATTTTCATAGTCATGAAATAAAGAAAACTCTTGGAATGAGAAGGTGTGTCCAAACTTTTGGTCTGTACTGTATGTCCAGGCTGGCTGCAGTCAGTTTTTAAAGGGTCCTGTACATTTTTCAGTCCAGTTCAGGTGCGATTTCAAGTAAAAATTTGCACCTGAATCGTACCTTTTTAAAAATGGGACTTAAACTGCGGATGGACATATGTGAACCGAGCCTCAATGTTGACTCTTAATTGAATGGCATCCATCTGTTTACAGCCCTACTAAAAGTCATGGACTCTACCTTTGTGCTGAAATGTCAACCCACCCGAACACTTGGGGTCACTTAAGCCCTGTACACACGATCGGATATCTGATGGAATCTAATCTGATGGATCCAATTAAGCTGACTTTCATCAGTCTTGCCTACACACCATCGGTCAAAAATCCAAACGTGTCCAACGCGGTGACGTAAAACACTACGATGTGCTGAGAAATTTTAAGGTCAATGCTTCGGAGCATGCGTCGACTTGATTCTGAGCATGCATGGATTTTTGACCGATGGACTTCCACACAGATGATCGGTTCTTTCTATCGTTTTTTTAACCATAGGAACATTTTAAAACATGTTCTATGTTTTTTCACCAATGGAAAACAAACCGACAGGGCCCACACACGATCAGTTTGTCCGATGAAAACGGTCCATCAGTCTGTTTTCATCAGACAAACCGATCGTGTGTACAGGGCTTTACTGTTCCTAGGAGTAGAAAGTTTCACTTTTGGGTCAAGTCATTATAAGTTAGATTGTTTTCTGCTGGCACTATCCACACTGATTAATTATTTGTACCTATATTTTAGTTAGCAATTCAATGTAGATGATAAAAACCATTACCTTAAAGGAGAATGAATACTACACCATTGTATGTAGAAAATGATTTTCAAGATATTAACAAAAAACACAACTGTAGGCTACTTTTCCTCCAGAGAATGTGTTGTATTACATGCCCTAGAGGGGATACTGACCTGCAAAAGTGATAATGAAACAGATACCAAAATGTATTGTCATCATCAGGGCCGTCTTTAATATGGTTTGGGCCCTGGGCAAACATTTTTTTGGGGCCCCCCCTTTAGCTTATTTTGGGCCTGGCTGGTTCACATGTATGTGTTTTGGCGGCCCTCATTTGTGCAGGTACAGCATTGATTTGAATGGTGCAAAAAAGGTACATTCAGCATTTTAAAAATCAGTTGCCTTGAAATCCATTCTGCTTTTGCACCATGCTACTTACCTGCAGTTCTTGCACCATGCTACTTACCTGCAGTTCTTGCACCATGCTACTTACCTGCAGTTCTTGCACACACAAACGCACTGTGTTTTTAAAAGCGTGACCTAAACATCTAAAAATGCAGCGAGTTTGACAGTGCGGGAACTGCAGATAAGTCACAGCAGACAGCAGAATGGACAGACAGTGCTGTATTTCATTGCTTGATGGGCATAGGTGTGCCGTGTGCTCAGCCTATTACATGAGGCATCAAATGAATGGGCTGCTGTGCCTGCACAAATGTGGGCCACCAAAACACATACATGTGAACCAGTCAGGCCCAAAATAAGCCCATCAAGCAGTTAAATAAAGACAGTAATGCCATGTGCTCTGAGGCCTCACTCAGCCTGGACTGCAGGTCTGGTCTGTGATTTGGGGAGTTCCTGTATTTTACACATGGCATGGCCTGGGGTCCCATGGTGCTAAAGCAGAATGGACAGACGGTGCTGTGACCCCATTCCATGCCATGTGTAAAATACAGGAACTTTTTAAAACACTGACCGGACCTGCAGTGAATCATCAAATATTATAAAGACTTTGGGCACACTCTACAGAAAACTTATATTTACAATATAGATTAGCAAACAGTGACATACATTGAAGAGCAGGACATGAGCAGGACATGAGCAGGACATGAAGAAGTCAGCCTCGGGAAGAGCAAACTGGGGATGTTATAAAATCACATTCTAATTCACTTTTATATACAAGCAGCACCCAGTGGCAGGAAGGGAGAAGTGCACGTCTAAAGGGAAGCCAGGGGTTCTGTACATTTTAAAACACTGGGAAGGGAAGCAGTACTGTCACCTGGCTGCATGCCGCTGATGATTTTCAGCCTAATTTGTGGGCAGCACAGGAGCTTAACGGGCGGCAGGGCCGCCATCAGGAATTATGGGGCCCCTTACACAGCTTCAGGCATGGGCCCGCTGGAGCAGAGAACAGGGGGGGTGCTGCCCCCTTAAATTGAGACGCGGGGGGGCGGGGCTGCCGCAAATTTAGAAGCGGGAGGCCCTTTACAAAAAAAAAGATTTAATAAAGAAAATATATATAAAAAAAGGGGTGTAGCCCTTTAATAAAAAGAAAAAAGAAATAAAAAATATATATAAAAAAATATATTTTTTTTTAAAAAAAGGGGGTTGCCATCTAGGGACCTCTGGGCCCTTTAAGAATTTTTTTTTTATATATAAATAAACTACAAAAAAAAGGGGGGTTGCCATCCGGGACCTCTGGACCCTTTAATAAAAAAATAAAATAAAAAAAATATATTAAAAATAAACACTTATAAAAAAAAAGTGGGGTTGCCATCCAGGGCCCTGGGAACCTCTGGGCCCTTTAATAAAAAAAAATATAAACAAAAATAAAAAAATAAACATTTATAAAAAAAATAAAAAAGGTGTGTTTGCCACAAGAAATATATAAAAAACGTTTTTTTTTTTTATAAAAAAAGGGGGGTCATCATCCGGGGCCATGGAGAACTAAGGGCCCCTGGGGACCTCCAGACCTCTAAAAAAAAAAAAAAAAAAAAAAAGGGGTTGTCATCTGGGGGCCTCCGGGTCCCTGGGGACCCCTAAAAAAATGGCCCTTTAATAAAAAATAAAAATATATTTTAAAAAATTGGCCGTTTAATAAAAAATAAAATAAAAATATATAAAATAAATATATTTTTTTTATTTAAAAATAAATAAAAAAAGGGGGGTTGCCATCTTGGGTCCTGGGGGCCTCCGGGTCCCTGGGGACCCCTAAAAAAATTGGCCCTTTAATAAAAAAAAAAAAATATATTTAAAAAATTGTCCGTTTAATAAAAAATAAAATAAAAATATATAAAATAAATATATATTTTTTATTTAAAAATAAATAAAAAAAGGGGGGTTGCCATCTTGGGTCCTGGGGGCCTCTAAAAAAATTGGCCCTTTAATAAAAAATAAAAATATATTTAAAAAATTGTCCCTTTAATAAAAAATAAAAATATATAAAATAAATATTTTTTTATTAAAAAATAAATAAAAAAAAGGGGGGGTTGCCATCTTGGGCCCTGGGGGCCTCCGGGCCCCTGGGGACCTCCGGACCACAGGACCCCTAAAAAAAAAAAAAAAAAAAAAAAAAAAAAAATTTTTTTTTTTTTTCAAAGGGGGTTGCTTTGGGCCCCCAACAGTGACAGGGCCCTGGGCAGCTGCCCCTGTTTGCCCTATGGTAGAGACGGCCCTGGTCATCATTGTAAACAGCACTATCTAATTTCAGTTGCCTGCTGGGGATCTTATAACCAAGGCCATTTTCTTGCAAATATTTTGTTTTCATATTCAGAGTTTTAGATTTAGTCTTTTAGCAATGATAGCCTACACGTGTAAATTATTGAAACTGAGTTCCTGTACAGTGTCTAGCTGGAATCATAATTGCATAATTATATCTCAGCGGCTGCTGCCATGGTCCATTATTACCTACCTACTGCAAACAAATGTGTGCCACCTAGAATGTCATTGCCTTGCTTGTGCCATTTACATCTGTGGTATTGTGGAGACTCCCAATGGTAGTTGGCTGGTCAATCAGCTGTGATTTGTATGACATGAGATATCATCAGTGGTTTTCTTGGCTGTAATGCCTTGTACACACGGTCTGACTTTTGACCGTGCAAAAGTCTGCCGTGAGTCCGTCGGAAGTCAGACGGAAAGAAAGAGAACAGGTTCTCCATCTAAGGTCCGTTGGACTTCCAAAAGAGTCTAGATAGAGTCGATAGAGTCTACATGGCCAGACTTTCCTAGAAAAAAGCCTGTCTGACTTTTTTTCTCGCAAAATCCGGCCGTGTGTATAAGGCATAAGAATGTAATAAAAAAAGAGGAAAGATCTGGTGAGGAGTGCAAAGGTTGTTGATGAGTGGGCTATTTGCTGAGGAAAGTGCAATTTTAAGCTGATAAAGCAAGATGTAGGGGATGAGGCGTTGCTTGGACTCTTGTTCCCTGAGGTTTAATTTCTTTTTTTGCCCATCTGTGCATATGCAAGGAGCATCAGGGTCCCTTGAGCCCAACAGAGCAAATGAGCATGAATGCTTACACTTCAGTTAAACAGTAAAACATTACATAGTATCAGTTTCACATTATCATAAAGTTTCTAGGTATATGTAATTAACTAAACAAATACAAATATAATTAAAAGCCTTTGGACTCCAAACCACAACAATACAGGAAACAATATAAATAAATTAATCTACTGGTTAAAAAAAACATTGTACTTGCAATACTTTGAGCTAAGCATAGTGTTATATATCTTACTTAAAGTGATTGTAAATGATCACCTTGTAACCTTGTAAAACAATCTATTTAAGGATTGACCAAGTCAAAATATTTGCGGACTTTGTGGGCACACAATGAGAAGGAGAATCAGTAAAAAATTGTTACTGATTCTCCTTCTCATTGGTTGCCCACAAAGTCCGAAAGTATACATTTTATTACAACATAATTAAAAAACATATAAACAACATACAAACAACATCTTTTATGGACACAGTTACCAGTTACCCAATAATGCAGTTATAGAGGACTGGACCTACGGTGCAAAGATTAATTTAATAATGTGTCAAGGTAAGAGAAGAATTTCTGATCCAGTAATACCTCCAAGAACTTGCTTAATCTTTGTACTGTAGGTCCAGTCCTCTATAACTGCATTATTGTCCATACAAGGTGTTGTTTGTAGGTTGTTTATATGTGTTTTTTTTTATTATGTTGTAATACAATTGATACTTTTTTACTGATTCTCCCTCTCATCGTGTACCCACAAAGCCTGCAATTTTTGGTCAATCCTTAAATATATTCTTTGGATGTTGGCATTAGAGTTGCCACCTCATCCCTTTAAAACCGAACACATATTAATTACACAGGTTCTGTGGCTAATTAAGGAGGTAATTAAACTCACTTGGTGCTTTACCTGCATTAAATTAGCCTCAGAACCTGTGTAATTCATATGTGTTCGGGTTTAAAGGGATGAGGTGGCAACTCTAGTTGGCATGGTGAGGGTCCTCCCTACTTGTAAAACAATCCATTCAGGCTGGGTTCACACATGTGCGGCCACAAGTTCATGCCTGGGGTCAGTTTACCGGTTCAGATGCGATTCAGGTCTGGATTTTTACCTAAATTCGCACCTGAACCAGACCCAAACACGCACCGGATCCTTTTTCAATCCGGACCACGGCCACCCCGAACATTTGTGAACTGGCTCCATTGAAAGCCAGTCACACTTGCCTGTCATGTGAATTGGATGCAGAGAACCCTTCTTCTGTATTGTTACTGTGAAGTTGGTTTGACAAACTGTCACCAAACAATAAAGTTTCCCCAACATTATGCTTTTGGCTGAAATATGACAGCACACAGATCTGAGCATAGTTATTGTTTAGATCACAAAATACACACATTGTCATCCACATTTGGAAAAATTGGAATTGGCAAGTTCACTTTGTGCAGTCTCTGTAGATAGACACAGTGGGGTTTGATTTACTAAAACAGCAGAGTGCACAATCTGGTGCAGCTGTCTGTGCATATTTGCCAATCAGTTTCTAACATCAGCTTGCTCAATAAAGCTTTGACACCAAAACCTGGAAGATAATTGGTTTCTATACAGAGCTGCACCAGTTTTTGCAGTCTCCAGTTTTGTAAAGCAACCCATAGTTATTGATAACCTATTTACGGACATAAGACTGACAATAGCTAGGAGTTGCAACCCCTTTGTTACATTTTGGCAAATTCAAAAATAGATTGAGCAGTACCATAATTAACAAAATGCTCACGACAGTGTTGGAGGGCTCTCACAAAGAATTCCTAAAAATCTGGCATATGCAAAGGCGTTGCTAGGGGGGTGCGCTCCGCACCGGGTGACACCCGCTAAAGGGGTGACACCACCTGACTATCCCGAGCGTAAAAAAGGTTATTTATTTTTATTTTTTTAAACCGGCCCCCGGTCACCCCGCTGGAACAACATCTCCAGCGCCGCACCTGGTGTGCCTGCTTCCTCCTCCCTACTGAGCCAGTGAGCCTGTCACACTGCAGACACGAGGAGTGCGGCTGCATGCTGTGACGCTGTCTCCTCTCCAGACTCCCGGAAGGCCGGAACAGTGAGTACCGTACAGGCGGGAGGGAAATTAACTAGTGAAATGACACTCGGCTTGGGAGGGGGTGAGGTGGGTGATAGGGGTGGGGGGTTGCCTTGGTACCTATAGGCCACCTGAGAGCTGGTGTGGGAGGACTCTCAGACAGTGTCTGGCGCCCTGTGCTGTGATGGTTTGATAATGAAAGGGGGGGTGCAAGGTGGTCTACCTGTATATAATATAGCTGTGTCCAGCTGCCCCCCCCCCCCCCCACCAGACCACCTCACTCAGCTACTGCCTATATCTAATATACCACCCCAGCCTGCCCAGTGCCACCCCAGCCTGCTGTATACCACCCCAGCCTGCCCTGTGCCACCCCAGCCTGCTGTATACCACCCCAGCCTGCCGTATACCACTCCAGCCTGCCCCGTGCCACCCCAGCCTGCTGTATACCACCCCAGGCTGCCCTGTGCCACCCCAGCCTGCTGTATACCACCCCAGCCTGCTGTATACCACCCCAGCCTGCCCTGTGCCACCCCATCTTGCCCCATACCACCCCAGCCTGCCCTGTGCCACCCCAGCCTGCTGTATACCACCCCAGCCTGCTGTATACCACCCCATCCTGCCCAGTGCCACCCCATCTTGCCCCATGCCACCCCAACCTGTCCTTTACCACCCCAACCTGCCTTTTCCCACCGCAACCTGCCCTATGCCACCTTAACTTGCCCTGTACCACCCCAACCTGCTTTTTGCCACCCTTACTTGCCCTATGCCACCCCAATCTGCCCTGTGCCACCCCAACTTGCCCTATACCACCCAGCCTGCCCTGTGTCACCCCAGCCTGCCCTGTGCCACCCCATCTTGCCCCATGCCACCCCAATCTGTCCTATACCACATCAACCTGCCCTTTCCCACCCCAACCTGCCCCATACCACCTTTACCTGCCCTGTACCACCCTAACCAGCCATATACCACCCCAACCTGCCACTTTACCACCCCAATCTGCCACTATACTGCCCCATACTATCATTTACAGGGGCTGGTTTGGGGTGCGCCCCGTGACTGTGTGCTGCCTGCATGGTGCTGGGCAGCCTAGATGGGGACGGGGGGGGGGGTGACACCATGTTTTACCGCACCAGGTGACACCAACCCTAGTGACGACCACTGGGCATATGTGGCTGAAATATTCCCAATGACTGTATCAATTGAAATTTCCTGGCTCTAAAACTCCACTGAGAACCATTTCTTTCCTATTCCTCTCAGTTTCCTCTTTCCTTACCTTTTTTCCCCCCTCACTCAACTTCCTCACTTATTCCCTAACCCCACCTTCAGCCTGGACTTTCCCTCCATATTTCTTCCATATTACTTTTAAAAGCTTCCTAACTTGCTCATCCTACTTCCTCACACAGTGGACAAGCTTACCAAAGGTAACATACACAATATTGCCAAAAGTATTGAGACACCTGCCTTTACAAATACGAACTTTAATGGCATTCCCACAAACTCCTAAACCTTGTGGACCGCGTTCCCAGAAGAGTTGAAGCTGTTAAAGCTGCAAAGGATGAGCCAACTCAATATTGAACCCTACGGACTAAAGCCTTGTACACACAGTCTGATTGTTGGACAACTAAGCTTCTTATTTTTGTCAAAAAGGCGTGTGCCAGGATCTTGTCTTGCATATTAACACTACCCAAATTGTCATGCCACAAACACGAATGTAGTGATGAAAAATTGCAGCTCTTGAGCTTTTACTGCATACGTGTCTGTTCTAAACTTATTTAAAATTTTGTGAAGGAAAAGAACAAGGGTAGCATATGATGTGTGCTACAAACTATTTACCTTTTGCTATATAAGTATAACATGCATTGTTGGCAATCATAGGGTCCGAATTGGGTTTGTGGCAGGTTCTTTTTTTCATCATAAATGTTGCTGTTAAAGTAGTACCAAAGGCAAAACTTTTTATTTTCATCAGTTTTTTTGTTTTGCCATTTGTGTCCCATTGGGGAGATTTCCCTTTATGTCCTGTCCCATAGCCAAAACAGGAAGTGAGTGGAATTCCCTCCAAATTAAAGAAAACCCTGGGGTGTCACCAGGGTAACTGGAACAAGCATCCTTATTTGAAGATTTCCATTCTATTACTGTTCTGGTGTCAACCCAAAGTTTGGGATTTACTTTTACGTTCACTTTTGACTATAGACAAATAGACAATTAGGCTCTATTCACACTAATGTGTTTTTTTGATGCATTTTGCAGAAATGCAGGGAATATTTTTTAACATGGAACATGTTCACATCAATGCATTTTTATGCCTCTGCGTTTTTGGAAAGGGTCGGTGGCTTTTTTCCCGCAAAATGCAGGGTTTTGCATGTAATAGAATTCAATGGAATTCAATTTTGCATTTTTTTTATTTCTTCTTTTTTACACTGTATATAGCTGGTTGGTAAGGAGGGGCTGCTGCATCCTTAACCACTTAAGCCCCGGAGCATTTTGTTGCTAAAGGACCAGGCCCCTTTTTAAGATTCGGCACTGCATCGCTTTAACTGACAATTGCGCGGCCATGCGACGTGGCTCCCAAACAAAATTGGCGTCCTTTTTTTCCCACAAATAGAGCTTTCTTTTGGTGGTATTTTATCACCTCTGCATTTTTTTTTTTTTTGTGCTATAAACAAAAATAGGTGAAATTTTTTTAAAAAAAATCAATATTTTTTACTTTTTGCTATAATAAATATCCCCAAAAAAGTTTAGTCTGGCCTCCGGAAGATGTAATCCGATTGCCACGCCCCTGTCATTATTTAGAAAATGCAGGATATTGGCTCCGACAGATCAGCGGGACACAGCATCGGAGGAGGGTCGTCGGCAGGAGCAGCGACAGAGGAAGAAGATCACTGGACAAAGAAGACAGAATAAGAGTGGAAGAAGAAGCAGGGGGAGAAGGAAAATACTAGAGGATGAAGATGCGGGATAAGATGGAGGAAGACAGAAGGAAGAAGCGGAGAAAAAGAAGAAGATATTTGAAAAAAAAATTGTCAAAAACTGTCTACTGTATTTTTAACACTACATTACTTTTTTTTGGTGAATGGGTAGGGGTACAATGTACACCATACTCATTCACATAGGGGGGGGGCAGGATCTGGGGGCCCCCTTGTTTAAAGGGTGCTTCCAGATACCGATAAGCACCCTGCCCACAGACCGCAACAACCACCGGGCAAGGGTTGTCGGGAAGAAGCCCTTGTCCCCATCAACATGGGGGCAAGGTGCTTCGGGGTGGGGGGCGCAGAGCTCCCCCTGCCCCAAAGCACCCATCCCCCCATGTTAAGGGCATGCGGCCTGGTATGGTTAAGGGGGGCGCTCGCTCGTCCCCTCCCTTTCCTCACCTGCCAGGCTGCATGCTCGGATTAGGGTCTGGTATGGATTTTGGGGGACCCTAATGCCATTTTCACACTCCCCGGGCCCCCTCCTTAGCAACCAGCTATATACAGTGTAAAAAAACAAAAACACAAATCGCGGTACAAACAAGTTTCTAAAAATACGACAAGCACCGCAAAAAGCACTGCTCAAACGCAACATGCATAGATGTGAATCGAGCCTTAGGGTGCTGCGGACAAAGACAGCTAAGGGCTCATTCAGAAGTTGCTCCTCTGAAAACAATCCACAATCTGCACTTTTTACAGTACAGCATCTAAACAGATCTGCAAAAGAATGTTTATTTTTGTGATGAAAGATATTTACTGATTCGCCCCCCCGCCCCCCCCCCCCCCCCCCCTCTGTTGGAAAGAGGCTTCCCTAGGCTGGGTACACAATAGCCGAGAATTGTCTGAAAATGGTTGGTTAGGCAGGAATCGGCCAACTTTTGGGTTGTATGTACAGCTCCCTATCCAACAGAGACAGCTCCTTTTCGAACGAGCATGGTGCAAAACCAGCATACGATCAGCTCTTGCTCCCTCCTTTCAGAATACAATAGCTCAGTAGGGAAGATCACTGTATTAACATCGCTTGTGTTAGTATGGCAATCAGTATGTTTTTCTTTGTTCAGGCCGCTAGGTTGAACAAAAAAATGTATAGTGTGTACCCAGCATAAGAGTGCTATCTGCTTGGATCACCAATTCGAAAATATATAATTTGCCAGATCTATAGGAGGAATTCTATTCCAGTGCCAGAAATGGTGAATCTGCAATTAACATGCAGTGTGTCCGTGATGTAGGGGGCATCACAAATTATGTTGATCGAGATGATCTGCAGAGCGGTAACATGGTCATCATCAAATATGTTCATGACCCACTACTATGTAGATTTGGCTGCACATACTACTGTTGAAATATGACTAAAGGTATTGTCTGGTTCTTATAGAAAAACGTAAATGTCATTGTATTCCACACAGCCTATGGTAATTATTTCTTCTTTGTCATGCCAGGAAAATGGAAACTTGTTTGCCATGATCACACAAGTCCACTCGGAGTAGTAGTATCCAATTACAAAATGTCCCTGATAGGATGGGACTCAAATTTATAGATGATGTTTTGGAAGGTTGAGAATGGGACAGATTCAACCCATGTGTGATGCCATGGGGATTGATCAGTAAAGGAAAATGACAGCGAGTATTGGTAATCAATTTTCTGTTTTGTTTACCGTGTACTTTTTACAGTACAGCATCTAAAACAGACCTACAATAGAATATTTTTTTTGTGAAGAAAGATATTTAGTGATTTTTTCTTCTCCTCCCTGAGAAGTGTGAGTAAGGCTCCCAGAGAAAAAAATGTCACAAGGGGCCTGTTTACCGAGCATGTGCTGGAGGAAAAGCGAGGAAATGCTACGAACAGCTGTCACAGCTCAGCATTCTCTTGCAGATTAAATACTTTGTGATAGGAATAAGACCAGAAGACATGTCCAGCCTGAGATGCCATTAGTGGACATATGTGTGCTAGTAATTTGTGATATTGTGTGTAAGTTGGGCAAATATTTATGCATGCTAAGATTTATATGCCTAAAAGCACTAAACTATTTATTCCTCAACAAAATCCCATTTGTGTTATAATTTTATTTGCAACTGTACCTGATTTATAGCGTACTGCAAAGGATGTAGGAGTAGGGTAAACTAGAGGAACATTGCATGGACATAATAAACTGTTTTTGGTTAAATAAACAAACGATATAATATAAAAATAACACATAATTTGCTAAAACAATTAAACTGTTGCTGGTAAAACACTAAATACTTCTTGTATGTTACTGTATTTAAGCTCATTAAATAATTTTCCATTTGAATCAAGTTAAAGTACTAAAGGCAAAACTTTGTTTTTCAAAGTGGCTCAAGTAAGGAAGAGTTATAACACTTGTCAGGTTATTTTTTGCTATCACTGTCCCATTGGGGAGCTTTCTTTCACTTCCTGTCCCATAAACAAAACAGAGAAATCCTTCCAAATTGAGGAAATCACTGGTTGATATCAGGGTCTCCAGACCTCATGCCCCATTGGAAGATTCTCCTCAATTCCTGTTCTGGTGACAGCCCAAAATTTGTGATTTTCTATTACTTTCTCTTGATTATTACAATTTCCAGAACAAACAAGGTTGAATTTCCCTAACGAGGGCAGAACACAGCGATAAATATAAGACAGGTGTTCTAATCCCTCTTCACAGCAAAAAGGTCAGTATATGTACAGATATTTATTATTGGAACTTCAATTCCAAAATGCAGTGCATGAAAATGGAAAATTGTATCAAATACTAACCATAATTTTCCTTTCCTGACGGCAGCATACATATAATTTAGGGACGGCGCTATATCATATGTATGCTGCCATGTTTCGTGTCAGGAAAAGGAATACATGTTTACACTGCTGGGATTTTAACATTGCGTATACACAATTATGTTTGCTATGGCCACAAAAAGTGTGCATACACAATTTCCTGACGCCAGACATGGCAGCATATATATGTATGCTGCCATGTCTTGGCGTCAGGTAAGGAAAATTACGATAAATATTTGATACAATTTTCCATTTTTTTCAGGCTCCATTCACACCTATGCAGTTTGCTTTTGAGCATTTCTGCAGTGCTTTTTGCAGTTTTTTTTTTATTTGTTGTTGGGCAGATTATCCCCTTATGGACCGCCGCATGTACATTTACGTCGGCAGAATGGCACCGACAGGCAGGCCTTGAGGTGCGCCCCCCCCCCCCCCCCCCCCCCGGTACATGCGGCGGTCCCCGCGGCTGTACGAGCGATCCGTGCTGAGGGGGCGGCGGTTTGTTTTTCTCCGCCCCCTCTGGTTCGCTCCCAGCCAATGTGCGCTCTCCCCCTGCAGTGCACTTCCTCCTCCTGTGTAAACACAGGAAGGGGGAAGTGATGTGATCTCTCCTCTCAGTGTTTTTTTCATCCACCGCTGAGGAGAGATCGCATCGCACAGTAAGTCTGCACAACACTACACTGACACTGACACACACTACACATAGGCACATTAACCCCTTGCGATCGCCCCCCCCTCCCCCCTGTCACAGTGTCACTGAATGCATGTATGATTACTGTATTTAGTGTCAGTGTGACAGTCAGTTAGTGTTAGGTTCAGGGTAGCCCCCGTACCCCCCCCTAATAAAGTTTTAACCCCTTGATCACCGCCCAAGTTAACCCTTTCACACCCTATTGCCAGCATCACTTAGCGATCATTTTTCTGATCGCTGTATTAGTGTCGCTGTTCACGCTAGGTAGCTAATTTTTTTTTTACTAAAGACACATGGCTAAATTAATTTTGGCCTAAATGTTTGATTAAAATCTAGTTTATTTGATTTTCCTTATAACAAAAAGTAAAAAATATTGATTTTTTTTTCAAAAATGTATATAGCGCAAAAAATAAAAATCGCAGAGGCGATCAAATACCACCAAAAGAAAGCTCTATTTGTGGGAAAAAAAAGGACGCAAATTTTGTTTGGGAGCCACTTAGCACGACCACGCAATTGTCAGTTAAAGCAATGCAGTGCCGAATCGCAAAAAGGGGCCTGGTCATTTACCTGCATTTTGGTCCGGGTTAAAAAATGCAAAATGCAAATCGATGTAAATTTGCAGTAAAAATGTACTACATTCTTTTCTGCAGCTTCTTCATTGAAGTCTATTGAACCAAAAAAGCAAATAAGCACTGCTTTGCATTTAAAAAAAAAAGTCCCTGACCCTTTCCAAAAATGCAGAGGCACAAAAAATGCTTTGATGTGAATGTGTTCCATATGAACCCATGTTAAAAATAATGTCCTGCATTTCTGAAAAAAGTACACACATTACATGTATTTGTACCTATATGAGATTTGCATGTAAAATTGCTAACACTTGTTAGATAGGCTACATTTTTAACAGCAAACAACATTTTTATTTTAGGCCAATGCTTAGCTGACATATGTATGGACACTGGAGGGTGCATTCAGTAGCATCAAAAAAGCATCAGAAGAAACCATGCTCTTATTTTCATCCTAGTAATCTAATATTCATATTTCCAATACTCAGTGAGACAAAAATATATTGTTGCATAAAGAACTTGAGTTTTATATTCTGTCCTACTTATATTTCTTTGTATCTGTTTCCTGTCTCTCATTTTTTTTTCTTACAAAAACATTATGGGGAAAACAGAAAAACAGATGGCCACATGAACAACCCCATGAAATGTATGTATGGGCAATACTTTTCTTACATTTTCAATAGAGTGGGAAAGGCTTAGGCCCTCTACCAAGTTTGTATTGTTGTCTCTGTCCCTGCATGCACCAGTCCGTTACAAGGGGGCAGGACCACCAGGGGACATAGCCAGGTGGCCCCACCCCTTACCTATACTAGAAATGTCAAATGGTGGAGCCTGTAGTAGGCAGCCAGCCTTCATGGATAGCAGGAGCATTTTTTTTCCGGGTCGGTGGTGCGCG
Organism: Rana kukunoris; assembly: GCA_029574335.1. NCBI lineage: Eukaryota > Metazoa > Chordata > Amphibia > Anura > Ranidae > Rana > Rana kukunoris. The sequence continues at coordinate 101,036,130 of CM056051.1, forward strand.
GACAACACTATTGGGTAGGGGTACAATGTATCCCATACTCATTGAGTGCGATTAAAGGGGGCTTCCAGATTCAGATAAGCCCCCTTCCCGCAGACCTCCACAACCACCACCCACGGTTGTGCGGATGAGGCCCTTGTTCAGAGCCCCCGCCTCAAAGCACCCACCCCCCCATGTTGAGGGCCTGTGGCTCACTCCCTCCCCCCCTTTCCTGACCTGCTGGGCTGCATGCTCTGATAAGGGTCTGGTATAGATTTTGGGGGGACCCCACGCCGTTTTTTTTTTAATTTTGCCACAGGGTTCCTCTTAAAATCGATACCAGAACTGTAGGACCTGGTATGCATTAGCTGCTTTATTTATTTTTTTCATCATTTTAACTGTCTGCTTTTTTTTATATTCAGCTGTCAGTGGGCAACTGGCTGACAGCTGTTGAGTCACTGGTTGTTAAGGACATGGCCTCCTTAGCAACAAGCTCAATGCGGTAAATTACCACATTAAATAATGAGGTAATTACTAAATTGAACAAATACCACATTCAGTATTTAATGCAAAATTCTTAATGAATTGAATACTTGCATAATTGTTACTGCATGCAGTATTTTACTGCATTTTATTAGTTGTTATTTAAAATGAATTGACCCCTAAATGTCAGCATTTATCATTGGCAATTTCTGCTCTTTACAAAAGCATCCCGTGATGTTAGTAATTTACTTTCAAAGCAACAAAAAGTTTGCAATTCTGCATTTTACATAGCTTGTAACAATACACAATATATCTTTTCTATTTTTATATCACATATAACACAGGCTTTGGTCTGGCTGACTAGGATAATTTGAGAAGGTGAGATGTAGACATTTCATCTGCTGCCACTCTGCTGACTTCAGAACCTGTGTGTACCTATCATGGTGGATTGAAAAAGGAACATTCTTCTTCCCCTTGCCTGTACCTGATATCTGTGCCCGAGGATATGTAAAAGCTCCTTGTTCCCTTAGTTACTACCAATGTATTTAGTTGACTGTCTGCACCTTAGTCCCTGTCCCTGTGTACATTGCAATCCTCACTGCTACTTTACTTACTTCCCTGGTCTGTGCCGTTGCTTTCTGCTTCCTGACATCTTCATTGATCTTCATGTGTTTCAACAGGGGTAGGCAACCTCAGCCCTTCAGCTATTTTCAAACTACAAGTCCCATGAGACATTGCAAGACCCTAACAATCACAGGCATGACTCCTAGAAGCAGGGGCATGATGGGATTTGTAGTTTCACAACAGCTGGAGGGCCCGAGGTTGCCTACCCCTGTGTTCTAACATCCTGATTACCACCTGCCCTGGCTCTAGCCTGATTGTGGGATATGTCTGGTAATTTAGTACTTTGCTTTCATAGCCTATCATCTTGCCATATGCTTATTTGGTCAAACTTGAGGGATTGATGTTCTTTACGTTTTTCTTCTCTAGTGCCTTGCTTGTACTTCCGTCTAGATTGTGAAAAAAATATGGAAAAAGAGTACTCAAGTCGTCTTCCCTGAGGGAGGCCATGAGGGTCATACAAAGGTTTGGCCACTACTCTGGTTTATTGATCAACTGGACCAAGTCGTCCCTCATGATGTTAGATAAGAAACCAGACCCACAATCAGTATCCCTAATGGATATCCATGTATCTTCTGAGTTCAGATATTTAGGTGTACAGGTCACACCCCACCCTCTGGAATATATCACCTTGAACCTGTCCCCGTTACTAAACTGTTGCCGGGATCAGGTCAAGGTATGGTCTAGATTGAAAATCTCCCCGGTAGGTAGGATAAACGTAATCAAAATGATCCTGTTGCCACAGATGAATGAATGAATGAATGAATGACTTGTATAGCGCAACGCATGCGAACTGAATCGCCTCTGGGCGCTTTTTCCAGCCAGTGTCTGCTTGGCTGGTGCGGTCATTTTTACCCCGTAGGATCTTGACACGCTATGCACACACAGTCATACACACATATATACTGGGTCAATTTTTTTGGACGATCCAATTTACCTACCTATACATACTCCACAATTCTATGATGGTTGTTCCACTGAAGCATCATTAATTCAATTTTCCAGTCTCTCATCTGGCACAATTCGACTGCCAGAGTGAAACTAGAACAGTTGCAGCAACCTAAGGAGACAGGTGGGATTGGCTCTTCCAAACCCATGGCTTTACTATCTGGCCTCACAATTACAACACATAGCCAGAGTTCTAGTCCCAGATAAAGATCCGGTATTGAACTTGGTAGACTCAATGGTGCAACTTCTAAAGATTACCAATGATGGGGGAGGTTGCAGAGGGCCTGGAAGCATTGCAGTTTGCTAAATCAAATAAGTTGTACCCCACTTACAATTTGATGCAGAAAGTATGGAATAAGGTCACAGCATTACAACAGCATTACAACAAGTTGAGGGATAGACCAGGTTCAGCCCAATATGGGGGAATAAGCGATACGTGGAGTTGGAGAAACAACAACATAGCACGAAATGGAAACAATAGTGGATTACTCTTATGACTGAAATATTTAGGGATGACAAGCTATGGCCCCATGCTCTACAGCTAGAATATGAACACTCCTCGTCCATGTTATTTTATTTTTTCCAGCCTCAGCATTCCGTTAAGACCCAACTGGAAATTGACTCTTGGACACAGAGTGCCACACCAATTTTCAATTACATTACAATTATATTCAGTATTACAGACTTAGCTTGCCTCTTCCACAAAAAGAAAGACAGTTTTGTCATGAGTAAATACCCACATTTCGCTACAACTGCTGATAAGCACACAGCAAAATTGTTCTGTCAGGGGGACATAGCTCAACCAATGAGCAATCTGTCCAACACCAATTCTAATGGACTCAGACCCGGGACATTCAGCCAGGAACCCCAGAGATATTCAAATTTGCGAGGGCATCCCCTATGCTGCTAGATATATTTTTCCAATCTAAGAGTTTCACCTATACATTGTATCCACTCCTTAAGGGACAGAGAATCAGTAGGCTTCCAATACCGCGATTGGATTACTCCCACCAAATAAGGATGTAGTTTGGGACACTGCTGGGTTTTATGGATCAGGTCCACATGGTCCCTCAAACATTTACTACAGGTGGCGGTGTCTAGGATTCCCATTTTGTGTAAGATGTATGTATAATTGCATGAGCCTGTGTGCCAGGTTAAGGGAACGTTAGGGTACTGCCTGAAGTGCTTCCTCCCACTGATCCTCCACAAAAGGACCAAGATCTCTCTCCCGCTGCTTTCAGGGGGAAAGACATCAAAAAGTCTTCAAGCAGCATCCCATAGAAATGTGAGATGAAGCCCTTTGTGGAAACTAAATCAGCCACCATGTTAAACACTCAGGATTGCTGCCAATCCATGGACGAGCCTTGAGCTGCTATAGCGTGTTTGAGCTGGATATAGTAAATTTGCATGGACATTGGCAAGGAGAATTTTATTTGCAGTTCCTCAAAGAAGCATAAATTATCATCTTTAACCACTTCCCGTCCAGCCTATAGCAAACTTACCTCCGGAAAGTGTTTTTTTTATCTTGATTGGGTGTCATATAACGTTCAGCAGGATAACAAGCCAGCGTGGGGGGGGGGGGTGCGCAGCGTGACAATCGGTGGTGTGGTGTGTCACTCTGACACACTGCATCTCCGATTGTGGTAAAGACCTGCTGACAGAGGCTCTTTACCACGTGATCAGCTGTGACCAATCACAGCTCATACACCGTGAACCAGGAAGTGCCGATAATCAACTTTCTTTGGGTATAGCTGACAGACGAAGCCGATCGGCGGATCTCCTGTCGGGGGGGTGTGCACTGATAATCAGCACATTAATTATCACCACAGCCCCACCAGAGGTGTCCAACACAATGGCAATTATAGCTCATCAGCTGCCAGTCAGTGCCCACCCAAATCGCCAATCAGTGCCCATCAAAGTGCCAGTGAGTGTCCATAAGTAATGCCAGTCAGTGCCCTTCACAGGTGCCCATCAGTAATGCCTGTTGGTACCTCCATATCAGTGCTGCCTATCAGTGCCTCTATTAGTGCCCATCAGATCCCATACGTGCCACCAATTAGTGCCAATCATTGCCGCCTATCAGCTCTGCATACCAGTGTAGTCTATGGTCGCGTACACACGGAGGGACATGTCTGCTGAAACTGTCTGACGGACCGTTTCCAGCGGACATGTCTCCTCCGGATTTTCATCCGACGGCGTGTACACACCATCGGATCAAAATCCCCGCAGCCAGACAGCACGGTGACGTGGCGGTGACGTTGATGCCGCCACGTCACAGCACCAGGAAGTAAAAAACTTCCACGCATGCGTCGAATCCATTCGACGCATGTGCGGGCAGATGTGTCCGCTGGTTAGTTTACTAACCAGCGGACATATCCGACGGACATGTCTACGGCGGACAAATTTTAAAGCATGCTTTAAAATTTGTCCGCCGATCAGACATGTCCGCTAGCCCATACACACGATAAAATTTGTCTGCTGAAACGGTCCGTCGGACCAGTTTCAGTGGACAAATTCGATCGTGTGTACGCGGCCTTTCAGTACCCATCAGTGCTGCATATCAGTGCCCATCATTTCTACATATTAGTGCCTCTTCATCAGTGCCACCTTATTAGTGCCCATTAGTGCAGCCTCATCAGTGCCCATCAGTGAAGGAGAAAACACAATTTTATAACAGAAACAGACAACTTTATTTTATTTTTTTCAAAAATGTCTGTAATTTTTTAGTTTGGTGATAAAAAATATAGTTTGGATACAGTGGTGTATGACCGTGCAATTGTCATTCAAAGTGTGACAGCGCTGAAAGCTGAAAATTGTCCTGGGCAGGAAGGGGGAAAAGTGCTTTGTATTGAAGTGAATACCAAATGAGTACAGTGCTAAATGAACATAAATAATCTATAAATGTAATATGTGACCCTCGTATTGTGGATGGTCAGTAGTGTACAGTGCTCAGTACAATCTCCCAATCCTCTGTAAATTGCAAGTGCTCAAAACTCCACATGGATTCCCGATCATTAACATCAAATAAATAAATAGATGAAGTTATATAGAGAAATATGAATAATCAATGCGATAAACAATGTTTTTATAAACAATTTATAAATGACGAATAGTCCAATCTATAGTGAATATGAACAATATAATAGTCCAATTCATGTGAATAAAGGTGAGATGCTATAGACCGAAGCTCTTCACCATGATCCACCTCTGTGCATGCGACAAATCACTCTTTGTGCGACACTTCACCGGATGTGCCCTTACCTTAATGCTTAATAAAAAAAAGCATGTGACAGTGGTTAAACCTCTGTGATATTCCTCTTAATTGTTCCTCCTTTCTTTGGTATATATCTTAGGCAACCGATTCCACCATGTAATACTCCTTCCTGATAGTAAGAAGAGCCCTCCTATCACATCACCCACATGCAAAGTAAAAACTGGCAATAGTGCTTTTATCCTTTAAAAATGTATTAAACCATCATGCGCCAGATATTTATATATCAACTCACATTTTCCATATTAAAAACCAGCCTGTGTGCAAACAACCTATGTGTGGAGACATTGGTTTGACCTGAGATCCGGCTCTGCAGCTCCAGGTTGACAAAATTCCCTCTGTCCGTCATACCAAGACAAACTTTCCTAATACTTCCTCATACATCAGCCCTTCGAGCCCCTCCTACTAGTTTCGTCACAGCCTTGTGATTTCCTCTGGGAGATATATAAATTTTGCTTGCACATGATTGGTTGATGGAATTCAGCAGAGCTTTACCTTAAAAAGTGAACAGCCAATTCACCTTTATTAAGTCAGTCCCAATGTGTGTTACAGTCCACAACAATTACCATTTGGACCAATGCATTGTAGCTGGGTGTTGGTAAAGCATGTGGCAAATTCCTGTTAAAGCTGAACTCCAGGTATGACTTGTTTTGGTCAAGCTTGGACTAATGTCAGATGTCAGAATGTGTATGTTATACCCATAGGATAACTATCAAAATAGAGAAGCACTGTAGTAGTAGCCAATACTACAGTGATCACTGTGGTTTTCCAGGTCCCATGCCACGTGTCTGCCCGGCTGAATGGTAGCCACAAGGGATCGATTGCTCAGCAAAGACACCATTCACAGAATCCCTTGCATTCCTCTCAATTAATGCAAAGCGTTTTCTAATTGTACGTGATGGAAAGGTGGGGCAGTGAGGTCAAAATCTCCACCTCATCCAATCAGTGAACACTTAACATTCATTCAGAAAAATACATAATGCTCTCTGAATGGTGTCTGTGCCAATCAAGTGACCCCCTCTGGTTATTTACAACAAGGCATAATACAACAATAGCACTCAAAGTAACCTACTTGACACCAACCTAAATCAAATGGTTTACTTTGCTCTAATAGTGGCACTGTGCACTGAATATTACAATTCCTGCTTTTGCTTTTATAGCAAAAAATATATAATTATTTTTTCTTGTCTTCTGTCAACCCTCCTTGAAATAAAAGGTGTGGAACAGACTTGGCTACACTTAACCCTTAGGCCCCGTACACACGAGCAAATGAATCTGTTCAAATCGGTCGGACCGACCGATTTGAACAGATTTGTCTGCTGGCCGTTTTGGTTTGATCGCTGTACACACGATCAAACCAAAATCCCCGCCAGCAGAGAGCGCGCTGACGTGGCGGTGACGTTGACGCCGCCACGTCACCGCACCAGGAAGTAAATTACTTCCGCGCATGCGTCAAATCCATTCGACGCATGTGTGAGAAGATATGTCTGCTGGTTAGCGTACTAACCAGCAGACATGTCGGGCGGACGGATTCCCAGCCGACAGATTTTAAAGCATGCTTTAAAATCTGTCGGCTGGCCAAATCCGTCTGCTCACCCGTACACACGATCGAATCTGTCTGCTGGGACGGTCGGGCAGACCGTTTCCAGCAGATAGATTTGATCGTGTGTACGCGGCCTTACTGTTGTATTGTATATACTAACTGTATGGACCTTATGACTATCTAATAAGTATTGTGCAATGTGCTCTTTTTATACTTGTTTGCAAATGTCTTGTATTAATCTCAGTAAAACAAATAAATCCAATATCTTTTCTCTACCTTAGTGGTGGCCATCTTACTTGATATAGGGGGACTCACAAAAAGATCACTGCTATTACAACTCCTTTACAAATCAGTTCTTACATATTTGTGATCCCTACAGCCCCCTTAAAATGACTTGTACCACATGTGATGTTTCTCTTAGAAAGATTTATTATTAAAGTGTAGCGCCCCCTTACTTTCTTTAGGGGCGTTACGCTAAAGTTAGTGGGGAATGGTAGAGTTACGTGGCTCCCATTCACAATTTGTCAAATTTAGGCTGCTGTCATTCCGAGAACTGTCCTGTGGGTCGGTCTGCGTTCCAGGGGTGTGTTTCCACCCCTGGGCGGCAGCTGGCGCTAGAGGGGTTCTGGCGGACTCGTTTTCCTCAGCAGCCAATCAGAGGGCTTGGTTTCCTCGCTAAGGCATGCTGAGGGAGGCTATATCTGGGGCAGTCGCCTTGGCCGGAGGGCCGTTTTTGCTTTCTGCGGGGTCCGAGTTCCAGGTGCGGCACCCACCTTCAGGGTACGCGCATCTATGGACCCCACAGCTGTGGCCTACCTGGCCGAAGTTGCGCATCATGCGGAGCTCTACTCTGACATAGAGAGGGATCCCAGTAGCTGCTGGGTCCCAAACCTTTTCTGAAAGGATCCCAGGCTGGGACCTGTACGGTGGGGGATCGGCTTGAGGAGAACCCGGAGGCAGGTGATCCAATAGGGCTTGAACGAACCGAACCGAACCGAATCGGGGATCCAGTGACTCTAACTAAATCTATTAGGAGGACTTGCTCATTTCAATTTCACGCTCACTCAAGTACTAGGCCTGTGGCAGAGGCCCGAGCCAGGCCTGTGGCAGAGGCCTGGTCCTCCCAACATTTGCAAGTGACGTTCCGGCTGCCAGGCCTGTGGCAGGGGTCTGTCCGGGGGCACTTTACCCATTCCAACTGGAGTGGCGACAAACTGAGTTCATCATTGCGGAGAGCCTTTCCTGTCCTGTACCATGTTGATGAAGGCCATGTTGGGTCTTTGAATAAAGCATTGAAGAAAACCCAACTAAAAACTGGACATTCGCTCTCTGTTTCAACTCACAAGTATCACCTCTAGACATCTGCCAGATAACACAACATGCCGATCCCGCTTATACTCAGCGGCTCCTGAATGGGGTAGCGCTACAAAAGGTCTGGGGAAAATAAAAGTAAAAAACAAAAAGGAATGGACAATACACAGAAGTGTAAGATGGTGTTAGTCTAATAAAGTAAGCCATATAAGTTCTAGAAGCCTGTCGAAATAATAATTTTCCTTTATTGACCTGAGTAGGCATCTAGGTATGGAGTGTTGCAGTGTTGTCTGCAGTGTTGTCTGCCCTCTCAATTAAAGTGGATGTCACAATGTAGAGTATAAGATTTCATATCATCTGTGCCCAGTCTTGCCACACAGAGTTAATCCAGATCTGAGAAATCCTCTTTTAATGTTCAGTGAAAATGAACAGAATTCCAGATAAAAACTTGTCTAAATAAAAAGTCAGTTTTCTCTTTTCTTGCTTTGAGTGACAGGTTATTTACATATCTAGCTTGGACATGTTTATCATATGTTATGTTATGTTTATCATAACATGAGGTGATTCACAGTATAAAAGGTGAGAAATCCACCCCTCCCCCACATAACATCCTGGTAATATACAATGAACTTTGGATCACCTCATGTTATGATAAACATAACATTTGATAAACATGTCCAAGCTAGATATGTAAATAACCTGTCACTGAAAGCAAAAACAGAGAAACAGACTTTATAATTTGGCAGTTTTTTATCTGGAATTCTGTTAATTTTCACTGAACATTAAAAGAGGATTACTCAGAGCTGGATTAACTCTGTGTGGCAAGACTGGACACAGATGATAGGAAATCTTAAACTCTACATTGTGACATCAAAAAAATTCATCCACTTTAACTTCAGCTCAATGGGTCAACACTACCTCACCTCCATCCACTAGGGCAGTGGTCTCCAAACTGCGGCCCGGGGGCCAGATGTGGCCCTTTGCTTTCTTTTATCCGGACCTTGGGGCACTATTTCATCCACTGATACCAACAATGGGACATAGTTTCTCCAAAAAAGGGGCCCAATGACACCAACGATGGGACACAATTCCTCACACTGACATCAAGGTTGGGGGACAATTCCTCACAATGCCCTTAAAGACAGTAAACTGGCCCTTTGCTTAGAAAGTTTGGAGACCCCTGCACTAGGGGAAGCTGACAAGCAGAAGGAACTCAAGAGACTTGATGGTTGCCAACATTAAATCATGAAATAAGTTCAGGAAAGAAACCTTACTATGGCAGTCTGTGGGCCATTGGACTACATGTCTCTATGTGTTCCCTGTATAAGGGTTGAGAGAGAGAGTTGTATTTTCTCAGACTAAATACTGCGGAACTCTGCCTTTGCTGCGTGAAGACCCAGGTGTGCACATCCTGTGTGCATTTCAACATGCTACAAGCCTGTGGCTGTGTGCTGAGGACTGAAGTAATTCCAGGAAGATCCAAAAGTGAACTGACATTTGAACAGTGGAACAGTGGAATCCCTGTTGTTGTATCACTGAGACGGGTGAGAGAACACTGCTGCCTTTACCTGTTGTTGCTGGCAGAGACTGAGCACATAGGGACTGGCCATCTAACTAGAAGCATAATTTACTGTATACAGACTTTACTGGGACTATACTCATGTGCATCACTGTAAAGACTGGGTCCTAACATTAGCCACCTAAAGAACAAGCACTGAAGCCTGCTCAATCAGACAGCTGATTAACAAGAACTGTGCCTATTATCCAAAGAGGTACCTCATTAGGGAGTCTCAAAAGAGAAGTATGGGCTTGGATTTTTTTTATTTATACTTACCTAGGTGGATGCAGAAACGGTCCAAAGCTGCATCTGTCCTCTGCACTCAGAACCAAGTGATTAAACACCACCGATCACTCAGTTATGACAGCTCTCCAAGCAGAGAGCTGCAGACTGTCAGTCACAGCTCTCTTCTCCAGGCAGAGAGCTGCAGACTGTCAGTCACAGCGCTCTTCTCCAAGCAGAGTCACAGCGCTCTTCTCTGCCCACTCCTTGCTCACTGGAGCACTGAGCTGTGGAGGGGGCAGGGGCACCGGCTCAGTCTCTCAGCAGCTCACTGAGAGGCTGAGCCGGGTGTCGGTCCAGGCACCTGGCAGATTCCAGACTTCATTGTCGTAATGATGCGGTGCCTGGACCGACTTCTGTGACATCAGCAGAGACTGGACTTCAGGCCTCCTGTGATCCATAGCAGAAGTACAGCCAAACAAGATTTGTCTGTACTTCTCCTTTAAACGTCATTGCTGTCATTCATATAGAGTGCACTACTAAATATAGCCCACTATTTACAGAGTTATCACAGCATTGATTACGGTATGTTTTGCTCTAATGCCGTGTACACACGATCATTTTTTGTGATGAAAAAAAACGACGTTTTCTGTAAAGTAAAAACAACGTTTTTGAAACGTCACTTTTCAAAGACGATGTTGCATACACACCATCGTTTTTTTCACAAAAAGCGAGGTTACGTTCACCACTCTTTTCCATTGAAGCTCGCTTCATAACTAGCTTCTGGGCATGCGCGGGTTGAAAAACGTCGTTTTAAACGACGTTTTTGCTACACACGGTGACTTTTTGTGAAACAAAAAACGACGTTTTGAAAAACGACACAAAAAATTCAAGCATGTTGGAATTTTTTTTTGGTCGTTTTTTTGAAGACAAAAAACTACGTTTTGCCCACACACGATCAATTTAAATGACGTTTTAAAAAACGTTGTTTTTTTTTCATCGCAAAAAACGACCGCGTGTACGCGGCATTACTGTTTTATAGTGCTGATTTTGTGAATTTCAAGGTTTTCTCTAATTTAGTTGCACATAACTCAATTATATGCTGCTAAAGCCTAGTAAAAATATTGCCTAAAGAACTTCAATTGACCTTATCCTTTTACCTACTCATTTATGTGCATACTTCTATTTACTGCAATCTGTGACAATATATTGGGTTCATTTACCACTAACCAGTCTGATTTTTTTTTCTTTTTGATACTGAACCTTAGGCCCCATTCACACCCGAGCGTAGCATTTTTAAAAGTTTTTTCCGGCATTTTGTCGCACGTTTTGTCGCGCATATAATCGCATGTTTGCTTACAGCGTTGTCCGATGTTTTTGAACTTCGTTGTTTTTTATTTTAGCCAATAGGAAAAATTATCATCTCTTTCATCATTTGTTGCTATGTTTGTAGATTTTTTTATCTTTTTCCTGGGTGAATATTCTATTTCACAGAACAGATTAAAGCAACAAAACGCCCGTAAAAATGCTCGTTGTCGCACTAGACGCTTGTATTGAGCGTGTCTATGGGAATACAAGCGTTCAAAAACGCCCAAATCAGCCCAATTCGAGCGTCAAAAAAGGGTCCAGAACTTGTTTGAGCTTCAGGCGTTCAGCTTCAGGCGTTTTGGAGTGGAGATGTGAACCATCTTCATTAAGAATGATGGATTTTTTCCCCTCTAGCGTTTTTGTATCTTCAGGCTTCAGGCTACAAAACGCTCAGGTGTGAATGGGCCCTAAGATGTGTGCAGGGTATCTACATTTGTGCACCCAGTAGCAGTGCAATATCCATTTGATTAAAGCGGAGCTCCACCCTATTTCAATACATTAGCTGAATCAAATAGCAGACTCGAATGCAAGAATTTTTTTTTTTTTTTTTTTGTGACAGTACCTTTGTTATCTGCATCTGTCACTCTGCTTCCTGTCTCTATCTTCTGTGGGTAGTCTGCGCATAGTGCGTCATTTCCTTTACCCGCAATGTCTCCTGGGAGCTTTTGTCGTTGCTTCCAGGAGTCATTGCGGAGGCTTGCAGCAAGTTATTGCGTGATTTCCTAAAGCAGAAGTGACGCCATTACAACAACAAAGTGTGGAGGGCGTAAGACTGAGCATGTGCGGGAACGAGCGGTGAATGCTGGGACATGAGCATTCACCGCAACAAGAAAATGAGTGCTTGTGGGCTTCTCATGCCCACAAGCAAAATGGAAACTGTGTTACAATGAGAATATAAGTTAGAATTAAAGACTAAATCGGACAGCGGATGACTTAAAACAGCAGAACAGTGAGTACTCTTTTAATAAGCCATAAATATTTGCATGAAAAAAAAAAAACGAATGGACGCAGGAGATCCGCTTTAACCTGGTGTGTCAGTGGGGCTCAGGTGTTTCTCAGAGTTGAGGCAAAGGAACAGAAAACCCAATCAACTGTGCTGCTCCTGCAGGCGTAGTGCTACACAGTGGCGTATCCAGGGTATGGCACCTATGGCAAGTACCATGGGCGCCATATAAAGGGGGCGCTCCTGAGTAGCTGTGCAGCAAGGCTTTTCCTGCATAATTGTGGCTGAATAGGACCTGCAGCAGTGTGAATATCCAGCACATCCAGGGATTGGCGAGCAAGCTGGCTGGATGTGCAGTGCACTGTGCAGCTCCGATTAAAGACTTCACCTGTCAGGTCCAAGTTGTGATGTTGGGTATGGGCGGGACTGCTACTCAGACCCACCCCCTCTGTCAAACAACCAGTGTAATGAAAGAGCCGACTCACGTGCACTCCTTATCACATCCCATAACACTTCCCCAGTCCTCCCTTACACAGAGCACATTGGCCCCTCCCCTCTAGCACGTTGTATCTAAGCTCCGCCCACCCCCCCCCTACATCCTTTCTGGCATGGGCAGCAGGTGAATGTGAGGTGAGTGCATAGTGAGAGGAGGCTCCCTCACAGGAGGGACTACAGGTCAAAGCATGTCAGCTGCTTTCTGACAAGGTTTGTATGTCTGCAGCCCTGATGTTTGTTATTGTGCCATCATGTACAGTGCTGAGGAGATCACTTCCTGGGTTCTATATGCTGTGCTGGTGGGGGGAAATTATGTGTCAGGCTGGCTCCCCCCTCTGCTCTCTGTATGCATTAGTGGGATCTCTCATTGCAGATATTCTATCTCTCTGAAGATTGGATCTGTCCAGGGCCCCTTACAGAAGATCTGAGGAGATCAGGCACCTATGTCAGTAAAGAGAACCTGTCATCGTCCAGATCAAAGTAAAAAGGTAAGTACTACTGCTGAGTGCCTCCATTGTTGACACCATCCCTGCACTCTGCTGCCGTCTGTCTTTCTGTAAGGCACTTGTTAAATGCTTTGCTCTGTGCAAAGGCCCCATCCCTGCTGTGGGGAGACATTTAACTGAATTGGGTACACACTATTAATTTTTTCTTATTCAACCAGCAGGCTGAACGAAAAAAAAAACCGACAGCTTTGGCCGGCTCTTTGATTACACTGGTTGTTTGACAGAGGGGGTGGGTCTGGGTAGCAGTTCCGCCCATACCCAACATCACAGCTTGGATCCGACAGGTGAACTTGCTCGTCAATCCCTGGCTGTTCACACTGCTGCAGGTCCTATTCAGCCAGAAGTTGACATACATCGCTGGCTGGGACAAAGATATAAAGTGTCAGAATCAGGTTTTTTTTTCAGCCTTGTGTCGCCCTACACTCACAGATCACCACTTTCACTTACTGGCCGGGTTCACACAGGTGCGATGCGGGAACCCTGCAAATCCACTGTGGGTTCCCACATCACACCCAATTTGCACGGCAGTTCACACTACCATATGCGAACTGCTGGGGAGTGTCAATACAATGTTAATGACACCCCCATTTTAGCTCGCATATCGCACTGCGAACTGTCAGTTCGGACATGAATCGGATTGCATAGGTGTGAACACCCATGCAATCCTAAATCTGGTGCAGACCAAAAAAAAGTCCTGTGTGAGTTTAGTCCGAATGTGATTGTAATTTCAGCCATACTATCTGTAGGAGGCACAGGCCACAGGAGGACATTACTGGGGGTGAAGCCAGAGCAGGATAGTACACTGATTTGCACAGTGCCTGACTGGAGAGGTGAACGGTACACAGTGACAGAACAGAAGGTGGACACTGACTGATGTGGAAAGGTATGGTAATATGAAGGGGGACAGAGGAGGAAACTACCATGTGCACAGCCTCTAACCATGTCTTGTCCGCAGTATCTGAAAGATGGGTTTCAAATGTTTTGACAGAGGCGCAGTTTCAGTGCTTGCCATAGGCGCCATTTTCACTAGATACGCCTCTGGTGCTACATATACTTGGCACAACTGGTAATATCTCATAGCTCCCAACTGTCCCTGATTTTGAGGGACTGTCCCTCATTTGAAGCAATGTTCCTCTGTCCCTCATTCCCCCTCATTTGTCCCTCAGTTTGGTCTGATCTATATAGATTTATATAAAATGCACTTTTTATCTATCAAAAAGTGTTTCCCAGTGCTAAACCTTTCATCTGATTTCTAAATTGCTGCATTTGTAAATTCCAAAAGACAATATAAAGGAATAGTAGTAGTAAAAAAAAAAGCACTTGTGGGTTTAACCAATCTTGTTTTTTTGTACAATTCTCCTTTAAGGAGGCATGGCAAGGGGTGTGTCCTATGCCTGCATACTTTTGCTGATAGGTGTCCCTCATTCCCATCTCAAAAAGTTGGATGGTATGATATCTGGCAGTTCACAAACATGAAAAACCCCAGTGCTGCAAGTACAACAATTTCAAAGCACCTCAAGCAAGGTCCTATTTAAAGCGGTATTTCACCCTAAACATAATATCTCCCATGCGATCCAGCATACTGGCGTCAGCGCCAGTATGCTGTTTTTTTTTTTTTTTAATAGCACACTTACTGTATTATTGTAGAATTCCTTTTCTGTCCCCCGTGGTGGACGGCGCCAGTATAGCGCGTCACATCTTCCTAAAATACCCGATATGGACTCGGGTAATCTCGGCGAAAATGCGGCGCCTGCGCACAGACCTAGGAGCTGACTGCGCAGGCGCCGTATTTCTCCGAGTCCTACGGCTATGGCGCGTCACGCCCTCCGAAATAGGACTCGGAGAAATACGGCGCCTGCGCAGTCAGCTCCTAGGTCTGTGCGCAGGCGCCGCATTTTCGCCGAGATTACCCGAGTCCATATCGGGTATTTTAGGAAGATGTGATGCGCTATACTACAGCCGTCCACCGCGGGGGACAGAAAAGGAATTCTACAATAATACAGTATGTGTGCTATTAAAAAAAAAAAAACCCAGCATACTGGCGCTGACGCCAGTATGCTGGATCGCATGGGAGATATTATATTTAGGGTGAACCTCCGCTTTAAGTGCAGTCTAACAAAAAAGGCTGAGTGAATACTCTTCCATGTTTTCTTTTATTTATAAATGCTACATAAAAAATATAACAGGCAGCCCATCAGAGTAGTTTGCGCCACATTTAAGGTCACGAAAACCTCCAGCTGCTCTCAACTACCTTAAAGAAAAAAAAAATGGACAAACTACAGGGTACAATCTTAACTGCAAAGACCAAAGGCTGGATTGACATAGACTGCAAAATGAGGCGCTTAACAGGCGATAATGACTTGCCAAGTGCTACCAGTCAAGCAGATTTGCTCACATGTGAGCACAGTAACCCAGACTATTTTTGTGCAATGTTTGGGCTGCAGCCACTTACATGATACATTGCTCCTTCTGCCAGGACAATATTTTGGCATCCAGCACAATACTGTCCCCTAACACAGGCTGTAGAGGATCTTTTGCATTCACTGAAACGTGAATCCAGTTTTAAAGGGACTGTCGTAGACTGAATACGCATTTAATGACTTATTTTTTTTTTAGTCATAATAACTCAAGGAGGGCTAGGCATAAAAAAAAATGTATGGCTTTTCTAGATGTAATGTAATGGATTGCAGACATGTTCTGATTGTGATCTACAGAATGACAGGTTTCATTTAATGTGATCCTGAAGCAGCTTACTTCTACCATCTATGTGACTTACGTTTATCCACAGACTAATACTTATCAGCTTCTTAAAAAATACAATTTTACAACAGATGTATAAGCCATGTACATTTTGCTGTGTCTCTTCTTATAACTGGATTCCAAGCAGAATGGATAAGGTACTCTGAAATCATGTTTATCATTAACCACTTCAGCTCTTGTACCTATATACTCATAATGGGTATTGAGAATGTAATTTTTTTTTTGCTATTAATCTTTCAACTGGATGATAGCGTAGTCATTACTTAGGATAACAAAATAAAACATGCATTGAGGTGGATTTACTAAAGGCTAATAGACTCTACACTGTTGCTCCAGAAATTAAGTAAATGTGATAAAGCTCTGCGGACTTCCATCGTCCAATCATGTGCAAGCAAAATACGACTTTTTTTTTCATATGATGAGGTATTCTTTCTTTGCAAGTGAATCTTCACATCATTTACTAAGCTCTGGAGCAACTATACGCGAAAAGCAAACAGTCTGTTTTCCTTTAGTAAATTCACTAGTTTTTTTTAGGAGGAAAACTCTTTCTTTGACAATATTGTATTTTGGTCATTATGTCATGTAATACATAGAAAAATAGATGTAAAACATTTATTTTTTCTATGCTGATCAGTGTTGGTTTTAAAATAAGTAGGGTTATTGTATGTCACAGAATCACTTCCCACACACGCTTGAGTGCTTCCATCATATACCGCTTCCTCCAGTTTGAATATAGATATTAGACATTAGCCTCATTTTACAACCAGGAACAAGGCAGGACTCGTTTTGGCTGCAAGCTGGAACATGAACTGTTTATTGAACAAAGGCACACATAGATATTCAAACTTCTCATCAGTAGACTGTCCAATCAGCAGGGAGAGCTGTTGGAGGAATTACCCCCTTCCTCCTCACAGCAAATACACATGCACATCCCATATAACTTTAAGGCAGACAGACACAATAGAACAATGGGATACAGCCACACATAGCAACCCCCACCTCCCTTAAAACCATCTAGCAATGGTCTCTGATAAACGGTGGACTTTATATTCATATATTTTTGAGGTCAGACTGCCCCTAATAGACACAGGGTAAATTACACATAGGAGGGGCTGGGGAGCTGGACAGGGAGCTTCCAGTGCCCTCCAAGGTAACCTGGGTTCCCCAAGCCCACCGTCCAAAGTGATTCCCGTCACACTGTAGATAAAAAGTATACTTTTTAAGTATTTTATTCTAAAATTTGCCCCATTTAAAATGTATACTAGAATGATATTTCTGGTAAAAAGCATGCAACATTTTTTGCAAATGAAAACATTTAACTTTTTTAAATTCTGTGCCAAAAAAAGTGAATGTATAAATTAATGGTAAAACAAAAATAAATATAAAGAATTTTAAATAAAAAAATAATAGCTATGGAGAGAACGAGAGGAATGAGATTATCAGGGGTTGATTAGTGTTGACCAAGGGTAAATAAGGAGCAACAGGGATACTTGAAAAAAAAATCTTTTTTTTTTTTTTTTTTTTTTTCTTTTAAGGTTTCTTTAATTGATGTCAAATGTAGATCAAAGGTCACCCACTGTTTTACTCAATGTAAATGCTGGGAATATAGCCCACAATAGTGATGGAAGGGGCAACTAAAGTGATCAAATAGTTAAGAATTTCTTTCTTTTTTTGGGGGGGGGAGGAAGCTGTCAAGAGTCCCCCTAGGGTCTATACACCACCTGCTGAGAGTATCTGCCACTTGGTGCATTTCCTTTTTTAAGCTTTTTTTTTTTTCCCCAATCGCTGTATATGTTAAAATAGAGTACAATAAACACTAATATGAGAGAAAAAGTTAACCGCTCAGAGGTCCCAAGGAGCTAAAGCTGAAAGGTAGGATCCAACCCCTGGGTGCAGGCACTGCAATAGTATGCAAAATTGTATGGAGAAAGACCAGGACGGCCGCACTCCAAAAAATGTTCCTTTATAATAAAACAGATATGCAACAGTCAAGAAAGAAGAAATAAATACTCTAAGCAACAGTCAAGAAAGAAGAAATAAATACTCTAAGCAACAGGACTGTTGCTTAGAGTATTTATTTCTTCTTTCGTGCTATGCACATTTAGCTATGAATAAGCACTGTATTTTAGTGTGAAACGCGTCAGCTCTTTTCTGTTTTTTGCTGTGACATGTTGATGTTGTGATCTGTTTTATTATAAAGGAACATTTTATGGACTGCGGCCGTTCTGGTTTTTCTCCATACAATTTTGCAATAAACACTAATAGATAAAGTATTTTACTAATCTCTTACTATATTATTACTATGAGTATATTTCACTATAACCCTTTTAAAGGAAATCCCTGTCCAGGTCATGGAATTCAGAAAACAAAAAAATAAATAGTAGTCTAGTCCCAAAGACATGACTCTTTACGTTATCTATTACTATGTTTGCAGGAAATAGTGTTTTCTAGTATAGTGGTTGGTTAGCAACCAACAATATTGCACCCCCTTAGGGCTCAGTGCTGCAAGTTATTATGTCAGATACTTGTCACATCACCCATTAAAGGGTCACTAAAGGAAAAAAATTTTTTTTGCTGAAATGACTGTTTACAGGGTATAGAGACATAAAAGTTAACTGATTCCTTGAACTGGCTTCATGTTTCTGTGAAGTAGAAATAGAAACACAGAACAAAAACAAACAAATTCACGGCAGTGTTTTGTTTTTAAAATGAATCTGATTGGTTCTGGGAAGTTTTAGACACACAGTAATGACAGCTTAAACCATCGTGAGAAAGCTCCAAGTATGGTGGTTATAAGGAAACAGACAAACAGGAAGTGTGGAGAACAGAGCAGGATTACAGCAACTTCAAAGCAAAAACGAACAATAAGGACATGAAACCAGTACTGCAGTAAGGTAAAGAAAGCTATTTAGCTAAAAAAAATAAAAAATCCTTTGGTGATCCTTTAAGCAACTGGTCCCTGTGAAATGGAAAGGGATACTTTCTTGTCAGTACACTACCATTTAAATACATCCACACTAAATTTTTACGGGAAACTGGTAGCCCAAACCTTTTTTTTTCTTTTCTTATAAATGAGCAGGGAAGGAATAGAAAAATGCAATATTGCAATTTAGTTGCATTGTGGAGACCTAGAACAGAACATATTTGCTACATCATGGGTGACCTACAGTGATGTGAATCATGATTGATTCAATTATTTTTCTACAAACTCAAACTTATTTTCACATGGCTAATTTGCTAAAGTTAAAAGAATACACTGTTGGCAGAAACATGATATCTTCTTTACATGAAGATCTGTTGTTTCGCTGTTCATAAAACCAAAGGAGAGAAAAGATGTTTGTTATACCCACCAATGTTCAGGGTTGGACAAACAAGGAAACAGTCGAGAAAAATAAGAAAAATTTGCTAATTTTGTGACATTAAGCAACCAAAAAGACTTACTAATTCAATTTTTACAAAATGTGTGCAGCCAAAGGTAAGTGTAGTGTAGTCTACTTCTCCCTGCATGCTCATAGGAACAATAGGAACAAAAGCTAGTTGTTGGGATAGAATTAGAATTTGTCAGATGATACCTTTTCACTGGCATAAATCAATATATTTGACCATGTGTTATGTAGATGTGGCTAGCTCTTTCATAATCGTAGCACTCAGCCATAGTGAGTATTCATGTTTATTGCTCTGCAGAGAAATAGAGAGAGGAAGACTGTGGCCCGGGCAGACATTTCTAGCAGTGAACATTTTTAATGTTTTTTTAGCCAGTTTAATTGGTTGTTCTCCCCTGTGAGAATAGTTTGTTATAACAAGATTCTATTGTATTTCTAAAACAAAATGTACAGAAAGAGGTAAAAAAAAAAAAAAAAGGTTCACAAAGAACAATGCACAGGTCCTTTGTGATAATAGTGTATCAGTGGCCATCTGCCAGACCACTAGACATGAGATCATCTGATCATTGGCTTATCTGCCAAAAAATGCCATATCTGGAGAGAGTGTGCTCATGTCTCTGTGTACCTCTACTGCTTCCAAGCCTAAAGTACAACTTTAATGGACAGTGTGTAAAAAGTACAGTGTTAACCTTTTCCTTACAGTTGGTGATTGGAGCCCAATGTCCTTGATAAACAAAAACAAAGTTGTGTTGTCAAAGTTTGACAGTGGTAGTAATAGAGATTTCTGTTTGCTGGTTACTTTCTCAGTAAGTAGAGTTGTTGAGCAATTAATGTACTCGCCGATACTGAATACCGATACTTTTTTTAAATGTGTCCCCAAATGCAGCCATGTCCCCCCACTTATTGCAGCCATGTCCCCCCACATATATCCAGCCATGTCCCCCCACATATATCCAGCCATGTCCCCCCACTTATATTGCAGCCATGTCCCCCACATATATCCAGCCCCACATATATCCAGCCATGTCCCCCCACATATTGCAGCCATGTCCCCCCATATATTGCAGCCATGTCCCCCCATATATTGCAGCCATGTCCCCCATAGATGCAGCAATGTCCCCCACAGATGCAGCAATGTCCCCCACAGATGCAGCCATGTCCCTTACATATGCAGCCATGTCCCCCACATATGCAGCCATGTCCCTCACATATGCAGCCATGTCCCCCACATATGCAGCCATGTCCTGTCCCCCATAGATGCAGCCATGTCCTGTCCCCCATATATGCAGCCATGTCCCCCATATATGCAGCCATGTCCTGTCCCCCATAGATGCAGCCATGTCCCCCACATATGCAGCCATGTCCTGTCCCCCATAGATGCAGCCATGTGCCCCACATATATGCAGCCATGTCCTCCACAGATGCAGCCATGTCCCCCCATAGATGCAGCCATGTTCTGTCCCCCATAGATGCAGCCATGTCCCCCACAGATGCAGCCATGTCCCGTCCCTCACATATGCAGCCATGTCCTGTCCCCCATAGATGCAGCCATGTCCTATCCCTCACATATGCAGCCATGTCCTGTCCCCCATAGATGCAGCCATGTCCTGTCCCCCATAGATGCAGCCATGTCCTGTCCCCCATAGATGCAGCCATGTCCCTCACATATGCAGCCATGTCCTGTCCCCCATAGATGCAGCCATGTCCCCCATACCTAGTGGTAGATGATGCCGCCGCCACTGCTGCTGCTACCACGTTAATCTCCGTGCATTACAGCGTGGCATTACCGGCAGCTTTCATTTGAATACCTGTAATCCCCGCCGCGCCATGTATAGACACTCCCCTTCTCGGATTGGACGGATCCGTCCAATCCCGAGCAAGGGGGAGTGTCTATACACGGCTCCGTGCATAGACACTCCCCCTTGCTCGGGATTGGACAGATCCGTCCAATCCCGAGAAGGGGAGTGTCTATACATGGCACGGCAGGGATTACAGGTATTCAAACGAAAGCTGCCTGTAATGCGGCTCTGTAATGCACGGGGATTAACGCGGCGGCTTTGCAGTATGCGGCGGCGGCGGGGGGAAGTATTCTATTCAGGTATCGGGGGTATTTGCGGGAGTACAAGTACTCCCGCAAATACTCGGTATCGGTCCCGATACCGATACTGGCATCGGTATCGGGACAACCCTAGTAGAAATCAGCATTTTTTTTTTATATATCACAGACACTGGGACACATATTGTTATTTTACAGAGGGGATGGCATTAATATACTATGGTTATTGCAGCAGGAGGGCACTGTCCAGGGCTGGACTGGGACAACAGTTTGGCCCTGGACTTTATCCAGACTGGCTCACTTTGACAGGTCTCTCCCATGGCAGCTGGAAAACTCCCGCACCCCCCGGCCACCCAAGCCCTCTCTTCCTCTTCAATAGCCGTTCTACTTTATTAGAGTAGAACAGCTGGTACTGGTACTCTTTTAGGCAGTACCAGTGGGGAAGCTAGACATTATTTCACCTGGGGCAAAGAATCAGTTTGGTGCCCCCCCTAATGGGACAAGATTAGGCAGAAGTGAGAAACTCCTAGACCATAGCTGTTGAGTCAGCTGTCTGTCTCCTCCCCCATGCTCCTCTGTCGTCCTCCCTGCTCCTCTTGTCCTCCCTCTGCTTCTTTGCTCCCCCCAGGTGAGGGCTGTGGGGAGGGAGAGACAAAGGAGCAGAGGGGGGGCGGTGGTCAGCTGTCACTGAAGCTGGCCCACTGTGCCATCGGCCCACCGGGAAACTCCCTGTAGTCCCAATGGCCAGTCCATCCCTGGCACTGTCACAAGCTGACAGGCGGGGCAGAGGAGAGCTGAGGATGATGGAGGAATGTAAACTGTCATGGTACATCAGCAGCCAGGATAAAACCATAGTCAGTTTACAGGGGGGAGGGGCAGAACCAGGCAGGATCAGACAGGTATTTTAGGTTATATAGGGGGTAACAAATGCTTTAAGACAGTGCTTGTTCATTGACTGACATTAGTTTTATTACTAGCAACAAAATAGTTCATAGGCATTCCTCAGTTGCTTCAAAATTGCTTGTGTGATAGACGTAGCCCCTTAGTAAATCCATGTGCCTGGCTCTATTAACTACAACATTATACATGTATTACTTATTGGTCTGAGGAGCAATATTTGGAATGTACTTTGGGATATGGTGGAGGTTAAATAGAACCTTTATTGGATTTAAAAGTAAAAGCTTTTAGACATATTTTTATTGAATTGCAGTTGTGAATTAATAAGAAACATAGATTTTGAAATTCTTTTACTAAATTGAATTATTGGATGTCTTATTAAAAAGTCAAGATTCTTGGTTTAATGCCCAGATCTAGAAATCGTGGTTTATCATACTTCAGGGTGAGTAGCTAGGGATTGGTTTGCTGGTGAATCATCATTTTGCATTTTGATTCTCATATGCTGTACATTTACCTCCAAAGTGTCTAAAAAGGACCCCAGATTGTGAACTGTCAGTGAAAATATTACTTTCCTGGTAGTCACACTCCAATTACTATTAATTCAAGCTCCAAGGCATATGTTAAAGCATTCAAGGTCAAATTATGATTCTCATTAGGACAGACACTGACTCCAGAATTTATGAGCATAATGTTTTTGTAGTGCCATGTTGAGTGGTGTCAGTGACCAGAATTCAGTGCAATTATGAATTGTCAAGGTCAAGTGTTAAGACTTATTCAAGACTAATTTAAGTGAAATTGCATACGAAAACTAAATTTACAGCTGCAGCACACATATTTTGGCTGTTTAACTTGCTTTACTTACTTTACTTTGGATTCACACACCTTTAGCTAGTCTTGTGGGTGATACTCTTACCCATTGAGCTATAAAGTATTTTTTTTTTTACGTTTTTTAAGTTAAGAGTTAAAGAGCAGGGCCCTCTGAATTGTATTGTAACTGCACTGTCTAACCTCATTTGGTAAAGCGCTGCACAAACTCTTGGCGTTATATAAAACCTGTATAATAATATTAATAATATTCCATAGTTTATCTCACTTTTTATCTTTGATTATGTGTGTGCCCAGCCTTTTTTATTTTGTTTTTGATATAGTATCCTTGTTTTACTGCGATTTGATGCTGCAGCAGAGAGAATTTCCCCACTTAAAGGGGTTGTAAAGACAAAAATATGTTCTTCTTAAATGCAAGTCTGACAGTAGCTGATAAAGTAAAAAATAATGTTTTGCATTATAACTAGTTTGATACCTGTTGAAATTGAGCTGTTTTATTCACCTCCATCACTCCTGAATCGTTATTCTCACTGACTTCCTGGTTTGTGGTGCACATTCATTCTTGCTACTTCACGGCCTAATGGGAACTACAGTTCCCATTAGGCTTAGCCTCCATGCCGGTAAGGGATAAGAGAGCATCTTCACGCAGGGCTGTAGTCATAGGGAGGGGGTGAGCACATTCTGTTTTCCACCATGCAAAACGGCTCAGATGCTGGTGGAAAGCAAGAAGAGGAGAGACAGTAAATGGCATTTTCAAACCTGGATTACTGTATTTTGGAGGTCAAAAGGAAAAACGAGGTAAGTGATATTTAAATGCTCTAGCTTACAGCAATCAATTGATCTAATAAAAAATGAACCTTTAGTGTTCCTTTAAGCTGGCGGTAAATGGTTCTGATAAAAACTGAACCAAACAACAATACACAGGTGGGCTGTGGCATTTAAACAATGCTCAATTGGTACTAAGGGACCCAAAGTGTGCCAAGAAAATATCCCCCACACAATTACACCACAACCACCAGTGTGAACCATTGATACAAGGCAGGATGGATCCATGCTTTCATGTTGTGTACGTCAAATTCTGACCCTATCATCTAAATGATGCAGCTAAAATCGAGACTCATCAGACCAGGCACCATTTTTCCAATCTTCTATTGTCCAATTTGGGTGAACCTGTGCGAATTGTAGCCTGTTTCCTGTCCTTAGTTGACAGGAGTGGCACATGGTGTGGACTAATGCTACTGAATCCTATCTCCTTTAAGATTCGATGTGTCGTGCCTTCCTTCAGAGATGGTATTTTGCATACCTTGGTTGTAACAATTGGTTATTTGAGTTACTGTTGCATTTTCGCCCACACAACTGCCGCTCAATGGATATTTTCTCTATTTCAGACTATTCTCTGTAAACCATAGAGATGGTAGTGTGTGAAAATTCCAGTAGATCTGCAGTTTTTGAAATACTCAGACCAGCCAGTCTGGCACCAACAATGCCACATTCAAAGTCACTTAAATCCCCATTATTCCCCATTCTGATGCTCAGTTTGAACATCACTTAGTCGTCTTCACCACATCTAGATGTCTAAATGCACTGAGTTGCTGCCATGGAATTGGCTGTTATCAAACAATTGAACAGGTGTATCTCATAAAGTGGCTGGTGAGTGTATATAGAGGTGTTCCTATTCCTTTAATTTCTTTGTGTTTTAGCCCACAGTCATTTTGAAAGTGAGAATTCCAGGCTTCTTTATTCTGCGAGGAGCCCTCTGTTCCCCTCATATCCTGTTTATAACACCAGTGGCCTCTGTACCCTCTATTGCCCTGGCCAGAAGTCCTGTACATTCCACCTGTGGTTCGCAGTAAAATGGGCTCTTGATGCAATGAGTTGACACAATGGTTTCATACTACTGGACTGATCGCCCCACTGTACAGCATAGGCCGGAAGTTTGATTAATCCTATACACATATTCATCCCATACATGCCTACAGTCTCACCCACATTGCCGCCCATTCAGACTATGGGTGGATTGGACCGGGTATCTAAGACTATCTGTTCTGCCCACTGCATCAAGAGCTGGCTTTACTGATAACTACAGTCTGAATGAGCGGCAGGATGTGGGTAGGACTGTAGATGTGTATGGGATGACCTCTGACCTGTCCATTTAACTATGCTGTACGGTGGGCAGATCAGACCAGGAGACTGAGGCCTCGTACACACGATCAAATCTGTCCGCTGGAAACGGTCTGCTGGACCGTTTCAGCAGACAGATTCGATCGTGTGTACGGCCGAGCCGACGGATTTGGCCACCCGACAGATTTCAAAGCATGCTTTGAAATCTATCGGGTGGGAATCCGTCCGCCCGACATGTCTGCTGGTTAGTACACTTACCAGCAGACATGTCGTCCCGCACCGCCGCCGCACCGCCGCCGAATGGATTCGGCGCATGCGCGGAAGTGTTTTACTTCCTGGCGCGGTGACGTGGCGGCGTCACCGCCACGTCACCGACACGTCAGCGCGCCGTCTGCTGGCGGGGATTTTGGTTTGCTCGTGTGTACACGCGAGCAAACCAAAATCCCAGCAGACAGATTTGTTCAAATCTGTCGGACAGACAGATTTGAACAAATCTGTCTGCTTGTGTGTACGAGGCCTGAAAGTCTCCGGTCTTCCCAGTACAGCAAGAACTCGCTTTGCTAAGACAGTAAACACTCCTAAAACAATACTGAGACAGTATACAGTCTGGACATGTATAGGATGAATCAGACTCCTGGCTTGCCATCTAACTATGCTGTACAATGAGCAAGTCAGACTGGGAGTCTAAAACTCTTGGGTTTGCCCAATGTACAGCACAGTTAGATGAACAAGCCAGGAGTCTGATTCATCCCATACACGTCCACAGTCCCACCACACTGCCACCCATTCAGACTCTAAATCCTAGGGCAAGATGGGATTTGTAATATTAGAATATGGTGACAAGCACTAACAGGAAGTGACATCGCTGCTTCAGAGATCCCTCCTCCTGGAGCCCAGGGATAGAGACAATTTTGTGTAAATAGAGGTCACTTATTTTTAAAATTGTGCGTGCACTTATACTCTAAATCACATTAGCAGTTTTGCTTAACTAACTACACAGGGCTGATGTGCAAATGTTATCACTATCCCGGAGTTCTTCTTTAATTGATGCTAACGGGGCATCTATAATACTAGCACAGCTTGAAAATGGGAATTTCTGCACTTTGCTTTAGTTACAGTACATGGCAGTAAGGTACAATTAAGCAGGCCATATATGGTCGCATTTCGAACAAATTCTCTTTTCAAAATCAGAATTTTTTTTTTTTTGTGATCCGATGATGCCACCAGTGATTTTCGATATTCGGCCGATCAAGCCTTTATGTTGCTACAGAAAAGTAATTTTCCAAGTTAAATCAATTGTACCAGTTTTGGACAAAACATATTATGAAGTAATACTGGGCAAAGAACAGTAGGGTTGAACAGCTTTCAAGAATGAATTAATCTTGCAATGCCCATAGACTGTGGTGGGCTTGAATTAGCCACAGTTTACTCAACAGTGTTAATAAATATTCCCATTTAGAACTCCCATTATACCACAATAATACAATTGGTTTAATTATATGTTTTTTTTTTAATTATACGTTTTATTGTGTCCTTTAGCAGAGCATACAGTTCAGATTACCACAAAGATAAGATACATATTGAAACTAACAAAAGCTGATTCCAGAATTAAAGTGCTTATCCAGGACAAGGAACAATGCACATTAGACTGAGAAATCATGGGTAAACGGATATTATGAGTTACGGTAAGACCCTGATAGAGCAAAATCATTAAAGGGTAATTCCACTTTTGTGGGGGGAAAAAAGCAAATCAAAAAAATATTAATATAGCATATACAATTGCGACTCACTTGTAATTGAATGTTATTAAGAATTACCTTTCCTTTTCAATCTGCAGCTCTTTCATTTTCTGTAAAATGCAATGCAATATGGCAACCTGGAGGTGTTCTGTACACAACGTCCCCCAGAAACATAGGCCCAGATTCACAGAGCGATTACGCCTGTGCAACAGGAGATGCACGTGCGTAAGTCGAAATGTGCACGTGCGTTTCGATGCACGGCATCCCCAGAACGAGATACGCAAAAAATCTACTCTTTTTTGTCCCGCGTAATTTCGTTAGACTGGCGCATCCGTCCGCGCAAAAGTGCGCTAGACAGACCATTGATTTGCTAGTCAAATATGCTAATGAGGGACTTACGGGGATCCACAAAAAAACGTTAGGGCAGCGCAGGCTACTCAGTGTGCGCAACAGCAAAATGTCCTGTCTAAAATTAGAGCATATAAAAGCTGGTCTAAAAAGAGAAAAAAAGTCTACTTGTTAGATAAAGCAACACTGTTAGTGAGGAGCTCAGCAGTCACACGTGTTGCACAACAATCTGTATGACAACATGCCAGGGGCATCGTCGCGCATAGCTATACTACTGACTTTAGATGAACAAAGAAGGATGAGGGCACTGAGGAGGGCACTAAGGAGGGCACGGGAGATGTTTTTTTATTTTTTATTTATTTGCTTATATAAACTTTACAATTTAATCTAATCTAATACAATATTCTTATCTGATACAAGCCCCTCACTCTTCACTTGATATATCACACATGCATAGACATCTTTGGCATGAGTGATTCTGAGGTGTCTCGCATCTTCAGATTCACCCCTCATGCCATCATGGAATTACCACAACCTTGCAGGAGGACATCACCAGCCCAACACATGGCACCACCCATGACACCCATGACAGCTACATATACAATCAGAGCCCCATCCCCACAGATTTCGAACAGAACATGTATGGGGACAGCTAGCTGGTTGGTGAGTGACATGGGTGGCAGGCATGACTGTCCCCCCCCCATGATGCACACATCACAAGGGACACATGCACTACTAACATCCTCCTGTCTTTTCCCTTCAAGATATGCACTGGGACCCCATCTCATGACCCCATCTCATGCCAGCTCACATTATGCATCTTTGCACGTTAAACACACACATTAATCATGGCACAATGAGAATGCATGCATGCACACCACTGTGGTCCCTAGCACACACACCCCACATCCTCATCACATTGGATTGGCACCAGTCCACCATGCAGGACTTGTGAGCTGCAACGCCATGCCACGGCTCCAATTATGTCACTGTACATTCATACACCATTCACACGGACCTGGGGATCACTTCTCCACCACAAATGAGGGTGACACCCCTTTTCCCGCAGGAATATCACCCCCACATTCCAAAATCATACACAAACAGAACCAAAAAAATAAAATAAATGACGAGCAAAAATAAAAAATGCCCCAGCAAAAATATAATTTAAACAAAATAACAACAAAGAAAACACATAAAAGACAAAAAATCACTCTGCAAAACAGTCCCCAAATATCTCAAAGACACGTCACAAACAAATAAACAAACGCTAATAAACAAAAGCACCTTGCTGTATAGGGAGGGATACAAAGGGATGTACTTTTGCAAAGAAAGTGCGTTTGTGTGTGTCTATTTATGCTGTTTGCGTAGTTCACATAGTTGCCCTAGTCCATTTCCAATTTCACTGATTGCGCCGCTCCCGAGTTGTTAGCATGCGCACAGCGGAGCTGACCATGGTCTCCTTCAAGCGCGCATGCGTGAGCCGGCCGGCCCTTCATTTGCATGGGGTCACGGCTCATTTCAATGTAACACGCCCACGTCCTTCCCAATTTGTATTACTCCGCCTTACGCCACTGAAATAACGTTACGCATGCGCAATTTTCTGCGCAAAAGCAACGAGAATAGGGTGATTACGCGGCAAAATTGCGCAAGTCTAACGTAAAGGCGGTGCGTTACACTGGTCCAATAATGAGCAGATGTACCTGAATCTGGGCCATAATTTCTTGCTTGTCTAATTGGCTCACTGACTTTGTCAAAAGTCTACACTAAGACCCTTTTCACACCGGGGCGGTTTTCAGGTGCTTTAGCACTGGAAATAGCCTCTGCTAATTGCCTGAAAACCACCTCCCATTCATTCAAGCGTGACTTTTTACACTGGGGCAGTGCGCTTGCGTTTTTTTCTCAAAAAGGCCTGCAAGCAGCATCTTTGGGGCGATTTGGAAGTGCAATCTTTAGCGCTCCTAAAATCCCCTGCCCATTGAAATGAATGGGCAGTGCTTCCAAAGTGGTTAAAAAGCGATTCCAGGATCAAGAGATCGGCCTCGGGGGGGGGGGGGGGCAACATCGCAGGTGACTAGGACAGGTAAGTGTCCTTATTAAAAGTCAGCAGCTACACTGTTTGTGGCTGCTGATTTAAAAAAAAAAATGCTTTAAATTAGTGGTTTTAGTATATTGGTCAGAATAAATGTAATTTATTTACATTTAATTTTAACTACATTTAAAATAATTTCATCTTTATAAAGGCAACCTTATCTCCTAATTTTATTTTGTTCCCCTTTTTTTTTTTACCTTGAATGTCACTCATAAAAAGCCTGTGGATTGTGCTACAGATTTCATAATTTTGGACAATTTTAACTGTAATTTTACAATTTCACAAAGCAGAGAGAGAGACAGATGTAGTCTTAAGCAAAGATTCACGTGCAACATAGCAGGCTGTGCGTGCGCGTTTCCTGT
Organism: Rana kukunoris; assembly: GCA_029574335.1. Classification (NCBI taxonomy): domain Eukaryota; kingdom Metazoa; phylum Chordata; class Amphibia; order Anura; family Ranidae; genus Rana; species Rana kukunoris. Next base: position 101,065,958 of record CM056051.1, read on the forward strand.
GTGTCCCGGCTGCAGATCCCTCTGCCTCTGGCTGATAAGATTATGCATTGTAAGGCTATTTTTGGTTGTGTTAGTGATTCTCTGCTGTGCTGCATCCTTGTCAGATCAGTGCAGAGGATAAGAAACCATCATTATCGGGAAATATTAACTCTTAGCTTAGAGGCGGCAATGCGATAAATTAATGACAAAATTATGTCTCGGATCAACAACTTATAAAGCTAACTTTATAGTTTTTGCTACCATTTTGAATGGCTGGCTTGTGTTTTTGTGTGTATTGCACTTCTGGTGATTTTAGATGATCAAGGATCAGTGTGAAAAAATGATCTTATAAATAGGGTTTGATATTTAAAAAATGCATATAGTTTGTAATTTTATGTGTATGGGATCTGCCAAGTTTGCTCAGTAGACATGTAGGGCCAGATTCAGAGAGCCGTAACTCCTGTCTAACTAGTGTTAGACTGGAGTAATTTCAAATTACGCGCGTTTTTTAGCTAGTCGGAAAGCTCAAACCATAAATAGACGGCTGCGGGCTTCAATTCGACTGGATTACATGTTCGTACGCCTTCGGATCTACGCTGCAATAAAATTGCGGCCACTGGGTGGACTTCCCGTCGTTTTCCGTGTCGGGGTATGCTAATGAGCTTTTGCCGGCGATCCCAGAAATTACGATCTTCAATCGCAATCTCTTACGGCATCTTTAGTCATCTTTTTTTTGCGTAACACTATACCAGCTTTTTGCTGCTCTAATATTAGACAGCCCATGTTAAGTAGAATTTCTACGTTTTCCGACGTCTTTTATTATTTTTTACGTAAGTCGTCCGGGAATAGGAATGTTCGTAAACGACGCTACTCAAACAACGAATGACGTAACAACGTGATTTCGCGCAATGCACGGCGGGAAATTTCTGAACGGAGTATGCGCAGTTCGATTGCCGCGGGGATGTGCTTAATTTAAATGCTTCACGCCCCCTAATCGCGTATTTCGATTACGTGGCGAGGAATAGACTACGCCGCCGTAGCGTACGGGCAAAAATCTACCAGGATTCGGTGTAGAGCCTGGTAAAATACGGCAGCGTAGAGTATTTCGATTACGCAGCGCAATATTAAGTGTATCTGAATCTGGCCCCTAGACTTTACTGAATACATGAATACGTGATTTTGCGCAGTATTATATTATCACAGTAAATAATAATTGTGACAAAAATGTGCATAAAAGTATAGTCCTGAGAGATTTCTAATCCATGTGGTTTTTGAAAATAAATTAATTTTTAATCGATGTTCTTTTCATCCGGCTTACAGTTTTATGTGTATTGTGAACACTATTAGGTTTTGCAGCTGGTATTACCGGTAACTTAATTGTTTTTCATCGCTTATTGGATTTATTTCACATTTTGTACTTTTTTTGGTAGCGCAAAGGACTTTATATTATATTTATGTAGACTTTACTGCTGTTTTATGCAATGCAAGTCTATAAGTCAATAAAATCATGGGGAGTCATTTACTACAGTAGTAGCGATTGATTATTTTGTAAAGTGAGTATTTTTTTTTACTTGGTGAATAAGCTGAAGTGTTTACCTGTTCTCAGAATATCCCATCACAGGGGTGTTGCTAGGATTGTGCAAGACCTGGGGCACCCTGAGAAAATAAATGATGTGGTGCGCTACGCATAGTGGTAGATGGTGGGTGTCACTTATTTGTGCTAAGAGGAGGAGGATGTAAAGTAGTATGGTTAAATAAAACCTAAGCCTACTCACTGTGTACAAGACAAATTTACTACAGTCCTTCAGTACCCACATAATATACTTTAAATACACCACAAGTTAGAGTCTCACAGCCAAAACCAAATATTAATATCAGTACAACTCATGCACATAAAAAATAGGCAGAACACTGACACTTAATGTATTTATTAACCACCTCAATACTGGGCACTTACACCCCCTTCCTGCCCAGGCCATTTTTCAGCGCTGCTATATTTTGAATGACAATTGCGTGGTCATGCTACACTGTATCTATGTGAAAGTTTTATAATTTCCTTCACACAAATGGTGGTTTTTAATCACTGCTGTTTTTTTTTATCTTAGTTTCTGTCAGTAAATTTTGTAAATAAGTATTTCTTCTCCTTCACTGATGAGTTCCCAGCACAGGTAGAGTACTGACCACAGTGTTCTCTTCTGCTTAGTGTGGTCAGTGTTTAATAGGAAATTAAGGGGACCAGCGGGGATTTAACATAGAGAAAGCAATTCAAAAAGAACAGGATACTTTCTCATACAAGTTCATGGTACAGCAGGCACATATCAGGAATATGAAGTGTTGGGGGTAACAAACGCTTTAGGAAAAGAGCTTATTAAACTTTTTGTGATAACACATGAAGAATGAACAGGAAACAGGACAGCTCTAAAATTTCTGATGAAAGTAACAGGTATTCTTTGTACTTACAGTATCTATCGAATTTAAAAAAAAAAACACTGTAGTTACCCATGTGGATACTCGTGGGTGTTTTTACTGATCATTATATGTGAAGATTATGGACTTTCTCTTCTCATCATCATTTATTTATTTAGTTAGTATTGTTTTTATAGAAAAATGCAGCGCTAAATATTATAAACGTGAACACCTGCTACTTAAACATGTATTGATAGCAGAGAATCACTGTGGTGCATACAACAAATATACAATATAAATAAAATATTGTCATTCAATAAAATATATAGTGAACAGTGACACATTTACATATGACAAAAGGTGCTAATGCATAGTTTTTATATACCGGTAGTCCATAAAGTGTTTTCCAGTGGATGAAGTGACACTCCAAGGTGAGTAATAATAAAACAGTTGTCTGTAGGTTTGGAAAAAGAAAACCTCTAGGTTTGGGACTATGTGGGCAACAAAAAATTGGATCCAAAAATTATAAAAATTATATTTAATAAGTAGAAAATACACAAAATATTCACATTAGATACTAAATAATTCAGACATATAAATGACACATAGACATTATGCTATATCGAGCAGAAGTTCCCTCAAAGGGGTAAACTGTAGATAAATAGTTGATAAGCTGGTTTATTTGCAACTTTTAGGGTGGATAACACACCAAAGGATCAACTATTTGTCTACAGTTTACCCCTTTGAAGGAACTTCTGCTCGATATAGCATAATGTCTATGTGTCCTTTATATGCCTGAATTATTTATTTATTCATTCTTTTTCCATATTATTTTGTATCTAATGTGAATATTTTGTGTATTTTCTACTTATTAAATATATTTTTTATAATTTTTTAATCCAATTTTTTGTTGCCCACATAGTCCCAAACCTAGAGGTTTTCTTTTTCCAAATTTCAAAGGGACGACGGCAACCGCATGAGCTTTTGTCTAAGCTGGTTTATTTGCAGTTGTCTGTAGGTATTCCACCACCGATAAAAAAGAGAGGCTTACCAGATATGTTGAACCCAACTAGGCATACGCCCAATGAGTCATCTGAGCTTGTGGTGTAGAACACCCAGGGGAGGAAAGTATTTCAGCATACACAGCTTCCAATGTAGACATATGAGGCGGAAGACCGTCACAATATTGTTGCCAGTAGGGTTCAACCTAGGATGCAGTGACACAAACTTAAAGGCAATTCATCCAAATAATAAATAAATAATAAATCACCTTGGAGAGTCACTTTATCCACTGGAAACACTTTATGGACTATATAAAAACTATGCACTAGCACTTTTCGTCATATGTAAATGTATCACTGTTCACTATATATTTTATTGAATGACAATATTTTATTTCTATTGTATATTTGTTGTATGCACCACAGTGACTCTCTGCTATCAATACATGTTTGAGTAGCAGGTGTTACCGTTTATCATCATAGTATTGTTTTTATGTTACATGTTTTTGCGCTGCACTGCCTTTTTTTATTCAGTTACTATTGGGGATTTGATCATTTGACCCTCAGTGTTCTAGCTGCTGTTTTAGGTTTTTACTTGCGCTGGTTGATATGTTTTTATATAATATTAACAGGCCATATGGTAGCAAATAAAAGCTAATTTTTTAGGGTTAACATACTGTATACTTTAGAAAAAAATTGAAAAAGTAAACTACCTATAATCCTTCCTAATACTGTACATAAATGTATACTAATTTACAGTATTTTTATTTTTATTCAGGTTATATGCGGAAAAACAACTACAATTTATTGTTCCATGTACTTATCGGCTTTGTATTCATTAATACATCATAACATATATATTTTTTAAATGCAAGCAATGACGTACCTGGATTGTTCAGGTGTTAGCAAGTAACAAAGAAAGAAAGAGAAGAGTATCAAAGAAACTCATTGGTCTTCTGCTTTTCCTTTTACTGTCCAGTCACAGGGTAGAGGAGAGATAAGACATGCAAGCGTAACTTGACTGAAGTAGACAAAAATCAGGTCTTCTGCCCTGACACACAGGCCTGTGCTGTGTACTAGAGTTGTGTAAATCTCAGGATTAGATGGACAGAACAAGTATTGAGGAAGCGTTTCCTTGTGTGCACTTGTGGTTAAGACAGAGGGCCTTGAATGTGAACCTATTCTTTACAGTTAGCCAATGAAGGGTCCTCAGTGATGGGGTGATGGATTCCCATGTTTTTTTCCTTGTTACCAGTCTGGCTGCCGTGTTCTGGACGAATTGTAGACGGGAAATCTGATATTTAGGTAGGCCAATATAGAGGGAGTTTGCGTAATCGAGTCGGGAATTGATGATAGTTCCAACTACTACTGCTATGTCTTCTTTTGGAATGAAGGGGATGAGTCTACGCAGCAGCCGAAGGAGATGGTGGGATCCGCTGACTACTGATCCTATGTGTGCATCCATCGACATTTCAGAGTTAAAGATGACTCCGAGACTTTTGACTTTGGTGCTTGGGGTGATCATCTGTCCAAGGATGGTGGGTGGTGTCCATGATCTCGGCTTTTGTCTTTCAGTTTGCATAGAGGAGAAGAAGTTCTGTCTTGGATCCATTGAGTTTGAGGGAGCTCTCAGTCATCCAATCATCGATCAATGCAAGGCATTTTTCTAGACCGTTATATTGGTCTTTTTTCCTGATGCGAAAGTAGAGTTGAGTGTCATCAGCGTATGAGTGGTAGCACAGGTCCTGTTTACTAATGATTTTGAGGAGTGGGCGAAGGTAGATGTTGAAGAGCACGGGTGACAGGGGTGATCCTTGAGGGACCCCGCAAGAAATTGTGCGAGTTTCAGAGGAGAAGGCTCCTAGTTTTAATGTCTGGGAACGATTTAGGATGTTATAAGATTGCACTGATTACTGTGTAAATGTGACTGGCAGGGAAGTGGTTAACACTAGGGGGCAATCAAGGGGTTGAATATGTTCCCTGGGAGTGATTCTAACTGTAGGACTCACAAGGTGAGGAGACCGACTGGGAACACACTTCAGTCTCCTCTCCTTTGACAGGACCGTGGATCTGTGTGTTTACACACACAGATCCACGGTCCTGCTGTGATCGCGGGTGCCTGGCGGCCACTGGGCACGCGCACCGGGTCCTGAGCGATGCGGTGTGTGCCCCCTAGCCGCCCGGGAAGCCCAGGACATCACCCGGAGGGAGGGTTCCTGACAAAGTCATTTTACAATGAATTGGTAAGGAAGGGGTTAAAGGGGTTGTAAATCCTCAAGGTTTTTGACCTTAATTCATTCTATGGATTAAGGTAAAAAGCTTCTATAGTGCAGCACCCCCCCCCCCCAGACCCCCCTTTTACTTAACTGAGCCCAGTCTTTCCAGCATCGAGAACTAGCACACAAGCTCCAGCTGGTGTCTCGGGCCCTGTTTGGATAGATTGATAGCAGTGCAGCCATTGGCTCCCGCTGCTGTCAATCAAATCCAATTACGTGGGAGTCGGGGGCTGGGGCCGAGTCCTGTTGTCTGTGTCCCTAGAGGGCCACTCTGTGCAAAACAAACTGCACAGAGGAGGTAAGTATGTTATTTAAAAAAAAAAGAAAGGAAAGTTTAATTATCCTTTAAGTTTTTAGGTTGCAGCATTTAAAGACTGGTGAGCTGTACAGAGGCATGTGAAGATGGATGTGTTGAAGCACTAGATTCATTTTTAAATTGTACTGATGCTATACTTCAAGACAAACATTTTTTCTGTGCGGAACGTCAACATATTTTGTTCATGTAACATGAACTTTATCAGGACTTACTTAATGAAATGCATTGATGTGCTGTATTTATAACCGGGTCTTTGCTTGGATGTCTGCCTAGGCTGTGAGTGAGCAAACTTCTGGTAATCTGGTGCATGGAATGCAGTCGGCAGGAGATACCAGCATATGGTATATATAACTTTCACAAAGGCACTGAACCCATGCTAAGGGCTGGCTACCAATATTTTCTTGTAGCTGTTAGCGAGGTGGTAGGTAAGAACGATCAATAATGCAACTGAGATGACAGAGAAATTATTATCCTGTTCGGTCAAGTGAATTCTAATTTAAAGTTTAACCAGATTGCACTGATGCATAGCTAATTAGCTTGTGGTGCTGTTCTTGTTTCCACTATGGATTAATGAAGATTTACTGTGATCCGTTGTTTGGACACAGGCGAGCATTTTGCTGTGAACGTTACAACGTCTTGAAAACAGTATTCATACTCCTTGAAATTTTCCACAATTTACCATGTTGCAACAAAAAACGTAAATTCATTTTATTGGGATTTTATGTGATAGACCAACACAAAATGGTGAAGTGGAAGGAAAAATAATCAATGGTATTCAAAATTTACAAATAAATATCTGAAAAGTGTGGCGTGCAATTGTATTCAGCCCCCTTTACTCTGATACCCCTAGCTAAAATCTAGTGGAACCAATTGCCTTCAGAAGTCACTTAATTAGTGAATAGAGTCCACCTGTGTGTAATTTAATCTCAGTATAAATACAGCTGTTCTGTGAAGCCCTCAGAGGTTTGTTTGAGAGCCTTAGTAAACAAACAGCGTCATGAAGGCCGAGGATAACACCAGTCAGGTCAGGGATCAAGTTGTGGAGAAGTTTAAAATATAGTCCCAAGCTTTGAACATCTCACAGAGCAATGTTTAATCCATCATCCTAAAATGGAAAGAGTATAGCACAACCTAGCCGTCCACCTAAGCTGACAGGCACCGCAAGCAGACCATTAATCAGAGAAGCAGCCAAGAGGCCCATGGTAACTCTGGAGAAGCTGCAGAGATCCACAGCTTAGGTGGAAGAATCTGTCCACAGGAAAACTATTCGTTGTGCACTCCACAAATCTGGCCTTCATGGAAGAGTGTCAAGAAAAAAGCCATTGTTAAAAAAAAGCCATAAGAAGTCCAGTTTGCAAGAAGCCATGTGAGGGACATAGCAAACATGTGGAAGAAGGTGCTCTGGTCAGGTGAGACCAAAATGTAACTTTTTGGCCTAGAAGCAAAACACTATTGGCCAGATTCAGGTAGATGGGCGCATCTTTGTGCCGGTGTAGCGCAGCGCATATACGATCCGTCGACGCAACCTAGAGAGGCAAGTACAGTATTCACCAAGCACTTGCTCCCAACGTTGCGCCGGCGTAACGTAAATGTGAAGGCGCAAGCCGGCGTAAGTGGAAGTGGGTGTGACCTTAAGCAAATGATGGCCTGAGCCTGGCGCAGAGACTTACGCCCGGCGTATAATCCACGGAGCATGCGCAGTGACGTTGACATATGATCGGTTCCCTGTACGCATGCTCACAACTACGCCGGCCCAACTTCCTGGGATACGCCCGGCGTACCGTCTTACGCCGAGTGCATAAATACGCCCAGACATGCTCCGGTTCAAAGCAAAAGTACATCCTGCTTCCCCCCCCCCCCCGAGCAAGGTACTTTTTGCTGTGGAATGGCTGCTAGGGTTTCCCAGAGGGACAGGAGGAAGAAGAACTTTTCTCCACAGGAGACGGCAGCCCTCATCTCTGCCATGGAGAGGTATGAAGCCTTCCACCATGGTGCCCAAAGTCGGGATACCAGTCGGGCCAGGAAACAGGCTATCCTGGAGACCATCGCCACCGAACTTAATAGCTTTGGCTATGAGACCCGGACAGCCAAGGAGATTAGTAAAAAGATCAATGACGTGAGGCGCAAAGTTCGGGAGAAGGTGGCCGCCATCAAGAGGTACCAGAGGGGCACGGGGGGTGGATCCGCATGTGCAGTAAACTAGACCCCGGCGGAGGAGGTGGTCGCCCGGTGTCTGGAGAGGAAGCAGTTGGAGGGCGTGGAGGGCTTTGATTACCTTCATGAAGCCTCGAGGACAGGTAAGTGTTGTTTATCCCCCATCCGGTGTGTAGAATGTGAGGGGGTGGAAGGGGACATGTGACAAGTGTGAGGGTCCACCAACATGTGAATGCTTTGTGTCATCCACAGATCTGCAGGAGGGAGCGGGGCCATCTGCTGCCGGTGGCCATCCCACATCATCCCCGGAACATCATCCTGATCCTGACCCCCTAGGAAGCCAAGATCCAGCGGTGGAGGGGAGTGGCCACACCTCTCCTCTGGAGGTGGTTGAGGAGGAGACTGTGACCTTAGATCATGGTTGCCTTTATTTGGAGGATTCCTCCTCTTTGGCCGGGCCCTCTCACACGTCCTCCCCCATCAGGGGAAGCCCCTCTGTCTCTGCCACCAGCAGGGTAAGCCCCTCAAAGGTGACATCTTACATCCGGGTCCAATCATTCTCTGCCCCCAGGAAGGCGACACGGAAGACCAGGGGTGTTTCTGATGCCGTCCATGATGAAATGGCAAGGGACCAGGCCCGGCAGACCCGGCATATTGGGGAACTAGCCGGGCACCTGCACCGGGTGGCTGACAGCCTGGCCTCCATGGCACAGATGACTGATGCAGTGCAGGATGTCAGCTGCAACTGTGCTGCAGTGGTCACCAGCCTGGGGGAGCTGCAGGCAGAGGTTCACACCCTTACTGGGGCGGTCCAGGCCAACACGGCTGTCATCCAGGATGAGGGGAGGCAGAGGCAGCGCAACCAGCGCCACAATCTAAACCGCCAGCTGAGGATGCAGGACCAGACGAACCAATTCCTCAGCCGCATTGCTGTGGCCTTGGAGGGCAGGCATCCATCACCTGCCAGGAGTGGCCCACCCGGGGATGAGCCACCTCCAGATGCCCCACCTGAGGCTCCCTCCAGGCAGCTGAGGAGCCAGAGAGGTGGCACCAGACGCAGCCCCCGTAAGGTCAAATGAGTGCCGTTATTTTTTTTTCCTCATAATATTTTTTTTTTCTTACTGTTTCTGCTCAGGATATGAGTTTTTTGATTTGTTTTATGCTCAGGTTCATGAGCCTTTTTTTTTATACTGCACACCGTCAGTAGTGCAGACTACAGTGTGAATGGTGTGTGAATGTGGGGGTGACACTCCTGCCAGTAAAGGGTGTCACCCTCGGTCTTTGGGGAGAAGTAATCCCCACGGCCGTGTGAATGTGGTATGAATGGACAGCGACATCATTGGGGCCTTGGCGTGGCGTTGCTGCTCCCAAGTCCTGCATGCCGGACTTGTGCTAATCCAATGTGATGTGGATGTGGTGTGTGTGATCTAGGGACCACAGTGGTGTGCATGAGTGCATTTTCCGTGTGCCATGATGAATGTGTGTGTTTAACGTTCAAAGATGCCTACCACGAGGACCCTCCCTGAGCAGACGGGGTAGCCTCGGGCAGGGGGGGACTGTGTAGTTCGGGGGTCAGGTCATCACATATGTCAATCTGCAGGCCCTTTCTCATGGCATAGTTGTGCAGCATGCAACATGCACCGATGATCTGACACACGAAGTTTGGGGAAAACAACAGGGCCCCCCCTAGACTTATCCAGGCATCGGAAACTGGACTTCAGGAGGCCAAATGTGCGCTCCACCACTGCACGGGTACGTATGTGTGCTTCATTGTATCTTCTCTCTCCTCTGGTTTGGGGATTCCGGAATGGAGTCATGAGATGGGGCCCAAGTGCATATGCCGAGTCACCTGGAAAGAAAAAGACAGGAGGATGTTAGCCGTGCATGTGCCCCTCGTGATGTCTGCATCATGGGGTCGGACAGTCATGCCTGACTCCCATGTCACTCACCAACCAACCAGCTGTCCCTGTACACGTTCTGTTCGAATTCCATTAGGATGTTGCTTTGACGGTATATGTAGCTGTTGTGGCTGGACCCGGGGGTTTGGCACGGACGTGCCATATGAGACATTGGGCATCGGCTATCACCTGTACGTTGATGGAATGCCAGTGCTTCCGATTGCGTAGTGCCACATGTGTGCAATCAATGGCCCTGATGGTGCGTTGGAATCTGTCAATTCTGTAGAAAACCTGCATTGCCTTCTGCCGCAGATGCACATTGGTGGGTCTGATGATGTGGTGGGACATGCATCTGAGGATTGCGGGGACAACCTGGTGCACACATCTGCTCATAGTGGATTGTGACATCCCAGCCACGACACCACTTGTACGCTGAAAAGATCCACTGGAGAGGAAATGCAGTGTTGCCAGTACCTTGACCAGTGGCTGCACTGCTTGTGAGCTTGCTGGTGATGTCATCTTTTAGGGCTGTGGTTATTTCCAGGATGGCATCAGGGCTGAATCTGAAGATGCGATACACCTCCGAATCAGCCATGCCAAAGAGGCTCATGTGTGTGCGGTATATCCTCTCACGTGCCCTCCTCCTCCGTGCCGGTGGACCCATTAGTAGTGCTAGGACCACAGCTGCCCCTGGCATGTTGGCAGACAGATGTGTTGTCCTGCAAGTGGGGTTGCTCAGCTTGCTCAGCTCGTCCGTAACGGTGCTGCTGTAGCTGCTCTCCAGCTGACCTGTGCACGTCAGGCGCAAAGATAAACCAGCATTTTGATGGAATAACTTTACGCCGGACGTACGACTTACGCGCACCGTGCGTAGCTTGCGGCGGCCGCGTGTAAATGCGTGAATCGCCGTATCTCCCTCATTTGCATATTTGAATAGGAAATCAATGGGAGCGCCAGATGCGTCCAGCGTAAATATGCGCCTACGATACGTCGGCGGAGGAAAGATAGGTCGGTCGGAGAAAGCCTATTTTCAGGCGTATCTAGTTCTGTGGGTACGGCGCATAGATACGACGGCGCATATTTACACTTACGTGGCGTATCTCGAGATACGCCGGTGTAAGTCTTTCTAAATCTGGCCATATGTGTGGTGAAAAACTAACACTGTACATCATCCTGAACACACCATCCCCTCTGTGAAACATGGTGGTGGTAGCATCATGTTGTAGGGATGCTTTTCTTCAGCAGGGACAGGGAAGCTCGTCAGAGTTGATGGCAAGATGGATGGAGACAAATACAGGGCAATCTTAGAAAAAAACCTGTTAGAGTCTGCAAAAGACTTGAGACTGGGGCTGAGGTTCACCTTCCAGCAGGACAATGACCCTAAACATACAGCCAGAGCTACAATAGAATGGTTTAGATTAAAGCATATTTTTGTGTTAGAATGGCCCAGTCAAAGTCCAGACCTAAATCCAATTGAGAATCTGTGGCAAGATTTGAAAATTGATGTTCACAGACGCTCTCCATCCAATCTGACAGGTTGAGCTATTTTTCAAATAACAATGGGCAAACAATTCTCTCAAGGTGTGCAAAGCTGGTAGGGACATACGCAAAAAGACTTGCAACAGTAATTGCAGTGAAAGGTGGTCCTACAAATTATTGAATCGGGGGGGGGGGGGGGTGAATACAAATGCACTACCTTCCACTTCACAATTATGTTCCACCTTGTGTTTTTTCAAGGCACTGTATATAACTTTCACAGAGGCATTGAACCCATGCTATGGGCTGGCTTCCAATATTTTTTTGCAGCTGTTAGCACGGTGGTAGGTAAGAGCGATCAGTAATGCAACTGAGATGACAGAGAAATTATTATCCTGTTCGGACAAGTGAATTCCATTTAACATGTAACCAGATTGCACTGATGCATATCTAATTAGCTCATGGCACTGTTCTTATTTCCACTATGGATTAATGAAGATTTACTATGATCCGTTGTTTGGACACAGGCGAGCATATTGCTGTGAACGGTATATGCCATTGTAGCTCTATACATTGGTCTGACAGCACTACATACAGCATAAAGCTGTAAATGTTTCTCATGATTCAATTGCCAACATAGTATTTCAGCTAGCAATCTTAGTGGAAAGCCATGGGAAAGCAGTAAGAGACTTCATCAATTAGGAGAGTTGCTTGTCTATTGCTGGGTGCAAATGATGGTCTGATTTAGAGCTGTAAGGTGACCACACAAAGTTCATACATACCTTTTGGAATGGATGGTGCTCAGATGACCTATAAATGATCATGACATGTTTATTATGGTAAATCAATAATCTTTATACAGGCTCTGATATGTTCACAACGTATCAGTCAATATATTGTACACTAAATGTACTGGAAGAGTAATTCAACATGCAAGATTAGGTTCTATTGGCTGTACTTAGTATCATATTGGTGTGAGTTTCATTGTTTTTAGCTATATAATTTATAATTTATTACTGAATAGTTTAAAAAAACAAGGAATACTGTACTTGGCATGGCAGGTGTTATGTATTTACTGCGTGTTTTAACTTTCCCATATAAAGTAAAAAAAATAAAAAATTAACTTTTATGACACACTCTAAGATGCTTTTACAAGATTGTCAGGTTGCAAAACTGACAATAATCTATAAAAAAAGTAAAATGCTATAAATATATAACTTGCCTAAACTAAAATGCAATTAAAGCCGACCTCCAGCTAAGTATACTGGCCCAGATTCAGAGAGCCATTACGCCTGTCTAACTGGTGTTAGACTGGAGAAATTTCAAATTACGCGCGTTTTCTAGCTAGTTGAAAACCTCAAACCATGAATAGACGGCTGCGGGCTTCAATTCGACTGGATTACGTGTTCATACGCCTTCGGATCTACGCTGCAATAAAATTGCGGCCACTGGGTGGACTTCCCGTCGTTTTCGGCGTCGGGGTATGCAAATGAGCTTTTGCCGGCGATCCCCGAAATTACGATCTTCAATCGCAATCTCTTACGGCACCTTTAGTCATCTTTTATTTGCGTAACACTATACCAGCTTTTTGCTGCTCTAATATTAGACAGCCCATGTTAAGTATGGCCGTCGTTCCCGCGTCGAATTTCAACGTTTTCCGACGTCTTTTATTATTTTTAACGTAAGTCGTCCGGGAATAGAAATGTTCGTAAACGCCGCTACTCAAACAACGAATGACGTAACGACGTGATTTCGCGCAATGCACGGCGTGAAATTTCTGAACGGAGCATGCGCAGTTCGATCGCCGCGGGGACGCGCTTAATTTAAATGCTTCACGCCCCCTAATCGCGTATTTCGATTACGCGGCGAGAAATAGACTACGCCGTCGTAGCGTACGGGCAAAAATCTACCAGGATTCGGTGTAGAGCCTGGTAAAATACGGCAGCGTAGAGTATTTCGATTACGCAGCGAAATATTAAGTGTATGTGAATCTGGGCCTCTGTATCTTTGGATTTTGTTATAACCTGAGTTAAGTTTTAATTGCTGTCCCTATTGGGGCAATTACCCACACTTCCTGTCCCAACAACCAAACACATTAATATAACCTGGCAAAGGTTCCCATCCCTCTCTACTCTATTTCTAAATACTTTAATAAAGATTCTTGCTCACTTCCTGTATTAATCACCAAACAGGAAGTAAGAGAATTCTTCCCAAAGGCTATACAGACATCATGATAAAAAAACAAAACAGACAGTTCTAACCTGTGTGGCCCCATAAAATGGTGAATGGAGTTGCAATTTAACACTTGGAAGTAACTTGTGCAAAAGCAACACTCCAGACATACATTTTCGGTGTAAATACAATAATGATGTAAGAACAGACATTCCAAGCAGAAGTAATAGACTTCTGAGCAACAGCTAACATAACGCAGCTGACAGACCAGGCAGCTTGTACAGGCCCAATAGTAAAGAGCAGGAATAACAACCCGGATAATCTCAATTGAAGTATCACAGTAGATGGACACTATTGTACCCCCTAAATGGATAGTCTTACTCTAGGACATTACAAGAAAGCAAAGTGCACTTGAAATTGAACTGAAAGTGCACTTGGAAGTGCAGTCGCTGTAGATCTGAGGGGGACATGCAAGGAAAATAAAAAACAGCATTTTAGCTTGCACATGATTGGATAATAAAATCAGAAGAGCTTGCCCTCATTTCAGATCTACCCCTCAGATTTACAGCAACTGAACTTCCAAATGCACTTTCAGTGCAATTTCAAGTGCTTTTAGTTTGCACTTGTAGTGCAAAGTGGATTTGCCTTTCGTAAATAACCACCATGATGTATCGAAGTAATTTTTAACCACCAATACTGTGGGCCTTTACCATAAGGGGTACCTGTGGAGCAGTGACGCCACACTGCAGGCTTTGATTTCATTATCTTTTCTGTTCTGATTGTATGAAAAGTTTCCCAATATTTAAAAACACAGGGCCAGATTCTCAAAAGAGATACGCCGGCGTTTCGTAGGAAACACCGTCGTATCTCTGTTTTTTTTACTGGGTATCTATGCGTGTGATTCCTAGAATCACTTACGCATAGATACAGTGAAGATCCGACATGTGTAAAACAATTACACTGTCGGATCGTAGATGTAATGACATCGCTGGCCGCTAGGTGGCCTTTACGATGATTTCTCATTTGCCTATGCAAATGAGCCTAAGCCGACGATTCCTGAACGTTTTTACGCCGCCCCGTCGTAGTTTACGTCGCTTCCGTACGCGTAAGGTTACCCCTGCTATATGAGGAGTAACCTTACGAAGTTCCGTCGTTGCCATGTTAAGTATGGCGTCGGGTCAGCGTCATCTTTTTCCGTCGGTTACGTTGTTTTACTAAGTCGTTCGCGAATAGGGATTTACGTAAACGACGCTCACGTCGGTTTCATTCACTTTTTCCGACGTGAGCTTGAGCATGCGCACTGGGCTATTTTTGAGGCCGGCGCATGCGCAGTTCGATCGACACGGGGGCGCGCTTAATTTAAATACAAGCCGCCCCCTTTGAATTACGCGGGGATACGCAGAGCCATTTACACTACGCCAACGCAACTTACGGAGCAAGTGCTTTGGGAATACAGCACTTGCTCTGTTAAATTGCGGCGGCGTAGTGTAAATGGCTTACGCTACGCCAGCGGCAATTCTACGGGAATCTGGCCCACAGGCTTTAGATGGTTTTATGGAGTCCTGGGTTGCTAGATATGCTTTATCAAGATAAAGGGAAGATGTATCCAGGTACTGCAGTTAGCCCTAGACAGTTCATGGGAAGAATAAGAACAGAGATGGCCTTTAGACTGATTGGCAGAGGCGCAAGAAACCAAATCATATACATTTAGGGCCAGATTCTCATAAGAGATACGACGGTGTACAGTATCTCCAGATACACCATCGTATCTCTGTTTCTGAGCCCGGGTATCTATGCGTCTGATTCCTAGAATCATTTACGCATAGATACGGCGTAGATCCGACTGTCGTAAGTCACTTACACCGTTGGATCTTGAATGCAATGCTACGCTGGCCGCTAGGTGGCGTATATGCAAATGAGCATTATACGCCGATTCCCGAACGTATTTGCGTCGCGTCGCCGTCGTTTACATAATTTCCGTAAGCGTAAGGTTACCCCAGCTATATGAGGGGTAGCTTTACGTCATATGCCATGTTAAGTATGGACTCGGGACAGTGTCATGTTTTTCCGTCGTTTACGTAAAACGTTTGCGAATAGGGCTTTGCGTAAGTGACGTTCACGTCGGCTTCATTGACGTTTTCCGACGTGAGTTGGAGTATGCGCACTGGGCTACTTTTACGGCCGGCGCATCCGCAGTTTGTTCGGTGCGGGGGAGCGCTTAATTTAAATACAAGCCGCCCCCTTTGAATTACGCGGCTTTACGCCGGTCCATTTACACTACGCCGCCGCAAATTACGGAGCAAGTGCTTGGAGAATACGGCACTTGCTCCTGTAAATAGCGGCGGCGTAGTGTAAATAGCTTACGCTACGCCAGAATCTACGAGAATCTGGCCCTTACTCTTTCTGAAATCCTGTGCCTCAGGCGGAGAGTGGAGTGTATGACACTTAGCTGACCATCCCTTCCCTACATAACACATTTGGGTTGACTTTTTTAAAAGGCGTACGTAGAGAATGTTCACTTTTTAAAAGGCGTACGTAAAGAATGTATGCTCGCTTTAACTACCCAATCAAATGCAAGGGAAATTAAACAAGCAATAAAAAAACAGAAAGATAGACAAATTGGCCCGGATTCACATACATCGGTGCATCTTTATGCCGCCGTAGCGTATATTTCATAGGCGTAAGCTGGCGTAAGTGGAAGTAGGTGGCAATGGCGACCCTAGGGGGGGCCAGAGGGGGCCCTGACCCCCCCAACACTATGCTGTGCCCCACCATGTGCCTGAGAGGGAGAGCATCCCCAGTCAGCTCTGCGGGAATTCCCCCCCCTCCCTCTGCTCCCTGACACTGCATAATACGAGCGCTCACACAACCACAGCCGCTAGATCTGCTCCTTCCCCTGCATCCTCATTGGCATGGAGAAGAGTGAGTTGCAGAAAGGACTCCATGAGCACTGTGGGGAAGGGGGGGCCCATGCCTTCATCTAAGTTACTTAAAAAACAGACTGATTTCTCCCGTCCTTAGGACAGGAGGACAGGAGAACCAGCCTGTAAATTCCGAGAGTGGTGACTGCAAGCTGAGCCGAGTGTCAGTCAGTGACACTCTTTTACAGCCCAGCGAGTCCAGCCACCTCCCCCCCTCACTCTCCTCACATACTAGCAGGGAGGAATACAGCTCCTCTTCCTTTCAGTCCCGCCCACACTATCCCGGTATGCTGTATCTGAAGAGAGGGGATGTGTGGGCGGGAAATATGAAAATCGGCAGCATTCCTGGCTGTGTGTGAATGATGCCTGAGATTCTAGCCTGGACCATGGGTAAGTGTGTGCACTGCAGACTGCAGTACACTGTGATCACTGAACTGCATTATCTCCATCCCTTCTCTCCCCCATCTGTAACCCTCCTCCTCTCCTGTTCTTTCAAGGCATTCACAATTTACTTTCACTTTCAGTTAGGCAGGTTATATACAGTGCAAATTTCTTTCCTGCATCCACAGATTGCAGGAAAGAAACTTGCATGATTCCCCCATCAACACAGACGGTGCTGACAGGGGAATATCCCTCCTGCTCAGCAATTGTATTTTCCCGACAAACAGTGATTGTCACTACTGGCTATACAGCAACCACTAGTGATAATCATAAGAGAATCTGCTCATTAATGGTTTAAATCTTAGCCAGTTCCTGCTGAACCAGCTGATATTTAAACTGTCTATGGCTGGTCTTATCTCTTAGGCAGCCCATACATTGATCACTTTTTTTCATTCAACTATAAAAAAAAGAAAAATTATCCAATTCCCCCATCTACACATTATACTGTAGGTGGATGGGGGAATCCGCCCAGTGTGGACCAGTGCTGGAACAACCAGAGTTGCTGTCCTGTCCTGGCTATTCACAGCGCTGGTCTCTGTTTCCATGGCAGCGGCGGCAGCACATTGGAACCAAGTGCTGGATACTTTATGGGGCTGATGTACAGTACAGGAGGGCCAGCACAATTTGTTGTTAGAGATGGGCTGGGCATGTTCAAAATTCCACATGCCAGAGCCCGCCAGGAAGCCCACACTGCACAGCGCTAATCACAGGCAGTGAGACACTTCCCGGTCTGCAGCTCTGCACAGATCAGGAAATGTCTCACTGGCTGTGATTAGCACTGTGGAGTGTCGGCTTCCTGGCGGGATCGGGCATGTGGGATTTTAAACACACCCGAGCCCATCTCTATTGCTCTGCGCAGGTTGCTTAGCAGCAGTGGAGCTTCTCTGACATGCTGATCGGGATGCAATCCAGGCGATGCTCCCAGTCAAATTCTAGTGTTAAATATCAGAGATTTTATTGATCAAAGCCCACACTTTACAGGCATAGAGCCCACACTTTACAGGCATAGAGCCCACATGACTGCGGAACATACATTTGATTTTATATATATATATATATATATATATATATATGTGGTTGTTGTCACGTACCTGAAGGGAGACTGAGGTGACGAGGTCGGCCTCTCTTGTATCTCCAGCCCTGGCACCGCCGGAGATGGTACAGAGGACACCAAAGGGCTGGAGGAACACGACAGATAAGGACTCCGACAGCCGGGCACTGATGATCCAGGGGTATGCAGTCCCAGAGGGTCTAACAGCAGGACGTAGCAGGAATCACAGAAGTCAGAAGCAGAATTCAGGGTTGCTGGATCGCAGGCACTGCAGGTCCCTACAGGTTAAGGTGGGCGACGAGGTAAGGTGGCAGGCAGTAGCCGGAGTCAGGTGGGAAGCCGGAGTCAGGAACCAAAGAAAGGTAAACGGATATAGCGGGGTCAGAGCAAGCCGGGTTCGTCAACAGGAATCATCAGGATAAGAGCAATTCAGACTGGGTAATAAGATCATCAGCAAGGATTGGATCAGAGCACTTCCTTAAAAAGCGCGAGTGCCAATTGACGCTAGGGGCGGCACGGCGTTCGCCGCGCGCTCGTGGCGATTGGCGCGCGTGCGTGCATTGGCGTGCCCGCATGTGCGCGCGCATGTGCATTGGTGCGCCGGGGTATTACAGGGCGCCCGTATGCGCGCGCATGCGCCGGAGGGCGCCGGGGACAGACGGCCACAGTCCTCTTACATTGGGGCCCCCCCCTTACGGGCAGCCTCGGATGCCCACCAGGGACCTTTTCTCAGGATGAAGGCGAAGATAGGCCTGAATCAACTGTGGAGCGTGTACATTGGAGGAAGGTTCCCATGAGTTGTCTTCGGGGCCAAATCCCTTCCACTTGATTAAAAACTGTGTTTGACCCTTCTCTTCCTGCAATCCAGAACAGTTTTATACCACGAATTCTTCATTCCCTTCCACAAGTACAGGGGCCGGTGCTTCGGGTTCCCTTTAATGAATAGGGTATAGAATATGGTTTCAAGAGAGAGACGTGAAAATACTGGGTGGATCCTCAATACTTCCATAGTGCAGAAAAAGGCCAAGCATTACCTTCTTTTGAACAGGAAATGGGCCAATGTAACTTGGCTATTCTTAGAGGGCAAGCCAGCTTCAGTTTCTGGAAAGCCCACTTGGAAATCATGGGGCTTTGGGATGGTCCTGAAAGTCGGTTGTTGGACCATCAGAAGTAGACGTCCATGTCCGCTGGAACTGAGGAGTCCTGGGGAACATCGGACAAGAAGGAAGAGTGGAACCCATAATTCCAGCAAAACAAGGGGGTTTGTTTGGTTGCAGAGTGTAAAGAGTTGTTATTTGTATGCAAACTCCGCTAACGGCAAGAGAGAGGCCCAGTCGTCTTGTGCAACATGACGAAAAGCAGCGCAGATACTGTTCTAGGGTCTGGTTTAGTCCTCTCTGTTTGCCCATTCGTCTGAGGGTGATAGGCTGATGACAAGCAATGTTTAACGCCCAGAGCTTCACATAGGGATTTCCAGAATCGGGATGTAAATTGCACCCCACGGTCAGAGGTGATGTTAGCGGGAATACCGTGTAGGCGTACAACTTCCTTGATAAAAGAAGAGGCAGTTTCTGCTGCAGAAGGAGTTCCTTTTAGGGGCACAAAGTGGGCATCTTGGACACTCCACAATTACAAAGATGGTGGTGAAGCCCGGAAGGGGGTAACACAAGATCCTCGAAATCTAGACCACAACTTGTCAGGAACAGAAGGGGTTCAATAGGCCCAATTCTTAGCTCTATCAGATTTATTCCGAAGGCACGTTGGCAAGACTTAACTGTCTGCAGTTTTGCAACAAGTGGGGCCACCAGAAACAGAACAGAGTTGATGTTTTATAGCTCCAAAATGTCTCTGCCAATTGGGATAGGTCATGGCACATGTAAAGAACTGCCGTTCGCAGGCCATGCTCAGGAACAAAGATTATGCTTCTTACCATGGTAATAGAGTCCCTCCTTAGGTTGAAGGCAGAGTTCCAGCGGTGGGGGATGGTTCTGCACTGCCGACTTGATTTGGGAGATGAGGTCACCTTGTAACAAGAGAACATGTTAGCGGGTAGACCCAGCCTCGACCCATCAGGTTCAGGGGGAACCTCAGTGTCCTGGAACATGACGGGAAAGGGCATCTGGCTTCCCGTTCTTAGACCCTGGCCGATATGTAATGTGGAAGCAGAATCTTCGCAAAAAGAGACATCTAGCCCTGGCGGGGTCTTAGTCTCTTAGCTGTTCTTAAATACTCAAGGTTCTTGTGATCGGTGAACACAAGAATGGGGTGGGCCGCCCCCTCGAGAAGGTAGCGCCATTCTTCCAGGGCTGCCTTAATAGCGAGAAGTTACCGATCACCAACATCGTAGTTCTTTTCTGAGGTACTTAGTTTCCTAGAGAAGAATGCAACCGGGTGAAGTAGGGACTTTGCTCCTTGTCGTTGAGACAAAATGGCTCCCACATGCAACTTCGGAGGCATCGACCTCAAGAACATAAGGCAAGGCAGGATCTGGATGACTCAGGATGGTGCAGAAGTGAAAAGGTCCTTCAATTTTTCAAAAGCAGTTTGAGCTTCAGGAGTCCATACAAAGGTTGTGGCGTGATCTGGTTAATTGCGTAATGGGAGATATGATACCTGAAAAGTTCTTGATGAATTTCCTGTAAAAGTTGGAGAATCCCACAAACCGTTGTACAGACTTTTTATCGGTGGGGGCTGGCCATTCAAGAACCGCAGAGACCTTTTGTGGGTCCATAGCAATCCCATCCGCAGAGATAACAAGGCCCAGGAACTGGATGGTGGACTTCTCGAATTCGCATTTCTCTGCTTTGGCATAAAGATGGTGTACCCGGAGTCTGTCAAGTACCTTCTTAACATGGATTCGATGACACTTCCAGGGAAGTGGAGAACACTAAAATGTCATCCAAGTAAACAATGGTAAATACGTCAAGAAAGTCCCGAAACACATCATTCACAAAGTGCTGGAAGGTAGCCGGCGCGTTGCACAGCCCGAAGGGCATCACCAGATATTCAAAATGTCCAAAACGAGACCTAAAGGCTGTCTTCCACTCATCCCCTTCTCTTATCCTAATCAGGTTATAAGCCCCTCTGAGATCCAGCTTGGAAAAGACACGTGCTTCGCGTAGTCTCTGAAACAATTCAGGAATGAGGGGTAGCGGATAGTCGATTTTTAATGGTCACTCTTATTTAAGTCCCGATAATCGATTGCTACACGGCCGGAGTGTGTGATCTTTCTTTTCTACAAAGAATATCCCTGCTCCTGCAGGGGAAGATGAAGGCCGGATAAACCCCTTATCAAGGTTCTCATTGATATATTTCTGTAATTCCTCCTGTTCACGTTCTGAAAGGGGATAGATTCTGCCAAAGGGAATCTCTGCGCCAGGTAACAGATCGATAGGGCAGTCGTACGGTCTATGAGGGGGTAGAGTGTCAGCGTTCTTTTTATTGAAGACGTCTAAGTACTCATGATAGACGGAAGGCACAAGTTTAGCAGACTCGGGGTCCGCGCTGATGCAGAGGAATGGTTTACCTGGGCTGGACGTGTGAGGAAAACAGTGTTTCTTGCAGTAATCAGAAGAGAAAGACACCTCCCCAGAGGACCAGTTGATGAAGGGGTTGTGCGCCTTCAGCCAGGGTTGCCCAAGGATAACTGGAAACAGAGGAGATGTGATGACATCCAGACGTAGGAGTTCCAGGTGCCCGGAAGCTGTGGAACAGGGGATAAGAGCAGTCTCCAGAGTGACAGGTCCTGACTTAATACCTGAACCATCCGCAAGGTGAACTAAGAAGCTGTTTTTCTTGGCGCATAAGGGAAGTTCATGCATGGTTGCGAAGGCAGAGTCTATAAAACAGCTACAAGCCCCAGAATCCACAATGGCTGGCACAGTCAGGATCTTCCCTGAGAACTGGAGAGAGATTGGTAGTGAGGTGTGGTTCTGGCCCAGGTTTGACGAAACCACTCTCTGGGATGGAGGAGAGGGTCTCCTACGGTGTCTTCGAGGACAAGACCGAAGGACATGGCCTTCGTCGCCACAGTAGAGGCAAAGTCTATTATGATAACGACGAGACCGTTCCTGTTGGGACAGGGGAGGCCTCGGAAAACTGGCATGCCGATCCTCCTGGGTGTCTTCCGGTGCCGCTGCGGAGACAGGTAAGGGAAACTCGGAATGAACAGGCAACAAATGAGAGCTCAAGGTTCTTTCAGACTGTCTTTCCCGCAGGCGACGATCAATCTGTATGGCAAGGAGAATCAGGTCATTCAAAGAGGAAGGTGCTTCCACCCTGGCGAGCTCATCCTTGATAGCTTCCGATAAGCCGAGACGAAAATGAAACCGTAAAGCAGAATTGTCCCATTTGGTATCAGCGCTCCATAAGCGAAAGTCAGATACATAGTCCTCAACGGGCCTGGAGCCCTGTTGCAGGTGGCTCAAAGTAGCTTCTGCCGTCTGATGCCGGAAAGGGTCAGCGTATAATTGAGCCATGGCGGCAAAAAAGGAGTTTACGGAAGTCAAGACAGGATCATGTTGTTCACGAAGCCGGTGGGCCCAAGACTGGGGTTCATTCAACAACAAGGAGATAAGGAATCCTACTTTAACTTCCTCAGTAGAGAAGGTGCGAGGCAGCAATGAAAAGTAAAGCTCACAGGCATTTTGAAAAGTCCTGAATCTTTTACGATCTCCCGAGAAACGTTCAGGTAAGGGCACTCTTGGCTCAGGGGAACAGAAATGTCCAGCAAGGTTACAAGTCTCGGTTTGAACAGCAGAATCCCTGATTCTCAAGTCTTCAGAGGAGGAGGCCAGGCTGGGTGCAAGCTGTGCTAAGTTCCTGTGTAACCCCTGCACCGTATGAGCGAGTGCGGTAACCGTCTGGCAGAGGGTTTGAAGAAGAGAGACCTCCCTTTCAGACTCCATCTTGGCTGACTGATACTGTCACGTACCTGAAGGGAGACTGAGGTGACGAGGTCGGCCTCTCTTGTATCTCCAGCCCTGGCACCGCCGGAGATGGTACAGAGGACACCAAAGGGCTGGAGGAACACGAGTGCCTGTGGATAAGGACTCCGACAGCCGGGCACTGATGATCCAGGGGTATGCAGTCCCAGAGGGTCTAACAGCAGGACGTAGCAGGAAGTCACAGAAGTCAGAAGCAGATATTCAGGGTTGCTGGATCGCAGGCACTAGAGGTCAATACAGGTCATACGGATAGCCGGGTCAAGGAGGAAGGCGGGCGACGAGGTACCAGGTGGCAGGCAGTAGCGGAGTCAGGTGGGAAGCCGGAGTCAGGAACCAATAGACAAGGTATAACGGAGTCAATAGCGGGGTCAGAGCAAGCCGGGTTCGTCAACAGGAAGTCATCAGGATAAGAGCAGGATTCAGGTTACTGGGTACACGCTGAAGATCAGTCAGCAAGGATCTGGATCAGAGCACTTCCTTAAATAGGCAGCGAGTGCCAATTGACGCTAGGGGCGCGCACGGCGTTCGCCGTGCGCGCATTGGCGCGCGTGCGTGCATTGGCGTGCCCGCGTGTGCGCGCGCATGCGCATTGGTGCGCCGGGGTATTACAGGGCGCCCGTATGCGCGCGCATGCGCCGGAGGGCGCCGGGGACAGACGGCCACAGTCCTCTTACAGTTGTACTCTTGATGCTCATAAATACTGTGTTAATTAGATCTGACTGGGAGCGTCACCTGGATCATTTCCCGATCAGCATGTCAACAGAGAAGGTTATACAGCATTACTGCTGCTAGGTGACCAGCTGGGGGCTCGGCTCTCTATAACCAATAGTGCCAGCCTTCCCCTGCATGCACCCATAATGTCACCTGCACTAGGTCCTAATAGACTGCCGCCACTGCCAAGGAGACAGATGCCAAACCAGCGCTGTCAATAGCAGGGACAGGACAGCTGGGGAATCCCACAGTGGCAGAACACCAGGACCCGGTGGCAAGACAACCTTTGCAACCATGAGAGTTCTCCCACTGCTTTGGACCCTTATATTTTCTTGGTGTGCTGGTGACATATATCTCTTGTTTACTGCCACCCTGGGAGGCCCCAGTATAGTAGGAAGGGAGCTCACTGCAGAACATGTGAAAGGGCCCGTTGTGGGATCGTAGTAAAGGGGCCCATGAGAGATATATATATATATATATATATATATATATATATATATATATATATATATATATATATATATAAAATTGCATTTTATAGTTGGCCCCCCTACATTTGTCCCTGTCCCCCCCATGTGCCCCCCCTAAATATGAAAGCTGGAGACGCCACTGGTAGGTGGAAGTGGGCTGGAAGTGGGCGTGATCCATGTTCATAAAGCGTGACCCCATGCAAATGATGGGCCGGGTGCCAGACAAGTACTTAAAATGAACTGCGCATTTGTGTCGGGACATGGACATATCCCTGTGCGCATGCGTACAACCACGTCTGAACAACTGCCTAAGATACGCCGGATCACTGTGTACGCCGTGAACGTAACCTACACCCAGCCAGACCCACGTCGGCCCATATTCACAGACTTCCAATGTAAAATACGTAGGCTTGTGTTCCCTGGTCCATACCTTTGCATGGGTTGCGCCTCATCTATGGGCAATAACTTTGCGCCGAACGTAAAACTTACGCAAACTGCTTAAATCATGCGCCGGGCGCAAGTACGTTCGTAAATGTCCCTCATTTGCATATTTGAATAGAAAATCAATTGTAAAGCCACATGAGTCCAGCGTAATTATGCGCCCACTCTACGCCGGCATAGGCAAGTTACGTTGGTGGGATGAAGTCTGTTTTTAGGCGTATCTAAGTTTGTGGGTTCGGCGCACAGATACGATGGCGCATATTTGTACTTACGCGGCGTATCTGGAGATACGTCGGCGTAAGTGCTTTGTGAATCTGGGCCATTTAATTGTTTTCTAAATAAAACATAATGTACCTTTGTGACCACTTTAATGTGTAGCAATAGAACATGGAGGTCTTTTTGTGTAGCAATAGCCTACAGAGGTCTTTTTTTTTTTATCAATTTTAAGTCTTATGCCCTGTACATACGACCGGTTTTCCGTCGGAAAAAAAACAATGGTTTTCCCGACGGAATTCCTGTCAAGCCTGCCTTGCATGCGCACAGTCACACAAAAGTCCAGTGAACTTTTGACTACCAAGAACGCAGTGACGTAAAAGACTACGACGAGCTGAGAAAATTAAGTTCTATGCTTCCGAACATGCACTGAATTGTTTCCGAGCATGCGTGGTTTTTAACCCGTTGGAAAAGCATTCCTGATGGGAAAAAAGAGATCCCACCGGAAAAACTGCGAAGGAGCATACACATGGTCGGAATTTCTGGACAAAAGCTCTCATTGCAGTTTTTCTGACAGGAAAACCGGTCATGTGTACAGGGCATTAGGATTTAGGACAAGGAAAAATGTTACCATTACATTAAAACAAGGTTTTCAGAAACCTCAGAACATGTAAATCTTATTAAAGATGCATTGTAGTACATGAGAGATCCCCATAGTATAATTTCAATGCTGTCAATCATAATGACTTTATAAAGTAACCTTGCGCTTACAAAGAATGCCCTTATGCATTATCATTTAATTTGGTGGCAGTGGTAGCAACTTGGGACATCAGGGTTGCTCATTCTCTGGCCTTTAAGCCATGAGCTCATATGCCTAGTTTGACAGTTCTGTTAAGGTGGGTAATTTTTTAGAAAATAATTTTTAAAAATGAACAAATATGAAACATAAGATTATAGTTTCATTTACATCTATTTAAAATCATTAATTATGCTGAAATAAATATGTTTCATTGTAGTTTTTTTTAACATTATTTAAAATAAACCACGCTGCAAGATGCAAAATCAGTTAAATTAGTAAAAATAAATGTCAGTCGTTTTGCTGCAAATTATTAGTGAAGTGATAGAAAAGGCTTTTTTTATCTGCTGTTTATAAATAAGCCTCTGAGATTTTCGGGTTTATGTTCACCTTAATGGATGTTAAGTGTTTTGTTTGCTAGGTAATGTGATATGTGACAGTAGTCACAGATGCTCAAATAAGGGGTCAATTCACTCTGTACATTAGCAATAGACCACTGGGTGCATGACTGTGTTTAGATAATGTTCTGTAGTGTTTGTATAGTTGTTACATGTTCTTTTTAAAAGTGGAATAATTCAGAGTGTATTGTTGTGTACTATGTGATTCCTTGCCCATTTATAGTAGATTATTTTCTTTTTTCTTACCACATTAAGAGCTTATTCACGTGTTACTAAACCCAGGACCCTGCATTCAATATATCTGGTCTCCCACGTTACACAGAACATGGAAATGCAATCCTTTTAGTACATATAAACTGCTAAATACCTTTTCTCATCAGCAGTATACAGCAGTCTTGTGACTTCTATCAGCATCTGGTTAAAGCTTGTAGGAGGGGTTTGTATACTGCACTGGCTGTTCTGAATCCAGGACCCCTGACACTTTGCCTGGACAGTGCTGATTGACCCTGTGCTGATCACATGTACTCCCCCGAGAATAAAAAAAACTCTCTAGCAATACACACCAAACTGAGCATGTGCAGACTGACTCCAGTAACTCGGTCTTATCCAGACCTGTTATGGAGTCAATGCAAGAAGAGGAGGATCTGTGCATATAGGGTCAAACAGCCTATTTACACAATACAGAGGGTTAAGGCAGTTGTAAAGGCAGAATTTGTTTATCCTAATTCATTCTATGCATTAACATAAAAAGCCTTCTGTGTGTATCAGCCTCCCCTGCACCACCCTAATACTTACCTGAGCCCCATCTCTGTCCAGCAATGTCCATGAGTCCCTCAGCCATCTGGGACTCTTCCACCTGATTGGCTGAGACACGGCAGCAGTGCCATTGGCTTCCGCAGTTGTCAATCAAAGTCAGGTAGCCAATCAGAAGAGAGAGAGGATGGGGGCCAAACGCCAGCTTTATGTCTGAAAGAACACATGGAACTGCAGCTTGGCTCTGGTGCCCCCATAGAACATGTTATACTTACCTCCCCTGTGCAGTGTATTTGCACAGGGCAGCCTGGATCCTCCTCTTCAAGGAGGGAGAAAGGAGGGAGGGGCGAGGAGTAGCGAAGAGGGACCCAAGAAGAGGAGGATCCAGGCTGCCCTGGGCAAAACCACTGCAAAGGGGAGGTAAGTATAACATGTTTGTTATTTAAAAAAACAAAAACAAAACTTTACAATCACTTTAACCCCTTAACCCCACAGTGCATATAACAAGGATGATTTACTGCATATACAGACTGATTTTACTGTTGTGGGTTTAGTAACACTTTAAAAGAGAAGTATTTTTTTTTCCTGAATCATACTTACCTAGGTGGATGCAGCATCCGTACGATGCTGCATCTGTCCCCCGACACCTCTACACTGAAAACTAGGCGATCGAACACTGCCGATTGCTTGTGTCCCTGAGCAGAGAGCTGCTGACTGTCAGTCACAGCTCTCTGCTCTGTTTATTGTTTATTGGAGTGCTGGGCTGTGGAGGGGGTGGCCGGCTCAGCCTCTCAGCGCCCTGCTGAGAGGCTGAGCCGGGTGCTGGTACAATGATCTGGCAGATCCTGACTTTGTGGTAATGATTACGTGGAGCCTGGACTGACTTCTGGTTATCAGATCTGACATCAGCATAGAGCAGACTTCAGCCAGCTCTCTGCTGAAAATGGGCCACAGGAATGCAAAACTAACTGCACTCCTTTGATCCATAGAAGAAGCCCAGCCAAACTAGCTTTGGCTATACTTCTCCTTTTAAGCTACAAAATCTTAAAGTTGAACTTAACCACTTAAGACTCAGACCATTATGCAGGTAAAAGACCTGGCCCTCTTTTTGTGAATCGGCACTGTGTCGCTTTAACTGACAATTGCGCGGTCGTGCGACGTGGCTCCCAAAAAAAATTGGCATCCTTTTTTTCACACAAGTGGAGCTTTCTTTTGGTGGTATTTGAAAAAAAAAGAGCGACAATTTTGAAAAAAAAAATGCAATATTTTTAACTTTTTGCTATAATAAATATCCCCAAAACATTTATTAAAAAAAAACATTTTTTCCTCAGTTTAGGCCGATACGTATTCTTCTACATATTTTTGGAAAAAACATCGCAACAAGCGTTTATTGATTGGTTTGCGCAAAAGTTATAGCTTTTACAAAATAGGGGATAGTTTTATGGCATTTTTTTATGGCATAGTAATGGGGGCGATCATTGATTTTTTTCGTGACTGCGACATTATGGCGGACACATCGGACACTTTTGATACATTTTTGGGACCATTGTCATTTTCACAGCGAAAAGTGCTATACAAATGCACTATTTACTGTGAAAATTACAATGGCAGTGAAGGGGTTAACCACTAGGGGGCGCTAAGGGGTTAAGTGTGCCCTAAGGGAGTGATTCTTGCTGTAGGGGGCGTGGCTAGACATGTGAAATCACATAGGGAACAGACGATCAGTGACAAGCCACAGAGAAGAACGGGGAAGGTTTGTTTACCTCTCCCCGTTCTTCAGCTCTTGCGACCTGGGCACTTAAAGGGCGACGTACCTTTCTGCCGACGTATATCGGCATTAGGCGGTCCTAAAGTGGTTAACTGTACCTGGGCACCACAAACTGAAAATACTATTTAATTCATTTTTAATATTTAAACCAAACTCGCCATACATGTCTCCATGCTTTATTTTGTTGAGAATTCACTTAGAAAAACACCCCCTGCATTTCTAGCTGTGGCCATCATATTTAAGGGCAAGTGATTCATGTAGCATTTACTTCCTGGATTCCATCTGTCCTTAGCTCAGGCATGCAGGCAGGATGGTGTGCTCATCTGTGAGAGCCCCCCCCCCCACTTTAGTTGAAAGAAAAAATAAATGCCTATGAAGACTCCTGGGGTGTATGGCATCATGTTGGCCCAGGCCAGAAACCAGGAAGCAACTGAGGAAGTGTAAAAAAAGTTTAAAATAATAAATATATATATATATATATATATATATATATATATACATACATACATACATACATACATACAGGCATACCCCACTTTTAAGTACACAATGGGATTTATTTACTAAAGCTGGAAAGCGCAAAATAAGGCTCACTTCTGCACAGAATCCAATGAGCTTCCAGGTTTTATTACCAGGCTTAATTAACCAAGCTGGAGTTAGAAGTTCATTGGATTCTATCCAAAAGTGAGCCTGATATTGCGATTTCCAGCGTTAGTAAATAAACCCTAATGTGTACTTAAAAGCGGGGTATGCCTGTATATATATATATATATCTTCCTATCTATTTACTAAGGCCATCAGCATAAAGATTAGACATAGTTCATGTTGATTTCAGAGTTCTTTAAGGTTCTGTCTTAAAGGAGTAGTACAGCCAAAGCTCATTTTTATTCTGCACTCCTGTGACCTGTTTTCAGGAGACAGAGGGTGAAACCCACTGTCCGATAACATCACAGAGCTGGTCCATGCTCGGGCAAGATCGCGACAAAGAAGTTGGGATCTGCCCACATGCCTGGACCAGCACCCAGCTCAGACTCTCAGCGAATCAAAGCGAGTCGTCGGCTCCCGCATCCTCCACAGCCCAGTGTTCCAGTGAGCGAGGAGGTGGCAGAGCAGACATCGGTAACCAGCTCTCTGCTCAGGGACAGTAACCATCTCTCTGCTCAGGGAGCCTTGATAACCGACCAATCTGCGATGATTTATTGCTTGGTTCTCTGACGGGGTACAGATTCAGCATCGGACCGATGCAGCATTAACCTAGGTGAGTATGATTCAGAAAAAAAGCCAAACCCCATATTTCTCTGAGGCCGCGTACACACGATCGAATATATCTGCTGAAACTGGTCCGACGGACCGTTTCAGCGGACATATCCGATCGTGTGTACGGGCTAGCCGACATGTTTTCCCAGTGGACAAATTTCAAAGCATGCTTTGAAATTTGTCCGCCGGAGACATGTCCGTCGGATAGTACACTAACCAGCGGACAGAAATCTCTGCGCATGCGTCGAATGGATTTGACGCATGCGTGGAAGTATTATACTTCCTGAAGTGGTGACGTGGCGGCGTCAACGTCACCGCCACGTCACCGCGTCCTCAGCCCGAGGGGATTTTCGTCCGATGGTGTGTACACGCCATCGGACCAAAATCCGATGAGACATGTTTGCTGGAAACGGTCCGTCGGACATGTTTAACCTCCCTGGCGGTATGATTCTGTCTGGCATTACGTACCAAAAGCGGTACAATTATTTGCATGGAAGTTTGGCGTTTTATACTGTAGGCCTGCAATTCTTAGGAATAACTTGCTTAAATCTGTCCAAACAAGACATCCCGGGTATGATAAAGTTTGAAAAACAAAATCATAATTTTTTATATAATAAAAAACTATAAATAATTATAACAAATTATAATAAAAAATATTCAATAATGTAATCAACTCAAAAACACTGAAATTTGCTCAGTTGCAGAATTGTCGCTGTCATTATTTATTTTTTTTATGACAAATTTCCCCACAAATCGCTATCGCTCAATTCTGAAAGTAATTATAATTTATTATCGCTGTTTTCTAGCTGATCTAAAACCATTTTTGACATAAAGGGACACTTTTGGTTGTTATGGGCAATCTACAGTTTCCAGGCAGAAAGAACAGTTTTTATTATATAAAAGGACATGTAGGGCACAGGACAGACCACTAGGGACAAGGGGGGGGTGTATTTTTTACATACAGTACTGTAATCTATAAGATTACATTGTACTGTATGTAAAGTGTTTGTTTACCTTTTTAAATTTGGCGCCGTTCTCCGCTCCCGTGCGTCGTAACGTCGCAGGGAACGGAGATCGGCGGCACACGGGGACGCTGTGTGAATCGAGCGAGCACCCGCTGGATCCAGGAAGAAGGTAAGACAGCGCGCGCTGCAGGCTCTGCATGGCTACCCCGAGCGTGACTCGGGGATACCGATCTCTGCAAAAAAAAACACCCCGAGTCACGCTCGGGGATACCGCCAGGGAGGTTAAGCGGACATGTCTCATCGTGTGTACGCAGCCTTAAAGTTATCAGAAATGTACTGGTAAGCATCTGCATTTTACATCCACCATTGTGTAGGTCTGATAACTTTTTTCTGAGGTCTGTTGAAAGGCGATGATGGCTGTCAAAGAAAGTGTATCTTTTCAGGGGTTAAGGTCATAAAGTTGTTATGTCTACTTGTGTACATGTGTCTTTTGTTAGAACTAGTATTGTTTTGTGGATAATAAGAAAGTTATGGAAGATGGTCTGCTTATTTAAATGGAATTATGATATCAGCTTGGCCTACAGTGCATGAATCCACTGCTCATACGCGTTTGGTTAGATCATCAGTATAACTGAGACCAGATAAGCTGCAGGCCATTCCTGTCTGCATGATTGTGATTTTTATTCACTGTTTAAGGGGAAAAGCTAATTGACCATTTGTCCTGTGCTGCTCCCTTCAGCAAAAGTAAATGAGACTTTAGTCTGACCTGTCGTTCTAGGACATTGTACTTGAGCAGATTGGTTTGTATACAGTATGTGGGAGGGGAATTGCAATCACTACTAAAGCATTGTTTTTCTATCATGTGCTAAGTGCCAGGAAAAAATGTTTGTCATTATAAGGGGTACTGGTATAACTAATTAAGGTTTCCTCTTCTGAAATATTTTTCTAAAATGGTAGATTATGATCTTGCTTGCATTTTAATGTCCTCTGCAATTTTACAAATACAGAAACGGTATTTCACAGGTGAGTTATCACCAATAAAAGAAAAAAAAAAAAACAGTTTTGCATTTGTCATGAATGCATTTCATGCTTCTGTGCTCATTGCACACTAATTGTATTGTTTCACAGACACAGCATCTTTTTTGCTGCTCCTTTCTATCTGTATACTGGAGCCATCATTTCTGCTGATGTTGCTAGCAAACAGTATCGGGAGTAAGAAGTATGTGACACCACAGAAAAAGAAACCGATGACTAAACGTAATTTGTTTGGTAGGCACACAATACCATTTAGTTTTTTTTTTTAAGGGAAGTTATCCTGAAAATTATAGGTTTTAATAATGGTAATCTCTTGCCAACAGTGGTTATTATTGCCAAATTTAAAATAATAGTTTGGCTTGACAATCTATTAAAACATGTCATACCACCAAAAGAGTATATCTGTGTATTAGAAACTTTGATAGTGTTAAATACAATGGGCCAGATTCAGAAAGTATTTACGTTGGCGTATCTATAGATACACCGCGTAAATACTAAGAATAGCCGGCGTATCTTTTTTCTGTATTCAGAAAACAAGATACGCCAGCTTTCTCCTAAGATACGAGCGGCGTAAGTCGCTTACACTGTCGTATCTTAGTTGCATATTTACGCTGGCCACTAGGTGGCACTTCCGTAGTTTTTCAGGAACGTACTTGCGGCGGCGCGTCATATTTTACGTCGTTTGCGTAAGCGTTAGACCGGCGTAAGGTTACCCCTGCTATAGCAGGCGCAGCCAATGTTAAGTATGGACGTCGGGACCGCGTCAAATTGTACGTCGTTTACGTCCTTTGCGTAAATCGTTCGGGAATGGGGCTCGACGTAAGTTACGTTCACGTCGTTTACATTGAGAAAAAGCGACGTGATTTCGCACATGCGCACTGGGAACATCCACGGACGGCGCATGTGGCGTCCAAAAAAAAACGTCACTTACGTGGGGTCATGATTCATTTACATGAATCACGTCCCCATCTTTCAAATTTGAATTGCGTGGCCTTGCGTCGCCACAGATACACTACGCCGCCGTAACTTACGGCATAATTAGTTTCTGAATAAGGAACCTGACGCTGATAGTTACGGCGGCGTAGTGTATCTGAGATATGCTACGCCTGCCTAAAAATAGGCAGATGTCTCTGAATCTGGCCCAACATGTTTAACCACTTAACCCCCGGACCATATTGCTGCCCAATGACCAGAGCACTTTTTGTGATTCGGCACTGCGTTGCTTTAACTGACAATTGCGCGGTCGTGCGACGTGGCTCCTAAACAAAATTGGCATCCTTTTTTTCCCACAAATAGAGCTTTCTTTTGGTGGTATTTGATCATCTCTGCGGTTTTTATTTTTTGCGCTATAAACCAAAATAGAGCTACAATTTAGAAAAAATTGCAATATTTTTTACATTTTGCTATAATAAATATCCCCAAAAATATATAAAAAAAAAAAAAAATTTCCTCAGTTTAGGCCGATACGTATTCTTCTACATATTTTTCGTAAAAAAAATCGCAATTAGTGTTTATTGATTGGTTTGCGCAAAAGTTATAGCGTTTACAAAATAGGGGGTAGTTTTATGGCATTTTTATTAATATTTTTTTTTTTTACTAGTAATGGCGGCGATCAGCGTTTTTGTTCAGTACTGCGATATTATGGCGGACACTTCGGACACTTTTGACACATTTTTGGGACCATTGGCATTTTTATAGCGATCAGTGCTATAAAAATGCATTGAATTACTATAAAAATTCCATTGGCCCGCTGACAGGACCGGGAGCTTTGTGTTTACACACATAGCTCCCGGTCCTCGCTCTGTACCGAGCGATCGCGCGTGCCCAGCGGCGCGCGTGTCCGCCGGGCACGCGCACGGCATCCGGGGGCGAGCGGGCCTTTAAAGGGCCGACGTAGAGCTACGGGCTCTCGCCCAGGCATGCCGACCTGCCGCAGTAAAAGGACGGCGGCAGGTCGGCAAGCAGTTAAAGCGTAGCTCCACTTTTGTTGAGAAAAAAACATTCCCCTCTGGGTGATCTATATGTACATTGCAAGGATTTAAATAAACTTTGTTGCAGAGTTCTACCTTTTGTTATTCTGAAGAAATCCCTGTGTGTTTCTCTGTGCCCATGTGGTAAAGTGTCTAATGGGAGTGGTTTCATAATTATCAGTCAGCTGTGCACCTGCAGAGCACTAATGAGGAAAGCTGCTGGGCCTGCTTCCCTTTAGATGTGTTCCTATTGGTAGTATCTCACTAAAAATTTTATTGTTGTTCCCTCCCCCCACCCAAATATATCAAAACAATAATTTTACTAAAAATACACTAAAATCATTATTAGCGGGCACAAACATGTGAATAAGTCCTTAATATTTAAAAAAAAAAATAATAATTTTTAATTAAATTATTTGTTATCAATTTTTTTAACTAGTTTTGTTTACCATATAGGTTTTGCATTTTTTTAAATATTTTTTTGAGCACTTCTTTTTTTTTACAACTCTGTTGGGGGGGGGGGGGGTTGGTGAGATGTTAGGAGTCTTAACAGACCCCTGACATCTCACATTTGAGACAGAGAAAGGAATTGAGGACACAGATTTTTCAATCCCTTTCTTTGTAGCCTCAGCTGAAGATGAATATGAAGATGAATTAACAGGAGACAGAGGCTCCTGTTCATTGATAAACTGAAGTATAGTAAACACAGTTTACTATGCTCAGCTATCGATGGACAAAGGAGTGATCGGTACCAATCACGCACAATCGCAAACCTGAGCGGGAAGCAATTACAGTAACGATGCCCTATGTCTGTCTCTCCCTGCAGCAGCTAAAATCTGGCAAGAGGGAGAGAAACCTGCTTTCAGCTACCTGTAGAGAGCCATGCGGGTAATCCTTCTGTGATTGCACCTCTGCCCAGGTGCACCAATTTCCCCTGTGTGCCCGGGCCCCCTACAGGAGGACTGGTGGTCCCCCCTTATCAGTGGCTCTGGATACAATACTACTACATCTATAATGTTAGGTTTGAAAACAGTTTCACAACTGTTGTTATCTTCACTTACCATGTATATTACACTGGTCATATGCAACGTAACTTTTCAAAACCAGAAATTAAGTATTAGCAGTAATTCAGAATTGTCAGGTTTTTTTTTTTGATTCCACAATGTAGAGTATAAGATTTCCCATCATCTGTGCCCAGTCTTGCCACACAGAGTTAATCCAGATCTGAGTAATCCTCTATTAATGTTCAGTGAAAATGAACAGCCTTCCAGATAAAAACCTGCCTAAATAAAAAGTCAGTTTTCTCTCTTCTTGCTTTGAGTGACAGGTTATTTACATATCTAGCTTGGACATGTTTATCATATGTTATGTTTATCATAACATGAGGTATAAAAAGTGAGAAATACACCCCTCCCCCACATAACACATCCTGGTAATATACAATGAACTTTGGATCACCTCATGTTATGATAAACATAACATAGCATATGATAAACATGTCCAAGCTAGATATGTAAATAACCTGTCACTGAAAGCAAGAAGTAAGAAACAGACTTTATAATTTGACAAGTTTTTATCTGGAATTCTGTTAATTTGCACTGAACATTAAAAGAGGATTACTCAGAGCTGGATTAACTCTGTGTGGCAAGACTGGGCACATATGATAAGAAATCTTATACTCTACTGTGTGACATAAAAAATGTTTTTTTGGGGGTTTACATCCACTTTAAAGGCTGAGACTGGTGACCTACATAGTATCCACACCTTGACACAGGGCATTCCACTGGACACAGGAGCTGAACTGCACAGGATACAGGGATTGACAACAACCATAGAACACCAGGACTGACCACCAGTCAGGAATAGACCAATGCTGCAGTTAGGGAGGGACCGCTACTAGACCAATTTAACCGATATATATCTAGAGAGAACCAAAATATAATCAGAAAAGATTATGATTATAACAAGCTAGCAACTATCTCTTCTGTCAAGTAATGGCACCATTATATTAATACCACTAGAGAAATGTAGTAATCGCCACCATAATTACTGCAAGACAAAGTAAGGGACCACCACCAAAATCATTGCTACAGCAAGAAAGTTATCGCCATTATAATCAGACCCTTCAAGTGGTCACTACAGCACTTCCCTTATGTCGCTTTCACACTGGGGCGTGGGTGGTAAAGCACTGCCATTTTTGTGGAGGTATTTGGTGGCTAGCAGGGCACTTTTAACCCCCGCTAGCGGCCGAAAAAGGGTTAAAACCACCCGCAAAGCACCACTGCAGTGGCGGTTCTGTCGCGGTGCCCATTAATTTCAATGGGCAAGAGCGGTAGAGGAGCGGTGTACACCACTCCTTCATCGCTCAAAAGATGCTGTTTGCAGGACATTTTTAAGCTGGAGTGAATGGAGCCGTTCTTTTAGGGTGCTTTGCAGGCGCTATTTTTAGCATTATAGCGCCTGCAAAGCACCTCAGTGTGAAAGTGGTCTTACGGTCCCTTTCACACTGAGGCGCTTTTAAACTGCCAGTAAAACACTGAGCACTTTTGAAGAGCTTTTCAGGCACTTTTGAAGAGTTTTTCATTCATTTCAATGGAGAGGGGCGTTTTTTCACCACCCTGCCAGCGCACTGCCCAATGCCTGAAAAGTGCCTCAGTGTAAAAAGGGTCTAAAGCTGAAAATTTTAGGCAATGCCATATCTGCAGTTTTCACTTAAGCTACTTTCACACCACTGGCGGTAAAATGCCACTATTTTTTAGCAGCGTTTTACTGTACTCTTTGCAGCGATATTCGCCCACTAGCGGGGCACTTTTAACCCCCGCTAGTGGCTGAAAAATGGTTAAAAGCACCTGCAAAGCGTCACTTTGTTGGCCCTGCCCATTGATTTCACAAACTACTCATTATAGTATAGTAGTGTATACACCGCTCCTACAGCGCCTCAGGAGTGAGAGGAGCGGCTCTTTCAGGGAGCATTGCAGGCATTTTCTTTTTGGTTTATAGCGCCTGCAAAGCGCCCCAGTGGGAAAGTAGTCTTATTCCTACTATGGTTTAGAACAAATGTATTGATTCTTGATTATAGTATAAAACCAAATTTCACAGTCGCATAATTATTGTAAAAAATCTGTGATTCAGAAAAGACAATATAAAAAGTTACATAAAGTGGAGCCCAAATTTAACATTTCCAGAAAACGTACAAAATACTTGATAGAGTATAGCTTGGGACCAAAACAAAATTACAAGGCACTTTGATTGTGGTCTCTAATCATTTAACCGATTCATTATTTTCCATTTAAATTGGGGATGTGGAAAAATAAAGGGTATGGACCGAGCGGATGGAGGGTTAAGGAGGGGAAGATGAAAAGGAAACGAGAGGGTATGAGGTTAGGACTCTAGAGACCAAGGATTGAGAAATGGGAGAGATAAGGACGGGAAAGTAGGGGGAGCCTGGTAGAGGAAGGGCAGTTGGTGACAGGAGAGGGAGAGGGGGGAACCATTGTGGCATAATTATATACATGAATTTTATATACTGTTAAGGCATGGAGCATTGAGAAGAGTTGAGAAATCTGACTTTGACAGCTTTATGTCTACAGAATCAAAGATTTAGCAACAACTGAAAACAACTGATTTTGCATGGCTTATTGCTGCTGAAGATCAGAGTTATGATAGATTCATACATACATTTAAATTGTTCTACAAAACCAGTCTTGCTTCCCATATAACAGATTAGCTTTAAGGCATCAGAGTTTTTTTCTGCCCGCTGTATATAGCTTGAAAGATAACTCATGTGCAGGAAGTCATTAAGGTTTTCTAAATCAATGGTTGAACTAATAAAACTGCCCATCATGATGAATTGGAATACAGTACAGTTGACCAATGATTTGTTTTTAATAGTTGCTTATGTTTACAGTGCATTGGATTGTATGCTATCATGCAAATCAAATGTAAAATTGCAAAAGTTATGTTGTCAGATTTATAAATTAAGTTCTTATCCCTCACCTTTCCCAAGGATATGTAGGTACTTGCCAATTACCCTCACTGGAGAAAATGCTGCTCCTGGGACCCCTTGGTATTGGAAACATATCTGATTTAGCAGAGATCATGTGACTTAGCTCCTTTAGCCATTGCAGCAAGATGGCTTTGTTAAAATCTGAATTTCTGCCTTCCTAAACTAAATATTTATTTTGTCAAAATAATCTCACTGTCAAAAAGGTGCAAAATAAAAAGTAAAATCATCAGGCCAATTATTAAGACATCCAAAAATATTATAATTATACCTCAGACAGGAGGCTCATATCTTATGCATTAATCTTTCTTTATTAATGCTCACAGCAGAAACAAAACTGATCAGTATTCACGCTTTTCTAAAAATAACATGAAACAGAAAAGCTGAAACTTGAAAACTAGAAAGAAACTACGTTTCCCAGCAGTCCTTGGGTCTGTGACCCCTCACTCTGGCCTCTGCATATAAGGACTGCTCCTCCCCTTCCTATTCCTCTTTCTTTCTGCTCACAGGAGAGATAAGTATTGCACTGCTGCTAGTTATCTGTGAGGTGTTTTAATTTTGCTTTTACTTTTACTTTTACTTGTACAAAACCTGTGTAACCTTATTATAACTTATTATTATAACCTAGTGCTTATTACTGAACATTGTTCGTTTATATAACATCTAACAGGTGTAGTACCCCTCTCCCTGGCAGGCCCCCTCCTTCCCATAGGTCAGGATCTGAGGTGGTGATTTATCATCACCCAGTTACTTAGCATTCTATAACTGCACTGCCAGAAGGCAATGTCTGAGGACCGCTCTGTCCCCTTGAAGGGACCTGAAGTGCCTCTGGAGCCATCATGCATGCTTAACGCTGCACAGATTCAGGACCTGGTAGCCAGGTCTGTGCAAGCTGCCATGGCAGCCGTGGCGTTACCCTCGGGTTCACAACAAACCCCCAGGGTTGCCCCCACCGTAATTGAAGAACCTCTAGTAAAAAGAGGGAAATCCTCCCAAAAGAGGAAGCATTTGGCTCATATCGAGGACTCCCCGGCAGGGGAAGCAAACAATGTGCACAAGGCTCTCCCTCACCCGGATTGCCACCCCACGCACCCACCGGACCCCTTTCAACCCCTGAGCCTCAGGGAGTCATGCATGAGGCGTACATCCGCCAGGCGGAACAAACCGGACTCCTACGTACTCGACTCAGACGATATTTCGTCTGACGAGTCCTCAGAAGCCGGATTCTCGGGGTCCGAGTACGATGACAATGATGATATGGGTGCTGGGTCAATGGCGATCCCACACGA
This sequence comes from Rana kukunoris, assembly GCA_029574335.1. NCBI lineage: Eukaryota > Metazoa > Chordata > Amphibia > Anura > Ranidae > Rana > Rana kukunoris. The sequence continues at coordinate 101,105,064 of CM056051.1, forward strand.
CGCCAAACCTGATATTCAGGGCAATACAATCACAGACGCTCTGGGAGAACCTCTCTTCCATCCAGATGCCATATCTCACCCGCGGTCGGGAGATTGGGCTCCCCTGCCCCACGTGTCCCAATACGTGGAACTCTGGACCCGCAGATCGCTGGATAGAGCTAACCGAAATAAATTGCGGGCGGAATACCCACGCCCTTCCCTACCCAGTAAGGTGGCATGTACACCAGACATTGATCCCGTCTTATCTAAGTACCTGGCCAAATCAGGGAAATTCCCCAAGAAGGGGATAGATCGCTCATTCAGGAGCATCCAGGACCGGGTCCTCGACATGTTGGGCCCACTGACAAAAATCCTTAACTTGTCTGAGCAAACAGCTGCCTCAGCACAAGAGGTTGATGTGCAACAACTTCGGGGGTGGGCCCAGAGGGCCATATGCCTTTTAGGTAACGCCAACACGGCATGCTCCACGGAGCGCAGACGCTCCATCCTCATGCGCCTGGATCCACAACTGGCCCACCTGGTGGAGACCGAACCGGGACCTTCTGCTGAAGGCCTACTATTTGGGGACTCCCTTGTTAGGGACATTAACAAATTCGTTGGACTATTCAATAGTTTCGACTAAGCTCAATCGTCCCTCAAAAGGGCATGCAACCAAAAGGTTTTTGCTAGGGCCGGCAGAGGTAGGGGCCGCTCTGCCGGCCGAGCTGGTTACTCCAGACCATTTAATAGGGCTCCCGCCCAGCAACATTACGCTCAGACTCCTGCCTCCTATACCACGGTGGCACAACCCGCACCGTTCTTTCCACCACGTGGCAGACCATGGAGAGGACGTGGGAGCAGAGGTGACCCCAGATCCCGTCCATACTCCGGTAAGTCCTCTTCTGACTCCAAGTTTTTCCACCTCTGTAGGGGGAAGACTACGTTTTTTTATCCACGCCTGGTCTGCGATTACGGCAGACGCATGGGTGATAAACACAGTCACAGGGTTCCAGATAGAACTGTTGTCCTGCCCTCAACTGGGCATTATTCCTCCCCCCCATTCGTTTCACTGCTCAGAACATTGCACTCATAGACAACGAGTTGGGAGAACTGATTTCCAAACAAGCAGTGCTCGAGGTAGACCCTCTCCCTGGGGTTCATAAGCAGTCTTTTTATAGTCAAAAAGAAGGGGGGAGGTTACCGCCCCGTGATAAATCTCCGGGCCCTGAATCAAAACGTCACATACCGTCACTTCAAGATGGAGGGTATCCATTGCCTCCGAGACCTCCTCCACCCGGGGGATTGGCTGGCAAAGGTGGACTTAAAAGATGCATATCTCACAGTCCCCGTACATCCGGAGTCACAACACCTACTCCGATTCAAATGGTGGGATCGCACGTGGCAGTTTACATGCCTACCGTTCAGGCTGTCATCGGCCCCATGGTGCTTCACCAAATTACTCAAGCACGTGGTAGCCGCGTTGCGGAGCAGGGGCGTTCGTCTGATTATTTACCTAGACGATATCCTTATCATTGCGAACTCAAAATCTCAGACCCACGTAGGCTGGACCGTACGTCTCCTGCAGGACCTAGGCTTCCTCATCAACATGGAGAAGTCTATTCTAGCACCATCCCAGAGCATGGAGTTTCTCGGTTTCCTGGTAGATACCAACCAGGCGGTCTTGCGTTTACCCAAGGCAAAACTTGCTCTGATCCGCAAAGAGATCAGAGCAGTACTGCGCAAGCAATCCCTATCTTTACGGGTATTAGCCAGAATAGTGGGCCTCCTGGCCGCATCCATACAGGCCGTCTTCCCGGCCCCTCTCCATTACAGAGCCCTTCAACGCCTCAAAATCCTTCACCTGAGACAAGGTCTCCGTTATGCAGACGAGATTCCACTCTCCGCAGAGGCCAGGACGGAACTGAAGTGGTGGCTCGGTCATGCCGTCGATTGGAACGGCAAGACAATCTTCAATTCCTATCCGGACGTCGTCTTAGAATCCGACGCAAGTGGGGCGCTCGATTCGGAGAGATTTCAACAGGAGGGATCTGGTCAGTCAGGGAATCCTTCCTACACATCAATGCCCTAGAGCTACTAGCTGCCCTCTTCGCGGTTCAGAGTTTTCTCTCGAAGAGATCAAACTGTTGCGTATTGCTACGCATGGACAACATTTCAGCGGTACAATACGTCAACCGTTTGGGGGGCACCAGGTCCAAAATTTTGGCGGATATCGCCAAGGCATTATGGCACTTCTGCCTGGCCAGGAATATCGTCCCCATGGCGGAGTACATTCCGGGATCCTCCAATATCGTGGCGGACTGGAACTCCAGATACATTACCGATTCCAGCGAGTGGCGGCTAGACCGCTCGACCTTCATCAGTATCATCCATCTCTGGGGACCACTGTCCATAGACTTGTTCGCCTCCAGACTCAACCATCAGTTGCCCCAATTCTTCAGTTGGAGGCCGGACCCAACGGCAACAGCGGTGGATGCTTTCCGCCAATCCTGGACGGGGGGGACGCATTACGCGTTTCCACCATTCCAGCTGATATGCCGGACCTTATTGCAGATCGCTACCCAGGGAGCCAAGGTGGTGTTGATTGTGCCCTGGTGGCCAACACAACCGTGGTTTCCTCTTCTGTTGGAAATGGTAATCGACCTTCCCAGGGTCTTGCCCTCGTTTCCAGTCCTCCTTTCACACCCGTCCAAAGACATACACCCGCTAATTTCAGACGGCTCTCTGACCCTCCTAGCCTGCCTGGTCTCAGGATGCCAGACGCTGACGGAGGCCTTTCACAGTCAGCTAGAGAGCTTCTCGCCCTGGGCCCCCGGGACTCGATCGGCGTATAGGTCAGCCTGGGGAATCTGGGTGCGTTGGTGTAGTCAACGACAGGCTGATCCGATACATACCCCTGTAGCACTTATAGTGAACTTCCTGGCGGAGGCTTTTGATACCGGTAGAGCGTACAGCTCCATTAACGTGTATCGATCAGCTATTTCGGCTTACCATCACCCTGTGGATGCCTTGCCGGTGGGTAGACACCCTCTCATTTGCAAACTAATGAGAGGTATCAAGTTTAAACGACCTCCTCGTCCCAAATACCTATCAACCTGGGACGTATCCAGGGTCCTAGACATGCTATCCACGTGGGATGACAATGAGGACTTGTCTCTCAAACATCTCACGTACAAACTTACGATCCTCCTCTGTCTTATCTCGGTCAAAAGGGTTTCAGATGTTAGAGCACTGGATATTTCCAGGCGACAATTTTCGCCCCTAGGAGTTAGGTTCTCGGTCGTGCGTAGGACCAAGACCGGCATTCAGTCGGTATTCTATACTTTCTTTTCGGATCGTCCGCGCTTATGTGTCGTCAAGTGCCTGCAGGCCTATGAAACGCGTACCGCCGAACTTCGTTCTCCATCTTCGCCCCAATTATTGGTTTCCTACGTCCAACCTCATCGCCCGGTGACTTCTGCCACTCTAGCGCGCTGGGTCAGGTCGACTATGGACATGGCGGGTATAGATACCACTAAATTCGGCGCACACTCCACTAGAAGTGCAATGGCTACTAAGGTGGTCTCGGCCGGGGGATCTCTGTCAGATCTTCTACTGGCGGCGGACTGGTCCTCGGAGACCGTTTTCCGCTCCTTTTACTTCAGACCGGAAACACATGTGTCTATGGCCGCTTTGGGGTAATCTGATGTATATTGTCTTCATTTTCTGTAAGAAATGCTAGCTTTGAACTTGCATAAGATATGAGCCTCCTGTCTGAGGTATAATTCGAGATTTTCCTAGCTTGTGACGGAAAATATTGATTATATGAAGACAGGAGGCGAGTATCTTCCCTCCCTACCCTACCCTATTATGGTTCCTTCTACTCTCTTACAGGATACTGAACACGTTCGACTGCGTTCAGGAAGGTCGAAGACACGTTCCTTCTAACATGGTTTCGTTTCCAAAGGCCCGGTTGGCCGTAGAAGCTGTCGGTTGGTCCCCGTTGGGACGAATGTTACCCCGCGTACAACGGAACGTCTGGGATTCAGAAAAGGCCGGCCAGCCAAAGTCCGAAGTGAGTTGGGGGACCCAGAGACTGGTGAATCATTTTCAATTCGTTTGGAAGTTCGCATGAAGAAAGAGGAATAGGAAGGGGAGGAGCAGTCCTTATATGCAGAGGCCAGAGTGAGGGGTCACAGACCCAAGGACTGCTGGGAAACGTAGTTTCTTTCTAGTTTTCAAGTTTCAGCTTTTCTGTTTCATGTTATTTTTAGAAAAGCGTGAATACTGATCAGTTTTGTTTCTGCTGTGAGCATTAATAAAGAAAGATTAATGCATAAGATACTCGCCTCCTGTCTTCATATAATCAATATTTTCCGTCACAAGCTAGGAAAATCTCGAATTATATTATGTATAATGACCACTAATGTTTATATTTTATTTCTTAAGCTGTAAAGTTGTGTGGTAGACATGTGCACAGAAATCTTTTTCGTTTTTTTTTTTTTGTTCCGTTTCGTATTGTTCCATAGGTTCGTTTCCGTTCGTATTTCGTAAGACGCGATTTTTTCGTATTCCGATTGTTTCGTATTTTCGTTACCGTTTTTTTTTAGTACATGCGGGATGGTTCGTTATTCTGTTTAATTCATGTTCTTTACTTGTTAGACAATAATTTTCGGGAATTTTCGTCAATAATTTGCATTCTGTATTTTGAATTCCTTTTTCTGTTCGTATTTTCAGTCGTATGTTCATATGACATCTATAACAAAAGATTTGCATTCTGTATTTTGAATTCCTTTTTTCTGTTCGTATTTTGGATTCAAAATACAGAATGCAAATCTTTTGTTATAGATGTCATATGAACATACGACTGAAAATACGAACAGAAAAAGCATTTTCGTCATTTTGTACTTTCGTAAATATATTGCGGGATTCGCGGCACTTTCAACATGCGGCTCATCCATATTAACTATTGTAAGCCCCATACACTTGGTCAGACTTTTTTAACAACAAACATAAAAACAATCGTTTTAAAACTCCATCAGAAAACCATTTTTGGGTTCAAAAGTCTGGCCAACTGATCTCCCTTCAGATGAAAATCCACAGAAAAGTTTATTTGGCTTTACTGTACTACTCACTGTACTAGTGTACTCAGCACAAAAAAAAAGCTGCTTCACTAACTACACTCACTCACTGCCCATTCAAAAAAACGAAAATTACATCTATAACAAAATATTTGCATTCTGTATCTTGAATTCATTTTCTTTTGGTATTTTCAGTCGTATGTTTATATGACATCTATAACAAAAGATTTGCATTCTGTATTTTGAATCCAAAATACGAACAGAAAAAAGGAATTCAAAATACAGAATGCAAATCTTTTGTTATAGATGTCATATAAACAATGAACATACGACTGAAAATACGAACAAAAAAAGGATTCAAACAAAATACAGAATGCAAATCTTTTGTTATAGATGTCATTTTCGTTCTTTTGCCGTTTTCGTTTTGTCATATTTTCGTCGGATCGTTAGTTTGTATTTGCGGTTGTTCGTTATGCGGCTCATTCGTAATCCCGCCGTTTTTGTATTTTGGTGCTTTCATTTTTTCGTATGTACACATTATCGTACGAACGGGAATGCACATATCTAGTTGGTACATGCTAGGAATAATTTCTCAAAGCTTTATCTAAGGGTTAAGAAAATGAGAACATCTGTAGATACATTTAACCTTTAATCATATGTATGTGGGAATCCTGCTGATGTCTAGTCTTTCTTTATAATACAAATCTCTGACCTTGACATGTAGGGCACTTAGCACAGTGGTATATACATGCTAAATATAGAGAAAAAGGTTACATAGCTTGATTTATATAATTTATCATAATAAGACCTCTTGCACATAGTACTGATCCTTGAGCTTCTGCTTTTTTTGGACATAATTTTAGGTGTTTGTTTTGTGCGAATTCGCACATATTCAGCATGTGTTTGCACGTATATGCGTGTTCACACATTTGCTCGCACAATAGCTTTATAGGGAAAATGTATTCATATTAATTCTCATATTTGCACACACCGGTGCAAAATTCTGACCGGGAAAGCAGATTTTTCTATTTTTTTTTCTTTTTAGTGAGGAATACTCTGTGCTTGTTTATGCGCCTGTGTGCACAGTTACTTTGTAAATAATTGGCTACATTTTAGCTCAGTAAAAAAAATATGCTGTACTGAGCTTTTTCAATCTGCAGTGTGCAAGAGGCCTAAATGGTTTGCTTTTTTTTTTTTTTTTTTTTTTTAACAACAAAAGTCAAAGTGAATGTCATTTGAGTCGATCTACCAAAAAGTAGGGATTGTTCACTTAGCATGACCATTTAATTTGCAAAGTTTGTTTTCACTTTACAAAGTAAATGTTATTAAATAAGCCGAGTCTGAGTTTAATTTGCATACCCATTTTTTATTTTTTTATTTCCTTGGTGAAGGGTATTCAATGTGAACATAGATTCACCCTATTTACTGACATTCACTTTGCAAAATGAACATATACATTTCAAATTCAACAGTCATGCTAAGTGAACAGCCTCTATCACATTACTAAATCAATGTCAATGTTTGCCTTGACATATTAGTGCCTCTGGGTCAATTCAGTAAGGGAAATCTAAGTACCGTATGTAGAATGCTGTAATCCATGGCATCCAAGCACAATTATTTCGTTCTGAATACTGTATATTAGAATTTTCTTGGTTCTTCTGGGTTAATGCATGCCGTCCTACTTAGTTGTTAGCTAGTTCGTTATTTTCCTTGTAAGAGACTTTTCCATTCCTGTATTGACTGCCACCAATTGTCATCTAAATGCAAATGCATATCTAGCAAAGAAATCCAAAATAGCTACCTATAGAAACCATATTTGTTGATATGTTCATATGATTGGTCATCATACACAACTGATCCGGGTTCCTTTGCCCCAGTTTTTATTAAACAGCCTCTATAGCCTTTGCAATAGGAATTTAGGCACCATCAGTTCATCTGTATCATTTTATTTTATTCATGTGTATGATAAAATATAATACCCAGACATCTCAGACTCTATCCTGTTTCTAATTTCACCCATGCTAATAAATACCTAGTCATCCATCAACAATGGCCTTACCATGCATCACTGACTGCATAATATAAATACTATTTTATGGATTGCTACCTGTGTTTAAAGTTGTTGGAAAGGTTCATCTTTTATTTTCTAAATAGCTTCCTTGAAGCTAGTGCATCGTTGGTTCACTTACCTTTTCCTTCGATTTCCCTTCTAAATGTTTTTTTTTCTTTGTCTGAATTTCTCACTTCCTGTTCCTCCTCAGTAAGCTTGCCCCCATCATCCGAGCCGTTCTGGCTGGGGGTTAGTCAGCATGCTCGCCCCCTCCCTTGGGACTACAGCCCTGTGGGGAGACTCTGACAGGGATGTAGTCCCAAGGGGGCAAGCTTACTGAGGAGGAACAGGAAGTGGGAAATTCTTTATACCTTATTATAGGCTTACATGTAGGTAAAAGTGGTAGTACAGAGTATACTACCAATTTAAAGGAACTTATTTAGAAAATAAAAAACAAACCTTTACAACCCTTTTAAGCAGCTACTTTGTTTGCTACTTATCTGTGTTGGTTTATTACAATATATTATGGCGCAACTTTAATACATTTGTATTTTTTAACAATCTTATTATTGTTTAATTTACCATATGTAATATCTAATCTTTTGTTCAATGAAAATAATTGAAATATAAAGTAATCTCATTCCCATGACTTATAAAGACTCTCGGCTCTATAGTCAAAGAAGTCTTCATAATGCCAAATTATGGATGGATGAACCATCCTTTTTAGTCTTATATTTGCCCAGCATCACACGTATACCCTAAATAAATCAATTAAAACACAAAACTTGTAATAGTGGCATAAGTAAAAATGATTCCACAATGGACAGCATCATTTAAAAATGAATTGTATGAGTGTTGGCACAGCAGGATTCTTAGAAAACAACAACACAGGTAAAATAGACAGAAGTCGTATTTGTGAATGCTAAGTTATGGCTCTAATTTACTAAATGAGGAACAGTTGCCTATAGCAACCATTTAAGATTCATCTTTCAAATAAAGCAAGGAATCATACTGCTGCTCCAATTTTACTCCACTTTTCTTTTGCATAATTTCTTCTAAAGCAGCCTCTCTTGAGAGTTTATTCTGTATAGATGACAGAAGAAAAAGACAAAATAGTGCACATTTTGTGGGCAACCTTAACCTCATATAAAGAGGCAGTTCTTGTATGAATGTTCTGAAAAACATAATAGCAAGTTAATTTGATTCTGAGCACATTGCCATAGTATGTGTCTGTATGATTGTGGTAGGGACATTTGATTGTAAGCTCCACTGGGGCAGGAGCTGTTTCTATGGTCTCCAGAAACCTCTGTCACACTATAAAGATATGCAAAATAATATTTTCTTGCCTTTATTTTTTTGTTGTTTTATTTATTACATATATAATATAAAATGACACAGTGAAACCACTTAATCTAAATGGGGACTATAGAAGATTTTTTTTATATCCAAAAATAACTTTATTAACCACTTAAGACCCGGACCAAAATGCAGGTAAAGGACCTTGCCCGTTTTTGCGATTCGGCACTGCGTCGTTTTAACTGACAATTGCGCGGTCGTGCGATGTGGCTCCCAAACAAAATTGGCATCCTTTTTTCCCCACAAATAGAGCTTTCTTTTGGTGGTATTTGATCACCTCTGCGGTTTTTATTTTTTGCGCTATAAACAAAAATAGAGCGACAATTTAAAAAAAATTCAATATTTTTTACTTTTTGCTATAATAAATATCCCCCAAAAATAAATAATTTTTTTTTATTTTTCCTCAGTTTAGGCCGATACATATTCTTCTACATATTTTTGGTAAAAAAAAACGCAATAAGCGTTTATCGGTTGATTTTCGCAAAATTTATAGCGTTTACAAAATAAGGGATAGTTTTATTGTATTTGAATAAAACATTTTTTTTTTACTACTAATAGCGGCGATCAGCGATTTTTTTCGTGACTGCGACATTATGGCGGACACTTCGGACAATTTTGACACATTTTTGGGACAATTGTCATTTTCACAGCAAAAAATGCATTTAAATTGCATTGTTTACTGTGGAAATGACAGTTGCAGTTTGGGAGTTAACCACAGGGGGCGCTGTGAATTTGAGTGTACCCTGTGTGTGTGTTTACAACTGTAGGGGGGTGTGGCTGTAGGTGTGACGTCATCGATCGCGTCCCCCTATTACAGGGATGACGCGATCAATGCTGCGGCCACAGTGAAGCACGGGGAAGCCGTGTTTACACACGGCTCTCCCCGTTCTTCAGCTCCAGGGACGGATCGCCGTCCCTGGAGCGTCGTACCGGGTCACGGGAGCGCGCCGCGGTACTAAAATCAACGTATATATACGTTGATGTGCCCAGCCGTGCCATTCTGCCGACGTATATGTGCAGTAGGCGGTCCTTAAGTGGTTAAAGGTTATAAACCGTAGCATTACACTACATAGGGCAAACATTAGTGCATTCAAAAAGTCAACAAAAACACCTGGAAGCAAATAAGTTAGAATATGTAGGAATGTGTAGTAGTAACATGAACAATACCCATACATCCAACATTGAGTTAAATCTGCTGACTATAGGAGAGATTTAAAGCAGGAGCAATGTGAACATACCATATTCCTTCATTATAGTGCATAAAGCTTCACTTGCTTTGGCTATTCTATGGCTCTATTTCTCACCAGCAATCTTAGATAACTGCTGTCAGTACAAGTTTTCTAGGCTTTCAGGTGTAAGCACAGATTTAAAAAATACAAACCCACAAACAGAGATGGAGTACATATATAGCAGCATGTTTTATCCTGCAAAAGCATTTGTCTTTCTGTCCATCTGGTCTGGTGCCACACAGCTCTGCCACACAGCACAGCCAGCTTGGTAACATTAAAGTGGAGGTCCGGCTTTAAATTTATTTTTGTAGTTGCTGGCTTTTAATAAGCACACTTACCTGTCCAGGGTGCCCGATATCGATCTGCCCCTCGTAACAGGTGCAGGTGCCGCCATCCTAAGAGGAAGGGAACGGGCACTGCCTGTTTCCTACTGTGCATGTGCGAGTCGCGCGGCGCTTTGTGAATGAGCGGCTGTTCTCTTGAGACACACACAGGTCCCAAAAGACAGCACGCCTGAATATCCCAGAAGACAACGCAAGGAGGAGAAAAGAGAAGATCACTGTGGAATTGGAAGTGGCAGATTAGGACGATCTGCCTAGCAACAGCCATTTCTGGTAAGTATACTTTTTTTATTTCAAAATGTATTTATTTTTTTATAGTGGACCTCCGCTTTAAGTTTTACTGCTACAGTTAAAAAACAAGGTTAGGTCTCTTTCCTGCTCACAGGCTGTGAATGGTCACCGATTGACTAATCAGACCATCTCTATACTCTCTTATGTCGCAATTGTCCTTTTCAGCACATCTAAATGTAGGAAACATGACTAGTTCATAGTACTGCCCATTTTTTCCTATATGTGTGTTCCTGCAGTGGAAATTAATAAAGGATTAATTTAAAATTCAAGCAAAATTCAGGTATTATTACATTTTAATATTTTTTACAAGAAACAAACAACTTTATTCTTTGGTCCTTTTTAATATCTGCTCAGTTCAGCTGTAAAACAAAATTTATAGAGAAAGCATACAAATTAGTTTCCTTCTATAAAGAGATCTGACAGATAAGCACTCCTGGTTGTCAGCAAAGACTAGGTTTTGAAAAACAATTTTAGGGTAAAGTGGAAAACATGGCATTTCAAATAAAATTTCAGGTGAACGATATATGTTGTACATTGAAAGGATTTATATAAAATGTAATTAGCAATTCTTTCCATACTTGGTTTTGAAGAAACTCTTGTTTGCCTTCGCATTTCCTTTATAAAATTAGGGCCAGTTTACACCATATGCAGTTCAGTGCGTTTTTTTCTGCATCAAAAACACATGGAAAGTAGGTTATATGGTTTCCAATGGCATAGTTCCCACCAGTGCGGTCAGTTCTAGGGCTTTCCAGTTCCAGAAAAAACATGTTGGTACCACCCCAGGCCGAGGGTGGCAGTAGTCGAGTCAGGGTGTATTGGATGTTTTTCCTCAGCAGCCAATCAGTGAGGGTTGATCGCCTCGCTGTGCATGCTGGGGGAGAGTACTTAAGGGGCAGACGTCATTAGTTTGCAGTCGTCGATTGTGGTCTGTCGTCCCACCACCCCCTGTGTGTGGCCCTCATGGCGGGGGGTGTGTGTTCAAGTGTTCCTGGCTCCGGGACCACGTTGGTCCGGGGTTGTGATCTACTTTGTAGGCCTGGTAGTCAGACTGGGTCTACAATTGCAGAGTGGTCCTGTGCTGTCCGTCCTGAGTGAGAAAGCTACCTGATGAAGCACCTGTCTTGGAGAGCACCGAGCACAAGGCTGGTATCTCAGGAGAGGCCTTGAACTTCATCGAAGGATGCACGAATGCTAAAAGGCTAAATGATGGTCGCCTGTCAGTTTTGAGTTCTCAAGTTTATTCAAGAGAGATTCAGGTGCTTAATCCTGTGTTTGAAAAGCATTCTGGACGGAATACGTCTCCACCTTTGGGAAGGTCTGTGGCAGAGACTTTGCTAAAGTTTCCGTGTGACATTCTGGCTGCTAGGCTGGTGAGAGAGGCCTATCTAGGTGCACAGTACCCACTCTGGCTAGAGTGGCGACGAAAGTTACATTGCTGGAAGCAGGATTGTTTCTGAACAAAGTTTTACACCTGAACCTACTACCTATTACCCTTCTACCTCTTCAGCTACTACTTTTATTCTTCTACCACGTTGGGTAATAAAGCACAGAAAAAGACACCTAAAGTGTGGACATTGCAGTTCTTCTCAACTCTCATCGTATACCCTAGACGCCAAAGAAATAGAGGTAACATGCACCCAAAACAAACCAGCAGCTCCTTCGGGGGTAGTGCTACACAAGAAATACCATATTAATTTTTCTGGAGGGTTGAGGAAATCATAGTGGCTACAGATTTTAGGGTAACATTTTAATGTTGGGTTATCTAAACTCAAAAGCAAAAAATGAACATATTGCAGATTCGATTGGCTATATTGGTTTATTTTTTGCAGGCTATTCTCCTTTTATCTACAAATGGTAATCCTGCAACTAATAAAACTCTTCCTGGCCTAGGGTGGCTATGCTCACTCCCTCACTGTATCTACATGGAGTGTAAAATTTGTAAATCAATATCACATTATTTTTTATTTTAGTTCAGCTCACATGAAGTGTCAAGGACACTGAATTTCTAGCAAGGTATTTTCTGTTAATGCAGCCACCACATTTAGGGCCTGGTAAGCTGAAATAGTTTACATTTTGTTGTTAGGTATGTTAAGATTAAAGCGGTGTTCCGCCCAAAAAAAAATAAAAAAATTAAGGACTTATTTATGGTTGGGGTTAAGGAATGTAAAGATAAACTTTTTAACTTTAAAAAAATAAAATTGACATTGGAACCTTGCCAATGAGAACTGTCAGGAGCTGGGTTGTTAAAGTGGAGTTCCACACATTTTTTTATGTTTGTCTGTGCTGCATGCCCTAATCTCATAGTGTTCAGAATGGACAATTTTTATTTATTTTGTTGCTTGTAAATACCTTTATTTTGTAGTCCTTCATTACTTCCTCCTCCTTATTAGCCTAGGCTATTAAGTCACATGGCTATTCGCAATGGTTTCTGGGATAGGCATCATGTTTCCCAGTAGTCCTTGCAAACCTGACTGAAACCTATTACATTGCTTGTGCAGCACTGAGCATGTGCGAGATATGCAAAGCTGAAATCCAGGAAGTCATACAGTCTGGCTTGATGATGGCCACGGTCTATTTCTAGATTATAAATGCTGTAACAACCTAACAAAACCGACCTTAGTTTACATACTAACTTTACTAGAATACATTAAGCTTGTGTATTACAGGGGTATTTATATTTAAAAAGTGAAATTGTGGGTGGAACTCCACTTTAATGCCAAAAGCCAGCATGAGCTTTTTTTTATTTATACTTTTGTTTCTACATGAATTGCCAGTACTTTTTAGTTAAAGCGGAGTTCCACCAAAATTGGAACTTCCGCTTATCCCACTCCTCACCCCCTTACATGCCACATTTGGCATGTAATTTTTTTTGGGGGGTGGGGGTGGGGGCTTCAGGAGGAGTGGGATTTCCTGTCCCACTTCCTCCTTCTGCCGAGGGGCTGGTTAGGCGATTAAGCTTAATCACCTACAGCAGCCTCTCCCTGTAGGCGATCGCATGGGACACATGACAGGTCCCATGCGATCGCCTGTCCAATCAGCGGCGGGCTGCGCCGCTCGCGCATGCGCAGTGCTGCTCACGCATGCGCAGTGGGTGGCCGGCCGTGAAGCCGAAGGCTGTCACGGCTGGGTTCCCACAGTTGTGATGAGGACGCCGGCCGGGGAGGGGGGGAGAGGAGCGGAACCCCGGTCGGTGCGTCGCTGGAACACTGGAGCAGGTAAGTGTCTGTTTATTAAAAGCCAGCAGCTACACTTTTTGTAGCTGCTGACTTTTAATAAACACCATTTTTGGCTGGAACACCCCTTTAACATAGAATATAAGGATATATTTATCCATAGAAAAAATATTTACTGGTATAATTAACCTAAGTTCATAAGAGAGTCCAAATCACATAAATGGCTTTACACTATAGATCTGTAAAGAGGGTTGAGTGTCATCAAAGTTTGTAGGATTAAGCAACCAGTCTGATGGAGGTGCTTACTGTGAATCTTAACATTGATTCTTGCTTTGAATCATGCTTTAGATAATTGGAGCAAGGGCCTATTACCTTTGCCTGATTTCCTTGCCAGACCTGTTCCTGCCTCCAGTGAACAGAGAAATAAACATTTCACTGATCTCCTGCTATCTCTTCCACTCCATAGGAAGAAATGACCTGCCAGCTTCTTGTTCCTAACTGCCAGACCAGAAAAGAAAGACTAAGCATGTCTTGTGTTCCATCCCTTATGCTTTCACTGTTTCTCATGAGATGCATTTTACAGAAAAGAATGAAGCAGGATCCAGATATAATGAAAATAATTGAGGCAGATTAAAATAAATTGGATGGCTGTATAATTTTAAGCATCCAGCTCTTTGCTCTACTGGTAAAATATGAAGATACCAGGCATTTCTGCAGAAACCTAGGACATCCCAACCCAACTAATCAGCTACACTTCAGTAATTATAATATTGGAAAAAAGGAGCTCTGCCAGCTTGTGCTTTTATGAAAATAGTAGGAGGAGTGAAATACTGTATATATGATAATAATTGAGTGCGACTTAAAGAAAAAAACTTGTATGGCAGGATAATTTTAAGCATTTAGCTCTCTGCTCTGCTTGTAACATTTAAGTACATTTATGAAGCTACTAGGCATTTCTGCAGAAACCCAGGACAAACCCTGTGGCTTCAGTCTCCAGAATATATATATATGTGAAAAAAAAACTTTCTGTGCTATCCCTGTGTATAAACCACCTATTACTCAATTCTATATACTATAGGAGGCAGCGAACACCACTATACATCCAACCACCTGTACAAAATGCAATAAAGTGGTGCCACTTACAACACTGAAAATCACATATAGACCTTTAATTAGCGAGGTCCATTTAAACAGGTGAAAAGACACCCATAGGGCACTGTGGTGATCAGAGACAATTACTAAAGAGTTTCTGGTGTATAAGACTGCACATTTTTTTTACAGACATTGATGGATTATATCTATATGTAAAAGAAAAGATGGACTTGCGTACATTTTATTTATATATATAAATGATTTTTACACTGTTTTCAGATGTTTATTTATGCACTTTAATTTGAATGCACTTTATTAAAGGGGATCGTTGCACTGTTTTTGTGACCATATAATCCCCAGAATATGGATCCCCATAAAAAAATAGAAAAAGACAACTAATTAGCCTCACTCTAGAAAAATTGCAATATATACAGTATATGAAAATCATCGCGAGTAGTGATGAGCGGAATAGGCCATATTCGATTTCGCGATATTGCACGAATATATAGAAGAATATTCGCAAATATTCGTTAATATCGAATATTCGTGATATTTTATAAAAAAAAAAAATTGCGAAATTTCACTAGTGCGAATGCGAAATTGATTGCGAAATTCTCGTCAACACGCGAAAACGGAGATCATTTCCTGGATTACTAAACTAATATGCACTAAACACTAACTCTACTTACACAAACTTATATGACTAAACTAAAGCTATTTTTTTTTTTTTATACACAAAACACAGAAGGGCAGAGAACGTATTCGCGAATATTCGTTAATATCGAATATTCGTGATATTTTATTAAAAAAAAAATGTTTGCAAAATTTCGCTAGTGCGAATGCGAAATTGATTGCGAAATTCTCGTCAACATGCGAAAACGGAGATCATTTCCTGGATTACTAAACCAATAGGCACTAAACACTAACTCTACTTACACAAACTTATATGACTAAACTAAAGCTAATTTTTTTTTTTTTTTATACACAAAACACAGAAGGGCAGAGAACGCATTCGCGAATATTCGTAATACGAATATTCGCATTGCGAATATTCGGCAACATAAAAGGATCGCCTCAGCTACTCGGCCCAGGGTCTCTAATCATACCAGCAATGCTTTTAGACGTCGATGGAGATCACTAGGATGTGATCTGTTTTAAAAATAAATTTGAAAAAATACGAATATTCGCAATAGCGAATATTCACCGCGATATTCGAGTCATTCGCGAATACTCGAATATGCAATATTCGTAATGAATATTCGCAATGCGAATATTCGTGAGCAACACTAATCGCGAGCAGGTTAAAGAAAAATTAGAATGATTCAAGCAAAAGACTAGAAGAAGCCTTTGATTACAGTTCTCAGCATCACCCCCCCCAAATAAAACGGAAAATGTCATTATGAGAAGAATAAGCTCTGTCAGTTTTTATGGAAATGGTAGGGGAAAAAAAGCGGAATATATACTTATATAAATAAATACAACGGGAATTAATATTAGTATTAGTATTGAATACGTTAGCATTTTTCTAGGTAAATATATTTCTAAAGGTGCTATTAACATGAAATTTGTTATCACATGTCGGTAAAAACCAATGCAATCCATAAAAAGCTCTGCATATGAGGAATCCAAAACAAATAAGTTCAGAAATTAAGTTACGTGTAATAAAACGGAATGACACAGGGAAATAGTATTGAACACACTAACTGAAATGTATTTAATACTTCGTACAAAATCCTTTGTTGGTAATGACAGCTTCTAGACTCAGTCTCAATGCATTGCTCAGGTGTGATTTTGGCCCATTCTTCCACACAAACAGTCAATTTTCGTACATAAAAGACAAATAGCGCCACCTACCTAAAGTGCTATGTGCTATAAATAAACTATAGTTTACTAATTAGTATTCCACAGCTGCTGTACGCTTCCAGTGAATTCACCATACAACATATAAAATAAAATGAAAAATATAAGTGCAGCGTTATTAATCTATGATGTGAAATATCCAATGATATTATATTAAAATAAATAAATCTATATAATAATGAGTTCATTTAAAGTTCATATGCTGAAACTTTTCTGCGTTGAATTATTGTGACTTCTCAATTCAAATGTCATCCACCACTGTGCAAATCTTGTCTTCAGCAGATAATAATATTGGCCCGGATTCACATACATTGGCGCATCTTTATGCCGCCGTAGCGTATCTTCTTTACGCTACGCCAGTGCAATGCAGAGAGGGAAGCATGGAATTCACAAAGCAAATGCTCCCAACGTTGCGCCGGCGTAGCGTATATTCATCGGCGTAAGGCAGTGTAAGTGGAAGTGGGCGTGATACATTTTAATGAAGCGTGACCCCATGCAAATGATGGCCACAGCTTCAAAAAACTAACTGCGCATGCGTCGGCTCTTGGACACATCCCAGTGCGCATGCTCACAGTTACGTCGAAATAGCTGCCTAAGATACGCCTACGACGTGAACGTAACCTACGCACAGCCCTATTCACGTAGTACTACGTAAACGGCGTACGCGACGTAAAATTTGACGGCGTAGTTCCCTGGCCAATACCTTTGCATTACCTGTGCCTGCTATATAAGGGGTAACTTTACGTCGGAAGTAAGCCTTACGTAAACCGCGTATATTAATGCGCCGGGCGCATCTACGTTCGTGAATCGGCGTGTCTTACTCATTTGCATATTTAAAATGGGAACGCCGAATGGATCCAGCGTAACTATGCGCCCACGATACGCCGGCGTAGGAAAGTTACGTCGATCAGAAGAAGCCTATTTTCAGGCGTATCTAGTTTTGTGGGTACGGCGCATAGATACAACGGCAAATCCGTGGACTTACGTGGCGTATCAGTAGATACGTCGGCGTAAGTTCTTTCTGAATCCGGGCCATTATGTGCACACCTTCACAAGCCGTTATACCTGCTCAACTTATACATGAGTCAGGAAGACTCAAAAACAATTCCTTTCTTTCTTTCAGCTATGGTCTCATCTCTTCCACAGCTACTCCAGCTACTCTGTATCCACTTTCCAATCAGTATCCTCCCAGGGGGTCACAAGAAATATCTCTCATATATACTGTCCCACTGCTTCTCTCCTTCCTCCACACCAACGTTATTGCTCGGTATTCCTCATATGATATGGCTCCACATTCATGCAACAATAAATAGAGGATACACAGTGCTCTACATTTGCAACATTTATTAAAATGCCCCAATTTAAAAACACTTAGGCCCCTTTCACACGGACAGATAGAATGCTGTTTTTAGCTGTGGATTTTCTAGTTTTCTACCGCAGCTAAAAGCACACAGTGCTTTCCTATGGCCCCATTCACACACAGCGTTTAGCTGCGATTTTGTTACATGCGGTTTGGTGCGAATAGGAAAAATATAATTGAATGCGCCCAGGTGCGATTTAGCGCAGCCATATGCACATAGCCGCAGGTAATCGCAGTCTTTTGTGTCAACTGCAGATAGCAGCGTGAGAAAAAAAAGAACAACAGGAAGCACATCATAATCAAAAAATAAATAAAAAGGGTTGCTATGAAAATGACTACCGCAGCTAAATGCGGCCGCATGTAACTGCACGTAATCGCAATATACAAATGCAGCTAATCGCAGTGCCTGGAGCCTTGAATTTCACAGAACATTTACATGCTTTTAGTTCCAGGAAAACAGCCGTCTGTGTGAAAGGTGCCTTATAAGATATTCAGTTAAAACCAGCTCTATATAGTCCTGCTCACCACCATGACCTCATGGGTTTGGCTCCTCCCCTCTACATGGGTATCGCCCTCTGATTGGGCTTTTTCAATAAAAGGGCGGGCCGCCTCTCCCAAGTCTTCAAATCTTGAAGGTTCCATGGTTCTCTTCTTTGAACGCTGATCTCAGTCCTTTACATATATTTTCTTTTGGATTCAAGTCGGGTGATTGGCCGAGCCATTCTAGCAGCTTTATTTTCTTTCTTTGAAACCAATTGAGAGTTTCCTTGGCTTTGGGATCATTGTCTTGCTAAAAATATCCACCCTCGGAATACAATTTGTCAGAATTTCCAAAATTCAAATCGAATTTTACATTAAATTCCAGTCGAATTCGAACGGTAAACATATTGCTGAAATCAAAGACTGTGTGTTATTAGAGTACCATTTCGAAATAATGCTGTTTTAGTTGAGCCAAAAGTAAGTTAAAGAGTTATTGTAATAATTTGATGAAGTTTTTCTTTTGTTGTGTTCACTTTGTCACATTTGAATAGAACAAAGTGTTCGATTCAGCCGATTCAAAATTTATTGATTCAAACATTTTTAATCGAGAAAAAAAACCAGTAAATTCGATAATTCGAAAAATATATAAAACAAATTCCGAATACGAATTGAACGAATTAACCAAATTTAAGGAAATTAAATCAGTAGAAAAACAAATCTAAATAAATCAAAGCAAATTTATGTGTCTACCACAGATGTCCACAGTCAGATGGGAGTCTGAGCTGGTAGAACCCATCATACAGGGA
This sequence comes from Rana kukunoris, assembly GCA_029574335.1. Classification (NCBI taxonomy): domain Eukaryota; kingdom Metazoa; phylum Chordata; class Amphibia; order Anura; family Ranidae; genus Rana; species Rana kukunoris. The sequence continues at coordinate 101,124,159 of CM056051.1, forward strand.
GGTTTCCCACACCACTCCTGTTTGAACTAAGGCTCAAAATCACTATGAGAAGCCTAGGTTCACACAGGAGCGGCAAAGGAATCGCAATGCATTTTTGTTCAAATCGCATGCAATTCTTTGCAGTATGATTTGTGCCTTTTTGCTTTGTAAGGATGCAAATTGCACTGCAAAGTATTGGTACTCGTGCTTGCCAATAAAAAAAAGGTATTGGTGCATCCCTAATATATACTGTATGTATGTGTGTGTGTGTGCATGTATATATATATATATGTTTGTGGGCAGATAAAATAAAATTGGATGACCGTATAATTTTAAAGCAGTATTAAACCCAACAATTACATTTTTCCATAACGTTTTTAAAACCCAACAATTTTATATATTGCAGCTTTTCTATGTGGTGGCTGCATTTTCTTTTCTTTGAGTTTTTTGCTTCTGTTTTCACCTGGTGATCTGGCCAGTAACATACCTCCTGCAGAGTGCCCCACTCTTGATGAAAGAGCACAGGGGCACCTTTAGACAGCAGCATTGTCAATCTGGAGGGTGGGTAGTGTTAGATAGAGTAGCAGATTTAGATATATGAATAAATTAAAGCTAAACTCCGGCTAAAAATGTATAAGCAGTTACAGCATGCAGTTTTATTACCTTTTGGCATAAAGGTTTTTCATTGTAAGCACCCCTGTCAGCAGTTAATTTTTTTTTTTCTCAAGGCTCTATCTGCTACATCTGCAGGACAGCTTGTTTTGTTGAAAAGCAACATACTTTCTGGCCAGATCACTGGGTGAAATTAAAGGAAAGAAAGCCTAAAAAAGAAAATGAATGCAGCCATCACATTTAAATATTGGTAAGCTGCAATATAATACATGTTTGCTTTTGGGTTTAGTAACGCATTAAGCGTTTAGCTCTCTGGTCTGGTGGTAACATATTTGAGGACATATATGAAGATACCTGCACACCTCAGCATTTGGTCTCTCCACCAAAAAAGCAGGAAAACACCTGACTAATCCATCTATCTACCAGTAAAATGTCATTATTGGAAGGAGAGCTCTGTCAGTTATTGCAACATAGCAACAGTAGAAAGAGTGTAATATATAAACACAGAGGCAGTAAAGATGCAGCATATTTTATCCTGGTAACATCTGATCACTGTATACAAATGGATGTTGATGAGCCTTGCTTCTTAGCATTTTTCATTTGGGTTTCCCTGAAAAGACAAAGTTAATTGGTTAGTGCAGTGCAATTACTTGTCTCTGACATGATTACACAGGCCCCGCCGAGGGTCTTTCCTCTGCACAATCTCTTGCACGCACAAGTCATTCGCATCAGGAATACAGTGTCAGCTGAAGTGTAGGGATGAGGGGGGAGCAGCAGCTGGGCTCTGCCATGGAGGGCTCATTGCAGACACAGCTATGAGATGTGACGGTCTGCCACCCTTATGAGTGATTCTATCAACTGCACGTAGCATTGCGCTACGAATTAACAGCTCTCACGTAGATGATGAGGATGCCCTCCATAGCCATCCAAACCATACTGTCCTCCAATGTTCGGCTTCCCATACCGGCTCACATAGAACACAGGCAGGGGAGACAGAGGGAGCGGACACTTGTAGGATAATGACAGTTGGGAGCTGCCCATGGTGCTGAATGTCATGTACTGGGATCCATGGTGCTGAATGTCATGCACTGGGATCCATGGTGCTGAATGTCATGCACTGGGATCCATGGTGCTGAATGTCATGTACTGGGATCCATGGTGCTGAATGTCATGTACTGGGATCCATGGTGCTGAATGTCATGTACTGGGATCCATGGTGCTGAATGTCATGCACTGGGATCCATGGTGCTGAATGTCATGCACTGGGATCCATGGTGCTGAATGTCATGTACTGGGATCCATGGTGCTGAATATCATGTACTGGGATCCATAGTGTGGAATGTCATGTACTGAGATCCATAGTGTGGAATGTCATGTACTGAGATCCATGGTGCTGAATGTCATGTACTGGGATCCATGGTGTTGAAATCTATGGGGCTGAATGTCATGTGCTGGGATCCATGGTGCTGAATGTCATGTACTGGGATCCATGGTGCTGAATGTCATGTACTGAGATCCATGGTGCTGAATGTCATGTACTGAGATCCATGGTGCTGAATGTCATGTACTGGGATCCATGGTGCTGAATGTCATGTACTGGGATCCATAGTGCTGAATGTCATGTACTGAGATACATGGTGCTGAATGTCATGTACTGGGATCCATGGTGTTGAAATCTATGGGGCTGAATGTCATGTGCTGGGATCCATGGTGCTGAATGTCATGTACTGGGATCCATGGTGCTGAATGTCATGTACTGAGATCCATGGTGCTGAATGTCATGTACTGAGATCCATGGTGCTGAATGTCATGTACTGGGATCCATGGTGCTGAATGTCATGTACTGGGATCCATAGTGCTGAATGTCATGTACTGAGATACATGGTGCTGAATGTCATGTACTGAGAACCATGGTGTTGAAATCTATGGGGCTGAATGTCATGTACTGGGATCCATGGTGCTGAATGTCATGTACTGGGATCCATGGTGCTGAATGTCATATACTGAGATCCATTGTGCTAAATGTCGTTTACTGGGATCCATGGTGTAGAATGTCATGTACTGAGATCCATTGTGCTGAATGTCATGTACTGGGATCCACCATAGTGTAGAATGTCATGTACTGAGATCCATTGTGCTGAATGTCATGTACTGAGATCCATGGTGCTGAATGTCATATACTAAGATCCATGTTGATGAATTCTAGGGAATGAAATCCAAGTTGATGAACGTCTTGTACTGACATCCATGGTGCTTAATCCTATGGGGATTAAATGCATGGTGATGAATTATTTGGGGCTGAAATGCATGGTGATGAATTATATGGGGCTGAAATGCATGGTGATGAATTCTTTGGGGCTGAAATGCATGGTGATGAATTATATGGGGCTGAAATGCATGGTGATGAATTCTTTGGGGCTGAAATGCATGGTGATGAATAGTGTTGCTCACGAATATTCGCATTGCGAATATTCGCTACGAATATTGCATATTCGAGTATTCGCGAATATCTCGAATATCGCGGCGAATATTCGCTATTTCGAATATTCGTATTTTTCAAATTTCGCAATAAATTTCGCAATAAAATTCGCAATAAAAATCGCATTCGCGAATACCGAAATTTCGCAATAGCGACATTTCGCATTTTTTTTTTTTTTTTTTATAAAATATAGCGAATATTCGTAAATATCGAATATTCGTGATATTTTATAAAAAAAAATAAAAAATCGCGAAAATTCGCATTAGCGAAAATTCGCATTGGCGAAAATTCGCAATTTTTTTTTTTTAAATATCACGAATATTCGATATTAACGAATATTCGCGAATATTCTTCGAAATATTCGCGAAATATCGCAAAATCGAATATGGCGTATTCCGCTCATCACTAGTGATGAATTATTTGGGGCTGAAATGCATGGTGATGAATTATATGGGGCTGAAATGCATGGTGATGAATTCTTTGGGGCTGAAATGAATGGTGCTGGGATCTATGGGGCTGAAATGCACGACAATGAATCATATGGGGTTGAAATCCATGGTGCTAAATTCTATGGTGCTACATTCTATTGGGCTGAAATCCATGGTGATGAATTCTATGGGGCTGAAATGTACGGTGCTGAATTATATGGGGCTGAAATGAATGGTGCTTAATTCTATGGGTCTGAAACCCAAGGTGCTGGGATCTATGCGCCTGACTTCTATGGGGCTGAAATGCATGGTGCCGAATTCTATGGGGTTGAAATGCATGGTGCTGAATTCTGTGGGGCTGAAATCCATGATGTTAAATTCTATGGTGCTTAAATGCATTGTACTGAAATCCATGGAGCTGAATGTCATGTACTAAGATCCATGGTGCTGATATATATGGGGCTGACATCTGTGAGGCTGAATGTTATGTACTGAGATCCATGGGGCTGAATGTCATGTACTGAGATTCATGGAGCTGAATGTCATGTACTGAGATCCATGTTGCTGGATTTTATGGGGATGAAATCCATGGTGATGAATGTCATGTACTGACATCCTTATGGTGCTTAATTCTATGGGCATTAAATGCACAGTACTGAAATCTATGGGGCTGAAATCTATGGGGCCGAATGTCATGTACTGAAATCTGTAGTGCTTAACCACTTCAATACCCGCCCATTGACAATTGACGGCCAGAGATGGGATCTCCCATCCTAAGTGGCTGTCAAATGACGGCCTGGGCTTTGCAGGTGAATATCTGAATGATGCCTGAAGCCAGAGGCATCACCCAGATATCCTCTTCTTCAGCCGGCGATTCTGCACGACATAAGAATGATCATAGCGGCGGTTCCGCCGCTTGATCGTTCTTACAGGCCGCAGGAGGGGACATCCCCCCCTCCCGCCGCCACCCGCTGCTTCTCCGGGCTCTACCGTTCCTTCGGGGGCCCGGAGAACGAATTGTTCGGCGTCGGCAGGAAGCATAGAGATGACTGGTGACCAGATGGTCACCAGTCATCTCTATAACCGTCGGAGGACCCGGGCGCGATGTGATGACGTCACGCCCGGGTTCCCGTAAGTAAACAAAGCCGCGATTGCGGCTGTAAGCAACCATTCATGAGATCGGTGAATTTTTTTTCACAGATCTCCTGGTTTCCAGCCTGGAGGAGGTCAATAAGACCTCACATCTCCTCTTAAAGAGGACACGTCACACACATTTCCTATTACAAGGGATGTTTACATTCCTTGTAAAAGGAATAAAAGTGGGGAAAAAGAAATTGAAAAAAAGTGTAAAAATAAATAAAAAATAAGTCAAAAAAATAAATAAAATATATAAAAAAAAATTAAAACGCCCCTGTCCCCAATAGCTCGCGTGCAGAAGCGAACGCACACGTAAGTCCCGCCGACATATGTAAACGCCATTTAAACCACATAAGTGAGGTATCGCCGCATGCGTTAGAGTGCCAGCAACAAATCTAGATCTCCTCTGTAAATCTAAACTGGTAACCTGTAAAAAATAAATAAAGCGTTGCCTATGGTGATTTTTTTTAAGTACCGAAGTTTGGCGCCATTCCATGAGTGTGCGCATAATTAAAGCGTGACATGTTGGGTATCTATTTACTCGGTGTAACATAATCTTTCACATAATACAAAAAAATTGGGCTAATTTTACTGTTTTGTTATTTTTTTAATTTTGAAAAATGATTGCGTAAATACTGTGCGAGATAAAACGTTGCAATGACCGTCGTTTTATTCCCTAGGGTGTCTGCTAAAAAAAACATATATAATGTTTGGGGGTACTGCGTAATTTTCTAGCAAAAGAATGATGATTATTACATGTAGGAGAGAAGTGTCAGAATAGGCCCGGTATGGAGGTGGTATAAAAGCCCGGTATTGAAGTGATGAATTCTACGGGGACTAAATGCATGGTGCTGATGAATTCTATGGGGACTGAAATCCACGGTGCTGAATTCTATGGTGCTGAATTCTTTGGGGACTGAAATGCATGATGTTATATTCTATGGTGCTAAAATGCATTGTACTGAAATCCATGGTGTTGAAAATCATGATGTTAAATTCTATGGGGCTGAAATGCATGGTGTTTAATGGCATGGCATGTCGTAGGTATAAGTCCTGTGTTTAATCATCATCAATGCCCTAACAGAATGATTTATATGAGATTCCTTTCACACAAATGACAAATTAGGAAAGTTGAATCTTCTCCCAGATCCATCTGTTTTTCTGTTCTGGTAACATCTGCCTATTCACCTGCATGTGACATGCAGTGCAGTGTGATCTATCTAGTGCACCGATTACCCAGTACAGTGTGTTAGATCTATAAATATCATTCGGATGTAACCTCTTGTTACACAACGCACCTTCAAGCCCCCCTCTCAAAAAAATCCTCATATCCCCGGCTTCTTGTCTGCTTGGTATTTCCCATCCCCCAGCAGCTCTGTCTTCTACAGCTTCCCTTCCCCTGTGACTGGAGGTAGTTCTGAGCTCCTCTTTTAACCCATGCCTACCCAAGGGAGAGTCTCCCCCTGGCAGTACATCAGTGCAACAGATAGCTAGAACCTCTTTGTATGCCCTTTGGAGGGAAATCACCTTCACTTTCATTATTGGTTTTCCCTTTATGAATATTAAATGCGGATTTGACCAGCTAATCTCCAGACATTTAGCAGCAGGTGTGAGTCAGCCTATAGAGGAAGTCATTTACTGTCAAAGCCGTATGAGATCTTGTGAACTTGTGGCTACGCTGCAGGATCAAAATAGAATGTTTAAAACTGTAAAATCACGCATCAAGCCTTATTATACTGCAGGATTTTGCTTCACTAGTAGCGTTTGGGAATCGGGCTGTTTTACAAATGTGTAGATAGATTCTTTATTGCTCTAATTTGACAAGAAAGCAGTTTTGTGTAAATTTAAATTGTGTGAATTTTTCTGCTCATCTTTAGAGCCGGTTCACACAGGGGCGGTATGACTTGCCGAGCGTTTTGGCAAGGTGATCTGCCCACGACTTCAGAGGCGACTTGCAAAATGACTTCTGTATTGAAGTCAATGCAAGTCGCCCTGAAGTTGTCCCAAAGTCGTACAGGAACCTTTTTCTAAGTCGGAGTGACTTGAGTCACTCCTATTAGATTGGTTCCATAGTACAGAGCGGAGAGCTACTTGTCAGGCGGCAAAGTCACCTGACGAGTCGCGCCTGTGTGAACCAGCTCTTAGGGATCTACATAAATGTTGAAATCCGATCTAAACTATCCAATTTGTATCAGTCAGGCCCTTGCACTACATATTTGTTGGTTCATCAGAAGAGACTTACAATAATATTGTAACGCATGGTGAGCTTAAGGCTGGCCATACACAGTTCAGCAGGAACCAGCCAAGATTGGAACCATTAATGGGCAGGCTGAATGTACCAAATTGACCAACAGATCAACTTGGGTACAACCAGCCTGCTGTATTCTCTTACGATTATCGCTAGCAGCTGCTATAGCACTATAGTCACTGTATATTCTCATGGGGAGGGTGAAGCAGACAATTGCTCTCCAGGAGGGATTCCCCTGTCGGCACTGTCTCTGTTGATGTGAGAAAAGTGCAAACTTCGTTCCTGCAACCTGTGGTTTCAGGAAAGGAATTTACACTGTGTATGGCTTGCTTAAGGGTTACCATACATGTTACGATCTGTCTGTACAATCTTTGTGAAATAAACTTTATATTTACCAAGACTATGTGATAGCAAGTCCTAGCTAAACTATCCAATCAGTTTCAATCCAATTAGACAGGTCATTGCAGTACATACTTGTTGGTAGTTCTAAAGGAGATTGTTGCAATATCAGGTTCCAACATGTTTATTGAGCCTAGGTGTGCGATATGTGTTACAATCGGACCATTCAATCTCTGTACAATCAACCTAAGATCTACCAGGACCATGTAATATAGGGGCTATCATCAAGCATGAATCCTGATAAAGCAAATTTGTTGAAACGCATTGAAAAACGCATTAAAAAAAGTTATAATGAGTGAAATACGTATTTGACCCCCTTCGCAAAACATGACTTACTACTTGGTGGCAAAACCCTTGTTGGCAATCACAGAGGTCAGACGTTTCTTGTAGTTGGCCACCAGGTTTGCACACATCTCCGAAGGGAAGCATAATGTTCCCACCTCCCTGGACGGTTCATAGACAGCACACATAGCCAAACACAGCGAGTTGAGTTGATGCTAAAGAGCTCAATTTTGGTCTCATCTGACCACAACACTTTCATCCAGTTCTCCTCTAAATTATTCAGATGTTCATTGGCAAACTTCAGATGGGCCTGTACATGTGCTTTCTTGAGCAGGGGGACCTTGCAGGATTTCAGTCCTTCACGGCGTAGTTTGTTACCAATTGTTTTCTTGATCATGATCATTAAAACTCCACAAGGTGAGATCTTGCATGGAGCTCCAGACAGAGGGAGATTGACAGTTATTTTGTGTTTCTTCCATTTGCAAATAATCGCACCAACTGTTGTCACCCTCTCACCAAGCTGCTTGGCGATGGTCTTGTAACCCATTCCAGCCTTGTGTAGGTCTACAATCTTGTCCCTGACATCCTTGGACAGCTCTTTGGTCTTGGCCATGGTGGAGAGATTGGAATCTGATTGATTGATTAATTGATTGCTTCTGTGGACAGGTGTGTTTTATACAGGTAACAAGCTGACATTAGGAGCACTCCCTTTATAAAAGTGCTCCTAATCTCAGCTTGTTACCTGAATAGAAGACACCTGGGAGCCAGAAATCTTGCTGATTGATTGGTGATCAAATACTTTTTTTCCCCTCACTGTAGTTGTTGGTAGATTTTAACCACTTAAGGACCGCCGCATGTACATTTACGTCGGCAGAATGGCACCGACAGGCACATCAACGTATATATACGTTGGTGCCTTGGGGGGGATCGGGGGTCCGATCGGACCCCCCCCGTACATGCGGCGGTCCGCGCGGCTGCAGGAGCGATCCGACAAGAGGGGGCGGCTATCCGTTTTCACCCGCCCCCTCCGGATCGCTCCCAGCCAATGCGCGCGCCCGCCCGCCCTGTCACTTCCTCCTCCTGTGTAAACACAGGAAGGAGGAAGCTATCTGATCTCTCCCTCGGCGTTTGTTTCAAGCGCCGCTGAGGAGAGATCACAACACAGCAAGTAAGTCTGCACCAACAGCACATTTACACACACACAAAATCACATTTAACCCCCGCGATCGCCCTCCCCCTGTCACAGTGTCACTGAATGCAGTAATCATACATGTATGATTACTGTATTTAGTGTCAGTGTGACAGACAGTGTGACAGTCAGTTAGTGTTAGTGTCAGGGTAGCCCCCCCACCCCCCCCCAATAAAGTTTTAACCCCTTGATCACTGCCCTAGTTAACCCTTTCACTCCCTATTGCCAGCATCACTAAGCGATCATTTTTCTGATCGCTGTATTAGTGTCGCTGTTCCCGCTAGGTAGCTAAAAAAAATTTAATGCGATTTTTTTTTTTACTAAAGACATGTGGCTAAATAAATGTTGGCCTAAATGTTTGACTAAAATTTAGTTTATTGTTTTTTTATTATAACAAAAAGTAAAAAATATTGATTTTTTTTCAAAAATGTCGCTCTATTTTTGTATATAGCGCAAAAAATAAAAATCGCAGAGGCGATCAAATACCACCAAAAGAAAGCTCTATTTGTGGGAAAAAAAAGGACGTGAATTTTGTTTGGGAGCCACGTCGCACGACCGCGCAATTGTCTGTTAAAGCGACGCAGTGCCGAATCGCAAAAACCCCTTGGGTCATTTGCCAGCGTATTGGTCCGGGTCTTAAGTGGTTAAGGAGATTGCACAATCAGATTGAAAAAATGCGCGATGAATAGTATCTATAGTTTGAGTAGTTGAACATTTCAAGGGTATATTTATAAAAAGCAGAAAGCGCAAAATTGGCATTACCTATTGCAACTTATTAAATTCCTACCCTCATATTGACAGTTGGATCCTGACTAGTTTCTAGAGGTGACATGTTTTCATCAATCTATTTTCAAGAAATTCTTCCCCAATCATAATATTCCATATACATTCTTAGACCTCTTGTACATGGGCGTCTGCCCAGAAAACCCCAGGGCTGCGTACAACTGCCCATAAACATGAATAGCTGTATGCAGGTATACGCTGGTGCTCACTTAAACATGATAATGGACTTTTTGCAAAATAAAGAAATTTTTCACCTGTGCTTTTTCGGGCAGGGGGAAATACACTGGAATTTACACTGCACTGACTCGGGAACACAAGGTCTTTTACATGTTATGTTAGGAAATGTATATATTCTTACTTAAAGAAGAATCCCAGGCATGGCATATTTTAACATATAGCTTGTACCAATGTAAATATGAATATACCATACCTAGCCAATACCCCTAGAAGCTGGAAAGCCAGTGATCTCCACTTGCTTCCAGGTCCTGTGCTGAGTGGCCAGCCTTGTAAACACGGAGGTCGGCTGCTCAGCATGGGCACCATTTAGTGAATGGTTTGCATTTTCTGAATGAATACAAAGCATTCTCTGATTGGTTGAGGGGGAGTGGAGGATGACGTCATGCTCTCTCCGCCTTATCCAAAACACTTTTCATTTATCCAGAAAATCAAGGGAACAGTTGACTCCCTGTCATTTTGTTTTTGCTGTCTTTGTTCCTGATGTGGAGATTCTCCCTTTCTTTTTTTTGTCCTGTAGCCATTTTAACAGGAGATGCAGAGAAATCATTCAAAAGGGAAATCTATTTTAATAACTTGCAGTGTATTGGCACTCACTTTGGCCTCTTTCACACGGGCAGCGGTAAAAACATGTGGCTGAGCTACATTTTTGCTTTCCCCCCGGCCACCCTTCTGCAGTGTAAAACAATAACTGGAGGAGGCTTTTCACATGTTACGGCAAATTTAATGTGGCACACTAAGTTCACAGGCAACTCTGGCTATCCTGCTTGGCCATGCAAGTCAATGGGACTGTGCCTCAACTGTGAACCAAACACTTGGTTTGTAGCTGCGGTACATTAGCTCCATTATAAATTGCCACTAAGCAAACATTGAGGCTGGGTTCACACTATTGCGAATTGTATGCAGGATCCCCACATCCACATCCAATTCGCAATAGCAGGAGAATGTGAATGACTCTCTATGGAGCCGGTTCACATATCTCAGATGCGGCTCTGGTGCTAATTTGCACAGGAGCCCTGTGCGTCTTTTGGTCTGAATTCAGCCCAAAATTCTGGATGAAATCAGACCTGAGACGGTGAACCAGGATACACAGGACCCCTGGTGGGAGCTGCATCGGCATCCAGTGTGAAAAGGAGCCTAGATAAATGAAACAGGAATTCAGGAGGCAAAAGGATAGCCTCCTGAATGCTTGACAGCTACTGTTTGGCAACACTCCACTCCACAATAGATCACTTTTCAGAGCATTGGCTAGTACAAACCTAGCCTGACTGTTGTGTCTCTTGTACAGGAAATGGGAGGCAATTTCCCCAATGGCACAAAATTCCGATCAGGGGTTCAATCCTTTATCTTTGGCTATAGATACACACTAAAGAGGTATTAAACCCAAAGCCCAAAATGTATTATATTGCAGATTGCCAATCATTAGATGTGGCACTGCACCAGTTTTATTTTCTTAAAATAGATTTTGCACTGGGAGTGGATTCTTGGCATACAGTCAAGACAGCCAATTGGAGGAAAGGCTCACATCCCCCCCTCACCACATAGGCAAAGAAATGAAGGAATGCGCAGAACTGTGCTGTGACAAGACAAGCTATCTGCTAATCTATTTATAGCACCCACCCTGACACAAATTTGGTTTAATCTTGGTTGATGGAGAACTTGTCAGAAGTTTTTATGCCAATAACAGAGCAATAAAACAGCAGAAAGACACTGGACTTGGTGCTTTGGAGAGAGATAAGAAAACACTACAGATATATGTGCTTAGGTCTCCTTTGATAAATCGCAATGAAATCATGCCCCGACATATGTGAACCAAGCCTTAATCTACTTTAAAACTTGACAGGGGTTCTAACCCTTTCACACTCTTCAAAAATAACAAAACAAAAAAAGTTTGGCTATGCATACACTTTAATCCCCCTTTCACACTGAGGCGGTTTTCAGGTGTTTTAGCGCCAGAAATAGCATCTAAATAATGTCTGAAAAATGTCTACCATTATTTTTAAGTGTGACTTTTCACACTGGGGTGGTGCGCTTGCAGGACATTAGGAAAAGTCCTGCAAGCAGGATGTTTGGGGTGGTTCGGGAGCTCTGTGTACAGTGCTCCCAAAACGCCCTGCCCATTGAAACGAATAAGCAGGGCTTCCAAAGTGCCTGAAATGTGCTTCAGAATCGCCGCAACACAGGCGTTTGGGGTTTAAAGTGCTGCAAGAGCGCTGCAAAAACGAGCAGCGCTTTAGCGCTAAGGGCCGGGCACTGCAGTGTAAAAGTAGCCTAATGCAGCATACACACGATCAGAAATTCCGACAAGAAAAGTTTGATGCGAGCTTCTGGTCAGAAATCTGACTTTTTCTGCAGGATTTTACGGCAGCAAAAATTTGAGAGCTGGTTCTCAATTTTTCCGACAAGAAAAGTTCTTGTCGGAAATTCCGATCTTCTGTATGCAATTCCAACGCGCAAAAAAAACACGCCTGCTCGGAATCAATTTGACGCATGCTCGGAATCATTGAAATTAATTTTTCTTGGCTCGTTGTAGTGTTGTACGTCACTGCGATCTTGACGGTCGGAATTTTGGCTGACTGTGTGTACGCAACAAGAGTTTGAACCAACATTTCGTCGGGATAAAAATCCACGGTTTTCTTGTCGGAATTTACGATCGTGTGTACGGTGCAAATTTAACACTTGTTAGGTGCACACAATATATTTTCCAAACTGTACAAGTCTGGATTGAAAACTTTTAATTTATACCTAACTTTAATATGGTGTCACTAATTGTATCTTGGTTTGTTGTGGTGCTAGACTCTTATTTTGAAAAAAAAAAAAATCAGTAGGCGGAATTTTAACTTCATCTACAAAATGGGGGGTTGTTGCCTATAGCTACCCATCTAGTTCCAGCTGATGTAACACCAGCTCCTTTCCTCTATTCCCAGTGGGTAAAGTTTCATGTTTTATACAGCCCAGCATGTAACAAGTTGTGCTGGCTGTCTCAGACAAACGTATTCCATCTGTATTAGCTTAGGCATCATCTAGTTTTGATACGTGTTATTTCAAAATATTTTTCTCCTTGTTCAAGTTGCAATATTTTGTGCCATGGGGTATTCAGAAAACTAGGTCATCCAATTCAATCTAGTTTATCAAATACAGTTTCATCTGATAAAACCAGCTTTCAGCGATGCCTTCTCAGCAGCAGTAGTGGAAGCCTGCATTATAATGGAAAAACTGAATGATCCTACACTTGCTGCTTAGCAGACAACGCTGTGTTTCCACACTGAGTTGGGATTAGGACCATTTAGCCAACTTCATCAGTTGTCTAATTTAAAGTCTCTGCTTCGGAAATCACAACTAGAAAGACTGTTCTTGCTTTTAAAGAAACAGTAGTGACACTTAATAATTAAAATTCAGAAAGCACAAGTCCTTAAAATGATACTAAACACACAGGGCTAGATTCAGGAAAGAGTTTCGACGGCGTATCTCCAGATACGCCGTTGTATCTCTGCGTCTGAGCCCTCCTATCTATGCGACTGATTCATAGAATCAGTTACGCATAGATTTCCATTAGATCCGACTGGCGTAAGTCTCTAAAGGCCCATACACACGGTAGGACATCCAACAAAATTTCCCTTGGATTTTTGTCCTAATTGATTTGTCCGGTCACACCCATAGCATACACACAGTCAGACTTTTCTGCAAACTTTTCTAAAACTTTCCCATTGTCACGTGGTTTTTCTGCTCTTTTCTGCTCTTTACCGCCACCCTTTGGTTAACTTCTGCTATTGTTGGTTGATTTTAACATTGGTTCTGAGCATGCGTATTTGCACTTTGTACAAAAGTTGGTTGGATTGCTGTACACACGGTCACACAAGGCACCATCGGACTTTTGTTGCCGAAAAGTTGGTCCGTTCGCAGACCCAACTTTTTGTTGGATGAAACCTGAAAAAGTTGGTCTGATGGAGCGTACACACGATCAGACAAATTTGAAAAGTTGCAGATTTTGAAGTTGGTTGGCCAAAAGTCTGACCGTGTGTATGGGGCTTTACGCCGTCAAATCTAAGTGTCATTTTTTTTACGCTGGCCGCTAGATGGTGTTCCCGTCGATTTATGTGTCGAATTTGCAAATGAGATACATTCCCAAACGTACGCACGGCCGGTGCATTTTTTTTTACGTCGTTTGCATAAGCGTAACTCCGGCGTAATGTTATCCCTGCTATATGAGGCACAGCCAATGTTAAGTATGGACGGCATGCCGGCGTATTTTTTCCTGTCGTTTACGTCATTTGCGTAAAACGTTTGCGAATAGGGCTTTGCGTAAGTGACGTTCACGTCGTTTTCATTGAGTATTTGCATGGTGATTTGGAGCATGCGCACTGGGCTACGTTCCCGGCTGGCGAATGCGCAGTTCGTTCGGCGGGGGCGCGCTTAATTTAAATAGAAGACGCCCCCTACCTTCCCATTTTGCATTACACCGGCCTATTTACGCTACGCCGCCGCAACTTACGGAGCAAGTGGTTCGAGAATACAGCACTTGCCCGTAAAAGTTGCGGCGGCGTAGTCAATCAATCTACATGTAATATCTAACCCCCATTGTGTTTAGCTGGTTAGTGGGCAGGGAGGAGAAGGGAGGGAATGGGCTGTCATTTACCATTGTGTATATGCCCACGTATGGGACTCTATAGGGCTGCTCAGATGTGATAGGGAGGAAATGCTCAGCATTGAAACTCACTGGAAACTGAGCATGTGCAGAGTTGCCACCAAAGCTGTAAAATCCCTAGCTGAATTGGGGACATGGACAGAAGGTGGAGATAGAGAAGAGCAGGCTTAAGCTGTTTTTTTTTTTTTTGCAGAATACAGAAGACCAATCCCACACTGAGTGAGTATGGACAGCATGTAATATATCTATGTACCCATCTACTGTATTTATAGTTTTTCATGATGTGGGTTTAGTGACACTTTAAAATCTGAATAGTTAAGACTGTGTTCACCTTTAAAAAAAAATATATCCAAAATCTGGTGCACCATAGTTGCCTGCTGATTTTATTGCTAGTAATTTACTAATCATATGATTGCATCATTGAGCTCAAACACGGGTTTAAAACTTACAGAAAAAAGTCAGTAGGGCCATTCATATAGTGGTAATCAGAGGTCATTCTGATAACAATAAAAGAAGACTGGGATGTGCAGCAGTCAGTTTTTATTCATATTGTGCTATATAACACCAGGAATTCACATTGCTATACAAAAACTGTATAATGACATTACAAATAAACATTTAAAGGAGTTGTAAAGGGAAAAAAATGTTTTGCTGAAATGACTGTTTACAGGGTATAGAGACATAATAGTTAACTGATTCCTTTTAAAAACTATTAAAAATAGATAAAAATCAATTATATCTAGTTTTTGTTTTTCCATGTTTCCTGCTTTTCTGCCGTACAGAGCCACAGAGACACAGGGCAGTGATGGTTTGGAAAACTAAACTGATTGGTGCTGAGGGGTTTTAGACACACAGTAATCACACCTCCTTGATTAGTGACCACAGAGAGAAAGCTCCCAGCACTGTGGTTATAAGGAAACAGAAACACAACCAGGAAGTGTGGAGATCAGAGAAGAATTACAGCAACTTGAGAGCAAAAACGAACAATGAGGACATGAAAACAGCACCCCATGGTGCAGTTGAAGCTTTCTTTGATTGAAAATGTAACAAAAAACTCAGTTTTGAACCTGATGCCACATACACGCGATCGTTTTTTTTTTTATGTCATTAAAAGCGATCGTGTGTGGGCACCAGAGCATTTTTCACGATGTAAAAAATGGGCATTAAAAATTTAGAACATTGTCGTTTTTAACATCGTAAAATATTGCCGTGTGTGGGCTTTAACGACGTGAAAAAAACGTGCATGCTCGGAAGCAAGGTATGAGACAGGAGCGCTCATTCTGGTAAAACTAGCTTTCGTAATGGAGTAAGCAAACTCATCATCCTGTAACGGACTGAAAAGCGCAAATCGTCTTTTACTAACACAAAATCAGCAAAAGCAGCCCAAAGGGTGGCGCCATCCGAATGGAACTTCCCCTTTATAGTGCCATTGTACGTGTTGTACGTCACCGTGCTTTGCTAGAGCATTTTTCTTTTCACAATCATAATAAAAATGCTAATTTTCACTTGAGTACTGTATGTCGTTGTTGTTGAGTTGTTTCTTTCTCTTGTATGTTGTGAAATACCTTAATAAAAAGAACTTTAAAAAAAAAAAAATGCTCATTTTACGAGAACATACCTCCTTAAAACAATAGGTCTTCCTAAAGCTGCTTTAATCAATCTTCAAACCAGCAATAATAATAAGCATTTTTTTTTCTACATTAAGAAAAGGGAAGCTCTCAGAAACTGAGAACTACCGAAGTTATAATATAATTAGCTGTAACATATTACATTTATGTAAACAAGTAGTGTGCCTCCATCCATTCTCAAAGGAGAACAGATTGTGGATCCATTCCACTGAGAAATCACTGTCCGTCAACATGGCTTACTTAACACTTTATACCTTAATTGGTGATTGGTGATGCGTTTACAGAGATAACGAATTGAAGTTGAATAAAGGTGATCATACATGGACCAGTTATCTTGTCAGATTCAGTCATTTAAAAAGCAATTTACTTATAATTTCCATATATCTTGGGTGAAAGTGATTCCAACTGCCAGCTGCTATCTCTTTTTAGCAATACTGAACTGTATGTATGTTAGATGGCAGTGTATGTTGTTATCTATCATCACACAACCACTTTCCAGGATTATTCCGAGATTTGTCTTGGGTGCCATTTGTCTTCAGATTCAGACATATGCTGGCCGGGAAAATTATCTGGTACATGGACCAGGTCTACTATCAGGGCAATAAAGGCATTATTACTGTAAAGGGACTGGGCATAAATCTTCCAAGCTGAAGCCATCTAAGCTTTAAACAACCTAATATGCAAGGGAATGGCTACTGCTTAAAGATGTGGATGTTTTCAGGCAGCAAATATAGTGAATGGGGCAGGGCTTAGGCTAATATATGTTCTAAAAGAGAAAAAAATATATATTTTTAAATGTCTGCATAACCTCTGATCCCAACTGCATAATAGGCTTAGAGAGCTGGGGGTGGAGACTGCAGGTTGGAGTGTTAGCAGATGGCAAAATAACAGCACACTGACCTTCCCAGTGATTAGCTGTGCAGGGGTTATGTCAGTACAAGTCTGACCATTGGAGGACACACACAGAAAACTGACTACACTGAGATGGATGTGCTTCCATGCCTAGCATGGTCAGTTTGAAATAGAAAAGCAGGGGGACTGGCAGGATCACTGTTTTTTTTTTCATACTTAGGAAGCAATGCAAAGAGAACAAAATGCTTTTTATAACAATTGCAGTCATACCCAAAAATATTGGCACCCCTGCATTTCTGTCAGATCATGCACCACTTTGCCCATAAAATTGATGCATTTACAAATCTTTAGGCATTCTCATGTTTATTTCTTTTGTTTGTATTGGTATGACACAAAAAAGTGGAGAAACAAAAAGTAAAATCTGACACAATATCGGCAAAACTCCAAAAATAGACTGGACAAAATTATTGCCACCGTCTCAAAATTGTAGGAAATAATTGCATTCCAAGGTTGTGATTGTACTGTAATATATGCATATGTATTACCGTATTTTTCGATCCGCATAATGCAATTTCCCCCCCAAAAGGGAGAAAGTCTGTGCATCTTATGGAGCAAATACTTACCAGCCTCCACACCCCCTCGTCGCCATATTAGAATACCATTGCGCGGCTTCTCTGTGGAGGAGAGAGGACAGGATGTGAGGCGTATCTTGGCAGGGGCATACCAAGGAGGAGCGGTCCGTCCCGTCAGTAGCGTCGCTATGGGGTTGCGCTCCGTACCCCAGTCTAATGACACCCGCAAGAGGTAACACCATCCAGAGAGCAGCAAGAGCACTGGCTGCTGCCTTTGGTCCTTTTTTTTCCAGCCGAAACACCCCTGACGCCGTGGCCTGGTCCAGTCTGTCACTTCCTCCTCCTACCACGAGCAGCTGCTGCTGCAAGCTGTGTCCCCAGTCCTCTGGACCCTCCTAGCTGCCCCCCGCCTGAGTGTATCTGAGGCTGAGAGCCAGCCAGCCTCCCACCGGCGGAGGGGGTTGTGTATTGTAATTTGTAATGGCAGCGTACTGCCTGAGGTGAGCTGCTGATAAGGGGGTAGGAGGTGTGGGCTGGCATGGTATCCACTACTCAGTCACCTGAGCTGGTGTGAGAAGAGGCTGAAGCGGTGTATGTGTCTGCCCTGCCATCCTGAGCTTATCTGGGAAGGGGCTAAGTTGCTGTGTCCAACACCACCACCCAGGTATAGTGTAGCTGAGCTGATTTGATAGTGGGGGTGGTATTGCTGTGTGTCCACCACCCACCTATAGTAGTATTAGTAGTAGTATAATAAAATTAAATATTTTAGTACACCATTTGGTTCAGAATATTTTTTCCCTTGTTTTCTTCCTCTAAAATGTAGGTGCATCTTATGGTCAGGTGCGTCTTATAGAGTGAAAAATACGGTAATTAACAGGTGTTGACAACATAGAAATCACACCGGCAACCTGTTAAAACGGTGAAAAACTTACTGTGGAGGTAGGCTTCTCTAAGGCCGCGTACACACGATCAAATCTGTCTGCTGGAAACGGTCTGCTAGACCGTTTCAGCAGACAGATTCGATCGTGTGTACGGGCAAACAGACGGATTTGGCCACCCGACAGATTTCAAAGCATGCTTTGAAATCTGTCGGCTGGGAACCCGTCCGCCCGACATGTCTGCTGGTTAGTACACTTACCAGCAGACATGTCGTCTCGCACCGGCGCCGAATGGATTTGGCGCATGCGCGGAAGTGTTTTACTTCCTGGTGCGGTGACGTGGCGGCGTCAACGTCACCGCCACGTCACCGACACGTCAGCGCGCCGTCTGCTGGCGGGGATTTTGGTTTGCTCGTGTGTACACGCGAGCAAACCAAAATCCAAACAGATAGATTTGTTCAAATCGGTCGGACAGACCGTTTTGAACAAATCTATTGCCTCGTGTGTACGAGGCCTAAGGCCTCGTACACACAATCAAATCTGTCTGCTGGAAACGGTCTGCTAGACCGTCCCAGCAGACAGATTCGATCGTGTGTACGGGCAAACAAACGGAATTGGCCACCCGACAGATTTCAAAGCATGCTTTGAAATCTGTCGGCTGGGAATCCGTCCGCCCGACATGTCTGCTGGTTAGTATGCTAACCAGCAGACATGTCTTCTCGCACACGCGCCGAATGATTTCGACGCATGCGCCGAAGTGTTTTACTTCCTGGTGCGGTGACGTGGCGGCATCAACATCACCGACACGTCAGCGCGCTGTCTGCTGCCGGGGATTTTGGTTTGCTCGTGTGTACACGCAAGCAAACCAAAATGCCAGCAGACAGATCTGTTCAAATCGGTCGGTCCGACCGATTTGAACAGACAAATTTGATAGTGTGTACGAGGCCTTACACCTCTAACTCAGGAACCCTGGTAAGGTGACAGGAGCACAGAGTAAAAACATTTTTTTTAAGAAAAAGATCATATTACAAGGGATAGTGCAACGTTTCGGAGCCACGCAGGGCCCCTTCATCAGGCATGTGATAAGGTGCAACAGTGTCAAAGCAGAATATAAATACAATAGCCACCAATCAAAACAGGTAAAAGATGAAAAAAAAAAAGAAAGAGTTCACAACCCCATCTATGTGAAGTATGTGTGGTGCCAGGCTTCCGCCAAAAATCATTAAAAAATAACAGGCATCAAAGAAACCACCAATGAGTATGAGCAATACAACTACATTATTGCAGAACACAGTTCGCACGCTTGGCGTGAGTGTCCGTGCATTAAATCGGGCATACCAGCCAGATGTGCCCGATCAAAGCAAACCGCCGCTAGGACCCTGCGGTCATGTTGCTGCCCAGCAGTCTTCCGGAGCACAACCATCTCTAGGGTTTACAGAGAATGGTCCGAAATAGAGAAAATATCCAGTAAGTGGCAATTATATGGATGAAAATGCCTTGTTGATGTCAAAGGTCAGAGGAGAACCGGCAGACAACCAAGGTTTGTAGAATACCATCTCTGAATGCATAAAACATTGAACCCTGAAGCAGATGGGCTACAGCAACAGAAAACGGCACTGAGTGCCACTCCTGTCGGCTAAGAACAGGAAACTGAGGCTACAATTTCCACAGGCTCACCAAAACTGGACATTACAAAATTGGAAAAAAATTGCCTGGTCTGATGAGTCTCGATTTCAGCTGTGACAATCTGATGGTAGGGTCAGAATTTGGCGTGAATAACATGAAAGCATGGATCCATTCTGCCTTGTATCAATGGTCCACGGTGATGGTGTAATGATGTTGGGGATATTTTCCTGGCACACTTTGGGCCCGTTAGTACCAATTGAGCATTGTTTAAATGCTACAACCTACCTGAGTATTGTTGCTGACCATGTCCATCTCTTTATGACTACAGTGTACCCATCTTCTGGCAGGATAATGCACTATGTCACAAATCTCAAATTATCTCACCACTGGTTTATTGAACATGACAATGAGGTCACTGTACACCAATGGCCTCCACAGTCACCAGATCTCCATCCAATAGAGCACCTTTGGGATGTGGTAGAATGGGAAATTTGCATCAATGTGCAGCCGACGAATCTGCAGCAACTGCGTGAGGCTATCATGTCCATATGAACCAAAATCTCTGAGGAATGTTTCCAGTACCTTGTTGAATCTATGCTGTGAAGGCAGTTCTGAAGGCAAAAGTGGGTCCAACCCGGTTCTAGCAAGGTGTACTTAATAAAGTGGTCTGTGTGTGTATAATGCATTGAAATCCTAATTATGAAAGCAAACTAAAACAAAACTTTTAGGCAAATAGGTGTTAAACCCGTTCCGTGGAAGCCCAGCACACAGGAATACAAGTTTTGTCAGACCTGCCAATCAGCTGACCGGAGGAACATCCATTGCTGCTTTTGCCATCATTGTCAGTGTTAGAAAAATTGCATACCTTTTTGGCTGTAGAAGCCTTATTAAAGTCAATAGCTCTCTGTTTTAGCAAAATGTCCAGTTCTGAGGTGCAGGTTTTCTTAAACTAATCATCAGAGTTCCAGAAAGTGTGTGGGGGTAGGCAAGATGTTTCCCATTACTCTTTGAAAAACCCTTTTAATAAATACCTTCCATCTCGTCCTGTATTAATGGCCTAATATGTACAAGCTCTTTACACATGGCTCTGACATTTCTGGCCTTGTTCCACGATGATTAATGTGATTTTCATCTAAAGCTTTTATTCTTTGTAGCTTTCACTTCCATCTCATAGCTTGTTATTTTTGTAATGATAAAAAGTAAAAGTGAAGGACATCCTGCAATGGATAGTCTTGTACTGTTTGTACCTAATACCAGAACTCTCTCACTTTATGAATGCATCATGGAAACAAAGTAAAGAAAGGCTGTTGACCATACATTTCTTGTGGGCATAAATATTTCCTATATGCTGTTGTGTGAATCTTTGAGTATGCACTTACAGTGTTTTCTTTCACTTACAGGTTTTACTGGGACCTCACTATGTTACTGCTTATGGTGGGAAATCTAATCATTATTCCAGTAGGCATCACTTTCTTTAAGGAGGAGAACACCCCAGCTTGGATTGTTTTTAATGTTGTCTCTGACACCTTTTTCCTTGTGGATCTGGTTCTGAACTTTCGAACTGGCATAGTAGTAGAAGACAATACAGAAATTATCCTGGATCCACAACGCATCAAGATTCGCTATCTAAAAAGTTGGTTCCTTGTGGACTTTGTATCCTCCATTCCTGTGGACTATATATTTCTTATTGTA
This sequence comes from Rana kukunoris, assembly GCA_029574335.1. NCBI lineage: Eukaryota > Metazoa > Chordata > Amphibia > Anura > Ranidae > Rana > Rana kukunoris. Next base: position 101,145,822 of record CM056051.1, read on the forward strand.
GAAACACGTATTGACTCAGAGGTTTATAAGACTGCCAGGGCCTTAAGAATTGTCCGTTTCACTAAAGTGCTAAGTTTGCTACGTCTTTTAAGACTTTCCAGGCTCATCCGGTACATTCATCAATGGGAGGAGGTAGGTCTTCTGTTTTTGTCTAACTGCATTTTTTAGTCTAAAGCATGGGTCCTCAAACTACGGCCCTCCAGCTGTTCAGGAACTACAATTCCCATCATGCCCTAGTCATGTCTGTGAATGTCAGAGTTTTACAATGCCTCATGGGACTTGTAGTTCCGCAACAGCTGGAGGGCCGTAGTTTGAGGATCCCTGGTCTAAAGGCAGGAACACACAATCCAATGTTATGGCCATAAATTTCTAATGGACGTATTGTGTCGGATAATATGACCGTGTGTATGCTCCATCACACAATTGTTGGCTGAATAAACGACAACAGATGTTGGCTGTTCAAGCTCACCAACTGACTGACAATAAATCTGTTACGTCGGTTTATCCGATCATGTGTACACAAATCTGTCCAACTAAAATCAAAAGTACAAACACACATGCTCAGAACCAATGTTAAACATTACGACAACATTAGCAAAAGTTGCCCAAAGGGTGGCGTTAAAGAGCAGAAAAAACACATATTTAGGTTTTGTTGGCTGAAAATGTTGTGCCGTCTGTATGCAGAACAAGTTCACTGCCAACACCCTTTGGACCAAAATCCACGGAAAAGTCAGCTGGAAGTCCGATCGTGTGTACGAGGCTTTACCTAATCGTATAGCAGATAATTTTGATTTATAATTTTTGATTTCAATTATTATATATACTTTGCTTCTGACACGTTATATAACCCTTCTCAGATGGATTACATCATTCACCTGATCACTACCATTGTTATGCACATCTCAGTTTGGCTCTATCCATTTCTTAATTCTGAATATTTCTCTCTGTAGATTTTCCACATGACTTATGACCTGGCAAGTGCTGTAGTACGCATTGTTAATCTAATTGGCATGATGTTACTGCTTTGCCACTGGGATGGCTGCTTGCAGTTTTTAGTGCCCATGTTGCAAGATTTTCCTGACAAATGCTGGGTATCGCTGAACCGCATGCAGGTAAGTCTAATAATATTTACTTGAGAAAAGTCTGTAATAAATACGTTTTAATAAATGTGATGGTTTAGGTCAGTCTGTGAAAAAACATATCAGGAAGTGTTTCTTCTTCACTGGACAGTTTCCAACTGTGAAGGGTAGTTAAAGCATTTATTTTTCACAGAAAATGTAATTATCGCAGCTGGTATTTTTAGGCTTCTGCCCAAATGTCTGACATCCAAAGCAATACCAAGTTTTGTTACAGCGTTATAAAAAAATAAAGCGTATGAATACCCCAAACTTTTATTTTTACTTTTGCATAGTGTGGAAGGGTTAGAGTGTGTGTGTACATTTTGTATGCAGAGTAGCTGTGTGCAGAGTGGGGAGTGCAGAAGAGTAAAGGGCTGGTGCTGGATATGTAAGCAGAGGAGCCAGCAAGACATGCAGAGAAGGGTGCAGAAAGGCAGCAGCAGTGGTCAGATGAGAGCAGTAACCCCCTCCACAGAGGAGAGGTTCCAGAGAGGCAAGTGTGAAGCACAGTGGCAGTATAGAAATGGTCAATACAGCTGGCAGTAGGAGTTTGTGCATAGGGAAATGAGTGCAGAGAACCAGCAGCAATGAGTAAACCAAGGGAGAACTGTGGTGTGTTTGATGAGGAGTGGGAGGTCAGATATGTGAAGAGGAGTCAGAACAGGCACGGTTAGGTGTGTGAAGACACACAGGAGCAGACTTGGAGAAATAAGTACGTTTGTGCAGAGTAGACAGGACGGGGGCTTTCGTGCACTGTACCGAGAATGGCAAAGGTAGACACTGACAGGAACCGCAGCACCCTGCAGTTGTCTTGGAAACCTGGGGCTCCCCATCTTCTTCCAGAGAGACTAGGAGCAGCATTGGCAGGATTTTTGCATGCAGGGATCCTGGGAGGCGGAGAAGGAGGATGGCAAATTAGAAATCCCAGAGGAAAGGATTAATGAAAGTAAGCGCATCATGATAGGATGTATTTGGGCAGTGGGGAGTGTGAGGGCACCAGATGTTCAGAAAAGAAAAAAAAAATCCCTACTTTTGTCAGAATTACTCAATGGCAAAATTAAACTATGATGACCAAACAATACTCTAACTTCGCTTTTATATTATTAAAGTGTGTGTCAAGCCAAAAACAGTTTTTCTAATTTTAGTCAGAGTGGGGACAATTAGAACAGCTGTCAGGATTTCATTGCTATCCAGGGCTCCATTGGAGGCATTTGCCCTCGATTCCTATTCAGCTGACAACAGTTTTACCAGATAGGAAATTGGGGAACATGGACATAGACAGAAATACAAATCCACTCTACCAAAGGAAAACATTTTTATTTCTATGTTGCTGTCAGCGAGTCTACTTCAGTTTCTATGTGGTAAAATGATGTCACCTGGACAATCCCTCTAAAGGAGCTCTAGATAGCTGTAAAAAAAAGGTCAGGGGTTCTAAACCTTGTTGACTATATCCAAAACCCCTTCGCGTTACTGTCCCCTCCCTTTATATCAGTGCCCCCAGTAACCCCCTTTGCATATCATTCCCCTTTCCCCTTTACATCAGTGTCCTCAGCCCCTTTCCAGCAACCAGCCCCCCCCCCCCCTTTCCATTACAGCCCCTTCCCAGTCATTTCCTACACAGCAGGGCAAAGGGCCAGTGGCACAGCAGGTCTGGATTGATGACGGGAGCTGCCTAACCTCTCTTGTTAACAAGCAGGTGATTGGTGCTAGGACCAACATGCATCCTTGGGGCACTTAGGAGAGTGCACGTGGGCTGCTAAAGGGGTGCAGTGGTTCAGATAGAACAATCACACATTGTTGTTTAACTGCCTTTGAATTTTTGGCTATAACAACAGTTCAGTTCCTGCAGCATGGGGAGGGGAATACAATTTTTTCCATAATATGGAAAGCTTAAGTGTTAACTCCAGTGGTACAATGACAAAGAGTAATGAGGAGAAGACAACATATTACAAGGGGTCTTTGGTCTGGATAGTTATTTGTTAGTGTAACACCTAGAACTGTACTTTAAAGCAACAAGAACCACATGAATGTTGTATGTATAATACAGAACACATGGTGCTTCACTTGTCTTAACATATACATGTCAAATGAAGATCATCTTGTCTTTGTTCTTGGCGAGTTGAGCACCTGTCTGCGATACTGGATACTGTTAGGTAGTCCTTGTTAATGTAACAGAAACCCAGGGATTAATGTTTCAAGATTAACATTTAAGCAGAATGTGGAAATACATTTTCAAAAGTTGGTACATTAAAGCGGAGTTTCACCCTAAATATAAGCCCTCCCATGTGATCCAGCATACTGGCGTCAGCGCCAGTATGCTGTTTTTTTTTTTTTTAAATCCATGTACTTACTGTCTTATGCAGAATTTTATTTTTTTTACCCCGCGGTGGACGGCGCCAGTATAGCACGTCACATCTTACGAAAGTACCCGAAAAGGACTCGGGTAATCGCGGTGAAAATGCGGGGCCTGCGCACAGACCTAGGAGCTGACTGCGCAGGCGCCGTATTTCTCCGAGTCCTATTTCGGTGTTTTTCGGAGGGCGTGACGCGCCATAGCCGTAGGACTCGGAGAAATACGGCGCCTGCGCAGTCAGCTCCTAGGTCTGTGCGCAGGCGCCGCATTTTCGCCGAGATTACCCGAGTCCTTTTCGGGTACTTTCGTAAGATGTGACGCGCTATACTGGCGCCGTCCACCGCGGGGTAAAAAAAATAAAATTCTGCATAAGACAGTAAGTACATGGATTTAAAAAAAAAAAAACAGCATACTGGCGCTGACGCCAGTATGCTGGATCACATGGGAGGGCTTATATTTAGGGTGAAACTCCGCTTTAAATACAAATAGGACATTGTTGCATCTGAATTTTTTGTGCCAAAGGAGGTATTATCATTTCAGAAAAATAGAGTTTGACAATCAAGAGGTGTTCATCAAAAGTTGTGATTTTGTTTCAAGTAGACTGACAATTTTAGACCATCATACTGTAATGCTGTATTTCGTCTCATTTAGCTCTTCCTGTATATGTATGGACATTTTTTTACAGTACAAAACCAATTTAATCATAGGACAGAGATACAAAAATCCAGGCTCTACTGACCCAACTGATTACAATTGGGCATATTCCCTAAGCCTGACCGAATGTTTATATATAGATACTTACCAAAACAGTCAGGGAAATTAAAAACAATGTTACTTTGTTATACAACAAGTGATATTGTTTGCGCTGTGGTAGTGATGCCTAAAGGGTGATGAGAAATGGGTGAAAGGGTGAGTGGAGTGATACACTAAGTGAGTACAGTGAGTGACAAAAATATAAAGATATATATATATATAAATACATAAATATCAATAAAAACACAATGTGAACAAAGTAACAGTAAATATCAGTGACCGTGTCATATATAATACTATGTGATGGACATGATAGAACGCATGGTCAGACTCAGTCCTACAGACAAGTCCAAATATAAAAGAAGAAAGTCCAACTTAAACATGCAACTGAGTGCAGCAAGTGAGATCTGATGTGAGGTCAGAAGGAGATGTTCCAGCAGCCAAATGGGTGAAGATGCAATGGAGGATTCCAAATCGTGCAGCCCACACCTCTAGTGATCCTATCAGCTTACCTCAAGGCTATCTGATATGGCCAGACAGATAGGACATCAAGCTCTTGGCGAATGGAAGCCTCAAATCCGATGGTGCATAGGAGGGAAAAGTACAGAAAGAAAAAAACATAGAGTAGTCCTGTCACCACTGGGGGGATTTCTGCTTGAAATCAAAGATGTGCACTTACACAGAGTGGTGAAAGGGGGTGCCTATCTCCACGAGCAGCGAGCTCGTCTACCGTGGATGTATGACCGCCTCAGTTTGCCTTATGTGAGTTTTTATTTTGTGCTTTGTTTAATAAATCTTTTTGTTGCGGTATTATGCGATGTGCCCTCCTATTTCTCTTTTTAACACCATCGTCTGAGCATCGGCGGACCAGTACTCAGATAAGCAGTGGCAGCAGAGCAGCACCTGACCTATTCTTTGTTTGCTGCAGTACACTTCCCTTGCCCCTTTCCCTCGGGCCAATCCCCTTTCACCCATTACAGCGCAGGAGTTTCACTTATCACAATGTTACTTTGTTAGCACTAACTAAGGTGTATAGAGAGGTATTAGAATATTATTTATAATTCTGTTGATATAAATGACTTTAGTTTTACTGTGCTTCACTGTGCAAATTTTGCTTCTCTATTCTACATTATATTTGTAAGTTGTGATGTCAATGGCACATGCTAAATGACAAAAACTATGAAAAAGTAAACATGTTAAAAGCGTAACAGCAAAAAAAGGCGAAAACAGTAACCAAAAACCAAATAGCCCCCCTAGCATCTCTCCATGGAAAAATAATAAATTTGGTCTAAGGCCGTTTGAGGGGAAAAAAAAAAGATTCTGGGTATTATTTTCAACTTTTGTAGAAAAATAAGATATATAATACAGCTTTACAAATAAGCAAATTGTTTAGAAACTATGGCTGCTATTTTAAAGGGTAAAATAGTTGTACACTATTCTGTTTGATGGTTCTTTTTATTTATTTTTTATACTCAATGGTTTGTATCCCAGGAAATTTAACAGTTCAGTGTTCTCCAACCATTTAGTGTACTTTATTTAAAGACACCACCAGTGTTAATATAGTTGACGAAAATATTTTCATCAGAATTTTCATCAAGGGCATGTTTTCAGTAATAGACCATCCAGAGAGCACTGTGCAATATTACAGGACTCCTCAGGCCATCCAGAGAGCACTGTGCAATATTAAACACCTCCTCAGGCCATCCAGAGAGCACTGTGTGCTATTACAGGCCTCCTGAGACCATCCAATGAGCACTGTGTGCTATTATAGGCTTCCCAGACCATCCAGAGGGCACTGTGCGCTATTACAGGCCTCCTTAGACCATCCAGAGAGCACTGTGCACTATTACAGGCCTCCTCATGCCATCCAGAGAGCACTGTGTGCTATTATATGCCTCCTCAGCCCCTCCAGAGAGCACTGTGCAATATTACAGCCTTCTCAGACCATCCAGAGAGCACAATGCGCAATTACAGGCCTCCTCAGACCATCCAGAGAGCACTGTGTGCTATTACAGGCCTCCCCAGACGATCCAGAGAGCACTGTGCGCTATTACAGGCCTCCCAAGAAACTCCTGCACATTCACAGGTTCCTAAACCTTAATACCATCAATAATAACATGGTATTAGATTTTTACTCCAGGAGTATATAATGAGTTCAGCAATTCTAGAGAAATGCTTAAATAATGTATTATAATTTAACCACCATAAAATAAATAAATAAAAATTTGACGTTAAAATTAACACTGGATAACCAAATTAATAAAGAGGTATACTTTGATGGTAAAGGGTTTGCATGGTTGGTATGACACAAAGACAATGGAGAGCAATTTTTTATTATTATTTTTTATAATTCTACCTAAGAGCCGGTTCACACTGGGGTGACTTGTCAGGCGGCTCAGCGTCCCATTCTATGCAATAGAACCGTTCTAATAGGAGCGACGCAAGTCGCTCCGACTTAGAAAAAGGTTGTTGTACGACTTCGGGGGGGGGGGGGCTCGGGGCGACCTGCATTGATTTCTATACCGAGGTTATTTTGCAGGTTGCCTCTGAAGTCGTCTTCAGGACGCCTTGCGGAGTCGCCCCCGAAGTCGTGCAGGATAAGTGTGAACCAGCTCTCACCCTCTTTCTCCAAGATCATCAAGTTTATGGGATTTTTTTTTTTACCAAAATATTTAAAAAAATTCCAAAAATATAGCACTTTAATATGTCCATATGACGTCCTGTCAGGAAGCGCCGATCGTGCAGTGGCATAATCTGTCACCGGCTGTGGCCACAGGACACAGCTAATGACTGATCCGTGTATTGCTGCCGGTACCATGTGACCACCATGGCCAATCACACCAGGATACATGACAGTTGTACACAATACATGGCTTCCTTCCATGCCATCCACTATGTACAATGGTGTTGCTAGCTGTGATTGGTCAATTTGATCACACGGTACAGACAGGGCCAATCACAACCCTAACAAAAGAAACTGAATGATTCTGTTTCATTCAGTAAAATGCTTGCTTATATAGCAATATAATGCACTGCTATAAGCAAACATAATGTGTAATAAAAAACAAAACCTTGATCACTTTCCCAGAGTAATACAATGTTGCTGTTACTATGGCAACATTATTTTGCCATAGCCGTTTTATTAATTTTTTTACTCTTCCTATTCACAATCTCAGATTTTTCAATTATAATTTGTGTCCCAGAAGATTTTTTTCTTTATTTTAGCCCAGCTTCACACTGGGCTGCGTGAGTGAAGCCGTGCGAGTTCAGCTGAACTCGCACGGCTTCACTCCTGCCCGGCAGTCCCGATTTCGGCCCCAATTTCAGAGACATCTGTGCTGGTTTTTGCACAGATGTAAATCGCGGCCCCAAATCGCAAAATGTAGTACAGTAACTACTTTTTGAAATCGGTGCAGCGCTGCAGATGCGGCGTCGCACCGATTAGGACGGTGCCCTTGCTGACAATTGCTGGCAAATGCTGCCGATTTGAGATGCGATTTGACATCTCAAATCGCATCTCAAATCATACCCAGTGAGAACCAGGGCTTAGAGATATCTCAGTTCTAATTAGGATGTTATTTTTTTTTTTATGCAAGGGGGTTGATTTACCAAAACCGGGTGCAAAAACTGATTCAGCTATGCATGGTAGCCAATCAGCTTAAACTTGTTCAATTAAGCTTTGACAAAAAAAAAAAAAAAACCTGGAAGCCGATTGGCTTCTATGCAGAGCTTCACCATATTTTGCACTCTCTAGTTTTAGTAAATGAACCCCATAAGTGTTTCCCATCTCATATGTAATTTGTTAATCCCCAGATATTTACCCCAAAATATATTTATTAATGCCACCTGAAAAATATCACATAGGTATGATTTTTATGTAACCTATTGGAATAGTAACACTCAAAGAAACATTTGTGTGGGTTTGCATTCACTTAAAGCAGAACTACAGTATTTTTTTTTTATCTTTCCATCTATTACATCTTCTGCCCTTGTTGTTTTAAAGGAGTTGTAAAGGAAACATTTTGCCTAAAATTAATGTCTACAAGGTAGACAGACAGAATAGTGTGATGATTCTGTTAAATCAGAGGCGATTCAGTTCGCATGTGCCGCGCTATATACGTTTTTCATTCATTCATTCATTCATAAAAAACAAGTAAATACCTATTGAATTCCTTCATCTATATCACCTCCGGCGCTCTAGTTTATGTTCTCTCATTCACTTCCTGGTTATTGCGGCGCTCGTTCATGCATTGCTCGTTCATGCATTGTGGCACGCCCAGTATTTCACACCTCCTTGAAGTCTCTAACACGTAGAGAGCGTCCTGCCGCACAGATGTAGTTCCCAGGAGGGGGCGAGCAAATCACTGACCACCGCAGTAAAGCCTCCCTTCACGGTGGTCAGTAAAATCAGACAAGCAGGAAGTGAACAGAACAGAGAAGAAACTTCTGAGCAAAAACGAACAATGAGGAAGTGAAAAGAGGAATGTCTGCAGGTAAAGGATGCTTATTATGAAAAAAAAAATCCTTTACAACCCCTTTAACTTTAGATAGTAAAACATTTTTTTTCTGCCAGTAAATACCTTATACAGCCCACTTCCTCTTTCTTGCCTGTTAAAAAGCCTAGGCTTATGACATCATGCACAGCGTGCTCTCTCACTCTCGTGAGAGTTTGCCAGGAAGGGAGGGGGGTTGAGTCATAAAAGGGCCAATGAGAGCTGGAGGCATGCCTCTGTGTGTCTGTGTACATCCAGGAAGTGAACAGGCAGCAGCTTCAGCTGCCCACAGTATAAATGATTGCAGCCAGATGTAGTGGAGGGAGATTTCTGAAGCATATTTGGCAAGTCACAGTATATATATAATAATATGCAAAGTGGTTGGAGGGAAGCTTCAGAATGGCAAAGATGTTTTTATTACAAATTATGTGAGCAGACTGCAGTTCCTCTTTAAATTCCAAGTGGCATATCATTCACTTATGTGAGAGATTAAACTGATTCTGAACACTCATTTTTTTTACCTTATGTAGCGCTACCCCATTCAGGAGCCGGTGGTTGTTTTTGGGATCGGCATATTAAGTTACCCTCGGTGGCTTCTCTAGGGGTGATATCTGTCAGTACAGGTAGTGAGCGAATGTCCAGTCAGCAATGGAGTTTTTAAATGCTTTATTTCCAAGGCCCAACACGGCCAACATCAACACGAAGTGGGATAGAAAAGGTTGATGAAGCAGAAGAAGAACATTTGCAGTATCAGGCCCAGGATAGTTATGGAAAGCAAGCCTGCTTTCATCAATAGCACAGTTCGTCGCCACTCTAGCCAGAGTGGGTGAAGAGCCTCCGGACAGACTCCTGCCACAAGCCTGGCAGCCGAAGTGTCACATAGATTGCTGGGAGGAACAGACCTCTGCCACAGGCCTGGCTCGGGGCTCTGCCACAGGCCTAGTACTTGAACGAGCTAAATAGATTCTTGAGCGAATCCTCCCAATAAGTTCAATTAGAGTCACCGGTTGACAGTTTGAGGTGCACCTGTTAATCTCCCGGTCACCAGATCCCCGATGGTTCGTTCCAGCCCTTTTGGATCACCTGCCTCCAGGTTCTCCTCAAGCTGATCCCCCACCGAGCGGCACACAGCCTGGGATCCTTCTTAGTGTAGCTGGGGACCCAGTAGGTCACTGGGGCCCCTTTCAGCATTCGTATGGAATTCCGCGTAGCATGTGTCCCCGGCCTGGTAGGCCATCTCGCCGGGGCCCGTTGGATATGCACACCCTAAAGGTGGGTACCGCACCTGGAACCTGGATCCTGTGAATAAACCAAAGAAAATGGTGTCTGCCACAGATATACCCTCCCCCAGCATGCCCTGCGAGGGAAAAACTCCTCCAATTGGCTGCTGGGGAAAAGTGGCTCCGTCAGAACCCCTTTAACGCCACCTGCCACCCAGGGGTGTGAACATCATCCCTGGAGCGCAGACTAGCCTACAGGACAGTTCTGAATGACAGCAGCCCAAATTTTGTACAATTGTGACTGGGAGCAAAAACAACTCTCCCATTCCCCAACTTTAGCGTAGTGCCCATACTGAAAGTAAGGGGGCGCTACACTTAACGTAGTTTTAAAGCCTTAAAGCGGAGGTTCACCCTAAATATAATATCTCCCATGCGATCCAGCATACTGGCGTCAGCGCCAGTATGCTGTTTTTTTTTTTTTTTAATAGCACACTTACTGTATTATTGTAGAATTCCTTTTCTGTCCCCCGCGGTGGACGGCTGTAGTATAGCGCGTCACATCTTCCTAAAATACCCGATATGGACTCGGGTAATCTCGGCGAAAATGCGGCGCCTGCGCACAGACCTAGGAGCTGACTGCGCAGGCGCCGTATTTCTCCGAGTCCTATTTCGGAGGGCGTGACGCGCCATAGCCGTAGGACTCGGAGAAATACGGCGCCTGCGCAGTCAGCTCCTAGGTCTGTGCGCAGGCGCCGCATTTTCGCCGAGATTACCCGAGTCCATATCGGGTATTTTAGGAAGATGTGACGCGCTATACTGGCGCCGTCCACCACGGGGGACAGAAAAGGAATTCTACAATAATACAGTAAGTGTGCTATTAAAAAAAAAAAACCCAGCATACTGGCGCTGACGCCAGTATGCTGGATCGCATGGGAGATATTATGTTTAGGGTGAAATACCGCTTTAAGGTTGTTTACATAATTGCACTCTCTGCGTTAAGGAAAAAAAAACTTTTGCACAGAGGATTCCCCTCAGTCCGTCCTTTTATTTACCGTACTTGAACCAAATTTTGATCCAGGGCTGTACACGGCTCCTCGCTCTCCCTCCTCACTGGGCAGACTGATAGCAGCAGGAACCATTTGTTTGAAAAGCACAGCAAAGATGCAGCATTCAGGACTTTTCAAAATTTACTGCGCCTGCAGTGCAGTGGTGTGAACAGTCCCATAGTATTTAAATGGAAATATTTTTATTGCATTTTTCTTGTGTTTTTAGCAAGGTAAAAATACAATAGTGTGAAAGGCCCAGAGAATAGTAAACCCACACTGCTTACCAGAGATTCATGGCACTCTGGGGTTGACTTACCAAAGGCAAATAGACTGTGCACTTTGCAAAGTGCAGTTACACTCTGGAAGAATAGTTGCTCCAGAGCTTAGTAAATGAGCAGAAGCTCCGCTGACTTTCATCACCCAATCATGTGCAAGCAAACATGCTGCTTTTTAAAAAAAAATGTTCCTTGCATGTGATTGGGAATTCTTTGTAAAGTGAAACTTTACCTCATTTACTAAGCTCTGGAGCAACTACACTTTGCAAAGTGCACAGTCTGTTTGCCTTTAGTAAATCAACCCCACTATTCAATGAGTGGTCAAAAGTAGTTGTGGGATTTATTCCAACATACCAAACGGTATGGCTGTTCCAGGCTTTAACCAGACCCAGCTCAAAGAATAGGAAAACAAAGAAAATGACCAGGTTTTCATGGTGTAGTAAGCAGGATAAAACCCTTTATTAAAAATAAACTATACCCCCGTCTCCCGGCCTCTAACATTCTAGCCTCCTTCCCTCTCCAAGCCTCTGCTTTCTCTTCTATAGCTCCTTACTTGGTTGGCGAGTAAGCTCCTTCCCTCTAGCCTCACTTTTCTGCCTAACTTTCTTCTGATTTCCTCTCCCTTTTAGATCTGTGATGGCAAATCTTAGCACCCCAGATGTTTTGGAGCTACATTTCCCATGATGCTCAACTACACTGCAGAGTGCATGAGCATCATGGGAAATGTAGTTCCAAAACATCTGGGGTGCAAAGGATGTTTTGTTTTTTTTCACTTTCTTCTGATTTCCTCTCCCTTTTAGATCTGTCTAGGCCAGTGATGGCAAATTTTAGCACCCCAGATGTTTTGGAGTTACATTTCCCATGATGCTCAACTACACTGCCGAGTGCATGAGCATCATGGGAAATGTAGTTCCAAAACATCTGGGGTGCAAAGGTTTATCATCACTGGTCTAGGATATATATTACACCACCTTTTGGATTATGGTGGGCCCAGGGGACACCCCATAGTTGTGTAGTAAATTGTGCCCCTGTCTCCCGGCCTCTAACATTCTAGCCTCCGTTTTCCCTTCTCTAGCTCCCTACTTGGTTGGCGCATTAGCTCCTTCCCTCTAGCCTCACTTTTCTGCCTAACTTTCTTCCGATTTCCACTCTCTTTTTGATCTGTCTAGGCCAGTGATGGCGAACCTTGGCACCCCAGATGTTTTCGAGCTATATCTCCCATGAATGCTCAACTACACTGCAGAGTGCAAGAGCATCATGGGAAATGTAGTTCCAAAACATCTGGGGTGCCAAGGTTTGCCATCGCTGGTCTAGGCTTTAAATTACACCACCTTTTGGATTATGGTGGGCCCAGGGGACACCCCATAGTTGTAGGAAGCCTCTCTGGGACCCCTTGGTCCTCATGGGTCCATGAACACTGTCATTTATTGCTGTTGTGTCAGCTCTCGTTTTTTCTGTTCGCGTATCACCTAATGTTTGCCTTCCTCGTGAGCGAACTCATGTTACCACTTCAATGCTAGCCCCTGCAAGGGCGTAACTTCTGCATGTTAACTATTTGTTAAAACCAAATCAAAATTACCGAAACAGAAAAAAAAATTGTGCACTTACATTAAAAAAATCATTGGTACCAAACACTCATAGATGGCTGCAGAATGAATCAATACCAGTACTCTGGTCAGCGGCCGCTACAAGTAGCGATGTCATGTCAGGTACCGCTCTGACTGCTGGGTGCTATGTGTGATGACATCACTATTTCATCAGTTACCTGACAATCTAGCTCCAATCGTTTATTAAATATGAAGATAAGAAAATGTAATGGTTGCTGTTTTTCTGCCATAGGGAGTTTTGATCAACAGCACATAATTAAACTTGTAAATAGGTCATTTTAAACAAAGTAAATTTAAATTCTAACTGGATGAGATTTAGTTTGAAAAAGTATTGTGTATCATAAACAATTGCCATGTCTTTCCATAAATGACGTGTTTGCCTGTTTTGCATCTCAGCGCTCTGATCTCCTCCATTTCCTGTTTTCATGCACTTGCTCCAGTGTCAGCTGCAGATCATTGCTCTGGACTGGCTTCTTGATACCGTCAACAGAAAAGCATGCGTGTGTAACATGTATCATACATCTGCTTGTTGTCTCCATCAGAGGTGCCTGTGACAGGGCAAACGCACACTTGGGAGACAGGGACAGAGAGCTGTCACCCTATAACAGGACGAGTCTGAACAAGCACCAGATATCATTTGAATAAAAGCTGAAGATTTAACAAGATTGAAAACATTTTGGAATTACATTAGCATGGTAAAGCCTATATGAGATTTTAGTGATTGGGTTTAGATCTACTCTAGAGGGATTCTTTTTTAATTTTTTTTCAAACAAAAATAACATTTTTAATTATTCATGCAATTCTTTTAATTTATTTCTAACAATTTGTCTTGGGAAGATCACTGAAACATCTGCCCTATTTTTATTAGTACATGTTTACGTCTGTGTTTTTCACTGCAGTTTACTGTTGTGTAAAATGCACATAATGTCCTGTCTATTTTTGGGAAAGGGGCTGTTTACCTTCAGTGTTTGTGCTGTGATGCATTCAATTGTGCGTTTTAAAAACTGCTGTAGGCTGCAAACCTTAGCCTGGATGCTGCAATCAGCACTTGCTAGGATTCCTTATCACTACAACATCTTCAATGCAAAACTGTGAATGAGCTCTGAATTTAAAGTGGATGTAAACCCACTCTCATTCTTCCCAAACTACTGCCATAGTGCTGATCTATAAGGATATACATGCCTACTGCATGTATCCTTACCTGTCAAATGTCTCCCCTCTGTCTGGTATGAGACCCGAAAAACTGAAAATTCTGTGGGTGGGTCAGTTGTCTGGAGCTCGGTGGGTGGAGTCGTGATTTCAGTAGACTCCCCGCCCACCTCTACACTCCCCTTGCCAACATGCATTTTCTCTTGTGTATTCCTTACACTAAATTATGCTATGATCACTAACATCCAGTCAAAATCCAGAAAAGTAACCACATGACTTCAGGACTTCAGGAATTAAAAAATAATGCCTGTCTCCAGGCTAGTGCATGAGATATGTAAATAACCCGATGTTGCAACTGTGATCAGGTGACCTCAGACACACACACTGCAATTCTGTCCAGCTCTCACTAGATACATCTAACCAAAATCAGATCACTTGTCTGTATATTCTGCTTTCTGTTCTGTGTTTTCACTGCAATATACATGCATTTCCTCATCACACTGAACTGTGGATCACACCCCATGATGAGAAACATCCAGTCAAAACACAGTAAATGCAGCCAATCCTGGGAGAGCTGTAAGGAAGGGATGAGGAGAGGGATAAGAATTGTGAGCTTTTTACAGTGGAAGTGCTTCTGTCTCAGGCTAGTGCATGAGATATGTAAATAACCTGTCACTCACAGCAAGGGGGCGGAACGGACTACGTTTTTTTCTCTGTAAGAGTCGGTTCACACTGGGGCGACGCGACTTTCAGAGGCGACTCAGACACGACTTGAGCATGAACCACAGGGCGATCTGGGGCGATTTACAACACGACTTCCAGGACAGGAGACATTCCAGTGGCCAATAAAACAACAATCAGCTCTGGGAGAGGGAGGGGGAGGGAGAGGGAGGGGGAGGGGGAGGGGAGGGAGGGGGAGGGGAGGAAGAGGGAGATGTTTGCCTGTGAGAAATGTATGTTATCTAATCTGGAAAGTAGCTAGTGATCAGACTTGAGGCGACAAGTCATCATGAAGTCGTACAGGAACCTTTTCTGAAGTCGAAGCGACATGAGTAGTGTGTATTAACACCGCTCCCATTCACTAACATTGTTTTTCTCTACAGCGCGACTTGGGACGACTTGAGGCGAGTCGCCCCAGTGTGAACCGACTCTCAGTCCGTTTTATTTCACTAACAATAAAAGAGGATAGCTGGATTAATTCTGTGTGGCAAGAATGGGCACAGATGATAAGAAATCCTATACTATACTCGGGTTTACATCCACTTTAAGATCACACAAGTGATCCTGAATGCTGTCATTTGTTAACAAAAATTGTCATGTTCATTTTCTGTGCTGGTCTGATGAATGGCTTCAACCCAGTGCAGTTATTTTATGTAAATCATTTTATTTCCTGCCACATGAATGACAAACAATTCACCAAAAATTGCTGCAGAATGATTTTTTTTAACTGGATCATCGTTCTCTCACACCTGCAAAATGCAGAGAGTAATTCACAGAAACACTGTCCTGAGATGATATAGGTTCCATCAATTCAACACATAAAATACAGACAGCAGAGAATGGAATCACCCTATAGAAGATGAAAATTATGGGACACCGTCATATTTTTTTTCAGCTTCATCTTAGCAATATCATATATTATCTTTATGTGTCTACCTGTGCTTTATTTTCTATTTTTGCTGATAGCATCCAAAACAGATTTGGGATGGCTGCCTTTACACGCACATCAACTTTAATGGCAACCCAGTCTTAGTCTGTAGGGTTCATTATTGAGTTGGCCCACCCTTTTCCGGTATAATATTTCTAAGAAAAAGAATGAAAACACTTTCGTTTCTGCCCTTTGCCATAGTATTTCAGCATGTAAAACCTAATGTAAATACACTGTTGTCAAAAGTATGGGGACACTTGCCTTTACACGCACATCAACTTTAATGGCATCCCAGTCTTAGTCTGTAGGTTTCATTATTGAGTTGGCCCACCCTTTGCCGGTATAACAACTTCAACTCTTCTGGGAAGATGCCACAAGGTTTAGAAGCCATTTTTTGAGGTCAGACACGAATGTTGGACAAGAGGGCCGGGCTTGCAGTCTCCGCTCTAATTCATCCGAAAAGGTGTTCTATTGCTCATCCATGTCTTTATTGACCTTGCTTTGTGCACTGCTCCAAATCATTTGGTGGAGGAGGGATTATGATGCAGGGTTGTTTTTTAGGGGTTGGGCCTTGCCCCTCATTTCCAGTGATGGGAACTCTTAAGGCGTCAGCATACCAAGACAATTTGGACAATTTCATGCTCCCAACTTTGTGGGAACAGTTTGGGGGTGGCCCTTTCCTGTTCCAACCTGACTGTGCCCCAGTGCACAAAGCAAGGTCCATAAAGACATGGATGGGGTGGAGGAACTTGACTGGCATGCACAGAGTCCTGATCTCTACCCGATAGAAAACATTTGGTATGAATTAGAGCGGAGACTGCGAGCCAGGCCTTCTCGTCTAACATCAGTCTAAACTCACAAATGGCTTCTGGAAGAATGGACAAACATTCCCATAGACACACTCCTAAACCTTGTGGACAGCCTTCCCAGAAGAGTTGAAGCTGTTATAGCTGCAAAGGGTGAACCAACTCAATATTGAACCCTACGGACTAAGACTAGGATGCCATTAAAGTTCATGTGCGTGTAAAGGCAGGTGTCCCCATACTTTTGACAATATAGTGTATTTATATTAGGTTTTACAGGCTGACATAATATGGGAAAGGGCAGAAACTAAAGTGTTTTTATTATTTTTCTTAGAATTACTAAGTAATGTTAAAAACTATTGTCTTATAATTTATTTTGCTGAGTGGAGTTGAGCTATCTGGTTGTAAAATGTATCCATGGATATTTTATGTGTAGTTTGTATCAAGAATCTAGATCCACGGTCTTGCTTTTCCTTTTAGGCTTCATGTAATTTGTATAAAAATCGAAATCCTTATACGTATTAGTTTTACGGCTCATGCAATTTGCACCAGAAAACAAAATCCTTAACTCAATGAATGCTACTGTTAAGCCCTGCTGACTATGATAGCATAATCTCTTCAGATTAGCAGGGAAATGGACTCCTGTAGGTAGATGTCATAGTTAGACACAAGCTAAAGCGAAATTTGGGCATATTCCAGCAATACTGCTAATGGACACTGGAAAGTTTTGGAGTACGACTATTTCAGCCCATCAAGGAACAGATTTATAACTTTCATCATGTTCAACATTGTCTGTAACAAAATCACAGCAATAATTAACATTTGTCTTCCTGAGCTAGCTGGTGTTGCACAGGATTTGCAATAACCTATTGCTGAACAGTTCTCTTTAAAGCCTGTAATTATAACGGGGAAATATATATTTTTTTATGTTGCAGAATGCCTCATGGGGAAAGCAGTACTCCTACGCCCTTTTCAAAGCCATGAGTCACATGTTGTGCATTGGGTATGGTCAACAGGCACCAGTGGGTATGTCGGATGTCTGGCTTACTATGCTAAGCATGATTGTTGGTGCCACTTGCTATGCCATGTTCATTGGCCACGCCACTGCGCTTATCCAGTCTTTAGATTCATCACGGCGACAGTATCAAGAAAAGGTAGGTGGGATTTGTTAAGTGGTGCATAAGTCTAAGCAGTTGTAATAGTATTTTTTTTTCATGATTTACTGTTAAAGTGGTTGTTAATCAATCAATGCATCTTTACATTTTCCTCTCTATTTTTTAATGTAATGGCCCCCTGTGGCTGTACTTCATAAAAATAATACTGTATATTCCTTGTTTACAGAGCGCTGATCTGCGCTCATTAACCCCATGCTTCTCTCCTCTCTCAGCCTGACAGATTCAGTGGGCGGGGCTGAGGATCCCCTGCTGACATCAGTCAGGAGGAGAGAGGCAGCCCCGCCCACTGCATATGTTGGACCAGGAGAGGAGAGAGAGGCAGGTCAATGAGCGCAGATCAGCGCTCTGTAAACAAGGTATATACAGCATTAATTTCATAAAGCACAGTCACTGGGGGCCATAACCATTACATTAAAAACCTGAGGATTATATTAAAAAGAAACAGTAATTTGAGCAGCGGTGAAGGGGGGGGGTCACGGATAAGGAGCACACAAGAAAAGAAGGGAGGGGAGAGCACACAGGAGACACAGAACAGGGAGGGGGAGAGCACACAGAAAACATAGAGCAGGGAGGGGGAGAGCACACAGAAGACACAGAGCAGGGAGGGGGAGAGCACACAGGAGACACAGAGCAGGGAGGGGGAGAGCACACAGAAGACACCGAGCAGAGAGGGGGAGAGCACACAGAAGACACCGAGCAGAGAGGGGGAGAGCACACAGGAGACACTGAGCAGAGAGGGGGAGAGCACACAGGAGACACTGAGCAGAGAGGGGGAGAGCACACAGGAGACACAGAGCAGGGAGGGGGAGAGCACACAGGAGACACAGAGCAGGGAGGGGGAGAGCACACAGGAGACACAGAGCAGGGAGGGGGAGAGCACACAGGAGACACAGAGCAGAGAGGGGGAGAGCACACAGGAGACACAGAGCAGGGAGGGGGAGAGCACACAGGAGACACAGAGCAGGGAGGGGGAGAGCACACAGGAGACACAGAGCAGGGAGGGGGAGAGCACACAGGAGACACAGAGCAGGGTTGCAGCTTGCAGTGGCACATACGCTGACTCCGGTGTCAGAGCTTCGCAGCCATGATATATCAGAGCCAACATACAGGGCTGGAATATAACCAGGCAGGATCAGCCAGGTGTTACAAGGGGCCAAATGACACAGCACTGTGCTGTATCAAAAAGAATAAAGGCAAAGCCCCCTAGTCGGACTTTAAAGGCACTGTGGTGTGTCAAATGTAGTTAGAGAAAACATAGTATTACAATATAATTTATTGAAGAAGTATCAGATAAAAGTTGATTACATGATCTATAACGAATACACAAAATACAAAATAATGAAATATAGTTCAACATATATTGCTGTGTGATGTGATGCCCTGTGTGGTCCCACACAGGGACCACACAGGGCATCACATCACACAGCAATATATGTTGAACTATATTTCATTATTTTGTATTTTTTGTATTCGTTATAGATCATGTAATCAACTTTTATCTGATACTTCTTCAATAAATTATATTGTAATACTATGTTTTCTCTAACTACATTTGACACACCACAGTGCCTTTAAAGTCCGACTAGGGGGCTTTGCCTTTATTCTTTTTGATTTCTCATTTGGATGTGGCACTTTATAAAATCAACTCTGATAATCCTCTTCTTGATACAGCACTGTGCTGTATAACATGATTTAAAAGAGCAGGATCTTTATTTATTTTTCGTTTTTTTGGGGTTAACAAACGCTTTAATTAAATTAAGGATCATTATGGAAAAACATTGAATGCACATTAATGAATAATGACTGGCTAGGACAAGTTTATAGCAGAAGTCTGCACTGTGCCAGATATGTAATGTGAGTAAAACAGTTTTATAAAGTGTTAACTGTACTTACATATGGCATCGTGCTCACTTGAAAGAACTAATTTCCAGATCCTGTACAGTTCTGCTATGCAGCCTCTGCAAAGCAGGAGTCTGTGGGATTTCACATTCACTCTATCAATGTTGCCGAATTACAGCTCCAGGCATGGAAAGGCATTATTGCTTAGAAGTGAGATACCGCTTAAGGTAGTTGATCTTTTATCATTTATTTTTTATTTTTAAAGCTGTAGTACTGTACTTCTCATATAGATATTTATATCCAGTGGGTCTTTGGCTTGTACCGGTGTCTATATGGGTCCACCATAGCAGGAGCAATGGACTACCTGGGCTAAGAAAATAAACACATGTACCACACACCAACATTGCTATACAAAAAGTTAATGCTACTGGCAGTTTCTACATAGACTCATCCAGCAACTTACACACAACATGTTTCTGATTGACTTGCATTACCTTCATACCTTTAACAAGTTGGCCACCATTCTGCCTTCTAAGTGGGCCAGCGTACAAAGAGGATCTTATCCCTTTTGAAAGTGGCAGCGGAGCCAACAGAAGTAGACACGTCTGCTCAGCAGGTTTTACCAGTATGCTCTCTCCAGTGACTGCTCCAAACAGCAATCACTTCATTGACCGTGACCTTTTATCTGGGGGCCCTCCACTGTCTGCTACAAACAGGAATCACTAGAATGAATGTCCTCTGGGGGGCACCATAATTAACCACTTGCCTGCTGAGCACTTTTACCCCCTTCCTGCCCAGGACAATTTTCAGCTTTCAGCGCTGTCGCAATTTGAATGACAGTTGGGTGGTCATGCAACACTGTACTCAAACAAAATTTTTATCATTTTTTTTCACACAAATAGAGCTTTCTTTTGGTGGTATTTAATCACCACTAGGTTTTTTATTTTTTGCTAAATAAACAAATAAAGACTAAAAATTTGGAAAAAAATATTTTTTTTTTATAGTTACCGTAGTTATAACATTTTGCAAACAGGTTATTTTTCTCCTTCACTGATGTGCGCTAATGAGGCTACACTGATGAGGCAGTACTAATTGGCATTGATAGTCTGCACTGATAGGTGACACTGATGAGGAGGCACTGATGAGCACTAGTGGGTACAGATGGGACTGCACTGATAATTGGGACACTGATAATCAGTGCCATGATTATTAGTGTACATGTCCCTTTTAGAGAACCAGTTATCAGCTCTATTCTCCTCTCCTCATGCTGCCACTCAATGAAGTTGGAGGAGAAGCAGTTTGACCTTAAACTGTGAGAGTGACTCTTCAATGTTAGAACAGTAAAGATGTAGAACTCCTTTCCACAGTTGGTGGTGTCAGTGGGGAGTGTCAGTAATAAAAAAAACTCTTAGATGGGCATCTCAGCGAGCGCAATATACAGGGATATGGTATTGACATAAACACCCACCCACACAGGTAGAACTGAATGAATCAGAAAATTATACATCATTCATGTAGCACTAGGTTGCTCATCTTTAAATAGTTATACATCTGATCCTTGATTGGTTGCTGTGTTTGATTTCTACCAATAGCTGCACATTAGTGCTTAGTGCTGGTTAATAAAGCCAATAAACCTTCCCCTTTTTAATGGCACTGAATGAATTAAATCATTGAAACTGTCTACGAATATCAAAGCTTCACTTTAACACATTTGTAAACCTGGCATTCTGTTCTAGCTTTCATCAGCAGCTACCTAAAATAAATATGAGCGACTAATTGGAATCTATGTTGCATGCTGTGATTGAGTCTTTACAAGCTCATTGACAAATTCAGAGTTTTGGTGTCAGAGGGAACTCTTGAATCCTAAATCTCATACTTTTTGTTTTCCTTTTGTGTTCAGTACAAACAGGTGGAACAGTACATGTCATTTCATAAGTTACCAGCTGATATGCGTCAGAGGATCCATGATTATTATGAGCATCGCTATCAAGGAAAGATGTTTGATGAAGAGAGTATCCTTGGGGAGTTGAGTGAGCCTCTACGGGAGGTAAGATTGTAATACTTGTTCAGACATTTAATGCTCAGTATGTCTTCAAGGCATTGTTGTTTAAAAAAAAATTAAAGATGAATATTAAGACATACGGGTGGAATAAGACACAGGACTTTGCATGTTTTTTTTAAACTGAGGATGTGCTCCACATGCATACTGTCTTCTAGGAGTGCACCATCCCTACTTATTCAATTAATTTAGTTATAACTGCCATTAAAGAAAAACATTAGAATGAACTTCAGCAGCATTTCACAAAAGCGACAATATATTTAAAGGGATTGTAAAGGTACATGTTTTTTCACCTTAAAGTGGAGCTCCACCCTCTTTTTCAACTTTATATCATTCGTTTTCATACTGCCCCCTTAAATCGAATTGGCATCTATTTTTTTTTTATTTTAAAAACTCACTGTGCTGTCCATGTGCTGTCTTGCCTCCGCCGCGGCCAGAGGCCGTCAATCACTATTGCTTTGCCTCCTGGGAGCAACTGTTATGTGTCGTCAGCGCCGCCGCTCCCCCCCGCGCGCGTGGCTCTTAGCTCTGCCTCTGACACTCTGTGAACAATGTCCAGCACAGCTGAATCCCTCCCCTCTGAGATCATGTGTCAGGCACAACAAATGCTCACTTCTTCCGAGTTCCGCCCCTCCTGTGTGCTCATCCAATCCACCTCCAGCATGTCTGTCACAAGCAGCCTCACACCTCTCCTGAGTCCCGCCCCTCCTGTGTGCTCGTTTGTGAAGGGGAGGTGGGTGGGAAGATAAAAAACAAGCAGCCACGCTGACAAGCTGCTGAATATAGTGAGCCAGCCCCTGGGAACGATTCCAAGTGAGCACTTCCACTGATCAGACCCTGCTCCATCTCTCTCACTGACCCTCTCTCTCCCACCCCTGTCTCTGTCTCTCTCTGTTGGGAACATGTGACAGGGACCGATTTCAGTGTGCTGGGGGCCAAGCCCCTGTCACACCGCACCGGCCCCTGTCACACTGGCCCCTGTCACACCGGCCCCACCGCATCGGCCCCTGTCACACCAGCCCCTGTCACACCGGCCCCTGTCACACCGGCCCCACCGCACCGGCCCCTGTCACACCGCACCGGCCCCTGTCACACCGCACCGGCCCCTGTCACAGCACACCTGCCCCTTTACACCGCATCGGCCCCTGTCACACCGCATCGGCCCCTGTCACACCGGCCCCACCGCATCGGCCCCTGTCACACCGGCCCCTGTCACACCGGCCCCTGTCACACCGGCCCCTGTCACACCGGCCCCTGTCACACCGCACCAGCCCCTGTCACACCGCACCGGCCCCTTTACACTGCACCGGCCCCTGTCACACCACATCGGCCCCTGTCACACCGGCCCCTGTCACACCGCCTTGGCCCCTGTCACACCGCCTTGGCCCCTGTCACACCGCCTTGGCCCCGGTCACACTGCACCGGCCCCTGTCACACCGGCCCCTGTCACACCGGCCCCTGTCGCACCGCACCGGCCCCTGTCACACTGCACCGGCCCCTGTCACACCGCACTGGCCCCTGTCACACTGGCCCCTGTCACACCGGCCCATCACACCGCATTGGCCCCGTCACATCGGGCCCCTGTCACACCAGCCCCTGTTACACTGCACCGGCCCCTATCACACCACACTGGCCCCTGTCACACCGTTGTGTTGTGCTGTGATCGGTGCGGTGCGCTGTGATCGTGATTGTAGCCGTATTAGTGCAATTGTGACAGATAAAATTGAGTACTGTCCGTGATACTTTTTTTATTTGCACAAACATACAATTTTTCAGGACAAGCTTTCGGGGTGAAGGGGTAACACCCCGAAAGCTTGTCCTGAAAAATTGTATGTTAGTGCAAATAAAAAAAGTATCACGGACAGTACTCAATTTTAAATGATTTAGTATATTTACTGGTTCCTGGAAGGAGGAGGGGAGGAGAGATTTGCATAGATAAGGGGCGGCAACTTCCTCTGACACTCCCGTTGCTATTGAAACCTGATCTGTAACATATTACATTGCTTGTGCAGCACTGAGCATGTGCGAGATCAGCAAGGCTGAAATCCAGGAAGTCATACAGTCTGACTTCCTGATTCCCACACTTAAGATGGCCACGGTCAATTCCTGTTTTATAAAGTATCTAAATGCTGTAACAACCTAACAAAACAGACCTTAGTTTACAGACTAACTTTACTAGAATACATTAAGCTTGTGTATTACAGGGGTATTTATATTTAAAAAGTGATATTGTGGCCGGAATTCCACTTTAATGTATTCTATGCATTAAGGTGAAAAAACATCTGAGGATTAGCGCCCCCCAGCCCCTCCCCCCCGTTTACTTACCTGACCCCTTAAAAGTCCCATACCGTGAACGTGCTGGCTTCTCAGCCGGGCTTCACATCCAATGACACGCGTGCCGGGGGGTAGCGCCCAGTAATACAGTATAGCCGCCGGCTGGATCACGGGAGCGTGCCCGCAAGAACTAACCACCATGCAAGCTCGCTCACATGAAGGTGGTTAGTTCTTGCGGAGAGGAGCCGAGTAAGCCGCCGAGGGACCCCAGAAAACCAGGTTCGGGGCCACTCTGTGCAAAATGACCTGCACAGTGGAGGCAAGTATGACATGTTTCGTTATTTAAAAAAAAAGACCTTTACAATCCCTTTAAAGGAAAACATAGGTTGATTTGCTAAAAGCAAATAGGCTGTTTACTTTACAAAGGAAGTTGCACTTTGGACAGGAATTTGCCCTGGAGTTTCGCAAATGTAGTGGAGTTTTTCTTTGCAAAGAATATACAATCATCGCATGCAAGGAAAATAAAAAAATCACCATTTTTGCTTGTAGTTTGTAGGAAAGTTATACAGCTCACAAACTTTGATATATATCTGAAAATTAATCAATCCTGATGTACTGATGTACTGTCTCCAGTGGCGGCCCGTCCATAGGGACACATGGGCGCCGCCCCCCCTCCCTCACCAAAAAAAAACGGGCCCTTCAAGAACTTTTATTCGGCTAAAATGTCATTTTAGCTGCGTTTGATGGCATGGCACAGTGGTGACAATTGATGGCACAGTGGTGGCGTTTGATGGCATGGCACAGTGGTGACAATTGATGGCACAGTGGTGGCGTTTGATGGCATGGCACAGTGGTGACAATTGATGGCACAGTGGTGGCGTTTGATGGCATGGCACAGTGGTGACAATTGATGGCACAGTTGCTGTGTTGCATGGCACAGTGGTGACAATTGATGGCACAGTTGCTGTGTTTGATGGCATGGCACAGTAGTAACAATTGATGGCACAGTGGCTACATTTGGTGGCATGACACAGTGGTGACAATTGATGGCATAGTGGCTGCATTTGGTGGCATGGCACAGTGACAATTGATGGTACAGTTGCTGTGTTGCATGGCACAGTGGTGACAATTGATGGCACAGTGGCTGCATTTGGTGGCATGGCACAGTGGCTGCGTTTGATGGCATGGCACAGTAGTGACAATTGATGGCACAGTGGCTGCATTTGGTGGCATGGCACAGTGGCTGCGTTTGATGGCACAGTGGCTGCATGTGATGGGCACAGTGAGGCTGCAATATTTTTTTTTTCGTTTGCGCCCCCCCAAAAATTTTGAGCACCAGCCGCGACTGCCTGTCTCTATTGTTGAGGCTTAAAAATGCTAGGACTGTACAAATATCCCCCAAATGACCCCTTTTTGGAAAGTAGACAGTCCAAGGTATTTAGTAAGAGTCATGGTGAGTTTTTTGAAAATTACAATTCTTTTTAAAATTGAGAAATGTAAAAAAAAAAGAAAAAAAAGTTTGATCACGGTTATCATATAAAATGTTTGGTGGTGATTAGGGACACTGACTTGATAAAATTGATGATTTTTTTTTTATTATGATTAAAAAAAAAATTAAAACAATGGATGGCATTAAAGGAAGTCACCCATTGTTTACAATTGTCATGTGAACTGCTGTGATTGGTCACAGCGATCACATGGTACTGGTACACTGATCAGTCATCAGCTGTGTCCGGTGGACAAAGCCGGTGACATATCGCACCGCAGCATGAAAGACCTGCTCGGCTGTCATTTTGCTATAGGCCAAGTGGGAACTGGTTAAATCAGGGTATTTTCCCAAATGTAAGTGGAATTAAAGTAGGCCCTACTTATAACCATGTCTACTCTTCAGTATGTCATAATTTTACCAGGTTTAAACCAGGTGAACATCTGCTACCATGATGCAACAGGGCCTTTTCTGACCTTTTTAATAAAGTTGTGCTGTCAGTATCATTCAGTAAAATGCACATACAGTAGATATCTGTGGGGATAGGGCACCAACACCACCTAAAGGAGAGAAGATGACATTTTAATGTATTTGTACTTACTTATTTTAAAACAGAATCTAACCCCAATTCCAAAAAAATTTGGAAAGTTTGGACACCGTGTAAAATCTACATAAAAACAAAACACAATGATTTGCAGATCTCACAAACCCATGTTTTATACACAATAGAAAATCGAAATGTTTACGCTGAGAAAATGTACCATTAAAAAAAACAAAAAACATAATTTTGAAATTGATGACAGCAGACGTTGGGACAGGGCAACATAAAGCTGGAAAAGTAAGTGTAACTAACTTTTCAGAAAAATTTTACATTTTCACATTCAATATATTTTCTATTGTGAATAAAATATGGGTTTATGAGATTTGAAAATCATTGCATTAAATTTTTTGGTAGACTTTACACAGCGTCCCACCTTTTTTGGAATTGAACTGTGTAACGTACAATGAAGCTTATATGGTGCAGAGGTCAGAAGTAAGTGACATGCAACACAGCACACAGTGCGTAGGGGAGAGAGTAAGGGGGCAGAGTATGACTTCTTTGCACCCAGGCAGTAAGACATGGGGGGTTATTTAAGAAAGGCAAATCCACTTTGCACTACAAGTGCCCTTGGAAGTTCAGTCACTGTAGATCCAAGGGGGACATGCAAGGAAAATAAAAAACACCACTTCCTGTCTTCTTCATATGTTATCTCTCTAAGATGGCTATAAAACCGAAGACAAAGGTTCTAACCTTCTAACTATACTAAAATGATATTAAAGTTTTGGCTGAAATTGGGCTTTAAACACTGTCAGTTTGTTTTGATCACATTTTCAGACAGCTCAATAATTTAGCCCAGTGACTCATGCCTTAATGGATGGCCCAGTCTAAAGGCTGCATTAGACAAACTGTGCCTCAACTTTTTAAACTGAAAAAACATAAAATTTACTAACTAAGCTATTTTTTTCCTAACAACCTGAAAAAACTAAGATAATCGATATTTAAACAGTATAAACAAAAAATGGGACTGCACTGCAGACACAAGCCCGATGCTTCGCTTGCAGTTGTGAATTCTCATTCTGCTGGAAGAAAAACAGGCATTCAGGAGGCAGCAGAATCACCTTCTTCACTAACAGTGGGAGGGGCTTAAAGGGGTATCAAATACCATGAGTGCAGGGTTCAGGAGTGTGCAGGGTTCAGGAGTGTGCTACATACAAGAGCGCAGGGTTCAGGTGTGCACTATGTACAGAGTGCAGAGTTTGAGAGCGAGCTACATACAGGGTGCAGGTTTCAGGAGTGCAGATCTCACCAAAAATAACACACCTTTTCCCACCAAATCACCCCCCTCCCCCCATACAGTGCTCTCCTCCCACCCCCTCTTTGACAGTAACAAATAGAGAACCGCAGTGCAGAAGTGCAGCTACAGCTTACCTCAGGACGGGAGGCGCCAGGTTCCTATCAATGCAGGGATACAGAGAGGTGGGGGGCATTTTATATTTCTCCCCTAGGACCGCCTTAAGGTTGCAGCTAGACCTAGAGGAGCAGTTTCCAAAAGTTGTGGGATTTTGGCAACCCTGAGCAGAAGGTTAGAGTCCTGGGTGAGGTTACATAGTTAGTCAGGTTGAAAAAAGACACAAGTCCATCCAGTTCAACCATAAAAAAAAATAAACAAACAAAATAAAACACAGTACATCCCATACACCCAACTCCATACCCACAGTTGATCCAGAGGAAGGCAAAAAAAAAACAGCAGAGCGATGATCCAATTTGCTACCGGAGGGGAAAAAATTCCTTCCTGATCCCCCGAGAGGCAATCGGATTTACCCCGGATCAACTTTACCTACAGAACTTAGTACTCAGTTATATTATGTGCATTTAGGAAAGAATCCAGGCCCTTCTTAAAGCAATCTACTGAGCTGGCCAGAACCACCTCTGGAGGGAGTCTGTTCCACATTTTCACAGCTCTTACTGTGAAGAAACCTTTCCGTATTTGGAGGTGAAATCTCTTTTCCTCCAGACGTAAAGAGTGCCCCCTTGTCCTCAGCGTTGACCTTAAAGTGAATAACTCAACACCAAGTTCACTATATGGACCTCTTATATATTTGTACATGTTGATCATAACCCCCCTTATTCTCCTTCTCAAGAGTGAATAAATTCAGTTATTTTAATCTTTCCTCATAGCTGAGCTCCTCTATGCCTCTTATCAGTTTGGTTGCCCTTCTCTGCACTTTCTCCAGTTCCCAGATATCCTTTTTGAGAACTGGTGCCCAAAACTGGACTGCATATTCCAGATGAGGTCTTACTAATGATTTGTACAGGGGCAAAATTATATCTCTATCTCTGGAGTCCATACCTCTCTTAATACAAGAAAGGGCTTTGCTCGCTTTGTAAACCGCAGCTTGGCATTGCATGCCATTATTGAGCTTATGATCAACTAAAACCCCAGATCCTTCTCCACTACAGATCCCCCCAGTTGAACTCCCCCTAGCATGTATGATGCATGAATATTCTTAGCCCCCAAGTGCATAACTTTACATTTATCAACATTAAACCTCATCTGCCACATAGTCACCCAATTAGACAGAGGTTGAGGCAGGCAAGAGAGTAGTTGGTATCCAGGCAAAGATCGAGGCAGATGGCATACTAGAGAGTGGTCAGTATCCAGGCAGGGATCGGGTTAGGCAACAGGCAGTAACAGGAACAAGCAGTGTCAGCAATGGGGGCAGGAGACATAAGCAAATTCAAGCAATCTGAGTTGGCAACAGGCACTCACACTTGCACATGCACTCACACCTGACCATAGCCATAAAGCCATGATCCAGTACGTGTGTAGGTCACACTGCTGGTGGATGGATGAACCCTGACCCTGAATGTACAGAAGAGGATTCTGGAGGTACTATAACTGTTGTCATGTGGGAACCAGAGAGAGTCCCCAGCCCTATTTAAGCTCCAAGTTGGAAATCAATTGAGTGAGCCTTTTTCTATGCCATGAATGGGCAAAGCACAGGTTCAGGGGGTATCATGTGGCTCAAAGGCAGGGCTTTTTTTCAGGGGGAACTTGGGGGAACTCAGTTCCACCACCTCTGGCTCAGACCCTTTGGTGCCTGCTCACCACAATCAATTTTAAACACAGAAGTCTGGTTTTTGTCTTTACAAGTGATAGCTCTGCACTCTGTGTGTAACCCCCTGAACTCTGCACCCTTCAAAATCCTCCTACTGTTTGTGAAATCTGAATGGGATCGTGGTTGGCTTCCTGCACCTATTTTCTGAGAAAAAAAGCTCTGCTCAAAGGTCATATGGACCAGAAAGTATACAAACTGAGGACCTTATTTATAAAGGCTGAAATTTCTATTTTTCAATTTTTATGAAAAATATGTTCAATTATCTTATAGAATTGCTTTCTAATCACATTTAGTTTTGAACTTACGATATATAAATTCGCACAGTCAATTTAAGTAGGCACCATAGAGAATATGTACATTTAGGATTAAAAACCAGCTTTGTGCTTACCTTGAATGTATACCATTTTGCTGTTATCACAGGCATACCTACCTCTGATATTTCTGTTTATGTTTCTCCCTTTATATCTGTGCAATCATTCTAAACATATGCTAAATGTAAAAAGGCACACAAATGGCTTACGCACAGATCTTACACAGAGATAGAAGGGAGACACTTGGTGGTCATACATGGTACTAAAATATTTCTTGCTTGCAAGCAGGTCAGCTAACAATGATAAGGAGCCAGACCTGTAAACCTGGATTTCCATTAGCTGTTATATGTTACTGCAGTTTGCTCCTTCCTTATTGTACAAGCACATTTGCCATATTTGAAAAGTTAACAAAAATCTCCCTTAGAGCTTGTGCAGATTGGCAGATGCAGGGTACTTTCAGGTGCACTCAGCTGGCATTTGAGCTGCATCTGACCTATTTCTACCTGTTTTTACCTTCTCATTGACTTGTATTTGTTGAAAAGCAGTACACAGGTGAATTTCCATATACACAAGCCCTAGGATAGACTACTGCAGTAAAGTATGAAATGATTCATACCCAGCATCGTACATGGTACTTACCTGAATAGCTTACATTTCACATTTGCTTTTCTGTTATAACCTATTATGCATCTTCCAACACAGGGTTGTGTTCAAATTGATATAGAAAAACACCCATCAAAACAAAAGGTTGATAGGAAAACTGAGTTTAACATTACATTTCAGGTTTAAAGTGTTACCAAACCTTTAAGGCCTCGTACACACGATGAGACATGTCCGCTCAAACATGTCCGACGGACCATTTCCAGCGGACATGTCTCATCGTATTTTGGTCCGATGGCGTGTACACACCATCGGACGAAAATCCCCTCGGGCTGAGGACGCGGTGACGTGGCGGTGACGCCGCCACGTCACCACTCCAGGAAGTAAAATACTTCCACACATGCGTCGAATGCATTCGACGCATGCGCAGAGATTTTTTTCTGCTGGTTAGTGTACTAACCAGCGGACATATCAGACGGACATGTCTCCGGCGGACAAATTTCAAAGCATGCTTTGAAATTTGTCCGCTGGGAAAACATGTCCGCTAGCCCGTACACATGATCGAAGATGTCTGCTGAAACGTTCCGTCGGACCAGTTTCAGCAGATAAATTTGATCGTGTGTACGCGGTCTAACAGTAAAAATCAGTCTGTATATGCAGTAAAGCATTCTTGTTATACTCACTGTGGAACCTAATGGGGTAAATCCTCTGCATTGTGTAAAAAGGCTGTTTGATCCTGTTTTCTCTGTTTCTCCCCTTCTTCCACAGTCCCCAATCTATCTGCTGATAGAACAGGGTCTAGGGAACAAGCTGCACATGCTCAGGTTGGTGTATTTTTCTAGAGAGTTTTTTTTTTCTTGGGAGAGTGCATGTGATCAGCACAAGGCCAATCAGCACTGTCCAGACAGAGGGTCAGGGGTCCTGCAGCCTCAGAGCAGAATGAAAACTCCTACTCCTACAAGCTTCAACCAGACACTGATAGAAGTCATAAGGCTCTAACTGCAATGAAAAAGGGGATTTAGCAGTTATTTTAACGAAAACTATTGCATTTCCATGTTCCATGTGTCACTGTGGGAGAACAGATATAGTGAATGCAGGGTCCTGGGTTTTTACCATCTTTCTGTCAAAAATATGTAGAGACGTTGTTTGGGATTGTATCTCTTGAATATAACAAAGTACAGTAAAACCTTGGATTGCGAGCATAATGGAAACTCAAATGATTCATTTCACAACTATTTATTTATAGGTCCTTCAGTTTATAGTCCATATAAAAGGATTATAGCAATATGACCAGGTGGTGTAACCATGAAATGTCCATCCACAAATGGAAGCCTCCACAAGGGGATTAAAAGTAAAATCCAGCAGGAGCTACAGAGCATAAAAGAGAAGAGAGGCGCCTCTAAGTGTAGCAATATGTTGCTAAATGTTGTACCTTATTAAATGTAACCATATTGCCACACTTCTCTTTTATACCCAGTTGTGACATGATGCTTCTTGTATATCAAGACATTGCTTGTATATTAATTAAAAATGTTTTAAAAAATTTAGCTTGTCTTGCAAAACGATCTCAAACCAAGTTACTCTCAAACCAAGGTTTTACTTTATATATTGTTGTAAGTAAAATAATACTTACACTAGTGTTTTACCGATGGGGTGGGCACGAGTCATGAGGTCACTGTGCCTCCAGAACTAGAACTGATCCTCTCTTGTCATCAGAAACACATTGGAGTACCTATGACATCATTGAATTCTAATGATCAAGTTCTTTATGGATGTGCCCATTCTATGTTTATAGTGCAAAAATAGAAAAAAAAAAAAATTCCTTTTGTATCATATGTTTTATTTGGTAAAGCATGGTATATAATTAGTCTGCCTGTTATAGTACACAGATGAATGATGTAAAGTTGACCTCTGTATGTTTTCTTCCTCCTACAGGAGATTATCAACTTTAACTGTCGCAAGCTAGTGGCTTCTATGCCGCTATTTGCCAATGCAGACCCCAACTTTGTGACCTCGATGCTTACAAAGCTGAAATTTGAGGTGTTTCAGCCAGGAGACTATCTTATCAGAGAGGGAACCGTTGGCAAGAAAATGTTCTTTATACAGCATGGTGTTGTTAGTATTTTAAGCAAAGGCAGCAAAGAGACCAAACTTGCTGATGGATCTTACTTCGGAGGTAAATGTCTCTGGTCTATTAAATGTACCTATGTGCTTTGATATCCTAAATGTTGTATATTGTTGCTGCTTGTGGACACACTGCATACTGTATGCAGAACTGTAATAACAGTTTAATTATTGCCTGGAATTGCCCTTAAACGCAAAGTGCACAATATAATAACCAGTCAGCAGTTATCTTTCCATCGTTGGATAAGATAATGATAAAAGAGGAAAAAAATAATTACCTTTTAATGAGCTAAGATACTTTGCATTTTATCACTAGTTTTGTTTCTATGAAAGATGCAGTACATTTTTAATAAGTTCATATTTCAAGTTGTTGTATTACTTTTTATGTGACTGTTTTGTTGTTACACTTGAATTTATTTTATATATATATATATATATATATATATATATATATATATATATATATATATATATTTGTCATCTAGTAAATCAGGTCATCAGAGGATCCGTATTTCAGTGCAATCACAAATTTTTATCTTTTACGATTAGGGTTTTTCATACTGGCTGGAAAGGGGCACTTGGCAGGCAGTTCTGACCTCTGCTAAGTGACCAAAAAAAAAAACATCTCTAAGTTTCTGTACAAAACTGAATAATCGCAATCAGTGGGCAGGGCAATGGGACAAACCAGCTTACATGTTGCAATCATAGTGTTTGGGCCACAACTTTGTGTTATTTCCCGTCATTCCTTCAGCTGGGGAGAAGCAGTTAAGCTATGCAATTCTTCATCCAAAAAGAGTATGAATATAATTAAAAGGTGAGCATAGGCAGCCAAATATCCACTTGACGTGGATAGTAGATGCAATTCATTTGGTTCCGAATTAGTTTTTCGTCAAATTCTGTTTTTTTTTTTAAATTGACGAAAACCTGTTAAAAAATGTTTTTTGAAAATGTGTGAATTCATCAAATTCAAAAAACGAAAAACAGAAAATTCGAAAATCAGATCTAACTAATAACTATTATTAACTGTTAAATTATATGTATTGAAATCTCCTTTCAAATTTGGCTGTTGGCTAAAATGTAATGCATACAAATTGATCTGAAATTATGAATTATCCAAAATAACAAATGCCATATCTAAACGAATAGAACGTAACAAATAAATAATAAAAAAAAACATTATTATTATTATTAATTCATTATGTTCCATTCATTTAAATACGGCATTCATTATTTCGGATAATTTGTAACTTCGGATAAATTCGCATTAGTTACATTCATAAACAGCCAAATTTAAAAGGAAATTCCAATACCTATAATTTAATAGTTAATATCAGTTAGCTATTATTTTGGATTTTTGAATATTTCAAATTCCGAATTTTCGAATATTAGGATTTCCGAATACCGGATCTTGAATGAATAGAACGTAACACATTTAAATTAGGGAAGTTACGAATTTATTTTAAATAACAAATTTCGATCATAACGAATAACCCGAAAAACAAAAAACAAATAAATTATAGAAACAAAAAAAAACCACATTTTTCAGTAGTGCACATGTCTAATGGATAGTAGGGAGACATCGCTTGGTTCTGCATCACATTACTGGAACACTGGTACTTTTGATATTCTTCTAGTGTGTGACATCAGAACATGCACAGGAATACTTTATCTCCTTCTTCACCACCGTAGAGAATGACTAACGCCTTCTGACATCCAAAATCTCAAGCAAGTTGGATAATCTTCATGTTTTTACTCTACTGGAAGGTCTAAAGGGGCTCAGCTATTACAAATGATGCTCAAATCATAAGCATTTTTTTTATTTTGTACCCTCTGATCTCAGCCACAGAGAGATACCTGGCTGGTACTTGAATTAAGAGGAAAATGGTAAATCGTAACCCCTATTTGAATATAAAAGCAAAAAGCAAAGCCTAAAAATAAAAATATTGTTGCCCATTGTGTTTATATAATTGCAATACACATTGATAAAATACTTTGCATTAATCTGATCGTTTTCTTATGTGTATCTAAATGAAATGAAAACGACTGCCCATTCCCTTTAAGATTGCCTGAGGGTGCATGATTCTAACAATGATACCTTGCACTGGCAATTCATAACAGGATAATGGATTTTTTTTTTTTTTAGTCAACAACAAATGTGGACATTTTTAGTAGTGTAGCACCCTCCTAATTAGAATGCTAGTAGGATTACGGCAAATTTAGTTTTGGCTCCATTGTAGTTACTGGAACAAAGTTTAATTGATTTTTGGCTGTTCTGCCTTCTGCCGTTTGCAGGCTCAACCACTTCCCCCTGCTTTCTAGCGATTTAGTGATTTGGAAGAGGCAGGCCCTGGGCTTACATATTCATACAGCATCAGCCAATTCCTAGGAAGGAGAATGACCAGTAGGGGGGCTGATGTATGTATAACTAGGCTGCGGCCTGAAACAGCAGGGTAATTTTCCTGATGGAGAAGACCCAGCCTGGAGGGCTGTGGCCCTCTGGGTCACTGAGCTGAAGTCCGTAGGAGGCCAACAAGGTCCAAGCTCAGAGAAAGCTGAGGGACCTATTCAGAAAGTTGCTGAGAGCAGTTTGGAAGAAGTCCACGGAGGATATGGACTGGAGGCTAACAGTACAGCATCTGACTGCTACTACAGGTAGGTATCCAAGTACACAGGGCACACTGTAACATTGAATGTTCTTGCTTTAATCTTTGGAGAGACTGTTCCAAAGTTGCTGGCTTATGACTGGATCTTCCTGTACTGTATGTTCATCTACCACTGGTCAAAAGGGGGGTTCACCCTGAAGAGTTCAGTTTTGACCAGAGAGTGTCTTCAGTTTTACTTTGCACATAATTTGGAGTATCCCAAGGCTCACCCTACACCCTAACCAAGTTTAACCGCAAACAAAAGACATGTACTGCCTGTTTCTTGAGTTGTGTATCTTATAGGGAATAAAACCTAGGACAAAACTGCAAGACCTGTCTAGGGATCATCCTACAGTAGTTTTTGCTTTCAATAATATATAAAGCAGGAGTTATTCCCAATTGATAATATCTTCCTTTCTACCCCTACCAGAGATTTGTTTGCTGACACGAGGACGAAGAACTGCAAGTGTCAGAGCAGACACTTATTGTCGACTGTACTCTCTTAGTGTGGATAATTTCAATGAGGTTCTGGAGGAGTACCCAATGATGAGACGGGCATTTGAGAGTGTAGCACTAGACCGCTTAGACCGAATTGGTAAGAACTCATTATTTTCTATGTTGACATATACCTTTTTTTGTCTAGAAAAATGTAGTCATATATCCCGTTGCTTTACATGGTCATCTCCCCTTATGTGCTTTTCAAAAGGACAAACATACTTCAGGGGGGGGAATATCTAACATTCCCCCCCTTATAAGTTTTCCGTGTGGTACTGGTAGGAAAAATGATTGGCTTGTTATTTTTCTTTTAGACTCCAGTAATGAGATTTACCTATAGTACTTTATTTCTTCGCTTCCTCCCCAAAATCATAATGATTTTGTCATACATTGTGTAAAATACAGCAGGGAAAAGTGATGAACTCAGCTGTTAATAAAACTGATGGGGTGGTGAATTCTGGTGGGGATATCTCAGATAGAAAAAAAAGACTCCAACTGATTCAATGTCATCTACCAGCAAAACTGTAAATGTGGTGGTTGGTTTGGAGTTGTCAAGAGAATTTTTGTGTTACAGTATATGTACAAACATTTTTTTTAAATATTTTTTATTATTATAATCAGTATTTCTTTTATGATCACACCTGTGTCCTTGAATATTATCATGACTTATCTCACTGTAAATCACTTTGTCTATGACACAGATTCACATATACTTATAACTGCCTTGAAGTCAGATTGTTCTGAGAACTCTGACTCTGTCCAATACAAACATTTGGTTATCCTAGTCATTTAAATTACAAAAGCCCCCATTAGAAGCTTTGGACAGATAAGCCCAATACTTGTGCAGAAAAGAGAAGCTGGACACTGTAAGTCTATGCTATTACTAATCTGGCTCCCAGAGCCTCTCTGTTATCTCAATACTACATGAAAGGTCAGCACCAAGATCACTTCTCTGCATCATCGTTCTTTCTTTCTTTCCTTTTTTCTCGCCTGGTTAACAGCCTATTGTATTCACAAACCTACAATATTGTATAAGACATAGTGTAGTCCAGGGACTACATACACCTAGATTTAATTGTTGCATGGAGCTTGTATTATAGCAATACAAATTGAGTAAGAATATTTCTGGCCCTTCATGTCTTCCCTCTCTTTTACTCTTAGACCGCGTACACACGAGCAGACAGATTTGTTCAAATCGGTCGGGCCGACCGATTTGAACAAATCTGTCTGCTGGGGACATATTGGCTTGATCGTGTACACACGATCAAACCAAAATCCCCACCGCCAGAAGGCGCGGTGACGTGGCGGTGACGTTGAGGCAGCCACGTCACCGCACCAGGAAGTAAAACACTTCCGTGCATGCGTCGAAACCATTCGGCACGTGTGCGAGAAGACATGTCTGCTGGTTAGCGTACTAACCGGCAGACATGTGGGGCGGACGGGTTCCTAGCCGACAGATTTCAAAGCATGCTTTGAAATCTGTCGGGTGGCAAAATCCGTTGGCTCGCCCGTACACACGGTCGAATCTGTCTGCTGGGACGGTCGGGCCAACCGTTTCCAGCAGATAGATTTGATCGTGTGTACGCGGCCTTAGACAGTCTTAAGTTCCTGTAATGGGAGTTGTAGCATATGATATCAATTAAAGATTTTTTTTAATATTCAAATATTTGTGCCATAAATAGAACATTAATAACACAGGTCAGCATACAACACATACAGTGATAAAAATGTTTCTAAGGCCCAACTATACTTCGCTTCCAGTGCTCTAGTCTTCAGTACTGCAGAGTGGAAGGGTGCTTGTGGCATTACCCATGTTCCATCTTGATGATATGGATGCTGCTTATTTTCTTGGCCCAATGACCCTGCTCTGATTTCAATGCAGCTGTGATGTAGTGAATGCGAGGGAGACCAGTTAACTTTACCCCTTTACTGAAACCAGTGAAAAACATAAGTGGGTCTTAGAAACGTTATTTGGGGGAAATAAAAAGCTATAGGTTGCGTAGGATCGGGTAGAAGGGTAACCAAGTCTTTTTTTTTTTTTTAACTCTTAAAGCAGTTCTTTACTCAGTTTGATTTTTATTTTCTTAAGTCAGCAGCTACAAATACTATAGCTGCAAAATTTTAATAAAAGGACACTCACCTGTCCAGCGCCATCCTCACCAGAACCGGTTCTTCACCGATGTACGTGCCCCCGGAACCAGCATGTTTACTATGGCCACCTACCTGATACCTTGAGACTTCACTACCGGATGCCCACAGCATATTTGCAAGCCGTGCTTGGCCTTACGAATGGTCCCGCAGCCTTCTGGAACCTGTGATGTGTTCCAGAAGGTTGTGGGTGGGGGAGGAGAACTTTTGTTGGATCACCACAGCCAATTATCAGAAGTGGGAGCGGTACCTGTCAGAACCAGAAAGGGAGGGGGGAGAAGGGCAACAAAAAGGCACTTCCTCTTAAAGTGATACTAAAGTCTATTTTTTTTAGTTTAAAAATAACAAACATGTTATACTTGCACAACGCAGACCAGATCC
This sequence comes from Rana kukunoris, assembly GCA_029574335.1. NCBI lineage: Eukaryota > Metazoa > Chordata > Amphibia > Anura > Ranidae > Rana > Rana kukunoris. The sequence goes on from CM056051.1 coordinate 101,183,481, forward strand.
TCCTCTTCTCTGGTCCCTCACTGGCTGTCCTGGCTCCTTCCTCCTGTTGCGTGCCCCCACAGCAAACAGCTTGCTATGGTGCACACGTGAAAAGCCACAGCTCTGTGTGTTCATTCAGACATGGAGCAGTGGCCTGGCACCGCCCCCTTTCTCTCCTCATTGGCTGACTGATTAATTGACAGAAACCTGGAGCCAATGGCGCCACGCTGCTGTCTCAGCTAATGAGGAGGGGATTCAGAGGCAGCCGAGACACTGCTGCAACATCGCTGGATGTAGATGGGGCTCAGGTAAGTATAAGGGGGCATACATACAGAAAGTTTTTCATCTTAATGCATAGAATGCATTAAGATTAAAAAAAAGCTTCTGCCTTAACAACCACTTTAAGGGTGAAGTTTCACTTTAAGTAAAAGAAAACACAGACGCCTAATCTGCTTTTTTATATTTGTTAAATGAACTGTTCAAATTCTGAAGAACTGTTATGCTGCGCACACAATTTCCGACAACAAATGTTCGCTGTGAACTTGTTGTCTGAAAATCCGACCATGTGTAGGCTCCATCGGACATTTGCTGTCGGAATTCCCGGCTGGTTCTCAATTTTTCCTGACAAGAAAACTTGTTGTCAGAAATTCCGAGCGCGTGTACACAATTCCGAGACAAAAAATGACACGCATGCTCAGAATCAAGCAGAAGAGCCGCACTGGCTATTGAAATTCATTTTTCTCAGCTCGTCGTACGTGTTGTACATGACCACGTTCTTGAAGTCCGCAATTTCGGACAACATTTGTGTGACCGTGTGTATGCAAGACACGTTTGAGCAACATCCGCCTAAAAAAAATCCACGGTTTTGTTGTCGGAATGTCCGATTGTCCGTATGCGGAAAAATAATGAATGGTTCTTTAGGTGTGTGAGAATATACAGTATATACTAGATACAAAAAATCTACAGCCAAAACTGAGCAAATATGGAGTTATGTTTGCCATGCCTTAAATTATGGCAACAATTACTGCAAAGGGCACACTGGGGGCTCTTAGTAGAAGACTCAAGGTAGATGTTCTCTAAGTGAAGGGCAACACTTGGAGAAGTCAGTGTAAAATTATAATAGATTGCATTTGGCAGTAATTACAGTCAGTGGTGGCTGGTGCTTAAAACTTTTGGATGGGCACAAACTAAAAGATTCAGAAAAATACAGAAAAAAAACCATCAATTGCAGACTCACTGTGCAATTCAATTGCTGTGCCCATAATATGCAGCAACTGTCACCCCCCCCAAGGCCTCTCACAGTCTGACTGGCACTTACCCCATCCTAGTGGCGGGTCAGGCAGCGGGTGACATCGGCAAGCTGTGGGACAGGCAGCATGTCAGGTGATGGCTCTTGCATCCTCCATGGTTCCCGTGCATCTCTTCTTCCATTCTGCTAGGCGTCCAATAGAGATGCCTGGTATGACGGATATTAGACCCAGGCTTCCTGATTGGCGGAGAGGCGGTTCAGTTTTAGAAAAGCAAATATTAATTTGCTTTTCTAACACACTTGGGTGGGCTCTGAGCACAATGCAACACCTTTTTTGAAGCCTATTAGAGGCTAAAAAACAACAACCTGCTTCTGTATTTCAGGTGCCCGGAGTCCAAAAAGGGGCCAGATGCCTGAATAGGGGTGGCTACAGTGGTCATGAATCTATCCATTTTACATATAGGGGGTAGTGTGACAGAGGGGGCGACGCCCATCCGCTCTTAATGGACGCACTGCCACTGATTATTATTAAGATACTTATATAGCGCTGTCAATTTAACGCAGCGCTTTACATATATGTACATTCGCATCAGTCCCTACCCTCGAGGAGCTTCCAATTTAAGGTCCCTAACTCACAGTCATATACTAGGGCCAATTTTAGGCAGAAGCTAATTAACTTACCATTACAATGCATCCAGAAAGTATTCACAGTGCTTCACTATTTCAACATTTTGTTAGGTTACAGACTGATTCCAAAATTAATTACATTCATTATTTTCCTCAAAATTCGACAAACAATACCACATAATGACAACGTGAAAAAAGCTTGTTTAAAATCTTTGCAAATTTATTAAAAAAATAAAAATAAACGAAAAAAAAAAATCACATCTACATAAGTATTTACAGCCTTTGCTCAATACTTTGTTGCAGCACCTTTGAAACCAATTACAGCATCAAGTCTTTTTGAGTATGATGCTACAAGCATGGCACATCTATTTTTGTCAGTCTCTCCCATTCTTCTTTGCAGGACCTCTTAAGCTCCATCGGGTTGGATGGGGAATGTCGGTGCACAGCTCTTTTAAGATCTCTCCCGAGTTCAAGTCTGGCCTCTGGCTGGGCCACTCAAGTCTTTTGGAGCAGGATTTTCATCAAGAATGTCTCTGTACACTGCTGTATTCATCTTTCCCTCAATTCTTACTATTCTCCCAGTTCCTACCGCTGAAAAACATCCCCACAGCATTATGCTGCCACTGCCTTGCTTCGCTGTAGTAATGGTATTGGCCAGGTGATGAGCGGTGCCTGGTTTCCTCCAGACATGATGCTTGCCATTCAGGCGAAGAGATTAATCTTTGTTTCATCGGACCAGAGAATTTTGTTCCTCATGGTGCGAGTCCTTCGGGTGCCTTTTGGCAAACTCCAGGCGGGCTGTCATGTGTCTTTTACTGAGGAGTGGCTTCCGTCTGGCCACTCTACTGTACAGGCCTGATTGGTGAAGTGCTGTAGCGAGGGTTGTTCATCTGGAAGGTTCTCCTGTCTCCACAGAGAAATGCTGGAGCTCTGTCAGAGTGACTATCTGGTTCTTGGTCACCACCCTGACTAAGACACTTCTCTCCCGATCACTTAGTTTGTCCGGGAGCCCTGCTCTCTAGGAAGAGTCCTGGTGGTTTCAAACGTATTCCATTTATGGATGATGGAGGCCCCTCTGCTCATTGGGACCTTCAATATTGCAGACATTTTTCTGTACCCTTCCCCAGATCTGTGCTTCGATACAATTCAGTCGCGGAGGTCTAGAGACAATTCCTTGGACTTCATGGCTTGTGCTCTGACATGCACTGTTAACTGTTAAGACCTTATATAGACAGGTGTGTGCCTTTCCAAATCATGTCCAATCAACTGAATTTACCACAGGTGGATTCCCAGAGGCGATTCAGTTCGCATGCGTAGCGCTATACAAGTCATTCATTCATCAAGTTGTAGAAATATCTCAAGGATAATCAGTGGAGACAGGATGCACCTGAACTAAATTTTGAGTGTTATGGCAAAGGGCTCTTTCACACAGAGCGGATCCGTATTGATCCGCTCTGTTAGCCCGTTGGCTCAGCAGGGACTCCTCCGTAAAATCCCCGCTAAGCTGTCGGCTGACAGGGCGGTCCCCGCACACTGATGAATACGGACCGTGTAAACGGACTTATGGAAAAGCGGACTGTTTGTCCGCTCGTGTGAAAGGGCCCAAAGACTGTGAATATTTATGTACATGTGGTTTTGTTTTATTTTTTATTATTAATAAATTTAAACTTCTTTCATATTGTCATTTAGGGGGTATTGTTTGTAGAATGTTGAGGGAAATAATGCATTGAATCCATTTTGGAATGGGCTGTAACATAACAAAATGTAGAAAGAGTGAAGTGCTGCAAATACATTCCAGATTTCACTGTACCTCCTACTATGCCACCCTGCTAATTTATTAAAATCTTAAGCTTAAAGCGGAGTTTCCATCCCAATTTTTTTTTTCATTATTCTGATCATTAGACCTAAAAAAGAAAAACTTTTTTTTTTACTCATCTGGAAATGCCTGTTGCTATGCGGTCCCACGAAATCTGCCCTCGGAATCACCTAGGATTCTGACATCATCTCCCTCTAATGCTCCTGGGAAATGTGTGTAATTTCCCAGGATGCAGTGCGCTGCCCAATTATCACTCCCCATCCAAGACTTCCAGGAAGTAAGTGCTTGTAGGCTTCACAATGCCCACAAGCAAAATGACAACCATGTAGACATAGTTTTATAAACTATCTTTTTTGAATAACTATGCGGAGCGGCGGGCGGCGGATTGTAAAATAGTAAGTGACCGGATTTATATTATAAAAACGCAGGATGAAAGGACATACATTTAAAAAATGCTAATTGTGGTTGGAACGCCGCTTTTAGATTGGTGCACATTTACAGAACTTCTTTGTTGCACCTTAAATATTTTGCCATCATCTACTAGTGTATATATCGATTTTTGCTACGCTTCATTTTTTCTAGGGTTGTTTAGCACCAGGTATAGAAATGTAACAGTGATTGCTAAGAAAACAAGCCTTTACAGCATCCCCTTAGATCATCGATAGGAAACACTAAACTAGAAAAAAAGGAACATTGACTTAGCTAAAAATTCCATATCTTGGGAGTGCAGGACACAATACCCATAGGTTATTGGCATGTAGCTTCAGGTGATTGGACATTGGTAAACTTTAGAGGACACTCCCTCCTTGTAACTTCTCCTATAACCCTACTCCACTCCGTGACTCCTCAGTTTTGTTAGCAAGCGATGGAGAGTAAACAAAGTAATATAAGGGAAGATGGCCTGTCTCCTGTCTTGTACTACAATATATAGAATTTACAGATAAATCAAAATTGCTTTCATTCTAAAGAATGTGTAGCGCCCCTGTACTTCAAAGTACAGGAGCTATTGAAATTTTGGGAAAAGATTAGAGTGTGACCTACTCTGATTTCAATTCTGATTATGTTAGGGCTCTCTGTTTCAGCTCGGCTGTGCTGTGGGCTCATTCTGCTGTGCCTGGGGTGTAGTTCCACCCTGGGATAGCAGGTGGCAGCTTCAGTGGAAGCTGAGGTTCGGGTGCTCTTTTCCAGCAGCCAATTGGGAGGCTTGGGCCTCGCTGGGCATGCTGGGAGAGGGTACTTATGAGGCAGACGATGGTCTGGAACAACTCTGAGTGGAATGGGGATCCAGTGATCGACTGGATCTCCAAAGATCCCAAGCGAGTTTAGCTGTTCGGTGGGGAGTGCAGTTGAGGAGCACCAAAGAGGCTGGTGGTCCAACAGCACTGGAGCGAGCCATCGGGGATCGAGGTGCTGGACACTGAGGGATTGATTCCTCTCTCAGTCAGTACCCTGGCGACATTGAAGAAAAGGTACAGGCAAACTTTATTCGGGAGGAGTTCCTCCGTAGTTACACTCAGACAAGGTCTGTGGCAGAGGCGCTTGTCTGACGATCTATAAGAAGAGTCTGTGGCAGAGACACCCTTCTCAAGTTTGAGTGATACTCTGGCTGCCAGATCTGTGAGAGGGACTGTCCAGGTACACTATACCCACTCAAGCTGGAGTGGCGCAGAAACATTGGGCTAGATTCAGGTACAGCGGCGTATCTTTGTGCGGGCGTAGCGTATCTTCTTTACACTACGACGCCGCAACTTAGAGAGGCAAGTGCTGTATTCACAAAGCACTTGCTCCTTAAGTTGCGGCTGCATGGCGTAAGTGGGCTGGCGTAAGCCCACGTAATTCAAAGTAGCAAGGCCGTGGGCGTGTTGTATTGTAATGAAACGTGACCCCATGCAAATGATGGGCCGAAACTATCCCAGTGCGCATGCTCAGAATCACGATGAATAGAATGCCTAAGATACACGTCGAACGTAACTTACGCACAGCGCCATTCACGTACGACTTACGTAAAATTCGACGGCTGTTCCGACGTCCATACCTTAACATGGGCTGTGCGTAGATGGCGTAGATTACTGCGTCGGGCGTACGTACGTTTGTGAATCGGCGTATCTTGCTCATTTGCATATTTTTAAGGGGAACGTCGAATGCGTCCAGAGTAACTATGCGCCCACAATACGCCGGCGTAGGCAAGTTACGTCGGACGACTGAAGCCATGTTTTTCGGCGTATCTTGCTTTGTGAATCGGCATGAAGATGCGACGGCGCACATTTGTACTAACGTTGGCGTATCTCGAGATACGCCGGCGTAAACCTTTCTGAATCTGGCCCATTGTTGATTGTCGGAAGCAGGACTGCTTCAAGTATCCAAGGCCTGAGTCTGCTATCTTCTTCAAAACCCTTCTATCCTTCCTTCACCTGTTGATTGTTTTTACCTGGCTGGGTAATAAAGAGCACTTTATAAAAGAGACTTCCTATTTTCAGACATTCCTTCTTTGCTACTTATTCATCGTTCAACCTAGCCATGAGGTAACCAGCGGCTCCTTCGGGGGTAGCGCTACAAATGTAAAGAATACATGTGGGGTATTCGCCTTCCTCTGGATCAACTTTGGGTATAGGATTGGGTATGTGGGATTGTATGATATTTCTTATTTTATTTTTATGGTTGAACTGGATGGACTTGTGTCTTTTTTCCAACCTGACTATGTAACTATGTGCATATTGTACCATGTACTTGTGTTAAAAGGTACCCTGTCCTCTTTGTATTGCTTCAATGGTTTAAAATACCTGGTTTTCCTGCTTTCCCATTTCAAACTGACCATGCTAGGAACCCCTGTGAAATGGACACTCACCAGAAAAGCTGGCTTGTGTAGATCCACCATCTGTTGTGGGGAAGGCTGTTCAGCAACTTGCACCATCCAGATGTAGCTGTAGAAAAAAAAAAAGCTCACAGGTAACCAGATGAATTCTACATACTGTAGTATTTATTGGAATTGTATGTTAAAAGGCAAAATAAAATGAATCATAAAAACATGACAATGGGTGCCACTGCCGACCCGTATCAGACAGTGGCCTGACGTCAGTACTAGTGTCAAATCTAATCCCCTAGTGCTAATGCCAGGCCACTGTTCGATACCGGGTCGGCAGTGGCACCCATTGTCGTATGTTTTTAAGACTAATTTTATTTTGGCTTTTAACATACAATTCCAATAAATGCTACAGTATGGAGACTTCATCTGGCTCCTGGTGAGCTTTTTTTACTACAGCTACATCTAGATGGTGCGAGTTGCTGAACAGCCTTTCCCACAACAGACGGTGGATCTACACCAAGTGTGTTTTTGCTGCTGTAACTGTAGACAGCTTTTCTGGCGAGTTTCCATTTCACAGGGCTGCGATGGATGATTCTGGAGCACTGTACTAGATCACCTCTTCATTTTTCAAGTCACCACTACATTTTTGTGCACATCTTTGCACTGAACTATTACGTTTTCACCTGTAAATTTATATTGCTTAGCCTACCATGGGACTGTGCTTTTACATCTATATATTTTTTTTTACTATATTGGCTTTTTATTGTTAATTTCCTATCCACAAGATTGAACTTTTTTTTTATATATATATATATATATATATATATATATATATAAATTTACTTTAGCATTTTTTCACTTTTAACACTTTTTTGGACTTTATTTTTAATGTGCTGTCTATTTTATAACAGTATTCTCATCTCATTGCTGTTTATTTACTTTTGGTGCTACACACTTTTGGTATATTACTCATCTGTGTCAGCTGCCGCCCCACCACAACGCATCTTTTTTTATTTCTGGGAGAATAGCCTGCCTGTCCTCCAATAGCCTAGGGCTGACACATCCCCTGCACAGCCAGTCAATGAAAATATCAGTATACTGCTATTCTGCTCTAAGTCCTTTATGTAGCTGAGAACAGAGACTGACTAAAAAAAATATATTGTGTGTGTGTGTGTGTGTGTGTGTATATATATGTGTGTGTGTGTATATATATATATATATATATATATATATATATATATATATATATATATTCTATAAATGTTTTGCTTATCGACAAGTACTGCTGCCAAAAAACTTGCAGCTAAAACCTGCTTAAGCAGATTGGAGGTCTACCTAGTAAAACTTTGAGAAAGTATTGTAGCATACTCCATGTAGGAGCTGAAAATGAAAGGGATTTTCCACTCCTGCACAGCCAGGCACACAAATCTTCACAGTTACACAGAGTCAGAGAACAGTCCTTAGCCTTGTTTTTGTTATTTATTAAGGGTTAATAACATGGATAGGGATGGTAGGTTATGGGATGCCCACTTGACTTGAACAAGATCTTTAGGGACAACTTCCTATTTACAGTATCTTATATACAACTTCCTATATAAGCACCAACTCCCTTAGGTTTTCACCTGTACTCACTTTGTTCTGCTATTCGTCCACTCAAGCTAACCGCTGTCTTCAAGAGAGATCAGCTAAATGTAGCTTTTGTTAGTCCCCACAGTGACTACTTCACTTGTGCCTCCAGGAAACCTCCTCCTGTGTGTTTAAACAGGATTTTTCTAGCACACAAGCCCCGGCCCAGAATAGGGGGCAACCCTGAGGGCTACCGACAGCATCCTCAACACTGTATCTCCATCTTTCACCGACTGACCCTACTGCCATGGCCCGTGTCAATTTATAGAGTGGTCTCAGCCCCCTGCCGAGGATTGGCCAAGGCTCCATAAATATAAATATTCAAGGCAGCTCCTCCTAACCCTCACCCTCTAATTCTAGAAGATTCTTCAAACTTCTAGACAAGGGGGAAGCACCAGAGAGCTGCCAGGATGAGTTTTCCAGCCCTGAACTTTAATAAACCCTGACCCAATTAAGATTTGCAAGCTTAAACGAGTCAGAGTATGCTTTGCCTACACTCAATTATAGTACACACGAGAGGGCGCTATAGAAATCGGCATGTCAAGTGCGGGGGGGGGGGGTTCTCTTTCAGACAGATTTCTTATTCATCCTGAGATACAGGATGGAATATGTGATGACAGGAAAATCAAATTCTTTACGTTCTGAATGGAGTACTATCTTTGAGGTATACGCTAATGGCTGTCTACCTTCAGGCAATGTAGAGAGATTTATTTTAGATGCATAGGAGCAGGGAATAAGGATGGCAGGACTATGTACTCAGTGCGGCGGAATGCTGAAACCACCTTTGGGAGGAAGAATGGCTTTAGGCGCAAGACAGCCTTGTCATTGTGAAGTATGAGAAAGGCTTTGTTACAGGAGAGAGCCACCAGTTCAGAAACATATCTTGCAGGTGAGATTGCGATCAAAAAATATTACTTTGCATGAGAGATCCTTTTAAGGGGGATATCACTGGTACGTTCAAAGGAGGTTTTTTGCAGGGCAGGGTTTGCAAGGAAACACAGGCGGCTTTAATATGAGATGCACCTTAAAGAAAAGTTATTACAAGGAATAGTGAAGCCAGATGCCTGTGAAAAAGAATGGCAAAGGCAGAGACTTGACCTTTTAGCAGCTGCGCCCGAGCCCACCATTTTAGAAGACAATTAGTGCATCCAGCCCTAATCATTTGCTTAGGGGAGCTTTTAGAGAGTGTAAGTTCTGGTCAAGGCCTGCTTGAAGGAAGGCCAGAATGTAAGGTGCAATTAAAGATCATCCTGAAAAAAGCTTTTCTTGCTTTTAAAATGGTAAGAATCACATACTCTGAAACCCCCTATCATATAAGACCTGGGTTTTAACAGCCATGCCATTAAAGCAGAATGGAATAGAGGGCCTTGAGATAACAGATCTGACCTGGGAGGAGGAAAGGGGTTGTTCGCTGGAAGCCCGGGTATGTCTATAAAGTCCAGGCTTCATCTGTCATTGTGGGCATACCTCCATAGGAGTCCTCAGGGACTGGCATCCATAGCGATGGACTATGTCCCCTGACCTGTATAGCAACAGGGTATAAAAGAGAACAGAGGCGCCTTCAAGTGTAGCAATATGGTTCCTTTTGATGAAGGTACATTTAGCAACATATTGCTACACTTAGAGGCGCCTCTCTTTTCTTTTATACTCTGTAGCTCCTGCTGAATTTTGCTTCTAATCCCCTTGTGGATGGACATTTTATGGTTACACAACCTATCACATTGCTATAATCTTTTTATATAGACTATAAACTGAAGGACCTATCAAATGATTGTGGAACGAATCATTTGAGTTTCCATTATTTCCTATGGGGAAATTTTCTTTAATATACAAGTGCTTTGAATTACAAGCATGTTCCTGGAACAAATTATGCTCGTAATCCAAGGTTTTACTGTAATTAGTTATAGTTGTGAATTGCTCTTGTCGTCACTGCCCCCTGGTGGAAAGTAGGGATATATCAACGTTGCTTACAGAGTATGTGTGAGACGTGTCTTGTTCATAAAACAGGCCAGAATCAGAGGAATAATCTTTATTTATTTTTTTTATTAATTCACCAGCAGCACATTTAAGTCATTTTCAACATCGGAGGCAGCAAATTAGGGTATAATCTGCTTCTGTATAATTTCAGAAATCATGGCAAAGAGCGGTAGGGGAATTTTTTCAGCCAAGTATTTTTTCTAATTCCCAGCAATTAATGGCAACCTGTACGAAGACAAATGTACCACAAGCTCAGATTTCGTAGATTTCCATGCTGAACTATCAGAACAAGTGTAAGCCATGCAGCTCCTATATTTGTTCCTATGTTGCTAGGTGTCCACAGATTTTACCTTCACCCGACCAGATTCCTGAACCTGTCATTTATGCCACCTCATGGTCACTTTTACCCAAGAGGTCATCTGTAAAAAAAAAAAAAAAACGTATAATTCCCTCTGATGCTTCCTTTGCCCCACAGCCACTGCCAAGTATTCTACACTTCTCATTGTGTAGAACACTTGCTTTATCTCTGATAACTGTTGTTCCTCTAACTGGCTTGTACAACTCTACAAGCAGGGTAGCTTTTCAATACATGGGTCACAGAAAGATAAGTATATACAGTACAGACCAAAAGTTTGGACACACCTTCTCATTCAAAGAGTTTTCTTTATTTTCATGACTATGAAAATTGTAGATTCACACTGAAGGCATCGAAACTATGAATTAACACATGTGGAATTATATACATAACAAAAAAGTGTGAAACTGAAAATATGTCATGTCATCGGCCGCTAGCGGTGCGGTATTAACCCCCGCTAGTGGCCGATAAAGGGTTAATACCGCCCGCAATGTGCCTCTGCAGAGGCGCATTGCGGGCGGTATTGCCGCGGTTTCCCATTATTTTAAATAGGAAGGAGCGGTATACACGCCGCTCCTCTCAGCGCTCTAAAGATGCTGCTGACAGGAGATTTTTTTTCTCTCCCGCCAGCGCATCGCCTCAGTGTGAAAGCCCTCGGGCTTTCACATTGAGTATGCAGTGGAGGAGTTTTTCAAGAGGTATAGCAGCGAAAAGACCAATTGCAGGAAGACTGCAAGCAGTTTATCAAGTTAGCAGTGTGTATTTTAGGGAAATATTTTGTCTTGCAAGTCAGAAAAGAAAATTTGTGTTCGATTAATCATTTTTTTTTTAAATCGATTAATCGACTAATTTCAATTATAACGCACATACAGATCCAACTACCGGTACATTTAGCTGATCTCCTTGCAGGCTGATTCCCAGTGCAGCTACCAACAACTGGAAAAATGGATAGCGGGATACAAAAAACACACAAAGGCAGCGCTCAATGGAAATAGCATTAAAACTTTTATAGTCTTCAAGTTGGTAACCAAATAAATATGGCACTGGAGATGAAATCTATGTAGCTACATAAACTGTAAAAATGGTGCCAGTAATACCAAACGATACCAAAGGCAGTCATAAAAACATGTAGCCAAGTATGATACTGGTATAAAAATGTGTACAACGATGCCACTGCTGAAGCCAGATGAGGAGAGGTTAACATCAGTCCGTCGGCATGTAGATGTCCCATAAAGGGAACTATCACAACTCCCAGTGGATGGCTGTAGAATCCCAGGTTGATAGAGGGAAGTGTAACAGCCCTTGCGTGTGGCAGATAGTAAGGGTCCTGTTGGCATGCAGATATGAAGGCACAGCAAAGGAGCCCTTTAGATGGACACAGCAAGCCCCGCCGGTGTCCGTGACGTTACCGGATCTCTGACAGAACTCCCAGAAGGCCCAGAAGCCGGCGGAGAGCTAAGTGCCATCAAAAGAATTTTAATCGATCAAAAAAATTAAAGATTAATCGATTAATTAAAAGTTAATTTGCACAGCCCTAAAAAGAATCAAATGAATAAAAGTATGACATTTTCAGAAAAGCCTCAAACCGATACCTGTAATCATGCCTCCCATCTTTTTGTGATAAAAAAAACAATGGATACCTATTAGCAAAAAGTATGTAGGCATAGGACAACACCCCCCGCCACGCCTCCTTAAAGGCAGAATAAAGCCTAGTACACATGGGTCGAAATGTCAGGCGATCAGCCGGTTCAATAATAAAACAAAACAAAAAAAACACTACTATTTCTTCATACTGGCTCTTAAAAGTTTACCAATGCAGCAATTTAGAAAGTATTATTTTTTGAAAGATACCGGTAAATAGTGCATTTTAAATGCAACCATAGAGATCAGACAAAAACGAGAGACAAATGAGGAAAGAGGGGGCAAAGGGACTTTGTTGCAAATCAGGGACAGTCCCTTGAAATCAGGGACAGTTGGGAGATATGCTTGTAATTTATGTTCTACTTATTGCATATAGGCAACTGAAAATATATATATTTATTTTTTAGGCAAAAAGAACTCTATCCTCCTGCATAAAGTCCAGCATGACCTTCGCTCCGGGGTGCTGAATTACCAGGAGAATGAAATCATTCAGCAGATTGTTCAGCACGACCGTGAAATGGCACAAGGACCACGCTGCTTCCAGCCTGAGGGAGACTCTGCACCAACTCCTCCTACTCCTGTAATATGGACGCCACTAGTCCAGGCCCCTTTGCAGGCTGCAGCGGCCACCACATCAGTTGCTATACCTTTAGCTCACCAGCGTCTGCCAGCCAATATCTTCCGACCCTCAACCTCTGCATTGGGTGTATCAGCACGTGGATTCCAACAGCTGCAGAGACAGCCTTTTTCTTCACGTTTAACAGCAGAGGGATCACTAAACCAGCAATCTTCTTTTCATGTACATCAGCTGGCAGGCTACTCAGCTGCAGCCTGTGTAAGTCCAAGACCACCCTCTACTGTGCCCCGTTTTGAAAGGGGTTTTACACAGCTCCGCCACCCCACCTCCTCAACTCCAGCTGCTTTTGACACCTCACGGTGGTCTTCAGGAGCAGGTTCTTCATCCAGTCAAACAAGACTATCAGAATCTGATCAGCAGCTCCCAGCTGTCTCTTCTGGACAATGTCAAGGCCCAAGAGCCAATTCGCCAGGTCCCTCCTTACCTGGAGCTTCAGAGCCACTATGGGTATTACCACCTCCATTACAGAGATTGGACTCTCCTGCTAGTTCACCTACAGCACTCAGCCCAGGCCCAGTTCGAACCGGTCAGGTGTGTGGTTCTTCACGGTCGCTTCTCCTTCCTCAAACCGCTCCCATTTCCGCTCACCCCAGCAGTTGTATATCTCTACCACTAAGCCGACTCAGGCAAGATGGTCGACCAATTTCTGTGTCCCAACCCTCCCTGCCTCAGCCAGCACCAGGCTCACCCCATTTTCCGCAACAGTTTACTCCTGACTTTACCTTATTTCCCAGAGGGGGAAGCTCAGATCTAACAGGCCACGCCACTTTGCCACAAAGGGGGTCTTCAGAATTTGTGTTCAAAGCAAGTGGTGCTACTGGAGAGGAACTGCCTTTCCACTCTAAATTAACTAGTAACCTATGACCTTCTTCATTGCTAGAGATCTGCAGAATGACATGCACCAATTATTAGGTACACATTATTTTCCAAGATTGTTAAAGAAATAAAAAAGGTAATTAATGCAGTGGGAACAAAAATGATAGAACATGGGTCAAATATACACCACCTCCCAGCTAATGTAGGAAGATTGCAATGCACAGTTAAATATGAATAGGTCAGTATTTCCACTGGACTTTATATGCCCTTTGTAGAGAAACATATACAATTGTTCTCCTTTTGCATTCTGTTAGAGCAACTGTAGACAAAAGGAGCTATACATCTTTATCCTCAAGATTTTTTATGAGGTGCTTTTGCCAACTGGTATCAGTATCTAGTTACCAGTTATTCATTTCCAAACAGACAATTGGTAGTTAAAAAAAAATACAGCACATGCTTTTGCAGATCTTTTAGCAATGATTAAGGATAACAGGTGTATTGGCTGATATTAAAACCCCCGACACATAAAAGCCAAGTGTCCTCTAACAGGCCAGGGCCAACCTGTCCCCTTGCAATAAGGCACCTGCTTTGTCTGTACTCCATTTTTTCAACAATGTTCTGCGTTCAAGTGTTAATTATGTGCTGAAGACAGATGCACAAAGAGCTCATCAGATGCAGAAAATAATGACCCACCACTGTTGCCAGGGGGTCAAAGGCAATTTATTTAGAAAATTCTTTATGGGGTTAATTATTGCTCTGGTAGTTGTCACATGAGTTTGAAAGCACATGATATTTTATGATACACCATTCATTGCACCCAGTGTGTTTGCGTGTGGTTAGCTAGAGGGACATTAAGGCAAGTACTGTCTGGCTTGCCTGCATAAGCAATATTATGTAACATTTATTGTCCTTGTGCCTTCACTTCCCCAATGGAGTCAGAACAGGTATGACCCTTGGGGGGCCCCATACTGTCCGCTATGAAGAGGCGTCTGCAAACATGGGGCATGCCATAACTGCAGCCCCATGCCGATTCCAGATTCTGCGCTTTCCTTGTTGCAATAAGGCACTGCCTTGGCATGGGTTGTGCAATGCAGACACTCATATTGGAGAGTGCCTTATTGTTGCTGAATTTCAGATCAGCGGTGTTATATCCAGCTAGCATTATGCTTTATTCCTATGTGCACAGGAACCCTATATTTCACCAACAGAAGCGTCTCATTCAGGGAGCAAGCTGACTGAATAGACTTGCCATGCTGGAGCCATTACTTTGTTACATTATTATGGAATATGGGAAAGTTTGGTTACACTCACCTTTCCTCTGCCAGAGGTGTGCTTGTACAAATTTGCAAAAACAAAGTTTTATGGATTAGGAACCTATAAATATAAAAGGAGATGTAGGCAGATAACAGGGATCCATTGCTGTGCAAGCCATGAAGCCGACATATCCAGAGAGACAGTGTTACCTAGATCACCCCCATAAATCACCATTGTATCTGCAAATATCTCTACTCATTTTTTTTTAACCCAAGCGAGCATATATATTTAAAAGAAACCCAGTGTTGAGTATACCAATTAGGAGTTCTTCACTTTAACTGGGTCTTCATATGTGCTCCAGGTCAGTGATTTACAGTATTGAAACCACAAACAGCCATATAACTAGCACTTTCGGAAGGTGGTCTGTGATGACAGCCTATTTATCACTCTAATTGCAGGGGTCTTTTAACTTTCTTTCTTCTCACAGGTTCTGGTGCAATCACGTGGTGCAAAGAGCAATTCACAAATCAGTTTTTAAAAATCGGCTACGCCATTGCTTGCTTGTTAAGTGAAATAAGAGGGTAGCACTGGCACTGAGGACACTAGTTCTGTTAGACTTAAAAGAAAACCATCAGTGAAAATTATTGATCGATATGCTTCTTTCTAAAGCACCCATGGCTCTTCATACAGTCCAAGTGTACAAAGATCTGCTTGTAATATTACAGTACACAACATACCTGCCCCATTGGAGGGCAAAAAAATGAAAAAAGCCACCTGACATGTGGGTTAAAGTTCAAATCAGTTTTTAAAAAATTGCTTAGGACACAAATGTAAAAGCAGCTATTAATACAATCCTTCACTATGCAGATGTTTTAAGTAAAAAAAAAAAAAAAAATTGGAAATTGTCTTGAAAACCTTTATGAAGACATTTATTCAGTTTATCAGGAATGTATTGCTGACTAGATGTTATGTGAACATGATTTGATGAATGGGCATATACATTCGATTGGAGAGTCTTATTTATTGGAAACTTCATTACTCTGCACTGGCATTGGATGAGCCTCATATTTCATGGTCTTCAATCACCAGTCTTCTGGTCAGCAACAAATCATCTCCTATGTGCCCCATTGCACTTCATACAAACTCATCTTCATGGAAAGCCAGTAAGCATCGTGTAGGAATATAATGAGCGAGAACTCCTTGGTTCCACGTATTACCAAAACAACATTGGCGATTCTTTTTGCACCCTTCTGGCAGATTTGAAAGGCATCTGGGCTTTTAAAAAATAAACAATTTATGTTAGTGATTAATACCACAAACAGTTATAGACAGCAGGTAGCTATTTTCAAAGAAAAATAAATATATACTTAAAGGAAAATCAATCACTTTGTGTATTTGCCAACAACCTCTTTGTTTTAAAGAGGCTTCTGTTTTGTTTCTTTTATAATTAAACATTAAAATATCAAAGAAAAATATTTAATATATATCTATACACAATTTCTGGATTTCAATAAATTTTCCTAAATAAAAAGGTGTGGGCAGTGATTAATTTTATAATGTGAATACATGGACATAGTATTCCACTTCATAAATAAGGTTTATTGCTAACAGAGTAAAGGCTGTAAGCCTATGTAAACGGGTAAAATAACACATTGAAAACCAAGTAAGGATTGAATAACGTATGGTAGAGTAAACAGGTCAGGTTTTAATGCTGCCTGTGTCCCATCTGGAGAGAGTCAACCATTATAGCGTTTTAGAGGTAAAATCTTCTGATAGGGACACTAATCTGGTGGCAACCATGCAAGAGGGGATACTTTTTACATTCTATTGTGCCTGCGGTGAAGGAAAACATCCCTGCTAAATCACACGAAAAGGTAATAAAAAAGTTACATTGGTTATAACGATTCCCTACTATATAACGAAAAAAGTTTTGGCTTTACATGCCATTTGAACGATTAGAAGGATGATGCTTGAAAAAATGCTTGCCTCAAACACAAGAACAAAACGTACTGTATATACTCTAGTATAAGCCGACCTGCATATAAGCCGAGGCACCTAATTTTACTACAAAAAACTGGGAAAATGTATTGACTCGAGTATAAGCCTAGGGTGAGAAATGCAGCAGCTACTGGTACAACAAATTTCTTTAGTGTTCTAAGCAACCTGCATGCAGTATTCAACCTGGTCAGACTTATCCCCTCTATTCCTCTGCAATATAAGGCAAAGGCATGTACGGACATGGT
The DNA here is from genome assembly GCA_029574335.1 of Rana kukunoris. Lineage (NCBI taxonomy): Eukaryota > Metazoa > Chordata > Amphibia > Anura > Ranidae > Rana > Rana kukunoris. Next base: position 101,200,504 of record CM056051.1, read on the forward strand.
ACAGGGGTCAGAGGCATGTGTGGACATTGCAGACCCCCCTCCATCAGTGCAGACCCCCCACTCCACCAGTGTACACCTCCCTCCCACAGTGCAGCCCCCATCAATGCAGACCCCCTCACCCCTCCCATAGCGCCCCCCAGCACATGTCTATTTGGATTACATTAAAAACTTTACAGACCTCAGAACAGCGCGGGATAGGCACAGCGAAGGGTGACCCTCAGACTACCTCCTCCTCCAAAAACAAACAGGAGGGGGAGGCGGCTTCGGTCCCTTCTGCTGTGTAGGGGTGAGAACTGTGTGTCGTGCGGCGTTAGCGAGCGGTGCAAGTCAGCTGTATTCATCGTGAGCTGCTCTGCGCTCGGTTTCTTTTGTCTGAAACTGGCACATGCGCAGTAGCGGCAAGGGATGCCGTATTTCATGACATACCATATTTACTGCTACACCGGCGCCACTGCCCACAGGTGTCATCTGCATGCTCCCCCTGGCAACGCTTCTGCCCTCAGCCATCTTTTTTTATGGGCACTGCTGCCCGTGACGGACACTGACTCGAGTATAAGCTGAGGGGGGCATTTTCAGCCCAAGAAAAAAGTTCTGAAAAATTTGGCTTATACTGGAGTATATACAGTAATCTCCTCCCCCAATGACAGGGCTGAAACACAATTGTGATGATCTAGAACTATTTTACATTTGTGCCAACAAACCAGGTCCTATGTTAGCAAACTTGCTCAATGCTCATATTGGAGAAACCAAAACACAATAGATTAGGTTTGCATAAAAATATGATTACAGCTAACCCTTTCTACAACCTCAGATCATTTAACAGCAACTTTGAATTCCCACCTTTATCCCAAAACATCTTAGACACGATAGAAACAGAAATCACTACCTTGAAGTCCTCAGGATGAACCTCTCAAAACAAACATCTCCAGGCTTCTCAGCCTCATATATAAAGTTTTCTAGATCCTCTCACTCCTACTCAGGCCCCGTACACACGGCCGAGGTTCTCGCCAGAAACCAGCGAGGACCTCGCTGGGAGCTGCATTCCAGCGAGAACCTCGGCCGTGTGTACGCTCTCTGCTCACCCCGCCCGTCGGGAAACCCGTCGAGCAAATAGAGAACAGGTTCTCCATTTGCTCGACGGCCCATCGGGATGAATGGCTGGTTGCCATTCCCGACGGGCGGGTCGCAGATTCTGACGGCCGGCAGAGAACCTCGACGGGCGGAACGATGTGTTCTGCCCGTCGAGTTTCTCTGTCGTGTGTACGGGGCTTAAGACTTAGCCCTGGTTCACACTGCTGTGATTTGCAACACAAAGTCGCATGACAAGAAGTTATTAAACTTCAATGGTGGTCATTGCAATCAATGTGACTCAAGTCAGATTAAAAAATAAATAAAAGGTAGGTTCCTGCACTACTTTGATAAACTAATGTCACAAGCAAGTTGCACTGGAAAACACAAGCCAATTAGGTCGCAACAGTGTGAATCAACAGTGATTTAACTACTTGCATAAGCACCCAGTTCTGAAATCTTGCTCATCATCAGTCCATATAATCTTGCTTCCAAAACCAAAAAAGGACCCATTAGACCAGGGATCCTCAAACTACGGACCCTCCAGCTGTTGCGGAACTACACATCCCATGAGGCATTGTAAAACTTTGACATTCACAGACATGACGGGAATTGTAGTTCCTGAACAACTGGAGGGCCATAGTTTGAAGACCCATGCGTTAGACCCTTGTCTAACGCATTCTTACACACAAGGTATTTGACCCCTCTTCTGTGAATACATGCTTTATGCCCAGGGAAAATGGGGTTTTCAACCCCACTTTCTCTTTTGGCTAAAAGTTTGTACCACTGACCCACAGTATGCATCAGCTTCAGCCAATCCATACGATTCCTGATTCACAGAAGTACAGGTTAAAGTGATTGTAAAGTCTCGTTTGCAGTAGATTTGCAAAGAGCAGCCCCTTTTCGGGTCCCTCTTTTGTGCTTTTGGCCCCTCCCTTCTTTTTAGTGCCCCCACAGCAAGCAGTTTGCTATGGGGGCACCTGAGCCAAATCACAGCTCTGTATGTCCAGTTAGACACAGAGCCCCAAACCAACCCGGCCTCACCCCCTCTTTCATGATTGCCTAATTGACTTTGGCAGCAGCAGCAGCCAATGGCATCGCTGCTGTGTCTCAGCCAATCAGGAGGGAGAATGTTGGACAGCTGAGACATTCGTGGACATCGCTGACAGAGAGGGACCTCAGGAAGCGTTAGGGGTGCTGCTGCACACAAGTTTTTTATATTTATGCATAGAATGCATCAAGATAAAAAAAAACTTCCGACTTTACAACCCCTTTACAAGATGTCATCTTTACTCCATCCCATTCCCACTAGTTTCAGAACCCTTGCCATTCCGCAGCAGATCCAAACCTGATATCCAGGGTATCGTATTGCGAGCTAAATCTTTCAAAGTTTGTTTGTGGATCACTTACTTTTACCTTTTTTGCACTCTAAACAATTTTGAAAAATATCTGACCTTACTATTAACAAAGAAATATTCAGCCCTTATAAGAGGAATTCAACCCTGATCGGTTTTACTTACTTCTTTATTTCGTTGCAAAGGTAATGCATAATAGCCCAATATGTGTCACTTAACTGAAACCGAAGCCTGTGCCGTTACCGCTGTCCCCACTAACAGCGAACATCCATCTTCAGCCCTCTTTCTTCCGGGGCTGCGAACTCCGGCTCTGTGACTAGCCGGAGTTGCGTGAAATCATGCGCGCGGGAGCCGCCAGTCACAGTATGACCCCTTTAGAAAAAACAGGATCAACACTTCTAAAGTGCGCCTCCGCCATTGTCTACAGAGCATGCACCGTAGACATCGGCGCACGGTTCTATTGTAAATATCTCCTAAATCGTAGTTTAGGAGATATTTCCAGCACCTACAGGTAAGCCTCAATCTAGGCTTACCTGTAGATAAAAGTGGTTTTACAGGGTGTACAACCACTTTATTATCTCTCTCTTCCAGACACTACTGTGGCTTCCTTGAAAGAAAATGTTAGTAATATTTGGCCGGATTCTCATTTTGTTTACCTGGGAATTCACTTCATGCACTTGTATCATACTCTTTACATAGCCAACTACACTCCAATTTTTCAACACTTAAAAACTCTGATCTCCTTCTGGTCCTGCTGCCACCACCACCTATCATGGATAGGGAAAATGAACACCATCAAAATTACATTCCTACCAAAGCTCCTTTACCTGTTCTGCACCCTCCCAATCCACATTTCATCATATGACATGAGATCTATACAGAGACATATTCTACAAATTGGTCCAACAAAAAAAACATCAATCTCAAAATATAAGTTTACAGGGCAGACCTTTGAGTTCTCAACTTTGCCAAATATTTTACAGTTGCACAAAATCGCACTATGCTTCACAGCAGGCCCTCTTGTGGGTTGGCTTGGAGACATTCTGTTGCTTTCCTCTTGTTGATTCCCCTGGATCCCATCCAGGTCAGCTTTCATGAGCCCTCTAATGCTACATACAGGCATACCCCACTTTTAAGTACACAATGGGACCAGAGCATGTATGTAAAACGAAAATGTACTTAAAGTGAAACAATGCTTTTTTTTTTCACTTCTAGTGTATAGTGGGGGGTCAGGGGCTATAGTGGGGGTGTCAGGAGCTGTAGTTGATGTCTCAGGGACTGTAATGTGGGTGTCAGGCGCACACTGGAACAGGGCAGGCTATGCTCTCGGAGCTTCAGCTCCTTCTACTGCGGCTGCAAAATGTCTGTACAGTACTTGTAAGGCACTTTGGGGGTATGTCCTTACTCAGGAGTGTATGTAAAGTGAGTGTACTTAAAGCGGGGTATGCCTGTACTCAATATATGGCACCCCTAAACATTTTGGTATTACTAATCTCAACACATTTACCTCACTATCCACTCTGGGCAATCCAGTATTCTCCCAAGGACTGCATTCCTCTAGTGGTTTTCAGTTGTGGCAATTTTACTACGCCTTCCTCTAAGGCTATATTGCTTATACACGGGCAGAAGTTCCCCCACAAAACAACATGCGCCATCTGCGTTCTTTCTGTAAAGGCACTGGCTTTTCAGCATTTTTGCCAATAAAGATCTTACTAGGCAGATTTTGCCTTTTTGAACATATCTATCATACGCCTCTCTCATCCTAGTTGATATCCATCCTTTACGTTTCCAAATGGGAAAAATACATTTAGTGAACTAAAGACAGAAGAGCTACAAACATTCTCTACAATGGTCTCCTGTTCTATTAAAGATAACAACTGAATCTGCATTCAAGATTGTTGCAAGATCATATATATGGTTCCATCCTGACAAGCACATCACCATCCATCCATCTCTCCTTACCATGTTCTTTCATGGCTATTCTACCTTAGGAGACATACACACATGGTGACCTGCCTCATGCTCACAAGGTTCTGGACCAAAGTTCTCAAGCTCTTGTACTATATTTACTCCTGTTAAGTTATTATACTTTCCCTACAGAGCGTTGATATATCATACTGCATCTTAAACCAAGGTCTTACCAAGTCCAAATTAGCAACCTAATTTGGCAGCAAAACAGACCACTGCGAAAGCATGCAAGAAGCAAAGTTTGCTCGCTCTGTGGAAGTTTGCTAATGGGTCAGTGCTTTTTATTTATCAAAGGAAAAGCTTGCTAGTGTTTTTATAGACACAAAACTTCTTAAGATATGGACTCTGTGGTTTGACAATGCTCACTCTTCCTTGCCTATAGCAAGCTACACCTCTCTATATGCACAAGGCCTCAAAGCCCTAGCTTGGGTGCCTTTGATGTCCTTATTCCCCCTCCCAACCCCCTACCCTCCCCCAACTATCATAACTTCCTGCTGTGGAAATCTCTTTACTTCTTTCCTTGTTTCTACCTTGAAGCAGACTTCCCTATCCACCTGAGGATTTAGTAACCAATAAGGTACTGGCCAGAATATGCTGCTTTAAGTTGGCTACAGATCATCTTACTGGCCTACTACTGTGAATATGTATAGTTTTCTGGTAATGCGTACTTGGATTCATGGTATTGATGGCTTTAGTCCTAGAGCTTATATAATGTATATTCCATACCTACCAGTGTCCTCAAATTATATGCATCCTGAAATACTTTAATTTAAAAATCATATCTTGCAGGAGCACAAACTCCAGAATCATCTGCTTTGGCATCCGAGTCAATACTCAAATTTCAGGAACTTGAAAGGTAGCAGTTTTAACAGCTTTAGGAGAAGACCAGTTAAGTGGGACCAATAGAGTTTCATTTATACCATGCCTGCAACAAAAATTAATAAAAAAAAGGACAGAGTCAGGCTGACTGCAGCTCCCGCCTCCCTCACCCCAACCCCCCGGTACTGCCAGTCCCCTCTGCGCTTTTCTTTTTTAAATTAAAAACTGATCACACAAGACATAAGAGCAGGGTGGTCAGTGTTCTAGCTGTGTATATACTTTCAGATCTAGAAAGCTAGGCCCCAGTGAAAAGAACAGGCGAACTTACAGCAAGTCATACCATGTTACGTTCATATGTGAACTTCAAAATGCTCTTCAAATGTTTGTTTGTAGCCAAGTTGGGATAATACCTACTTTAAGTGTATGCAGTGTGCATTGAAACACTTCAAATATAAAGCGGAACTTCACCAAAAAGGGAAAGGTCCGCTTGTCTGTCTTGCCCCCTTCCACATTTGGTACTTTTTAGGGGGTACCTTGTGTTCACGGGTACTTGCTCTCACTTCCGGAAGCCCCCCCCCCCTCGCAGAAGCCCATTCACAAAGCGCAGGAGATAGCTGGCTGTGAAGGCGCAAGGCCTCACTGTAAGTTTCCTTTATTCAAGATGGCTGAGCCAGTGCCTGTTAGATTGAAAACTTGACTCAGGTGAGGAATGCTGGAAACCCGGAAAGGTGAGTGCCCCAATATTAAAAGTCAGCAGCTACAGTACTTGGAACTGCTGACTTAATTTTTTTTGGGGGGGGGGGGTTTGGCACCTGGAGCTCCCCTCAAAATTGCAACAGACTTTTTTACATGTGCTATTCTGAAATCTACACACAGTCTATATATACATACACACACACATATACACAGTGGGGCAAAAAAGTATTTAGTCAGCCAACAATTGTCCAAGTTCTCCTCCTTAAAAAGATGAGAGGCCTGTAATTGTCATCATAGGTATACCTCAACTATGACAGAAAATGGGGAAACAAATCCAGACAAATCACATTGTCTGATTTGGAAAGAATTTGCAAATTATGGTGGAAAATAAGTATTTGGTCAATATCAAAAGTTCATCTCAAATACTTTGTTATTTATCCTTTGTGGGCAATAACAGAGGTCAAACGATTTCTGTAAGTCTTCACAAGGTTGTCACACACTGTTGCTGGTATGTTAGTCCATTCATCCATGCAGATCTCTTCTAGATCAGTGATGTTATGGGGCTGTCGCTGCGCAACACAGACTTTCAATTCTCTCCAAAGGTTTTCTATGGGGTTGAGATCTGGAGACTGGCTAGGCCACTCCAGGACCTTGAAATGCTTCTTACGAAGCCACTCCTTCATTGCCCGGGCGGTGTGTTTTGGATCATTGTCATGCTGAAAGACCCAGCCACGTTTTATCTTCAATGCCCTTGCTATTGGGAGGTTTGTACGCAAAATCTCACAATACATGGCCCCATTCATTCTTTCATGTACACGGATCAGTCAGCCTGCTCCCTTTGCAGAGAAACAGTACCAAAGCAGGATGTTGCCATCCCCATGCTTCACAGTAGGTATGGTGTTTTTTGGTTCTAACTCTGCAGTCTCTCTCCTCCAAAGACTACGAGTTGAGTTTCTACCAAACCGTTCTACTTTGGTTTCATCTGAACATATGACATTCTCCCAATCATCTTCTGGATCATCCAAATGCTCTCTAGCAAACCTCAGATGGGCCCGGACATGTACTGGCTTAAGCAGGGGGACACGTCTGGCACTGCAGGATCAGAGTCCCTAGCGGAGTATTGTGTTATACTGGCCATACACTCTACAAAAAAAATTGTCCAAACGAACTTTCGAAAAACGAACGATCGGCCGTGAGCGCAAACAATATTGCCATCATGTAATGACCAATACATTTTTTTTTTACACATACCTAGTGCAGAAAGTTCAGACGGGAAACACATTAACCTTTCGATTTATTTTTCATTCGGCAGAAAATTTCCAAACTTGTCCTTTGTTTTTTTTGGCTCAAAAATGTCCCAACGATTATCGATTTTGTGCCAATTAACTGTTTGAAAAATGAACAAACTGTCTGAACGATTTTTCGTATAGTGTATGGCCAGCATTACTGATGGTTACCTTTGTCCCAGCTCTCTGCAAGTCATTCACTAGGTCCCTGCGTGTGGTTCTGGGATTTTTTTGCTCACCGCTCCAGATTGAGGGAGATTATCAGTGGTCTTGTATGTCTTCCATTTTCTAATTATTGCTCCCACAGTTGATTTCTTCACACCAAGCTGCTTGCCTATTTGCAGATTCAGTCTTCACAGCCTGGTGCAGGTCTACAATTTTTTTTTTTCTGGTGTCCAACAGCTCTTTGGTCTTCACCATAGTGGAGTTTGGAGTGTGACTGTTTGAGGTTGTGGACAGGTGTCTTTTATACTGATAACAAGTTCAAACAGGTGCCATTAATACAGGTAATGAGTGGAGGACAGAGGATCATAAAGAAGAGAACAGGTCTACGAGAGCCAGAAATCTTGTTTGTAGGTGACCAAATACTTATTTTCCACCATAATTTGCAAATAAATTCTTTCCAAATCAGACAATGTGATTGTCTGGATTTGTTTCCACATTTTGTCTCTCAAAGTTGAGGTATACCTATGATAATTACAGGCCTCATCTTTTTAAGTGGGAGAACTTGCACAATTGGTGGCTGACTAAATACTTTTTTGCCCCACTGTGTATGTCATTATATATATTTTTTTTATTATCTAAAAATAAAAATGTAGGTATGCTGTTGTAATTGGGGACACAGACATGGTGGGGTTTCTTCATTGGGCTGCAATGGTGAAAATACAATTTAAAGCAAGACTAAACTCAAACATCTTACTCTGTTTAGATCTACAGTTGCCACAGTGCTGCACATGTAATCAGCTATGACACCAGCTGCTAAAGAGCTTAAAAATTTCCTTTGGAATGGGCAACATTTACAGTTATCAGAGGCATGCTACAAATTCAATGGTTTTGGGAGAAAAGTTAAATTGCTGGGTTTAATTACACTTTAAAATTTACCAAACTTTCAGGGGCCAATGCCTTTGGTTATGCGACAGGGCTGATCTTAGACCACATATCCATAAGCAGTATTTTTTATAAAACTCTTAAGTACAAATGTGTGTTGACCCAGTCATATGGGCTATTCAACAGAAGCAATTATGCTATGTAGGCACAGTACCTTAACATGATGGCTACCTGCTCCCTTTCACACTACAGAGTCATTATGGTGCATTTTCATAGTAGCAATAAGGTGTGTAAAAAGCAATACATACCATGGTCTAAACAGAAGAAAAATGGAGTGACAAGAATTTAGGGTACGATTACAACAGTTAAAACGTATTGTTTGAGCAGGCTGAAAAATTGGATTTTACTTCACCACAAAAGCAGTTTCTTGGAGTACAGTATGAGACACAGGATCTTTAGTCAATACCCTTGGTGAGGCAAAGCAGTACAACTGAGGGAAACAAAGTCGGCAAGGCCAAGAGGCCCACAGCAAAACTCAGAGCAGCTTGTACCACCTTATGACCCAAACTAGCATCAGAGGAGGCTTGACCATTTACCTAGTAGAACCCAAGTGTGGAAAGAAGATCATGTGGCAGCCTTGAAAATGGAAGAAACTGATGCCCGATGCCGAAAAGCCCAGGAAGCACAGATGAGGTGTTGTTCACCAAAGCAAGAATGGAAAAAAAATCCTATCCTTTAGAGCCAATGCTTGAATAACTTTTCCGATCTACCTAGCAATGATGAAATGAGTAGCAGGGAGTAGTCTGCAGAAACCCACAGTAGGTAAAAGGGAATCTAACAGGAGCAGTAGAGTCTTACAGGGAGTACCATGTCAAGACATTGCGATGTTTTGAAACAGGACGGCTTTAGACCTTCAATGTAGCCTTGTCCTTGTGCAATAGGAAAATAGATCCTTTTATGAAAATTACGCCAATTTAGGAACAAGACAGTCGAGCTTGTGAGGTCAGAGAAAGGAATATTCCCAATAGGCTTAAACGTAATGTACACATCAAGTACAAATGTAAAAAATTAGTGAGAAACAACATTCAAAAGCTCTTGTATGTCAGTCTGTGTATTGACATTCATAATAAGATGAGCTTATATAAAGTCCACAGCAGCATAATGCTCCAGACTGGAGTATTCCAGGGTAAATTCAGATGGGAAAGGGTTGAGTCTGCAGCTTAGGGCAAGCCTTCTGGGGGGAGCAGAAGCAATCAACAAAAACAAAAATGTTACAGGCACCTTTAAGTGTAGACTGCAAGTTATTTTAAATGACAGAAAAAGTAAAAACACTCACATTTAGATAGTTAAAAATAGGCACATCATGTGGGCTCAAAGTCTGGTTCCTTGTGTATAGTCACCGTATTTATGCCTGGTACCGCAGCCGGCTTGCGAGTTGGCAGAGGGAGAAAAGTCAGGAGCAAGGGATGGGCCGCAGCATTGTACGCAGTAACTTCACCGGCCGTGCTTGCGACGCATTTCTAAAAAGGCGTACTAGGGAATCTGAGATGGTGTGCGTTCCTTTGTCAAGTGCTGTGGAGCGCCCTGGTAGTTCACATATTCTTCTGGTCAAAAATAAAATAAATGCACATTTTTTACCTGCACAAAAATGTGCATTTATAAAAAAAAAAAAAATTATAAAAAGTTAACTTATCCTATAAGTTCCCATGGAGACATTTGTGAGCACACAAAGAGAAGAGACAACCACTGAGTAGGAGGACAAGGTTTTCTGAAAAACAAAATAGCCAAGGTCGAGATTTGACTTTTGATGATACGCAAAAGCCAGATGCTGATCCATACCAGACTGGAGCAAGGGCCAGAAGACTCGCCCTTAGGACAGAAGATACGGGCCAACGTGCCCACATAGCCTATGCCAGGAGTGTATATTCAAGTACCATGCCCTCCTGTGCAAAAAAGGAATCAGAATGCATCATAGTCCTGTGGCACAGGCAAGGGAGAATTTGGAGGAGCGCGTTTTGGAAACACACATAACATATTTTAATGTGTTATTGTACACTGTTATTTCCTCACGCTTAATAAAATTCTGTTGATAAAATAAAAATAAATTAAAATCTGTGAGGGGCAAAAAGGCATAGTTTACACAGAACTGATCCCATAGTATCACATGAGTATCCACTGTGAATGCACATGGGCTAGATTGTTGATAAATTTGGACACCAAAAAATCCACATTCTACGACCCCCACTTTTGGCAAAGGGCTTGTAAAGGTTTGTTTTTTATTTTCTAAATAGGTTCCTTTAAGCTTGTACATTGTTGGTTCACTTACCTTTTCCTTCCATTTCCCTTCTAAATGTTTTTTTTTCTTTGTTTGCTTTGTCTGAATTGCTCACTTCTTGTTTCTCCTCAGTAAGGTGTTCAGTAAGCTGTTCTAAATGACTTTCCACCGCTCGGATGATGGCGGAAAGCTTACTGAGGAGAAACAGGAAGTGAGAAATTCAGACAAAGAAAAAAAAATTTAGAAGGGAAATGGAAGGAAAAGATAAGTGAACCAACAATGCACTAGCTTAAATGAACCAATTTAGAAAATAAAAGAGGAACCTTTACAACCCCTTTAAAGGACATCTAAAAGTTTTTTTTCCGTTTTTTAAAACATGTCGCACTTGTCTGCTGCATACAGTTGGTTTTGCAGTGGTCCCAATCGTCCTCTTATCTCAGCAGCACTCCTTGCTCCTCCCCCTTCTCGAGTGCCATTTCAGAGCCACTCTCCTTGAGGCACTCGTGTGGGCACACCCCAGTGTCCTGCTGCTGTGTTTGACACGCCCGCCCCTGGCTTCCATATCATTAGACTTGATTGACAGCAATGTCTGCGCTGCTATCTATCTAGTATTGAGCTGAATAAAACATCCTGAAGAGAAATGAACACATCTGCAAATCAGCTGTGTACCCATAGAAGATAATGGGACTGAATTTGCACCTAAGCCGTTCGCAAGGCATAAAATACGCACACGTTTTTTCGGAATAGCACAGTGCGAATGCATCGCACATATGTGAACCGGCCTCATTGAAAACAATGTATTTAGAAATGTTCTGCGTATTAAATGCGGTTTAAGCCGCACTCAATTTGCATTGGTGTGAATCCAGCCTGAGGGTTTACAATCCCTTTAAAATATCCAGACGCCAACTGAGGAAGTCCACCTGTCAATTTTCCATACATGGAAAGTGGATGGTGGAGGTCAGAATGCCCAAGAGATGCTTACATATGCTTCCTCCTGTGCAGCATGTCGCTATGTCTCTTTGATGGCCAATGTAGGCTAGGGCTGTGGCATTATCCAACTAGATTCTCATCAGGAGCCCTTGCAATTGAGGGGTTCAGCATTGAAGGGACCAGCATTGAAGGGACAACCCAATCACAGTGAGCTGATGGGAAGCTTCTACCAATGACCAAAACTCCTGCACCAAGAGGCGTACTCCCTACCCCGAAAGGCTGGAATCCACCAGAACTTTCCACGTTCTTCGGAGAAAAGTTTTCAGGTAAATAGGGCAGTCCAAGGAGCTAGTTTGGCTGAATTTTGAGTTGCAATGGTCCAACGTGAAAATGGACGTACAATACTGCCTCAAAAGGAGGCAAAAAGGAGACCCTCATTCAGGCACAGAATGGAGGGACAAAGGTTTGTCCTAAGGCAGGAAGATCCTGGATAGGACCGTGTCCAACATCAGTCCCTGGGATTTTAATCTGAGATTCAGAAAGAACTTCCTCAGGTTGAGGACCCAACTGAAGCTCTGCAGAGACCGCACTGTCCATTGGATGATAGCGAACAGGGAAAGGGTCAAATGATCCTTTGACAAGAAATCATCCTGGAAACCCACAAAAAAAAAATTCCCCTAAACACAGGACAGAGCCAAGACCAGGGTAAGAACCATGGAGAAATTTTGCCGCTTGATCATTCTTGTAGGCAGCGGGCGCCTTTCCCCCCCCCCCCCCGCTGCCATCCTGTGCTTCTCCGGGCTCTCCCGTGCCATCGGGTGCCCGGAGAATAAATCGGCCGGCGCCGGCTCACGACGATAGTGATTTCCAGTGAACAGACCGTCGGAGGCCCAGGTGAGACAGTGTGACGTCACGCCCGGGTACCCGGAAGTAAACAAAGCCGCAATCGTGGCTGTCTGCATGAGATTTTTTCACAATCTCATGTTTTTAAGCCTGGAGGAGAGATGTGGGATCTTATTGACCCCACATCTTTCCATAAAGAGGACATGTCACAGTGATTCCTATTACAAGGGATGTTTACATTCGTTGTAATAGGAATAAAAGTGATTAAAAATATGTAATTTTTTTTTACATAAAATAAAAATAAAATACATATTTTTTTTGGTAGCTCACGCTCAGAAGCGAACACGCATGTAAGTCCCAGCCCACATATGTAAACGCGGCTTTACTGCCCGGTCCCCTACTGTGCATGCGCGAGTCACGCTGTGCAGTTCCACTGGTCCTCGTTGTGTTCTGGGAGCTTCGTGTCGTGGAGGGGCCGGACTCCCAAGGGAGTCAATACCCGGAAGTGGTGCAAATACCTGTTTTATTTGAAAAAAATACCTGTTTTATACAGGTATTTGCACCCCCCCCCCCCAAAAGGTGTCAAATGTGACACCGGAGGGGGGGGGGGGGGTTCCAAAAAACAGATGTTCGCTTTTGGGTGAACCTCCGCTTTAACTCGAAAATAGTAACCTGTAAAAAAAAATTGGTGCCATTCCATGAGTGTGTGCAATTTTAAAGTGCGACATGTTGGGTATCTAACATGAAACATCATCTTTCACATTATACAAAAAAAAAATTGGGCTTACTTTCCTGTTTTATTTTAATTAATGAAACCGTTTTCCCCCCAAAAAAGGCATTTGAAAAATGTTTGCGCAAATACAATGCGAGAAATTTTTTTTTTAATGACTGCAATTTTTTCCCTAGGGTGTCTGCTAAAAAAAATATATAATGTTTGGGTGTTCTGATTTTCTAGCAAAAAAAATAAATAGATTTTTTGTACTCGGCATAAAATCCTTATCTCTGTCGTTCATGGACGGACACAGCCTCATCAATTCTTGACAAGTGGGCTAGGCAGAAACATGTTAGATATTCATGTCATTTGAACAGCCCCGCCCAGGGGGGCGGTCCCTCCGGACGTAACCCACCTCCCTGCAGCCTCAGTTCGTAACAAACAGTACAAACCTAAAAGGAGGGGTGGGGGCTGTGTCCGTCCATTGACGACAGAGAAAAGGATTTTACGGTGAGTACAAAAAAATCCTATTTTCCTATTGTCGTCCATGGACTGACACAGCCTCTTCAATTCTTGACAAGTGGGACGTCCCCAAGCAGTGTAAAAAAATGAGGGGTGGGAACAGTATCGGTAAAAAACACAAAACTTCATCCCGGAGGAGATGCAACTTTAAACAGCCGTCTGCAAAACCTTGCGTCCAAAGGAAGCATCCGAAGATGCACTCGCATCAACCTTGTAAAATTTGGAGAAAGTGTGAAAGGACGACCAAGTCGCCGCTTGATGTCGGAAAGCTCAGGAAGCACCAACTGCCCTGGTTGAATGTGCCGTGACTGGAAAGGGGGGAGCCCGCCCCCTAAGAGCATAGGCCTGTATGACAGTCTGTCTAATCCACTGAGAAATGGTGGCTGACGAGACCGCCGGGCCCTTTTGTGGACCAGATATCGACACAAAAAGTGAGTCAGACCTGCGAAACGGAGCCGTAGCTGACAGGAACACCCGCAGAGCGTGTACTACGTCTAAGGAGTGAAGTGCAACCTCCTTAGCATGCACCGGCCGAGGACACAAGAATAGAAGCACAATGTCCTTGTTAAGGTGAAAAGACGAAACCACCTTCGGAAGAAAGGAAGGTTGCGGGCGTAACACCGCCTTATCCTTATGAAGGACCAAGTATGGCGACTTGCAGGACAAGGCCGCCAACTCAGAAACCCTTCTGACAGATGTAATTGCCACCAAGAAGGCCACCTTCTGAGAAAGCGTCAAAAGAAGAATCTCAGATGTCCTCGAAGGGAGGTTTCTAAAGAACCGAGAGCACCAGATTCAAATCCCATGGAGATCCACTTCCGGTGTTCCCCATCTCCTGCAAAGGAGTTGAAACGCCTCCGGAAGCAACAACCCTTCTACCTGGTCCATTATCTGGCGACTCAGTCTGCCTGCCAGTTCTCCACGCCTGGAATGTAGATGGCCGACACGCTTTGATTTCAGGTAAGTGACACATAATGGGCTACTATGAGATGCATAGTAGCCCATTATGCTTTACCTTTGCAGGGAAATGGAGAGAAAGTAAAAACCATCAGGGTTTACTTCCTCATTAAACAGGAACTGCAGTAGGCTCACATAATTTGTAATAAAAACATCTTTGCCATTCTGAAGCTTCCCTCCAACCACTTTGCATATTTTATATATATATACTGCAATTCTGTACTTGCCAAATATGCTGCATAAATCTCCCTCCACCAAGTCTGGCTGCAACCATTTTAACAGTGGGCAGCTGAAGCTGCTGCCTGTTCACTTCCTGCAGTTCACTTCCTGCATTTACACAGACACACCTCCAGCTCTGTAGCTCTCATTGTGCCTCTTATGGCTCATCCCCACTTGGCAGACGAGAGAGAGAGAGAGAGAGAGAGAAAGAGGTGCATGAATTCATAAACCTAAGCTTTTTACCAGAGAAGAAACAGGAAGTGCACTGTATAAGGTTTTTACTGGCAGTAAAAAAAAGTTTTACTATCCAAAGGTAAAACAAGTGCAGAAGCAAATTAGATGCAAATTTGAAAAAATTAGATGCAAATTTGAAAAAAAACTGACGTTCTGCTTTAACCTAAGCTAGGCAAGGCCATCTGATCCTTTTTTTTTTTGCTTGTGGTCCGCCATGTACCGTAAATTTTGTTCCCAGATGGGTATTCGTGACTTTTGCTGCTGTGGATAAGGATGAAGTCTTCTTTGCCAAGCACTGTAGGCCGCTGAAAACGCAAAGGTGAGAGCGATGTGTTAATAGAGACAGGAGGAGGTGTTGCCAGTCAGAAGGCAAGCCTAGAAAGAAGAAGCAGGGTACAACACAGTGTTAGTAACTGACTTAAGGTGGAGCAGGCACACTGAGCAGCAGTCCTCAAAAGCATGCAGGTGCACTCTGGCATCAGAGAATTTAAGCAGAGTGTAGTGCTGGTAACCGTGGCATACAAGCTACAAAGCAGCACCAAATTTGAATTTAAACCTCCGCTCTCCGCCCCAAGCCACAGCCACTGGAATTGTGGTAG
Source organism: Rana kukunoris (assembly GCA_029574335.1). NCBI lineage: Eukaryota > Metazoa > Chordata > Amphibia > Anura > Ranidae > Rana > Rana kukunoris. The sequence goes on from CM056051.1 coordinate 101,216,034, forward strand.
CTGGAAGCAGCTCACACACCCATGTTTTTTTGGAGGTTGTAGCATCCTATACTTACCGCTGAAGTATTTACGCAAGCAGGATTAGGATGGGGCGAGACCATAGCCTGGCCTCGACCCTCCACAACAGGCATACCCTCGCAGGGGTCTTAAGGTTCTGACACAAGCAGACCACAGTCCTGGATTTGTAAGCCACTCTGTGGGCTCAAACCATTCACGTGCCAAACGCAGGACTTATAGCAGGATCCAGTGCACCCAGCAACATTGCAGGTCACCCTACTGAGACAAAAAAAAAAAAAAAGTCTAAAGATCCTGTGTCCCATACTGTACGAGATTTCAAACAAATCCCCCCTAAAAAAAAAAAAATAAAAGATACTTTTATACGAGTTGCAGGCACATTAAGTCTAACCATCCAAATACATAGCTTACCAACTAGATCTATATCTATCTATATACCTATACATCTCTCAAATGCCACAGGAAACATGAGCAGATTTATACTAACTAGAAGATAACCTTCATCTGGAATCAAATGAAAGTTTTGAAAAATTTCCAGCTGCTGCAACATTAATGTTAAAACTATGTAAATTAATTTTCGGAAATAAACTTATTCCAGAGTATTAATACAGCACAGGTTCTCTGTTACAAGCAACATTTGTAACTATCAAACATGGTATTGAGAAGTTGAGTGTGAAACAAAATGTGCCACAGATGTCATTCCCTTGTTTAATTTTTACATCTCATCTGTTTGGTGAATACTGTTATAGCAGCTTGCAAGAAACCATATGTTATTTAACAAACCTGAATATAGCAAACCCTGTAAAGAAAAACCTTGAGATAATGTGAAGGCAAACACTTTGGAGCCCATTTTGGTGTAACTATACAAGGACAAATTTAGACATAAAAAGCATGAAAAACTATTTGATTGAATAAAAAAGTGTATTGAAATCCAATACCAAATAATAATCATGATGTTATAAAAAAAAGTCACAATAAAAAGATACATTCTAAACACTACAGAGAAAGCAATAATAAAAAAAAAAAAAAAAAGAATGAATTTTCTGTACAGAAAAGACTGGGTGTGTTGGTGGATAGGACAATATACAGGAGGATGCAGAGGGTGGTGAATCCATTTACAATAACAGGAAAGTCACAAGATGAAAAATGGACCAACGTGAAAGTGCTGAAGAACAGATTGGTTAAAAAGAAGGCCAGCACATATCAGTCTTTTCAGGAAGCCACCAATGCCATGTACAACTAGGCTTCTTCATGGCAGCAAACAAGGAAACCGTTGACTGGTCAGCTCACGCAGCCTCATTACATGTACTGCACAGGTCCAGGACCTCCCATCTTGCTGCAGTGGCCCAGTACAATTCCCTCTTAGGCCAAAATCATTGGAAATGGACGGAGATGTGGAGGGAACATCTAGCCAAAATTCTGGATTGGTGGTGTGTATAGGGGAGGGGGAGTAACACTGTTTTAAGTCTCACAGAGGCTGGAGGGGGAGTTGCTGCCAACAGATGTGATTCGCAGCCTGAAAACACTGCACAAAAAGCAACTGTTGCTGTGAAAGAATTCTTCCCATTGTGTGTCTTTTTGCTGTCCGGCTGGCCACATGGTGGGGCATAACACTGAGCCACAGCAACGGGGTGAAGGCCCATTAGAGGTGAAAAGAACAAAAACAATGGAAATACACAATATTCCTCCATAGTTTACATAAAATTCCTCTTCTGATATAAACCCCCCATAAAATCTTAGAAATCAGAGGAAATGATAAGGTACAGAATGCCAGGCTTCAGCCCTTGGTGGTTGCCTCAGCGTACAAAGTCTGGGCTTCCGGCTTGTTTCTTGCCAGTACACTTCAATGTGACCCTTTCTGGTGGGCTGCACTGCCTCTGTCCATACGATATCAGGTTTGCCTCTGGGGTGGGGTTGTGTTTTCATGCTGTGGTTATGGCATTCAGATCCTTCATCAGGCCTTCAAGGTGAGCCATCTCCTTGCTTAGTTCATCTGGTTCATAACTCTACAAAAAAAAACAGATTGGCTTTTTCAGTAAGGCAAACAGTGAAAGAACAGTAACTTTGCAATATTTACCATTTCCTCTGTGATAAAACTTAGGGAGGCGCTCCAGTCTCCCCCCCCAAAAGAAAAAAAATTGAAGTCGGCAACTAAAAATACTGTAGGTGCTGAATTATAACCACTTCAATAAGAACCAACCGCCCCCACTTCCTGCCCAGGCCAATTTTTAGCCATCAGCGCTGTCACATTTTTAATGACAGCGTGTACGGCCATGCAACACTGTATCCATATGACATTTTTATATTTTTTTCACACAAATAGTGCTTTCTTTTGTTGCTAATGAGTTTTTTGTTTGCTAAAAAACGAGCAAGGACTGAGAATTTTAAAGAAAAAATAAATCTGATCAATTCTGATGTACTCCCGACGTAAAACTGTAGACCCAAAAATGCCAGGACAGTACAAATATCCAAATTACCCCTCTTTGGAAAGTAGATAGTCCAAAAGTAACATTGCACACTACTCTGGGGATTTAAATTGTTTTGCACACTATTAGTGGCTTATAGCAATGAATATCACTGTTATAAACAACCATTTTTACTAAATAAAATCAATTCATTCAGTGTTTACTATTGTGATTAGCTGTGATGGGCCACAGCTAATCACATGGTACAAATGGACTGTGATTGGCCCTGTCTGTACCATGTGATCAGAGATCAGCACAATAGCACACAATAAATGCAGGCCGGTACACTGATCTGTCATCCGCTGTGTCCTGAGGAGTGTTCTGAGGAGGACAAGAGACCTCCTGCCCAGCCATAATTTGACTATAGGCCAAGCGTGAACTGGTTAATTTAAGGACACTTACCTGTCCAGGGAAAGAGCGGTGTCCTCACCCGAGCAGAGTCTTCAATCGGCTTTGGGGTCCAGGCACCAGCATCTTGTCAAAACCAGGGACCTGCTCTCGCATTAGGGACTTTTTGAAGTGTATTTATAATTGTGTGTGTGTGTGTAAAATAAATAAATATATATTATTAGGGTTGTCCCGATACCACTTTTCTAGGACCGAGTACAAGTACCGATACTTTTTTTCAAGTAGTCGCCGATACCGAATACCGATACTTTTTTTTTTTTTAAATGTGTCCACAAATGCAGCCGTGTCCCCCCCCCCATATATGCAGCCGTGTCCCCCCCATATATGCAGCCATGTCCCCCCCCATATATGCATATATGGGGGTGACATGGCTGCATATATGGGGGTGACATGGCTGCATATATGGGGGTGACATGGCTGCATATATGGGGGTGACATGGCTGCATATATGGGGGTGACATGGCTGCATATATGGGGGTGACATGGCTGCATATATGGGGGTGACATGGCTGCATATATAGAAAAAACAAGGGGGGTGGTGTCTGCGCTGTGAAAAGTGGGTGAAATCCAAGGGTGGTACGGGAATAAATCCCTGGGCTGGTGAACGTGGGGGAGGGGGGGGGGGGTGGTGTTTTTAGAACAGAGTGATAGCGTACATAAGTTATAGTGTCAATACGTAAACCGTCAAAATGTAGCACAAAAGATAATATTGAATACTAGACAATGGCAAGTGACAAAAAAGGAGTACAAATTCACAAGCAGTAAAATGTACACAATGTGCTGGTCCAAGTAATGTGAAATCAGGGAGAACTACCGCTAGGGGCGCCCCTGAATGTGTAACACAGTGAACAATACAAATAATAATATATAAATCAGTGAAGAAATGCAAAAAAGTCTCTGAAAGTGTTTCCCAAATGTCCCAGAAGACAGGTTCCAAAGATGTCCCAGAAGACAGTTTCTAAAAGATGGAGGAAATGGTGCCGGGAAAGGACGTGGTACAGTGAACACCTCAGGTGGTCCCTAGCCCCTCACCTCACGGCTATGGCACGGATAGCCAAATAAAACCACCTCTGGCAGGGGGAGGAGGAATACACTTCAATGGACAGAAACGACATCAGCACTCAGCAGTAAGGCATGGAGAAGATACAAAGCAAGTAGGATATGGTGTTATGGAAGTGTCTAAACAGGCAACATCATTCACTCATACATCCACTCACATGGAGGTGATGGATGGTGGGCCTATCTCCCACGAACACCGAGTTCGTCCTAAGTCCTGGATGCACACCTGGCTCCTCTTCTTCTGTGTCTGAGCTGGGTGGACACTTGGAGCAGATAGAGGGGACCCTCACACAGCATATAGGATGGGAGAAAAAAAAGACCATAGTACAGCCCCGCAAAAATGGAACAGGTTTATTAAAACATATAGGTGCACTCACATTTGGATGATAAAAACTGGGCACAGAAACCAAACGGACGGCAGGGGGGTCTTGCTGCGTCAGGCGTGTGGACTCTGATGCTCCTTGATCCCTATGCGTCTCGTCATGTCACATCATCATGTCCGTTTGGTTTCTGTGCCCAGTTTTTATCATCCAAATGTGAGTGCACCTATATGTTTTAATAAACCTGTTCCATTTTTGCGGGGCTGTACTATGGTCTTTCTTTCTCCCATCCTATATGCTGTGTGAGGGTCCCCTCTATCTGCTCAAAGTGTCCACCCAGCTCAGACACAGAAGAAGAGGAGCCAGGTGTGCATCCAGGACTTAGGACGAACTCGGTGTTCGTGGGAGATAGGCCCACCATCCATCACCTCCATGTGAGTGGATGTATGAGTGAATGATGTTGCCTGTTTAGACACTTCCATAACACCATATCCTACTTGCTTTGTATCTTCTCCATGCCTTACTGCTGAGTGCCGATGTTGTTTCTGTCCATTGAAGTGTATTCCTTCTCCCCCTGCCAGAGGTGGTTTTATTTGGCTATCCGTGCCATAGCCGTGAGGGGCTAGGGACCACCTGAGGTGTTCACTGTACCACGTCCTTTCCCGGCACCATTTCCTCCATCTTTTAGAAACTGTCTTCTGGGACATCTTTGGAACCTGTCTTCTGGGACATTTGGGAAACACTTTCAGAGACTTTTTTGCATTTCTTCACTGATTTATATATTATTTGTATTGTTCACTGTGTTACACATTCAGGGGCGCCCCTAGCGGTAGTTCTCCCTGATTTCACATTACTTGGACCAGCACATTGTGTACATTGTGTACATTTTACTGCTTGTGAATTTGTACTTTTTTGTCACTTGCCATTGTCTAGTATTCAATATTATCTTTTGTGCTACATTTTGACGGACACTAAACTTTTACGTACTCTGTTCTAAAAACACCAACCCCCCCCTGACAGGGATTTACTATACTTATGTACGCTATCACTCTGTTCTAAAAACACCACCCCCTTGTTTTTTTCCCCCCCCCCTCACCCCACGTTCACCAGCCCAGGGATTTATTCCCGTACCACCCTTGGATTTCACCCACTTTTCACAGCGCAGACACCACCCCCCTTGTTTTTTCCATTTGCTACTTCTCTCTGCCCAGGACAGAGTGTCAGGTGTCACCCCCATTTGCAGCAGTGACCCCATCCCACTCCATGAAAACCATCTTCCCCCCTGTATTAACTCGGTATGGTGCGGCGCTGGCGCAGGGGGGGGGTGGGAGCCTCTATCTACAATAGCTGCATATATGTCACCCCCATATATGCAGCCATGTCACCCCCATATATATATAGCTGCATATATGTCACCCCCATATATGCAGCCATGTCACCCCCATATATGCAGCCATGTAGGAGAGGCCGCCCCCATATATGCAGCCATGTCACCCCCATATATGCAGCCATGTCACCCCCATATATGCAGCCATGTCATAAAAGGGACCCCATATATGCAGCCATGTCACCCCCATATATTTTTTTTGTGCAGCCATGTCACCCCCATATATATATAGCTGCATATATGTCACCCCCATATATGCAGCCATGTCACCCCCATATATGCAGCCATGTCACCCCCATATATGCAGCCATGTCACCCCCATATATGCAGCCATGTCACCCCCATATATGCAGCCATGTCACCCCCATATATGCAGCCATGTCACCCCCATATATGCAGCCATGTCATCCCCATATATGCAGCCATGTCATCCCCATATATGCAGCCATGTCATCCCCATATATGCAGCCATGTTTGGTTTGTCATCCCCATATATGCAGCCATGTCATCCCCATATATGCAGCTATGTAAAAGGAAACCACCCCCACTTGTTTTTATATGCAGCTATGTCACCCCATATATGCAGCTATGTCACCCCCATATATGCAGCTATGTCACCCCCATATATGCAGCTATGTCACCCCCATATATGCAGCTATGTCACCCCCATATATGCAGCTATGTCAGCCCCATATATGCAGCTATGTCAGCCCCATATATGCAGCTATGTCAGCCCCATACCTACATCCAGCATCGCCGCTGCCGCCGCTTAGTTAATACAGGCGGGGAAGATAACAGCTTTCATTTGAATAGCTGTATCGTTTCCTGCCCAGAAAAACGCCGCGCCGTGTATAGACACTCCCCCTACAGAGAAATGCTCGCGATCTGTCCAATCACGAGCAAGGTTTCTACAGGGAGTGTCTATGTGCGGCGCCGCGGGAAACAATACAGCTATTCAAATGAAAGCTGTTATCTTCCAAGAAAAAGAACCGCCTGTATTAACTAAGCGGCTTATGACTAATAAAAGAATGCGGCCACAACATCCACGATGGTGCGGTGCAGCGGCGGGAGCGGCGGGGAGGCGAGTATTCTATCGACACAAAAAAAAAAAAAACAGCACAGATCTGGTATCGGGGGTATTTGCGGGAGTACAAGTACTCCCGCAAATACTCGGTATCGGTCCCGATACTGGTATCGGTATCGGGACAACCCTATATATTATGAAGCTGGGTGATTTTCCCCCCCAAAAAAATCTGATTAAAGAGTTTTTTTTTTATGGACACCTGACCGGTCCTGAGGAGCTGCAGGCAGGAGTTTTTAGGAGAGGCCGCGGCTTCGGCCTAGTCTGTGGCTTTTCAGTTGCATAGATACCATTAACACATTGTCCCATGTCATTTAAAAGGGACAACATACATTTATTCATCTTGGATTCTTCACTGGATATATTTGTTTTGTGGCATAATGTTATTTGATTGTATTTGTTGTTTGAGAACAGCACTGTTTTGACAATTTTAATTGGAAGGTTTGGTTTGCTAAACCTTTTAGCGCTAGCTGCTGTCTTAACTTTTGCCGCTAAGCACTGACTTTACATTTTTCACATATCCTGCACAGCTCTATGGACTCTTCATGTGACAGCAGCGCTGCTCAGCCTAGTATTCTCACATGCTCATCCAAAACTGGAAACAAGTATTCTCTTTGCTCCCTGCAAAGAACAGAGCAGCTGGCAAACAAAACAAAGATGTTTGGTTTGTGCTGTGGGATATAGATTTATGTGCTGCAGGATTTATAATGGTATGGATTAAAAGGAAACCTACTGACTTGCCCACTTGTTTTTAATTTCCTGATCACCCATCTATGTGTACTAAACTTTACGAAATGATAAACAAGATACTTACACTCTCTGAGCCATCTAGCATTCTGCTGGTCTCTAGTGGTTCAGGGGCACTGGGCACAGTTACTGGAAGTGGGGGACGCACTCTCCCCAGGGTCCCTAGAGAAGCCGTTTTTACCGATAGGGATGACGGACCTATAACAATAAAACATAAATAATAGTAAATATAAAAAGGATTTTGTACCCATTGGAAAGCATTTTCTTGAAGTCCATTGAAGCAAAAAATGTTTTTAACCATTAGGTTATACGGACGCCTGCATGAGGACAGAACACTGACAAACAAAAAGTTGTAGGCCTGCCAGAAAAACGTACTATCAGCATGCCAGTTTGCAGTAGAGCATGTACAGAGAAATGGATCATAAACAAAGGGGCAAGACATACCGTATGTCCCTCAACGTACTCCAAGGAAAGGTTTCTACAGTGAGTAGTGTCTTGTCCATTGAGAAAAAAAACAAGTCTAGCCTTCAAGATGTCCAAAAGCAGTCCAACTGAGAATTTTCAGCACAAGAAAAAGAACTGGGGACTGCCTGCATCTCTCAGAGCTGACTGAAGGGCCTTATGACTAATAAAAGCATCAAATCGGGCCACAACATCCACATGATTGAAGCAAGAGAACATGTGAACTGAAGACCACCTTGCAAATTCTAGGAAACATTTGTTCGACACAAAAAAAAAAAAACAGCACAGATCTGGTAGAGTGCATCTTGCCAGGCAAAGTAGGAACCAAATCCTTGAGACCATAAGGTGGAATGGTAGCCTGTCTGATACACCTAGAGACAGTGAAAGAAGCGGGTAAACCCTTACCTGGGATGCCAAAAATAAAAATCTGTCTTCCTGGAAGAAGCAGTGGCTGAGCGATAAGCACACAGTTCAAAAAATATCCAGACAATGGGAGGTAAATATTTCCTTTTGGTGAACTAGAGCCAGATAGAGATGGAAGAGCGATGTCCTGTTTGAGGTCAAACGGTAGAAACTAGGTCTCAGCACTACCTTGTCCCTATGCAAAACAGGGCCACCAGTTCAGACTAGATCTCCAAACTATGGCCCTCCAGTTGTTCAGGAACTACAATTCCCATCATGCTTAGTCATGTCTGTGAATGTCAGAATTTTACAATGCCTCATGGGAAATGTAGTTCCAAAACAGCTGGAGTGCCGTAGTTTGGAGATCCTTGGACTAGAATATAAAATGATGGCTATGATAAATACTACCTTGAGGGCAAGAACAAAAAGGAATGTCTCATGGCTTCAATTGACAGTTTTTTTTTATTGTAATTTGTACCAAGTTGTACAATTGTACAGTTAAGACAAGAAAATTCAATCATGTACATATGATCCATGTTAAATGTATCTGAATACAACAATGAATTTGAAAAATCAACATATATTTGGGTCAAAAATTAAGTTTCTGAAGTGCAGAGAGAAATCGGATTACGATCCCCATGAAGTCACAGGGAAACAAACAGGGAATGAAAGTACATAAAAGACTCCATGAACTCACATCCAAACTAGGCAGTGAGAAGCAGAAAGGGCTGAAACATGGACATGATTGCGTTTGTCAGGAGTTTTACCATGTCCGTGTACCTCACCTGCCTGGGCCAATCTGGAGCAATGAGAAACACCAGAATCCCCTCCATCTCGATCATGTGAAACAGATTAAGAGGAGGAAAGGCATAAATCAGCATGTACTGATACCATAGAGTTACCAAAGCATTCACGCTTTCCACCAAATCCCTATATCTGGAGATTGTTGTTGACCCTGGAGGACAGGTCGTGCGCAACTGGCACCGCCACCTGTTAACACGGATGTTTTAGAGCAGTTAAGGAGGTAAGGAGTTTTGCAGTCTGTTTTTTATGCTTCTGATGAGGATAATAGGTACTCTTGACACCACACCAGTAATAGTCTTAATAATGGTATCCACAGCAGATTTAAAGAAATGTCCCTCAAAAGCCATTTGGATCAGATGCTTCTTAGATGCAGGTTCCGCCAACTAACACTTTAACCAAAGTGCCCCCTACACATGTGCGCCAACAGAAGACCCATGCAGATGGGTAGATGAAAAAATGCCAGCAGCATATTACAATTCGAGTTTGCCAAACCCAGGCTGGTTAAAGTTTTTTAAAGACAAGTTGGGGTAAAGAACTAGCCTCACCAGAAAGAACAGAACCTTTAAATAGGGCTTCCAATCCATTCATCAGGTGGGTCCCTAAAGACAGGTGTATCTTCCAACGGTATAATGTCACTAAGGTGGAACAAGAACAAGTGCACTAGGAAAGTCTCTGCAGCTCTAAAGAACCAAGACTGGGAAAAGCACTGGTAGAAGCACTAGGCTGATTCTTTTGGTTTTATGTACACTACACCTTCTAAACTTGTGTTTAAGAGTTTTGTTGCCAAAGCGCCTAAACTCAACCAGGGGCGGATTCGAGAATGCGGGAGAAAGGAGTGGCTCTAAGAATGACAGCACAGGCAGCTCGGTCAGTGAGTGGGCAGGTGAGAGCAGCCAAGCAGCTGGGCGGCTCTGTGTTTGAGCGGGCTGCTGGCCAATCAGGGAGCAGACAGGCAGGGGAGCAGGGAGAGGAAATCTCTCACCGCCCGCCCTGCATCCCTGCAGTTCCGCTTTAACTGTGGAGGCAGCCGTGGGCAGCAGAGAGATTACATCATCTCTCTGCTGCCTGACTCTGGGACACAGCAAGAGACCACCTTAGCAGCAAAGTGACACAGCAGGTGACAATCCGCAACATGTGGCAGGCAACGTGGTAAGTGACAATCCGCAATGTGTGGCAGGCGATGTGGCAAGTGACAATCCGCAACATGTGGCAGGCGACGTGGCAAGTGACAATCAGCATCTGCTGACAGGTGACGTGGCAAGTGACAATCTGCATTTGGTGGCAGGCGACATGGCAAGCGACACACTCTGGGATCCCACTAATTCTGCATTATGGGGAGTTGAACCATTTCATTTTATATTACAATGTAATAAAATAAATAATGTGCTTAAATCATCCTGACACCATAACCACCATTGTGAGGATTAAAGCGCCAATACCAGCCATTTCCCCGATAAATTGCCCCCCAATTTTTTTTTCCCTAGCAGTGCCCCTCCCGAGACTAGACTCTGGATCCACCCCTGAACTCAACTCCATAAAAGCCTGCATGTCCATGCACTCATAGGCTTTTACAAGAGTTTAGAAACTACTATGGTTAGGTGAAGTTCAACCCCCCCTCTCCTGAACGTGGAAGAATCTTGTTCAGGGTAGGGACAATTTGACTGCAAAACGTGGCAAAATTACCGCAAAGACGTGGTAGAATCACAGATTTTGCGTTTCCCTGTGGCCGGCAGTCAACCTAGTCGGTGTACATGTGACCTAAAGCAAGGTATGTGCTGTACCAATAAGAGCTAAAATTGTCTAATTTGGAAACGATGGCATAAAACAGTTTCCAGAGCAGCAAGCTTGTCCGTTAAGAACTTGAGCTGCTCAGAATCAGACCGCTCCCTGTGGCTCTTTGCAATGCAGGAGCAGCAGTAGGGAGACGCTTCCTCAAAAGATGTATGGTGGGAAAGCATGTGCACAACACTAAATCTAGCAGTTATAATTCTGACAGCAACCTCGTCCTTGATGGAAATTGGAAGGACGAGAAAAAGATTGTAAACCCTAAAGACACTCAGAAAACAATGTACCAGGGGGTAGCTGCCGATGGGCAGCCAGACAAGCCTTCTCACTAGGTGAGTCTTCCAAGACACAGCCAACATGTAACAAGAAAGGAGTCTGGAAAGTGACTTATGCGGAACCTTGTACCCCAGGGTCACTTCCACACTAGTCTCATGACATTCGGTCCTGTCATAGCACGTCATAAGCCAGTCTAATGATAGCTGCACTAGAAAGCTGCACTAGAAAGTTGCAATTGGAAAGACCAGCTCAAGTCTCAACATAGAGCATCTTGATTTTAGAAAAAATAAATCACTGAATAACTTAACAAAAATATGCTAGTCTTTTACACACTGGAGCTATAGAAGGTGTAAACTCTCCAAAGATACTAACTAAAACATAAATAAAAATTCAAGTGTGCTGGTAGTAGAAGGTTACGCTGGGCTGGTTTTAGCTTTTTTTTTTTTTTAGTTTTCTGGTGTCAAAAATATCTATAGGCAGCAGAATAAACTGAGGGTGAAAGACTTGTTTTGTCCCTCAATGGACAAGAAAGAAAAAAAAAGATTTTTACTTGGCTTTAAATTCCTTAGCTTTGGAGTTTAGTACACAGGCTGAACATTGTTAGGATATAGGCTGGTATCTTCAGATGATTGGACATTGGTAAATCTTTGCTGGAAATGTACCCCTATAAACCTATGGGTCTTTTTTCGAGAAAGCGATGAATACAGGATGGCAGAGTGTCCTGTACTGCACTCAATGATATGCAATCTACAGGCGAGTCAAAACTCCTTTAATCTTAATTGTACAGTACAGGACACATGCTGAATATTCATAGTCCCTGGGATGTCCCTAAGCAGTTAATAAAAATGGAGAGCAACAACAAAGCAAACAGAACTGGGCCAACAGGCCCAATAAACAAACATTTGAGTAACTGTTTAAAGCGGAGGTCCGTTCAAAAAAAAGAAATAAAATTAAAAGTCAGCAGCTACTAACACTTTAGCTGCTCACTTTAATAAGGACACTTACCTGTCCTAGTCGCCAGGGATGTTGGCCCCGTTCGAGGCCGATCCTCGATCCTGGCAGCTCCAGGCACCGCCATTCAAAGTAAGGGCTTCACTGCCCGTTTCCTACTGCCCATGCTCGAGCAGCGCGGCGCTTTGTGAATGGGCCGGCTGCTTTCTGGGATACACACAGTTCCCAGAATGCAGCGCGCCCCATTCACAAGAAGAAAGAGTGTAGGAGGAGGAAGAGAATCGACCGCGGAAGATGAAGAGGCAGATTCGGCACTTCCGCATAGCAACAGCTATTTAGGGCAAGTAAATTTATTTTTTTCCATTTTATTTTTATTTATTTTTTACATTTTTGGTGGAAAGATTTTTTTCAGGGTGGAACTCCGCTTCAAGTCGGGTCAGACCCAACAGTATACAACAGCAAGACTATTGCAGCTGAAAGCTGCATTTGTAGAAGCTTGGATGTCCACCTGGTAGAACTTGGAGAAGGCATGAACTAAAGGCCAGGTGGTGGCCTTCTGAAAGCTGGGCAACAGAGATTTGATGTCATATGGCAGATTGTCCACCGATCTGCTAGAGTATTTAAGAATTTCTCACCCCTTAGAGTATAAGGTTCTTGACGAGTGTTGTATGTATGTATGTATGTATGTATGTATGTATGTATGTATATATAGATCTATAGATATATATATCTCTCTATCTCCAAGAAATAAGAGTGCGGGTGCGGGTGGAGTGCGGGTGGAGTGCAGTCCTCGTATGGAGGAGAGGAGAGCTGCTGCCGCTGCCGCCTAGTCCCCTAAGACAAAGCCAAGTCCCCCCGCCGACATCTAGTTAATTTGCGCTGGGGGAACACAACAGCTTTCATTTGAATAGCAGTGTGTTCCGCCACGCCTCATGTATAGACACTCCCCCTTGCCCAGAAACTTGGACTGATCACCCGTCCCAGGATTGGATGGGTGATCAGTCTATCTAAGTGCCCGGGCAAGGGGGAGTGTCTATACATGACGAGGCGCGGAACACACTGCTATTCAAATCAAAGCCGCTGTGTTCCCCCAGCGCAAATTAACTAGATGTTGGCACCGGTGGGGCGGACTTGGCTTTGTCTTAGGGGAGACATGGCTGCATTTAAAAAAAAAGTATTGGTAATCGGCGAGTACATGAAAAAAAAGTACTTGTACTCGGTCCTAAAAAAGTGGTATCGGTACAACCCTAATCTAATAATATAATGAAAATTAATATTTGTCACTCAAAACTTTTGGCCACTGTTGTACAAAAAATATGCAGCACTGTAATAAAGATAAGCCACTCACAACCAAGAGCAAACATCCCCCACTCAGTTACCAGCCAGCTTTCACACAGACTTGCAGGCTTAACCCAACATGTTTCATCAATCGTAATGTCTTCAGGAGCACCAGAAAAAAGGCAAACTGTAAAGCCTAGAATACACCATCAGTTAACAGCTCAGGTTGGAGCTGCTGTACCAACAATCCCATGTTGTTATAGCCATCATCCCCGCTGAGCTATTGCATTCCGACAGGCCCGAATGGCTGGCTTTTGTCGAACTGGCTGCCATACACAGGCTAAATCTTGGCTGTTTTTTATTAAACCGGCCGATGTTGCCCGGCATTTGGCTCGTGTGTACTAGGTTTAAAAGACGTCCCTCCACTCCTAGGGGTGAGGGAGCCCCTTTATTGTGAGCCAAGCTAAAAGATTCTGTGCATATGGACAGTATGTATCCGTACTTATTTTACGGATACTACATGAAAATAAATCTTCAAGTGCTCCGCCAAGCTTTGGTTCTAGAGACAGGTTCCTGCTACCTGTTCATTGCCCTAGTCTAATTGGCTGTGGACTGGAAATTGCAGCAATAGCCAGTAGCAGAGCTAGGCCTGCAAGGGTAAAGCTTTTTTTTTTTTTTAAGTGCCTAAATATTCTGTCAGCAGAATCTTTAAATGGAGGAACGTCTTCTAAAGGCCAAAGTAAGATGTTGAGACTGACACTATAGGGTCTATTACAGAAACAGACCATTTTATTTGAGAACACTCTCTCCAATGGATACAGTTTGGCTATTATCAGAGAGATAAACATTTTCATAATTTTCCCATTCTATTTGCTCATGAATGTACAAAGAAAATATGTAGCGCTTAGACATAAATGAAAAGGCGACTAATATAAGCTAGATATTAGACACCATAGGTGCACTTGAAGTGTCCTTAGAGGTGATATAAAGTCCACAGGGATCAATAAGGTGACTGAGTGAAAGTGAGATCTTAATGGTCCACCACCGTAGGTTAAGTTGAAGAGGCTTACCAGATGGATAGCGACCACAATAAGTGTACACCTATTTGGTCAGCTATAGCTTAGGGTTAAACCAAACGCTGTTCACAGAGGGACTCAGGAACAATGAGTGGCAAAGATATCCGATCAGTTGAAGGATCAAACTTAAAATTGTCACTCCTCTTCTCAATGCATTCAGCCGACAGCGTGACTCAGAAGGCCCAATGGCAAAGAAGGAAATAATAGAGCAAACATAGCGTAACTCTGATAAAAGTTTTACTAGGATAAAACAAAAAATGGTACACTCACATTTGGTATTAACAATCATGGGCGTATAAATATACAGGCAGTAGGGTCAATGTATATTTATACGCCCATGATTGTTCATACCAAATGTGAGTGTACCATTTTTTGTTTTATCCTAGTAAAACGTTTTTATCAGAGTTACGCTATGTTTGCTCTATTATTTCCTTCTTTGCCATTGGGCCTTCTGAGTCACGCTGTTGGCTGAATGCATTGAGAAGAGGAGTGAAAATTTTAAGTTTGATCCTTCAACTGATCGGATATCTTTGCCACTCATTCTTCCTGAGTCCCTCTGTGAACAGCGTTTGGTTTAACCCTAAGCTATAGCTGACCAAATAGGTGTACACTTAGTGTGGTCGCTATCCATCTGGTAAGCCTCTTCAACTTAACCTATGGTGGTGGACCATTAAGATCTCACTTTCACTCAGTCACCTTATTGATCCCTGTGGACTTTATATCACCTCTAAGGACACTTCAAGTGCACCTATGGTGTCTAATATCTAGCTTATATTATTCGCCTTTTCATTTATGTCTAAGCGCTACATATTTTCTTTGTATATACTGTGTTTGCTAAATTGATCATTTAGTTATGTTTGCTGCTGTATTGTTTTAGTAGCGCGGTGAGTGTACATACTTAGGTATATACCACATTTTTTTTCATATTTGCTCATGAATGGGAAATGTCTATTTAGATTTATCAGGTCTTCGGACCCAAAGGGGCATGAGGAGATGAAGGTGAATAGAGTACAGCGAAGTGGAAGCTTTTGTGCACAGCAGAAGTGGCATATCTATAGTGGCAAGCATACTGCATGAAGCCATAACATCAGGTGAATGAGAGGCTGGGGGTGTGATATCTTTCACGCCCTCCACGAGAACTCTCTCTGCATCCTCTAGAGCAGGGGTCCTCAAACTATGGTCCTCCAGTTGTTCAGGAACTACATTTCCCATCATGCTCAGTCATGTCTGTGAATGTCAGAGTTTCACAATGCCTCATGGGATTTGTAGTTCCGCAACAGCTGGAGGGCCGTAGTTTGAGGATGCCTGCTCTAGAGCAAGGATTGAAAATAAGTTTGACACTTGCGTGCTTTGGACAGTGATGGCTGTATTAAAGCCATTATTTGTCCAAGAAAGTCTGACATAGTAGCTTGCAGAAATGTAGGCTTATAGGGGTATGCCCAAGGGATTTGTCTAGTAAAACTTTGCCAGTGTTCAATCAGAAGGTATCGGGCTATAAAGCCATTGTCCTGTACTATTGAGATACACTGATCAGCCATAATTTTATGACCACTCATCTAATATTGAGTAGGTCCACTTGTCACCAAAACAGCCCTGACCCGTAGAGCCATGGATACCACTAATCCTCTGAAGATATGCTGGGGTATCTGGCACCAGTTAGCAGCAGATCTTTTCAGTCCTGTAATTGCAAGGTGGGGCATCCATGGATCTGACTTGTTTTTCTAGCACATTCCCACAGATGCTCAACTGTATTGAGATCTAGAGAATTGAGAGGCCAAGTCAACACCTCCAACTGGTTGTTGTGTTCCTGAAATCATTTTTGCAGTGTGGCAGGGTGCATTATCCTGTCATCAGGGAATTTGGTTTTTGTGAAGGGGTGTACTTGGTCAGCAACAATGTTTAGGCAAGTGATACATGTCAAGTGACCTTTACATGAATGGCACAACCCAAGTTTTCGCAGCAGAACATTGCCCAAAGCATCACACTGCCTCCGCTGGTTTGCCTTCTTCCTGTAAGCGAATCCTGGTGCCAACTATTCCCCAGTGAAAAAGCCACATGCACTCACTCAGCTATCCACATGTTAAAGAAAACATGATTCATTAGACCAGGCCACCCTCATGCTCACATGCTTTTGGCTGTGGACACGAGTCGGCATTGGTACCCTGACCTTTTTGTGGCTACACAGTCTCATACACCATAAACTATGACTCCCATTTTTTGTGCTTTCAACACATCACCTTCAGGGACATATTAACCTGCTGCCCAATATATATCCCCTGACTTTAAAATGCCATTGTAACTAGATAATTATTATTTGCCTGTCAGTGGTCCTAAAGTTATGGCTAATCTGTGTGTATACATACATTATATATATATATATATATATATATATATATATATATATATATATATATATATACACACATATACACACACATATATATATATATATATATATATACACATACACATATATATATATATATATATATATATATATATATATATATATATATATATATATATATATATACACATATACACACACACACATACACTGTGTGCAGGTGTAAAGGAGACAGGACGACAGCACGACAGCAAAGGAGACGGGACGACAGCAAAGGAGACGGGACGACAGCAAAGGAGACAGGACGACAGCAAAGGAGACAGGACGACAGCAAAGGAGACAGGACGACAGCAAAGGAGACAGGACGACAGCAAAGGAGACAGGACGACAGCAAAGGAGACAGGACGACAGCAAAGGAGACAGGACGACAGCAAAGGAGACAGGACGACAGCAAAGGACAGGACGACAGCAAAGGAGACAGGACGACAGCAAAGGAGACAGGACGACAGCAAAGGAGACAGGACGACAGCAAAGGAGACAGGACGACAGCAAAGGAGACAGGACGACAGCAAAGGAGACAGGACGACAGCAAAGGAGACAGGACGACAGCAAAGGAGACAGGACGACAGCAAAGGAGACAGGACGACAGCAAAGGAGACAGGACGACAGCAAAGGAGACAGGACGACAGCAAATGCCCACCTTGTTGTGCCAAAAGGGGAGAGCTTGGCAGTGGCTCAAATGCTGCTCCGGAGGCTGGAACAGGAACAGCAGGTACTGCAAAGCTTTTCAGGGGATGGGTGGGTCTGATATGTGCTGTAGGAATGCTGGGTCCTGAATCTTCATCCAAGGAACCGGGTAGAAAGCTGCCTCCTGGAGGATCTGGGTCCTCACCACCAGTTTGAGAAGAGGATGATGCTGCTGCTGCTACTACTACTGTGTCACAGCTGGGGGTATGTCGGACAGATTCTGTGGTGAGAAAAAATAAATAATCAATAGATCTTATTTTACCAATATAAACATACAGCTAAAAAATATTTTTTTATCCAAAAAAAAAATGTATTAAAGATAGTCCACATTAACATACCCATGCAGTACATTCAAATTATTTAATGTAAAATAATCAAGACAGATACAACCATGGTCCAGAATAAAAGTACAGGGACATTGCATTCAGAACAATGCGGGATAATGTGTTTACTATTAGCATTATATCTAAATTGAATTTCAATGTTTAAATCAAGATCAAGTCCAATTAGTCTGTCCACGATCAGATCCACTGGAGCAAGCCCAGGGACATCCATCATGGAGCCCATAGTTTCTCATATTTATGCAATACAACCCCAACGTTGATAAACAACTTTTTTCATTCACAAATGTATTACCAACTGTAGCAATCCATTCCTCAACTGAAAAAGCATCCTCCGATTTCCAGCGTACCATTTTTAGCTTGCGGGCCAAGAATACGTTTCTTATAAGCCTCTGGTATGGGTTTCCCAGCAAAATTCATCTAGCCACTTAAGGACCGAGCCTCTTTCTGAGATTTGTTTACAAGTTAAAAAAAAATTTGCTAGAAAATTATTATATTTTAAAAAAAATATTATAGATATTATGTTTGGAGGTTCTAACACCCTAGAGAACAAAATGGCAGTCATTGCAATACTTTGTCACACCGTATTTAAGCGGTCTTCCAGGTGCACTTTTTTTTGGAAAAAAAAAATACACTTTTTGAATTAAAAAATAAAACAGTAAAAGGCTAGCCCAACTTTTTTATATTGTGAAATACATTTGTAAATGTATACCCAACATTTCACAATTCAAAATTACAGGTGACATTTAAAAAAATCTACAGGTTGCATGTTTTGAGTTACAGAGGAGGTCTAGGGCTAGAATTATTGCTCTACCGATATGCGGGCGCTGCTCACGTATGCGCTTGCTTCTACACACGAGCTCGACGGGGACGTTTTAAAAAAAAAAAATTCCCCCTCTTCATATTCATTTTACCTTTTATTTTTACACTGTTCTTTAAAAAAAAAAAAAAAAAAAAAAATATATATATATATATATATATATATATATATATATATATATATATATATATATATATATATATATATATATAAAATTGTGTCACTTTTATTCCTATTACAATACAAGGAATGTAAACATCCCTTGTAATAGAAAGAAAAGCACGACAGGACCTCTTAAATATGAGATCTGGGCCCAAAAAGACCTTAGATCTCCCATTTACACTAAAATTTAAAAAAAAAAATGGTCTTCAAATGACAAAGGCCTTTCAAGGGCAGAAGTAACGTTTTGGGGGTGCGGCCGTCCTGCAATGGTATGGAGACGGGTGGGGGCCATCTTCCCCTTACTCGTCTCCATACCAAGCAGGAAGAAGGATACGATCCGGTGGGAGGGGGGCCCTCTTCCGCCGCTGATAAACGTGATCTTGCAGCGAACCACTATTATCGAAAATCGGACCGCTCACTGAAGACAAGGATACCTGGATTATGGCAGCTAGCTGCTGCCATAACAAAGATATCCCTCTTCAAAGTGCCGACATATCGGTGTGAGCTGGTCTGGAAATGATTAAGCAAACCTGGTTTGGGGTCCAAGCAAAGAGATACCTGAAATACCCCGTTTAGTGTATCCACAACGCCCTTCCAGTAGGAGTGCAATTTTGGGCATCGTCATAGTAAATTAATCAGATCCCCCATGATCCTGTTTACATCTAGTACACATAGGTGTAGGAATAAAACCCATAGCATGTAATCTGTGGGGAGTATAATAAAACCACAGGAGAATGTAAAGCTGAGTGAATCTGACACATTTAATGAGAAAGTTACCACAGATTATAGGGCCTCCTCCACCCGGTAAATTGGCCAACATTACCTTTCAAATGAAGCTAAAATTTGTGGTTGTAAAATTCGGAGATAAAAAATAAAGCATATTCTGTGTGTAGTTGCCTCAATCCAAAGCACTGAGTGCAATTTCTGTCTGCAGTCTCATTCCTCTATCTGCAGGAGTCTTTTCCGACTGGATGTGCCTACTGCAAGGGATTAGGGGAGGTGGGCCTCCAGCACACAGCCTGTGACTGACAGCCATATCTGTGCATATTTCCCTATGATCTTGTGTAGAGGGGTTAAGTCCCTTACCACCGCTCAAGTCTCAGATTACACTCAGCTCTGCTCTCTGAGCTGTGCAGAGTGTAACATCAGATCTATTCCCCCTGCCCCTGGAAGCTCAAAAAAGCTGTGTATATTTGGGACTGCAGCCATATCTTCTCCACATGCATTTAAACAGGTCCAACTTATGTTGGAGGATATGTTTAATCTGTGTATCACCTGAGACTAGTCACTTCACTGGGTATATGTAAGGGTTTACAACCACTTTGAAGATACAAATTTGCCATTATATACTAAAAAACAGCAGCCATATAAAGACTGGACAGAATGCTGACTGGATCAAATAGTTGACTGAGCAGTAAGCATACCAATATGAATGAAGTGTTTTTACACACTGAGTGGGAAGGGAGGAAGAGGCCACTACTGCATACAAGATATTGAAACATTACAACACTAAACATAGAAAACATATTAAGGGAATAGCTTACTGGCCACCAGTGGTTTAGTTTCTGCTTTTAGGAACATAGTATTATAGGTTTTAAGTGACCCTGTGGTGTGTGCCGACAGTCATTTGAGGAAGTCTTGACTGCTTATCCTGTTACTTCATTATGCTATTTCATGTTTTCTACATTTTACCATCAAAAACTTCAGGGGCTGGACGCACACTTCAAGTGGTCTGAAGTAAGGTTTTAAGACCAGAGAAGCAGAAAGATGCTAGACTTCCAGCAGACACGTTTTTTTCTGCTAGAACTGCAGCAATGCTTTACATCGACATCCCAGTTTCTACCCATTGTCGATTTACGAACCTAGATTATTCCTATAGTTTTAGGAATGCTCTTAAGAAAGCTTACATAAATGTTTGGTAGTTGATATACGCTATAGCTTACTATAGGAATTAACGATATACGCAGTTTCTATAGTAAGGCAGGATCTAGATTATTCAACGTAAAAAAATTATATTATAATATTATATCATAATTATATAATACACACACTTATTTTCAGTTTGCATACATTTTGTTGTTGCCATTTTACACTGTATACAGAATATACAGCCACTGGTCCCTTTGTGCACAGCAGGCCTTTCTCTACCTCTAAAAGCTGTGCTGTTCTCACCTGCAGACTGAGAAGTTCCACCCAGCACGTGCAGCATGAACCCAGGCACTGAGCGGAAATTAGAGTTATCGATGGAATGGATGGGATGAGCACTGACAACCGCTGAAAGACAGAATGGTGAATTATGGGACATGGAAATAATGGAAGTAACAAAATGGCAGAAAACACTGTGTGTCCCATTAAAATAAGTGCAAAATACTATATGAAGATGTGAAAAAGAGGGTGATTAGGCCTAAAACAATGGGCAAGCTTGAGGTGGAAGGTAGTGAGTATGATATGTGCTGGTCTGATTCACTATAAAAATTACAGTACAGATATAAAAGAAAAAAAGGTAAGTGGTCCAAAAATCAGATCCCAGCTATCATTTTTGTAATGGAAGTGATAAATGAAGCCTGCTCATTAAGGCCAAACAAGGTTATTCTTAAAAGATGCATGCAAGTAAAAGCCAGTGGTGGATTTAATTTTGCTCTAGTTACACTATACAAAAAAATGAAGGCTGGGGTCACACGGTTGTTAATTGAATGCATGTTTCTCTGCATCTAATTCATAGCAGGGGATTGTGACCGGCTCTCACATCTCAGCAGTGGCTCTGGCGCAAAATTGCATAGGAGTTCTGTGCTTCTGGTCCATTTCCGGTCCGAATATAGCCAAAAACCTTAGACTTACCGGTAACGGTAGTTCTATGAGTCTTTCAGGACAGCACCTGGAGAGAGCACAGCTCCACCCACTCTCCCAGGAAACACTGCAGTCATCGTTTTAAAAGCTGGACACCTCCACCATGGCCTCAGTTATCAAGTACCTCCGGCCATACTTGAAATTATATAAGCAGAACATAGCAAACATACACATATGTCATTAACATTTACAGATCAGGGAGGGTTATCGGTGCTGTCCTGAAAGACTCGTAGAAATACCGTTACCGGTAAGTCTAACTAAGGTTTTCTCATCTCGTCTTTCAGGACAGCACCTGGAGATGATAAACGAGTACTTACTCTTAGGGTGGGACCACCTCTTGCAGGACCTTCCTGCCAAATGATTGGTCTGCAGCTGTGAGCAGATCCAACCTATAATAAAAAAAGGTGGAATAAGTCGTCCATGTGGCCGCCTTGCACATACGCTGTGGTGAAGCCCCAGCTCGTTCCACCCAGGACATTGCTATGGCCCGTGTTGAATGGGCCACTACCCCTGTAGGAGGTTCTATTCCTGCAGCTACATGGGTTTCGTGGATAGCCATTCGAAGCCACCTACCAATCGTGTTTCTTGAAGCTCTGTAACCCCTACGAGGCCCAGAAATCAGAACAAAGGGGGAGTTGGATTTTCTGAACTCTTTTCAGATAGTGTAAGATGCATCTTCTTACGTCCAGACTATGAAATTGTCTTCCTTTAGGGCACTTTAGAAACTGACAGAATGTTGGTAGGATTATTTCCTGTGCTCTGTGGAAAACTGAAGCGACCTTCGGTAAGAAACCTGCATCTGTTTTCATTACCACCCGATCCGGAAAAATTGTCAGGAATGGCTCAATGATGGATAACACCTGAAGTTCACTGATCCTTTCAGCCGAGGTGACTGCTATCAGCAGTGCTAGCTTTAAAGACCACAATTTAATTGTGGCTTCTTCTGGTGGTTCAAAAGGTCTTTTAGTCAGACCTTGTAAAACCACTGATAAACCCCATTTGGGAAAACATTTAAGCAGTATAGGCCTAGCCCTAGCTAGTGCCTTGAAAAATCGAATAAAAGGGTCTAGAGAGAATATCCTCTCTAAAAAAATAAAAAAACTGACAGCACAGCTACCTGAGCCTAGGGTGCTTGCTGCTAAGCCCTTATCCATTCCGTCCTGTAAAAATTCTAGAACAGAGAAGTTCACCTGCGGGGAATAATCTTTCAAAGTACACCAGGAATTGAAAAACCAAGGTCTCTTGGGCCAGTATGGAGCCACTAGAATAAAGGTCGTCCTTTCTCCCTGCAATTTCTTGAGCACTAGGGGAATCATTTGCACTGGAGAAACGCATAACACAAAAGGAACCAAGACCAACGCTGAGACAGACTGAGACCCTCCGCTAGGTCTTCCTTGTTCAGGAAAAAAAAAAAAAAGTGGGACTTTTACATTTGCTTGTGCTGCAAAAGGGTCTATCTAGGGAACTCCACACTTTTCTACTATGCTCTGAAAGTTCTGA
Source organism: Rana kukunoris (assembly GCA_029574335.1). Taxonomy (NCBI): domain Eukaryota; kingdom Metazoa; phylum Chordata; class Amphibia; order Anura; family Ranidae; genus Rana; species Rana kukunoris. The sequence continues at coordinate 101,239,314 of CM056051.1, forward strand.
AAATCTCAGAGTTTAGGCTCCACTCAGACTAACACCATGTTTCTGCTCAAGAAATCTGCTAGGTGATGCCACCTTGCCCTCTGCCCAGGTCAGAGTTTCTTGGGCCAAGTTCAGAAGACACCTGCTCCTTGTGCCCCCCTGTCTTGAAATATAGGCCACAGCCGTGGCGTTGTCTGACAACAATTGGACGTGTTGTCTCGTGATTGTTTGTCTGACGGCTCATAGCCCCAGAGTGATGGCCCTTAGCTCCCTCCAATTGGAGGACCTCCTGGATTCCTCTCTTGACCAGGACCCCTGGGCCATTTGGTCTTCGAGGTGTGCACCCCACCCCCAGGAGCTTGCATCTGTCGTCAAGATCCTTGCTGTGGGGAAGGTCCATAATAGCCCTAGGCTTAGGATTTCCTGCTTTCTCCACCACCATAATTTTCTCTTTACCGGGAATGGGATTCTGATCTGTTTCTCCAGAGACTCTCCATAGGTCCAATTCTGCAGAATCGCCTGTTGGAGATCTCTCGCATATAAGCGGGCCCACTGAATTGCAGAAATTGAAGCTGTGAGCAGCCCCAGCGTGAACATGGCTGCCCGAACAGAGATAGACAGATTCGTCTGTACTTTCTTCACTGCTTCCTGTACTTTTACTACCTTTTCCTCTGGAAGACATTTTTTTCTTGTACCGAGTCTGACATAGCCAAGAAATGTGACCACTTGAGAAGGAATGAGATTTGATTTTCCTCTGTTCAGAATCCAACCCAGACTTTCTAGGTGGTTCTGAGCCTTTTCCAGATTTCTGTATAACCGGTCTTTTGTACTGGCAAACAGGAGGTCGTCCAGATAGGGCACTATCAACACTCCCTCCAACCTGAGCGGTGCCAATGCCTCTGCCATGATCTTTGTAAAGATTCCTGGGGAGGAGGAAAGACCGAAGGGCAGGGCCTTGAACTAAAAATGTGTCGCCACTCCCCTTGCACGGATTGCCAGACGCAGATACTTCTGTAACATGGGTTTTATTGGCACATGCAGATATGCATCCCTCAGATCTATGGATGCAAGGAAACATCCCTTGGGGAGAACTTTTCTCACCGAATAAATCGTATCCATCCGAAACTTTTTGTATCGGATTGATCAGTTTAGTATTTTTCAATTCAGTATTAGCCTGAATTTTCCCGATGTTTTTTTCACTAGGCACACGCGTGAATAACACCCTAGACCCTGCTTCTTCCGTGGCACTGGGGTGATTGATACCGTTGAAAAAATTATTGTATTAATGACGTCATTGACACAGATCTTCCTGGATCTCTGGATAGCCGCATCATCAAAAACCGAGATGGTGGACTTTCTGAGAATTCCAGTGCGTAGCCCACCGAGATCACTTTGAGAACAAAACGCACTGGATGTCGCCCCCTCCCACTGTGGTGGAAAAGCCTGAAGCCTTCCTCCTACAGCCAGGAGACAAGTCACTGGATTTTTTCTGGTAGGCTGGGGGGGGGGGGTCGAAACAGGACCCCAGACTTCCCTCTACCTCTCTGGGGTTTCCAAGCTGGTTTCTTTTGTCCTGTCTTGAGTTCCGGGTTTGGACGAAAATTCGTTTTAGGTTGTGGCGTGGCCTTTTTTATTGGTTAAGGCTTATTTCTTATCCGCTGTTCTGTCGAGAACCGCGTCCAGATCAGGACCAAACACCAGGTCCTCCTTCAAAAGGTAGCCCACATCGTTTCGCTTTAGACGCCGAGTTGCCTGACCAAGTTTTCACCCATAGGGCCCTTCTAGCTGCAATAATTAAGGCTGAGGATCTAGCGGTCATTTTTACTGAATCCGCAGAGGCGTCTACCATGTAACCTACTGCCTTTTTAAGGGTTGGAAAGATTTCTAGTAAGTCCTTACGAGAGGTTCCAGATTTCTGGCTACCACCGTAGATGTCATTACCGGTTTGAGGTTAGCCAGTGTAGAATCCCGCGACTTTTAAACAAAGAGTCAGCCCTCTTGTCCATAATGTCTTTTAAGACCCCGGTGTCCTGGAAAGCCAAATCTGTATTCCTAGACACTTGTGAGAACGCTGCGTCAAGTTGGGGTTTCTTGTTCCAAACTTGCGCGCGAACTTCATCGAAGGTAAACCTCCTTTTAAGTGATCTAGAGAACAAGGGGGGCCCTCTCTGGGTCCTTCCACTCTTGTAATGGATTCTGTTAACACTTTATGTACCGGGAATACCCAATGCTTTATCTCCTTTATATACTGGCACATTTTGTCATGAAGGGACAATTGGGATTTATCCTCAATATTAAGGGTTGTATGCACAAACGGTCTTTAAATGTGTGTCTACTTCTTCCAAAGACAATTTGTAACGGGAGGAAGATACATCTTTCTCTTCTCCTTCTGACCCTGAGGGAACAGCTCTCATCCTCCTCTGACTCACTAAACTCTTTCCTGGCTGCAGAGGAAGAGTGAGTACTGAGAGGGGAAGCAGTTGTAGTCTGTGCGCCCGGACAATTGTCCAGATAGGAACGGAAGGATGAAAAAAAGTGCTTTTCAATTCCTTCCGAAAAGCAGCGAGTATCTCACTAGACTGGGTAGGGGGTACTTGAGTAGACGTCTCCTTCCTAACCAAGTCTGCTATGCAGGACCTGCATAAAGGTTTGCTCCAAAAACTCCCTAAGGGAAGCTTTGCATGAAGCGCACCATTTCTTAGGGGCGGGAGAAACATGTTTAATCTTTTTCTCAACTTTCTGAAATATACCAACAAACACTTTGTTAAAAATGTATATACCTATACAAGACAAACAATACTTTACTCCCAGCAGCCCTTTACACGAACAGCCAGTGACACAAAACAAACCCCACAAAATCACTGCTGGCAATACACACACACTACAGAGAGACATCACCTGTGTAGTGTGAAGCAGGCTCCCCTCCCCCCCACTGCAGGGGAGGGACAGTAATACAACTAGCCCGGGGTAACTGAATTTAGAGACCACTGTCTCTTCCTACCTGGGCTGGTGCCTTGTGGCTCCTGCTCCCGCCACCGCCGCTGGCTCTTCTGACTCCATTTTCCCCCAGAACGCAGCAGCCGTCCGGGGCGTTTTAAACATTTCCCCCGGTCTTTTATGCCGCAGCATAGACCGGGATTAGCACCGCCGAGGCCGCCTCCCCCTCCTGCATTCCAACGGCCGGAAACTGAAGCAGTCACGCGCCACCGGAAGTCCCGCCCCCCGTCCGGCAGTGACGTCACCCGCCACTCGGTACTGGCACTACACGGAGCCAAGACTCTTCAGAGCCCTCCATGTTGCCCAGCCTATCACTGCGGGGACCTCCGACAGCCTCTGCCCTCGCCGGGCTAGAGAAGGGGCAGACACCGAGACTTCCCCACCCGTCAGGTGGGATGTTGGGCTAGCCTGAAAAAAGAGAAAAACCGACACGGGTATGCCTCAAAGTCATCTCCACCTGGAGAGAGCACAGCACCCCCTAGGTTCCCCTGCAGCGCTTCCACCATGGCCGGAGGAAACACTATAACTGAGGCCATGGTGGAGGTGTCCAGCTTTTAAAACAAGGGCTTCAGTGTTTCCTGGGAAAGTGGGTGGAGCTGCGCTCTCTCCAGGTGCTGTCCTGAAAGAAGAGGCGAGAAAATTGAGGCTGAAAATGGACCTGAAACCGTGAATGGGGACGCGCTGGACTCCTGCTGCGAGACAGAGCACGCTTCAGTGTGAACCCAGCATAAATCACAGCTTCATGCTTCTCTTAAAAAGCTCCTCCACCTTTTTCACAGCACCCTTCAAAATTGTGCAAACATTCGAGGCGCCCCTGTCTACACCGGGTCTTTAATCACATCAGAAGCCCTCACAGCAGCTCCCTCAAACACACCCCCCCTTTTACATCCAAGTCATCAGTTTCTCTCTCCCCCCCTCCCCACAGAGTCCCCAGTTTCCATGGTACGCCGATGTACCTCAAAGTGCACCATGAAAATGGCTGATGTAGCATGGCACCCCTAAGCTGAGACAGTACCATGGATAAGAAACCCTGGTTTAACTTTATTCCCCATACACAGTCTTAAAGCCCTCAGAAACAGGAATTTATGTCAGTGTGAACCCCAATTTCCCCAGAACTTACGCTGTGGAGGCTGAGAGTCAAAGGGCATCATTATTTTTGGTCTCATTCCCCGACGTCCTGCAAGTGAGGATACAGAATCCTCCGATTCCAGACCTGTGAAGGAAGGTTATGCAGTAACTGTTGGAATTTTACCCAAAATCAATCACCTGTGCTTAGTAGAGGTTCCCCCATGCAGATTAGTCTAGCATGCATGTAAAGTACATATCTATGTGGCAATATTTTCCATAAAAATCTCCCCACTATAACTGTACTGCCATGAATAGTAAATATTCACAGTATGCATCACGGCTTTCCGCACCTCGGTATGAATTGCTGTGCTGGTGAATGCTGCCTTCTGTAGTGCTTTCCCCAGGTGTCAGGTCCTGTGGGGAACGGGGCAGACTGGTGTCTGTCAGCATAGGATTTGTTTCTGGAGACTTGTCCACTGGCTTTAGCTCTAGTCTTTCATGGTGAATCCAAAGATCAGGTGGCTTCACATCCTTAGCGTTGCCTTTGTATTTATGGGACCCATTTACAGACTTGCACGCAGCTCTTTTCCTGGTGGAAAACATACAGAAAATGTTAATGAAATGATTAGATGGAAAGGCATTGTTTTACCAGAGGAATATTAATCCAGCAGGAGCACTTGTAAAAGCAGAAGCATCATCAGATGTAAAAAATAAAAATAATCTCTTTGCAAAACACTGCTGCTCTCATTTACAGTGTGAAAAGTGAACACGAGGACTGAAACACCAGCTAACCCCCTGCACATAAATCCCCCTGAATATTGCCATTTCACCAACTCTCACCCCTCTGCTTCACCTCCACTCACAGTCCCACCCCCCCCACCACCACAGCCACTGCCTGATCCCTCCAAACACCTCCTTGTATATTACTTCCCACGTCTCTCTCCCCATGCACCTGCACCCCTCGGACAGCTCCCATTTCCATACCTTTCCCTGCTCCTTTTCTTCGACAGCTCATGGTACCACACCTTTCCTTTCTAGCACAGCTCTCCCCTGACTCCTCTGCTCCTCACCTCCACAATGTTCCTTGCTCCAACACAGCAGGTCCTCCTCTAGCTTCTGCCTCCACAACTGCCGTCGACCACCCACTGAAATTCATCTTCCCATCCCCTTCACTGTGATCCATCTATCGCATGCCACCTGATATCCATCCATCCCTCCCCATTTAGCACCTCTGTTCTTTTCATCCTTTATGCTGATGTCCGCTGACATGCTATATTCCCCAGCTGCTTCCCCACCCCTTCCCTCTGACATCCATTCCTCCCTGGATGTCTCACCTCTACGGACCTCCAACCCTATCCAGCCACCTTACCCATCCCTACTGCTTACATGCATCTCTCCCTAGCCATCAGATCCCATACAACTTACATCCCCCTGCAACTGTTATAATGCACAAGATCACCATCCATACATAGCGGTCTCGCCTCTATGGACCTGCAATCCTCAGCCACTCACCCATCCCTACTGCTTACATTTATCTCTCCCCTAGCAATCACATCCCCCGTAACGTACATCCCTCCCCAACTGTTCTAATGCACCAGATCACCATCTCTCCCTGGATGTCTTAACTTTATGGACCACTGACCTGCCCCAGCTACCTCATCCATCACTACTGCCAACATCCATTATCTTCAATTCACATCCCTCCCAAATTTTATTAAAGCATCAGATTACCACACTCAGGAATGCATTGCTTCTAGTAAAGTTCCAGTGTTTGCATACACTGGTTGGGTTTTCCTGGCTCCATTCACCATGCAATGAACAAACATTTATGATTAAAACAAGTATGGCAGTAGGACGTGTAAAGCATATACAATAAATGTTAGAAACTCACTTTTTATGGTGGGAGTTGGAGCGTCGGGAGCAGATGGCAGCAATGACCACAGCCACTAGCACAGTTATAACTCCAAGGGATACAATGATGGTTAACAGCATGTTCTGATCCAGAGAAGTAGGGCTTCCATGAGGACTATTACTGCCTGCAAATTATGAATCAAAATTCAATATAGGACTATAGCTATCTATCTATACATGTATATATCTGATGGTTACCAGTTCACGACAAGAGTTTTTGTACCCACAGCAATTGCCCAAAAAGAGGAATTATGGTATTCCTGTAAAATTTTTTATCTTGCAGTACAGGATACAGGAGGAATATTCATAGACCCTAGATCATAAGCTAGTACCTTTGAGTGATTGGGACACTTTCAAAGCTTTACTAGACACGCCCCCCAGAGCATTCCTATAACCCTACCCCACTTCCTGATGCCTGAGTCTTTTAGCAAGCAATACAGAGAAATGAGGGTACAATTTTTCAAGATATGGAAATTTACAGTCAAGTCATAATTTCTCTAATCTTATTTGAGCAGTACAGGACACAGGGTCGATTTTCACACACCCTGGGACATCCCCAAACAATGAATAAAAAGGACACATCTGAAATGGACTTGAATGGAATTGGGCGAAGGGGACAGCATCCAATGAGACAACCATGAGGCCCAAAATTGACACGTACAAGCTTGCGCAGGGATAACTCTTTGATCTTCACATCCGCGCATGAGGTTTTAGAAATGATATTTGGTTTCTGGGAGAAAGACATTTGCATGGGCTGTGTCCAGAATGAGGCCCAAGTGAAGGTGAAGGTAATGTTGTAGAACAGACTTTTGAAAGTCTGTTACCCTGCAAAAGGCCTGAAGCATTGGAATAGTCCTTTGCACATGTGCAAATAGTTGAAGTCATTCAGAAGGAGGTCATCTGGATACCCCGTTACCAGATTGCCTTGAAATCTTACAAGAGCAAGAGGAGATGCAAGTACCTTTGGGAACATGCTGGGTGTAGAGTATGGGCCAAATGGTACCAACATATAGGAAGTTTTTTTTTTCCTACTGCGAATTGCTGATAAGGTGGGTAAATATAAATATTTAGATAAGTAGTTGGATGTGTACTGATGCCAAGTATTCCCCTTGTTTCAAAGAGGCAATAACCAACCTTGCGAATTCCATGCGCAACTTTGGAATCTGAAGGTACTTTTTAGGTCCAAAATAGGATGAAAACCCTCGAAAGTGTTGGCGTGCTGAAGAGTTTGAGCAGAATCCTTTGAAACTGACCAAAATGACCACTCGTGGGGACAAAAGATTAGAGAACGCTTCCTTTTGAAGAAGAGGGTTTGGAAACCTAATGCTGTGGACTAAGTACTTTTCCTATAGTGACAGTTTATGAATTGTTAAGTGCCTCAAAAAAGAGATGTCATCCTTTAGAGGGCATACATGCAAGTAAATAACACAAAAGAGTGTTAGCAGCGTCTGCAAGTGCTCTGCCAAGTTTCAAACCGAAAAGGCAGGTTGCTCTTGGTTGTTTAGTGTACTAGTCCAATTAGGGACAGTCTGAAAAACAGACATTACAGCAATGGCCAGTTCGTGAGCTGGACCTGTAAAGTTAAAGAGCCTTTAAAAAGGGACCTCAGATTTTCGGTCAATAGAATCTTTAAATTAAGATGCATTTAAAAAAAGGAATGGTAACATTTTTAAGACTAAGACGCCAGGGTCTGCTTCCACAGCAGATTTTTTTTGTTACAATGAATAGTACTCAGGAATGATTCTCAAAGAAATTAAAATGTTTTCAGGGTTTACCTGTCATAAATTTCTCATTTTTGCTCACAAGTCTTTTCATGATCTTTTTGACTATGCAGGTCTCTTAGCATCCAAGGGGGCATGGTGAGAGGGAGAACATTCATGTGCAACAATGTTGAGGCTTTTGTGCCCAGAAGTGAGCATATCTACACTGGCAAGTACAGCTGCACGATTAACCGCAAGAAAATCGTGATCTCGATTCACGCCTACCCCTGGCTGGATGACCCGCGATTTTCAAGGTGCAGCCATAGGAAAGTCTCCGTTTTCAGCCACGCTCCGGAGCAGCGGCCATCTTGGTACAGCCTGCGGCTGTCTCATCAGGAAGTGACATTACGTTGCTGCCATCTTGCTCCACCCCATACTCCTGCACAGTATTGATAGGAAGAAGGGGGCAAGCGGACATCTTGCTACACCCAACAGTTATTTTCAACACAAAACAGAGCTTATGTGGTTAAATACAGTATATGTTAATCCGATGGACTGTTAACATGTTAGATTTTAAAAGCAGCAGCAAACCTTACATGCTTGCTAATGTGACAGAACACCTCTGATTTTAACATTTAGTTAAATGTGAAAATCAGAACTGTTCTTTCACATTAGAAAGCATGTAAGGTCAGCAGGTGTGCTGCGGCTTTTAAAACTTAACATGTAAACACTCCGTCAGATTTACATATACTGTATTTAACCACATAAGCTGCGTTTTGTGTTCAAAATAACTTTAAATAAAATTGTGATCTTAATTTTATACAAAAGAATCACGATTCTCATTTTTCCCAATATCGTGCAGCTCTACTGGCAAGCATATCGTATGAAGCCATACCATCATAAGTTTGAGAGGCTGGGGGTGAGAAATTTTTCATGGCCTACTCTAAACACAGTCTCTGGGTTCTTTTCATTTTGCTCAATGTCTATATCCTATAGAATAGGCATTTCACTTCCTGACACTGGCAGAGACAGGTGAGAATGAGCTGGGGCTCTGTATAGTAATGGCTATATTTAAAGTAGAACTAAAGCTCAACCTTTTTTTCTTTTTAGATAGAATGATGGATTGATTAGAACACCTTTCCAGTTTTTATTCCCGTCTGCGCCCCCATTAGGGAAATTCATCCTCTCTATTTGTTCTGTTTACCATAATCATTGAAAAGAAAAGGAAAAAAAAAAAAAGATTTTGGGTTGGCCCCCAGAAAAGTAATAGAAGGGAAATCTTCCAATGAGAACACTAGTTCAGATGACTTGGGGACGCCAAGGGATTCCCCTAATTTGCAGAGATTTCCTCACCACTTGTTTTAGCAACACATTAAATTGGTTGAATTTATCCACCAAGTTTGAAATGTTTAACATTAAACAAGTAACTAACTTTCAGAATTGCAGATGAGCTTTTCCTTTGAGAAATTACATTGCAAAGCACATGAAAAGAACAGATATGTTATCCTTTTAAATAAATGAAAAATAAAAATTGGTGCAAAGAAAATCAGAGTACTATTAGGTTTTTGATTGAGAAAAACAAAATTAGTGAATGACATGCATATATGGAACAAGGAACTAAATCCCCTCAAAAGGTATTCAATTCAGCAGCCCCTTTAGACCCAAGCAGCTCAGATCACTTAAAACCTTTATTCACCGTCATCGATAGGCAATTATTCGCAATTATTCTCAAATACAACTGATCATCAGACCACCAGCACAGCCCTTAAACCTTTCCATGAAATCTTAATGTGAAAAGACATCATTAAAATTTCCACAGTCACTATAAAGTGGAAGGTTACAATGTACTATTAACAATTGAAGATCCAGAGTCTAATGCGAGTCAAGTTGTTTTTTCTTGTATATAGTTACCTGACCCATGCAACATTGGCACACTCAATGTCATGCATAACAATGTGAGCAAAAAAAAAAAAAAAAAAGAGTATGCAGTAGGTTGTTCTATTCCTTTGTTGTGGTTGTCAAATACTTTTACATCACGAATGTTTTTTAACACTTGACTCCTGGGAAAGTGAAAATGCTCCCTCCCAGTGGGGCTGCCCATGTACTGTAAGGGTTAAAAGCTCATCTAGGTGGGGGGGGGGGGGGGGAAGACAGGAAAAGCCATGCCCACAGCCTCTTCTCCCCCAATGCTCCAAAAGGTAGAGAGACTATTGCTCGAATCTAATGCAGAGCTATGAACCCTTATACGGAATGTACATTTGAGAGCCTCCACAGAAGTATATAGGGGATACAGGTGGGCAGTACGAAAAAACAAAATAGCACTTTATGTTGGTGACATGGTCTTTTTTGCATGACTCCGATTCATCTTTGTTTGTGGCATTCGATGTTTTGAATTGTCGCCCTTTTTCAGGACTGAAGGTTAACTGTGGCAAATCCAAATTCCTCCCGCTCAGGACGCCATCACCTAATGTCCATTAAGGCTGTCCAATAAAACAGGTGAACAGGATTAAAAATCTGGGTCTATAGATCTGTGTCGGATTTTATTGCACTGAATGCAACTCCACAGATAACATCCGTAATCATCCGCCTCCGTCAAGATCCGGGTTTTCGGACAGAAGAAAATCCTATTTTTCTTCCGTCTGGCGGATCGGATGAATACGGACACACAGTCCGTATTCATCCGATTCCCCATAGGTGAGAGCGGAGGAAAGACAGGGCGGTCCCCCTACACACTGTGCGGAAACCGCCCTGTCCGCCGACAGCTCAGCGGGGGATTTAGGGATGATCCCCGATGAGCAGGCAGACACACACGGGGCGGATCAATACGGATCCGCTCCGTGTGAAAGAGCCCTTATATGTGTGGAATCTGGTCTGTGAGGCTGCATTCACATCTATGTACATTTAAACCATTCAGGGCAGGGGTAGCCCACAACAAGGGTCTCTGGAATTGGCCTTTAAATAAGCATATATAGCCATTTTAAGCAACCAAAAGATAATTACCTCCGAGTGGCGTGGTTCCCATTTCTGAGGAGCGGCCTTTTCCTGATCCACCCGATGCTGGAAGAGAGATGTTTTATCATAACTCTGACATAATATGAAGTTTAAATTGATGCATTAAAGCGGTTCTCCAGGAACACATTAAAATCTTAACACTTACTTGCATTAGTGAGAATGTGCAGTGATTTACAATATTCAGCTTATTAAATTCCACAAGAGAGTAGAAAGTTGCTTGAGCCTTTATTATAGACGGGAGCACAGAGAGAGACTGGTTGTTAGGGAAATGCAGTCAAAGATGCTCCTAGAATGAATATGTATCTATGGCAGCGCCTCCTCTCCATCTCAGCAATGCAGATCTCTAATAAGAGCTGACACTTCAAACAATCCTCAGCTCTCATGTGGAAATTATTGAGCTGAGAGCTGGAAATCGCTGAACAGCCCACTCTATCAGTTAAAAGTGCTTAACTATTCTTTGAAATAAGCATTAAAGATACTAGGTCTAGCCACGGCCATGCCAATCCCCCTTTTAAAGCTAACATCACAGAGATTATGATTACCTTGGTTATTAGGCATGTAGGGTGTTGATTCTGCCACGGGAAGGCATAAGAAAATAAGTTTGACTGGTCAGTAAATTATTTAAAAAAAGAATTAGGTAAAAAAAGGTAGCAAGTTAAATTATGAGGGAAGAAAATTAATAAGTTAGAACATCTTTTTAGATCAGACAATACAAGGGAAAGCAACATTTGTTTGGAGTAGTTGGCAAGCCCACGTTTAATATGCAATACAGTCTGAAATGATAAAATAAATCTGTCATAAGTCTAATGCAGCAGTTGTCTTCAAGACTACACAGTGCTGAGTGCAATAAAAACCACAGTTGTCCGGGCTCTGCTCATTGCCAGTAAAGAGATCTGTAATTTACTGGTGACCCTTTCCTTTGTCCATTCAGAGCAGAAAGTCACTTGGCACATTTCTCTCTAAGCAGTACATGTTGCTGAGGAGGACAAGTGAGGCAATAATTTAACTTTGCATTGGGAAAGAAAAGGGGTACTTTAACCACTAGGCTACCGCCCCCCATCAAATGACGGCAGGACGATAAGCTTCTCGTTCTTCATATGACGTCCTTGCCTTCCCGAGCTACTAGGGGGCGCACACACCCGCCACTGGGAAACCGATGCGTGTGCCCAGTGGCCGCGATGTCCAGAAGCGATTATCAGAGGCTGCCGCTGCTGTCTGGCTTGCAAGATGCATTCCACATCCAAGGTCATCACCTCGTACAGTGGGATACGGAATAGGGGCTTCAATGCCCTGGAATTAGTATGCATTGCTTCAAGGCCTTTAAAGTCTAAAGTTTACTCTAGTGGAGCACCGAATGTTGTTTTTCTTTTGGTGCCGAAACCATTACGAACATTAAAAAAACACTAGGCCGAAAACTTGAAACCAATACCGAAAATGACCGTTTTAAAAAAATATGTTTATTTTTGTATATTTAAAATAAAACGTATATACATTTTATTTTAAATAACACATTGCTAATAGTATTAGCAACATTTCAATGCAGTGCACCTCTAGCAGACATGGTGCAGGAGATGGTCAGAGACTGCAGACATGGTGCAGGAGATGGTCAGAGACTGCAGACATGGTGCAGGAGATGGTCAGAGACTGCAGACATGGTGCAGGAGATGGTCAGAGACTGCAGACATGGTGCAGGAGATGGTCAGAGACTGCAGACATGGTGCAGGAGATGGTCAGAGACTGCAGACATGGTGCAGGAGATGGTCAGAGACTGCAGACATGGTGCAGGAGATGGTCAGAGACTGCAGACATGGTGCAGGAGATGGTCAGAGACTGCAGACATGGTGCAGGAGATGGTCAGAGACTGCAGACATGGTGCAGGAGATGGTCAGAGACTGCAGACATGGTGCAGGAGATGGTCAGAGACTGCAGACATGGTGCAGGAGATGGTCAGAGACTGCAGACATGGTGCAGGAGATGGTCAGAGACTGCAGACATGGTGCAGGAGATGGTCAGAGACTGCAGACATGGTGCAGGAGATGGTCAGAGACTGCAGACATGGTACAAGAGATTAATGCAGCCTCACCAGTGCCCATCATATGCTGCCTACCAGTGCCCAGCAGCCTCACCAGTGTCCCTCATTATGCAGCCTACTAGCACTTGATCAACTTTCCAAATATATATATTTTTATACATTTCTATGTTTATACGGATTCACACTATGAGGAGTATTTCCTTTTTAGCTAATGCCATTTTAAACATTTGCTCTGACAAGTTGGTTGCTTCTGAGGACTTCTTTGTGACATCTCTTGACTAATTGGGCCATCTTCCATCTTGATATGGAGCACATATGTGAATGTCCCATACATTGGTGTTTCTTCACTAACCAGTGGTGGTTTTATTGTCTGTATATCTTCACTTCAAAACTGATGTCACACGGAATCCTTTTTCTGGCTATAGAATCTGTTTTCACCGTTTATCCAAGAACTGTCCTATTCATGGTTCAAAAAGCTTTATATGATGGAACATGGACTTTAGTTTGGGTGTGAATTTCATATCACTTTTCTAAATTTGGGGTCATTTCACATTATACATATGAATTTGTATCATACGTTTTTGAGCGTTGCCCAAAATTTAATTTCTCACATTTGATTTACACTTGTCTTAGTGTTGTGCTGGCTGCCTTTCGATATACATTTTCATGTCAGCACAATATAAAGCATATTTTTTGATTTACATAAAGAAGCCTCCAAATTGAGGTCTGTGCTAAACCTGCAAATCTTATTTGCAAAAAAACACAAAAAACACATAAAAACACAAAAAAACACAAAAAAACACAAAAAAACACAACACACCTTTATACGGATTCTCAGTATAGCAGGTGCACTAGCTTTATTTTGTATATCCAGCACTGTGTGGGAATGTTTTGACAGAATTCAACCTTGATATGAAAATTTTAGCTAAATATCACAAGGTGATCGTGCATGCAGGTGCATTGGCCACACGCTATTTTCATACACACTGGAAAACACTTAAGCTAAATAAGTAGAAGCATAAACAAGCTTCAACTGAACATAAATAGGCCAAGGCATACCAAGGGCACTTTATTAAAATTAGGGAAGGAGCCCTGGTGGGGTAAAGGAGCTTGCAAAGACATACACCAAGTGTTTACATTTTTACTGGATTTGCTTAGTATACCTCCCTAAATGTTCTTATAAGTTGGTAGACCTGGACCCAGGACTCTTTTCTTACAAGGCAGTCCTATCACGAATTAATAAATAGAACCAATGGACCAACATCCACTAAAACAAGCAGGTGACTAGCCTGGTATAGAGTAAGAGATGCATGTCAGAAGAAATAACCTCCTCAATACTTTGAAGTTGAGTTCTACAGCAGAAATGTTGACTGAGCCTTTAGCTGTAGATTACAGATTTCATTCCAGTCCTCAATGAGGGAAACATATTCCTTTAGCAGAATTAGCCATATGTGGACAGTGGGCAGAACTTTGTGGATATCAAATGTTGGTGGAATATCTATTGATCTAGCATATTAAATTGTATGATAAAAATAAGCACTGGGAAGGATTACTTTAGTTCTACATGACACAGGATTATAAGAAGGTCACAACCAAACACAGGATTAATGCTGAAACGTTTCAAGTTACAAAATACCTTATGGAAGATTACATTAGGGATAGCTTAGAGATGAATTTACTAAAAATTGGTTCATTCTTTAGCTCTGCTTACCTTTTGGTGTACGGAAAAGCACAGCTTCCGACATGGGACCCATTCCTTTCGAATTTCTTGCTTGGATCTTAAAGTAATATGGAGTATCTAGAGTCAGCTCTTGAATTTGGTGGGTCAGGCGATTTCCAACAACTGGCTCTATTACCCAGTCATGCAGTTCTGCATGAACATCTGTGCTGTAATATATAATGTAGCCTATAGGACACAAAGTAAAAATAAATAAATCATTTAGCTTTTGAAATGAATACGGAACGTTTCAACCAGCATACTTCATACACAAATGAGAAACACCAATGACACATTTGCTGTTGCTTTAAAACACCTTCTACATGTTATGTAAACCTAAACTGAAATAAGTGTGTGCCTGTTCATGAATGCCATGTTGGAAATTCATTTAATCCATGCCACACTATAGCCAGAACAATGGCACCATTGTTAAAGGAGAAGTTCACCTTTCTAAAAAAATAAATGCACTTCTTTTCTTAGGAGCCTGAAAAGCATTGCACCTGCAATCAGCAGCTCACTGCTCCTGTAGACAAAGTAGCTGGCTGCCCCTACCTTGTAAGGGCAGGCAGTTACTGAATGACAGGAAGAACCAATGAAGCACCCTGGTAGTTCATGGAGAACTACAAGCCGTCAGACGCAAAGGATGTTGGTACTTAAAGTTTATTCATTCATAGAACTCTGTTAACGTCGGTGTGTGACAATGGGTACAGGGAGAAGATCCCCAGCCCACTGTCGCAACTAGAAGGGGGATCGGGGAGACTATGCAAGGGTGGGAACATGTTACATTTTCCAACCATAAAACAGGAAAAAAGTACAACATGTTCCCAACAGAAAAAGTTTCCTTTAATACAGTAGTACATCTACTGCTACAGAGATTAGGCAAGAAAAGAACAGCACACGGATGAGGGAATCTCTCTGCTTTCCCCTCTGACATTCCTGCTTTTTGAAGGACTGATAGGACTGTGCAAAACAATACACAGCCTGGTTAACTCATACAATGGCCTTTCCCCTCCTAAAGATCTTGTTCCTTTAAAGCATTTTATACAGCACATTGCTTGTGCCGTGTCATTTGGCCCGCTGTATCATCTAAAAAAAAACAACTGGCTGATCCTGCGAGTTTCTGCCTCCCCGTGCTGCTTAGCCCTGACACCGTGGTCAGTTATTGTGCCTCCATCATCCGCTGTGTCTCCTCTTTGGCTCACATCAACGGGAGTTCTCGGGCCCTCCTGCTGCATCTGTCAGATGGGGAGAGGCGAGAACCAAGGAGTCACGTGAGCGCCGGAAGACGCTCTGATACAAGGTATAAGTTGGCTTTTTTTTTTTTTTATAACAAGTAGCTTTTCAACCACATTAAGTAGCCCATACATGAATTGTTTTGTTTTCAATAAATAAGCGTGTTTGACAAAAAAAAAAAAAAAACACACACAACCAATTCCTTAGTTCACACATCCAATGTGGATAGGGGAATCCTCCCTGCCATGCTATTCTGCTAGCTAGGAGACTTCCCTGTCAGCAGCACTGATCAGGCAAAAACACGACCCGCTGTTTTATACATGGATCAAAATTTAGCTGCCCCATGCTGAACCAGCCTACTTTAGCCTTGGTTTTGCTTTGAAATTATTACAAAACACAAATCTGAAGTGCTTCAGCTGAATTTAAACCATATTTCAGGATAATTTTAATAACTGGCGTATAGGGAACCTTACATTTCCATATGAAATCAACTGAATTTTGCCAATAAGAGATACACTATATTCTTTCTGGTCCCATCTTACTGAAAAATTCTGTTCTCCTGGATATATGCTGTGAAATTATTTTCAAAGCATAAAAAAAAAAAAAAAAAAAAACACAGCTGATGCAGAGTTCATTATTGCCATGTCACCTGTAATTTTGCCATTTGCTTCTGATGGAGGTTGCCAGTTCACAATAATAGTGCGTGGCTTGCCTTCTTTGCTCACGACAGTCACATCTTTAGGAGGAGAGGATGGCACTAGAAAATAACAAAGAACAATGATACTTTGCACAGAACTGGACAAAGTGCAATGATACAAGTTTTCCTTTTCTTTTTAATTTTTTTTAAAGATACCTGATTCAAAGGTAGTGCCATGGGCAGTCATGCTCCATGTACTTGACCGTCGACCTTTAGTAACCATCACTGAGAACTCATAAAGGGTGTTTGCCTTTAGACCACTAACCAAATAGCTGAGTGTTGTACTGTTTGCCATCTGAAAATGTGGAAAAGTAACAAAAAGTACACATATGTTAAGGCCTAATGTATCATTTACCCTTGTTTTCATATTCACAATGATAGCTCCAAATGTATTACACTTTATTCATCACATTTTATAAAGCAGTGTGCGCGCACATGTGTGTATATGTATATATATATATATATATATATATATATATATATACACACACACACACACACACACACACACACACACACACACACACACCCTTCCATCAGTCTCTCACCTTGTACTTTGTGTTAGCTGGAATGTTGGTTTTCCATCTTGCAGTATAATAACGTGCATCTGTGATCTTCTGGTTCTTAGGTAGAGAATTGTCTGCCCAGGTTATCCGTACTGTGTCACTGCTCAAGATGGTTGCCTGGACCCCCACAGGGGGCAACATAGGGCTGGGCTCTGGAACTGGGGTGTATGAGGCATGAACAACATAAACATCAACTTCAGAAGTGTCTACGTCACAAATTGTGAAAACACATGGGAAATTAAATATAAAAAAAAATAAAAAAAGGATAAAAAGGATGGAAAAAATATGGAATAGAAAACAATTATATGAAAAAACATGCAGGAAATAAATACATTACGCACAGGCAGCCCCAGGCATATGATAAAATAAATACAAATCAAAAAAGGTAAAGGTTTAATAGTTAAAGTAAGAGAAGAAAAGGGAGAGAGAAAGAGAAGAGAAATTGTTAGTATTAGCAAACAACAAATATTCTGAGATTTTTCCAATGCTTTTATGTTCTCTCTGCCCTATAGAGCAGAATGTATGATCTATGCAGGTTACCTGTATGTTGTCGCGTTACAGCACTTTCATATAAAGGGATGCCTTCCCCCATATTGTTAAAAGCCTTCAGAGAGATGACATAGTGTGAACTAGGCTCTGCAAGAGAAAATTCAAAAGTTAAAACCAAAATGTTCAATAGTAAAACATTAACATCAATGGAGGATAACACAAAACGGCATTCAAAGAATGAAACAGGAATTTTATTTGATTAGTACAATTTTATCAGCTTCAGCTCTTTGAACCTGTCTGGTACACACATAGTGGCTATAAACAAGCTGATTACAGTTCTAAGTCTGCCTCTTGAATTCACAGTAGAGGTGATCTGGGTGGCTATAGAGCATCCCAAGTACCCCTTATTTAAACCTTACAGTACAGCACAATCAAATATTGCAATAAATGCTGAGCACTTTTCCTGTCGCAAGCCTTTTTTTAAAAAGGTGTTTAAATTTGCCCCCCCCCCCCCCCTTCTTAATATTATTAACCTGACCCAAATTTTTTTAACAAAAATAACTATAAAGAGAAAATTTAGTCATGGACTTGTGCCGGCAGATAGAAAATAAAAAGAGTACCATAAAAACTACTTTTATACCAAGTATTCGATGAAATCGAATGCACAACACTAAAAATTACTCTCAACACGCAGAGATTCCGATTAGGCCGCATACACACGATCGAACATGTCCGCTGAAACTGGTCCGCAGACCAGTTTCAGCAGACATGTTTGATCGTGTGTACGGCCTATCGGACCGTTTTCCAGCGGAAAAAAGTTTCCAAACATGCTTAGAAACCTGTCCTCTGGAAACCTGTCCGTCGGATGGTTAGTACACGAAATCATCGGACCAAAATCCTGCGTATGCTCAGAATCAAGTCGACGCATGCTTGGAACTTCGTTTTTTCATCACGTTGTTGTGTTCTACGTCACCGCGTTCTGGTTCAAGGGGATTTTGGTCTGATGGTGTGTACGCACATCAGACCAACAGACCACTTCAGCCTGGTCCGATGAAAACAGTCCTTCGGACATGTTTAATCGGACATGTCTGATCGTGTGTACGCGCCCTTACAGTTCACATGTGGACTCAACACGTTTTGGGAATCCTTTAGGTGACAGAACCCATAGAATAGAAGCCACTCCTAATCTTTAATAGAGTACCGTATACACTCCAGTATAACCTGAGTTTTTCAGCACATTTTTTTATGCTGAAAATGCCCCCCTAGGCTTATACTCAAGTCACCTATTTGCGCCTAATCTCCCGGATTTGGGGACCAGGTACTGGCTGGCCATAGGTCCCCTGGAACCCAAACTTGGCACACACATAGCTCCACACTTCTACAAGTGTGCAAAGTTTGTTGTCTGGGGGCCCTACGGCCGAAGAGCACCGATTTTTCAAATTCGGTTACCCCTTCCATAGACTACCATGTTAAATAGTAATTTCTCCAGTAAATCTGGGGACCCGGTACCAGCCGGCAGTAGATCCCCCTGGACCCAAAACCTGCCACACATGTAGCCCCAGTTCTCCTCTACAAGTGTGCAAAGTTTGCTGTCTAGGGGACCTACCGTCGGGGAGCACTGATTTTTCAAAGCCAGGCACCCCTTCTACATACTCCCATGTTAAACGGAAGTCTAGTCATGGGCAGTGAGGCATGGGCACAGTGAGGCATGCACATTGAAACAGGGAGGCAAAGTGAGGCACAGTGAGGCGGCATGCAGATGGACACCCTAGGCCAGGGGTATCCAAACTGCGGCCCAAGGGCCAGATGTGGCCCTTTGCTTGCCTTTATGCGACCCTTGGGGCATTATTCCTTTCAATGATATGAGGTTCCATTCCTCCCATTAACACCAACAATGGGGCACTGCATCTTCCACGGATAATGATGGAATACTATTCCTTCTACTAATAGGAGGAATACTCCTATTGACCACCAACCCTGAGGCCATATTTATTCTCACTGATTTTGGGCCTGTGACATTTTCTGCCCTTGCTGGCCACAATCCGGCCCTCCTAAAGTCTGAAGGGCAATAAAGTGGCCCTTTGATTGAAAAGTTTGGAGACCCCTGCCCTAGGCTTGTACACGAGTCAATACGTTTTCCCAGTTTGTGGTAAAATTAGGTGCCTCTGTTTATATTCAGGTTGGCTTATACACGAGTATATACGCAATAACAGCCACTAGGGTAGACTGGAATTTATAGTATGCATGTTGCCCATAGAGGTGCAAATGAGTAAGCCAAGGTACAAATCAGTAAACAGTCAATGGTATTGTACACAATCTTAAAATGGAAGGAAAGCCTTTCCAATGGGGAGCCAATAGACCGAATAGTCATCCAGTCACCATAAAGACAGCATGGTAGTCATAGTAGTCAAGGCACATATAATCCAAACGGGTTTCTTGATTAATATCGGAGAAACAAACTTGGCTCACAGGCTGGATTGAGGAATATAAGAAGATATAGCACAGTGTCTAGGTTTTTCTCCTGCTATTACATTACACAACTTATTTCACAGTAGGCATTAAACAAAATCTTTAATTTTTGGTTAAAAGCTTTCCGAACTGGTTTTCATAATTACCACAATTATATTGTTTAATAAAATATGTTTTTTTGATTGATAAAATGATGCCCCCATCCAACAAATGAAATAACTACATGAAGACTTCTCAGTATCAAAAACTACAATCCTTAGGCCTCTTGCACATAATACGCCTATTTAAGCATTAACTTTTTTTATGTATTTTCGCACGCATGCTTGTTCTTTCATGGTGACATCGTCAATGGACAAATCTGTGCACAAATTTGGTGTAAATTACTGACCAAAAATGCAGATTTTAAAATGTATTTTTTTTTTTACTGAAAAAACACACTGCGCGTGTTTACGTGCCTGTGTGCATAGCACCTTATAATTAATGGGTTGTATTTTAGCTCAGTAAAAAAAAAAGCTGTACCGAGCTTTTTCAAGATGCAGTGTGTGCAAAAAGGCCTTAGACTTAAAAAAAAAAAAAAAAAAGGAAATTTCCCTCATCAGAGAACTGTACAGGAAGCAAATGTACTACATGGCTGGTACTTCATTTTTTAGTAAGTTCATTAGATGAACCTAAGGGGAAGAAATAAAAAAAAAATTGTCCACATGATGGCACTGTTATAACAAAGATCAATCTATTTTAGGACTGGCTTCTCAATGCCGCTATAAATGGGCTTCTCAATGGCCAAACCTCTTATGAGTGGTGAAAAGCAAGGACTGCTGAAGTCTTGAATCCACCATTCAGGGAGAGGGATTTGAGAGGGTGTCCTGCATCGCTCCCTCTGACCCAGAACACTCTACTTAATACCAGTCATGCACCATGTCATGTACTGGAGATGGGGTGAAAACCCTGATAACTTCCTCCTCTACATATTTAACCACTTAAGACACGGACCAAAATGCAGCTAAAGGACCTTGCCCCTTTTTGCGATTCGGCACGGTGTCGCTTTGACAATTGCGCAGTCGTGCGACGTGCCTCCCAAACAAAATTGGCGTCCTTTTTTCCCCACAAATAGCGCTTTCTTTTGGTGGTATTTGATCACCTCTGGAGTTTTTATTTTTTGCGCTATAAACAAAAATAGAGCGACAATTTTGAAAATGCAATATTTTTTACTTTTTGCTATAATAAATATCCCCCAAAAATATATATAAAAAAATGTTTTCCTCAGTTTAGGCTGATACGTATTAGTCTACCTATTTTTGGTAAAAAATAAATAAAATAAAAATCGCAATAAGCGTTAATCGGTTGGTTTGCGCAGAATTTATAGCGTTTACAAAATAGAGGATAGTTTTATTGCATTTTTATTAAAATTTTTTTTTTTTAACACTAATGGCGGCGATCAGCGATTTTTTTCGTGACTGCAACATTATGGCGGACACTTCGGACAATTTTGACACATTTTTTGGGACCATTGTCATTTTCACAGCAAAAAAAGGGATTTTTAATAACAGCTTACCTGTAAAATCCTTTTCTTGGAGTACATCACGGGACACAGAGCGCATAGTCATTACATATGGGTTATATGGAGTACCTTCAGGTGTGGACACTGGTGTAATCAACTTCACAGGAAGTTCCTCCCTATATAACCCCCTCCCACTGAGAGTGCTTTAGTTTTGTAGCAAGCAATTTCTCTGAGGTTACACAATGTTCCCACAAAGAGGGGTGGGAGCTCTGTGTCCCGTGATGTACTCCAAGAAAAGGATTTTACAGGTAAGCTGTTATTAAAAATCCCTTTTTCTTGATCGTACATCACGGGACACAGAGCGCATAGTCATTACATATGGGATGTCCCAAAGCAATGCTCTATGAAGGGAGGGAGACCGTAAGGCCAAAAATAGCCAAACAGAAACTATATCAGGAGGTAAAATAGCTCCACCAACAGAAAAAGGGGGCGTGAACCGGGCCAGAGGATTCTATACTGCTGCCCGTAGGACCGCCTGCCCAAATGCTGCGTCCGCAGCCTTTGTGACGTCCAACTTATAAAATTTAGTAAACGTATGTACGGAAGACCAGGTTGCCGCTTTGCAAACCTGTGCCATAGAGATCTGATGGTGTGCCGCCCAAGAGGCACTCATGGCCCTCGTAGAATGGGCCTTAACTGATAAGGGCGGTGGAACGCGCTTCAGACCATAGGCCTGAAAAATCAGCTGCTTAATCCACCTAGCCAAGGAAGACTTGGCAGCCGGCTGACCCTTCTTGGGGCCATCCGGAAGAATGAAAAGCACATCTGTTTTCCTAATCTTTTCTGTAGCCTTGAGATAAACTCTCATGGCTCGGACCACATCCAAAGTATGAAGCAATCTTTCCTCTCTGGACTGGGGAGTAGGAAAGAAGGATGGTAGGACTAGGTCCTGATTCAAGTGAAAACTGGATATGACCTTAGGAAGGAAAGAAGGCTGAGGCCGCAGAACCACTCTGTCCTTATGCAGAATAAGGTACGGTTCCCTGCAAGACAAGGATGCCAGCTCGGAGACCCTTCTGGCCGAAGCCATAGCCACCAAGAAAACCAACTTTCGGGTTAGCAGCACAAGAGGGATTTCTGCCAGAGGTTCAAACGGCTGCTTTTGTAAAGCTGACAAGACCAGATTTAAATTCCAGGGGCAGAGGGGAGCTCTAATAGGGGGATTTACATGCAAGACCCCCTGCAAAAAGGTTTTTACAAGCGAATGTGTGGCCAAAGGCCTTTGAAACCATATCGATAAGGCAGACACCTGCCCCTTTAGAGTACTAAGAGCCAACCCCTTGTCAACGCCAACCTGGAGGAATCGCAAGATCCTGTCAATAAAAAACTTGCGAGGATGCCCTCCTTGAGACTCGCACCACTCCACATAGGTTCTCCAGACTCTGTAATAGATATTTCTAGAGACTGGCTTTCTAGCTTGAATTAACGTAGA
Source organism: Rana kukunoris (assembly GCA_029574335.1). NCBI lineage: Eukaryota > Metazoa > Chordata > Amphibia > Anura > Ranidae > Rana > Rana kukunoris. Next base: position 101,262,174 of record CM056051.1, read on the forward strand.
TATGACTTGGGCAGAGAGGCCTCTGCCCTTAAGAATTAGAGATTCAGCCGCCAAGCCATCAAATTTAGCTGCTGTGAAGCAGGGTGGTAGATCGGGCCCTGAGACAGCAGATCTGGGCGCAGGGGGAGTGGCCACGGTGCCCTTACTGACATCCTCACGATGAGTGCGTACCAAGCCCTTCTGGGCCAGGCTGGGGCCACCAGGATCACCGGCCTGCGCTCCACCCTGATCCTTCGTAGAAGGCGGGGAATCATCTGTAGTGGAGGGAACGCATACAGGAGAGAAAACTGGTGCCAGGGGCAAACCAACGCATCGGTCCCGTAGGCCGAGGGGTCCCTGGCTCGGGATACAAATTTGTCCAATTTCTTGTTGAATCTTGTTGCCATGATGTCCACATCGGGAACTCCGAATCTTTGGCAAATCTCTTGGAATACCTGGGGGTGAAGAGACCACTCTCCCGGGAGTAACTGTTGACGACTCAAAAAATCTGCTTGAGAATTGTCTATCCCTGGGATGAACACTGCTGAGATGCAGGGTACATGGGCTTCGGCCCATGCAAAAATTAGGTTTACTTCCCTTTGAGCCGCCAGGCTCTTTGTGCCCCCCTGGTGGTTTATGTATGCCACCGCCGTGGCATTGTCGGACTGTATCCTTACTGGCAGACCCTGCAGGGGGAGAGTCCAGGCGACCAGGGCCAACCGAACAGCTCTGATCTCTAGGACATTGATGGGAAGCAGACTTTCTGCCTCTGACCACTGTCCCTGCTGGGTCCGTTTTCCTAAGATTGCCCCCCAACCTGTTAGGCTGGCATCTGTGGTTACTATTTTCCACGAGATGGGGCAAAAGGTTTTCCCTTTTGATAATTTTTGAGGGATCAGCCACCAGTACAGGCTGTGCCTGACTTCTGGAGAAAGAACTAATGGACGGTCTATGGACTTGTTCCAAGCAGAGAGAATAGCTGCTTGCAGAATTCTGGTATGGATCTGGGCGTAGGGCGCTGCTTCGAAGGCGGCCACCATCTTCCCCAGCAGTCGCATGCATAGGCGAATAGTCGGCTTCTTTTTGCCTAAGACTATTTGAATCGTTTGAATCAACGACCTGATCTTCCCTTGAGGTAAAAATACCCTCTGGCATTCTGTATCTAACCGAAAGCCTAGATATTCCAACTGTCTTGTGGGATGTAACCTTGATTTTTCTTGGTTCACAATCCACCCGAACTCTTCTAGATGCCGCACTGTGCGGACTACTGCATGATTGAGGTTGGAAGCTGAACTGTCGATAACCAGGAGATCGTCCAGGTATGCTAGGACCAAGATGCCTTCTGTCCTTAGGACGGCTAGTACCGGGGCTAACACCTTTGTGAATACCCGTGGAGCTGTTGCCAACCCGAAAGGGAGGGCTACGAACTGGTAATGACTTTGGTTTATCGTAAAACGAAGAAACTTGTGATGTGCTGGGTAAATTGGCACATGCAGATATGCATCCTTTATGTCTATAGATGCTAGGAAGTCGCCCTGATGCAGGCTGGTTGTCACTGAACGTATGGAGTCCATACGGAAGGTCTGAATCCTTAGAAAGCGATTTAGACGTTTGAGGTCTAATATAGGCCTGACGTCGCCATTGGGTTTTGGTATAACAAAAAGGTTGGAGTAGAATCCCAGACCCCTTTCTTGGGTTGGTACTTCTACAATTACTCCTTGGAGCAAGAGGCGATCCAACGCCTTTACGAGAGAGGCCCTCTTTAACGGGTCGCTTGGAAGACTTGACCCCTGAAAATAAGGAGGGGGGATTTCTCGAAACTCTAGTTTGTAGCCTGAGGCTACTACGGACCGAACCCAAGAGTCGGGAATTCTGGCCTTCCAGACTTCGGAGAAAAACTGAAGCCTTCCCCCCACCCAAGAGAGTGGGGGCGCCCCTTCATGAATCTGATTTGATGACTGGTTTAGCCGGCTTGCGAGACCAGGGCCTCTTGTTTGCCGCGGCTTGTCCCTGTGGGCGGCTATTAACTGCTGAACGCCCGGGAGGCCGTCGATACTGACGGGAAGTCGAAGGGGCCGAGCCTGCAATGGCCTGTCGTTTAAACGTGGGCCCACGCGGTCTTTTCTTGACCGGTAAGGAAGTACTTTTTCCACTTGATATGGTGTGGATATATTTATCTAGGTCTTCCCCGAATAGTCTTCCCCCATGAAAGGGAAACCCTGCTAGAAGCTTTTTGCAGGGTGCCTCTGCTGACCAGTTCTTTAGCCACAAAAGACGACGCATGTGAACCATCAGTAGAGATAAACGAGATGCCTGTTGGATGGAGTCCTTAATAGCATCTACTGCAAAGCAGAGAGCCCTAGGGAATTCTGCTAATTCATGAGTATGCTGAGCCGGCATGTCCTTCAATATATGCTTTGCCTGATCCTTCAAGGCCTGACAAACACCAATGGCTGCTACTACTGGCTGAACCATGGCACCTACTGAGGTAAAAGCTGCTTTCAGTAGTGTCTCGAATTTCTTGTCGACCGGATCCTTGAACATATGGACATTTTCAACCGGACAAGTCAGGGATTTATTCACGCAGGAAATGGCTGCGTCCACTGTAGGGAGAGCCCATTTCTTTACATATTCCTCTTCCATAGGGTAGAGAATAGAGAATCTTTTAGGAGGGACAAAGATTCTATCAGGTCGAGCCCAATCTTGGTAAATCACGTTCCGCAGAAGGGGGTGCATTGGAAAAGATGCACCAGTTAATGGGGCCTTTAAAGAACCCAATGAGGATACCTCCGGGGCTACTAGTTCTGGCACTGGAAGTTTAAAGGCAGTGCGAACCATATCTGTCAAAGACTGGATCCACAGGCCCTCCGCTTGAGAGGCCGAAAAATATTCATCTATAGTGGAATTTTCCCTGTCTGAACCGTCGGGACTTGGGTCTGCCTGATCCCCTTGTGGGTCCCGTTCCTCTGAAGAGGAGACCTCCGCATCTGAAAACCCCACACTGGGTGAGGGGGATCTAGCCCGCTTGCTACTTGGGCAAGGACGGGAAAACAACGCAGTTAACCTTTTCTCTAGCCCACACATGGTGGCTGCTAGCATTTCTTCCGTCACGTAAACGGGAATGGGTGGATCGGGGGCCGCCTCTGCCCCCAGCACCCCCAATGGCTCTTGTACTATGCCACTCGGTGTCCTGACTGGCGAGGGTGGGGCCGTAGAAGCCTGGCCCAAATCCTCTGACACCGATGGAGACCCCTTTTGCTTTTTGGTACCTTTAGCAGCCTTGGCTGGTCCAGATCCCTTTGGAGCCATTGTACAACCTTGGGTCACCCCTATAGCCAACACCTGACTGTTGTAGCTAGGAATAACCAATATGAGGGCAGGTATGAGAAAAATGAAAAAGAACTAATTTCTCTCTTTTTCTTTTATATTTCTCTTTTTTTTTTTTTTTTCAAAAAATTTTTTTACCTGCCTGGGAGGTGACAATACCGAGGAAGCCTGTGAGTATTGACACACCAATGCCCGTTAGCCGGAGTCCAAGGTAGACTCAGATACTGCTGGATCTAAGGCTGAGTCCCTTTTTGCAAAAAAACTTTTTTTTTTTTTTTTTTTCTCTGGTCAATAGTGGACCTAAGTCCTAGACCTGAAGATCCACAAAACCGCCACTAGGTGTCCCTGTGTGGCCAAAAGACCCAGCTGCACGCTCTGTATCCTTTCTTCCTCTGCCTCCAGGAGGGAAAAGACCAGCCAGAGAAAAAGTTTTCCCTTTATACAGACCCTGACGCTGCTGGCCCGCCCCCCCGACGCACTCCGACGCTATAAAAGGCGGCGTGCACGCGCGCGCGTATGCGCGCGCGCACGATCGCGCGCATGATCGCGCGCACGATCGCGCGCACCACGCTGAACCCACATGGAGGAAGCAGAGCAGAGGAACAACATGGACCAGCGTTATGCAGCACCAACAGACACCAGGTAAGCACTAATCTTATTGTAGTGCACACACAGCGAGGAAGCTGTCCCCATGGGCTTCCTAAGAAACAGGAGTTTTTTTACCAGCAATTTCCTCTTTAAAACATGTGGGGTTGCAGTATCAGTGTTAACAGGCAGACCTGGGGTGAGGCAAATATGAGTAGCAAATATATAACTTACACAAGTATCTGGGTAAACATTATAATCCCATCCTGCCTCAACAGACATAGTGGAGATAGTGGCTACATGCACAAGCATCTGGGTAAACATTATAATCCCATCCTGCCTCAACAGACATAGTGGAACCATAGTGGCTGATGCACAAGCATACTGTTAGCCAACCCAGAACCCCCAGGGGGATACCTACTGTCGAACCAAGTCCCGCAGGTTCCCTCTTACCTGCTCCACGCCGCAGGGTATTGCAAAATGCAAGAGGCCCAGCCTTCCCCCATCTCCGTGGGTATTGTCTTGGACCTTCAGGGACCGGGGTCCTGTGTTAAGGAACCCACACCCCTGGACCTATATAGCATCCTGGCATCAGTAGCGTTTAGTTCTTGGAAGAGACTAAGGCACTGGAGCCCAGAATCCAGCCCTCCAAGGAGAGGCATTATAGGCACAACCCCACTCCAGCAGGGCCCGGGTACCGTACATCTTGGCTCTGAAGCACTTCGGACGGATCCGGCTAGCTATCCTGGGTCCCGAGACCTCCGAGGGACAGCTAGACGTGACCAACACCTAAGACACTGGCGGAAAAACTAAAGCACTCTCAGTGGGAGGGGGTTATATAGGGAGGAACTTCCTGTGAAGTTGATTACACCAGTGTCCACACCTGAAGGTACTCCATATAACCCATATGTAATGACTATGCGCTCTGTGTCCCGTGATGTACGATCAAGAAAATGCATTTAAATGCATTGTTTACTGTGGAAATGACAGTTGCCGTTTGGGAGTTAACCACAAGGGGGCGCTGATGGGGATATGTGTGACCTGAAGTGTGTTTACAACTGTAGGGGGGTGTGGCTGTAGATGTGACATCGATTGTGTTCCCCTATAAGAGGGATGACACGATCTATGCTGCCACCACAGTGAAGAACAGGGAAGCCGTGTTTACACACGGCTCTCCTCGTTCTTCAGCTCCGGGGACAGATCGCCGCACTCCAGTGGCGATCGGGTCCGCAAGTCCTGCGGTCCCAGAGCTTCAGACCGGGTCATGGGAGAGCGCCACGGGCGCGCGCCCATGGCTGGGTACTAGCACAGCACGTACCTGTACGTGCATGTGCCCAGCCGTGCCATTCTGCCGACGTATATGTGCAGGAGACGGTCCTTAAGTGATTAAAGGGTTACTATAGAAAAAAAAATTGATTTAAAATAAACATATTATACTTACCTCCACTGTGCAGTTCGTTTTGCACAGAGTGGCCCCCGATTCACGTCTTCTGGGGTCCCTCAGCGGCTGTCTCTGGTCCTCCCTGCAAGAATTCACCACAGTCATGGGAGAGAGCTCGCATGGTGATGCGTCCTTGCGGGCGCGCTCCCGTGATATCACTCGGCCCGCGCGTCACTGGATGTGATTGACAGCAGCGCCAGCCAATAGCTGCGCTGCTCTCAATCCATCCACTCTAGCCAATCAGCGGCGAAGAGGATCTCGGGACCGAGCACGGGACTCTCGAGGGGTCAGGCAAGTAAAAACAGGGGCGGGGGCATCATCAGATGTTTTTTCACCTTAATGCATAGATTGCAGGAAAAAAAAAATCTTTACAACTTTGAGAAGCTCCAATCTACCCAAAAAAAAATAAAACATTTAAGTCAGCAGCTACAAATACTGTAGCTACTTGACCTTTAATATAAAGACACTTGCATGCCCCTGAATCCAGCATGTCCTCACTGAAGCAGATTCTTAAATCTGCTTCAGGTGCAGGCATCTTCACTTAGGGAACCCAGCAGTGAAGCCTTGCTGCTTTACAGCTGGCTTTCAATTGCGACTCTGTACCCAGCACTGCCCTTTGTGATGTGTCCCAGAAGGTTGCAGAGGAAGGAAGGGTTCCCGCTCACCCCCCAAAAATGTTGTTCCGCTTGAAGAACACCGCTGTGCAGAGATACGATACTGCAGCGGAATCATGATTGAAGCATTGCCACCCTGCAGGAGAAGGGCCTATGAACCATCAGGATCACTGGGTATTTGTTTAAATAATAATTAAAAAAAAAGTGCTTAGGAGGTGGCACTTGGACTATTCCTTTTGGCTATAGTGATACTTTAAGCGCAAGGGATGAGCTCATGGTGCCCTAGCCTAGCTACACTGTGTGTGGAAATAACAAAACAGTCAAGGTAAATATACAAAAAAAGCAACATGATGGTTTACCCAGATTTTCAATGGTGTAGTAACGCTGTTTATGGTCAACACGAACTGTCTGAGCATGAGGACTTCCAAGTCCATAACCAATAGCATAACCACGGACAACTACTTGATGCTGATTTTCTGGGGGTGTCCAGCTAACAACAATGTTGGTCACCAAAGAACGGACGTGAAGTGAGCTTGGCATATCAGGAACACGCGATTCTGAGGGGGCAAAAACACAGTAATTGAACATTCTAAAGCAAACTTTCAAAACAGGTATACAACAATACATAATGAATCACACAAACTAAAAAAAAATGCATTTATTTTTTTCTAAGGAGCCTTCAGAGCATTGCAGCTGCGATCAGAAGATCATGGGTGCTTTATAAGGCTCCTTTAGACTCTCAGGATAGCTGTCTGTCAATATCTCGTACAGTCAGTCAGATGCCCAAGAGCAGGAAGATAAATGGACTAAGCCCTCACCAGCGACCTGGCAGTTCACCGAGAACTACAAAGCTACCATCTGCAAAGGCTGTCGGAACTGGTCGACATGAATGATGCAGCCGTGTGGGGGCGATGCCCCGCACGGATGTGCCATTTTTAAATTGTGACAGTGGGTGCAGAGAGAAGGTCCGCCACCCGCTGTGACAGGAAGGAGGGGTATGAAGCTGCTGATGCTGGAAAAACGGGTAGAACATGCAACATGTTCCAACAGTGAGCGCATAATTTAAGAAATGAATGTGCTAGATTTGCACAGACATAAAAGCTCCTCTGAATTCCATACTCCCCTGTGTGTTAAGGCTAGTGAATAAGGCTTAACAAAAGGGAAGGAAAGACGTGCATCGAGTGATGTGCTACTAGCGCTACGTTCGCCGTTGTCCTACACGCAATTTTATTTCGCCTGTTTGTAAGTGCAATTCTTTTATTAAAACTTTTTTCACCAAGGATAATACACGATTGGAGGCTTTTGTCTTCTCCCCCCCTGTTTCGTTTATCACCATTGAGATCCTAGGTACTCATCTCCCCCACCGATCTGTGGTGGCGAGCAGGACCCCCCAGAGAGTCACCCCATGAGGACCATCTTAATGCCTGCATTCATTGGCTGGAGGTGAGAGTTCTGGGAGACCGGACCCTGTGTGTGGTGTTTCTTCACATCTCTCGGATCAGTGGGCATCCCTCTAGCATCTTTTACCACATGGACTACTGCTGCACTTTTTTTGATGTTTTTGCACTTTGGACTTTTGTCCCTGATGCACTTTAGTTTTGGCACTTTTGCAATAGTGGCTATTGGAATACCTACAATTATTTAGTTGTTATTCGTGTGATTATTTGTGTATACATTTTGCGCAATCACCCTATTGTTTAAGTGAATAAGGCTGTCCTACTTTACACATTACATCAAACTGTATGAACTGTCACTCCAACACTCTTAAGGGAAACCAGTAAAAAATGCTACCATTTGCATGCTATTCCTTTTGAAGGTAATCGCCCTGCAAACAAGTTCTCTCACCATCAAGATCATTTTCAAATGTGTCTGCAGCAGCCCAGTCAGTGGCTGGTCCACTCCCATTTACAGTCATGGCCACAACCCGAAAGCTGTATTCTGTGTTCTTCTCTAGCCCTGGAGATAAAAGCATGCTTTAGTTTCAGAGGCATCACAAGAAAGCAAAGATGATGCAGAGAGGCGACAGCACTCACCAGTAACAAGTTGTAAGAGCAGGTTGTCTACCAGGATCTCAATAGTTTCAGTTTTTCTTGCAGTCTTGCGGTAACGCAACTTATAACCTACAATCTGTCCATTCTGAGATCCCAGAGGAGGGGGTTGCCACTGCACTAGGATGCTCTAAGAATTAAAAAAAGTAAACCATTTTAAACATACAAAAGCTTTGTAATAACTGTTTCCTGTTCAAAGGTAAAACTGAAATTTTCATACTGGGCCAAATGTCAAACTAAAATCCCTACACTTTACAATGATAGACATAGTAGACAGCCTTGCTATATTCAACTGGCAGACTTTTCAACATAATTCTCCAAATTTTAGGCTATAGGCACTCTTCAAGCATTCTTTCATGATACATTCTTTTATCTATTCACCACTAACCATTCTGGTAGATAAGTAGGTACAAATGGTTACAATACATACACATGAAAGATGTTCTAAACAGCACTTGCAGGTTTGTGGGTATAGAGCAAACCCATCATACAGAAAATGTATACAGTAATTGTAAGAAGTAGGCACTTTATGATAAGAAAATGTCTGGGCATTTTAAGATCATGAGAGTGAACGCAGGGGGTTACCTGTGAGCTGCGCACTTCCAGGGTCAGGTTTTGAGGAGCAGCACTGGGTACTAGAAAATAGGCAAATGACAAGAAAAATTTAGCACTCATGAGCAAGACCACGAAGAAGAAGTACACAAAGAAAAGGAGTGTGAATCACAAGTAAAGAAAATATGTAACACAAACCATCAGAAAGAGTCCTGATAATGACATCCTGCGTTGACACTCCTGGCCCATGTTTGTTAATCGCCACAACTCGGAATGTATATTCTGTGTATTTCTTCAGTCCAGTGACAGTATATGAGAGTCCCCCCACATCAATATCCTGCAAGTTTAAAAGAGGAATGGTAAAAACAGAGCCATGGAGCAGCCAAGCATTAAATATTTTACTCTAAAATAGTCTCTCGCAACAGGTGTTGCTGGGGTGCCTTTACCAAGCAGCAATTTATGCCTGCCACTGACACCACTGATCTTTTCAGCTATCTGTAAGGGGGCATTCTTTCCACCGATCAGCAAAAAATGGAGCATTCTCCACAGTTACCACCAATGTAATGAGGTGTAGTCTGAAAAAGATTGGGCTACCGAGTATAATAAAACCGTGGGCATGAAGCAGTGTGCAAAAATCTGAATGAGGCAGTGATAAATCAATTAAAGAGAGAGCAGCCAAACCCTTATAGTGTCACCACATATGTAAAACTCAAAAATAACGATAAATAGGACGGCACTCAATCTAGTGAGGTAAAGTAAAAAATCCCTTATTACTTAAAGGGGTGTTCCAGCCCAAAAATGTGTTTATTAAAAGTCAGCAGCTACAAAAAGTGTAGCTGCTGGCTTTTAACACACACTTACCTGCTCCTGCGTTCCAGCGACGCGCCGACCGGGGCTCCGCTCCTCTCCCCCCCTGCCCGGCGTCTCCATCCCGACTGTGGGCACCCAGCCGTGACAGCCTTCGGCTTCACGGCCGGGCACCCACTGCGCATGCGCGAGCCGCACTGCGCATGCGCGCGCGGCGCGCCGCTGATTGGAGAGGCGGTTGCCTAGGACCTGTCAGTGTCCTAGGCCATCGCCTCCAGGGAGGGGCTGAAAAAAGGCGATTATGCCTCACGCCTATTTAGCCCCTCGGCGGAAGCAGGAAGTGGGACAGGAAGTCCCACTCCTACTGAAGCCCCCACTCCCCCCCCAAAAAAATTACATGCCAAATGTGGCATGTAAGGGGGTGTGGAGTGGAACAAGAGGAAGTTCCAAATTTGGGTGGAACTCCTCTTTAAGATAGTGAAGCATCAATACAAAATAATAATAAACAAAAAAATTAAACATAATATACAGTACACAGTGTAAGTATAATCGGCATAGAAAACGCACATACAAAAATGAATTGAAATGAATCAAACTGAATAATCTCCACAGAAATAATTGCAAAAAGTCGGATGTGAAGAAGGTAAACACTATAAAATCTGTCTATCTATACACACTATAGTGATGTGATCAAGTGATAATCCAAACAATAGTGAAAATCCAGTGTTCTAGCCCAAGGATAATCCACCACTGTGTGCAATGGCCGCTCACCAAAAGAATAATGCGCTTCAATGAAGTCAACGAAATTTTCGTAAGGTAAACACAAGATGATCCCTGGCTCATACATGGACTAAAAGTAAGGATCTTCATAGTGTAGTATTTTAAGAAAAAAGTTATTAAGATAACGTAGTCCCTTACAGTTAAAATAGAGGCAATGCGCGCAGTAGATCGTGACCAAGGAGGGTCACACGATGATACAGCGTGAACAAAACTGAACTTCTGGTCTCAGCTGTGACGTCACTCGGCTCCTACCAATGTGTTGCGTCACCGACATGCGACTTTCTTAAAAAGGTGAGAAAGTCATGCGTCAGTAAAGCAACTCGTCAGAATGAGCCGGGTGATGCCACTTTCGGAATCTGGTATGGATTAACATTCACCATACAAGGATTTTAGGTTTGATTTTTTGTTTATTTTTATTTTGTATGGATGTTGTTCCACCATTGTTTTATGCAATAAGGAATTTTTTAATTATTCATCTCACTAGGCTTCCTATTTATCTGCATTTTTCACCAATATAATGGAACCCTTAACCACAGCCCACCAGCTTAAGGGCCCTCCTCCACTGACCACCTATATAAAAGGGAATTACACCGACATTAGATCACTGATCCCCATTGTAAAGGACACTTTTCCTCTAACCAATGTGAAATACTACTACAAATTTCATGAACTGAGCTTTTGTCCGACAATTTGTATAATTTTATAATGAAAATAACTTTATAGTAAAACGGCAGCAAAAAGTATCAAAAAGGTATACCATATTCTTTTATTTATTCTTCTATCTAAGAGCCAGTTCACACTGGGGCAACATGACTTTCAGCACGACTTTGGGAGGCAACTTGAACACGACTTGAGTATGAATCACAACGCGACTTACAACACTTGAAGTCGCCTCCAGGAGGGGAACTCCACGCGAAATTTAATTTAAATAAAACGGCATGGGTTCCACCTCTAGGAGCATACCAGGCCCTTAGGTCTGGATTTCAAGGGGAACCCCCTACGCCAAAAAGACGGCATGGGGGTTCCCTCCAAATCCATACCAAACCCTTATTTGAGCATGCAGACTGGCTGGTCAGGAAAGGGGGTGGGGATGGGCGAGCGCGCCCCCCCCCCAAACCTACCAGACGGCATTCCCTCAACATGGGGGGGGGGGGTGCTTTGGAGCAGGGGGCGGCCTGTGGCTCCCCCCACAGCACCTTGTCCCCATGTTGATGGGGACAAGGGCCTCTTCACGACAACCCTGGCCGTTGGTTGTCGGGGTCTGCGGGGGCTTATCAGAATCTGGGAGCCACCTTTAATAAGGGGGCCCCCAGATATCAGCCCCCCCACCCTATGTGAATGAGTATGGGGTACTACTTTAAAAACCTGTGTAGTGTTTTTTTATTGACATTTTTCTTCCACCAGGTGAATGGGTAGGGGTAAGATGTACACCATACTCATTCACATAGGGTGGGGGGCCGGAATCTGGGGGCCGCCTTATTAAATTGGAGTTCCCCTGTGGGAGAGAGGAGCTTGCCCTAGAACAGGTTCACACTGGGGCGACTTCCTGCCAAGTTGCCTCACTGTGAACGGGGATCCGACTTGGAAGCGACTTCCATTGGTACAGGTCGCCTACAAGTTGGATTGAAGTAGTACAGGAACCTTTTCTGAAGTCGGAGCGACTTCAGTAGTGTACATTAAGACGGCGCCCAATCACTTCCATTAGTTTTCTTGACCGCACGACTTGGGGCGTCGTGAAGTCGGATCCCAGGTCGCTGCAGTGTAAACCGGCTCTATATCTTTCTGCAAACGCTATGTACTGTGCTGCAGATATAATAATAAGCAAGGATACCCTTAGACCTCTGTGCTAGAAAGGCAGATCTGAGATTTGTTACTCTTCTGTACAAAACATATTACAAAAAGGTCCCATTATGTCATTTACATACCTGCTCATTTCCTGCACCTTTCTCCATGTAGTAGAGTTTGTAGTTTTGTATTTCCCCATTTCCAGACAGTGGAGTTTCCCAGCTGACACTGACAGACGTTGGGGAGGTGGATGTGGCTCTTAAATTTGGTGCAGGACCTGGAACTTGAACTGTAAATTAGAAAAGAAAAAAAAAAAAAATACGTCTAAATAAAAAAAAGATGCAGATAGCAACCACAGCTTCACATGTGAATTATGTACCATACTTCAAAACACAATACTAATTTAATGCTGCATATTATTAGGTCAAGGTCAAGATTAAAAGACAGTATTCCTAAATTAAGAGTAATCATACTTAAATTTTATGGATGCTCTCAAACAAAAAATCCCATCCAGTATAATGTAAAATTATTATTCTATAACATCAATTTACTATACAGAATAATCACAATGGTTTTACATTACTAGTTTTGAGAATTACAAATTTTAGTTCACAAAGTTTGCTGCTAAACTGCTTTTAGATCTTTGTTTCAGTTATTTCTGTGATGTAGTGAAATATAATTACACGCACTTCATATGTTTCAAAGGCTTTATCGGCAATTACATGCCATTAATGCAAAGAGTCAGTATTTGCAGTGTTGGTCCTTTTTCGAGACCTCTGCAATTCGACTGGGCATGCTCTCAATGAACTTCTGGGCCAATTCCTGACGGAAAGCAAACAATTCTTTCATAATCACTTCTTGGAGTTTGTCAGAATTAGTGGGTTTTTGTTTGTCCACCTGGTCTTGGATTGACCACAAGTTCTCAATGGGATTAAGATCTGGGGAGTTTCCAGGCCATGGACCTAAAAAGTTAACGTTTTGGTCCCCAAGCCACTTAGTTATAACTTTTGCCTTATGGCATGGTGCTCCATCGTGCTGGAAAATGCATTGTTCTTCACCAAACTGTTGTTGGATTGTTGGAAGAAGTTGCTGTTTAATGTGTTTTGGTACCATTCTTTATTCATGGCTGTGTTTTTGGGCAAAATTGTGAGTGAGCCCACTCCCTTGGATGAGAAGCAACCCCACACATGGTCTCAGGATGCTTTACCGTTGGCATGACACAGGACTGATGGTAGCGTTCACCTTTTCTTCTCCGGACAAGCCCCAAACAATTGGAAAGAGGCTTCATCAGAGAATATGAATATGCCCCAGTCCTAAGCAGTCCATTCACCATATTTTCTGCAGAAGATCAATCTGTCCCTGATGTTTTTTTGGAGAGAAGTGGCTTCTTTGCTGCCCTTCTTGACACCAGGCCACCTTCCAAAAGTCTTCGCCTCACTGTGCGTGCATATGCGCTCACACCTGCTTACTGCCATTCCTAAACAAGCTCTGCACTGGTGGCACTCCGATCCCGCAGCTGAATCCTCTTTAGGAGACGGTCCTGGCGCTTGCTGGACTTTCTTGGGCACCCTGAAGCCTTTTTCACAAATGCAGTGGAATTTTTTTTATGGGATTAAGTTCATTTTCATGGCAAAGAGGAACTTTGCAATTAATTGCAATTCGTCTGATCACTCTTCATAACATTCTGGAGTATAGGCAATTTCCCATCTCAAAAACTGAGGCAGCAGACTTTGAGAAAATTAGTATTTGTGTCATTCTCAAAACTTTTGGGCATGGCTGTACTGTGTAAACACATATCCATATCTACAAGAAACTTTAAAGCCCAACTCCAGGCAAAAAAAATAAAAAATCTGCATTGTGGTGAAAAAAAACACAAGGGTTTACAACCCATTTAATATTGTATCTACAGCTATCAGGCGCATGGTGGCATTTCATGTCATTAGAGACTACAGAGTGTCTATAATATTCATTTTGACATAACTTGACTAGCAAAACCACAGTAGAATAGTTAGATCAACAAGCAAAGCCTGCATGTGTAATGTGCAAAAATGGCTGGCCTCCTCCAAACATATAATCACACAGCATTAGATGCAAAGCTTGTTAAACATTAACATGATTTAATAAAATGTACATTTCACTTCAACGGACTAAACAAAAAAAAAAACACAATTCATTCTAAAAACACAGACATCAGGCAGATACTAAATATATGAAACCATCAACCAAAAAGGCCCCTTTCACACTTGAGACTTGTCCTATGACTTAGGACTGCAAAGTCGCATGACAAGTCGTAAACCTATGATTTCTAACGAGTACCATTCATATCTGTGCGACTTAAAGTCACACCGATTTCAAAAGTAGTCCCTGTGCTACTTTGGTCTGACTTTGATGGTCCATAGACCTCAAGTTCATTCGCTGAAATCACTGGCCACAAAAATCGCTGTAAAACCGCACGACTTTCAAGTCACGACAGCTTGAAAGGGACCCATGACCCGCAAGTGAACACAGAAAATTAGACTTACCTGTAAAAGAACAGTACAGGATTTGCTATGGCGCACTCATTTAACCTCACCCACTCCCTGGGGCTCCATTTTTTGTTAACAATCTATGAGGAGGGATCAAGACACTGATGTGGGGACAGGGAAGGAAAAAACAATGGGGTTTATTTACTAAAGGCAAATCCACTTTGCACTACAAGTTCATTTGGAAGTGCAGTCACTTCAGATCCAATCATGTACAAGCAAAAATGCTATTTTCCTTGCTCGACTCCCTCAGACCTACAGTGACTGCACTTGTAGTGCAAAGTTGATTTGCCTTTAGTAAATCAACCCCAATGTTCTCATTGAGGTGGACAGAAGAGATCACCTTAAGTATCTTGTCCTTGAGCCAAGAAAAGGCTCTTTGGAGGAAAACATGCCTAACAGAAGTAATGGCTACCATAATGGCTACTAGGGTTGCCACAATACCACTTTAAGACCGAGTACAAGTACCAGACTGAAAAGCAAAAATATGAGTATTCCCCCTAGGGTTCAACCTCTTGTCTTTCACCAGATTTATTATCACACATGAAAGGCTTAATTTTCCTGGTGCAGAGTTAGAGTTATGTGGAAATAAGAGTCAAAAATACTCCTATACTTCAGGACTTAAGTTACAACAGGTGTGCCATTAAAGCAAGCAACCAAGAAGCAGGATGGCATAGCCGGCCTTGGGCCAGCAAGTCTGGTCTGTTTGGAAGAGGCCAAGGGGAATGCATCAGAAGCCTGAGTATGTCTACATACCAGATCCCTTCTGGGCCAATTTGGTGCAAAACGTTTTCTCTTCTATCTTGCACAGCACTCAAGGGATGATCTTTAATAGAGGGAAGGCATATATCAGCCTGAATAGAGTCCACAGTGTACAGGAAACCAGGGCATCTACAGCAAAGTCCAGAGAATCCCTGGCTTTGGCTACAAATCTGTTCGGCTTGTTTTTGAACCTGGAGGCCAGGAAGCCCATATTAGGTTTCCTCTGGCAGATTTTGAAAGAGCTCAGGGTGCAGCAACCATTCCTCCTCTGGACAAGCTTGGGGAACTTGAAAAGTCAAAGGCTTGCTACAAAAGGAAATCTTAAAGAGGAGCGCTCCAATCATTTCTCAAAAAACTATAGCTGCAGGCTTTTAGTATACAGACACTTACCAGACCAGGAATTAAGCACGGTCACCACCCAGTCCAGCTTTGTCGTTGGCCTTAAGGGTCCCTGGCGACACCATTTTGCTTGTGGGAACATGGCTGTGACTTTCTGGCATTTCAAAAAAGGTAGCTTCCCACTGCACTTTCCTCAATGAACCCAGTGTCCCCTGTACATGTCGCAGGAAGTTGTTGCGAGTCCCACTCTGCTCATTTAGGAGAGCAAAGATAGGTGCCTGTTGCCAAAGGGGGGGGGGGAGATTGAGGGGAACTTTTTAGATAACAGGTAAAGTTCCACTTTAAGCCCTGGTTTGAGGTTGATGCCTGGTTGGAAAAAACAGATCCTTACACCGAATAAGAGGTAGTAACCATAGAAGTAGGAAGCTTAGGCTTTTACTTGTAAGGTAGGAGCGCCTTTCCCCAGGGACTTCCTTGATAAAATGTATCAAGGGATTCCTCACGATCAAAAACACATTCATAGAAGGCAGGTTTGGCAGACTAAAGCCTGGTACACACCAAGTTTTATTATTCATTTGTCTTGTCCAGTTAGCAACAGTCTGGCAAACAGACATGTTGGCACCCCATAAAGGAGAGCACTGGCCAGCAGAGACCCCCTAAAACATCTTTAGCATCATCTGACAGATGTTGAAAGACTTCAGCCTCCTCAAAAAACAGAGGCAGAACTGATCATTTCTTTACAGCACCTTCAGTGTTACTCCTGATCCAGTTTATTATCCATATGCACCCCATGATTCGTATAATTCTTTTACATCAACACCAACTCCTTGGACAGAGATCAACCTGCATCTGTTAGATTCTCCCAAAGGAGTGTCAGCTTGATGGTCTCAAATGCACTGAAATGGTAAACAAAACATGACCAGTCTATGTAGCCGTGCATTTATGCCGTTTAGCATGAAGAGGATATTGTCCTCATCTCCCAATCTAGACTGGTAGGCAAACTGTAGCGTGTCTAAGAACACAGAAGAAAAAAAACAAAAAAAAAAACACACACACACAGTCGTGTAGACTGTAAAGCTAAGAAATGGCCTTAAGGGCTGCAAATTATGTGCACATATCTTACCCTCAGGTTGTGTCTCCACCTTCAGAGGGGGAGAACTTTCCCCAGTTCCATGGTTATTTTGTGCCACAACTCGAAAGTAATAGACAGTTTCTGGCAGTAGGTTCTGAATGGTGACCTGCAACTCCCCTGGGCGGCTGGTGTTCTCCACCCGTTCTCTGTAATAATTAGATATCAACACAAAAATCAACACATGGATAAATGAACTACACAATCAAATAATATAAATGCATATTTGTGACAATTACATTTTTATTTTATTTTTCTGTAAATTGTTGGTAGACAAATCCCAAGTAGCCAATATGCCTTAAATCCACAGCTACAGCATGTTTTAACCACTTCAGCCCTAGAAAGAATTTACCCCCTTAATGACCAGGCCATTTTTCACTATTTGGCACTGCGTTATTTTAACTGACAATTGCGTAGTCCTGCGACGCTAAACCCAAATAAAACGTGTGTTTTTTTCCCCCACACAAATAGAGCTTTCTCTTGGTGGTATTTGATCACCTCTGTGGTATTTAATTTTTGCGCTATAAACAAAAAAATGTCTGGCAATTTTGAAAAAATAAAAAGTATTTACTTTCTGCTATAATACATAGCCAAAAAAAAAGTAAAAATCAAATTTCTTCAATTTAGGCCAATATGTAAAAAATCCCAATAAACGTATATTGTTTGGTAAAGAAAATGTACAATGCAAGATTTCATATTCCTTATATGTGCTTGCTGTACCATGTACTTATATGAAAAAGTATCCTGATCTCTTTGTATTTCTTCCTTTGTATAAAATCCCTGGTGTTCTCATCAGTCACTCTGCTTCACTATTAAAAACTAACTACACAAAGTTAGTTCAATTCTCTAGTTGTTCAGAGAATGCAGCCTGCTCTACTCCAATGATCAGACTTGTGCCGACATGCACCCCCCCCCCCTCACAGCCATTCACTGGGAAGCTCAGTGTGCTTCTGCTCATCCCAAGCTCCTTATGCAGCTGAGAACCAAGGTTATGCAATCACTTATAAACAATGGGACAATAGGTGTTTATAATTTCTTATATTTATACACAAATGGTTTGACTTTCATTTAAATTTTAACCTGAATAGGTTCACATTTATTTTAAAGACTGTACTACACCTACATTTTAAGAAACTTGCTGTAAAATTAGTGTTAAGACGCAACTAACTAGTTCTGGATTGATTAGGTGGGATTAGACTGTGACCCCACGGGAAGTGCGAGAATCACTGACAGCAATTAAAAAGATTCTAGCCTTTTTTCGATCCTACCAAGAGATTAAACATTTTTTTTGTCGTAGGCAGTGTGAGAGGTGGACCTTTAATTGCCGAGTTTGGATACAGGATGGACAAACACACAACTACAGGGAAACAGGAGGTGACATTTTGGTATAAAAAAGTAAGGGTATGTAAAAGGTTATGTAGAACGTGAATCACATGAACTGCACAAAAAAAAAAGGTACACTACTGTTAGTTTTTCTTAAAGTGGTTTTAACTAGTTGCCGACCGCGCGCCGTCATTTTTCTGCGGCAAGTCGGCTCTCCTGGGCGGGAGCCTGTAGCTCTACATCAGGTGCGTGAACGGCTAGGGGGCGCGCACGCCTCCCCGCCGTTCGACGATCCGATTCGCTTCAGAACTGATCACGCATCAGGTCCAGGCCAATAAAATCTGGGCTGGACCTGGTGATCAATCTCAGCCAATGGTTGTCTTCCCCTGTCAATGTTTGTAAACATTGACAGTGGAAGTGATGTTCTCTCCCTCAGGTCGGTCTTTTCGTCCTGGACCGAGAGGGAGAGAACTTCCGAAAAGTGAGTTGCACAACACCACACTAACACCAGGTCACATAGGTACACAATTAACCCCCGATCTCCCCCCAAATTAACCCCTTCACTGCCTGTCACTGTGTCACCCAGTATAGCGATCACATTTTTTTTTTTGATCGCTGTTTTAGTGTCATTAGTGACTAAAATAATTGTTAGGGTAATTAGTCTTAGGCCCTAAAGTCTAGGGACCTCCCCAAACCCCCCCCCCCCCAATAAAGGTTAAACCCCTTGATTACCCCGTCACCAGTGATCACAGTAGAAGGGTCACGGGTGACGCAGTTTAGCTAGATTATTTTTTATAGCATCAAGGCACCTGCCATATTTTTTGCAATAAAGTTTTAACCCCCTGATCGCCCGGCGGGTGATCAAAGTTTGGTTTTAGCACCAGATAGGGTCTGCGTCGCCCCAGGCAGTGTCAGATTAGTGCCAGTAGCGCTAACACCCACGCACGCACCATACGCCTCCCTTAGTGGTATAGTATCTGAACGGATCAATACCTGATCAGATCTATACTAGCGTCCCCTGCAGTTTAGGGTTCCCAAATATGCATTGTTGGCGGGATCAGCCCAGATACCTGCTAGCACCTGCGTTTATCCCCTTCGCCCAGCCCACCCAAGTGCAGTATCGATCGATCACTGACACAAAACACAAACACGTATCTGCAGCGTTCGCAAAGTCAGGCCTGATCTCTGTGATCGCCAACAGTTTTTTGGTAGTGTTTGACTCAGTCGCTAACAGGTCAGGTGCTTTTTTACCTGTGAATCTTACTACTGTACCCCTAAATTTAGAGCCCAAAATGGAAAAATCTAAAGGTATAGTGATGAAGAGGCCTACTTGTTTGAGCCTGACAGTCAGTGAGGAGGAGGTCACGCATCTGTCAAATTCTAGCTCAGAATACGATCCTGTAGACAGTTGCTCCCAGACAGATAGCTCTGACGACAGAGTTGTGGTCCCTGCTAGGGTCAGGCGTACCAGACCCCGATCTTCTGCTGTCGCTGAGGTGCAAGAACCGCAGGGCTCTCGTATGGAGCAGAGTAGTACTAGCGCCGCTATTCCTTCTGGTGAACTGGCAAGCACCAGCGGCCTAGTACATCCTGGTCATACATCCAGCACTGCAGTAACACTTGGTGATGTGGCGAATCCCATAAGTGCAGTTCAAGCTGGCGAGGTGGCAAGCACAAGTAGTGTCCCGCTGCCACCAAGAAGACAGACAGGCCTGTCGTGCCCATAGTGCCCTTCCTGCTGCATTCGCCAATCCTGATTGGGTACCCACCACTTTTGCAGCACCCGTACTTCCCCCATTCACTGGCCAACCCGGAATTCAGGTGGAAACAGTTGATTTTACATCACTGGATTTTTTTCTGCTGCTTTTTACCGAAGATCTCTATTGATCTATTGTGGACCGAAGCAATTTGTATGCTGGTCAATACATCGCTGCTAATCCCCAGCTGTCCCTTGCCAGAGATTGGAAACCAATTACGGTTTACGAATTTAAGATCTTTCTGGGCCTTTCCCTCATCATGGGCATCACTAAAAAGAGTGAACTGTGGTTGTATTGGTCCACACACCCAATTCACTATATGCCCATTTCCTCTGCCTCCATGGCCAGGACACAATACGAGCAGATCTTGTGGTTCATGCATTTCAGTGACAATGAACTCGGTCGTCCTCGGGGAGACCCTGGATTCGATCGGCTCTACAAAATTCGGCCCCTCGCAAACCACTTCAACGAACGTTTGCAGCCTTGTATAATCCCCATCAAGTTGATGAGTCCCTGATTAAGTTTTCTGGCCGCTTGTCATTCAAACAATACCTTCCCAGCAAGCGTGCCAGATACGGGGTAAAGATGTATAAGCTCTGTGACAGGGCAACAGGCTATACATCTAGCTTTATGGTTTACGAGGAAAAAGACAGTCACATAGAGCCGGAGAACTGCCCAGATTACATAGGGAGCGCTGGTAGTATGGTGTGGGAATTGGTGTTACCCTTATTCGGAAAGGGGTAGCATTTGTACGTGGACAATTATTACACAAGCGTGCCACTTTTTAGTCATCTTTTTGATTATGAAATTGGCGCATGTGGCACCGTGTGACCTAATCACTGGGGCTTCCCCCAACGGCTTGTAGAATCCCATATTAGTCGGGGGGGGGGGGGGGTGGAGAGCCTGCTTACAGTGTAATAATTTGTTAGCAGTGAAGTGGAGGGATTCACGGAATGTTTTCGTTCTGTCCACGCTTCACGCAGACACGGCAGTCCAAATTCCTACTGCAGCTGGTGTTGTGGAAAAAACCCTCTGTATCCACGAGTACAACCTTAACATGGGAGGGGTGGACCTCAATGACCAGTTGTTGGTGCTGTACCCAATTGCCTGTAAGGCCAGGCGCTGGTACAAAAAAGTGTCTGTTTCAATTGGCTTTGCTGAACGCTCATGTGCTATACAGAGCTTTAGGACGGACTGGATCCTTCCTAAAATTCCAGGAAGAGATCATCACAGCCCTTTTGTTTCCAGACGGTGCTGTGCCCCACCTTCCCAACGCAAATGCAGTGAGCCAGGCGTATGAGAGGCATTTTCCTTTTGTCCTCCCTGGTACCCCTTTCCAAAGAACCCGCCAAAAAAGATGTCGTGTCTGCAGCAAAATAGGCACACTAACACAGGGTCTCGGAAGATGTGATGGCCATCACATTGTGAGAGACCATAATCTGCAACGTTCAGTTTACATTTTTTTTTACAGTTTTTATAAAAGTGAAAACAAGTGGAAAACAATTCAAAACTCACACAAAAAAAAATATCCAAAAATAGTTGGTTGTATTTTTCTCCTCTCTTTATTGTGCTCTCTTATGTTCACTCTCTACTGCCCACTCACTATTGTTCTATGTGTATTCTCTCTATTTTTACAATGTTTTATTGCATTTGCTTTGCAGGTATGGTATGTTATACTGATTTCACCACCAGTTAAAAAAAGAGAATATATGCCTAAGCATGGGGGCATTAGGGGCGGAGGAGCGATTTTTCTCCTAATGCCACGTACATACGGTCGTAATTCCGTCGGAAGCTTGCCCGTGGAAAAGTCAGACCGTGTGTGTATGCGCCATAACTTTTTATGTGGCGTACATAAGTGTGTAAGCAGCATAACTTTTTTGCGGGAGGATGCCCCCATGCTTCGGCATATATAACTGGTGCATGTATGCCCATCATTAGAAGTTGGTAGATGTAGGGAGGTAATCTAATGGTGGGCATACCCACCGATCAATCTCTCTTTTTCGTTCAGCCAACAGGCTGCATATAAAAAAAAAAGAAGATTACAATACATGTCCAACAAGAACCATCAACGTATGGTATGTTGCTGGACTTTGAATGGTTATACCAGAATGATGCCTGCGGGTTTAGGTATCATTCTTTTCAGCCAGCAGTCGGCTTTCAAGTAAAAGTAATCCTAGCGGCCAATTAGCCTCTAGACTGCTTTTACAAGCAGTGGGAGGGAATGCCCCCCCACCGGATATAAACCGGCATTGGGAAAGTGGGAAAACATTTTATCACACCGATCTTGGTGTGGTCAGATGCTTTGAGGGCAGAGGAGAGATCTAGGGTCTAATAGACCCCTGCCCCCCCCCCCCTGCTCTCGCACAAAGGCAAACTTAAGTGTCAGTCTGGCGTCATATGTGTAAACAGCAATTGTACCATGCATGTGAGGTATCACTGCGAAGGTCATATCGAGGGCAGTAATTTTAGCAGTCGACAACCTCTGTAAATCTAATGTGGTAACCTGTAAAGGCTTTTAAAAATGTATGTAGTTTGTCGCCACTGCGCATTTGTGCGCAATTTTTAAGCATGTCGTGTTTGGTATCTATGTACTCGGCCTAAGATCATCTTTTTTATTTCATCAAACATTTGGGCAATATAGTGCGTTTTAGTGCATTAAAATAAAAAAATATGTAGTTTTGCCCAAAAAAATGCGTGGGAAAAAAAAATGCAACATCCACCATTTTAATCTGTAGGGCCTTTGCTTTAAAATAATATATAATGTTTCGGGGTTCAACGCAATGTTCTTGCAAAAAAAAATTCTTTATGTAAACAAAAAGTGTCAGAAAGGGCTTTGTCTTCAAGTGGTTAGAAGAGTGGTTGATGTGTGACATAAGCTTCTAAATGTTGTGCATAAAATGCCAGGACAGTTCAAAACCCCCCCGCCAAATGACCCTATTTTGGAAAGTAGATACCCCAAGCTATTTGCCGAGAGACATGTCGAGTCCATGGAATGCCCAGATGGCACAAAACCCCCCCAAATGACCCCATTTTGGAAAGTAGACACCCCAACCTATTTGCTGAGAGGTATGGTAAGTATTTTGCAGATCTTGCTTTTTGTCACAAAGATTTGAAAATTGAAAAAAAAAAAATATATATATACATTACAAAAATAAATGAGCGCTGTAAAATACTCACCAAATAGCTTGGGGGTGTCTACTTTCCAAAATGGAGTCATTTGGGGGGGTTTAGTGCCATCTGGGAATTCCATGGCCTATGAAACTGTGATAGGCAGTGAGGAGTGAAATCAAAGATTTGCACCCTTAGAAAGCCTGAGGCGGTGATTGGTTTTCGGGGCCCCGTACGCGAGTAGGCTCCCAAAAAGTCACACACATGTGGTATCCCCGTACTCAGGAGAAGCAGTATAATGTATTTTGGGGTGTAATTCCACATATGCCCATGGCATATTATTTAGTTACAACTTTTTGTAATTTAGATTTTTTTGTCACTCAATCACTTGGTATATAAAAAAAAAAAATATTCAGTGGGCTCAACATGCCTCAGCAATTTCCTTGGGGCGTCTACTTTCCAAAATAGGGTCATTTGGGGGGGTTTGTACTGCTCTGCCATTTTAGCACCTCAAGAAATGAGATAGGCAGTCTTAAACTAAAAGCTGTGTAAATTCCAGAAAATGTACCCTAGTT
This sequence comes from Rana kukunoris, assembly GCA_029574335.1. NCBI lineage: Eukaryota > Metazoa > Chordata > Amphibia > Anura > Ranidae > Rana > Rana kukunoris. The sequence continues at coordinate 101,285,607 of CM056051.1, forward strand.
TGTAGACGCTATAACTTTTACGCAAACCAATAAATATACGCTTAGTAAAAAAAATGCAATATATTTATTGGTTTGCGCAAACCAATATACGCTTATTGGCATTTTTTTTTACTAAAGACATGTGGCTGAATACATTTTGGCCTAAATCTATGACTCAAATTGAGTTTGTTCGATTTTTCTTATAACAAAAAGTAGAAAATATATTTTTTTCAAAACTTTTCGGTCTTTTTCCATTTATATCGCAAACATTAAAAATCGCAGAGGCAATCAAATACCATCAAAAGAAAGCTCTATTTGTAGGAAAAAAAAGGACGCAAATTTTGTTTGGGTACAACATTGTATGGCCGTGCAATTACCAGTTAAAGCAGCGCAGTGCCTAATTGTAAACACACCTCTGGTCTTTAGGCTGACAAATGGTCTGGGAGTAAATTGGTTAACCTCAGACATAATATATGAACAAAGCATGTTCATAAATAGTGTGTACTTGTTTCAATTCGGAGCACGGAGTGCCATTTCGGTCAGCTGTTTCATTCCTCTGCTATCTGCACAAGTCACTTCTAACAAGTTTTTCCAGACACCAAGAGAAAAATGATGACAGGGGTAGGACCTCCAGCTGATTGACAACCCAAGCTCAGTTTCTGTGTGAAGGGGGTGTGTCCCTTCCCTCCAATCAGCTCTCAGAACTCTTTACTGAGTTCTGAAGAGCAAATTCAGCTCTCCTCCCCTTTTATGACAGCTCAGACAAGTTTTAAACATCACTTTGAAGGGATGTAGAGAAGAAAACGCAGCAGATAAACAGGTACAACTCATGTAGGAGGATTTGTTTCAGCTCTGTATCACCTGAGGCCAGTCACTTCACTGAGCATATGTAATCGTTTACAACTACTTAAAGGGGTAGTTCACCCAAAAACCTTTTTTTTAACATTGATTGAGGCTCGTTTTGTCAAGGGGATTCGGGTGTTTTCTTTTAGAATCAAAGCAGTACTTACCGTTTTAGAGATGCATCGTCTCCGTCACTTCCAGGTATGGTCTTCGGGGAAGGACGTTCCTATTTGATTGACAGGCTTCCGATGGTCGGATACATCGCGTCACGATTTTCCAAAAGTAGCCGAACGACGGTGCGCAGGCGCAGTATAGAGCCGCACTGGCGCTCGGCTTCTTTCGGCTACTCGTGACGCGATGTATGCGACCGTCGGAAGCCTGTCAATCAAATAGGAACGCCCAGACCAGAAGACCATACCCGGAGGCGACTGAGACTATGCATCTCTAAAACGGTAAGTACTGCTTCGATTCTAAAAAAAACACACCCAATTCCCCTTGACAAAACGAGCCTCAATCAATATTAAAAAAAGGTTTTTGGGTGAACCACCCCTTTAAAGATTACTATAGTGTTGGGCAGTGGGGAATCTCTGCCTTGATTTACCATATATAGAACATAATCAAATACATTATAGCATTTTAATAGGAGAAACCTCACCTGTTCATTCCCTCCTTGCTGTAATAGACTTGGTAAGTGAGATTTTCTCCATGAGCATCCGCAGGTACACGCCAGGTCAGCTTGAGGAATCGCGTGGACACCAAAGAGGCCACGACATCCCTCGGGGATGATGGAAGAGGGCCTCCTGGTGTGGCAGCTACATGGTGAGCAGTGGCACGGGTCAGTGAGGGGGCAGGAGAGGTTGGGACGGTAACACCTTGACAAAGGTAAATGGGAGGGAGGGGAGGACAAGCACAGGCACACGGACACGAAAAGCAAAAAACAAGAACAGAAAATAAACAAAACAAACCAGGCACGGCCTCCATGCAGACATGGGCAACCTGCCAACTAGAAAGACACCCTCACTGATAAGAAGTCAACAAATTCCAGTGGTTGCGGATTCACTGAATCTGGACTTTAAATCAACTTACAAAGTGTCACTACTGTTGGCTGTGCTGCCCACAAACATGCAAAACACAGAACTATTCCCAATGACTGACCAAGGTATCAGGGTGGCGAAGCACACCGCACATTCCTTGGCTGTTACTGGGTCAATGAACTCACTTGTAAACTTTAAAATGTTACAGTCTTCCTCCTTTGCATATTTCATATAATCCAGAAATACCAATAAGAGTGAATTGTAGACTTAAAGACATTACCATATAGTCTCAAAAAAAAAAAAAGGCTAGTATTGAAGTGCTACTTTTTTTGAAGTGCAAAAGCGATTATAAAAAAAAATAAAGGTGTTTTATATAAATATGTATTAAAAACAATTTGTATAACCTTAATTAAAATATACTTTAGTTAGTGGCAAAAAGTTTTATCAATTCAAATATCACCATCTATATAGAAGTACAAGACAAAAACAATACCTTAAAAAAATATTAGGATTATAAATTTATTTTCAGAAAAGGGGAAGACTGCATCATTAGAAAAACACAATTCCATGCATGGGCTATAAAATTATAAAAAGAAAATAAAACTTGTACGTGGGAGTGCAATACAAAGGAATAATTAATTGTGCAATGTAAAATTACACCAATTCAAAATTTTTTTTGCCATTTTGTGTGTCTTTGAACTTTAGTCACAGATCTACTTTTATGTAGGTTGATAACCCCAATGTCACTGGATTTTTTCCATGACCCAGAAATCAGCAGGACATATGACGCACAGAGAAGAGGATGCTGCAGAGGGGGTAGTGGAAAGGTGGATCAGGAAACTAAGGTAAAAGGAGGTCAGCTAAACTAGACGCAGGTCACTGGAGAAATTCTCCACAGGTGGGAAGACCAGGCAATGATTATATAACAATATTAAAGGTCAAAGACACGATGACATAATGGAGTCAATATTCATCAAGTCAACAAAGCAAATATACACCACCAGCATGGCCCGATGTATTACTGGTAGAAATGTGGGAAGAATGAGATGCAGGGATTCACAGATCAGGAGGGTCTATATGCATGGCAGATTCAAACAGTGAAGGATGCTTAACACTCCGCACTTACCAGGCTCTAAAATAATCAGCTGAGCTGCCGCCTGAACATTCCCCACCTCATTCTCAGCAATACATTGATAAAACCCTTCATCTGAGCGTACCAGTCCAAGAACTTGCAGATCATGATCATCCTAAAGGAAAACATTTTCGAAACAAAAAAAAGGAAAAGGCTTGATTCGACTCTCAAAAAGGGGCCTTAAGACAGAATAGAATGTCTGCCCAATCTGGCCAGTTATGGTCTGAACAGAAAATATGTCCATAGGCTTTATCTAACCATACCAGACATGCCCTGCCTGAGCTTTTTGGGGCAAGAATTTATTGGTTAGATTGGGATTTTCCATGGCAACTACGAATGTCTCCTCCTTTAAGAATGTGGACATCAGGGGTATCTTTTAGCTTTTCCTGCTCTATAGGCTTAAACATGCACATTCGCCCATGCAACTTTGCCCAATTCTTTGTTAGAAAGGTCATTCAGAAGCCAGAGCAGCATATTAAAGAAGACAACGTCCAAGGCTAACCACACTGTGCAAATATCTTTCCTGCAACCAAGGGTTGACAGGGGAATCGGCAATCATCTTCTCCCGGCAGAGGCGGGCGGAAGCTGTGCTTATCGGGAGAAGACCGATTATTGCTAAAAAAATAATATATCTGGACAAGGAACCAAAATAGACTAGCAGTTGTACACTATAAAAACACAGATACCAGGCAAACTGAAAATGTATAACGTGTAGTGCTGAACAAATATGATCATACAGAAAATTCAAGTGCAATGCGTGCAATCAAGACAATGTGCATATATATATATATACAGGGCTTTTTTTCTGGGGGAACTTGGGGGAACTCAGTTCCACCACCTTTGGCTCAGACCCTTTGGTGCCCGCTCACCACAATCACTTGTGAACACAAAAGTCTGGTTTCTGTGTTTACAAGTGACTGCTTTGTAACCCCCTGAACTATGCACACTGTATGTAATGCAATTCTGGTATTTAATGGCCCTTTAAGACCCTTCTACTGTTTGTGAAATCTGAACAGGTCGTGGTTGAGTTCCTGCACCTATTTTCTGAGAAAAAAAGCTCTGTGTGTGTGTGTGTGTATATATATATATATATATATATATATATATATATATATATATATATCAAGATAAAGGTCCATAAAAAAAACATGAAAGCAAAACAGTGTTCTAATGCATACAAGTGCAATACTGTGCAAACTTCATATATCAAATATCAAGCTAAAGTCCATTAAAAAGATCACATGTTTGAATCCGTGCTGAAAGTAATCAGATGCCCACCAGTGTGACACCCATCACCAGAGCAAAAATTGGAGGCTTACCAGAGAGCTAGCGACCATCATTACTCAGGGGAGTCAATCATCCGATATTCATCTTCAGCACAGGTTCTCCCATGGGATCTTTTTAATGGACTTTAGTTTGATATTAGCCAAATGCATTTTTTGTTTGCACAGTATTGCACTTTACTTATATGCATTATAACACCGTTTTGATGTGCTTTTGAGATTCCTTTCACGGTTTCTTTATGGACTTTTAGATTGATATATGTACATAGTCTTGATAGCACAGCATTGCACTTTATTTTTCTGTATGATCATATTTGTTTAGTGCTGCACTTCATATATTTTCAATGATTATTGCTAGCAGCCACTTGCGATGATTAGAAGGAAATCCAGCAGGCTGGTTGTACTCAAGTTGATCAATTCAGCACGACCATTAACAGTTCGAAAGTTTCAAACTGTGAATGGCTGGCCTTTAACTACGGTTTTCCTACTACAGATTAAAAAAAAACTCAGTAGTGTGTACTTAGGCATCTTATGACTGGTTCTTGCCAACTGACCATCGTCTTTGCAGACAATGTTTCTACAAGTCTTATTTAAAAGTGGTGTGATATTTACCTACAGGTAAGCCTGTTTAGGAGACCCTGCATGCAACCGCTGACATCAGCTGCACATGCACTCTGGAGGTCTGGCGCATTGTGCTGGAACTTCAGAGCTGCTTGCCGGAACTAAGGGCTTCCATGTGCAGGAGTGACATTATCGTGGCTCCAGCCACTTACAGTGCCGTAGCCCACTAACCCAGAAGTAAAGCCGGGGAATATGTCAGCCCCCTCAGCGGTGACCAGGCACATTCAGGCAACAGATTAAAAAAAAAAAAAAGAAGAAAGGCACCATCTAAACAATTTTTGAGGTGAATGAGGAAATCCTCCCTGCTGTGTTGGATTCTGACAGCAGGACTCTTTGCCCCCACCCCCCGCTGTCAAAATACACTGATCAGTCCTGTAGTCGATTCGATCAGCGCTTGCAGCCAATGGAAATTTTCCAGCAAAAACATTAGAAGTCTATTGGCAGATCAACTTCCTATGGACAGAAATGGCCATAGATGGATAAAAACTTGCTTGGCTCCTGCTGACCAAGACCAAATTTCAATCTATGTATGGCCAGCTTTAGTTTCCACGTGGCTAGTTCAATTGACTAAACTACGCTTATTACAGTAAATTATTCCAATTCCTAGTAAGGTATTTGTGACAGCCACAATGCTAGCACAGGCTACAACCATGCAATTCTGAAACACCCTTAACTCACCACTATTTTGAAGTAATCGCTTGGAATAACCATGTCTCCATTCTTCACCCATTTGACAGCTGGTGTGGGTTTTCCACTCACCTCACATTCAAACACAATGTCCATAGATTCATGAGCATGAGTATTAGATGGCTTAACATTAAAAACAGGAGGCACTGCATAGAGAGAAATCCAAATTAGGTGCATTTTTTTTTTTTAGAACCTGCGTGAATAAGTAGCAATTTAAATGTTTGTACCAGAATGTGTTATTGCACAGTGCTCTCCAATTTGTAGTAACATGGCAAAAAGCATTCAGAAATGAAAATGCTCAGGATGGATGCTATTAATGCACAGGATGATAAAAGGTTATGATGATTTAATGACAGCGGGTGAAGGGAAATACTGATCGTTTGTCACCAACAAAAACTCTGTTGGAGAGGGAAAGGAGTGACCCGGTTTGCTGTCAAACACCCTGTGTTATCACCTAGAAGGAAATAGGACAGGCCCCTAGAGAGGGAAGTACTGCATCCTCTCCCAGATAATAAACCAAAGATAAAAGTGAAGCCTAGTGCCAGTGTCATGTAGGACAATAACTGGGTGTGTAGCAACTAATCATGATCACATACAATTTTCCAAATGTTTCTACAAACAGCAAGGCTGATGGACGAGTACAATTTAAACACCAAAAAAATTGGGGATTTCCAAAAAAAAATTAATACAAGCATGCCTCCATTTGTAAACGAAAACCTATAGGGAAAGTACACAACAAAAAAGATGATCTTGCCAAGTAAAATAAAGTAATCCCATAAAGAGAAACATTTATAACACAAGCCGTTTTTACAGATTCTCTCTTTACTGTGTCAGTTTTTGGTCCCAGTCAATGAAAAAAAAAAAGTGTTTAAAGCCCAAACCGCTTTTTCACCCTCTAACCATTTCCAGTCATTAATTCATAACAATTTCTATCTCTCTATTGCAATCAATATGTTCAGAGTGTACTAAAGTCTCCCACTTGAGAAAGTTGCGTGGCAATGAAAGCACTGTGGGCAGAGCAATAGCTGGAGCAGGAGGAGATCGGAGGTGCAGCAGTAACGTGGATCACACAGAGCAGCTGGCCAGATGCAATACGAGTGCAAGGTTAACCGACTTTCCGTCCTTAAACCCTGATGCTGAAAATTGCTTCTGTGCTTGAGAGTTCATGTGCTTTTTATTAATAAATTATATTTGAAGTTACTACACTAGATCAGATCTTTTCTTTTATCGCTGACTGGAGTTTATAGGTCTAATCTCGGCAGAGGATGGCATACGATATGGGGGATCTAGGACATTGTGTGGATTTGTTAATCTATGCGTGTATGCATTGGGATCCGCTGAGTGCGGAAAATTATTCTACTGGTGTTTGGTTTGGAGTTGTTCAGTTTTTCAAGAAATCACATGAAGATGGTGGAGTTTATATATTTTAATGTGGAGGCAAAAACAATGACACACATTTGAATGTATATTCACTCAAGGTTGTTGGTCATTTTTATGTAAATGTTTAGACAACCCTGTAAGACACCTTCCCTTTTGGGCACTTAGCACTGCTTAGATATAGGTTGTTTGCAATATATATTCATCTTCTGTTCCTTTTGGTATAGCACAGCAACTCTATACAGTAGTGAGTAAAGTTGGTTTTTGTATTTTTTTTTTTTTAGGGGGTCACTATGAATCGAGAGTATTGTTCTAATTTTTCTAGATTGTTGTGTTAGCTTTTCCCTTTTAAAGCAAAGCTTAGTTGGTATACATATCTTTACAGATGCAGCAGAAAAATTATTTTGCATACTTGGGACTGGACGTTGGACAATGCTTGCGGTCGGAGTGGCCTCCATCCAACTGTTCACCGATACCACTGGCAAAATAGTAATGCAGCTCACAGGTCCCTCCCTTTTCCTTCCAGTTTACTGCTTTGCACAGGATCAATAAAAAGTACAGATATACACCTCTATCCTAGTTCTAAAAAAGGGTTTAGTGCATAAAGAACTAGGTTTAGTGGAGGGTTTGTAATATTTGCCAAGGACCAAGGTTTAAAGTTCACAGAGGATGCAGTATGGGGTCTTTTGGAATATGATCCATACACCCAGTGCCCTCACCCTTTAGCGTCATAAAAGTGGAATAACCTAACATACATTAAGCAGAATAGCTCAACATACATAATCTGTTGGAAAAATAGTATTTTCTGCACACACTGTTCTCCTTAAACTTCTCGCTGCAAACTGCAGTAGGTGTACGTCGGTACTTTGATGTAGAATACCAGGTTTTTGGGAGCAGATAGCTGCCATAATACAAGTATTTTTAGAAACGGCGGGCGATCCTCTGAGATAAAAGTGGTCTCCGCAGCGGATTGGCCGCAAGATCATTTGACGACAGGAGAGGTGCCTCCGGTCGTCGCTGCAGGTAGCGGCAGAGAGTATCCAATCCTTTCCCCCGAGAGGCCTGAAGTCGAGTGAGGGAAAGATGACCCCCACTCGGCTCCAAAGCATTGGATGACAGAAGCAACAACAAATGTCACTTCCTCCCAACGGCCTTAAAAAGGGGACTTTTTTTTTATTAAACTATTGTTATTGCATTTAAGGGTAAATGCGAGATCTGAGGGCTTTTTGATCCCAGATATCACAATAACCGTTTAAGCCCCGGACCATTTGGCTGACCAAAGACCAGAGGACTTTTTTTTCGATTCGGCACTACGTCGCTTTAACTGACAATTGCGTGGTTGTGTGACGTAGCTCCCAAACAAAAATTTACGTATTTTTTCCCAAAAAGAGAAATTTCTTTTTGTGGTGTTTAATCACCTCAGCGGTTTTTATTTATTGCGCTATAAAAAATATAGCGTGCCAATTTAGAAAAAATGCAATATTTTTTACTTCTTCCTATAATAAATAAATATATATATATATATATAAATAAAACACATTTTTCCTCAGTTTAGGCTGATACATATTCTACATATTTTTGTTAAAATAGGGGATGGTTTTACGGCATTATTATTTTACTAGTAATGGCAGTGATCAGAGATTTTTATCGTAACTGCGACATTATGGCGGACACTTGACAAAGTTGACACCATGAATGTTTACATTCCTTGTAATAGGAATAAAAGTTATCCAAATATTTTTTTTGACAGGACAGTAAAAAATAAAAAGCGCACGCAACATTTGAAGTGCCTGTCCCACCGTGCTCGCATGCACAAGCGAATGCATAAATAAGTTTCGCCCGAATATATAAACAGAATTCAAACCACACGTGAGGTATCACCACGATCGTTGGAGAGCAATAATTTTAGCAAAAGGACTCCAACTCAAAACTGGTAACCTGTAGAAATTTTTAAAAGTCGCCTATGGAAATTTTTAAGGGTTAAAGTTTGTCGCCATTCCACGAGCGGGTGCAATTTTGAAGCATATGTTGGGCATCAATTTTCTCAGCGTAACATTATCTTTTACAATAAAAATGATTTTAACCAAGTTTGAAAAATAAACCTGGTCAAAGGTGCCATCCTGTGCCCTTGTTTTGTCAAGTTTATTAAATGCACTGAATAAAATTGAACATTAAAATACAGAGAAGTCCTCAAAGTGAAACGTATCACATTATAGTTTATAGTAAGGTGACTGGTATGTCAAACTGAATAAAATGCATTTTACTGAAGACAGAGGTCACCATCCTAACAACCAAACTCTGATCTCTAGAAGCAGTATGGAAAGTACTGAAACACAGTGCTAGGTCTGCCACCTCCTTACCTTGTACAATAAGTTCAGCTTGGGCCTGTATGGTTTGGTTTCCATTGTCTGCTGTACATGTATAGATCCCAGCATCCTCCTCTGTCAGATTGCTGATCTGCAGGCTGCCTCCCGCCAACAATGCCAATCTGTCTGAGCTGTAAGTAGTAGACACAGTCAATGGAAGGGCAGAGTCAAAACCATCTAGGCTTGCATTGAAATGAACAATAGTAGCAACAGGACAGAATAAATCTCAGCAGTACTGACCTTCCTAGATCACCAAAAGCCAGGAAAGAATATAGTTGTATGTCAATAAATCTTTATATCACCCCACAGGATTCTAGAGTTATCGTTGAAGAGGTAGCACCATACATACTAGTTATATAGCACAAACACAAAGCAATGCTGTGATTCTAAAAAGGACACCACCGCTTTTATAAGAAAAATCAATTCAACATGATATGAAGTTAAGAAACTGCCTATGTAAACACTTGTAATGGGCACAAAGGAATGAAATTCAAAAGAAAAAAGGAGGAAAAAAAAAAGTCTGGATGTATATAGAAATATGACCAGTTTATAATAAAGCTTCTCAGAAAGTGTAATAGGGGTTCATATTTCTGAGTCTGTATATATGGGGCAGATCTATTTGAATACCACAAACATGTAAATACCTTTGTAGAGCGGTCTTCAGGCTGGTCACGTGACTCTCAGCCGATCTCCAGCAGGAGAGGCTGAGCGACCATGTGACCTCCCCAGCTGATATCAAAGGGCGAGCTTGGCCCCTCCTGCAGTAGCCCTGTATCGGACATTTAAAGCAGCCGCGAGTCACGTGACCGGACTGAAGATCGCTCCAAAAAAGTATTTACATGCCCCTTTTTATAAAAGACTTACACAGTGTGGTATGCCTAGTTCTAATAGAGGGGCTGGCAGTAATTTACCAGTTTGTGTTAAACACTTTATAGTATAAGTTTACTTTTGGAACAGGTTACATGTTGTACTCATCATATATGCCAACTCCCCCCACCCCATCATTTGTCTGCATTTGTCAGCCTATAATATAAAAACAGAAGGTTTTTTTTTCTTTAAAGTGGGCCCAAAAAAATATTTCCTAAAAAAAAAGTATATGACTTTAGGTTTGCAACTTCGAGTAAGGGCCATTCACACCAAAGCAATCTGTTACAGTGTTTTAACGCAATATGCAATAAAGCAGATTATGAATGGGCTGCCAAAAGTAAAAATATGCAGAACAAATTTTTCAAAACACAGCACACCATTGGCCATCTAATGCCAATATTTAAAGACCACATCAGAAAGAAGCTAGTTGGATCTATCCTGTACTATAATAAGAGTCCGCAACCACATGTAAAGCACAAGCGCCAACAATGCCTCACCTCTGATGCACCTGGGATTTTATGACCTACAATCCCCTGTATTTTTCTTCTAAAGTTCACCTTTAAAAAAAATGTTTTACTTGGAAAGCACTGCACCTACGGATCAGCAGACTGTGGGTGCCATTCAGGGCTCCTTCAGACTTCAGTGAATCTGTACCCCATAAAAGCAGACAAATCCACACAGACAGGAATAGACATTGAACTACTAGAGCACTCCACAGCGACATGGTAGTTCATTGAAACTACAAGCTGAGAGCTGCAAAGGCTGTTGGGATTTGTAGTTTTCCCCATTTACAGAACTCTCACTGAATGACATGGTTGGATGGGTGAAACAGTCACTAAGGAGTGTGGCTTTAACATGTTCCAAAAGGTGTAGTTATCCTTTAGGATGCTTTCATTTGAACTTTTTGGAGTGCAAACACAAGCGACACATTGGAATTATAGGAATGAACATTACATGCCACCAATAGGAAATACTTGCTTTTCAAATAGTGATGTCTAAGCTTATTAAAATTTTAACAGGAAGAGGAAGTACACCCTCTTTAAAAAAAAAAAAACCCTGCAAGAAAAAGGAATAATGAGCTAGTATGCATGGCATACTAGCTCATTATGTATTACTTACCCGAGATCAAATTCCCCGCAGGAGTGCTCGTTCCTCTCCTCCAGTGCCGCCATCTTTCCCAAAGTGTCTTCTCGTATTGCCGGAGCTGCGATGACGTCACTCCGGCGCATGCACGACGTAGACATTGGTGCATGTCTTTCGGAAATATCTCCTAAACCGTGTAGGTTTAGGAGATATTTCTTGCACCTACAGGTAAGCCTTAATCTAGGCTTATCTGTAGGTCTAGGTGGTCTGTAAGGGTTTAAAACCACTTTAACCACTTAAGACCCGGACCAAAATGCAGGTAAAGGACCTTGCCCCTTTTTGCGATTCGGCACTGCGTCGTTTTAACCGACAATTGCGCGGTCGTGTGACGTGGCTCCCAAACAAAATTGGCGTCCTTTTTTCCCCACAAATAGAGCTTTCTTTTGGTGGTATTTGATCACCTCTGCAGTTTTTATTTTTTGCGCTATAAGCAAAAATAGAGCCACAATTTTAAAAAAAATGCAATATTTTTTACTTTTTGCTACAATAAAATATCCCCCAAAAATATATAAAAAAACATTTTTTCCCTCAGTTTAGGCCGATACGTATTCTTCTACATATTTTTGGTAAAAAAAAAAAAAAAAAAAAAATCGCAATAAGCGTTTATCGGTGGGTTTTCGCTAAATTTATAGCGTTTACAAAATAAGGGATAGTTTTATTGCATTTTTATAATTTTTTCTTTTTTTTTTTACTACTAATAGCGGCGATCAGCAATTTTTTTACGTGACTGCGACATTATGGCGGACACTTGACAATTTTGGCACATTTTTGGGACAATTGTCATTTTCACAGCAAAAAATGCATTTAAATTGCATTGTTTACTGTGGAAATGAGAGTTGCAGTTTGGGAGTTAACCACAGGGGGCGCTGTGACTGAGTGTTCCCTGTGTGTGTGTTTACAACTGTAGGGGGGGTGTGGCTGTAGGTGTGACGTCATCGATCGCGTCCCCCTATAACAGGGATGACGCGATCGATGCTGCGGCCACAGAGAAGCACGGCTCTCCCCATTCTTCAGCTCCAGGGACGGATCGCCGCACTCAGGTCCACGAGTCCCGCGGTCCTGGAGCTTTGGACCGGGTCACAGGCGCGCGCCTGTGACCCACGGCTGGGTACTAAAATCAACGTATATATACGTTGATGTGCCCAGCCGTGCCATTCTGCCGACGTAAATGTGCAGTAGGCGGTCCTTAAGTGGTTAAAGTATGGTTGAAGTGCACTCACTAGCATAGGTTTGTGCATATAGCGGCCATGCTGTTTTTTTTTTTTTGTTTTTTTTTTAACACCTATAACATATGTACAACATGTTCATTTCACCAAGCATGTAATGGCAGGTGCTCTTTTTAATGCAGCCAATGTGTTTACTCAGAGTCCCTATGCTTTTTAACCTTTTTCATTGTGCCGATGTCTCCGTTTTGCATTTCTATATTTTAATTTTTGTAGTCTACACTAACCTATTATATTTCGTTTTTTTCAGGACAAGTAGAGCTCCAATTTGGTAGCAAAATTAGATGCACTTTTTTTAATTTTTTTTACGAAACACATCCTACAACCCATTTAGACAGGAGCAATTGAACCTAACAGAATAGAATGTCTGTGGCATGTGACAGGAAACTGAAGCACCAAGAGGAAAGCCATGCAAGCACAGTGAGAACTTGCAAACTCAATGCATATAGCATTCTGGCTGCGATTCAAACTGAAGAACCCACTGACATGCCAACCACTTAGCCACTGTACTTGAGTCTGTTTAAACAGGTGTTTTTTTCATTTATTAGGATTACAGGCAAATACCAGTACTCGGTGTTTAAAGTAGAGCTAGGGGCATCATTTCATTTTGAATAGAATAAGGGAAGCGTATAACATCCGTAACATTTATTTTTGCCATCTGCATCCCATTTGGGGGGGGGGGGGGGGGTATAGCCCTTCACTCTCTGTTAAATAGCCAAACCTGGAAGTGAGGGAAAAAAATCACTAAAAGTTAAGGAATCTCTGGCTGTCCTCAAGATCACCAGAACTAGTGTCCCCACTGGAAAATATTCTTAATATTCAGATTCTGGGGACTACGCAAAACTTTGATTTTCTTTTACTTTTGGTTAGGATCGTAAACTAGACTATTAGAGAGCGTAAAGCTCCCCCACAGGGACACAGCAATAAAAAATAAAAAAATCTTTTTTTTTTATACATTTTGCATTTAGTTCTACTGTAAGGAACACCAAGTATGATTGAAGTCTCAACACCATTCCCCCTCTCCTTTCCATGAGAAACCGAAATCCACAGACTTCAGAATGTGTTCATATACTCTGAAATGTCTTTTGGGTTCCTTGTCACTTCTCATCGGAGTGAAAGCAGCCACTGTTCGGGCCAACAAAGCTCGGCTTGCTTCCATCGACTTTTCAAATGCAGGATGTCAGGTGGGGCTGACAGGGCCACCCACAAAGTAAATTTTGGTTGGTTCACCAAACAGCTTTCACTTTATGAAGATCAGATTATTACGAGACGAATAACTTGTGATTTTTTGGCCGAAGAACTTTGCCTATTGTGGCTGATTTAATCATCAATCGTGTAGCTCAATTCTAAATGTTTTGTGGAATGAAGAACTACATTTTTACAAGTGAGGTACATATGCTTGTGGACAATCCTAAACATTTAATTACCTGTCAAAAACGATTTCTTCCTGTTTGTGGCTCCAGCGTATGTTGGGGGTTGGGAACCCAGACACCACACAGGGAAGCAGTACCGTTTGTCCTGCAACACTCGTAACGGAGAAAGGCTGGCGCAGAAATACCAGAGAGCGATACTCTCCCATTTCTAAAATAAAATAAAAAACGGTTCAACAAAAAGGTTTAAGCAATGGCAAAAATGTCAATCCCATTTTCCTCGCAATTACAAAGAGTCTGCCAACGTCAGACATGGACTCTACTAAACAGCCATAACGTTCAATTACAAAGTAATGTTATAGTCTGCTATAATGTGAAAGCAAAACACTCCATAGCAGGGATACTGCCACAAGAAGAAAGAGATTGGCGCTACATTGTAGGAGGTAAAAAGTTTTTCCCCATGTCAGAGCATTGGCACCAGCATTTTGACGTTCTATTGTGTGCGTGGGGGTTGTGACGCTAAAAAAACATCTGCACCCTAAACACAACTGAGCATTCACTGCAGTAGTGGATTTTTTACTGAGATTTATACATTTTACATGAATATCGAAGTGTATAAAGGAAAAGGGGACTTCACAAATAAACAGTACCTATGACAAGGTATTTCAGAAATTGTACATCAAAAGAGGTGCAAATCTCTAATGAATTCATATACATCAAGTCAGTAAGCAAAGCTAGGATCAATGACAAATGTATTAAATAAAGTGAAACAAAATGAACCTTAAAATCTGTCTCAGGTTATACTACTCTGATTGTTAGGCCTCTTGCACACGATACTCCTATTTGAACATCAGAAATGTGTTTACACACAGCTCTCCCCGTTCTTCAGCTCCGGGGACCGATCGCGGGACTCCAGCGGCGCACCCTCGGCTGGGCAATTAAAGAGGACGTACCTCTACGTGCTTGAGCTCAGCCGTGCTATTCTGCCGACGTATATGTGCAGGAGGCGGTCCTTAAGTGGTTAAGCAAACATTTCCTGAATTTGGCCAACAACCGTGAAACTCCTATATCAGATGAAAACATTTGCACGCCTGTAAAGATCACATAAAGATTTTACCTTGCACTACTTTAATCTCGGCCTCTTCACTGTATTTGAGAGATGCTCCACTGCCCACTTCACACCGATACAGACCAGCATCACTCTCATTGGCATTGCTGATAACCAAGCTGCCATTAGACAGCAATGAAGTTCGGTCATCCAATTCTCGTAAAGACCTGTCCTGCTCCCAGTGAACAAATGACACTAGTTCTGGGCTTACATCACAGCTCAATACAAAACTATCCCCAATGTACACAGAAGATGCTTCAGGCTGGCTCGAAAATCGGGGGAGACCTGCAACAACAATGTACAAAACAGTCATCAAGGCGAGACATTAACATACATACAAAAAACTGATTAAAGCAATTAAAACTAAATTACAATGAAAAACATCTGGACACCACCAATGTGTTTTTAAAGGGGTTGTAAAGGTTTGTTTTTTATTTTCTAAATAGGTTCCTTTAAGCTAGTGCATTGTTGGTTCACTTATCTTTTCTTTCGATTTCCCTTCTAAATGTTTTTTTTTTTGTCTGAATTTCTCACTTCCGGTTTCTCCTCAGTAAGCTTTCCCCCATCATCCGAGCCGTTCTGGCTGGGGGCTAGTCAGCCATAACAGCTTACTGAGGAGGAACAGAAAGTGAGAAATTCAGACAAGGAAAAAAATACATTTAGAAGGGAAATCGAAGGGAAATGTAAGTGAACCAACAAATGCACTAGCATAAAGGAACCTATTTATAAAATAAAAAACAAACCTTCACAGACCCTTTAAAGGAGTTTTAAAGGAAAACAAATGTTGGCCTAAAATTAAGGTCTGCAAGGTAGACAGACAGAATAGTGTAATGATTCTGTTAACAAACGAGTAAATATCTATTAAATTCCTTCATCTATATCACCTCTGGCATTCTTGTTTCTGTTCTCTTATTCACTTCCTGGTTTGCATCACTTGTTCATGTAAGAACTATATTTCCCAGTATGCTTTGCGGCACGCCCAGTAATTCACACCTCCTTAAAGTCTCTAACACGTAGAGAGCGTCCTGCCGCCCAGGTGTAGTTCCCAGGAGGGGGTGAGCGCGTTACTGACCACCGCAGTAAAGTCTCCCTTCACGGTGGTCAGTAAAATCAGACAAGCGGGAAGTAAACAGAACAGAGAAGAAATGGAGCAACTTCTGAGCAAAAAAAAAAACGAACAATGAGAAAGTAAAATGAGGAATGTCTGCAAGTAAAGGATGCTTATTATGAAAAACATTTTTTTCCTTTACAACCCCCTTTAAGGCATTCTTGATCATTTTTCTTCGGCGAAAAAATGACCCCCCCACCAAAAAAAAAAACACACCCACGCGCACACACGATCTACTCCCTAGGCTCAAGTTTTTTCCAGACTACACCAAATTATATATCAGACAGGAGGCTCATATCTTATGCATTATTCTTGCTTTAATAATGCTCATAGCAGAAAATTCAGTAGTCCATTTAATGTAACTGAAAAAAAAAAAAAAAACTACAACTCCCAGCAGTCCCTGGGCCACAATAGCCCCTCCTAGACTGTAGCCCGTATATAAGGGACTGCCCACGGTGAATCGTCCTCTTTCTTTCTGCTCATGGCAGAGCATTACAGATAAGTGTTATTCCATGGTTTCTTGGTATCCTTATATTCCTTTTCTGTAGATATATGCTTATGACTCCTTAGGTTTATAGTGATATCTGTGGGAAGATAGGGGGATTTCCTTCCTAATATCTTCCCGGTTTTGCCATATATATATATATATATATATATATATATATATATATATATATATATATATATATATATATTATATATATATATATATATATATATATAATATATATATCATCAGGGAGGCGCTTCGGGCGTCCTCCAAATAGAGTTCAGAGGGACATAGTCTCGCGAGACTTCGCCCCCTGAATCTCGGACTTTCCTTCCCACAGCTGTGCCATTACAGCGCTAGCGGTGAGGAGGAAAGGAGCCTGTCCCCGGTACCTACTTAGGTCTAACAACCCATGATATATTAGGTACCTACTACTTTAGGTTACTGCCTAGGTTTTACAGATGCCTATAATCCTTCGTTAGTTTTCCCTCTTATTTAAGCGGAATTTATTCCGGCTTGAGGGATTAGATTGCATCACAGCAGAGCAATCTTGTACATTCTATTGCCCAACATTACTACATGGCTGAGGAACCCACATCTGTCCCCCCCAGTGGGGAGGATTTTTCATTGGACTCTGCTCAATTCATGACAGCAAACCAGATCCAGGACCTAATTAACAGGTCGGTCCAGACGGCTCTGGCCTCGACCATCCCGCCTTCAGGGTCGCAACTAGCGATACCCAAGCTGTCAGCCCCACCACTTTAGAGTGGCGAACCGCCATTCAAAAAAGGGAAAGCTTCTCAAAAACGGAAACATTTAATGGCAGCACCCGACTCCCCGACAGGGGAAGCAAACAACATGATTCAGGCAGTTCCTTCCTCGGTCTGCCAACCCCAGCATCCACCAGACTTCCGATCGACCCCTGGGCCTCAGGGAGTTAGAGGAAAAAGAGGCATAGGTCCCCAAAAAGGACAAAACCTGATTCATATATAGATTCCTCTGACAAGGATTCATCGGGTAATTATGATGACAATGAGTCTGATGGTTACGAATCTGATGCTATTAATATGGATGCTGGGGATACGGCGTTTGACTCCAACGCCACCCCTGCTACGCAGGGTGAGATGATCCTAGACGCCCTAGGAGAACCATTTTTTCATCCCGACGCCATCTCCCACCCAAGATCAGGTGAATGGTCACCTCTCCCGCATGTCTCCCAGTACGTAGAGCTTTGGGCCAGAAAGTCCTTAGACAGGACCGCCCGTAATAAGCTGCGGGCTGAATGTCCTAGGCCCTTTATTCCCAACAAGGTGGTGGCCACACCAGAGGTGGACCCTATTCTAGCCAAATACCTGGCAAAATCAAGCAAACTTCCCAAAAAAGGGATAGAGCGCTCTTTCAGGACTATCCAAGTGCGTATCCTAGATTTGATGGGCCCTCTCACCAAAATTCTAAATCTATTCGAGCAGGCGGCCGCATCAGAGCAGCCAGTCGACTTAGCTCAACTACGCGGGTGGGCCCAGAGGGCTATATGCCTAGCAGGCACCGCTAACACTACCTGCTCGGTGGAGAGGCGCCGCTCCATTCTCATGCGGCTAGATCCCCAACTTTCCCACCTGGCCGAAACCGAACCCGGTCCAGCGGCGGTTGGCATTCTGTTTGGGGACAATCCATTTAAAGATATAAACCGGTTCGTCGGCCTGTTTACAGGATTAGACAAGGCCCAAACCTCTCTAAAAAAAGTCTGGTTCAAATAAAAATGTTCCCAAGGCTGGCAGAGGTAGAGGCCGATCTGCCGGCCGCAATTCTTCCTATAGGCCACAGGGCAGACCAGCTGTCCACTACCAGTACCAACAGGCTCCTCCTTCCTACACCGTCCCAGTGGCGCAACCAGCGCCTTTCTTTCCACCCCGGGGCAGACCCTGGCGCGGACGTGGCGGACACGGCTACCCCCGTTCCCGCCCTCCTACCGGTGAGTATAATTCACATGCCACAATCACACATACCAGTGGGGGGATGCCTGATGTATTTTATCCACGCTTGGTCTGCGATTACGGCAGAAGCGTGGATCTTACAGACAGTCTCAGGTTTTCAAATAGAACTCCTCTCACCACCGGTCCTAGACATAATACCTCCTTTTATCAGGTTTGCAGACCAAAACGTTGTTCTCAGACAACGAAATGACGGAACTCAGGTCCAAACATGCGATACTAGAAGCCGAAAAAACTCTTCCCCAGGGTTCATAAGCAACCTCTTCCTAGTGAAGAAAAAAGGGGGCGGCTACCGTCCGTGATAAACCTCCGGGACCTAAATCAACATTTAAGTTAGACACTTCAAGATGGAGGGTATTCACTTTCTCCGAGATTTCTTGCAACCGGGAGACGATCCACCCGGAGTCACAACACCTGCTCCGTTTCCTATGGAAGGGCCGAAGGTGGCAATTTACTTGCCTCCTATTCGGCCTGTCGTCCGCCCCGTGGCGTTTCACCAAACTGATGAAACCGGTGGTGGCGTCATTAAGGAGCAGAGGGGTACATCTGATCATTTATTTGGACAACCTCCTCATCATGGCCTCCAAAGCCTTAGCCTCCCTCCACATGTCGTGGACGGTCTCACTACTACAGAACCTAGGGTTCTTGGTCAACCTAGAGAAGTCGGTTCTGGTCCCGGCCCAAGAGATGGAGTTCTTGGACTTCTTGGTAGACACCAATCGAGCCGTTCTCCGCCTCCCAATAGCCAAACTAGCCCTGAAATCAGGGCTGTTCTACGCATGGGTTCCTTGTCCTTAAGGGTTCTGGCCCGTCTGGTGGGGCTTCTAGCGGCCTCCATCCAGGCTATCTTCCCGGCCCCTCTTCACTACAGGGCCCTTCAGAGGCTCAAGATCATGCATCTACGCCAGGGCCTCAGATACGAGGACGAGGTCCCCCTCTGTCCAGAGGCTGTGGAGGAACTACATTGGTAGCTTCGTCATGCCGTCGAATGGAACGGCAAAGCCATTTTCAACTCCAGCCCGGACGTCATCATAGAGTCGGACGCGAGTCGTCTCGGCTGGGGCGCTTGGTGCGGGGAAGCTTCCACAGGAGGAACGTGGTCCACCTCCGAAGCAGATCTGCATATCAATGCATTAGAACTTCTGGCGGCATATTTTGCCGTCAAGAGCTTCATACCACAAGCCTCCAATTGTTGTGTGTTGTTCCAAATGGACAACGTGGCAGCGGTTCAGTACGTCAACTGCCTACAGGCATACGAATCGAAGACGGCTGACCTGCGCTCACCGAATTTTTCCCAACTTCTCGTTTCTTATGTCAGACCTCATCACCCTACACCCTACACTAGCGCGAAGGGTGCGTTCCGCTATGGAGATGGCGGGCATAGACATCTCCCTGTTTGGAGCTCACTCATCCAGGGGCGCTATAGCTACTAAAATAGTCACCTCAGGAGGCTCCCTTTCTGACTTAATGGCGGCCGATTGGTCTTCTGAGACCACCTTTCGCCATTTTTACTTCAGACCGGAGGACCACGTCTCCATGTCAGTTTTATGATGTTATGTCTGGATTATTGTATTATGATAGCACTGCTGTTAGCTTTGAACTTGCATAAGATATGAGCCTCCTGTCTGATATATAAATCGAGAGTTTCCTAGCTTGTGATGGAAAATATTAGTTATATGAAGACAGGAGGCGAGTATCTTCCCTCCCTACCCAACCCTGTTACGATTCTGGTTTCTTTCAGGATATTGAACACTCTGACCGTTGTCCTGAAGGCGGATGATCTGTCGGTTGCAGATGGTTGGGTTCTCTACAGTCCCCGTTGGGATGAAGTTGGGCCATAGTTGGCCATGTTTCCTTGATGTTACCTCCAGAATCAAATCGAAAGTTGCGGACTGGGTAATTGGTCGTATAATCTCGTGCAACAGTGGAGATGTCGGTGTGGAGTTAGTGTTCCTGGGCGATGCTGTTTCGCATAAAGAAAAAGAGGACGATTCACCGTGGGCAGTCCCTTATATACGGGCTACAGTCTAGGAGGGGCTATTGTGGCCCAGGGACTGCTGGGAGTTGTAGTTTTGAAGTTTTTTTTTTCAGTTACATTAAATGGACTACTGAATTTTCTGCTATGAGCATTATTAAAGAAAGAATAATGCATAAGATACTCGCCTCCTGTCTTCATATAACTAATATTTTCTGTCACAAGCTAGGAAAATCTCAATTTTTCCTCCATGATTTTTGTATTTTGCTACAATAATTTTTCCCCTCTATCCTTACAAGACATCCAGGACCAGCTCCTTGAAAAACACCACCACAGCATGACGATGGCACCACTGTACTTCATGGTTTGGATTAAATTTTTATGTGCAATGTCTGCTTTTAAGGGTAAAAAGCTAAATTTACATCTCATCGAGGTATAGGGACGCCTTTAACTTCCCAGGTGCCTTCTGGCAAACTGTAAGCAAGATGTCATGTGCGATTTAGTTACTAGTGGCTTTCTTTTTTCATTCTCCTTCCCATAAAGTTGTGACTGCAAACAATTATTTTCCAAGTGCATCACCAAAGCCTCTCCAGTTGCAGCTACTGAGACCTGGAGACCTCTATTGTGGACATAACAGGTCTCTTGGTGGCCTCTCAGTTTCACCTTCTAGCTCTCTGTTTTTCAGACTACAACTCTGCCATTCTCTAATGCGTAATAATTGGTACATATACCCCGATGTGCAGTTAAAACCATTTGTAAATTTCCATTTATCCTACACATTATTAGAGCTTTCCAGTTACTGTTGTGTGTTCTTTTGCCTTGATGCCCATTATACCAATTCACTGGAAGAGGAGATATGTGATATTCACGCTACAATCATTTGAAATCCTTGATTATACACAAGTATCTCTAACCAATTTTGTGACCTATTGGCTGCACCAATGATTATTTAAAGGGAGTGCATATTTCAACAGTCAGTTACTGCGTGTTTTTGTGCATAGTAAATAATTTACAGAGATCCAATTTTACTTTGCCATTAAAGAGTATGCGTTGTGGGCCCGTAACTCAATGCCATATGCAATATGGATTGGATAGTCTCCTGGGAAAGTGGCAAATCAGACACCTTTCAACTGACCTGGACAATCTGGTTGTGCTTCAGATATTCTTTTGAGTTTTCCACTTGTATGTATAACTTTCCTGGAGCTGGACATGGTACCCCCTCCATTTGCCAACATTGAGTGGTCCCTGACTGGGTGACTGGTCCTTAAAAGGGGTTTTTCACCTCCAACCTTCTGTGCTGCAGCAGCCCCAAGCCCCCCCCCCCCCCCCCCTTTGTTACCTGAACCCGATCGTTCCAGCGAAGAGAACCAGCCTAGCAGCTCCAGCCACTCTCTCCTCATTGGATAGATTGATATCAGCAGGAGCCATTGGCTGCTGTCAATCAAATCCAGTGACACGCGAGTAGGGGTGGGGCCAAGTCCTGCTGTCTGGGTCAGTGGACGCAGCAGGACTTGTGAGCATGTCCTCAATGAGAAGGAGGAGACAGGAGTGCTAATGGGGCCCCTCCCTAGAAGAGGAGGTTTAGGGCTGCTCTGTGCAAAACCCTTGCACAGAGCAGGCAAGTATAACTTTTTTTTTTTTAAAAACAAAGTGAACCTTAACAATAAAGTATCCCCATTAACTTTTCCAAAATCCCCCTTCCCGTGGCTAAATCAACTAACTTCACCCAACTTTAGTGTATATTCTATGGTTCTATACTACCTTTATTTTTCAACTCAAGACGGCCTTTCCTCTATTAATTACATACTTCCATGATTGTTTCTGGGACACCTATTTGTAGCAATGAAAGCAATTTGATGTACTTTATGCTTAATCTATTTTATTATGTTTTCAAAAAGAGCATGTTTGTTATTAGGTGTAACAAAAAAAATAACACACCCTCTAAAGTTTTTTTTTACTGTTCCAGCACAGGAGATTAACCACAAAATATATTATATATTTACACACACACACACACACACACACTAAAGGATAAGTGCTACTAAAAGGATAAGTTCACCTTTTGTAGCACGATACACCTATATACAGGGTGTAATATGCAACATGTTTTGAATGAACCGACACCCACTCTGACAGCTAGTGGGAATCCTCTTCTCTTTGTGGCGGTTGGCTTGTAGTTTCTAATTTACTACCATGGCGCTTATTGAGTCTTCCTGTCCGATTGTACGGGCACACAATTACACCAACAGGTCTGCAGGAGACCTGCATGGCACCAGCAATCTGCTGGTGCCATGCTTTAGTTCAGTGGTCTCCAAACTGCGGCCCGGGGGCCAAATGTGGCACTTTTCTTTACTTTATCTGGCCCTCTGAACATTATTCCTCCCACTGATACAAGACACTATTCTACCATCTGACACCAAAAATGGGGCAACATTTCTCCCATTGACACCAATAATGGGGCACTACCCCCCCCCCCATACGAAATGTGGCAATGTTTGCTTCCACTGATGCCAGGAAAATGTTCACTCCCGCTGGCCACAATCCGGCCCTCCTAAAGTCTAACGGACAATAAACCGGCCCTTTGTTTAAAAAGTTTGGAGACCCCTGCTTTTAGTTGATCCAGAAACGAAAAATAAAACTAATTATATTTTTTTTACCTGCGATAAAAATTTGTATTTGTGTATTTGCATGCTGCATATAAGGACCCCTGTTCTCTGTGTAGAAGCAGTGGTGTCTCAGCAGAGATCCCACAAACCCAGCTGAGTCCAAATCGGAGCTCTCCAATAAGAGAAGTTTTCACACTGCCAACAATAGAGCTACAGGTTGTCTAACCTATGTAGAGAAACCACTGCTTCCACAGAGTAAGGCCCCTTTCACATAGGTGGACTTGACCGTGCACCTCTATGGAGCGATTATGTCCGCTGTGACCCGCTCCGAATCCACTAAAGTGTGACGGATAGAAACCCTTCCATCTGTCTGGCCGATAGGGTGAAAACAGACTCTATGGTCCATCTTCATCCGATCTCCCATAGAGCAGAGTGGAGCTCTGACAGGTCAGTCTCTGCACAGTGTGCAGAGACCGACCTGTCACCTGCCTGCTCAGCGGGGAAGTGGAGCCCGTACAGAGACACGTCTATGTGAAAGGGGCCCAAGGATCCTACACTGAAGAATGTTGGCAGGAAACAGGCATTTCTGTGGCTGCTTTCCAAAGAAAATTTAAAAAAAAGGGATATTCAAGACTACTCTACTTTTTTTTAAAGCAAACATACCAATACTTACTCGGAGCAATGGTTTTGAACAGAGCAGCCCGGATCTTCCTATTCTAGGGTCCCATGCCCCTGGTCCCTCCCACCTGTCAGGAGCCTCCAAAGCAAGAAACTCCTGAGCTGTGGCTCTATGTGTCCATTTACACACAGAGCTGCAGGTCGACCCACACCCTCCATGTCCAATGGACAGCAACTGTCAAAAGCCAATCAGGGGGCTCTGCCTGCTGGCTGGGATAAGGAACATGAGCGATATATACAATTCTCTTAACCTACTCCTGGGGGAAAAAAATAAAAATATTTAATATGTCTAAAAAAAAAAAAAGTTTCATTTCTAGCCCTAGCTTGAAGTTCCTCTTTAAAGCATATTTAGACTCCAAAAAAATTTAATTATTGCAAAATACCGGTCCTTAGATTAAGGCCAAGAACATTTTTGGCAAGTACAAAAAAATCCTGTTAATCTTGCCAGAAATGGAGCCCTTGTCACTTGTTGTTAGCTGAAAAGAAAGCACAAACGTCCTTACTCTTATTGTATGAACTACTAGCTCAGTCAATCCACCTTGTAATAGAGATGAAGACAGACATGTATGAATTCCACAGTGACAACCATGGCTCGCTCAACAGATACAAAAGAGCGAGCATAGCCACTTCGGCACAGGAAATGTGTCATTCACAAGATTATCCAGGTAAAAAAAAGAAAAAGAAAAAGCCTGAAAAACAAAAGTCACCACGTCTAAAAAAGGACTTCATCTGAAAGAGTCATAGCCAGAAGAGTGTGCATGATTTAGAATTCAAAAACCGATTTTACTCTACACTTATTTAAAATGTAATCTTAAATTCTTAAAATTAATCTCCATTGTAGCTGTAGGTGGGTTTGGGACATTTGCATAAAAGAACTAAATGTTTTCTAAAGCATGTGGCTCCAACCTTTTTAATAGCCATAATGCATACCTGCAGCACATTCTCATCCATGTGTTAATATGCTAGATAGGTATTTGCCTGTTTAGAATACAATACATGAACTTAATGCCTTCCCATGCGTCCAATTAGACTGGCCGCTCATCCAGTGTTGCCATTTTTATGTTTTATGTAGTATTCCCTATATTGCATTAACTACATTCCATTTCCCAGTGGAACTACATAAGAATGGGAAAAACAAAAAGGAAAGGGAACAGTAAGCTGTGAAGAATGGAATTAAATTAATAATAAGAGAAAGGAGGATGATGCAGAAAGAAGTCAGTGACAGCCGTAGATAGAGGGGTAGTACTGGGTGTGAATGTGCCGTCTCTTCAGTCACTTGCTGCTGTAACCCTTCACCTTGCACAGCCCATACAATACAATTAGTGACACCAACACGTCTTGTCAGAGATCAATGTTCTGTTCATTAAGAGCCTGCAGGCAATGTATCCTCAGCCTCCCCCTCCTGCGTCTCAACTCACAATGAATCACTCAGCAGCACTGTCACAATCTTCCATCGATCGTACCAAGCTGTGGATAATCTTGTACTGACCAATAAAGAAAAGGGAACAGTGTCGTTTTCCAACAACTTTATTATTTAACTTCCTAAAGGCCTTGTACCTCTATACTTTAATCCATACGTCTTTCTTTACAAAATCCTTATACAAACTGAATTGGACAAAAAGCAATACATAAGGCTTTTCTTAGAACTCAAGTATACGTATTTTACTCTCTATAATACAGTATAAATGTAGTACACAAGTAAAAAAAATTATATATATATATATCTGGCTGCACGATTAATCGTCAAGAATTGCCATCGCAATTTTTTTTCCCATTGCGATCTTGGCAAAGGGTTTCCCGATGTTCGGTATGCAGAGAATTTTCTCTCTGCTCTCAGCTGTCAAAAGTCTTGGCAGTCTGACAAGTTTTAAAACAGTTTCAGTGCAACGTTAAGGGCCCTTTCACGCAAGGAACCGTTCAGGTCCACCCGTCAGTTTTTTAGGTGGACCTTAACGGGCGCTCCGTGCTCCTCTATGGAGCCACGGATGTCAGCGGTAACATCCGACCCGCCAGTAAGGGACGGAGGAAAACCCTACTTTTCCCATCCGTGTGGCGGATCGGACTGGAGGACAATGGACTCTATGGTCCGTTGTCATCTGATCCCCCATAGGGGAGAGCGGTGCTCCGACAGGTCGGTCCTTGCACAGTGTGCAAAGACAGACCTTTTAACTGCTTGCTCAGCAGGGATCAACGGAGCAATCCCCATTGAACAAAGCGGAGCCCGCACACGGACAGCTCCATGTGAAAGGACCCCAAGTCTAAACATTGTATCAATTTGTCTTTTACATCGAAGGAAGAGACTTCAGTATGTAAATTAGGAACGTTTAACCACTTAAACACCAAACCTTTTTCGGACAGTTGTCTTCAAAGTAAAAATCTTTTTTTTTGCTACAAAATTACTTGGAACTTTCAAACATATATATTTTTTTTAAGCAGAGACCCTAGAAAATAAAATGGTGGTTGTTGCAATATTTTATGTCGCACTGTATTTGCACAGTGGTCTTTCAAATATTTTTATTTTACTTTAATGAATTAAAAAAAAAATGTGAAAGATTTTACGCCGCAAGAATCATGATTTTTTGCTTAGAATAAAAATCCTGATTCTCATTTAGCCCAGAAACGTGCAACAAAAAATAAATACAAAATAAAAGTACACATTTTCTTTTGTAATGAGTTTATAATTAATAGATACTAGAAAATAAAAAAAAATTAAAATGAAAGAAAAATGCAGTATTGTGGTAAACCGTAAAGGACGATGCCAATAAATCCTTATGTAAAAGTGGCGTACTCCTTTGCACCTTTGAGTTGAGCCCAATTCTACGTGCACCATATTGTTAGACACAAAAGAATTTCTGAAAAAGGCGCTTTTCAGGTGATCACGATTAAAAAAAAATGTTTTATCAAATGTATGTTATTTGAACAAAGTCAGGTTCAAAAATACCGTCTACCTTTCACCAATCCTTTCAGTAAAATCTTTTGAAGTCAGAACAAAATGTATCGCTTGAATTGACAGGGAAATCAATTATATGGCAGACGCCATTATGGGCAAGTAGTACATAAATAACAAAAATTGATATAGAATTATTAGGGAATATATGAACAAATGGTGAAGGATTGGTTGACTTTTTGACATGACTTTGGACAAAATTATTTTTACTTGTCACCAGAAAAAGTCCCTTTCAGAGAAAAGAGAAAAAATAAATAAAAAGAAAACACAACCGTCTCCTTGGAAATTCAAATTTTCAAAAGAGAGCAGAACGTTACCAGATTCATAGAGCTAAGCAAACATTCCTTTAGCAAATCAATCTAAAATGTAAGATCCAGACAAACCATATCTGCATTACCTGCTTTTTGGTCTAGGGATTGGAGCGGCCTACGATGCCCATAGACATAAATATGACAGCTGGATTGTAGGTTGTTTATTGGATTTTAAATAGAGAAGGCCTTCAATTCAATACTGTATTGATCACACCAACACTGGTAGTTCTCATCCCCAGAATTGCGTGGTACCGTACAAAAAGCTGAAGAATAGGACTTTAAAGGGATTGTAACCCTCAAGGTTTTTCACCTTAATGCATTCCATACAGCAGACTGAAAAAACCTTCTGTTCTGCAGCTGCTCACAGAGACCCCCCCCCCCCCCTCCGTTTTCTTACCTGAACATGATTGCTTCAGCGATGAGCACGAGCCGAGCTGCTGTCTATCCTCATTGGATAGACTGATAGCAGCAGAAGCCATCGGCAGGTGCCCCTCATAGAAAGCTGCTGTCCGTGGGGGCACCCAATGAGGAGGAGGAGCCAGGAGTACCACAGGGAAACAAACCCAGAAGAGGATTGGGGCCGATCTGGGTGGAACAGGTTTTATAATTTTTTAAACAAAAACAAACCTTTACAATCACTAACCACTTCCTGGTCATACAACTTTGTACGGCCGCAGTGTGGATGCCAATTGCAGGGAGGCAGCGAAGTCCGCCAGGCACCCGGGATCGGCGGTTACAGAGACAAGGACTTGGATCTGTGTGTATAAAACACACAGATCCACGTCCTGTCAGGGAGAAAGGAGACCGATCTGTGTCCCTTGTACATAGGGACACAGATCAGTCACCTCCCCCAGTCACCCCCCCTTCCCCCACAGTTAGAAACACACTAGGCAGGGTACACATTAAACCCTTTCCTCACCCCCTAGTGTTAACCAATTCTCTGCCAGTCACATTTATACAGTAATTAGTGCATATTTATAGCACGGATCGCAGTATAAATGTAAATGGTGCCAAAATTTGTCAAAAGTGTCCGATGTGTGCGCCATAATGTCGCATTTCCAATATAAAAAAAACGCAGATTGCCTCCATTACTAGTAAAAAAAAAAAAATTCTGTCACCTATTTCGTAGGCGCTATAACTTTTGCGCATACCAGTCGCTTATTGTGATTTTATTCCAAAAATATGTAGAATACGTATCAGCCTAAACTGAGATTTTTTTTTAAATTGGGCTATTATAGCAACAAGTAAAAAATATCTTTTTGTTTATAGCGCAAAAAATAAAATGCAGAGGTGATCAAATACCACCAAAAGAAAGCTCTACTTGTGTGTGTGTGTGTGTGTGGGGGGGGGGGGGGGACATACATTTTGTTTGGGAGCCACGTCGCACGAACGCGCAATTGTCAGTTAAAGCGACGCAGTGCCGGAAGCAGAAATTTCACCTGGGCAGGAGGGGGGTATATGTGCCCAGTAAGCAGTTGAATATACCTTACCAGTGTTCTACAAAGCTAAACACCACAATATTACATACAAATATTGTAAAAAAAAAATAAAAAATCAGTAGAATACTACACTACGTGTCACAATAACATTCTGGACAAAAGCTTTTTGACGTCCATGTCTTGCAGTTTTGTACCGCTTCTTTAGGACATTGGTTTGAAGCAGTTTATTTTCAGATGGAATATAGTTTTTCTTACGTAAACATATGTGAAACGTGATGTACAAAATAAAAATTTAGTAGAAAAATACAGCTATAAAATGGAAATTTGTATGTACTATTGTGTTAAAAGGGGTTGTAAAGGTTCTGCTATTGAGAAAAAAAAAAAAACCACACAAATAGGTCATACTTCCCTCCACTGTGCAGTTTGTTTTGCAGAGTGGCCCAGCTCGTTCTCTTCTAGGGTCCCACGCCAGCTCTCGCAGCTCCTCCCCGCAAGAGCCAACCCCCTCTGAGAAGCTCTTTCCCAAGGGGGTTAGCTTGCGGGCGGACTCCTGTGCCATGCAAAAGCCGTCCAATTGTATAACTCTGCCCCGCCCCTCGGTGGACGCATCATTGGATGTGATTGACAGCAGTGGGAGCCAATGGCTGCACTGCTATCATTCATTCAATGAAGAGTCGACAAGACCTGGGGGAAAGTAACGCGGGATCACGCCCACGGAGATTCGGGCTCAGGTAAGTAAAACGGGGGCTGGGGGGGGCGGTGACTGCAAGGTGTTTTTTCAACTTAATGCATAGGATGCATGAAGGTCAAAAAACACAAAGGTTTACAACCATTTTAAGCTTTTTATAACACTGGTAAGTAGGGCTAAAAAAAAAAAAAAAAAAAAAAAAGTTGGTCAGCCGATTAGTTGGCCTACAAATAGAACGCATTATTTGTTTACATATCAGGAAATACAGTGAAGCACTCATACAGCTCAGTACATCATCCATAGGGCCTCAGCCTTTAGTACTACTTTACTATAGAAAGATACCAGTAGTTCTACCCACCCCTCATATAGCTTTATGTCTGACTCCAAACTTAATATACCCTGTATATCTGACTTCTGGGTATTATTATATTGTATAGATTACAAGTAAAACAGCAGTTCTAATGTGTTTTTTTTACTGCCATCTCCTTCCCTCGAATTAGAAAATTATATTATAATATTATGTTTGGGGGTCGTCGCAATACTTTGTCGCACCGAATTCGCGCAGCGGTCTTACAAGCGCACTTTTTATTTAAAAAACAGTAAAAGTTAGCACATATAATGTTACTCTGAGTAAATTGATACCCAACATGTCACGCTTCAAAATTGCGTCCGCTCGTGGAATGGCGACAAACTTTCACCCTTTAAAATCTCCATAGACAACATTTAAAAAATTCTACAGGTTGCATGTTTTGAGGTACAGAGGAGATCTAGGGCTAAAATTATTGCTCTCGCTCTACCAATCGCGGCAATGCCTCACATGTGTGGTTTGAATACCATTTACATATGCGGGCGCTACTCACGTATGCCTATCCCCGACGACGTCTTTTGATGATAGTAGTAGGGTTCTTCAATCTGGGCAGACTGCTATGTGCATGCGGCCCGCCCCCTTAAGCAACCCAATCATTGGCTGGTGTTTTGATAGCTGCTGGGTCCTGCCCACCCTGGCCGGGTCCCGCCTAACCGGACATCAAGCGCAATTTTGACTGCTCCTCTCCCAGTTACTTGTCAGTTTCACACACAGTTACACTTGGCTCAGTGTGCCACCTGCCAGGGGCAATAGTGCCACGTGCACCAATGACATCAATTGTGTGGTAGAAAGCAGGGAGGAGTGGGTGAGGTTTTTTTTTTTTTTTTAAATCTGCCCAAAATATCGGCCACAAAAATTGGCATCATATATCGGCCGCCCCAATTTCTAAGCATCGGCCAGAGAAAAAAACATATCGGTCAACCTAATAGTAGTGATCTACTGCTGTTTTTGAACTATAATAGGGCTCTTTATTTAATTTTTTTAACCTCACAATGACAAGCGATGAAAAAAGTATGCTTCTGCCATTAGAGGTCTTATACTGGCCATCCATCGATTTTTGGACAAGAATATTCATATGAACATTCTTATACATACATAAATTCATTGTCGAGAAAGGAATATTTGCAGGAGCAAAATAGAAAACCTGTCACTATGGTTTAAAACGAATGCCGTTTTGACCCCATTAACAATTAGAAAATCGAATACTCAAACATTTTCAAAGGAAAAATGTATTCATGTATAGCCAGCATTGACAGCAGGTGTGGGTAGTTTGTACCAAGCTTCCCGCTTATGACAAAAGACTCTGCCATGAATATTTTATTACAGTCCAGTCAGAAAATCTGCAAAACACAAAAAAGTGTTTAAAGCGGAGGTCCGCCTAAAAAAGAAAAACATTTTAATGCAAAGCCAGCAGCTACAACTACTGGAAGGTCTATTTTTGGGTGGAACTCCACTTTAAGGTCTTA
Organism: Rana kukunoris; assembly: GCA_029574335.1. Lineage (NCBI taxonomy): Eukaryota > Metazoa > Chordata > Amphibia > Anura > Ranidae > Rana > Rana kukunoris. Next base: position 101,316,706 of record CM056051.1, read on the forward strand.
TTAGGTTTGAGTCTGATATGTGCCAGCTTCAACCTCTAATAGTAGTAGGGTTCTTCAAAAAGTTCTTTAAACTATTAAAAAGTGCAGAAACACGACATTATTCTCACCCTGACCCAACCCAGAATCTCCTTACCTAACCTTCATGTTGAACTAGATAAATACGGGACAATATCGGGATACAAAACGAACGCCTCAAAGTCAGCAGCCCTCCCGGTCAACATCCCAGAGACTGAGGTCCATCACCTGCAGTCGAACTTCCCCTACACCTGGGAGAGTTCATCCCTTAAATACCTTGGGGTCCACATTACGCCCTCCTTCGGCTCCCTGTACCAGGCCAACTTTCCTCCCCTATATCGAACGGCTAGGGGCCTTCTTCAAAAATGGAAGGCACATCATATCTCACTCCTAGGCCGCGTGGCGGCTATAAAAATGGTCATCCTCCCCAAACTCCTTTACCTGTTTCAAACGTTACCCATCCCGATCCCGTACACCCACCTCCGCAAACTCCAGAGTGATATGCTGAAGTTTGTCTGGAACTATAAGAAGCATAGGATCCCTGGGTCGGTCATGACAACTTCACGGGGGGGATGGGGGCCTGGCCTTCCAACCTTGTTAAATATTACCAAGCTACCCAGCTGCGTGCAGTGGTCTCCTGGTTCCCCCAGGAGGTCCTTCAATAAGTGGACGGAGATAGAAAAGATATGGTTAGCCCCGGTCCACCCAAATAGCCTCTTATGGGATGCTGATGTGAGGGTGGAGCCTGACCGTTTGGCACAAGATGTCTTGAGAGGTGGCGCTTCAGTCCGAATGCTCCCTGCTGAATTTTTTTGTCTGCAACCCCAAAATACCGGACAGCCTGACCCACCAGATGTCTTGGCCCTGGGCCTCTCGAGACCTATTTCATTTTGGACACTTAGTAGACCCCAGGTCCCGTAGGCTGCTGACATTCTCGGAGCTCCAGGTGAAACACGATCTGCCCAGACAGGTGTTTTATAGTTACCTACAAATAAGGCATTATGCCCAGACAATAGCCCCAAAGCTCCAATTCTCACAACCATCCCCCATTTGAACGTATAGTTCTGGAGGGGCGCCATAGAAGGGGGTTGATCACAGATATCTACCAGCTGCTGAACGCATATGATTGGCAGGGGAAGCATGTATATATGCTGAAGTGGGAGAGAGAACTAGGGGAGTCACTGCCGATGGAGGCCTGGCAGGCCGTCTGGAGGCAGGCTGCTAAATCGTCCCTGTGCACCTTGTATAAAGAAAACTCATAAAATTTTGTGCTTCTGGTACCAAACTCCGGACATACTCCACAAAATATTTCCCTCCACCTCTGACCGATGCTGGCGATGCCATCAGGAGAGAGGCTCTCTCTTCCACATCTACTGGACGTGCCCCCTTATCACACCGTTTTGGCAGTCCACGCAACTTTGAGACGCCAATCCCCCTAACCCCTAAACTATTTTTGCTAGGTATCTCCCAACCCCGCCTGGCCAAACCATATAAAAAACTGCTTAGACACATACTAACGGCGGCTAGATGCCTGGTAGCCCTTAACTGGAAAAAATCCACACCCCCATCCCAAGAAGCCCTTTACGCTAGGATCAAGGACGTAGAGCTGATGGAGCGGATGACAGCCAGGATACGTAATGGCATGGATGCCCACGACGAGGTCTGGAGCGAGTGGCACCGGCGGGAGGACCCGCCGGGGGCAGACGAGGTGACAGACGCGGTGACCTGATTCTCCCTTCCCCCTCTTCTCCCCTTTTCTTTTCTTGACCCTTCTCTCCTCTTATACAATCTACTGTTTCGGTGTCACCGTTGACACCAGAGTTTAGAAAACGGTTTGAAATGTAAAATTTGTTGATACGACTGGCAGTAGAGCCAGCTTTTAGATCAGAGCCCAATGGGTCGGGAACTTGATCCCTTCTCTACCCATAAAGGGCAAGAGTAATACTTGTATTCTTGGATAAGTTTTTGCTTTGGCTTTTTGTTATTACCTGCACTTATCTGTATCTTGCGAACTGTTTCATATAAATAAAAAAAAATGTTAATTGGAAAAAAAAAAGTGCAGAAACTTTTTGAAGAACCCCATATATCTTTTATCCGTTATTCTCAGAGTGAAGTAGATATTTTGTTCTCAAACCAAATAGCTGGTTATTTCTATTTACCACTGAATATAGATATTCAAGAAGAAATTGTCTTTAAAACTCTACATAGCAACTAAATTATACACCAATAAACCTTTAGGTCCCTTTCACACTTATACGACTTCAAAGTTGCACGATTTTACCGCGATTTCAATGAATGCCTGTGTAAGTGGCATCAAAATCGGACCAAAGTAGTGCAGGGACTACTTTGAAGTCGCCACTACTTAAAATCGTCCCAGTATGAATGGTGTTCATTGAAAATAATGGAGAATGACTTTTCATACGATTTTGCAGTCCAACATCGTGGGACAAGTCGTATAAGTGTGAAAGGGGACTAAGGGTTTTATCCGATTAAAAAGTGAAGTCCAGCTTGAGCTTGTTTGGCTAAGTTTCTCCTCTGGTCATAGGAGTGCAATTCGTTTTGCACTTCTGTGACCTGTTTTCAGAAGAGAGCAGACTAAAGTCCGCTCTCTGTTGATGTCACAGGAATCAGTACAGGCACCGCATCATCCCAACAATAAAGTCAAGATCTGCCTGGACTGATCCCCATCTCAGCCACGTAGCAAAGCCAGCGAGAACCTGAGATGGACACTCCTTGCCACTCCACAGCGCAGCGCTCCAGTGAGCACAGGGGGGACGAGCAGAGAGCTGCCGATTGACAGTCAGTGGCTCTCTGCTCTGACATCTGTGAGAACTGAGCCCATGGCGGTGTTCGATTGCTCGGTTCTCAGCACAGAGATGGCGGGGACCGATGCTGCATCCACCTAGGCAAGTATGAATCTAAAAAAAAAAAAGAAGTGGGATGGGAAATGCAGCAGCTACTGCAAGTGGAAAAAAGGGTCAACAATGCAGCCTCATGTACCTTATCTCCTACTGTGTCATGCAGTCTTAACTGCAGTCGGCGGCTGTCCACTGTAACAAAGCCCCGCCTCGTCCGTGATAGATGGAACACTGATTCAGTTTCCCAACAGTGAGTCAGTGTTCTGACATGGAAAAAGGAAGCGGCAGGGCTTTGTTACAGTGGACAGCCGCCTACTGCAGTTAAGACTGCATGACACAGCGGGAAACTAGAGTATAAGCCGAGGGGGGCTTTCTTAGCATAAAAGAAAGAAGAAAAAAAAATGTGCTGAAAGAGTTGGCTTATACTCGAGTATATACAGTATTTTAAATCGAAACCATAATCGGCCAACTAATGAAAATCGTTAGTTGCAGCCCTACTGGGAAGGTACAATTAAAGTCCCATTCTATTCAGCTTTTTTAATAATGTTTTTAGATAACCACAGACACCAATGGCCCAAAACTTGTTTGGTTGGAATATGGGTGGGAATAGCAATAATAGGTTTAAAAACCAGCCCAATTGCCATTTTATTACTCCTGATAAGCCAGCATCAGAGATCAATGAATAGCAAATGTCCAGTTTCGCTCCATTGGACGATACATGTATGGTAACATGATCCAACCGTTTGTGTGAGTACTAAACATCTCAGACGCCCAATGGTGAACCAAGAATGGTGCCTTCTGGGAAGAGAAAAATAAAACAGACCAGCAGCGTCAAACATAATCCAATACTGCAGTCCATGCAAGGAAAGCCTAGACACAATGCATGCAACAAACAGATTTTAGCGTAATTTCAGGAATCAAAATGCACATTTTTACCAGATGTGCGCCATCACAAAGGGTCCTGGTTAGAGGGAACAAGCACACGCCGATCTCTCACCACCACCTTGGGTTTACACAGCTGATCTAGTTAATACATTTTCTAGCTCCAGGGTAAGGAAGAGTTCAGAAGGCACTCATGAAGAATGACTGTCATGTGCTCGATTTTGAGGCCTGTGTACACAAGTCCTTTGTATGCTGTGTGCTTTCAGAGTTGATCACTTTAAAACATGTCATCAATTGTTGAATTATGGAGCCCTATTATCCATCACTCAGTGGGAATCATAATGTTCAAGTAAAACGACTTGGTTGCACATATAACAATTAAACTTGGCACATGGTGGCTTAAACAGCTAGAGTCCAAGAAAGGGAAGCAGCAGATTAATGGAAGATACAAAAAAAAAAAAAAAACACAACAAAAAGGTAATACCCATAGAGTATACCAGAGCTTCCATCTTCAGTTTAGCTTTTACATTTCAGATTCTGCTTGCTCTTCGTTTGATAAATTCCCCATTAATGAGCGAGTGAAAAACTTATATAGCGCTGCGCATGCAAACTGAATCGCCTCTGGGCGCTCGTTTGTACCTTTTCTCCTTTGAACTAAAAAGAGATGGGTTTTGATCTTTCTCCTAAAGGTCAAGTGATTCTCCTCCAACCGAAGGCTGGTTGGTAAAGCATTCCATAGTCTGGGGCCTTGGAGCGCAAATGTGATTCTTTTGTGCCTTTCATTGAGATCTAATCTGTTGCGTTATAGGATTATATCATGTGCAGTGTGCGCGTTTCTGCTTTCATTATGGCTATACCTTATTTTACAACTCTGCTGGGCGCTCACGTGACCCACCGGAGCTCTCTGTACCAGCTCTGAGCGCTGCAGAGGGAGGGGGGACGAGATTCCCCACCGACGTCAGCTGGGAGGAAAGGAGGAGTGATTCGGCCAGTCACGGGAGCACCCAGCGGCGTTGTAATTAAGGTATTTATCACAATTTAAAAACAAATACACACACATATAATCCTGTAACACAGCGGATTACAGGATTTATTAATGTTAATACTACATACACCTGTGGCAACATGCAGGGGGGGGGTAAAGAGGAGAGTTGCGAATGACGGTGGCATGTAAACTTACCCTGGCAATCAGGGCTCAGCGGCCCCGATTACGGTGGTCAGCAGAGACGGGGGGGGGGGACACAGGGACTGGCAATTTTTTTTTTTTTTTACAGTTTAGAGTGTAGCATTTAATTGTTACTCTTTCAATCAACAGACTATTTTTCATCCTTCTGCTGCTAGCATTAGACCTCTTTCACACTGGGGCAGGGTCAGCGGTAAAGCGCTGTTATTTTTAGTGGTGCATTACAATCAATTTTGCAGCGCTAAATACCGCAAAGGCGGTATAGACGCGGTGCCCCATTGATTTTAATGGGCAGGAGCGTATACACACCGCTCCAAAGATGCTGCTAGCAGGACTTTTTTTTACAGTCCTGCTAGCACACCGCTCCAGTGCGAAAGTCCCGGAGACAGCAGCGGCTGTTTCTGGTTGGTTTGCAGGCGCTATTTTTAGCATTATAGCGCCTGCAAAGTGACCCAGTGTGAAAGGGGTCTAAGTAAATAGAAGTTAAATCATATTTACTTCAGGGCTCAGATTTAAGTCCTGAGCTACTAGACAGGCCTTAAGACTTGCTTGCCACCAGTTGCCCCACCCAACCGCTACCTTGTTCCACCCCCTAAACGCCCTTGTAAATGATCTCATGAAATTACACTGTTAAAAAGGTATAATTCAGAATTGACAAAAAAGTAAAAACAACTTTAACAATATTAAAGCACATAATGCAATAAAGTGTCTGTCAGGGCCTGTCGGTGTAGGCTCATCAATGCAGCCCATCAGTGCATCATTTAACAGCGGTCGGCATTTCAGTTCACACTCTGTGTGAATCTGACAGCAATTCTGGCAGTTTCCTGGCTGATTGCTTATGGCAGATGCCCTGTAAAAAATAAAAATTAAAAAGACCACACCACTTCTGCTCGATGCAATCAGCCAGGAAACGGTCCGCCCCTCTTCCACACTCACCCTCAACTTATCGCCACTCACCAATTACGAGCAAGCGAGTGAAAATTTTGAGGGCTATTTACGCATTTTAAACTTTTTATAGTTTAACATTTTAGGTATTTCCTGGTCGCCAGGCCTAGGCAAATGGCCTTCAGGAAGGGTTTTCTGAGCCAAATACACCTTCCTGCTTCCATGCCCAAGTCAGGGGCAGAAAGATTCCAGGAAGTAAATGGTACATGAATCATCTGCCCTTATTTAGGAGAACAGGTAGAAATTCTAGAGGATGGTTCTTCAGAATGTGATTTTGTCAACAAAAAAAACAGGGGTGCCCAACCAACCAGTGGCCCGCAGAGCTCTCTGATGTGGCCCGAGACCTCCTGCTCTGGAATGGAATACTGTTATTAAAAGGTAAGTTTATTACTAAAATCACAGTGTATATATGGGCATGTGTGTTCTGCAGTGGTTACTGGGCTGCTTTTAATTGATCCACAGGTGCAGAGCAGCACACCTGCGGGTTACCTGCACTGAGCCATAGACTATTACCTATGAGTTGTGTGCTTTCTTAAAGTGCACCACACCTACAGGCTATAATAGAAGTCTATGGCATTGTACAGCTAACCTGCAGCAAAGCCACAGGTGAATGCCTGGTGCGGTTAAACAGTGCATTAGTGTGAAAGCAGCCTTGGTACCCTTTCACACGGCCCGTCCGACCCGATCAGACCATCTATTCACCTCTAAGGAGTGGCAGATAAATGGACCTTTGCTTACAAACGCCTACCTCCAACCCAATCTGCTGCAAAAAAAATAATCAGTGAGCTCTATAGAGTGGACTGCTATCCACCCGCTATGCTCACTGTGATCCGCGATCAGTTACCAAGCCACTTAAGTGGCCCCCGCTCTTGAAAAGGTTGGGCACCCCTGCTTTAAAATGATTACATGAATAGAAAAACAAAAACACATTTGACATGGTTTATGAAGTTCTAAACTGCCTGTTTATCAAACTCATTTGACGAGCATACAAGTTAATTAGGCTGCGTGCAATATGCAGTCAGTTTTTTTTTAGGGGTGTCGTTTTCTAAGTGGTATTAGAGCAGCTGATGACAAGATCCAGTGGGGTACTGGATACTGGGGAAGATCAAGCAGAGAGAGTACCAGACCTGATGCATTATACAATTCATATAGACCTTTGTTATGGAGGGTCAATGAAGAGATACTCATTGTGGACCCAATTGTGCTTATTGGAGATCCTTTATTGACGTGGTGCTAAGATTTGGAACCTTATTGATGGAAAACCAGATGAAGGAAGCCATCCTGGAGGTTGCTTGGGATAACATAAGCGTGTTCAACCCCCGTTCAACATTATCTGGAAAGGGGTTGTGTGTGGTGGTGATAAAGGTTGCAGTCTCCAGTCTGGATCTTTGTCTCCCATTTAGCTAATCTCTCTTCTAAAAGCTGAAATGACTCCATGTGTGTTATTTAATATCACCAAAATTTGAAGCCTTTACTATTATGGTTTACTGTTACTCCTTTTTTTGGGATGATGGACTTGATATACCAGTATATTATATTCCATTTGTAATAAGTGCTGCAATTTATTCTTTTTACGATTTATATTTGGGACCAAATGTGCTAGCAGCTTCCAAGTGCAGATATACTCTGTTTTTTGGTATTTTAGGTGTATTAAAAATTCACCACTATATGGCTTTATGTAATAGATACAGTGGCTCCAAGAAAAGGAAGGTGTAGGAATTTGATCATTAAATGCAAAATCTTGGAGTTTATAAATATTTTATTATGCCATTACCCCAAACCCAAGTGAAAATGATTGATACAGTCTTTGCGTAAAAAAAAAAAAAAGAATAGATGAGATCAGCTCCAAATATGTTCAGTGATCCAATAAATTCAAAGCATTGAAGGTGTGGAAAACCAAAAACAATAAAATGTTTGTAAAATGATGCATTTGGTCTTACCACCTGTTTGAGAGAGGGCCTATTAAAGCTCATCTCAACCATATCACCATAAAAGTTATTCAATTGTTTTATAATTATTAGAGTGGCACAACTTTTGTTGCAAATGTAGGTAATGATTTCAAATAGCAAGACCTTCAGTTCTTTTAAAATATGCCAGGGGCAAAAATCCATATATGTGCAAAATCCAGAGCATTTCAACTACTATGTTGTAGTAACAGGATGCCATGAATAAAATTGTGTGCTTATGAGATATATGAGATAGATATATAAATATCTATCATAGAACCATTAACAGCGCTGAATATGAATGCTAAGATTCACCTGAACCAAAAGTTCACAATCTGCTTTTGATGAAAGTAAATTGATCCTAGAGAGACTGTCTTCTGGGATCCATTCCATCAGGGAGTAAACAAATAAATAAGATAACATCAAGACAAAATAATGCATAAGTTAAAGTCTCTGAAGACGTGAGCCTATCACGAAATGCTTCAGGGCGTGGCTACGCGACGCATCGTCCACACAGGTGAAGCTGTACCCGGGACTTACCAGCTGAGTGTTGCCGTGAATACAACCAACCCGCTGAGTGAGCTGCAGGCTTTTACTTTTGATGTGCACTTTATTGTTTGAAACCTTGTAAGCATAACTTTGTTGCGGGGGTTTTCTTTTACAAATAAATACTTTTACACTATGTTCTGCCCCTCTCTCTCACTTACATGAACTCTCACACTGCATGCATGCATCCATGACTGTGAACCAGTACACTCTGGAAGGAGTCTAACTGACGCTGTGTTGGAGCCAGGAGGAGAATGACGGTTGATTCTTGACTTCAAGGAGATTTCTAAGGCTTTACATATCACCTGGATCTGGTGAGTAGAATACCTAAGGGGGATCACGTTCAAAGCACTGTCTGGATACACCAGGAGGGACCGTTTAGAAACATCTCCCACTAAGAACGCACCCTTTATCAGAGACTTTAACTTGTGCATTATTTTATCTTGATGTTATCTTATTTTTATTTGTTTACTCTCTGATGTCCATTCCATCAGAGTAAACAAATAAATAAAAGACAGTCTCTCTAGGATCAATTTACTTTCATCAAAAGCAGATTGTGAACTTTTGGTTCAGGTGAATCTTAGCATTCATATTCAGCGCTGTTAATGTTTCTATGAGACATATTTTTTTACAAACCCTTTATTTTATTATAATAGCTGCTTTTATCTGCGTGTATATGTTATATAGCTTGTATTGAGCTTACTATATCCATTAAGCGCTAGGATCAGTCGTGTCTTAGGACTCTGATATTTTCTACACACACACACCTAATGAAGCCGCTACTTCAGTGATCTCCACTTGCTTCCAGGACCCATGCTGAATGGCCAGCTTGAAGCATTGTTAATATAGGAGGTGGTCTGCTTGAGAGGGGCACCAGAGAATTCTTTGAGTGATTGCAAAAGCGTTCTCTAAGTGGAGAGACATACCCTTTACCTTGTCCAATGAGAGAACAATTTGCATTTCGCGTTTTTAGGGCACTGGTGCCGAGCAGCCAACCTTGCATTTTCACTACACAGGCGACACGCAGAAACAAGTGGAGATCACTGTTGTGATTTCCAGCTTCCTGGGGCATTGTTCATACATTGGTATGTTATAAACAGTTACATTGGTCTAATGTAAATTACAGTATGTATAACATGAACAGTTAGCTTCTTTTCTTTCAGTCAGAGTAAAAAACAAAACCAAGAACCCTCCATTCACACAAACAAGGCGGATGAAGGAATTCCCACCACTATCAGAATACATGAACCGGAAAGGTTTCCAGCACTATGCGACAGACGAGGGATTGGCCAAATTTTGATCAGTGTATGACCAGTTTTAAACTGTAGCTGCTACTCCTGATCCAGGCCTCAACAAAATTCAGGCGCCAGGTCGCAATTGTGACCTGGCGCCTGGGGAAGCTTAGGGCTGCAGAAGGCCGCAAAGCCGCGACATCAATTACCGTCCGACACAGGACGGCAGATAATTGAGGCCACGGCTTTGCGGCCTTCACAGAAGGAAGCTGAGGCATGCAGAAGGATTCTAGGAGTGGCCATCTTGTGGTGGCCGTTGGCATTACAGGTTACATTACATGTAGCAAGAAACAGCAGTAATGTGTTTTTTGGCTGCCATCTTCTTCCCTCTAATTAGAACCCCCAAACATTATATACAGGTCATTCTCAAAAAATTAGCATATTGTGATAAAGTTCATTATTTTCTGTAATGTACTGATAAACATTAGACTTTCATATATTTTAGATTTATTACACACAACTGAAGTAGTTTAAGCCTTTTTTTGTTTTAATTGTGATGATTTTGGCATACAGCTCATGAAAACCCAAAATTCCTATCTCAAAAAATTAGCATATTTCATCCGACCAATAAAAGAAAAGTGTTTTTAATAAAAAAAAAAAAAGTCAACCTTCAAATAATTCTGTTCAGTTATGCACTCAATACTTGGTCGGGAATCCTTTTGCAGAAATGACTGCTTCAATGTGGCGTGGCATGGAGGCAATCAGCCTGTGGCACTGCTGAGGTGTTATGGAGGCCCAGAATGCTTCGGTAGCGGCCTTAAGCTCATCCAGAGTGTTGGGTCTTGCGTCTCTCAACTTTCTCTTCCCAATATCCCACAGATTCTCTATGGGGTTCAGGTCAGGAGAGTTGGCAGGCCAATTGAGCACAGTAATACCATGGTCAGTAAACCATTTACCAGTGGTTTTGGCACTGTGAGCAGGTGCCAGGTCGTGCTGAAAAATGAAATCTTCATCTCCATAAAGCTTTTCAGCAGATGGAAGCATGAAGTGCTCCAAAATCTCCTGATAGCTAGCTGCATTCACCCTGCCCTTGATAAAACACAGTGGACCAACACCAGCAGCTGACATGGCACCCCAGACCATCACTGTCTGTGGGTACTTGACACTGGACTTCAGGCATTTTGGCATTTCCCTCTCCCCAGTCTTCCTCCAGACTCTGGCACCTTGATTACCGAATGACATGCAAAATTAGCTTTCATACAAAAAAAGTACTTTGGACCACTGAGCAACAGTTCAGTGTTGCTTCTCTGTAGCCCAGGTCAGGCGCTTCTGCCGCTGTTTCTGGTTCAAAAGTGGCTTGACCTGGGGAATGCGGCACCTGTAGCCCATTTCCTGCACACGCCTGTACACGGTGGCTCAGGATGTTTCTACTCCAGACTCAGTCCACTGCTTCCGCAGGTCCCCCAAGGTCTGGAATCGGTCCTTCTCCACAATCTTCCTCAGGGTCCGGTCACCTCTTCTCATTGTGCAGCATTTTCTGCCACACTTTTTCCTTCCCACAGACTTCCCACTGAGGTGCCTTGATACAGCACTCTGGGAACAGCCTATTCGTTCAGAAATTTCTTTCTGTGTCTTACCCTCTTGCTTGAGGGTGTCAATGATGGCCTTCCGGACAGCAGTCAGGTCGGCAGTCCTACCCATGATTGCGGTTTGGAGTAATGAACCAGGCTGGGAGTTTTTAAAAGCCTCAGGAATCTTTTGCAGGTGTTTAGAGTTAGTTGATTCAGATGATTAGTTTAAGGGCTCGTTTAGAGAACCTTTTCATGATATGCTAATTTTTTGAGATAGGAATTTTGGGTTTTCATGAGCTGTATGCCAAAATCATCAATAATAAAAAAAAAAAAAAGGCTTGAACTACTTCAGTTGTGTGTAATGAATCTAAAATATATGAAAGTCTAATGTTTATCAGTACATTACAGAAAATAATGAACTTTATCACAATATGCTAATTATTTGAGAATGACCTGTATATATTTTTTTGTTCTAATACCCTAGAGAATAAAATGGCGGTTGATGCAATACTTTGTCACATCCCATTTGCGCATCGGTCTTAGAAGCGCACTTTTTTTAATAAAAAAAAATAAGACAACAGTGAAGTTAGCCCAAATTTTTTTTATATTGTAAAAGATAATGTTACGTGAGTAAATTGATACCCAACATGTCACGCTTCAAAATTGCATCCGCTCGGGGAATGGCGACAAACTTTTACCCTTTAAAATCTCCATAGGCGACGTTTAAAAAAATTCTACAGGTTGCATATTTTGAGTTGCAGAGGAGGTCTAGGGCTAGAATTATTGTTCTCGCTCTACCAATCGCAGCGATACCTCACATGTGTGGTTTGAATAACGTTTACATATGCGGGCGCTACTCACGTATGCGTTTTTTGGCTCCTAACTTTTTTAGCTGGCTCCTAGATTCCAAGCAAATTTGTCAAACCCTGTCCTAATCAAGGTTACAATTTCATCTGAACACATAGTCACACCAGTCTGCACACAAACAATTTTAAAGGTCAAAATACTTGTGGCGTAGCTTACAAATATCTCTGAATATACTTTACATATATGATGTCACCATCTCTCACCTGCAACAGAGAGTTTTGCAGTGCGACTGACAATACTGCCCAAGCTCTCCACGGTGGCCACACACTGGTAAAACCCCTCATCTGGTTTGTTGTGCTTGGAGTGTACAACACTGGTAATAAACAAAGATCCATCTGGAAGAAGTCGCCGCCTGTCATCAGAAACCAAATTTAAAAAAGTCCCATCCTTTTTCCATTCTATCTTTGCAGAAGGTTCGGCATATACAGAACAGTTCAGAATGGCTGGAGTCCCACGTAAAGTCACAGTGTCCACTGGTTCGGTAAGAAAGTAGAAGGGCGTGAATGTCCTGAACCCGGAGCCTGCAAAAGAGAAAAACACGTCACTAAATTAAAAGTAAAAAAAAATATTGGGAATTGTTACTATGTTACACCACATAAAAAAATAAATAATCTCCAATAAACCAAAAATCACAATTTTTTTGGAAGATTAATAGTTACAATGCATTCAATATCAAATCGATTATGGTATACATCTATTGGGAGAAATATTCAAACTAAATAAATGTGAAAAGTCGGTAACATGATCATAGATGTTTCAGGCACCATGCACGCCATTATTTTTTCATTTTAAGCCTGATCACACACACCATCTTTTCCCTTGGAATTACACTATGTGCAGTGGAAAGGTCTTTGCCTGTGTGGCAGCGGACTGAATGGCTGAGATTGCTTTCAGCATTTTTAACATCTGTTCAGCAGCGTAAGAGAGAACAGATAACACTTAGCAAGCAATGCAAACAATGGCAGAGGCAGCGGATGGCACAGCGGCACTGTGCCAACTCACCTCTCCTCAGCATGAAAACCAGCTAACTCAGCAGTTCCTCCATAACAAGTCTGTAATGGCAAGCAGACACTGCCCTATCCCATCTCCCTTTTCCTCACAGCGCAACACTTCCATGATCCTGGAGAAGAGCTGTCACACCGCTTCATGTCACATAATCAATTCTTAAATACAAGCAACTGCAAAGTTTCAGAAAGAGCTTTCAGAAACTAAGAAACTCGCCTCCCCAAAAATAGAAACCAATCATGTATATAGTTTCTAAATAAACCTTCCAATAAATGACCAAACATGCATGAGGCCCATCATGTCCATTTGTATCCCTTTGCAAAGATAACTGGTATATAGCCAATGAAATAGGCCGATGGTTCTCAACTGAGCTAAGGGGGGTCTCAAATGTGGCCCGATATCACCAAAGAGCCATACAATGTTCAGTTTTATGTAATGCTTAAGGACTTTCAGAAACTGCAGACATATTAGAGGAAATGTGGGTCAGAGAGTGACCTAAAAGTGGTTGTAAAGTCAGTTTAACTTTTACCTACAGGTAAGCCTATAATAAAGATAACCTGTAGGTAAAAAGAATTTCTCCTAAACCTGTACGGTTTAGGAGATATTCAGCTTGCAATGTGCCGCTGAAGTTCAGCGGCGCAGGCGCATCGGGGATTCTTGGCTAAAAGCCCAGCAGAAGTCTCCCGCGTGCATGTGCAGGAGTGACATCGCGGCTCCAGCCACTCACCACACTGGAGCCGCGATACATGGAAGACACGGCGAGGCAAAATGTCATCTCCCTTGGCGTGCACCGGCTGAGATACCGACGCCTTGTTCTAAGGAACTTTCATGCAACATCAGATATGATGATAATGTATAGTAGGCCATTCAGTAGGCCTGCAAGCATCTTTCTATAGTGCTAGTTGCTTGGCCGAGTCTGGTTTTAGTACATAAATACACAGGAATTGCCTTGGGACTTTGAGGTGCGTATGGTTAGCCAAGCAACATACTAGGAGTACATGAAAAAAAAAAATTTAGATTTATGGAAAATTGGGGCGCATGTGAAACATGACAGCAGTAATATTCCCATCTATGTACTGCATTGGGGATGGAGGAGGTGATGTCGTTAGGGTGACACTAGACCTTGCAAAACAAGTCTGGTTTTAGTAGTTCTGAATTACAAATCAAGCTCTGATAGAAAGATTAAAAGGTAAGTTTATTCTAATAAAAGGAAAAAGAAGCTTGGCGCTATAATGCTATGACAGTTCGATGAAGGTGGTACAAAAACCTTTGACCCAGCTGCATCGGTAATCGGGAACATTCATCCCTCACTTGTGTTCCTATTTAGGCTATGGGTATGTGAAGACAAGGCCCAGCTCAATTTGGATTAAACAATGTTTTCTATCCTGCCCAAGTAACGTTGGATTATATCGTTGACTGTTGACTATAGAATTGAACAAATCTGGTTCGTTTCAAATGAATTAGAAGACCAATTTTAGGTAGAAGGTTAGTATATTGGCAACAATCACACCACTACGCTACCAAGGTCCAATATCCACTGGAGCCAACAGCACCAGTAAAAGTGCATCCTCATTGCATCCAACTACAAACCAAAAAAAAAAAAAAAAACTCTATTTTAAATATTAAAAATGTGTTCAATAAACTCCCCCATTCATCCACGTCTCCAAGCTTTATTTTGTTAAGAAATCACTTTGAAAAAAAAAACCCCAGCATTTCTGGCCGTGGCCATCTTGAGAAAGGGGAATCCTTTCATATTGGTAGCATTAACGTCCTGGAATCCATCTGCTCATGCATGCAGGAGACTGGAGCAGAGAAAACCCCTCCTCTCCTGAGATGTATGACTTAATTTGCCTAGGCAAGAAACCAGGAAATAATTGAATATACACGAATACCTTGGTTTACGGTAACGTAGTATATGAGCGCTTTGAAAGACGAGCAACATTTTATTTTATATACTTGATATACTAGCACTGTCTTGATATACGACCAGTAGTTTTACTGTAAAAGCCAAAGAAATACACTCAATGTTAAGGAGTCTGGTGTCCATCCATGTAAAGTTACTGTGTACATGTACAGTAAAGCTGTTGGAGACACCCAGAGACACTCCCAGCTGGGTGGGGCAGGAGTAACATGCATTCAGGGCACCTAGAAGTGATTTCAACAGTTCGAGTGTCTCCGAGTTCTCCAGGAAGCCACCATTGCCACAGAACCATTGGCCACATATAGCATGGTATACTGTACACCAGCGGTGTTACAGCAGCTTTACATGGATGAGCTCAAGACGCCTTAAAGGGGTTGTTTTTTATTTTCTAATTAGGTTCCTTTAAGCCACTGCATTGTCTGTTCACCAACCATTTCCTTCGATTTCCCTTCTAAGCATTTCTTTTACTTTATCTGAATTTCTCACTTTCTATTTCTCCTCAGTAAGCTTGTCCCCATCATCTGAGCTGTTCTGGCTGGGGGTTAGTCAGCGTACTCGCCTCCTTCCTTGGGACTACAGCGTTTGCCCGCAGGGATGTAGTCCCAAGGGAGGGGGCGAGCACACTGACAAACCCCCAGCCAGGATGGCTCGGATGATGGGGGAAAGCTTACCGGAGGAACAGGAAGTGAGAAATTCAGACAAAGGAAAAAACATTTAGAAGGGAAACAAACCTTTACATACCCCTTTAACATTGTGTGCAATTTTTCTTTTTATATATTAACTGATTCTTTTCTTTCCCCAACACAGAGATACAGTATTCCTACTACAGCACTATGTAGTATTAATATGAGCTTTTGCTCATTTTTATATGGATAAATGGTTGTGAAACAATTTATTTGAGATATACGAGTGCTTTGGATTACAAATTATGCTCCTAAACTAAGGGATTACGGTT
The DNA here is from genome assembly GCA_029574335.1 of Rana kukunoris. Classification (NCBI taxonomy): domain Eukaryota; kingdom Metazoa; phylum Chordata; class Amphibia; order Anura; family Ranidae; genus Rana; species Rana kukunoris. Next base: position 101,332,632 of record CM056051.1, read on the forward strand.
TAAAAAAAAAAAAAAAAAAAAAGTTAAAACACACCACACACACACTAACTATGATATACATTCCTATTTATTTACCAATCCTAGCAACACGAGTAATAAACATAATCAATGTTGATAAGGAGTGTGAAGTTCCTTCAACATAAAATGTTTACATATAGTTAATAATTAAGGGAAAATGACCCACATAGCTGCAGCAAACAGAAGTATGCAGAAAGGCAGATTATACTAGCCAAAAGGGCATGCTGGAGAACAGTGCAGAATCACTCCATAGGTAATTAGCAAGGCGGCGGTGTCTTCAGTATAATCTATAGATAAAACCCTCCTTCACCTTTAGCAGCAGAATGATCACATGCTATCAATACACAGATTGTACCAATGATCTCTAGAATAGATCAAGCATATATTTGGATTAGTCTGCAGGTGTCAGTAACATGTAGTTACCAAATTCCACCTAATGTACAGGAGGTTAAACGTTCCATCTAGAAATCTAAAAATCCACTGCGTTTAATCTCATAATATTTGTTTTTTAAATTTAGGATTACTAAAACATTTTTTCTTAACGAGTGATGAAACAGGAAACCAATGAACAGCAATCTAATAGAAAGATCACGTCAAAAGACAACAAAGTGTAAAAAAATAACAGCCAACATGGAAAGGATACGTCAGCATATTTGAAGAGGGGCAAGCAAGTAGGCATATTACTAGGGCCCAGAAGGGCTGGTTCAATCCCGGTGATAAATGATGCGTCCTCACCCAGCATAACACGTCAGCTTGCTCCCCCCTCCCCCAATGCATCACGAGCTGTTGTATCCCCCCAAAAGCACAACAGCCCTCCTGCTACCAGTTACATGCCACAAATCACCCCCCCCCCCCCCTCCTTCGACATGTGTAGAATAGAAATGGGGGAGGGCAGACAGAAGTCCCATACCACTCGTTTCCATGGATACCTGGGGCTCAGCAAGTTGCATTTCTAAGGATCTGAAAGCCGAGTGTGGGTATGCACAGCAGAGAGGGGGGAGGGAGGAAGATGTATGGCGGCAGCAAACCACGGCTGCGTCCTGTGTGATAAGACTGGAGGTATCAAACCCTGCTGCACCCTACGAGAAAACACTGAATAAGACAGTGATGGACTAGCACAGGGCAAAGTGGTAAACACTGCATTATGTATAGTAAGAATATTGTATAAAGACTACGGCACCATACAACTAAACAGACATTTCCTTTAGCATTTAACATCTACTTGGGAATCCTTTGCTGAATAATCGTTTTAAGAAAAACGAACAAGGAAAAAAAAAAAATGCAATTTTACACATATCAGCTCTGCAATAACAATTTAAAGCTAAACTTAAAAACAAATGTAATATATTGCAACTGATGTGGCAACTTAGTTTTCGTTAGGCTACTTTCCCTCTGTTTTCACCTGGTGATCCAGCCAATAGCACACCACCTGATTATGGATAGCCATTGGCTCTCGCTGCTGTCAAAGATGCTGTGCGTCGGGGGGCGAGGCAGAGTAACACACTACGCAGCTATGGCCGCCAACTGTATCACACGGGAGGGCACACGCAAATTAATCCCCTTGGGAGAGCAATTCCTAGAGGGGGGTTAGCTCTTAGGAGGAACCGAGACAGCCGCCGAGGGACCCCAGAAGAAGAGGATCGGGGCCACTCTGTGCAAAACGAGCTGCACAGTGGAGGCAGGTATGGTATGTTCGTTATTTACAAAAAAATAAATAAACCTTTACAACCCCTTTAAAGTAAGATCGTAAAAGGACATTTAAAAACAAAAACATGTCTAACACCTACTGGCTCTGTGCAATGCCATTACACAGAGCAGCCCCGATCCTTTGCCAACACTCCAAGCCCCTCCTCTTTCCAGTCCCCCACAGGAAGCCGCTTCCCATGGGAGCACTCATAAGTGCTCGCTCCCGAACCCTGCTGCTGTGTCCATTGACACAGATAGTGCGACTTTAGCCTGCCCCCCCTCTACTGGCTTTTATAGACAGGACTGAGAGCCAATGGCTGATTCGAATGAGGGCTCAAGTACACGGAGGAGTGAGGGGCCAAAAATCAATACCTTAATGCAAGGAATGCGATAAGGTAAAAAATATTTAGGCTTCCAATCCACGTTAAATTGGTGGTCAGTGGGTCTAGTCCCAATGTTGTGGCACGTTTACGGTTTGTTTTATTCTCAATAAAAAGATTTTCAAAAAAATTGGTGGTCAGTAGAAAGAATGCAACTTTTACATTGGTGGTCAGAATAGTGTTTACTTACACAATTTAGCTTTCCACCAGCCTCTTAACTATCCAGTGAAACAATCACCTCTGTCCTGTTATCTGACCCAGGAAGGAACGGAGCGATCTTGTAGAGTTGTGTGTATCATTACGATTAGCTGGCCAAAGTCACATTTGTTGCTAAACATGTTTTTCAAATCTCTAGTAAATTTGTTTGCCTAGAATCCATAAATTCCGTCAAACTAGACTGTTGGCAATTTTTCATTCAATCAGCCACTGCAACGCTTATCTGAATATTTGTCTGAACAGGCAATTTTTTTTCCCGATCAGCCTGACGGCAAAAAAACAAACAAAAAAAAATGAATTTAGTCTATGGCCAGTCTTAGGCTAGGTTCACACCATGCCAGTTTCCCAGCGGCCATGTCTGTGCGGGCAAAGGAGCTCATTTGAATGGACTGCTGTATTTGCGGAAAACACGGGAGAAAACGTTCCTGCGCCTTTTCCAAAATCAGTCGCAGGGAAACCACTTAATTATCTCCCTTACAATAGAATAGCAGTAATAAAAAAAAAACTGTTGGAGGGTCATGGCAGTTCACAAGTTATTTGAAGATGGGCAGTTCCGATTAACCCATAACAACCTCCCAAACTAGAGGAGTCTTCATCTTCATAACTGGCAGTTTAATAACCACAAAGATGTTACACAGATAGCTTTAAAAAAAAAAAAACTCTACCGTGGTTTGGAATGTATTGGGATTTTTTTGCCAGCAGGTGGAGCTACAACTCTCAATTTGAAATTCACATACAAGCATAGATATGGTTGTTGGTCTACCTGAAAAGACCATTACTCCTGTGCCGTCTCTTTAGCTGCCCCACCGTGCTCTAGGAGTCTTCTGTAATCAATGTTTTGATTATGAAAGCAGTGGTATCGAGATTCTTGCCCTCCCTTAAAAATGAACCCTGAAAGTTTTTACAGTAAAAGCTGCATATTTAAGATCTTGAGGTCTGTTTTGATACGCAGTTTCCATTGTAGGTAACATCTGGTTATGCATTTTCTCATCATATACATAGTTTCGGGTGCCCAGGTTTGCATCAGGCTTACTTAATGCTGGGCAAGCGCCAATATTATTTTATATGGCGACATTTGAATAACTTAAGACGATAGAAGGAAAAAAAAATATATACACATGCACAAAAAAACAAAAAAAACAGCGGCATTGCAAAAAGCTATTCCTCCATAATAAGCGAGGAGTTTTTACATCAAAAGACAGTGTAGCTACCCCAGGATATATATATATATATATATATATATATATATATATATATATATATATATATATATATATATATATATATATAAATAAAATGGGAATTACGAAAATAAAGATTTACATCGAATCCTTGGCCTGGAGTCATACCTGCGTTTTTGTCAATTTCTCTCTGTCTATACACTTTTCCCTAAGTTTCTATGTTTTCCAAAGTCAGAGTCCATGCTGTCTCCAATTAACTGCAAGCATCAGCACAAGGCTAAAAATTGTAGACCAGTGTATTGGCCCATCTACCTTTATAATGTGCACAACTCTTAAAAAGTTTGATGACTTAGGGTACCGATTGGTTTCATGTTTTTATGTACCTGTCAAAATATACTTTAGGTATTCATGGCAAGTATGGAAAATAAAAGAATCCAAAGGGTTTCTAGAGCAGCCATAAAGTAGATATATCATATATCAGAAAATTGGTTATACAAAGCCCATTCACTGGGTGGATTATTTTAGAAATAAATCTTAATGAACGAACAGATGAAAATACACAGCTGAGCCAAATCTGTATTTTCTCTATAGAATCTCATCTGCAGAAACAATTAAAAGCACAATTCCGACACAAGTTCCATTAGCTCATAAAGTTACAACCATGTCGGAATAGAAAGTCCACATAACTGCAAGCTCACAACTATGCCACTGCGCTGTTCCATTCATTTCTGCCACTGGCAAAAACTCTGAAGAGCGAAGCAAGATAAATTAAATCCCTTGCCTATTACATCTCTACCATAGAGATGCACCGAAATTTCGGTGGCTGAAACAATCATCCAAAAATGGTGATTTGGGCAATTTGCAAAGAAAAAGGAGCCGATAATGGAGCCAGAAAAGCACTTGATTATAACATGATTTTACTGTTTATGGGGTTTTTCATAGGTCATGTAACAAAAACCGCATCAAAAACAAAAAAACGGGTGTGTAAGCTACATTTTGAGTTGTCCCCATAATAGTAGAGGGGAACTATTGCAATGGGGTCACTAGTTCTGGTGACTTGGGAGTCCAAGTCCCCATTCTATTTGCAGGGATATTTTCATTTCCTTTTTTGACCAAGAAACAGGAAGTGAAGGAACACAGATGGCACAAAATAATCTAACGTCATAATTATGACTAAGCACTGTGTCTGGTGTGAAACATGTCAACTGCTGTGCAGTTAGTCTGTAATTACCTTAGATACCTGGATTTCAATTTTTAATTAAAAGGTGAATATTAGGAGTGCGGCTATCCAGCAATTTATTTTTCATTATCTCTGTTGTAAAAACAGAGCCAGCACTCTGCTTGACTGTGGAGACCATTTCAGGTTAGGGCCCCTTTCACACAGAGCGGATCTGCTCAGCGGAGTACGCCAGCTCATCGGGAGATTGAACCCCTGCGGATCCGCTGAGCAGGAGATCGCTCCGTTGCGGATCCGCTCAGCGGAGTCCACCAGCTCAAGCAGGAGATTATGAAAAGTTATCAAAACTGTTTAAAAAAAAAAAAAAAAAAACATTAGATAAGACCCTGAACGACCGCAACGTACAGGGATACAAAATTTAATAGTGACATAATCACACACATATGACAAAAGATTCTTCTTTTGAGCCATCCACTAGTTAGGATTACCTTATTTAAGGTCCCGACAGTGCTGTATGTTCACCTGCTGAGCCTATATTCTTCTATATTGCACCATTGCGGTCTGGACATCACTGCTCACCATTTCAGCTACAAAATCCGAGTCTGATTCTATCCAGCTAGTGTCTGATTGACACTCAAATTTATCTCAATTTGCATAATCTACATTTATGAAAATTTTCATACGAGACCACTCCATTTGAGTTAAAAACTACATTGCTCCCTAAATGTGACCTCTGATTACGGCTAAACACCAGAAACGCGTTGGGTACTAGGGAACAACCAACCATTACAGAAGAGTCTTGGTGTCACTGCTATATCTGTACTGTTTATGCTGTACATTTGTCGCACACCTTGTTTTTTATATACATTTGTAACCATGTTCATTTTGTACTATTAAAAACCTTTTCATACACATCAGTGTCTGGCTTATAAAATCCCACCCGAGGGGGAACAACATTCTTGTTCATTATCTCAGGGATGCGGCCAGTACACGGATCTCATTAACCACTTAAGACCCGGACCTTTAGGCAGCTAAAGGACCCGGCCTGGTTTTGCGATTCAGCACTGCGTCGCTTTGACAATTGCGCGGTCGTGCGACGTGGCTCCCAAACAAAATTGGCATTGTTTATTGTGAAAATGACTTTTGGAGTTGGGGAGTTAACCACAAGGGGGCACCGACGGGGTTAGGTGTGACCTAATGTGTGTTTACAACTGTAGGGGGGTGTGGCTGTAGGTGTGACATTATCGATTGTGTATTCCTATAACAGGGATCACACGATCGATGACGGCTCTCCCTGTTCTTCAGCTCCGGGGACCGATCGCGGGACTCCAGCGGTGATCAGGTCCCGGAGTTTCGGATCGCGGGAGCGCTCCTCGGGAGCGCGCCCGCGACTGGGCACTAGCACAGGATGTACATGTGAACTTTTGTCTTTTTCAACCTCGTCTACTATGCAAGTAGAAGACAGAAGCTGGTTAGTTGTCATGCATAGCTAGCTGCTCCAGATTCTGTCTGCTCCATTTTTTCCATAAATTCCCCCATAATCTGTCACCATTACAAATTATGACAAGTGTAAATTCTTAAGAACAGTAACCCATAGCAACCAATTCAAACCCATCCATGTGGTCTGTTTACAGCAGAGTGAATAATGGATTGGCTGCATTTAATGCTACAACTCCTCCGCAATTTTTCAATAATTCGACCTAAATAGAAAACATTACATATATTAGGTTATTAAATATGTGCAATTTAGTCATGTGTTGATGCTAGCAATTGTGCACTGAGATGCAATGCTCCAAATCGGTCACATTTGACTAGGACACCATTTAACACCATCATTTGGCTAAGAATTAAATCACTTATTTCCAAGTCTCTGTATGACTTACACTATACACAGAGACAAAGGAGCTACAAGAAGTAGGGTTGTCCCGATACCACTTTTTTAGGACCGAGTACAAGTACCGATACTTGTTTTCAAGTAGTCGCCGATACCGAATACCGATACTTTTTTTAAATGTGTCCCCAAACGCAGCCACGTCCCCCACATATGCAGCCATGTCCCTCCAGCCATGTCCCCCACATATGCAGCCACGTCCCCCCAGCCATGTCCCCCACATATGCAGCCACGTCCCCCCAGCCATGTCCCCCACATATGCAGCCACGTCCCCCCAGCCATGTCCCCCACATATGCAGCCACGTCCCCCCAGCCATGTCCCCCACATATGCAGCCACGTCCCCCCCGCCATGTCCCTCCAGCCATGTCCCCCACATATGCAGCCACGTCCCCCCCGCCATGTCCCTCCAGCCATGTCCCCCACATATGCAGCCACGTCCCCCCCGCCATGTCCCTCCAGCCATGTCCCCCCCGCCAAGTCCCTCCAGCCATGTCCTCCACATGTGCAGCCATGTCCCTCCAGCCATGTCCTCCACATGTGCAGCCATGTCCTCCCCAGCCATGTCCTCCACATGTGCAGCCATGTCCTCCCCAGCCATGTCCTCCACATGTGCAGCCATGTCCTCCCCAGCCATGTCCTCCACATATGCAGCCATGTCCCCCCAGCCATGTCCCCCACATATGCAGCCATGTCCCTCCAGCCATGTTGCCCACATATGCAGCCATGTCCCCCACATATGCAGCCATGTCCCTCCAGCCATGTCCCCCACATATGCAGCCACGTCCCTCCAGCCATGTCCCCCACATATGCAGCCACGTCCCCCCAGCCATGTCCCCCACATATGCAGCCATGTCCCCCCAGCCATGTCCCCCATACCTAGCCACCGCCGCACGGAGAACATCACAGCATTCATTTGAATAACTCAGGATTGGACAGATCACGATCACCCATCCAATCCCGAGCAAGGGGGAGTGTCTATACGCAGCGGGAACACTACAGCTATTCAAATGAAAGCGGTGATGTTCCCGCACGCGGTTTAACCCATGCGGCGCGGCTTTCGATGTGGCATCGGCGCGGGGGGGGGGGGGGGGAGGATTATATTTAGGCATCGGGGGTATTTGCGGGAGTACAAGTACTCCCGCAAATACTCGGTATCGGTCCCGATACTGGTATCGGTCCCGATACTGGTATCGGTACAACCCTAACTGTAAGCAACTAAATCACAGGATGACCAAACATAACCATAGACCCGAAATTATTACATGGTCAAAAATTGTCGGCTCACCTCTAGCCTAGGCAGTCGCACAGATTTTTACAAGCCCATCACTGAAAGTATACAAAAATGATCTAAAACCACCTGTAAATAGATAATTTTATCTGGAAAAAAACAAAAACCAAGAAACTAGTTTACAGAATAAAAAAAAAATATATAGTTAAGCGTACTCTGAAGAGTAATGTGTTGCTGCAATGGTTGATCATAAAGCCGCATGACCCGTAGAGGCTCCCTGACCTTTGTGGAAAGAATGTGTGAAAGTGCCCCCTGCAGTAAGGACTCCTATGTCTGTCTATCAGTCCTTTAACTAGCCCTCACCATAATAGTCTCATCCTGTCTCACGTGGAGGAGACCATGCTAACTCTTTTACATGAGAATTCATTGGAGGTATTGGCGCCAGGAGATTCTCCCAGGCCATCCAAAGAACAAAAAAGGAAATAAGAGTCCCTGGGGAAATCTGTCACCGGTGACAAGGTGGAAACTCTTAATATTCACTTCGGCTGGGCCAAGTAAACTTTTATGACATCTCAGACTCTCAAGGCAAAATTAGAAACACAAGGAGCAATAAAATCATTGATTACTTTCAAGAAACATCTTCCCATTAAACCCAGACTCCAGTCGAATTTCTTGTTGTTTAGGATAGAATTGGAAAGTTATTTCTGAAAGATTTTTATTTCTGTCTGTGACCCTACTATGGAAATATGTCCTCACTTCCCATCCCTCCAACAACAGAACACCAAAGAGGGAGAGCTGTAAAACACACACACACACACACACACACACACGTTGGGATCCCCATTAGAGATTTTCCCTTCACTTCCTTATCTCAACAATGGGAAAGACAGCAAAAAAAAAAAAAGGAAGGGGCTCAAACACTTACCCACCTGATCCAAAAATAAGAAGTTTTCTGGGAGTTCATGTGATCCTAAACCGTTTAAATTTACATTCTATCTTGAGAATGTGGATGATGGCACTTTTTTTTTTTTATTAAAAAATATTAAACACGGGTACCTTTTTCCTAAATATACAGCTGTCTCATGACCCAGATCTTTCCCAGCCGGTCTGCAGGGAAACTTAAAGCGGAGTTCCACCCTTAAAACCACTTTGTTTCATCCCATCCAGCATACTGGCGTCAGCATGCTGTTTTTTTTTTTTTTTTTTTAATGCATGTACTTACTTTATAATAAATCATTTAATTTCGTGCGCACCGCGGTATGTCGCCGCTATAAGGCGTCACGCCTTCCGGAAACAGCCGATTAGCGTTCGGCTCTTCTCGGAAGCGGACTGCGCAGGCGCCGTATATAGCCGCGTCACGCCCTCCGAAAAAACCCGAACTAGGACCGGCTATTTACGGCGCCTGCGCAGTCAGCTTCTGGGTCTGTGCGCAGGCGCCGAGAAGAGCTGAACGCTAATCGGCTGTTTCCGGAAGGCGTGACGCCTTATAGCGGCGACATACCGTGGTGTGCACAAAATTAAATGATTTATTATAAAGTACATGCATTAAAAAAAAAAAAAAAAAACAGCATACTGGCGCTGACGCCAGTATGCTGGATGGGAAGAAACAAAGTGGTTTTAAGGGTGGAACTCCGCTTTAAGCAAGAGGAGCTTTTAGTCCTCTGCTGCTGGTCACAATTTCAAAGTAAAAAAATAAAAACAAAAAATACAGCCTTTGGAATACAAAATTATGTTTGAATAAAAAAGGCTTTCAAATTGTAATACAAACATATGAAATTATTTTTTTCTGAAAAATATTAGTCTAGTCATTTGGTCAAACAAAAACAGAACAAATGTTGCACACACAGGGGTGAGATCGACTGGCCTAAAATACAAAGAAAACCACCAAGATATACAAATGGGAAAAAAATAAACCATAAGATTTTAGAGAGCACGTCTCGAGCAAGCCCAAAAATTGCTCACATACTTATACCCCAATACTTACCTGAGCTCCATTCTAGATCCAGCGACGTTGCAGGAGTGTTGCTCGGCATGCCACTGGCTCCTACTACTTTCAGTCTGCCAATGAGGAGAGAAAAGGGCAGGGCCAGGCCATGGCTCCATAACTGAATGGACACGGAGCTGTCGCTTGGCTCAGGTGTCCCCATAGCAAGTTGCTTGCTGTGGGGGCGCTCAACCGGAGAGTAGGGCCAGGAGCACCTAAGAGGGACCGGAGAAGGAGGATCTGGGCTGTACTGTGCAAAACCACTGCACTGGGCAGTGAAGTATAACATTTTTTGTGTTAAAAATAATAAAGACTTTACAATCACTAAGGAGTTTACAGACCTACAGAGTTCAAGTAGAAGCATCGGTCACTGTCACAACAGTAAAAGGGTTTTCAAACCAGCAAGACCATAGAGGTTTTTCTCAACCCAGCAAGCAATATGTATGCAGTAGTAATAAGTGGCAACACACTTTTCAAGTACGCGACTATAGCAGGGCAGGTCCAGAAAATATGAAAAAAGTCCACTGTCTGAACGGTGCAGCACCAACAGGTCGGTGAAGCCTATGAGGGTAGAGTGTCTACATGTGAACAGTGGCAGTGCCCGGCATGGACTCGTACAGAGCACAAATCTGATAGCTGCTGCCGTTTGCACAATGCATGGGAGGCAATGTTTAGAACAGCTTCCAGGAATAGGATTATCGCATGAGGTCGCCCCTGCGCGACCATGTGAATGTAGCTTAAGTCACTAAATCAGAGCAACGGACTTCAGAGTTCTGACTTTTCCTACTCTTTTTTTGCATGCTTGTCACAGTTAAACATCTCAAAGCGCTAAAGCCAAATACAGAAGGGCAACTGGAATTCTCAGGTGGTCTGCAACGGCAACCCCAGCATTTCTCACAGAATAAGTTTTCTTTCAAACCAGGGGTCTCCAAACTGCGGCCCGGGGGCCAGATGCACCCCTTTAGCTTGCCTTCATCTGGCCCTTGGGGCACTATTCCACCCACTGCCAGCAAGTATAGTGCACTATTTTGCCCACTGACACCAACGATGGGACACTATTCCGCCTCCAATGCCAAACATGGGGCACCATTCCTCCCACTGACACCGGGACGTTTTCTACTCGCACTGGCAAGAACGGCCCCCTGCAGTTTTGAATGAGAGTAAAGCTGGCTTTTTTTTTTTTTTTAAGTTTGGAGACTCCCTGCTTTAAACCATCTGCCTGGATTTAAATCATAAAAGGATTACAACAAATAACTTGGAGGAAAAATAAAACCACCAGTAAAAATGAGAATTCTGACAGATTCCCTATTGATCTCTGTAGATACCGCAATTTCTAGTACAATGGCTCGCTGCACAATACACACTGAATGAATTTTGTGAATAAAAAAAAAAAAAAAAATCATAAATGAAATCATAGGAACTTGTGTCTATAAAGTCACAGATCGCGGCCATTACATTATAGCGTCTATAGCTACATAAATTCTAGTATACAGACCAAAGTGCTATAACTTTCACACAAAGCAATGTATACACTTACTGGGATTTATTTGATCATTTTTTTCCCCCACTAAAGACATGAAGCAGATTACATTTTAGCCTAAACCTAAGAAATGTGATCTTAGATGATCATAACAAAGGTGTTTTTTATTTTTATTTTTTGGCCTTTATAATCCATCTACCACAGCAGCAGAAGGACTTGTAGTTCTCAATAGAATAATAATGCGAAAAATAAAAAGCACCCTTTTCTCCTGCAAAAATACATTTATTTTAAGGTGGACTTTGCCTTTAAACAGTCAGATGACTTTTAGGAAAACTGCATATGCAGCAAAGGTTAGACAGAGAAGAAATGTCCACCACTTGGTTTGCCAGCTGCATGCAGTCATTTCCTTATGACCCCTAACTTCTGTAACCACAACATATGGAGTATTCTTGTAACATGATCATCATGTATGTTGGTGACTGCTTACAAGACAAATGTGGACAGTTTTCAGTTTAATGTCTCCATTTTTTAACATGTCAGAAAAGTATACGATAGCCTACTTGATTACAAATCAAGAGTAGGTCATTAACAAAGTAACCGTCATGTAAAATTGGTTGACCTGGTTGGATTTGTCTTTTGTCAATCCTACCTATGTAACTAGGAATTCAATATGTGCCTGATATGTACATACCATCAAAACTGAAAATGACACTGGAATTATGGAAAAAAATAATTTTTGGAAACCGTAAATAAGTTACCTTGGCCAGCCATAGACAGAGCAAACTTTTTCCTGCAACCAGTGTTGACAGGGGAACCCCTCCCACCAAGCCATTGTGCTGTATGCTACAACAGCCGTTAGCGATAATCGCACATAAAATCCAGCAGGCTGGTTGTACCCAGATGATCGATCAATGCATGGTTTGAACCTCAACCGGTTCAGCAGGAGCAAACCGTCTATGGCCGGCCTTAGTATACTATGCCTGCAATGCTGCTAGCTACTGTACAATGATGGTTTCATTCATGCTGATCATCATCTCACAATTTTGCTCTAAGGAAGTAATAGTTTTGGCTGTAAGGACAGTGCAGAGTCTCATGTCTTTGATTGGACAAAGTATTCTTTTCATTTCATCTAAAACGTTCTGTGAACATACAAGGGGAGATTTTTATTTTTACCTGCTCTCATCCCCCTTGTCCATTAACAAAATGCCTTGTATTCAGTGAAAATAATTTTTTTGCGATGAGGGGAACGGAAGCACGAATTACAATGGCACACTGTACTACAACCAGAACTCTGCCACGGTACCAAAAGAAGAAATCTATACGTGTTCTCTGACATGACTGAAAGTCACCAGTACAGTAACCAGAAGCACTTCAGGCTTGGAAAAACAAATGTAAAATAGTATCCTAATCATTAGAAGTAATTTTTATTTACAATTTTACCATTTTGCCTGAATGTACTATCTGTACTTCAAACCACCACTTTTAGATGCAGACTTAAAGGGTCACTAAAGGAAAAAAATGTTTTTGCTGAAATGACTGTTTACAGGGTATAGAGACATAAAAGTTAACTGATTCCTTTTAAAAATGATTAAAAATAGATACAAATCAATCATATAATGTGCCTACAGTTTTAGTTTCACTTTTAAACTGGTTTCATGTTTCTGTGAAGTAAAGAGACACATAGAACAAAAAACAAATACAGGGCAATGTTTGTTTCTAAAATGAATCTTCCGAGGAGTTTTAGGACACATAGTAATCACACCTCTTTGATCATGGACCACAGTGAATAGCTAGCATGAGTTTTTTCATAAGGAGCCAGACAAGCAGGAAGTGTGGAGATCAGAGAAGTATTACAGCTACTTCAAAGCAAAAATGAACAATGAGGACATGAAACCAGGACTGCAGTAAGGTAAAGGAAGCTATTTAGCTAAAAAAAAAAAATTCCTTTAGTGATCCTTTAAATATTTGCCTTGTCCTGCCTAGACAGAAATCACAATTTTTTGGGGGAATTGTATTGAAGACATGCAGAAGGCTCCATTGCACTTCAGTAGTCTAGTGTGGGGCTTTTAGATACATTTTAGCCCACCTTACCATAGTTTGTCTGGTCACAGCATGGTAAGAATGCCAGGCATCCTTAGCTATGGGCAGCTTGTCCAACATGCACTGAACACTGGAAGCACAAGTGATAAATGTACCAAATCTTTCCCAACAGTTAGAGCCCCTCTGTATGGACAACCATAGAGATCAAACCGTCTGACCAAATAATACCATTTCAGATATGACAGAAAAAATTAAATAAAAAAGGAATTTCTCTGGACACCATGTGACCAACAAGGAAAGCAGAGTAAGATGCAACGATACCATGGAACCACCAGAGCATTCGCCACTTCTGCTGGAGTATCCCAGTACCTGGAAACGAACTTGCCCCGTTAGTTGCTGAATCCAGAGACCAGTAGGTCCAACGCCAACATTCCCCCATCTGTGACACAGGAACACCTCCAGGCATGGGAATCACTCATCCAAGGCCAGACATTGATGAGAAAGTATTTTTACGAATTAAAATCTAGACACCGATTATGAATGGTAAATGTGACTAGGCTATAAAAACGTTTTCCTCCACGTCATGGCCCGAGAAGCTGCCAGGAAGAAAAGTTTCCCAAGACAGTTTTGATCTGGACTTTAGTACATATCCAATAAACACGAGGTGCATGGAAAGATATCACAGTTGCAGCCAGCTAGGAGGCTACCAACAGCCTGGGGGGGGGGGGTGCCTCCCTATGCATGTGCACAGTTAGATGCGATTTCTCATTCATTTATGATTATTTCTAACACCTAGAATGTAGAACATATGTTAATATCCAGAAGTGTGATCACAGAGTATTTTCACGTGTCGGTCTAGGGAAGCACTAGCTTCTCTTGAACAGGGAAACCTGCTCTATTTGGCAAACTGGAGAGCTTTCCAGGATTTCCAAAGCTGGCCTGCATCTAGCAGCAGTAGTTGTAGACTGGAGAAACTTCCAAAACTTCAGGGCTGAGAGAAACCCTAGTATAACCTGGGAAAACCTGCGCCCATTGAATGACTTCCAGGATTTAACCTATCCAGAATGGATCTACCAGGAAATGAAGCATGATGGTTATGGGTAGGGTATCCTGTGCGGGTTTAACAGTTTTTAGTTGTCAATATCCATGTCTCCTTTGGAGGGAAAGTGAGTCACCGCTCTAGGTGGGTCTTGTAGGCAATTAAGGAACCTCTCGGAACACCAAGGTGCTGGCAATGCACAAAGCAATAGTAAAAAATAGGAAAAGGGATGGACAGCCGCACTCCAGGGAAACCTCCAAAAAAGTTGTCTTTATTAACCACTTAAGGACCCCCGCACGCACATATACGGCCACAGAATGGCTCGTACAGGCACAAGGGCGTAAATTTACGTCCCCGCCTTCGTGCGGCGTGCTGGGGGTCCCCCTGGCTCTGGGAGCGATCGCCGACGAGCGGGCGGATGTCTGTTTTCCGCCCCCCCCCGCGATCGCTCCCAGCCAATGGGAGCGCTCCCCCTTCGTGTCAGTTCCTCCTCCTGTGTAAAATCAGTTAGTGTTAGGTCCAGGATAGCCCCCCCTCCCCCCCTAATAAAGTTTTAACCCCCTGATCACTGCCCTAGTTAACCCTTTCACTCTTTATTGCCAGCATCACTAAGCGATCATTTTTCTGATCGCTGTAATAGTGTCGCTGTTCCCGCTAGGTAGCTATTTTTTTTATTGCTTTTTTTTTTTTTTTTTACTAAAGACATGTGGCTGAATTAATTTTGGCCTAAATGTTTTACTAAAATTTAGTTTATTTGATTTTTTTTATAACAAAAAGTAAAAGTGATTTTTTAAAAATTGTCGCTCTATTTTAGTTTATAGCGCAAAAAATAAAAATCGCAGAGGCGATCAAATACCATCAAAAGAAAGCTCTATTTGTGGGAAGAAAAGGACGCAAATTTTGTTTGGGAGCCACGTCGCACGACCGCGCAATTGTCTGTTAAAGCGACGCAGCGCCGAATTGTAAAAACACCTTGGGTCATTTAGCAGCGTATGTGTCCGGGTCTTAAGTGGTTAATAAAAAACGGGCATACAAAACAAACACAGCCACAGGAAAAGGCAGCCGACGCGTTTCACACTATGTTAGTGCTTAGTCATGGCTCATTTCTCCTATGGGTGGCAGTATAACCAGTCTAAGAATTCTTGTGTCCCTCAATGGTTAAAAAAGAAAAAGTATTTTTTGGAATTGAGATGGAAAAAAGGGCGTCCCCACAGGGTGGTACTGTGAATGCAGATAAGATGAAAGGGTGCCACATCCTCAATTGTAGACAAATTTGAAAACGTGAACTCTAGATGGACGTTTTAGGCACAAAACACAGTCATTTAAAAATAAAAACAGTTTATCGATACAAAAAAAAGAACCCATAAAAAAATGACAAAGTGCAGTTAAAATACTTATCACCATATGCTAGTAAAACACAACACAATTGCTAGCGCTCCCCAAAAAGCTAGTCCTGAGGTTGTCCAATGAATGTATTGCAACTTGTACCAAAAAACCTGGCAATGTCTATGCCATAATCGGTTTTCCAGCAGATCACTTGGTTTTGCAAATACCATATAAAAAGCTCAATGATTTTTGTACATCTGTAACAATCCCACAAAGCGTAAGGGTGTCAGGGAGAAGAAACAAAAGCACAGAGCTCTTGGAGGAGGGTAGAGAAGATCAAGATGCTGTTTGTTTAGCTAAACCTTTTCATTCCGTCTTTTCCATGGCAACCCAGCCATTACATAAAGAGGACATTACTCAAACTGACGAACAAGGCTCCATCCGGTGACAATAAAAACCGTGTGGACAGAAAGCTTTTTAATTCACCAGGACCTAATATACACATTTTTATTCACAAGGTTTCTACATCTATAAAAAGGCAAAAAAAAAAAAAGGATTCTTCATTCATAGGATTAAAGTACGAATGAAATCCAAGCTTCTTTAGTAAAATATCTGGATTGGATTTATTAGGTAATCTGTTCAACAGTTCTAGGCATCTAATCTTTCTACATTGTGGGAAAATAAAATGAAGGCTTAATAACACTGTAAGCTGATGTTAAGAATGCATCTAAAAGCAAAAGTACCCATGTTCCCCTATGGCAACCATAACCTAATTTGCCTTATAAATGAAGTTCTGACAATATTTCTGGTCCATTTCTTTGTGTACATTATATTATTGTGTTACCTTTATGCCTAGTACACACAATGAGGAAATCAGATGAAAAAAATACCACTTTCAGAGCGATCATCCAATAATCTGATTAGTACGCAGCTTTTCGAGAGCCAATCATGCAAAATTAATCTGAAGGGACAAGCATGAAGATTTTTCATGTACGATAAACAGGAGTAATTTGTATAGCATTTGTACGAAAAAATTGTGATGGCCATGCATGCTCGGGAAAAAAAATACATTACATAATAATCACTTCCGAAGTTGTATTCTGTAGTATGAGATTTTTTGTAATTTTGGTCTTACCTGGAACATGGCTCTTGTCTTTCTTCTATTGGTTTTACTTACATTTTTACCTTTTCTCTATTACTGAGGGGGCCTAAATCTCCCTGTATTATAGAAGCCAAAGGACATACATTCCAAGACTCTACCTTATACTTTGTCGCAGTAAGTGGGCTTAGCACTATATGACCATATAGTGTGACCAAACCCCGTATTTTTAACCACTTAAGAGCCGGACCAAAATGCAGGTAAATGACCAGGCCCCTTTATGCAATTCGGCCCATGCGTCGCTTTAACGGACAATTGCGCAGTCGTGCGACATGGTTTCCAAACAAAATTTGCGTCCTTTTCTTCCCACAAATAGAGCTTTCTTTTGGCGGTATTTGATCGCCTCTGCGATTTTTATTTTTTGCGCTATATACAAAAATAGAGTGACATTTAAAAAAAAAAAAAAATCTATATTTTTTACTTATTGTTATAAGAAAAATCAAATAAACTACATTTTAGTCAAACATTTAGGCCAAAATTTATTTAGCCACATGTCTTTTTTTTTTTAACTAAAAACAATAAATAATAATTGGCTACCTAGCGGGAACAGCGACACTAATACAGCGATCAGAAAAATGATCGCTTAGTGATGCTGGCAATAGGGAGTGAAAGGGTTAACTAGGGCTGTGATCAAAGGGTTAAAACTTTATTAGGGGGGGGGGGTACAGGGGCTACCCTGAACCTAACACTAACTGACTGTCACACTGACACTAAATACAGTAATCATACATGTATAATTACTGCATTCAGTGACACTGACAGGGGGAGGGGGGGTGATCGCAAGGGGTTAATGTGCCTATGTGTAGTGTGTGTCAGTGTAGTGTTGTGCAGACTTACTCTGCGATGTGATCTCTCCTCAGCGGTGGTTGAAAAAAACGCTGAGAGGAGAGATCACATCACTTCCCCCTTCCTGTGTTAACACAGGTAGAGGAAGTGCAGGGTGGGGGAGCGCACGGATTGGCTGGGAGCGATCTGGAGGGGGTCGGACAAAAACGAATAGCCGCCCCTTGTCCCATATCGCTCGTACAGCCACGGGGACCGCCGCATGTACCGGGGGGGGGGGGTCCCGATCGGTAACCCCGACCCACCTTAAGGCACCAACGTATATATACGTTGATGTGCCTGTCGGTGCCATTCTGCCGACGTAAATGTACATGTGGTGGTCCATAAGAGGTTAAATATGTTCAGGTGTTTTTAACTAGCCTTGCATGATAAATGTCATTTTTGCATGTGTGCGCTATAATCTGTTTTGTACTGTCTTTGGTCTTATAGCAGCACCATCTTAGATGTATAGCATTCTATGCCCCCCCTCCCCAAGTATATTTTTGTTTCTACCTTATAACGGTCTGCTCAAAAATACCAAAAAATTTAAAATATCATGGAAAAAAAAATCCAACTCATCTGTTGCAAGGAATACAAAATTGGATCCTTTTAAAAGTGCCATGCGCAAGTCTTTCCTCCTTTTCCACACTTTTAAAGTGTTACCAACTAGAATTTGGTAGATTTTTTTTTTTTTTACCATTTGATGCACATAATAAACTAGCTGTAAACTGCTGCACCAGAATAGGATGTCCCCAGGATATAAAAGGTATTCTTCAGGCCCAGTTTATACACTTGTGTCATATGAAAACAGCAACATGTTTGTATTTAGCAGAGTACTTTATCAAGGGTGTTCAGATCAATATATAACACACTACTGGTTCTGTTAATGTGTTTTAGTCAACTCTCTGCCGCCTGCACAGGCAGATCATGTACGAACTTGCAGCTCCAGCAAAAGGTGTAAAGTACAAATTGTCTGCTCCCAATTTCATGTCATTGACACAATTCTCTGCAGTGGGCAAAGGCTTGCACAGTATGGCATGCAATGAGGGCAGTATGGCTACCCCAAAAAAACAAACAAGCCGTCTTACTGATCTCTGCCAGACAGCATGGAATAGTAGCTAGATTCACATTCTCCCCATATGTCACCAGATTAGAGGAGATAGTCTTCTTTTCTCCCAAGTGATAATTCAAGATGATGGTAAAATTGACCTCTTCCCAAAATGTGAGTTGTACCATATGCCACTATAATTGAAGGATCAAACTGCTTCATTGGACATGACTGATAGGCCAGTAAGATAACCCATTTATTATTAAATGAACGTAATTTAATGACCAATATGAGTGGAAAGAGTATTTAACACAATCTAAATCTTCAGTTTGTCATCAGCAGAGCATAGGAGTCAGTAAGCCAATTCAATGAGCCAAAGTAGTATGTTTAAAGGGGTGTTCCAGCCTAGTTATATGTTTATTAAAAGTGTAGCTGCTGGCTTTTAATAAACAGACATTTACCTGCTCCAGCGACGCGCCGACCGGGGCTCCGCTCCTCTCCCCCCCTCCCCGGCCGGCGTCCTCATCGCAACTGTGGGCACCTGGCCATAACAGCCTTCGGCTTCACGGCCGGGCACCCACTGTGCCGCTGATTGGACAGGCGATTGCATGGGACCTGTCAGTGTCCCATGAGATCACCTACAGGGAGGGGCTGCTGTAAGCAATTAAGCTTAATCGCCTAACCAGCCCCTCGGCGGAAGGAGGAAGTGGGACACGAAGTCCCACTCCTCCTGAAGCCCCCACTCCCCCCCCAAAAAAATTACATGCCAAATATGGCATGTAAGTGGGTGAGGAGTGGGATTAGCGGAAGTTCACATTTTGGGTGGAACTCCGCTTTAAGCTGTTTAAAGCGGAGTTCGGCCCCCACACCTTTCAAAACTTAAGTCAGCAATTACACATACTGTACTTATTAGAACACTTACCTGCTGTGCAGCAATGTCAGCACCCCAGCCATTGCTGGTAAGGGGACACGGCTGTAAAGCCTTGCGGCTTCACAGCTGGGTCCTGACTGCACATGCAGTGTGCTCTCACTGGCCCAGCAGCAGAGGAAGGAGGAGGAGGCCGAACTTGTGATGTACCTTGCCGCAACGAGGTCCAACAGAAGTGGGGATAGGGAACATGTCAAAAACAAATACCCGCTCCCTCCAAAAGGTGTCAAATGTTGCACCGGAGGGGGGAATCAGATAAGCGGAAGTTACACTTTTAGGTGGAGCTCTGCTTTAATGCAGTTTGCAAGCCCATTTGCACTGAGGTTTTGCATTAAAATGTGTACCAATGAGGTAAACCAACTTAGGCTGGCATTGTACCAGGATGCAGTGAAAAAGAAATGGAACTGGAGTGTTTTCGGTGATGCAGTGCCACAACGCATGGTATTGTACTGGCACTACCACTAAATATCAGGTTTTTGTGAGGTTTTAAGGAAAAAAAAAAAAAAAATTATTTCAGAACGTTTTCCACCTTTAGCCTAAAGGTTGCATGACAAGTTGCATGACAACTTGTATCCCATGAATCACAATAACCATATCTGTGCGACGTTACGTCGCACTGACCGCAAAGTAGTCCCTTGGTCCGACCTTGATGCAAGTTGCGGTCCATTCCCTGAAATTGCATCACAATCCTGCAGCCAATTTTCAGCAGTGTGAAAGGGGCCTAAACGTTACCCTTGTTGAAGCACCTTTTGATTTTATTACAGCACTCAGTCTTTTTGGGTATGAGTTCATCAGTATGGCATATCTTGACTTAGCAATATTTGCCCACTATTCGCAAAAACACTCCAAATCTGTCAGATTGCGAGGGCATCACCTGTGCACAGCCCTCTTCAGATCACCCCACAGATTTTCAAATTGGATTCAGGTCTGGCGATTCCAACGCGTTAACCTTCTAGTGGTAAAGCCATTCCTTTGTCGATTGGGATGTATGCTTTGGGTTATTGTAATGCTGAAAGATGAAGTTCCTCTTCATATACTTTGTAGCAGAAGCCTGAAGAACGGTGTGCCAATATTGACTGGTAATCGGAACTGTTCACCATTCCCTCCACCTTGACTAAGGCTCCTGTTCCAGCTGATGAAAAAACAGCTCCAAAGCATGATGCTGCCACCATCATGCTTCACCGTGGGTATGGTGTTCTCCACTTCATGAGGACCGTCTTCACTCTGTTACATGGTATATCTAATGCCTTGGAAATTTTTTACCCTTCTCCTGAGCGATACATTTGACCTCTCCTATTTAACATGAGTTTGAATTTGATTATTTAATTCTGAACACAGTTATAAAAGAGGGTGTGCACACTTATGCAACCACATTAGTTAAGTTCATTTTACTCCCCACCCTCCTCCTAAAAGATTTCAAATTTAAAATTGTTGTACAGTTTATAGGTCACATTAAAAAAAAAGGGGGGGGGGGGATTTCTGAACTTATCTTTGTCTCATTTTTGTTACATTACAGAAACCTGACATTCAATTTTTTGTATTTATTCTGATTTATTCATTTTAGACATTAGCTACTTTGACTGGGCTCTAACATAGTAGAGATGCAAAACAATGAGTTAAACAAATAAAGGCATGTCACAAAGGCAAAGGCTTAGAAACCAGGGCCTTTATAACTGTTGACAGTAACGCTCTACCACATAAGCAAATTAAGTTGCTGTTCAACAGCAGCTGGAGAATACTAGTCAGAAGGGAGCAACGCAAATAAACATCAAATTCCATAAACCTTCGCCCTGAAGTAGGCAGATGAAGGCAGAACTTTCCTGGACACAAAATAACTATTTTATAGCTCTTCTAGATCATTTAATGTACTGCAAAAAAAGGTTTCCATTATAATAAAACACACACCCCACCTCAAATTTACAAATTCGATTTTTGTATTCTCCACAATATCCATTTCTTGGAAGATCACTGAGGGACACTGTATTAAAAAGGCAATTTGGTTATTCGGCTGCCAACAGGAGGATTTGGATCCACAATGGCAAAGAAAATAACAGTGACCAGCCTGGTACAATCCGCTACCCACTACCAGCTTCCCTCAGTTATCTAAGTCTGGGCATCATAGCAACAACATGCCAGCAAGCTCAACAATAAAAATGAACAGGACCGCCTGCAGTTCAAAGACGGTTCCTTAGGAAGGATAAAGCTGAATACAACACTGGAAAGGTAAGGGGCTCTAGTCCTTGTCCACAATAATAAAAAAATAAAAGATGTCCGGGGGCGGCAAACACACAATGTTGATGTCTACACGGACCAGAAAGTCACCTTGGTGTATTCCATATGAAACCTTTTGGACCAAATTAAGACATTCAGGGCCTCGATATCAAAAGCATGGGGCGGACACCCTCTTTTGGTTTTGGACAAAATGAAAAGGGCTGGAATAAAACTACTGGAAATCTTTCCAATACAGGTACTGGGGCAATAAGCTCTTGCTCGAGAAGACCCACAACATGGGAGGTCTGCTAAGCCGGATGGCCACCGTGGTGATTGGAAGACATTGAGAGGAAGGGGTTGGAAGCATAACCCTAGATTGTAGCCCTTTGACAACATCTCCAGTACCTGGGCATTTGAGATCCTGTCTGCACAAATATCCATTAAGGCACTTGTCTGGGAGTTTAGGGATCCCAGAGTTTGCAGTGAAACTGGACCCCTTTACTCTAGTTTTGCCCAACTAAAGCCTGGCAGAAACAAAGGATTATTCTTTTCAGCTTGAGGCCCTAGGCTTAGCTTGTTGGGGTAGAGAGGTATTCTTACCACCACTAACATTCTTGATGAGGGTGTCCAAGGTAGCTCCAAAAGATGTTCACCATCTGCTCTGCAGACCAACAACAAACCAAAGGGTTTTCTGCCTGTTTACCGATAGGAGCCTCATACAGGAAGACAGGAGACATCCACCAACCAATCTTCAGTAGCTCAAGTTCTATCGATATGAAGCTCTCCACAAATAGAGGATTAGTGTGGGGTAAAGCTTAAAGGGTCACTAAAGGAAAAACATTTTTTTGCTGAAAGGACTGTTTACAGGGTATAGAGACATAAAAGTTAACCGATTTCTTTTCAAAATGATTAAAAATAGATAAAAAATCATATAATGTGCCTGCAGGTTAGTTTCACTTTTGAACTGGCTTCATGTTTCTGTGAAGTAGAAATAGACACACAGAACAAAAAAAAACAAATCCAGGGCAGTGTTTTGTTTTTAAAATGAATCCGATGGTTCTGGGAAGTTTTAGACACACAGTAATGACAGCTTAGACTACTGTGAGAAAGCTCCCAAAACTGTGGTTATAAGGAAACAGACAAGCAGAAAGTGTGGACAACAGAGCAGGATTACAGCAACTTCAAAGCAAAAACAAACAATAAGGACATGAAACCAGTACTGCAGTAAGGTAAAGGAAGCTATTTAAAAAAAAAAAATGTCTTTAGTGATCCTTTAATCCCTTGTCATATTGGTCCAATTCTATGATGTTTAAAAGACTAACCTAACAACTAAAAAAATATTTTAGGGGGTTTTCCAGTAAGCGTACAAAACGTTTGAAAAAAGCATGCACAAAGAAAGCGTTTTGGCCCCCCCACCCTCCCCCCCTTACCCTGAACTGGTAGCAGCACCTCCATCTTTCAGAAGTCACAAAGCACAGCAATAAGAGCCAAGGTGGTCTCTCTAAACCAAAGAGTTATGGCAGATGCCTGCAAAACCTCGGCTTTGAAACAAATATTGCAATAAGATAACATTGTGATTCTGTAGGAGGTGGCATTAAGGTATGCGCAAGCCTTCCGTGGTCAGTCATTAAAATTTCAATTTTGCTCACAAAATCTTACATAAACCCATTGAAATTCTCTTGGGTGAAAAATGGGGGAGTGGGCCACACTCGGCAGAGCCAAGAAGGATGCCAGGAAATGTATGGGTTTACTAAAGCTGAACAGACTGTGCACTTTGCAAGTGCAGTTGCATCAATTTTCCTCAGAGCTTAATAAAGAATGTGAAGCTTCACTTTGTATAGAATACCAACCAAGTGCAAGGAAAAAAAAGAAAAAAAAAACACAGCATTTTTGCTTGCACATGATTGGATGGGAACTTGCAGACCCTTACATTCACTAAACTCTGGTGGAAATTAGTGAATTTTGCAAATCCAATTGCATTGTCTGTTTGCCTTTAGTAAGGCAAGCCAGCCGCTTAGAGTATTAATCAGGCTGTTTTTTTTTTTATAGGAGCCAAAATGTCCCTGAAAGCAGTAGTATATTCAAACTCTTTCTGAACCATGTCCCTCAATCCTTTGTTGCACATCAGCACTGCAGATTGCCCAGAGCATCTCTGCAGCCTCCTCCTGCTCACATGCACTCCCAAAACTGCTGTGAAAAATTTACAAGGCTTCCTGGCATTGAGAGAGCGTGACAGTGTACAATGCAAAAGTGACAGCACATTGTTACCCTATAACAAGTGTCGGAGTCAGGACAACCTTCATGGCAGAACCACCAGGTAGTAGTTGAAAAAGAGTCAACATGATTTGCAGCCTGTGATTTGCAAGTCATCAATATCAAGCTTCTGTTTATCTGACTGCGATCACAACTTGTATTCTTTAACCACTTAAGACCCGGACACATACGCTGCTAAATGACCCAAGGTGTTTTTACAATTCGGCGCTGCGTCGCTTTAACAGACAATTGCGCGGTCGTGCGACGTGGCTCCCAAACAAAATTTGCGTCCTTTTCTTCCCACAAAGAGCTTTCTTTCGGTGGTATTTGATCGCCTCTGCGCTTTTTATTTTTTGCGCTATAAACTAAAATAGAGCGACAATTTTGAAAAAAATCACTATTTTTTTACTTTTTGTTATAAAAAAAATCAAATAAACTAAATTTTAGTAAAACATTTAGGCCAAAATTAATTCAGCCACATGTCTTTAGTAAAAAAAAAAAAAAAAAAAAAAAAAAAAAAAAAAAAATCGCAATAAAAAAATAGCTACCTAGCGGGAACAGCGACACTAATACAGCGATCAGAAAAATGATCGCTTAGTGATGCTGGCAATAGGGAGTGAAAGGGTTAACTAGGGCAGTGATCAGGGGGTTAAAACTTTATTAGGGGGGAGGGGGGGCTATCCTGGACCTAACACTAACTGATTTTACACTGCCTGTCACACTGACACTAAATGCAGTGATTAGATCACTGCATTCAGTGACACTATGACAGGGGGGTGGGGGGGGCTGATCACAAGGGGTTAATGTGCCTATGTGAGTGTGTGTCAGTGTTGTGTTGGTGCACACTTACTGTGGATGTCTTCTCTCATCAGCAGCGGTGGGAAACACTGCTGCGATGAGAGGTGACATTTCCTCCTTCCTGTGTAAACACAGGAGGAGGAACGGCCACAAAGGGGGAGCGCTCCCATTGGCTGGGAGCGATCGCGGGGGGGCGGAAAACACGGACATCCGCCCGCTCGTCGGCGATCGCTCCCAGAGCCAGGGGGACCCCCGCACGCCGCGGAGGGGGTCCCGATGGGACCCCCGAACTGCACGAAGGCGGGGACGTAAATTTACACCCTTGTGCCTGTACGAGCCATTCTGTGGCCGTATATGTGCGTGCGGGGGTCCTTAAGTGGTTAAAACTATAGAATACAAATTAATGAATGAAAGAAAAAAAAAAAAAAAAGACTCAACTTGATTAATGGTTTATATTGCAGAAACTATATCCACATTGCAAGATTCCAACTCAAACTATTCTACTTCTGTTCTAAAAGGCAACATTTTTCAACGGAACCGCAAGTTAAAGAGACAAGACACGACAGGAGGCGGTCCTTGAGTGGTTAAGCAAAGATTTTTTTTTCCCCCTTATTGAAAAGGTCCCCCCCCCCCCCCCCCCCCCCCAGCAGATATTCAGCTGTCACTCCGCCACTACACATTCAAGCTGGTAATTACACTACAGAACTCTTGTCTCCATTAAGGCGGCAAGCAGACCATGGCTAATTAATAAAATCAACAAAAACACACTTGTTAGAGAATGCATTATTATTTAGCTATTTGGCTCCTTGGCAGTGACTCCCTCCTGACAGCAAAACAGTTAATTGCCTTTCTCATCTCTTCCTTCTATGGGAAAGCAGCACAATACAGTACTACACACTATGCTTCACAACTGCTTTTGTATAATCGACTCCAAATCTGCCGTTGCATAGAGTGAGGTGCCATGAGGAGAGCTATGCAATTTCATCAACGCAATTTCTACACAAATATTGACTATATACATTTTATTTGCCCATACAGTGCAAACTAACAGATTCACTTCAAAAAGGCAGCCCCACCAGTACCAAATACTTGCCTACTCTTCATTCTCACTCTGCTTTATTCAGCCACCGCAAGTGAAAAAATCTAGGCACGAGTATGGACTACATGCATTGCACTTCAAGTCCATGGATGTCATTAATGCTTGCTGATTGGCCAGTGACACCCCCAGGCGCTGTCACATAGGAGTAAGGAGAGTCCTCAGCCATGTGCAAGCTCCATGTTGCTACTTGGGATTTACACCAGGCTTCTTCTCTTTACTCCTGATGGTCCAATATGGAGGTACAAGCAGCTGGTGGGGCTGCTGTTAAAGCAAATTTGCATTGATAAAGCTCACTTTGGGACAATACATCTGTAGCTGTTGGAAAACGTTGAAGAATTTTATGGGGTTCATGGCTCCTGAAATATGATCCGATCTTCATTCAAAAGGGGACCATTTACACAGCCTTGTTTTACCTGATTTTACCAACAAAAAAAAGTCACTGGTGGAATATTAGAACCTATCTTGAACAGGTAGTTGCTGAAGTTAGACACTCCAATCAATTGTTCCAATTTTAGGAGTAGGTTTGGACCTGCCTTGCTGAAAAAAAAAAAAAACACAACAGAACTTAAAGTGGTTGTAAACTCTCCCTCTTGACTTTACCTATAGGTAAGCCTAGAATAAGGCTTACCTATAGGCAGTGGAAATATCTCCTAAATATGCGCCGTTAAGGAGATATTTCACTTGAAGTGCACCGATGATGCAATTGGCTGTGAAGAAACGGACCTCCGTGCTTTTACCAATGATGCGATTTTCTCACCATGAGTTGCAGAAAAGAACTAGCTTGATTTCCCCATCAACAGTCACTGGGGGAGCTGCCCCTGCCGGCAGAACACAGTGATTTGTTAGCAGCTATAGCCGTTGGCAAAAATCACATTAAAAATCTGACATGCTGGCTATACCAAAGTTGATTGATGGACTTTGGTACAATCCGCTTGCTCATAGATGGTTCAAATCTTAGCTGGTCCGGCAAGGACAGTATGGCCGGCTTTAGTTTTCGTTACCTCTTAAAACAGAATATTTTAGTTCCAAAAACAAGGGATTTCTAAAGGTCTTCGAAAATTAAGCTTAAAAATACTGAATAAAGGTTAAAAAAAAATAAAAATTTAAGAAATCAAAAACACACACAATCTTGGGGTGCCAAATAATGATATTCAGACATCTCTTGCACAAGACAAAAGGGTATTCAATGAAGCCCTAATGGCACGTTTTTGGCAGTAGTTGCCTTTAGGATTTACTAACCCATTACTAAATAGAACGATTCATTCAGGCAAATATTTTCACCAGTTTTGGCAACATTACCGACATGGAGGATAAATTCAGGTAGTTCTTAGGATCGTCACTTTAAGAACCTGGAGCTATGGCAGTGACAAATTCTTAAAGAAATACTGCCAGATCACAGATTGGTAATCAAGACCAATTTTAAAGCTGAGGTACAGACGTATGCCAGTATTTAGAGCAGGGCAGGTCTGTGCTGGGAGGCTGTCATTTATTAGAGCTCTATCCCTGGCCCCATTCAGCTGAGTGTTTCCCCCCACAAAAATGAATGCCCATATTTGAGAAATGATTGCGACTGGATGAGCAGACTGACTGGGGAAGGAGGAACTAGTTCCTCATTAGGTCTCCTCATTAGGTCTCCTTGGTTGCTGATTGACAGCACACGGCAGCAGGCAGATTTGAAACCGCAACTTGTGAATAGTGGCTATGGATGCCACGTACTGTCAACCAACCAGGAAGACCTCATGGGGAACTAGTCTCAGTTCCCTATAAGGCTCCACCCACCCCACAAAAAAAAAAAGTACCTCAGTATGCCAGACCCATGTACCTTTAACAGGAACACTAAAGTCACAAGCGGCAACAATTTGGGTGCAGCAGCTGACGCAATTTAGGCCCCTTTCACACTTGTGCGACTTGTTGCAAATTTGCATGGCAAGTCATACTCCATGATTTTCAATGCGTACCATTCATATATGGGCTACTTCAAGTTGCAAAGACTTCAAAGTAATCCCTCCCTGCACTGCTTTGGTCCGACTTTGAAGCGACTTAAGGGTCCATACACCTCAAGATTACACAGACAACGCTTTTAGTTGCTGAACAAAAAATCACTCGACTTTCAGGTCGCAGAAGTGTGAAAGGGGCCTAAAGTTGGAGTTTTTGAGAGATTACTACAGTAGAAACTACCTGCTGTCAAAGTAAAAAAAAAAAAACACACACAAACACACACACCACTGCAGACAAAGATCCAAAAAACACAGGAATTATTCAACAAAGTGGCGCAAGCATCAAAATTCCATATCTCAGAACAGTCATTTTTTAAGTGGTTGTAAACCCTTATACCCAATACCCAGTGAAGTTACTAGCCTCCATTGATACACAGAGTTGAAAAAATCCTCCTACATAAGTTGTACCTGTGTGTTTGAAGCCATTTCTACTGTACATCCGTGTAAAAAAAAAAAAAAAATATCTGATGAAATGGATTTTTCACAGACTTCTACCCCTTTCACACTGGCCGTAGCTGCATTAGCAGTAAAGTGGTGCTCACTTTAGCGCAGTTTAAGCACTGTTTTATGGCCACTAGCGGGGCAACTTTAACCCCCAAGAAGACGTAAAAGAAAACTCCTGTGTTGTGGCGCTTTCCAGGTGCTTCTGAAGTGCAACGGGTAGTAAAGTTTTGGGAGCGCTGTATACAGTGCTCCCAAATATGCTGCTTGCAGAACTTTTCAGAATGTCCCCCCGCAAGCGCACCGGGTGTGAAAGCACCCATTGTAATGAATATCTGGTGGCATCGGTAGGTTCAATAGAAACTGGCCAACATTTGGCCTGTGTCTACGGCAGCTTGCCCGACAGTCGGCCATTCAGCTGCTTCTGTCTAAAGGTTACGCCCCAAAAAGGTCCGTCGATCGGCTTCAGCTGTCAATGGCTGAGAGCGCTGACCGATGTGTCCCGGTAGGGTGGAGACATCCCCCTGTCAGAACACAAATCGATCATGCAGGGGAGATCGCTGTACTGATAACAGATTGTTATAGCTACTCCTCCTGAGCTCTTACATTTCTTCCACTCAGCCTGATAGGTTGAACGAAAAAAAAAATGCTAGTGTGTACCAAGCTTTATATTATCACATTTTGAAACAAAAAAAATTAATATTTAAGGCTTCGCTATTTTTTTGTCCTCAATGCTGTATAGGATTATCAAAATATTGTAAATGTAACCGATTTACAAAGAAAAGTAGTCTCTGTTAACAAGTCTGTATCTTCCTGGTAATAAAAATCAATCTGTATAGCAGCAGATTGTTGTTAATACGCCAGTTACTGGAAATCTGTCCTGGGAAGGATTGAGTATGGGCTGCTTGGCAGTTACACAGTATACATTACAGAGCAGTGACCTGCTCTGACATCTACAGTTCAAATAACACACAGCTCAAAAATAGGAATTCTATCCCTGGCTAGGCAGACCCCCAGGTCACACACCCGCCTGCCCCCTCCTTCCTCCATTCCTAGTTAACATCACTATAAGCAGATTCAAACTGAGCTAGAGTAACATAAAAATAGTTACCATCACAAAAATAAAAAAAACTTTAGAATTTATTGAAAAACACAAATACAATTACAAATCCTTATCCTAGGGTATGTTGACTCCAACACGTAGGACTAACTCAACTATGGCAGTTATAAGATCGCTCTTCATTGCACATAAACGGGTTGCTTTATGATGGGTAGCTGCCAATTTGCCTTCTATACATAACTGGAAATCAAAAATAAACAAATATTCTGTTCTAGAAACATGCATACCTCCTTCACAATGCTCTTGCAAGTTTGATTCCATAAGGTCTAGTTCAATAGACGCAGTGTGTCCTTTTAGAACTTTTTGCTGAGAATGTCACATTTATGGTACTTGTAGGAGAACAATCAGCCTCTTCTGTATTTGAAAGGTGTATGGCTGTGCTGAAAGCTGCATCTCAGCCCTCAACATGCTTCTCTCCCTTCCGTTATTTCCTGGTTTTACTGTCCTGCATGACAGCATGTCTATGTTATATACTTGAGAAAAAATAAAAATCACACCACCTTTAACCACATCCCTACGGCCATACGACTATATGCGGCCGCAGGGTGGCTCTAAATCTCCGGGCCGCCGTGTTTTCACGGCAGCCCCTTTCTTTGCTCCAGAGCGCGCAGCGGGGAACTTGTGTACTGGCCGTGTCCCTTGGACACAGCCAATCACAGATCGCCGCTAACGGCCAATCAGAGTGGCCGTTTGTGATGCGATCTGATGGGCCAATGAGAGATGATCTCATATGTAAACATATGAGATCATCTCTCATTGCCGGCTCTCACAATGACAGTGTCCTGTCACTGGAGAGAGCAGACCGATCTGTGTTCCTTGTACATAAGGACACAGATCGGTCACCCCCCCCCCCCCCAGTCACGCCCCCCCTCCCCCCACAGTTAGAACACAATGCAGGATACACATTAACCCCTTCCTCACCCCCTAGTGTTAACCCCTTCCCTGCCAGTCACATTTATACAGTAATTGGTGCATATTTATAGCACTGATTGCAGTATAAATGTGAATGGTGCCAAAAATGTGTCAAAAGTGTCCGATGTGTCCGCCATGATGTCGCAGTAAAAATCGCAAATCGCCGCCATTACTAGTAAAAAAATTAATATTTTTTTTTACCAAAAATATGTAGAAGAATTCGTATCGGCCTAAACTGAATATTTTTAATAGCAACAAATAAAAAAATATTGTATTTTTTTCAAAATTGTCGTTCTTTTTTGTTTATAGCGCAAAAAATAAAAACCGCAGGGGTGACCAAATACCACCAAAAGAAAGCTCTATTTGTGGGGGAAAAAGGACGCCAATTTTGTTTGGGAGCCACGTCGCACGACCGCGCAATTGTCAGTTAAAGCGACGCAGTGCCGCAAGCTGAAATTTCACCTGGTCAGGAAGGGGGTATATGTGCCCAGTAAGGAAGTGGTTAAATAAAATCTGATTTAAATGAGGGAAAAAAAATATATATTTTTTTTACATTCATAATTACCTAGGTGTATCAGTCCCCCGGGCCCTTGCCAATGGCTCAGCTCTCACAGATCCCCAAGCAGAGAGCTGCCAACTGTCAATCAGCACCTCTCCTCTCTGCTCCTCCAGACTCACTGGAGCGATGAGCTGTGGAGGAGCTTCAGACCACTCTCTGCTGAAAACGGGCAACAGGAGTACAAAACAAATTGCGCTCCTGTGACCCAGAGGAGCCCAGCCAAAACAAGCTCAGGCTAGAGACTTCACCTTATCATTTGGACCCGTTCAAAAAAAAAAAAAAAAAGTATGAGTCGCCATACTCGGAAGCATCGGCTGGCTGATTACAAAGCATGGCCAAATACAGATCTCCTTTTCAGGCATCAAACTTCCCAACATTCAGAGCTCAGCATTGTATAGGGTTGAAGAAACCGACCAGAAAATTCAAACACTGTCCTACCACCTGACTTGTATAAATGTTCGCTGAATTTTGACTTGCATTTGGTTTAGCAGAATTAAACTTTGCAAAATAAGATGACCACATCTACTTAAAGCAAAACTTAAACATGTTATACTTAGTTGTGCTCAAAAGTTTGCATACCCGGGCAGAAATTGTGACATTTTGGCATTAATATTGAAAATATGACCGATGTCAAAAAACTGTCTTATTTTAAGGATAGCAGTCACATGAAGCCAATTATCACATAGCTTTTGGATCCTTTTTAAAATAACACATCACCCAAATGGCCCTGATCAAACATTTACATACCCTGGAACGTTTGACTTTTGGTACAGACACAGAAGGTGGCGCACACATGTTAAAATGGCAATTTGTGGCTTTTTTAATCACAATTAGAGTTTGTGTATAAATAGTCACAGAGTTTGTTAGCCATCACATGGATGCACTAAGCAGGCTAGACTGAGCCATAAGGAGGTAGAAAAGAACAGTCAAAAGACATGCGCAACAAGGTAATGAAACTTTACAAAGATGGAAAAGGATATAAAAAGATATCCAAAGCCTTGAATATTCCAGTCAGTACTGTTCGATCACGTAGGTGGAAAATTTGGGGATCTCTTCAGCCACAAACTGGTGGAAGAATTGCTCAGGATACAAAGAAAAACCCACAGTATTTGGGGAGGGGATAGTGCACACAGTTTATTTTTTTATCTTAATACATAGAAGGCATTAAGAAAAAAAAAAAACTGCTTTAACAACCACTTTTAAAGTGGGAAAGTATGGGGCTACTGTCAGTGAGCTCCTTAAAAATGCTTGTTCCCTGGAGATGTCCATTCTAGGACTGTGAATCAAATTTTTTTATAGCAAGACTGAACCCATCAATTTAACAGTTCTAGAGCGCCTAGTCACTCCTGTGCCTGCAGCCCCATACCTGTATAAATGCAGTGTGAAATACAAAACATGGTCATCACTGACTACTAGATGACATGCAATTTAAGATTTGGTGATATTGCTACTGTGCTGCTTACTTTTCTTCTTGCTGGAAGCTCTGGCATAAGGAAGCAAAGCCCTGCCCTCTACCCTGAGGGAAAATGCCTGCTGTAGTGAAAACATAGGCGACTAGCCTTTTGCTCTCTGCCTGCCAAACCTAAAGGAAGTAGGTTAAACGTTTCAAAGGTGCAATTTCTGACATCCTTCCAAAAATGCTGGTTGAATGTACATTATGCCTATCTCATGACTTCAAGACCACCTGAGTGACCTGTAACCAGCAAGTAAAGTCAGAACAAACTTGGAAATTAAACTTATTCTAGGCTACCAACTCAAAAGCAAGAAAGCCACAAGAGAACTATGACATCTAGACAATTAGATTTTTTTAGAAAGGGAGCTCCACAATGGCAGTCAAGTTTTTCTATGGTTTCCATTAAAAACATGCAGGTTATTTTTCATGACTGCTAACCGATGGCTTACAA
The DNA here is from genome assembly GCA_029574335.1 of Rana kukunoris. Lineage (NCBI taxonomy): Eukaryota > Metazoa > Chordata > Amphibia > Anura > Ranidae > Rana > Rana kukunoris. Next base: position 101,365,530 of record CM056051.1, read on the forward strand.
CTAGAGAAAACCAATATAATACCATTCACAAGATGTAAAATCAAGTTGCATATTTTGTTGGACCTAATAAGTCAAATACAACCCAAAGCCGAGACTTGGCCCTGCCCCCTTACTGGCTGCTTTTGACAGCAGAACAGGAAGTTATTATTGGCCAATTGTTGCTTGCATTTTGTTTGAGACGTCCTTCTCCAGAAACTCGCCTTTTACCCCTTGTACATCAGCCGTGGTCCTGTGTACTGCTCTAGGCACCCTACAAATCTAAGCCTTTAGTCCACCTTGGGATTGAGCAACAGAGGAGACAATTATTTATTTATTTAATACATATATATATATATATATATATATATATATATATATATATATATATATATATATATATATACATACATATATATATATACACACACATATACACACACACACATATACATATATACACACACACATACTTATATATATATATATATATATATATACACACACACACCATGGAGAAGGAACATGGCTACCCTCTAACAGGCAGTTGGATAACAGGGGGGGGGGGGGATCTGGAGGAAGCCGAGAGCAATAGAAGGGATATTTTTTTTCTTCTTACATAGAATTTTTTTTAAGCCAGAATTTTGTGCTACTTTAACACTATGAGGGTCTTATTATGCAACAAGTAGTATTTCTGGAGTTGGAAGCACTTGTTGCCTCCAAGGGAAGTGAAGTCCTTCACCACCTAATCCTCATGCACTGTACCTGGCATCACCAGGGAATGCTTCTGGCTACACAGTTGCCCAAAACCTCCGTAAACCAAACATTACTTTGGCATGCCTATTAATTAGATACTAGTTTATTCAGCCAGTAACCACTAAAGGGGGTTCCAGCCTAGTGGTGTAAATCAGCAATATTTAAACCTGACTGCTCAAAAAAAAAAACACATACTAGTGGATTTGCAGTCAAAAACATTAAAAGTGTGCTCTTTAACATTATCAGAAGCTAAAATCGGCTGTGTAAAACACCTACAGAGTACATGCGTACTACTCTTTAAAAAATTCTTTAATGCTGCTAAAAAAATAAAATTACCCATTAATGATCCAATCTTGCTTCTACTTTCCCATTATTGTGGTAGACCTCAATAAAACAGACATTCTTTGCTATAGCAAGCTTAGAAATCCCTTTTACACTGAGCAGTGAAGATTAATTTGCATAAGAGGGCATGATATCAACTGTTTGTCCTGTAATTAGACTAACGGCGAAAGACGCTGCCAGCAGACAGGACAAGTCCTCTGAGACATCAATGTCCTAGAGGCTTACAAGCGCATGAAAGGTTCCTGAGCCCTGCAATGGATGCACATAAGGCCTTTTAATTAGAAAACAGCGTCCTTCATCACTGACTGCCACTGCTCAGAAACAAGAGCGGGGAATATAGCCAATGATCCAAACACAACCTTGCCACTTTCCTACCCAATACAGGAAATTAAGATCTTAATGCTGGTCAGGTGAAATGCGTGTCTGGGGTATACCAAGATGCATAGCTACATCACAGGTCTGCAATAGGGCATGTCAATTTGTCAGTTTGCCGAACAAGCAGTGCATATGGCATAACTAAAAATAAAAAATTAAATTAACCACTTAAGACCTGGACCAATATGCAGGTAAAGGACCAGGCCCCTTTTTGCGATTCAGTACTGCGTCGCTTTAACTGACAATTGTGCGGTCGTGCGACGTGGCTCCCAAACAAAAAATTTTCCCACAAATAGAGCTTTCTTTTGGTGGTATTTGATCACATCTGCGGTTTTTATTTTTGCAACATTTTTTTACTTTTTGCTATAATAAATATCCCACAAAAATATATAAAACATTTTTTTCCTCAGTTCAGGCCGACACGTATTCTTCTACATATTTTATAATACATTTTTGTAGGGCCAGTTCACACTAAATACAGTTCCGTGTGCATTTTTTCTGCACTAAAAAATGCATGCACGGTGTTTTCCCATGTATTCTAATGGCTCTAGTTCACACCATGCAGTCATTTTCCGAAGCAGAAACTGACTGCATGGTGGAAACTAGAGCCATTGGAATACATGGAAAACACTGTGCATGCATTTTGTGCAGGAAAAAAAAAAAAGGCACACGGAACTGCGTTTGGTGTGAATTGGCCCTTAACGCATAGCCCATGGACATCAAGTACCAAAGTTTGGTGCCATTTCACGTGTATGTGCAATTTAAGGGCCAGTTGACACCAGACAGTATGTGCTCCGGGTGCTTTTTTTCCGCACAAAATGCATGCACAGTGTTTTCCATGTATTCCAATGGCTCTAGTTTACACCATGCAGTCAGTTTCTGCACCGGAAACTGACTGCATGGTGTGAACTAGAGCCAACTAGCATGACATGTTAAGTATAAATTTACGGGGCGCAACATCTTTCATATTTAAAAATAAATGGGGTAAACAGTTTAAAGTGGTTGTAAACCCTTCTAAAGCACTTTCACCTACAGGCAAGCATAGACTAAGACTTACCTGTAGGTGTTTGCAATATCTCCTAAACCTGCACAGTTTAGGAGATATATGCAGAAAGGAATGCACCATTGTCTACAGCGCATTTAAGGGCCAGGAGCAGGCGCACTGACCGTGCAGGGTTAGAGAACTTTAAATGCCAGGAATAATGCCTGAATTCCACGTATGAGCAGTGATCTGCCGGTCCCACGCGCATGTGCTGGAGTGACGTCAACGCCGCTCTGGCTAATCACAGCGCCGGAGCGGCGATAACAGGAAGAAAGCTCCAAGGGGACATGGCGGCGGACAGGGCCGCGGAGGATTTTGGGGGGGTTCGTTCTCAGGTAAGTGACACATAATGAGCTAGTATGCTGTAGACTGGAATATTTTGTTTCGTTTGGAAAATAAAATGTATTTAGTTACTCCCGAAAATCCAATAATATTTGGTTTCTGTCGAATGGTCAAAAGAATATTCGACGGAACGTCGAATCCCACATTTCCGTTAGAATATTACGCCTACAAGAATTCTAATGTTGTATGACTAGTAATAATGTTGAATCTTTTCCCTATACTGTCGAATCTTTCTATATCGAATTTTTACCGCAACGAAAACGATAATAAAGCATGGTTTATGTCGGATCTTTCCGTTTTCGTTTCTTGCGCTTTCGTTATCGTTTGTTAAAACGATAACGAAAAAAAGATTTTTTGGACGAAAATGCATTTTAACGAAAACAAATGCACATGTCTAGTATGCTGTGCATACTAGCTCATTATGCCTTTCTCTTGCAGGGGCTTTTTAAAAAAAAAAATTGAGGGTTCACTTCTTCTAATTACAGTGCATTTTTTCCCCCAAAAAAATGTGCTTGAAAAATGGCTGTGCAAGTATCATGCGACAAATTGCAACGATCGCCATTTAATTCTCTAGATATTTATACATCTGGGGTTTCCGATTATTTTTCTAGCAAAATAATGATTCTTACATGCAGGAGAGGAATGTCAGAATTGGCCTGGAAGTGGTTAAAAAGCACAACTTCCTATATAGTCACACTGTATATATTTTTAGGTCTAAATTTAAACGACCGCAGCTTCTACAAATCTATGTTTGTCTACCTATGTCTGTTCTGCGACTGAAGTTCTTCCTTTCCTTGCCCATATTAAACAAATAACCTTCAGCTGTGGGAAGAGGCGAAGACATTCATTCATAGTGGAAAGGAAGGAGAGTTGCAGGACGAAAAAGGACTGGGAAAGAAAGAGACATAGTGAACGAGGGGGGAAGGGAGGAACAGAAGTGATGAATAATTCACAGCAGAAATCTGCTCCATGTCCGCGTCCATGCTTGTGGAAGCGATATTTATGAAGTCCCTATGGATGCTTTTTGAGAGGTTAAAGATGGAAGCGCAGAAAGGACTGGAAGTAGAAACGGGCAGTATTGTAACAAGAATGATCTGTACTATAGAGCTCTGTGCAGCAGCCAGTACAGGGAAAGAAATAGACAAGCTACATAGCAATTGTTTCACCCATCAGTCTGCCACTGCAAAGTGTTAATTATCCAGCAGACAGGAATACAGGTTTAGAATTCTTTTATCACACATGTTCAAAAATTACCCAGGGCATGCACAGAACTGTAATTATTGCGTTAATCAATTTAATTAATTTATGTTTCCCTAGTCTCTTCTGGAAGTGGTAAACATTAAAAATTAAGTGTTGATTTTATGCTGTAGATCTAAAGGAAGGTTGAACTTGAAATGTTTCTATTTTACAACAGATCAAGTTCCACAATATACATAGGAAACCAGTTTTTAAATTAAAAGCAGAATACTTTGGACTGTACACAAGTAAACGGCATCTAATCTATGAAAAGCTGGGGGGAGGGGATAAACGTTCCTCATTAAATCCTACAAGACTGATGCTGCATTATTTAACTAGCTGTAGAAAAAAAAATGACAACTTAAAAATCACAGCCTCTTGAACTCTGGGTCACAGATCTGTTTGCCACGGGGTGCTGCCTGCCATCACTGCCACCGACGTGGCAGCAGGAGGTGGAGCAACAGTGTACAGGCAGTGCAGCCGCACCGACAGCTGCACATACTTGGCAATAAAGCGAATCGGCTGCTGAGGAATTTGACAGCCACGACGATCCATGCAAGAGATGCAGGGGAGGTGGTACATACTGTTGAATATTGGACAGATCAGCAAGAACCGGCTGACTTTCAGTGTGTACAGCAGTCTGACAGAGGACGGTTTAACAAGCGGCTTTCAGATGCTGGTTTTCCAGTATGTCCCTTTGACAAAGTTCAGTCATTAAATCGCCTGCTGTTGAAGGGACATGCTGAAAATCTGATCAGTGTACCCAGCTTAAAGCGGAGTTCCACCCTTAAAATCACTTTTTTTCATTACATCCAGCATACTGGCGTCAGCGCCAGTATGCAGTTTTTTTTTTTTTTTTAATGCGCGTACTTACTTTATATCAAAACATTGAATTCCAGGCGCACCGCGGAGTGTCGCCGCTATAAGGCGTCACGCCTTCCGGAAACAGCCGATTAGCATTCGGCTTTTACTCGGCGCCTGCGCACAGACCCAGGAGCTGACTGCGCAGGCGCTGTATATAGCCGCGTCACGCCCGCCGAAAAAAAACCCGAACTAGGACCGGCTATTTTCGGGGCCTGCGCAGTCAGCTCCTGGGTCTGTGCGCAGGCGCCGAGTAAAAGCCGAATGCTAATCGGCTGTTTCCGGAAGGCGTGACGCCTTATGGCGGCGACACTCCGCGGGCGCCTGGAATTCAATGTTGTGATATAAAGTAAGTACGCGCATTAAAAAAAAAAAAAAAAAAGCAGCATACTGGGGCTGACGCCAGTATGCTGGATGTAATGAAAAAAAGTGATTTTAAGGGTGGAACTCCGCTTTAAGGTGCAGTGGTGGGGGAAGCGGGGTGCAGTGGTGAGCAGGGATGAACAAGTGCTTACAATCACTTTAATCAACTCCAAGCATTTTACAGCAAAAGTAAAAAAAATCCTATTTTCTTAATTATTCTTAAAAGGACACACTGGCATAAGTATTTGGAGTTGTATGGAATATCCAAACCCAGTCCAATAGAGTGGTGGGAAACGCCACAAGAAAATATGAACAATCCTGCACAGAACAGGGTAAATCTAGGGGTTTTCATTCACCAGTGTGCAATTCTCCTGTACACAGCACTAAAACCCATGTGTCTCAGAATACTACTGACCATGTGTCACTTAACGCACATGTAAAACCAAAAATAAAAATGGAATAGATTGCCTCTTACTAATCCTGCACACAGACAGTGCTGACAGAAATCCCTCCTGCTGGGCCATTGTATTCTCCCAGCAGGGGGGTGGGGAGGGCGACCCCACCGAGAGAGACAGTGATAACTGATAGGGGCTATGCTAGCGATAATCGCATGCAAAATTGCTGGTTGCACCCATCAACTTGGTACATTCAGCTTGCCCATACATGGTTCGAATCTCAGCCTGTTCTGGCTGAACCGGCCAAGATTCAAACAGTCTATGACCAGCCTTAGATGTGGTGGCTGCAACATTTTCAGCCTGTGGAGAGGCATATGCTCTGTAGTGTTAGATTAGTATATTTAAAATAAACTTTGTAACATTGGGAAATTTTAGCTGAACTACAGCCAACACTTAGCAGTCAGGCCTTGTTCACGGGGATATTTTAAAGTGTGCCCCACACAGGCCTGTGTTTTACTAGCACAAGGATGCATAGGTGTTTTGGTGCATCCTTATAGATATCAATTGGGACACAGCTGCATGGCCGCGAACGCACCCTGGTTGCATTGAAAGCCATACACCAGCGCCTATGTCACAATGAGAGCAGCCGCCATGTTCCAATAGACAGCAATGGGATTGCCGGCACACGGATTCACACACCACCTATGCCGGTAAAGCACGGACCTACACGGGACATGGATTAAAAACGCCTCATGTGAATAAGGTCTTATAGAAACCTTTTTCCGCTTTCGCAATATAGGTTTTAAAGTTGAGCTAAACCCTGCTATAAATTTACACTCAAGGAAGCTGCCATCTTGATCTGCAGTTGCCGTGGTGTGATCAGCTAGGATACCAACCTTTGAAAGCTTGACAGCGCAAGCAAATGTGACAGTTCTTCAAAGCAAGCCTTTTATGTAATGGTTTTGGGAAACATTAAAATTGATGAGTTTAGTTCCGCTTAAATTAAAGAAAAGCTGACCATTGTAGGCATATTAAATGGTTTGTCTCAGCCCTCTGACACTTTTGCTAAACAGCTTTGTCTTTAACTGCTTGCCGACCGCACGCCGTCATCGTTTTACGGCGGCAGGTCGGCTCTCCTGGGCCAGAGCCCGTAGCTCTACGTCGGCAGTTTAGCGGCCACTAGGGGTCGCGTGCGCGCCCTAAGTCCCATGCCCGGCGGGCACGATCGCCGCCGGGCACACGAGATTGCTCGGTACAGAGTGAGGACTGGGAGCTAGGTGTGTAAACACACAGCTTCCGGTCCTGTCAGGGGAGAAATGCTGATCTTCTGTTCATACAATGTATGAACAGAAGATCAGTGATTTCCCCTAGCGAGTCCAACACCCCAAACAGTTAGAACACACCCAGGAACATACTTAACCCCTCCCCTGCCCCCTAGTGTTAACCCCTTCACTGCCAATGGCATTTTATAGTAATCCAATGCATTTTTATAGCACTGATCGCTAAAAAAAAAAGCCAATGGTCCCAAAAATGTGTCAAAAGTGTCCGCCATAATGTCGCAGTACTTTAAAAAAAAACGCTGATCGCCGCCATTTACTAGTAAAAAAATAAAAATGCCATAAAACTACCCCCAATTTTGTAAACGCTATAACTTTTGCGCAAACCAAACGCTTATTGCGATTTTTTTTAAATAAAATATGTAGAAGAATACGTATCGGCCTAACCTGAGGAAAAAAAATGTTTTTTTTATATATTTTTGGGGGATGATATAGCAAAAAATATTCAAGAACCCCCCTTTTCTTACTTTTTTTGTGGACCTACAACAAAAATGTCGACAAGGCCATTTTAAACGTGTTCTGGATAGGAAAGGGATAATATACAGTGACATGAAAAAGTATTCATACCCCTTGAAATCTTCCACATTTCGTCATTTTATTGGGATGTTATGTGATGGACCAACACAGAGTGGCACATAATTGTGAAGTGTAAGGAATATGTATATATATATATATCTATATCCCACGCTTTTAACATCTTGCGGAGCGCTGTTCAATCCATCATCTGCAAACCTAGCAAGACATGGCTGTCCAGCCTCAACTGACAGGCCAGGCAAGAAGAAAATCAGAAGCAGCCAAGAGGCCCGTGGTAACTCTGGAGGAGCTGCAGATGGGACAACTAATGGTTGTGAACGCCACAAATCTGGTTTGAGAAGCCATGTGGGGGACACAGCAAACATGTGCTCTAGTCAGGGGAGACCAAAATTGTACTTTTTGGCCTAAAAGCAAAATGCTATGTGTGGCGGAAAACTAAACACTGCACATCACTACACTACACATGAAACATGGTGGTGGCAGCATGCTGTGGGGATGGAGACAAATACAGGGCAATCTTAGAAGAAAACCTGTTAAGAGTCTGAAAAAGACTTGACTAGGGAGGAAGTTCGCCTTCCAGCAGGACAATGACTCTAAACATACAGCCAGAGCTATAATGGAATGGTTTAGAGAAAAGCATATTCATGTGTTAATGGCCCAGTCAAAGTGCAGACCTAAATCCAATGGAGTATCTGTGGCAAGAATTGCAAATTGCTTTTCACAGACGCTCTCCATCCAATCGGACAGAGCTTGAGCCATTTTGCAAAGAAGATTGGGCTAAAATATCACTGTCTAGCTATGCAAAGCTGGTAGAGACATCCCCAAAAAGATGTAGAGATGTAACTTGCAGCAAAAAGTTGTTCTACAAAGTATTGACTCTGTATACTTTGGGCTGAATACAAATGCACACCACACGTTTCACATATTTGTAAAATTTGAAAACCATTTATCATTTTTCTTCCACTTCACAATTATGTGCCACTTTGTATTGGTCTATCACAAAATCCCAATAAAATACATTCACGGTTGCAACATGACAAAATGTGGAAAGTTTCAAGGGGTATGAATACTTTTGAGGCACTGTATATATCTATCCTGGAGAAAATGCTGCTCCAGACTCCCTCATGTAAAAAGTCCCAGTCTTTTGGTCACATGATCTCCTGAAGGAAGAAATGAGCCTGTCTGTACTCTGAACGCTGCACTTAGCAGTCATCATGTGATGAAGTCTGGGCCTTAACATTGTCTAGCACTGAAGGGAATCTGAAGTCATTAGCGTTCTCAGAATGCACATATTAATATCAGTTTATATGCAACAACGCAGAATACTGCAGTACTCTCTACAGTGTGTTATAACCATATTCCAATATTCATATGCCCTATAATAAATGGAAGGGGATTTTTTTTATGAGTTTTAATTTATTCTATGCAAGAACACTATGACAGCTTTATGTCAGAAAAAGAACACCCAAAATTAGCAACATACATCTTAGAAATATGCTCATAGATCAGCACCTACTGTTCACTCCTTTTAAAAACACTTACATCAGAATCAGTTTGTCATAATAGTGTATTTGACGCTGTGATGATTTAATAATTAAAGATAATTGTCAGGAATAGCAAGTGATTACAGATGAGAGAATTAATTTTCACTTTCCATGCTGAATCAACTACATGTGCCACTAGAGAATTCCTCTACAAGTGAGCACTCTCCCTCTTCGGTAGTGAACCAGAAACCGCACATCACCGGGGAAAAAAAAAAATTAGACGGTAGCATGAATTGTAGTACAAAATCTGGGGCGCTATTCAAAAAAGGTAAAAAGCAATTAAATACATTAAAGAAAACATCACATATTGGCCATTGTTCTGCAAGCCTAGGTTCACACCATTGCTGCTGCATGTTTTTCAGTGCATTTTGTAGCACATTTATGTGCATTTTCCATGCTTTTTTAGTCAATGACTCGAGTACCCTCTTTGAAACCAATGTTGCTGGGAGGAAGAAATTGAATGTCAAACAAAACTGCACAAAAACATACAAGCCTTTTTCCATATGTTGCTAGTGACGTCCACGGCATCAAAAATGCACTGTGAAGCCCCAAAACATACATACACATTTAAAATAAAAATCGCTCTGCACCGTTACAAAAAAGGGGTGGTAAATGTAAAAGTTTTCACCTTAAAAAGGGGTGTTCCAGCCAAAGTTTATGTTTATTAAAAGTCAGCAGCTACAAAAAGTGTAGCTGCAAGCTTTTAACACACACTTACCTGCTCCAGCGTTCCAGCGACACGCCGGCCAGGGCTCCGCTCTCCCCCTCCCCGGCATCCTCATTGCTACTGTGGGCACCCGGCCGTGACAGCTTTCGGCTTCACGGCTGGGCACCCACTGCACATGCGCGAGCGTTACTGCACATGCGCGCGGCGCTGCACCATCCCATTGGACAGGCGATTGCCTAGGACCTGTCAGTGTCCTAGGCCATCGCCTACAGCGAGGGGCTGCAATAAGACGATTAAGCTTAATCGCCTTACCAGCCCCTCAGCAGAAGGAGGAAGTGGGACAGGAAGTCCCACTCCTTCTGAAGCCCCGACCCCCCCCCCCCCCCCAAAAAAAATTACATGCCAAATGTGGCATGTAAGGGGGTGAGGAGTGGGATAAGCCAAAGTTCAATTTTTGGGTGGAACTCGGCTTTAATGCATTCTATGCATTAAGGTGAAAAATCTTCTGACTATATCGGCCCCCCCCCCCCCGTTATACTTACCTGACCCCTCGAACGTCACGTGCTCAGCCCAGACATGCTCTTTGCCGCTCAGCCTTGCCGTTAATTGGCTAGAGCGGATGGAATGAAAGCAGCACAGACATTGGCTGGCGCTGCCGTCAATCACATCCAATAAAGCGGCGCACTGAGGGGCGGGGGCCGAGTGATACAGCGAGCGGCTATGGCCGCTCGCTGTATCACGGGAGTGCGCCCGCAAGGACGCCACACAATGCGAAGGAGCATGCATGAATGTGTGGAGTTCTTGCAAGGAGGACCAGAGACAGCCGAGGGACCCCAGAAGACGTGGATCGGGGCCACTCTGTGCAAAATAAGCTGCACAGTGGAGGTAAATAACATGTTTGTTATTTTTTTTCTTTACAACCCCTTTAATGTGAACAGGTTCCATAAAGAACATAATTTCTATTGTGGTGCATAACATCACAATGGGAAAAGTACAACAGATCGGACTAGCATGACACACACACACACACACACACACACACTCTAGGATAGCACACAGAAGCCGCGGAGAACTTTATGCTGCCTATAACATCGTTCAGCATAACCGGTTTAGTGGTAGGTCAGTGGTGGTCTGGGGAGGCAAATCCATGGGACGCACAGACCTCTACAGGCTACACAATGGCACCCTGACTGCCATTAGGTATCGGGTTGAAATCCTTGGACCCATTGTCAGACCCTACGCTGGTGCACGACAATGCTAGGCCTCATGTGGCGAGAGAATGCAGCCAGTTCCTAGAGGATAAAGAAATTGATACCATTGAATGGCCCCCACCTGACCTAAATCCAAAAGAACACCTCTGGGACATTGTTTAGGTCCATCTGGTGCCACCAGGTTGCACTTCAGTGTTGCTCTGGTCCAGATCTGGGAGGAAATACCCCAGTACACCATCTGTCGTCTCATTAGGAGCATGCCCTGATGTTGTCAGGCATGCATACAAGCACTTGGGGGGCCATACAAACTACTGAGGACCATTTTGAGTTGTTGCAATGAAATTTCAGCAAAATGGACTAGCTTGATGCATACTTTTTTTCACTTAGATTTTTGGGGCGTCTTTGAATTCAGCCCTCTGTAGGTGGATAATTTTCATCAAACGATGTGCCATCCTTTCATTCCTAACACATTACCCAGTCCATATCAATATAGATATCCAGCATGAGATTATTGCCAGTTGAGATCTGATATGTTTACAAAGTGTTCCTTTAATTTTTTTGAGAAGTGTATACACACACACACACACACACACACACACACACACACACAGACAGACACACACACAGACAGACACACACACAGACACACACACCCCCCCAACTTTAGTCCACCCATTTTGCAGCTAGCCATAATTTGGAGTGGTCACAGACCACATTTAAAACCTATCGATTTAGCATGGCTTTCTCTACATTTTATACAGTTTGCCTGGTTAGCTCTACAATATTAAAAGGTTTGTATTCAGATCACAGAATCACTTAAAATGTCCCAATTATGTAATAAATGGCACAAACTCAAGCTGTGGGGATACGTGAAGGCCATTTTATTTATTGTCCCGATTATATTGTAATGCTCTTGTTACTGTAAGGTTGCCGGGGTTCTGGCTTTTGTATATTCCAACGCTCTGTATTTTGAAACTTTTCAATAAAAAGATCTAAAGTTAAAATGGCAATTAAATTTACTCAGGTTAAGCTGGGTACACTTTTTTGTTCAAGCTTTTTTTTACGAAGATACATCTGCCAACATTGTGGTTACCTAGTTAAAATACAAAATATTAAATACATTTTTATTTTAAAACACTTGAATGTGGAATTATGTAATGCAAAAGGAAAAAACTCAGAAGCCCATTCTAAAAAAGGTAAATTTAGAACCCTCTAGCTTTTGATCAACAGAAAACAAGAGAACACATACCACGGTTACCAAAATACTATGGTTCGAGGATTAAAACATTACTGCCCAACTTCAGTGCCAATTACATGACCGTTTCTTCCCGAGGTGTACTGTAAGCAGGTTGCTCCTTTATTGCTGTGCAGGAACATTTAGAAAATATATAGTGTTAAACACTGGGTAAAAAGACAATTTCTAAAATGTCTGTCTCAACCAAAGACTCAGCCACGTCTGAAACCTAATGGAAATTGTAAGGGAGGCACTTGACTGCATGCTGTGAGTTCCTCCTGTGAAGGAAAATAGATGTATTTATCCCACACTGTACTATCTATGCCAGTTACACCAAATTAAGACATCAACTGTCCATGCAAAGCAGGCCTCAGCTGCCTTTATTTCCATGGAGCACTGGAAGGATCATTAATATTCTGCTTTAAAGACGGATCATGGGAATGTAACACTAAACAAAATCAGACATTGATCAAAGTAGCACCGTTAAGACAGGAAGCATTTACAGCATATGAAGTGTAAAGTCATACTTCATATTAAGGGTCACAATAAGGAAGCATTCACATGGACAATTAGGTGCCTACAAAAAGATTCTTGAGACTAGAATCATGTGTATGCAAACAGCAGTACCTAGGAAGCCTGTACAAATGAATGACAGGCTGACAGAGGCAGTACGTATCCGTCTGTATGTAATTGCACAAAGAGTGATTACTTTGCTGTTAGTGAGATCTCACCGTGATAGAGCAATTACATGCATCCATCCCTAAAGGGCAGGCAAACATTGTATGTGAGGTTATGTGGGACCTCTGTCAGCCAGTCATTCATTCATTTGCACTGGCTTCCTGGCCCCAGCTGTTGGCATATACATGTGATCCCAGCAGAAGGTGAAATCAGGGACACGTACCTGCATGTCGTCATATTGGGACACAGTGACTGTCCAGTCAGCCACATATCCCAAGAGACATCCAAATTTTCCCCATAGTATTTTGCATAAAAAAGAAAAAATGTAGTCCACAACACAATGGGCTCTATAGCTGTCCACTGCTCTTTCCCACACATACATTCTGAACTGTCCTAGAAAAAAGTCCTCGCTCAAAATTACCTGAAGAACATTTTATGAGCTTAATAAAGAACCATCTACAAACTAAGTGCCTTGCAAAATTAAACACATATGGCAGAGAGGGGAGGCCAACACACAATAGTGTTCTTTATGCTACCACAGCAGACAAGATAAATAGCAACCATTCAAATATCCCCTTTTGTGTCTGCCAAACCTACACATTTCTTTCCTAATTAAAAAATGAAATACAATATTAATATTATTTACCTTGCAGTTATTTCTGTGATGTCCTGGAGATCACCAAGTATGGAGGGAACATGATTGTCTGCCAGAGCACTGAACTCATGGAACCAATCAACTTCGATAGACACACATTTAAACAGTTGGAGGATTGTCCTAAAACTAATATGTAAAGTTATAACTCCTAGCGCCCACAGATACCATCGTTTTCTGATCTAGGGAATGAATCCAACTGCCTTGTGGGGTCAGGAAGATTATTTTAGCGGCAAAATAAAATTGTAGTTGCCCAAGGTATTTTTGCTTGTACTAAAATGCTGGAGACTGTTGAACTATGAGCTATATGTTCTCCAACAATAGCTCATAAAAAGAATTCCTTGTATTACTACATAGTCAGTCCATTTCCACACCCTGCAACGTGGAGTTCCTTATCTACTCATGGAAAAATGGACATGAGAATATGAATGGCTACAATTGTGTTTTAAGAAAAAATAGCTGACATATTCAATAGATACAGGGTTCCATCAGCACTTCTTCTGAATGTGAATTTCAACTGAAACGCTTTTGTTTTTGAATGGGGAAAAGGTTGCTTACTGTCCAAGTAACCAATATCCTTGGGATAAAACACACAGGACTTTCTTTTCCAATGAAGAATCTCTAACCATCATCAAAAAATGTCAGGTTGAAGTTCCACTTTTGAATAACTGCTAGAATCATTGACCCTACCTAGAATCCAGGAAGACACACACACACACACACACACACACAGCAGAACCACGATGGGTGGCACAGCCCTCACGGTAAAATCTCCTGGCAGTATTCTGCACATTTGAAAAACACTATTCATTACTAGGAAGAGTCGGTCACTCATGGGGTTGCATCAATGATGACCTTTCTATAGGAATGAATACGATTTTTGCCCACATGCAAAAAAGACAACACAGGCTAGGAGACTTTCCAGCTGTGTGCAGGGAAAATATTAGGGATAATTGTAAAAAATTAGTACAAATACTCCTGCAACGTCTCATTACAGCAATTTATTCCACCAGGAATTTAAGTGCATATAGCACTTGGTTCCATTCAAATCTCTCCCTTGGTTTCTAAGCAGTGGATTTGGACACTGAAAACGTGTGATCTTTCAGTTTTATGAATAATCATTTTAGAGTGTAAGCTCCAATGAGCAGGTTCCTCCAATTCCTCTTGTATTGTAACTGTATTGTTTACCCCAACATTGTAAAGCACTGCCCAAACTGTTGGGGGCTATATAAATCCTGACTATTAATTATTAACCATTGCTGCCAGTCTGAGTATGAAACACCAGCCCAAGATCCTTCATTCATAAAAGTGAAAAATCACAGCACTGTGTGATCGATCAACCACGACTGTTTATGTGTAAAAGCAGCCACTGATAAGACACACAGAGCCAGAGTGCTGAGTGATCTGTCACTTATGATCAGCACTGCTTTTTTTAGCCATAGAAGAGACTACCACACTGTGTAATCCATCTGCAACTGCTTGTATGTATATGGCACCGGCAGATACTTTACACAGAGCAACAGCTGCTCTATGAGCATTATGAACAAACCGTGCATTCAAACAGCGACACATCAGCTTAAAAACAGGGCTCTGTACTAGCACAACCACTACTTCAGGAAAGCCCAGGAAAATGTGGGTTTCAAGAGAGGATTGAGCTACAGCCAGAATTAAGAGTTGCAATTAGGGGACAACAGGGCCACCGATCAGAAAGGGAACAATTGCTATATATGCACGTAGTTCCTGGCAAAATAAAATTAAAAACAAAAAACGCAATAAAAAGGTCACTGTACTCCAAAAAAAGGACTACATAAAAAAAAAAGTTGTGAATGCAACATATTTTTCAAAACACAAGAAAGCAAATAAAGGATAAGCACCCATTGCAGAAATAGTTAAGAATTATGTCCTCTGGTTCTGTGTTAGGGATTACATTAACAGATACTGGCACATGAATCCCTGGCGATACCCTGCTGGCAAAAGTAATTAGTTCATCTGTGGTAAACCCCAAGCGTCCTCAAAATCAGACATCAGGCAGAAAGCAAAAAAGGATAGACATGACAGGACTTGGCAAAGACAAAAAAAAAAAAAAAAATTGATGATCTCGCAGATAAATACTGCATATATGATTCAGTATCCAATACAATAGCCCAATCAATTGTCAATTCTGAACACAAACAAATCAGAAATGGGCTAGTCAACTATTTATAGAGATGTGTAGAACTCTGACCCCCCCAGCTTTTCTTATGACAGAAGACGAATGAAATAAAGAGTACATCAGCAATGCAATAACCTGTAACCACATCGCATTTACTACAGCATTAAATAAACGTATATGGAATAAACAGAGTGTCTCAAGCCTGAAAGTTGGCCCACCACTAATTAAGATAGGACTGAAAATCTCTTACATAGTGTAAAAATGAAAAAACATACATACATACACACACACACACACACACACATACACACATACACACATACATACACACATACATACATACATATTATATATATTTATTTTATTATTTTTTTCAGCATTGGCCAATGCAACGCTCACTTTAAAAGTGACTAGGGAAAAAACGGAAAACAAAAAACACAGATGGGCTTCAAGTGCCGATGGGCGTATATCCTACTAGAATGATATAAAGGTTATCTGTATTTTATGGATTGCTCTGCAGATTTGGCAGAGGCCCAGACTCCTGGGTTGAAAGATGAAGATATTGACAGCTTATGAATTTAAATGCTAAAAGCTCATGGGTGCCCTATTTGTCTTCATGATCTCAAGTAGCTGAAGCAATAATGCTGTTCTATTGAAGACAAAAATGGACACTAGTCTAATTACACGAAAACAGTAGAGGTAAGGAAGTATTTTTACTGCAAACACAGGGCCATTACAGCACGGGATGGAAAACGGGAAAAATAAAAAAAAGGCTTCTGGCTCACAAAAATGAGCCATGCGTGAAATTTTGGCCCCCGTTTCTTATATCCGAAATCCATGAGCAGACGCTCAACCATGACTTTCACTGACCCTTCAATGCTCCCCGCTATGCATGTGCATCAGAACTCATTTCATACAGATTGGAGAAGCACACGAGAAAGCTTATATTTTATTTATTGCATTATATGCTCGGTGCTGCTAAGCGGATTTAAACGGTGACCTGAAATGAGCCAAATTAATCCTAAATCCAACAAAGAAAGATAGAAAATAAGATTTGTTTTCAGTCCTCTGGAGAATACTATTAATTTTACTGTGATAATAGTCACAGAATTACTACATAATAATTGATTCTTCAGTTTCTAGTAGGCTGGTTGGCTGAAACACAAGCCAGTATCACATATTCCTCCAATTTCCATGGCATGATATGCTCATAGAATTTGTCCTCAATTCTCTTCAAGGAAGCATCCTAGGGTTGGCAGCAGGGTTTCTCCTCCTTGGTTTCCTTGACATCATATGGCCTCTTGCACACGGACCCAATCATTTATGTGTGTGCGAGTATAAATAAATAAATCTTGTTGACTGAAAGACTAGCAATAAAGTGATTTGTATAGACCTTGTGTGTACACGTAGAAAGTTGCTTATGCATGCTTATAAAGATTCATGAGATTATATATATATATATATATGCAGAAATGATTTCAAACATAAAAACTTTCTATTTTTGTACCATTCGCTGTAGAGTTGCACAGTTACCAATACCAAGTATTTGCACGAGTACTTGTACAAATGCTCCAAAACTGCTACCTTCAAGTCCCCAGACTTACTGCTGCCTTTAAACTCCGTACCACATATGCAAATGATGCGTTTTGAACCGCATCCGATTAGCATTACATGTAAACTGGCAGCCTTTTCAAGGGAGCTGGTTCATATATGTGCAGGCCGGCCATAGAAAGTTTTTAAGGGGAGGGGATACCTGCTCCCACTTTTATTCCCTTACTTGCGATCAGTGGTATATTTAGGTTTTGTGCTCCTAGGCATGACTAAACTCTGGAACCCCTTAACGTAAATATGACCCGCCCTGTCATCACCATGGGAAGGGGACAAAGGGACGTGGCATCTTAATTTGGGGGGAGAGCAGATAAGGAGATATGAGCTGGGGGGGTGCAAGAGGACGTCGTGGTGGTGGTGGGGGGGGGGGGGAATCAGACCCCCCACACATATCCTCTCCCCTCCCAAAGCACCCCCAGCACACATCCTCTTACCCCCCTACCATCACTCCATGTGTGCATCCGTTATCTGCCTCCACAGTCCCCCCCCCCCCCTTTCCGTTTACAGTGTGCTCCCTCCACTGTAAACTTTACAGCACACAGACCTCATACCAAAGGCGCGGCTCTCACTGAAGTTGTGTCCCTCCTCCGACTCCTCCTGGTTGTGCCCAAAGACAGCCCCACGCGCTCTTCTGCGCCAATGTTCTAGTGTAGATAGACGACGGCTGCTACAGAAAGCCGATCGCCACTTGCAGAACCCCTGGCGGCAGACCTACTAGCACACCCTGTCTGGTCAGTTACCGGAGCTCAGTGCAGAACTTGCTGTGGCGCTGGGGGTGATTTTTTTTTTTTTTTCGAAAAGGTTCATTGGGGTGCTTTTTTGTCGTGCAGGAGAGCAGCTTTTTTTGCTGGTGCCGCACAAAGCGCTGACCTAGGCCCGGCCTTTGTCAACCTATGCCAAAACCCAGCACATGCACCCAAAACAGACATTGCAGGATCCCTGGATTTATAAGTGTCTTTATATTAAAAAAGTTAGCAGCTGCAGTTGTTACAGCTGCTGACAAAAAAAAAAAAGAAATCAAACCAACAAGCTTGAACTTCGCTTTAGCCTAGGTTCACATTGATGCGATTTGACATGTCGACTTTGCAGCACTGCACCCATTCCCAAAAGTAATTTCTGTACTACTTTTTGCGACTTCTGGGTTCAGGAACCCACACAGATGTCTTCTAAATCATCCCCAAAGCCGGACATGCGGGTATAAAGTTGTAAGAGTTTAGTTGAACTTGCACAATTTTAATCCTGCAGCAGTGTGAATCTAGGCTTTAAGAGTCCGGTACGATTTTGAGCACTGTTCAGGTGCAATTTCCCATTGTCCTACACTGACAATTTGCACCTGAATCGCTGAACAAAGTCACACTAGAGAGGGCTGATATTCTGCTGTCAAAGCCACACCGCACATATGTTAACCCAGTCTTAGAGAGAAACTGTCAAACTAAAAATAGGTATCAGTAATTGGCATCGGCGTGTACTTGAAAAAAGTATTGGTACCCGTACTTATAAAAATTTGTATCGGTGCATCCCTACCTCTTTATTACGGATCTATACCCTGTGTACTGTTAAAGACCACTGTTCAGGATTTTTTTTTTTTTTTTTTTAAACACGAAGTGACCTATAATGTACATTGGGGAGCACAACACAACTTGGTTTGGCTTGGTAATGGTAGCAGCAGTTGGTAATTACGTTGATGAAGAAAACTTACCATTCAGCTTGCCACCTCAAGCACAAACCGGGGAGAAGTTGGCCTAACTTGCTAGCCAACATAAAATATTAGCCTGCAATGTGTTGGTTAATACTTTACATAACTGTTTAGTAAAAATATGAATTGAATCTCAGATAGATACATCTATAAAAAGTGACTCGATTAGCAACACTCCAAGTCCCATCAAAATGATTTTTTTTTTTTGAAAGAGCTGACGGATATCAAAAAAGTAGATATGCACATTTAGATTTAGAGAAGAAGTTTATAAAACTGAGCATGCCCGACAGGTCTAAAAACAGCCAGATAACCAAAAGCTCCAAAATGTGCAGCTGGCACCCAACATTCAGGAATCATTTGCATGGATGTCAGAGCAAACACAGACCCTCTCATTTAACAGACTGGTTCATGAATCACAAGCCATTTTAGGCATCACTGCAATCCAAAACAGAACTCCATTATTTTTTAATTATACGATTTAATTTAGTTGGTGGCACAGGAAACTGCAAAAGTTAATAGCAGTGTCACCATTCTGGCTTTGGAGTACAGCAGGAGCGTTTGAATTACAAGAATCAATCCTGAACAGAGCAGCTCTGCATTCTAGAAGTAGTAGTGTAAGAACCAATTAGGCTTAAAGGGACATCTCAAGCCAAAAATTGTTGTTTTATGTTCGGATCCCTGCTAATAACAGTCACCCTCTATTTGTCCCAACCATGGTCACCTAAAATAGAAAATAAGGGATAATCCCAGAATTTAGGATGTCACAGAATAGGAATAGAGGGAAGATTTATTCCAATGGGTACACTTGTTTGGGAGAGAGTAATCATCTGGGTGTGGGGGGGGGGGCATCAGTTTGCACACGTTAAGGTACTTCTGCCCCTACGTCTGCCCCACCCCCCTCAGAACTACTAGCAATTACTGACTGATTGTCAAAATGACAGCTAGGAGTTGGGTAGCAGCTACAAGACCTTACTCACAGTAGTGTGATTTCTTGAGAATGGAAAATTCATTATTCTCTATGGTGCCCATTCACATCAGTGCAACATAGCACAGATTTTTGAAAAGGTACAGCATAGTTCATTTTAGGCCCCTTAGACTTCAATGGGAGTGCATGAAAAAGTACTTTTTTGGCAACCAGTCTGTCTACAAAAAAAATATGAAGCATGAAAATCGATCAAAATGCACTGAAAAACATGATTATGCTTTAGCATTAGTGTGAACCTACACTAAACAGCTGTGTCTATCAAAAACCACTGTTCAGAGATAGAGAGGACACAAAGTAACATTGTTACTTCTGTAATTGACACAGTTTCATTCATCTGCACATCAAAAGGATGCAAAGTAACTAAAAAAGGCAAAAAACATTTTTGTACAAAGAAGCACAAAGATGTACAAAGTAGATGTCAGAAGAGGAGAAACTAGTTCAGGCGACACTGGAATTCCCACACTATATACTTCCTGTTTTGGCTATGGGATGAGAATTAAAAAGGGAACCACTTAAAAGTAGGGGTCCCCAAACTTTATGAACTAAGGGTCAGTTTACTGTCCTTCAGACAGGGGGGTCAGGAATGTGGCTATTAGGGGGTAGAAATGGTCCCAACATCAGTGGGAAAAAAACAAAAATCATGTCACAGTTTTAGTGGGAGTAATTGTGCTCCATCATTTGTGTCATTGTAATAAATGGATTGCCATAGTTGGTGTAACTGGGAGGAATTGTGCCCCATTGTTGGCATGAAAACAATACCCCAAGGAACAAATAAAAGCAAGCAAAGGGCCACAGATTGGAGGCCGCAATGATTTGTACTACATTTTCACTTGAAATGGGACAAATTATGGAATAAAATGTATCCTTTTTTATCTATGGCAACACAATTTTTTTTTTTTTTTTTTTTTTTAACATGGACCGAAGTAGAATTTTTTTTTTTTTTATCTTACCAACATGGACACGGATAGCAATAAAAAATAAAATAAAAACCTAACAGTGGTGATAAACCCATACAATTCTATATGAATCTTTAAAAAAAAAAAAAGTCTTTGCCTTTCTACATTAATCCATTTACTAAACTCTTTATTGAAACATACATGCATTCATTTAGTGTGTGTATTAAGTTGAGCGTCAATGGTAAGATCAGTACAAAAACATAGCATGAAAGTCTGCAGATGGCAGAGTCTATGGATTACATCTTTCCGCCCCTGGCTCTCCAATCTGACTGGTTCTGTTCTAACACCCCTTAAAGCAGATTAAAGCTCCTATAATCTGCCTTTAAATACAGTTTAATGGCTTATCCGGGTAAATAGACTAGGAACTCTCAGGATTTAATGCCCACATGATATTTAATTGTAGTTTAATTAGAGTACATGGGTAAATGTGAAACCACATAAATCTGTGACCAAGTAAAATCCCCCCACCTGGAACAATGGCCGATTTGATAAGATCTTCCTGCAAAGGTTCCACTAATAAAGCCCTTTTATTAGTAAGGACTCCCTTCAAGTGCATCAGAAGACATTCCTTCAAGTGTAAAGCCCATATGCAATACATATTTATTACATAATAAAACTGCTCAGATTTCAAGCCGATGTTCACAGGAAACCCAGTAAAACTATGAAAAATAATAACACATTATTAAGCAGACTATGGGGGATGGTTATGTAAACTTGAGCAGAAGGTGAAAGGAGTAAAAAATTGCTAATACTTTCTGATCTCATTTTTACAGTGCACACACACCGATCGGCCATAACTTTATGACCACTGACATTATCTTGTTACAATGTCATCTGAAGTTTGTTGTGTATATCAGGCAGCAAGTCAAAATGTTGTTCCTAAGGCTCCGTTCACATCTAGGTGGCCCAGGTCACGGGCGCAATTGCTGCTTTTTTGAATCACGGCAAATCGCAAGGTGCCCTTGCGATTACCCGTCACTTCCAATAGCCCCTCGATCGTGAAACGATTTTGCCACGATAGTCGGCTGACGAATCGCAGTAAAAACATGCAAACAGACTGGCGGTACACCTGTTGCCCAAAAGGATTCAGTTTGCACGATTTTACTGCAATTCATTGGGCAACATTGGAAGCGACGAGGATCCCAAGGGCATCTTGCGATTTTCCACAATTCAGGATTGCAGCCAGAACCGTGGCAATTCCGCTAACATCCTGGGACACCTAGATGTGAACAGATCCCAAAGTTGATGTGTTGAAGGCAAAGAAAAAGGTGGGGGGAATACAGCGTATGGGGCTGACCAGAGAGGGTGCCCATGCTGACCCCCATGTCCATAACTAAAAGCTACTACAAAAGAACATTTGAGCATTGTAACTGGACCACGGAGCAATGGGGAAAGGTGACAATCTAATAAACCATTTTTTTTCCCCACATCATGTGGATGGCGGGGTTGCAAATGTGTCACTTACCTGGGGAAGAGATGGCACCAGGATGTAGAATGGGAAGAGGAAAGCCAGTCGCAGCAGTGTGATACTTTGGGCAATGTTCTGTTGGGAAACCTTGGGTCTTGCCATTCATATAGAGGCTACATGACACATACCACCTACCTTAACATTGTTGCTGAGCAAGTGCACCCTTTCACAGAAACCGTAGCCCCCGGTGGCAGGATAATGTGCCCTGCCACACTGGAAAATTGGCTCAAGAATAGTTCGAGTTGTTTGCTTCCAAATTCTCAACTTAATCGAGCTTCACTGGGATGTGCTGGGAAAACAAGTCCAATCAATGGAGGTCCCACCTCACAACTTACACGACTGAAAGGATCGACTACTGATGGCTTGGTGCCACAAACCACAGCATAACTTCAGATGTCTTGGGGTGCACATACCACAAGTCAGGGCTGTTTTGGTGGCAAAAGAGGGACCCACTCACTCTTCGGGTGGGTAGTCAAAGTTATGGCTGATCAACGTCTAATGTTTCTATATACTCTGCAGCAGGATGAAGCACTAGTCAAACATATGTTAATAAATGACGATATATATATATATATATATATATATATATATATATATATATATAGAGAGAGATATAGATATAGATATAGATATAGATATAGATATATATATTCCTGCTTGTTAATGTTTTTTTAGCTTTTTAGCATGAAAGTCATAAAATGAGACAAGCTGACAACCAACTGTCTAATGCCGCTCATGTCCCATTCACATTTATTATGAATGCATTCTTCATTCTCTAAATATTACATGAAATCTACAAAAACCGTACGAATAGATTATGGCGTTATAATCCTTAGCTGAACATTTCCCGATCTGGAAAAGAACAAAATGTTTTAAAAAATAAAAAACTGACCAAATGCCAATAAATACTGGATTTGAGAAAACAGACTGCTGTTCTCACAAAGTGGGACAAGCTCTTGGAGTACATTTTGAGAAAAACAAATGTGCATTTGTAGGGTACGAGCCTGTATGCCGTCATGAATCTTGTAAGCGCTATTAATAAACATCTGGAAAGAGTCTTGAAGGCATATTTAACCGTTTTATAAATGAATACATAACACTCATACTGAAAGGCAAAAATGTGCATTTTACTTTTTTTTGCATTGGAGCTTGTAAAGCATTGTTACCGCAAAGTTAATGCATAGTTGCTGCAATGCACAGGTTCAAGCAGACTATTTCTCTGGCCCCAGGTATGCTATAGGGCTGGAAGAAGTGATCAAATTTTTAATGCAAATTTGGTGTCATAGAAATTGTGCTCCACTGATATCTACAAGTCTCTCAGACAGCACTTAGGGCCCATTTACACCATGTTGGTTCAAATGCGTGGTTCAAGATAGGCTCATTAAAATCCATTAAGGCTCCATTCACACTTGTAGAACTCCAAATTCGCACAACTTTGGATGGGCGAGACTTGTTCCTCTGCGGACCCACTGTTGCATGTAAAACATTCAGGTACAACTCATGCAACTTTTGTGGGTTAATGAAGCCTACATACCTTCAAGTTGCATGAACGTCACAAGTTCCGGGCTGGCTCAAGCCGATATAGGTCGGCACTTTGAAGAGGGATATCGTTATGGCAGCAGCTAGCTACCATAACCCCAGTAACCCCTCTTATTCAGTGAGTGGTCTGATTTTAGATAAAAGTGGTCTCTGCTGCTGATTCGGCGCAAGATCACTTTTAAATCGGTGGCGGGAGAGGGTAAGTTTACTGTTGTCCAGTTTAATTTAAAGAAAAAAAAAATTGCGCTTGCAAAACCGCTGCGTAAATACGGCGTGAGAAAATATTGCAATGACCGCCATGTTATTATTCTCTAGGGTGTTCGAAAAAAATATATAATGTTTCAGGGGGTTTCAACTAATTTTCTAACAAAACAAAAAAAAAAAAAAGATTTTAACTTGTAAAACACCAAATCTCAGAAAAAGAGGATGGGTCCTTAAGTGGATGAGTTGCACATATATGAATGGTTATTAATGAAAAACATGGGGTACGACTTGTCATGCGACTGAGGTGTTCTTACAGTTTACTACCGTTTTTACAAAATGTGTTTAAAAAAAAAAAAAAAAATGCACATCAATTTAACACTTTTAAAAACAGGACGTCAACGAAAGCGCATTTCATGACTACCGATGTGAACTAATGCACTGGGTATGGTGTACATCCAGCCTAAAAACACCATACCTGTTGGCAGTTTTTAATGCAAGTTAGTGTTTTGCCACGCATTGCTTTCGAAAAAAAGGACACATGCAATTTTAAAGCATGTTCGGGTGACAACCAACTGTCTAATGCCGCTCATGTCCCATTCACATTTATTATGAATGCATTCTTCATTCTCTAAATATTACATGAAATCTACAAAAACCGTACGAATAGATTATGGCGTTATAATCCTTAGCTGAACATTTCCCGATCTGGAAAATAACAAAATGTTTTAAAAAATAAAACTGACCAAATGCCAATAAATACTGGAAAAGAGGATGGGTCCTTAAGTGGATGAGCTACACCAAAATTTTGGCGGCAGAAAATGTTTTAGTTTAATATAGTCTGGAAAGTTCCCAAAGAAACCACTTTGCTCTTATCTACACACACACAGAAAACTGCGGCTCACACATAGGAACCACATACTTTTTAATGATTTCCTGCTCATCGCGCTATTGTTTCCTCACCGGAAAACCAATGTGTGCAGGGTGAAACAATTCACATCCAGACCACATGCATGTTACGTACAACAATGAATGGCCTTTATACAGCAGCTTCATCTAAATACACATTTTAAATTACATACAGGAATTTTTTTTTCTTTGGGATGACAGACACCACTACTAGAAAAAGCAACACCCAGAAGCACAATTACAAGCAGTTCAAGTTTCTTAGCAAAGGAAGTTCAGCGATTGTAGATAAGAGATGATATAACTCCCATTACCTGCTGACAGCAACAGTGAGAGAAAAACTGGTTCCAGGAACGGAAGCACAAGTGTATTTCCATGTTAGCTAATAAACTTGGGGACAAACAAAAAAATAAATACATTAAAAACATCCAAACTTGTGTCATCGTCCAGATGTCAAAAGTGAATGTCTACAACACGGATACTGTAACGTGAAACATTTGCCCACATATATGACCGTCTCCTGCAAGCACAGGTCAAACGCGCCCTCCTTAACGTTCCTGGAGATCACATTACACAGCACTATGGTGAAGGGCCTTCCCTCCACCAATTACTCCTTAAAGAATAAAAGGAAGTGAAATAACTAAAGAATAAAAACATAAAAATTAGACATTACGTGGTTATTCATGAGTATATGAAGTATATTGTTCCAATAAATCATTGAAATCATTATGCGTATGTTTAGCATAATCTCTCAACGTACAGTGGGGGAAATATTTTGATCCCCTGCAGATTTGGTTTGGTCACTTAAAGAAATGAAGGAAGGTCTATCGTTTTTATCACAGGTGTATTTTAAAAGGATAGAGCGACAGAATATCAACCAAAAATCAAAAAAAAAAAAAAAAAGCTACCATTTAACCACTTAAGACCTGGACCAATATGCAGGTAAATGACTAAGCCCCTTTTTGCGATTCGGCACTTTGTCGCTTTAACGGAGAATTGCGCGGCCGTGCGACGTGGCTCCCAAATAAAATGGGGTCCCATTTTCCCACTAAAAGAGCTTTCTTTTGGTGGTGGTTGATCACCTCTGCGGTTTTAATTTTTTGCGCTATAAAACAAAAATAGGAGCGACATTTTTGAAAAAAAAAATGCAATATTTTTTGCTTTTTGCTATAATAAATATCCCCAAAAAAGATAAACAAACTTTTTTGCCTCAGTTTAGGCCAATACGTATTCTACCTATTTTTATGTAAAAAAAAAAAAAAATCTCAATAAAAAAGTTTAACCCCCCTGCCGGTAAACCCGAGCGCGACTCGGGTTGGATTTTTTATGTAAATATCGATATCCCCGAGTCGCGCTCGGGGTGAATATGCAGAGCCTGCAGCGCGCTGGCTTACCTTTGATCCAGCCAGGGTATACTGTACTCAATCTTGTCCCTGGATCCAGCGATGCATCCACGCTGTGTGAGCGAGTTGCGTCCTCCATTCGACTCACACAGTGCCCGCGCGCCGCCGATCTCCGTTCCCTGCGACGTAACGGCGCACGGGGGCGGAGACCGGCGGCAAATTCAAAAAAGTAAACACATTACATACAGAATACTGTAATCTTATAGATTACAGTACTGTATGTAAAAAATACACACCCCCCCTGTCCCTAGTGGTCTGCCCAGTGTCCTACATGTACTTTTACATAATAAAAACATTTTTTTTGTGCCTGCAAACTGTAGACTGTCCATAGCAACCAAAAGTGTCCCTTTATGTCAAAAGTGATTTTAGAGCAGCTAGAAAACAGCGATAATAAATTATAATCATTTGCAGAATTGAGCGATATCGATTTGTGGGGAAATTCGTCAAAAAAATAAAAGTAATGACAGCGACAATTCTGCAGCTGAGCAAATTTCAGTGATTTTGATTTGATTACATTAGTGAATAATTTTTATTATAATTACATTATTATTTGTTATAATTATTTATAGTTATTTATTATATTATAATTTTATGATTTTGTGTTTCAAACTTTATCATACCCGGGATGTCTACTAGACTCTGGTTTGGACAAATTTAACCAAGTTATTCCTAAGAATTGCAGGCCTACAGTATAAAACGCAGAATTTCCATGCAAAATAAATTGTACCGCTTTTGGTACGTAATTCCAGACAGAATCATACCGCCAAAGAGGTTAACGATTGGTTTGAGCCAAATGTATAGCATTTACAAAATAGGGGATAGTTTTATGGCATTTTTATTGATTTTTTCCCACTAATCAATGATTTTTTTCTTGACCACGACATTATGGCGCACACATCAGACAATTTTGAGACAGTTTTGGGACCATTGTCATTTTCAAAGCAAAAAGTGCTATAAAAATGCATCGATTATTGTGAAAATGACAATTGCAGTTTAGGAGTTAACCACTAGGGGGCGCTGTAGAGGTCATCATGTGTGTTTCTAACTGGAGGGGGCGGTATGTACGCAAGGATTAAAAATAAAAAAAAAAGAGCCGTTTGTCATTATAACAAAAAATTGGGTGAACCCCCGCTTTAAGGCCATGGAGTGGCCTAGCCAGTTTGCAGACCTTAACCCTATAGAAAACGTATAGAGGGAGCTGAAACTTCGAGTTGTCTAAAGACAGAAAATAAACCTTAAAACACTAAAGTCAGATTTTTTTCTTAAAGCGGAGTTCCACCCAAAATTGGAACTTCTGCTTATCCCACTCCTCACCCCCTTACATGCCACATTTGGCATGTCATTTTTTTGGGGGGTAAAGGGGGCTTCAGGAGGAGTGGGACTTCCTGTCCCACTTCCTCCTTCCGCCGAGGGGCTGGTTAGGCGATTAAGCTTAATCGCCTACAGCAGCCCCTCCCTGTAGGCGTTCGCCTAGGACACTGACAGGTCCTAGGCGATCGCCTGTCCAATGGGACGGCTCAGCGCCGGGAAGGGCATGCGCAGTGCCGTGTGCATGCGCAGTGGGTGCCCGGCCGTGAAGCCAAAAGCTGTCACGGCCGGGTGCCCACAGTATCAATGAGGATGCCGGCCGGGGAGGAGGGGGGAGGGAGAGTAGCGGAGCCCCGGCCGGCACGTCGCTGGAACGCAGGAGCAGGTAAGTGTCTGTTTTTTTAAAAGCCAGCAGCTACACTTTTTGTAGCTGCTGACTTTAAATAAACATACATTTTGGCTGGAACACACCTTTAAAATAACAAACATGTTATACTTGCCTCCACCGTGCAGCTCATTTTGCACAGAGTGTCCCGGAAAGCTGTCTTCTGGGGTCCCCTTGGCGGCTGTCTCAGGTCCTGCTCACAAAAGCATTCCACCTTAATGCGAGGGAACTCGCACGGTGGAAAGCTTTTGCGAGCACGCTCCCGTGATACAGCGGTGGCCATAGCCGCCGACTGTATCACATCGCCCCCCCCCCCGGCGAGCCGCGTCATCCGCCGAGATTGACAGCAGCGCCAGCCAATGGCTGCGCTGCTATCAATCTGCCCAGCCTATCCAATCAACGGCCAGGCTGGGAACCGAAGAGGATGACGTGGACGCGCCCGGGAATTTCGAAAGGTCAGGTAAGTAAGGCTTTAGGATTTAGATAAGATCTGTAAAGAGTGGACCAAAATGACTCCGAGATGTATGCAAACCTCGTCACCAACTACAAGAAACGTCTTACCTCTGTGCTTGCCAACAAGGGTTTCTCCACCAAGTCCTAATTTTTGCTTGAAATACTTATTTTACTCACTGAACTGCATCTAAATTTATAACATTTGTATCATGTGTTTTTACTGGATTTTTGGTTGATAGTCTGCCTCTATTAAAATAGAACTATGATACAAATTATAGACCCTTCATTTCTTTGTAAGTGGGCAACCTTACAAAATTCTGCAGGGGATCAAATATTTTCCCCACTGTATACAATTGTGTAGTTTGGTTTTAATAATTTACTGCGAATCCGATTCTTTCCAGGAGATTCGGCCAGTAAATATACTGTTTGCTTCAGGACGACAACACTAAAGCCTGGACCAGGCGGGCCAAATGTTGTGTGTACTTGGGCTTTAGGGTGGTCATAACTGAAAATGACCAGCTTCCTTGTTGACGCTCTCAGCCAATGGCTGAAAGCGCTGACCAGTGTGTGCTGGTTGTGGGGGTATGAAAAACACAATAGCACAGCAGGGGAGATCACTACACCAACAGATTGTTTGTACAGCAGCTCCAACCTGAGCCGTCAGTATTTTTTCATTCAACCCAAAAATGCTACACTTCGGGGAAATCTTACTGGAGCTGTGTAAAGACGCCTCTTATGCGAGTCCTTTATATTTGCCTAGAATTCAACAGCAACTAGCTTCAACAGCTATCCATAACATGCACCTTCTGTTTTAGTTAGGTAGATGAATCTTAATATCCACATATTAAAGCTGGGCTCAAAACATAAAATGACCTTCTGTGCACTTACATCAACCTGCTTAAGAAATCCAATTACTGTATATACTCGAGTAAAAGCCAACCCAAATATAAGCCGAGGCACCACAAAAAAACCTGGGAAAACGTATTGACTCGAGTATAAGCCTAGGGTGTCCATCTGTATGCCTCACATTGCCACCCTGTGTCCATGCCTCACTGTGACCATGCCTAGACTTACGTTTTAACATGGGAGTATGTAGAAGGGGTGCCTGGCTTTGAAAAATCGCTGCTCCCCGGCCGTAGGTCCCCCAGACAGCAAACTTTGCACAATTATAGATGAGGGGCTACATGTGTACAAAGTGTCGGGTCCAGGGGGCTTACGGCCAGCCAGTACCGGGTCCCCAAAGTTACCCAAGAAATAAACGTTTAACATGGGAGTCTATGGAGGGCGTGCCAGACTTTGAAGAAACGGTGCTCCCCGGCCGTAGGTCCCCTGGACAAAAATCTTAGAGGAAGGGTTGGGCTATATAAGCGCCAAGTTAGGGGACCTACAGCCGGCCAGTACCGGGTCCCTAAAGTCCAGGAGATCAGGTACAAAAAGGTGACCAAGTATAAGCCGAGGGGGTCATTTTCAGCACACAAATAAAAATGGCTGAAAAACTCGGCTTATACGGTAAGAATTTTCTTTTTATACATATAAAACTCCCAGGACCCATGTGTGTTGTGATTATAGTTCTAAGATGAAGACCCGGCTATTTCCCAAAATTCCCCGCAAAAGATTAATCTGGGCTGGCCGTCTGTGGTTAAAAACATTTTTTTTAAACTTTCACAAGATACTTACTTTTACATTTATATAGCTCCCCAAATGTCACTCATATGAATGTTGGGATGGGATGTTTCAAAAAGAACAGCACATGCCCTTATATACCATTAACATGAGATAAAAAAAAGAATATCAATTATGGTTCTTTCTATAAAGTGAATGTGGGAGACTAGCTTTTAAAAAAAAAAAAAAAAAAAAAAAAATATGTAGATCACATTCCAAATATACTCCCATTTAAATGATTCATGGTGTAATTTTCTCCACACGGCAGCAATATAATCTTTTGGCATGTGTTTAGGTTTAAGGTATGAACTGTCCCTATTTTAGAGATTTATAGCTTGGCAGAAAGTATAAATACAATGTTTGACCAGATAGCACCCTCTGTACAGTAGAGCACAGTCTGGAAGAGGGAGAAGCAGCACTGCCACCAATCAGGTAGATCCATTAACCAGCTGCCAAACAACCTATAGCAGTTTCACTGCTACAAGGCGGAGAAAAAAAAATGTATGTATGCATGCATGCATGTATGTATGTATGTATGCATGCATGCATATGCGCGCGTACACACACACACACATTTCTGGGTAGCGGGCACGCATGCTCCTGCTGTGATTATACCCAGCGGATGCCGATGACTAAATGTCAGATTGACGTTCTGTCAGTAAGGAAAGCATGGATCCAGTGTTCCTGCAAAGTGAGCCCGGGTTCATGCTATGGCAATGAGGAAACCAGCGTGATTCCAGTGCCAGTTCCCGCATCACATCTCCCTCGTAGGCAGTCAATACAAAGTTAAATGACACCCCCAGATCAGTTCACTGATGGCAATGCAAACTGAATTCAGACAGGAATCTGATTGCGTAGGTGTGAATACCCATGTGATCCGATTCCAGTAGGGGTCTGGCACCTTTTTCCTGCGAATCCAAGTCAGTGTCCATTTTGTCTGCCACAACGTTGCAATTCCACTACAAGTCACTAACCGCTGCCATTACTAGCAAAAAAAATTAAATATAGAAATATATTCCAGTCTGTAGACACTGCCTTTTGCACAAACTAGTCAAGCTACACTTGAGATTTTTGATTTTGCCAAAAGTTAAACGCAGTGCCGTATAGCAAAAAACAGCCTGGCCAGGAAGGGGGAATAAATCTTCCGGAGCTGAATTGGTTAAATAGCCCTCCCAGCAAACTCCTAAGTATACTTTGCGGTAAGCAAGCTTTTCCCTAATCAGACTTGTAAACACTATCCATTCCAATGAAAGACTTCAAATCTGTTCCAGCATTCTAAATGTTCGAATGGAGACTCTTCCACGCATGCAGAGCTCACCTGGGAAATAGTAAAAAGGGTGGACATTAAAGTCCAGCTATTCTTTAATGGCATATATTTCACAGCTAGATGTACTTTTAACATCATAAAATCTGGAAGCCAAACAAAAGGCTAATGAAATGCATATGCAGTGTAATATGCTTCTTGCAGAAGGATCACAAGGCGGTATATGTTTCTTTGTAGCAGGAGGCAGAAAGTCTCATGTAACCTTGGACAAACCAATAAGAGCTGAACTAGATTTGTCTCCCTTAATAGCACTAAGCCAGCATTTTACCCGACTGCACAATCTAATTTCAGTATCAATGTGCTGCTGAAGAGCTTTTCTTACCCCTAGTGTGACTTTTATATTCAGAGAACACTGAACTACAAACATTTCTACTTTGGACTCTCAAGGTTAACCTATATGGGTGACTTAAATGGGAGTTCCATCCACAGTTTCACTTTTTAAATATAAATACCCTTGTAATACACAAGCTTAATGTATTCTAGTAAAGTTAGTCTGTAAACTAAGGTCTGTTTTGTTAGGCTGTTACAGCATTTAGTTTATAATCTAGAAATAGACCATGGCCATCTTAAGTGTGGGCATCATGAAGCCAGACTGTATGACTTCCTGGATTTCAGCTTTGCATATCTCGCACATGCTCAGTGCTGCACAAGCAACATAAAAAAAAAACCGCACATTGCTTTTCTATACATAAAAATTTGTCACCGGTATTTTCTTCTAGCACATCCAAAGTGAAGAGCCAATCTGGCAGGTCCACATGTAAGTGACAGGAAAATCTAAAAAACAGATGACTGGGTATGCTAAATGCTGAAAAGCAGCATTTCTTAAAATGCACTCCCCAGTGTCATATATATATATATTTTTTTTTAAGAAATTCAATCTTAGCAAGGCAATACATCTGTATTCCACCACAAACTCCAATGGGACAATCACCAGGAGCATTAATATTAACTAAAACATTTGCGCCGGTCAGTTTACAGAAACAAATAAAAAAATGGGCAATATAACTGCAAAATGTGATGTCCTGCTAACAGATGTGAAGGTGTCAGATTGTACTACACATCTACTGCTTCCCAGACACCTACTAGTGCAGACAAAAGTTTTATAAAAAAGATTACATAATAGTCACCTAAAGAAAAAAAAAAAAAAAAAGCATGCACGCACCTAAAATTGAAAAAGGCTGTGTGTTAAATAAGTATGCGAACTGCGAGTCGGCTCTATACGGCGCCTGCGCACCAACGTTCGGCTTCTTTCAGGCAACTCGTGACGCTCCTTATGCGACAGGGGGGTAGTTTTTGTCATCACGTCAATCACTTACCTGCTGCATAGGAACGCCCAGTCCCGTGGGAGCCACTACCTGGAAGCCGGGGGGTGAAATAGCTATAAGACGGTATATACAGCAAAAAAAAAAACACAGCATACTGTCAATGTTGCAAGTGAGCACAATGTAATGTTAGAAAAATGTTTTAGGGTGAACCTCCGCTTTAAGAATCAAAACCACACACACAAAAAAAAAAAAAGAAAAGAGGGGTGGGGGGGGTTTTAAAAAATATGAAGAGTCTATGAATACAAAACAATTACCTAGGGATTCTAGACAAGCATTTGTTTGAGACCCCAAGTCTGCCTTTTTCAACCAGGATCCTCCAGAGGTTGCCAAGGGTCCCCTTGGACAATGAATTTACCTCTCATATTTAACCACTTAAGGACGGCAGAATGGCACAGCTGGGCACATCCACGTACAGGTATGTCCTGTACTAGTACCCAGCCGTGGGTCACGGGCACGTGCCTGCGGCGAGCTCCAGGGACCACGGGACTCGGACCCGATCGCAGCTGGAGTGCAGCGATCGGTCCCCGGAGCTGAAGAACGGGGAGAGCCGTGTGTAAACACGGCTTCCCTGTTCTTCACTGTGGCGGCGTCATCGATCGCGAGATCCCTTATACAGGAAATCACAATCGATGATGTCACACCTACAGCCACACCCCCCTACAGTTGTAAACACACATCAGGGAACACATAACCCATTCAGCGCCCCTTGTGGTTAACTCCCAAACTGGAAATGTCATTTTCACAACAATGCAATTTAAATGCATTTTTTTGCTGTGAAAATTACAATTGTCCCAAAAATGTGTCAAAATTGTCCGCAGTGTCTGCCATAATGTCGCAGTCACGAAAAAAACAAAATTGCTGATCGCCGCCATTAGTAGTAAAAAAATAATTAACAAAAATGCAATAAAACTATCCCCCATTTTGTAAACGCTATAAATTTTGTGCAAACCAACCGATAAACGCTAATTGCGATTTTTTTTTACCAAAAATGGGTAGAAGAATACATATCGGCCTAAACTGAGGAAAAACATTTTTTTATATATTTTTGGAGGATATGTATTATAGCAAAAAGTAAAAAATATTGCTTTTTTTTCAAAATTGTCGCTCTATTTTTATTTATAGTGCAAAATATAAACACTGCAGAGGTGATCAAATACCACCAAAAGAAAGCTCTACTTGTGGGAAAAAAAGAACACCAATTTTGTTTGGGAGCCATGTCGCACGACCGCGCAATTGTCTGTTTAAGCGATGCAGTGCCGAATCACAAAACCTGTCCGGGTCCTTTAGCTGCCTAAAGGTCCGGGTCTTAAGTGGTTAAGCACTGATAATGCATGAAAAAACGCTGCTCTCCCAACCAGCCATCATACCATGTGTTACATTCACAAGATTTGTTTAATATGACATCAACCCTGCAGGAGCAGTATATTGCGGCCCAAGTAGTAAAAATAAAAAAACAGTATTGAGCATAACCTCAGGGCCAGGGCCAGCAACTAACAAACTTAGCAAGTTCAAATTTGGCCATCATACTATGTAAATAAGATTGGCTCCTGCCTGCAAGTCTCTGCCAAAAGGCCACAACCCCTGCTGCATTTTGCCCAGCCCCCTAGGGGCTTAATCATGACACTGATTAGGCCCCAGGGGATGGGGAAAAATGCATTTGTTCCTCCATGTTAAAAAGGTTAAGAACGGCTGCCCTAAGCAATGTACGCCATTTTGAATGGCGATACACACACGTACAGCTTCACCGGACCCCAATTCTCTCCTCACTGGCTGCAACTGATAGCAGCAGGACCCATCGCTAGATGGGGCTCAGGTAAATATAAGGGGTTAGGTCTAAGGGGAAAGCTGCAACTAAAAGGTTTAGAATGCATTAGGCCCCTTTCACACTGGGGTGTTTTTCAAGCGTTAGTCTAGCGTTTACAGCGAAGCCTCATCTGCAATCCCAATGTGCCGCTATGACCCCAACGTTTTAGGGCATTTTTGCAGTGCCTCAGTGTGAAAGGGTAAGGTGTTTTTACAGCGCTTTTCAATTCATTTCAATGGAGAGGGGCGTTTTGGGAGCGTTCTTTTCAGCGCCCAAAAGCTGCTCCAAAGATGCTGAGTGCAGGTTTTTTCTCAACGCCCCACCAGTGCAACCCCTCAGTGTGAAAGGCGTTTTTACAGCACTTTCAATTCATTTTAATGGAGACGGGCGCGCTCCAAAGATGCTGCTTGCAGGACTCAGTGTGAAAGGGTCCATTGAGATGCATGGAGAGCGTTTTATGAGCGTTTTGATAGCGCTATTTTTTTAACGCTAAAATGCTGTAAAAACGCTTCAGTGTGAAAGGGGTCTTAAAGGGGAGAAAAAAAAAAAACACACCTCATGTCTTAAGAACCATTTTAAAAGTTTCAAAGCTTTCTGAAGCTTCTTTAAAGCTTTACAAAAAGCGTGTGCTACACAATACAAATCGAAGTCCATGGTAGAAGTCGGCGTTTGCCAGCTCACAGGCTACCAACTACTTCCAAAGTAAAAGTCTAAATTCAGTCAACCTTTTTATTCAGACCGACAAAACAGACAGGAATAATGTTTACATTTCAAGCTCCATCTTTTTGGATCATTTTGTACAATGCTGCATGAAAAGCTGCTGTGCGATGTTCCATTACAGTTAACGTCTGGAACTTTCGTGGCAGAAAACCTACTGCGTCATATTTATATTAAAAGAAGTGTGTCAAAAAAAATAAAAAAAAGTTAACGTGCCCAAGCAGAGTTCTCCCTTTTTACTTTTGCAGTCCTATCCGAGTAGCACAATAGCTGGGCCTCTGCTTTGTGTGGCCACCTAAATGATACCATATGGGGCCTCCGGTCTCAGGGAGAGTTTTCTTTGGAAGCCTAATGAAGACATTTGTGTTCCCTTCCCCACCCCCTCTCTCTCCGCTCTCCCTACTAAAGTACACACAGCTCACACAGGCTACCTTGTGCTCTCCCCCTTTCTGTTTACGCCTTTCCAGTGCTTTGAAACGGGTCCTTTATGTCCCCACAGTGGAAAAACACTCAGAGCCACAGCTTCTCTCACAATGTACGCAGCCAATTAAACAGGAAAGCAATACCTGGTTCAAAGTTTGGCTCCCTAAGTGGCACATTCCAGCAGATGGGACAGGGGCCAGAAAAAGATCAGCTTACGTTGAGGTTGCAAGAAACCAGGTTTTATTTTATTTCACTCTTATTTGGGGCCATATATAATTACATTAAACGCAAAGGTCAAATGAATAAAACCATATTTTAAAAAAGGTAAGTCAAGGGGAGAAAAAAAAAAAAAAACAGACACACACCAGCACTTTGAGCAATAGTGACCATAGTGCATCATTTCAGTGTTACATTGACAGGCATCTGAAATGAAAACCGCATTAAAAAAAATGTGTAGGATAGTGGCATGAACATTACATTGTAAGCTCCATCGGCAGCAGAGCCTGATATGGGTGGTCGATAGCCCTGCGTAAAGTCCTATAAAAAAGCATCCAGTCAGGAGGGGGATGTAAAGAACATCCGATGATAGAACAAGAGCTAAAACCCTTTCCGTGGATTCACAATATTACACATAGGCAGGGCTTTTTTTCAGGGGGAACTTGGGGGAACTCAGTTCCACCACCTTTCGCTCAGACCCTTTGGTGCCTGCTCGCCACAATCACTTGTAAACACAGAAGTCTGGTTTCTGTGTTTACAAGTGACAGCTCTGCACTCTGTGTGTAACTCCCCTAAACCCTGCACACTCTATGTAATGCAATCCTGGTATTTAATGCCCCTTTAAGACCCTTCTGTTTGTGAAATCTGGACGGGGTCGTGGTTGAGTTCCTGCACCTATTTTCTGAGAAAAAAAGCTCTGCACAAGGACAAGTTTGTCTTAAACCAGTTAAGAAAAGGCTGGGCACACCCCTTTTATTTCAGTTCGGTCAGCGGACCAATGGGGGGGTGATCATATTCTTGCTTCCACAAGTGAAAGAACTGCAATCATTAGGTCCTTTGACAGAAGTTAACCTAATGATTGGCTTCTGTCAAAAGGAGAGATCAACACACAGATCGAAACTTGTCAGGTCCCTGCTGAACTGGCTAAAATTCAGATCTGTGTCCAGCCAAGCTTGAGGCTAGGTTCACATCTGAGCGGGTGGTTCCTGCTGTGGGTCTGCATCTGTTCCCACAGGCACAACCACCTGCACAGAAAAATACACTGGATGTGCGTGGGTGGCATTAATCTTAAAGGGGTGTTCCAGCCAAAATGTATGTTTATTAAAAGTCTGCAGCTACAAAAAGTGTAGCTGCTGACTTTTAATAAACAGACACTTACCTGCTCCAGCATTCCAGCGACGCGCCGGCCAGGGCTCCGCTCCTCTCCCCCCCCTCCCTGGCCGGCATTCCTCATTGATACTGTGGGCACCCGGCCGTGTCAGCTTTCGGCTTCACGGCCGGGCACCCACTGCGCATGCGCGCCCGGCGCTGCGCCATCCCATTGGACAGGCGATCGCCTAGGACCTGTCAGTGTCCTAGGCGAACGCCTACAGGGAGGGGCTGCAATAAGGCAATTAAGCTTAATCGCCTTACCAGCCCCTCGGCGGAAGAAGGAAGTGGAACAGGAAGTTCCACTCCTCCTGAAGCCCCCACTCCCTCCCCCCCCCCCCCAAAAAAAATGACATGCCAAATGTGGCATGTAAGGGGGTGAGGAGTGGGATAAGCGGAAGTTCCAATTTTGGGTGGAACTCTGCTTTAATGGCACACCGCATGCACTGGGAACTGCAATGCACTTGCAGTTCCAGTGTGAGCTGCAATGTGTAAAATGCAACAGTGACCTTTTCCCTGCATTTCAGGAAGCACAGCAGCCCATTTAAATGAAAATAAAGTTTAATAACTTTCAGTCTGGTCACAAGCTCATACAGCTCCAGCTCCCATGTGTAAGAAAGCGGTTGCTGCAGGGTAGAGGAGGAAGTGCTGACAACAGCTAGGCCAATGCAGCTACAGGTGCTGCCATTCATAGCCGTTCAGCACTCACAGGGGAGCTGGAAAAACACGTGATTGGACCACATAAAAAAACAAACCAAAAAATTAAACAAATAAGTACATTTTTTTTTTTTTTTTACAAACATGTTAGGTTATACTTTCCTCCTATGTGCAGTTGGTTTTGCACAGGGCAGCCTGGATCCTTCTCTTCTCGGGTCCCTCTTAGTCTCTCCTGGCCCCTCCCTCCTATCCAGTGTCCCCAAAGCAAGCAGCTCGCTATGGGGGCACCAGAGCTTCCATTTAGCCCCGTCCCCTCTCTTCCCCAATTGGCCGACAGCTGCAGGAACCAACGGCACCACTGCTGCGCCTCAGCCAATCAGGAGGAAGATTAGGCTAGTGAACATTGCTGGACAGAGATAGGGCTCAGTATTGGGGAGGCTGCGACACACACACACACACACACACACACACACACACACACACTTTTCATCTTAAAGGAGTTGTAAAGGAAACAAAAATTGCCTAAAATTTATGTCTGCAAGGTAGACAGAAAAGTGTAATGATTCTGTTAAATTAGTAAATACCTATTAAATTCCTTCATCTATATCACCTCCAGCATTCTAGTTTCTGTTCTCTCATTCACTTCCTGGTTTGCATCATTTGTTAATGTAAGAACTACATTTCCCAGTATGAATTGCGGCACGCCCAGTAATTCACACCTCCTTGAAGAATCTAACACAGAGAGAGTCCTGCCACACAGATGTAGTTCGCAGGAGGGGGCGAGCACGTTACTGACCACTGCAGTAAAGTCTCCCTTCACGGTGGTCAGTAAAATCAGAGAAGCAGGAAGTGAACAGAACAGAGAAGAAATAGAGCAACTTCTGAGCAAAAACGAACAATGAGGAAGTAAAAAGAGGAATGTCTGCAGGTAAAGGATGCTTATTATGAAAAAGAAAAAAAAAATTCCTTTACAAGCCCTTTAATGCATAGAATGCTTAAAAGGGGTTGTAAACCATGAAGGTTTTTCACTTTAAACGCATTAAAGTGAAAAACCTCCTATGATGCAGCCGCGCCCCTTTAACTTACCTGAACTAGGGTTGTCCAGATACCGATACTAGTATCGGGACCGATACCAAGTATTTGCGGGAGTACTTGTACTCGCGCAAATGCTCCCGATACCTAAATAGAATACTTTTTTGGTATTTATTAACATGTTCTGTGAAAATTCTTTCAGTTTTTTACTACTGCGTGACAAGAAAATAAAACATTTTTATTCATTTTTACTCATTTTTATTCTTTTATAATGTCTTGAGTTAGAGTTCTTCATAATTCTAAAGAAAATATCCTTAGTCTGTATTGTGGTTTGAAAACTGTCACATGACATTTAAAAAAAAGTATCGGTATTCGGTATCGGCGAGTACATGAAAAAAAAGTATCGGTACTTGTACTCGGTCCTAAAAAAGTGGTATCGGGACAACCCTAACCTGAACCCAGCCTTTCCAGGGGCAAGGATGAGCACACCACTCAAGTCAGTTTCTCGGGCCCTGATTGGATAAATATTAGTGCAGCCATTGGCTCCCGCTGCTGTCAAACTCAATGACGTTGGTGGTGGGGCCGAGTCCTGCTATCTGTCAATGGACGCAGCAGCTGGACACGGGAGCGCGTCAACACAAGTGCACCGAGGGAGAGTGGCTCTCCAACGGGGCGCTCGACAAGAGGAGCCAGGAGCGCCGCTGAGGGACCCCAGAAGAGGAGGATCAGGGCCACTCTGCAAAACCAACTGCACAGAGGAGGCAAGAATGACATGTTTGTTTTTTAACTTTACATTCTCATCTTTAAAATAAAAGCTTCTGCCCTTACAACCTTCCACTTCAACAAGGATAAGAACATGGAATCTTCCACAGATCAAGTTTTAGTAAATGAGAAAATGAAGTAAGGTTTCTACTTGGTTGCATGTCTAACTGATTTTGACCTCTTTGCTCCATTTATTTTTCTAAAACTGCTCCAATATATTACACCTCCAACAATGACCCTGATTTTCAGTACCCATGCATACATTACAACACATCAACAATGAAATTAGACCCCAGACACATACAAGGCTGTGAATATTTGACAAGGTCATAATCTAGACAAGCCCTCACAAAATAAACGACTCCACCAAAATCATTGTACATGGTTTATTTGCTTCCTGCCATTTCTACCACAATGACTGGCAACCCTGGATTCCATTTACCTCTGTGAATTGACTCTGCATGGCGCTCCTGTCTGCACAACTTCCTCCCAACAAGCTTCCTGCACTAATGCATCTCTGAGGCTGTTCTGCAAGCCAAGAAATAAAGCCTGCCTTCCTACACAAAATGTGAGTGTTCATCAGTCATAGAGCCTTTTAAGAAAGGGTGGAGGGCTAAACAAAAGCACTGCAACTAAAGTGAGGGTGCCTGTAGACGCCTTACTACATTACAGGCTTTGCCTCCTAAAAACACATTTCAAGCTTTTGTTACACTTTACATCGTTTGGGTCAAGCTGGACCCAACAAATGTCCCTCACTAACATCCGAGGTCGCTGCATGTACTGTAAAAAAAAAAAAATGTATGCATGTGTATAAAAAAAAAAATATATATATATATATATATATATATATATATATATATATATATATATATATATATATATATATATATATATATATATATGTGTGTGTGTAATTATTATATATATATATATATATATATATATATATATATATATATATATATATATATATATATATATATATATATATATATATATATATATATATATATATATATATATATAATAAAGGCGAGGCTACCAGGTTCAAGCCGAGACCTTCCTGACCCACATACAGAATACAAGAGAGTTTAATTTGAGCTATTCAGAGAAACCGAAGTATTGTAGCAATGAATGCAAAGCTTCCCCTGATTGGCTGAGAAAAAAGGATGGGACATCAGCCTGCCTCTCTGACTCAGCCAATTAGAGGAAGCTTTGTAATCAATTGCTAGAATACACCACTTTCTTTGAATGGCTCAGCGCCGCTTAAATAGCCTCTATTGTGTTCTGGGTATGCAACACGGAACACAGCCTCAGCTACATACGGTTTATGCCACACATCCAGCGGCCTCACATGTTAGCGAGGGACACAGTTCTTTTGGGCCAGCTCAACCCACACTATTTAGAGTGTAAAAAGCTGGAGATCCCCTCTAAGGCAAAGAAAGCGACTTGGGAGACAACCAACCAAAACCACCAGAACTCAGGCATTCCAAACACAACAGGCCATGGAAATGTTCGGACGAACACTTAACCTTTAAAATGAATTTCTACAAAAAGAAAGTCTAATTGCTGCTGGTAGTGACAAAACCCAGAAAAACTAAAAAAAAAAAAAAAAAAAAAAGGTAACCACTTTTGTAGAAAAAAAAAAAAAAAGCAAATTAAAAAAATATATAGCATATTCGAATTGTGTCATTAGCCATACTGTGTAAGGGTATTAAAAAAGACCTATCCTTTTTATATCTGCATCAGCTATAATTTTCTGTAAAATGCAATGTTGTAATGGCACAACTTAGAGGTGTTCCCCAAGAATGGTCATTTACTGCTGTGTGACTGGATCACTTTTTCACATTCTGTGCATCCTCTGCAACAATTTTCTTTAATGAGATGCTCCTAAAGGGTTCATCACTTCTAAAGCCCCATACACACTATCAGTTTTCCCGACGGTTTTCTCTTCAGGTTTACCAAAACCATCTAATATGAGGTCAAACCTCAAGAGTTTCAATTTGTATGCAATCAGGCAGGCCCTTGTACTACATGGTTTTGGTAAACCTGATGAGAAAACCGTCAGGAAAACCGATAGTGTGTATGGGGCTTAAGGGGATGCAGACACTGCAATTTTCCTTTTTAAATTCAGAGACTTTAACCCTCCAGAGAAAAATGTGCCCACTATAAACACAATGTCAAACAATGTAAGTGCGGCAACATCTATATACTGTATACTGATCGGTGTAAACAGGCTAATGAGGAAATGTGTATAAACTGTTGGTCTGATTTGAACAAGGCAGTAATTAAAAACACCACATGGTTTAATTAAACAATAATCTATGGAGAGCAAATTAGAATGAACGCCACATGCAAGGCAGACGCAATCCTTTATGCATATTCTCACATCGATAAGTGTGATCATACCCAGACATTCTACCACTCACATTTCATTAGGGGATCTGACAGAGAAAACCCCTTTTGAGCATCTCCTTGGAGTATAAACTTCACATCTCAGTGTCTTAATCAGAGACAAGACAATTATCAGAATTTTCCAGGACTACACACAGATCTTTTACAGGCAGCAGAGTCAGCTGAATCCCGGTGTGAAAGTCATTAGGAGGGGGTGATGAAAGTGGCTTGTACTCAAAGGCCTTCTCCAGCCTTTCATAAACATATATGCTGAGGCCCAAGAGGGATGAAATACTGTAAGATCAGCACAAATACCCATAGAATAACAAAGGAAAGCTCAAACAAAAGGGTAGGAAAACACTGAACGAAATATACTAAATATTTTTGTCAGTGTTCTGTATATCCTTTAACTGTGAGCAAAGAGGCCATGCATGAGTCTAGTATTCCCCAAACATAGGACATTACACAAGCAGCCCCGATAAAAAGAAGTGGATTTGTCAATTACAGCCTGTGATCCTAAAATTGCCTTTTCATGCTATAGATTCTGTGGCCACAAATTCAACCAGCAACTAAAACAAATCAGTTCCATACACCAATTTGCTGAATGGGCTGACATAGTAGCCCGCCATTCATTACCAAAGGCTAAAGGGAAATGGCAATGAAAGAAACACAGGGACTGTTAATCCACAAAAAAAAAAAAAAGGAGGCTTGATGACTGGCTGTCAAGGTGTCTCTCCAGCTTCGGTGCTTTGAGTCATTGATCTGCAATGAATTGAACATGCAGATCATTTAATCATACTGTATGTCACTTGTGTGACAAATTACATCCTCCTGTACAGAGGGTTCCTTCTCATGGGACAGCAAAAGCACAAGCAGAAAAATTGGATGCCACTGGGACAGGTTACGGGGGTGCCCAACCTTTTAAGAGCGAGGGCCACCTAAGCAACTTGGTAACCGGTCGCGGGCCACAATGAGCGGAGTGGGTGGATGGCAGCCCACTCTACTTTGTATTTTTACGGATCGGAGGTAGGCATTTGTAAACGGACATTTAAATCTGCTGCTACAGATATGCCCATATATACACTGATTTTAGTAATAAACTTGCCTTTAATAACAGTATTCTATTTAATCCTAGAGCAGGAGGTTGCGGGCCACATGTGGCCCCTGGGCCACTGGTTGGGCACCTCTGGAAGTGATACTAAAGTCTTATTTTTAAGCTAAAAAATAGCAAACATTTTAAACTTGCCTGCCCTGTGCAGTGGATTTGCACAGAGAAGCCCTGATCTTCCTCAGGTCCCTCTCTGGTGCCCCTGGACCCTCCCTCCTATTGAGTGCCCCCCACAGCAAGAAGCTTGCTACAGGGGCACCCGCGTCGAGCCACAGCTCTGTTTCCAGACACTAAGCCATGGCCCAGCCCCCCCCCCCCCTCTCTCCTCACTGCCGCACTGACAGCAGCGGGAGCATTTTCTAATTTTCCATTAGGAGCCTTCAGCTACCATTAAGAAGTACAGCTTAATTAAAATGTTTTAGTGAAACACACACACACACACACACACAATTACAAAAAAAAATATATTTCAAAACAATTAGCAACTATAAAATTAACAGAATTTGGCAAGTTCTTTGGCTTCATGCAGAGCTCTATCAGCTAGTAGAGTAAGTATCTGATTTCCAACACAACAGCAAACCTATTGTTGAGCAGAACGAAATTATGCTTTGATTGACACCAAATACGATATGGCTCTTATGCATGTTCCACTTAGATCTAATGTGTCCAATTTACCGGCTGGACATCATATTTAAGGCACGTTCTCTCAGATTGTGAATTTAAAAACATTAGAATACATGAAGATATCTCCATCACAAAAGGAATTCTGGAATAGAGTTCATAGCCCAAGATGTACTGAAGTCAAGTCCACGCGTTTCTAAACATTTTCTTTAAAGCATATCTAAACCCCTGAAACTTGGAGCCCAAATCCAAAATTAGAAAACCCCAAACCCAGAGCAGAAGCTTAGCTTTGTTTAGGAGGAAGCTGCGATTATATTGCAGGTTAGCTTAAGAAAAAGGTGTTTCGGAATAAAATATAATCGTATTATAGTATAATGTTGTTCTGCATTGATGGCCAACCTATTGTATGAAGAGCTGCTGCCTCCACCATGACAGCTACCCAAGTAGAGTCTGAATAATTGGAAGTGAAGAGGTTAATGGTGGGTGTGGCACTGCTCTGGAATCCTATTGTGGTATAGGACTGTGCATACACCAATAT
Organism: Rana kukunoris; assembly: GCA_029574335.1. Taxonomy (NCBI): domain Eukaryota; kingdom Metazoa; phylum Chordata; class Amphibia; order Anura; family Ranidae; genus Rana; species Rana kukunoris. Next base: position 101,409,867 of record CM056051.1, read on the forward strand.
TACCAGTAAAGTGCAAAACATATCAGTTGAATAAAGTGCACATGTGTGAAAGAAAAACAATGTGTAAATCAATGAAGTGCAAATATGTAGCTAGTAATCGATACTGCACAAATAGCTAATAATCCTTGAAAAATTGTGCAAAAAAACATTAATGTAATGCAGCGATGGATGCAATCAAATCATGATGAATAATTATATATATATATATATATATATATATATATATATATATATATATATATATATATATATATATATATATATATATATATATATACATACATACATACATACACATATATACATACACACACACACACACACACACAGGGAGTGCAGAATTATTAGGCAAATTAGTATTTTGACCACATCATCCTCTTTATGCATGTTGTCTTACTCCGAACTGTATAGGCTCGAAAGCCTACTACCAATTAAGCATATTAGGTGATGTGCATCTCTGTAATGAGAAGGGGTGTGGTCTAATGACATCAACACCCTATATCAGGTGTGCATAATTATTAGGCAACTTCCTTTCCTTTGGCAAAATGGGTCAAAAGAAGGACTTGACAGGCTCAGAAAAGTCAAAAATAGTGAGATATCTTGCAGAGGGATGCAGCACTCTTAAAATTGCAAAGCTTCTGAAGCGTGATCATCGAACAATCAAGCGTTTCATTCAAAATAGTCAACAGGGTCGCAAGAAGCGTGTGGAAAAACCAAGGCGCAAAATAACTGCCCATGAACTGAGAAAAGTCAAGCGTGCAGCTGCCAAGATGCCACTTGCCACCAGTTTGGCCATATTTCAGAGCTGCAACATCACTGGAGTGCCCAAAAGCACAAGGTGTGCAATACTCAGAGACATGGCCAAGGTAAGAAAGGCTGAAAGACGACCACCACTGAACAAGACACAAGCTGAAACGTCAAGACTGGGCCAAGAAATTTCTCAAGACTGATTTTTCTAAGGTTTTATGGACTGATGAAATGAGAGCGAGTCTTGATGGGCCAGATGGATGGGCCCGTGGCTGGATTGGTAAAGGGCAGAGAGCTTCAGTCCGACTCAGATGCCAGCAAGGTGGAGGTGGAGTACTGGTTTGGGCTAGTATCAAAGATGAGCTTGTGGGGCCTTTTCGGGTTGAGGATGGAATCAAGCTCAACTCCCAGTCCTACTGCCAGTTTCTGGAAGACACCATCTTCAAGCAGTGGTACAGGAAGAAGTCTGCAACCTTGAAGAAAAACATGATTTTCATGCAGGACAATGCTCCATCACACGCGTCCAAGTACTCCACAGCGTGGCTGGCAAGAAGGGTATAAAAGAAGAAAAACGAATGACATGGCCTCCTTGTTCACCTGATCTGAACCCCATTGAGAACCTGTGGTCCATCATCAAATGTGAGATTTACAAGGAGGGAAAACGGTACACCTCTCTGGACAGTGTCTGGGAGGCTGTGGTTGCTGCTGCACGCAATGTTGATGGTGAACAGATCAAAACTCTGACAGAATCCATGGATGGCAGGCTGCATGAGTGTCCTTGCAAAGAAAGGTGGCTATATTAGTAACTGATTTGTTTTTGAATGTCAGAAATGTATATTTGTGAATGTTGAGATGTTATATTGGTTTCACTGGTAAAAAATTGAAATGGGTATATATTTGTTTTTTGTTAAGTTGCCTAATAATTATGCACAGTAATAGTCACCTGCACACACAGATATCCCCCTAAAATAGCTAAAACTAAAAACAAACTAAAAACTACTTCCAAAAATATTCAGCTTTGAAATTAATGAGTTTTTTGGGTTCATTGAGAACATGGTTGTTCAATAATAAAATTAATCCTCAAAAATACAACTTGCCTAATAATTCTGCATTCCCTGTACACACACACACACACACACACACACACACACACACACACACACGAGAGATGTATAAAGTGATTTGTGCTTTTTCTGTGCTCCAAATGAAGTCTTGATTGCACAGGACTGGAGCACCTGCATTTGGATATCTTAGGAGGCACAGAAAAAGAAGCACTTTATTGGGACTGAACACATTTTTTTGCACAGGACATTTTCACACAGGATTAATTCATCATGATTTGGTTTGATTATTGAATTGCATCCATCAGCCCTGGTTCACACTGGTGCGATTTGACATGTCAAATCAGTAGCATTTTCTGTACTAATTTTTGCAATTTCGGACAGATTTACATTGACAAAAACCTGCACAGATGTCTCTGGAAACACGGCCAAAATCAGGACTGACAAGCGGGAGCGAAATTGTGCGAGTTCAGCGGAACTTACACGGCTTCACTCCCGCAGCCCAGTGTGAACCTGGGCTTACTGCATTATATCAATGGTTTTTGCACAATTTTTCAAGTATTGTTAGCTATTCCTGCAGTATCGATTACTGGATACATATTTGCACTTGATTGCTTACACATCAATTGATTTTCTCACACATTTACACTTTATTGAACCAATTCCAGAGCAGTGAAACACCCACCTTTAACCTCTTCACTTCCAGTGTTTTGGAATCAAGACCCAGGAGAAAGGTTATGTACACAATGCACCAATTAAATGGTTTTGCCTGGAGTTGGGCTTTAATATATCTCTATATGTAGTCAAAGTCCTTTGCTACAATTGGTATCTTGGTAATCCTGTGAACACCCTCTCTTGTCAATGCCTTCTTCATTGTATCCAGGGATGGATTTTAAATATGTCTGCCTTGTTTACCGTAATTACAAGGTGGACCAAGGGTTTTTACGGTTTACACAATAGAAGGACCTTTTGCCTTCTTTCAAGCTCACAAGAATGGATAAAGACATCTGGTAATGCAGGTAAGGGGCTCCTGTAGATAAACTGTTCAGCTTTAAAACAAAGTTGAATACTGCCCTTGCAATAGCTGTAGGCCATTTACACAGCTCCTGAAACCCAACTGAAAAACTCAGAGATAATTCTGTTCTGCCATGGTGCTAGGATTTTTATAAGGGTCACTCCAAACTGTTGCCGATCACCTACATTAAAAGGAGCAAGATCTTTTGCCGATTCAAAACATGTGCTCTCTCTCCCCGACACAGTAGCTCTGCTCCCACTTGTGATGGTGGGGGGTGAAGAGTTATGTCTGGGAGTAGCCCTTAGCAACACCCTAACAAGGTAGGACAGGGAGAGGTCCTCTCTGGGGGAGATTTTCAGTCAGGCTTCAGAAGGTACACAAATAGCCTACACCTATAGCAAAAGCATCATTTAACTTTAGTCAAAGCTGCACAGCTTGATATTTTTTATCTATAGATACCGCTTATCTGCATAGGCAGTTTTTTTTGGTATAGCACTATAGGTAAACTATGCTTTAAAAGTGGAAGAAAACTCATACTGTCAGGGTATTAATGACAGAAGAGACCAGATTGGCCTCTTCTGCCATAAAGGCATCCTTCTCCCTGTCAGCCGTCATGTTCATCAAGTTGTGCATGTGAAGCTCAGCGAACATTTACGTCCCTATCTGTGCCACAGAAATGTGACCCCCAGTGTGCATGCGTGGGAGTGAAGTCATCGCAGTCTGGCCTATCAAATGGACAAAAGGCACAGGACCCAGAAGGAAGACCAGGCAAAGATGGAAATGCTGTGGACCTGGTGGATAGATCACACTGGAGGACATATGACAAGAAAGTCTGCTATAATGTACCAATATGTTGTAAATACTAGAACATTATGGCATAACCCACCTGGAGGGCCTTTTTATTGCAGACGCCACTTCTGCTTTAGGGACTGGTAACACTGCAATATTACATTTAGGTTTCATGGTTAAATACACCAACACCTTACCCAGTTATCTACACTGATTATTTTATTGTTAGTGTAAGGCCATTTAATTGGCCAAGAACAATAAAAAGATTGTGTCTGATTGTACACCTATAACATTCTCTACCAGTCAAAGAAATAACCAGTTATTCAAAAAGAAAAAAGGCATAAAAAAAATCCTACAAAGCCATTATTGCAGTAGGAAAAAATATAAAATAAAATATGCAGTGTTTTATTCAAAGCTGGAAACACAATCAATAAATATTTAAAAAAAGAAACAAAGCTGGATTCTTGTTTGCAGTGCTTGTGTTTATGTAGTATGGCCTCAAGGAGAGGAAGTTTCAGCATTCCTGGGGGAGCCGACTCTGCTTTGTTTACATACAAAAGAAACAAGCTCTGCATTGAGTGCAAAGGCCACCCTATGCTATACTAGAACACTTCATTTTCACTGATCCTGGCTGGAGATAGGTTGTGAAAGAAAGGAGAAAAAGAAAGGAGAAAAACAAGTCAGGTTTGTTTTAAAAGCTAAATAATCATGTTAAAAAATAAACATAACAACAAATGCGTTCATGTTGGCAAATGCAGTTTTCTGCCCAATAACCTTTTACATGGGAATGGAAAGCAGAACCTTTTTGGTTCTGGCCCCGTTGACATACTGCTTAGAGGGAACAAGTTTTGTTGTCTTTCATAGAGCAGCCCATTTACTTCAATGGGTTTCCTAGTGCACAGTGTGTCCTCCAAAAGGAAGCTTCCGAGACATTTTTGGGCAACGAGCTTGGTGGGCGTTTTAAACTTGCATTTTGCTGCCACTGTCACAGGACAATTGCGCCACGTTTGGGGCGCCATTAGCAATGGGACACAAACGCACTACGTCACAATTTTGAATTGCGGCGATTCTTCTTACAATTCTAAATTACATCATGAGAACGGGACCTGAATTCCCTGAACTCCAGTGGTAAACTATCATAGTACAAAAGTAAGGGTTAATGATTGACCAGCACAGAAAACAGTCTAATTTCCAACTTTTCCCGACTTTTATACTGTGTGGTCATTACAAAAAAAAAAAAAAAAAAACAGGGCAGTGGCACAAAAAGGCCCCCCCCCACACACAAATCACACAAGCCACATAAAAACCTTGTAAATATGATTGAGCCAACATCAAATTTCTATTTATATCTTTACAATATTTTTTTTAAATCATAAGCCATTTACTGCAATACGGTTTACAAAACTGGAGAAAAGTTGCAGCAACTATACACAGTGACCCGACTCCTTCACCAAGCCCTGGTTTACACCACTGCGACTTGTCAGTTCAAAGTCACAACAGGTCGCACCCCATTTGCAGCAAAGGAAGTGTTCAAATTGCTGAGACTCAAGTTCCTGCACTATTTCTGTGCGACTTACATTGACATCTGTTAAATTAAGTCACACAGATATCAGCAAGTTGCACTGGGTCCACAGTGGAGCTCAGCCCCCCTTTGAATACTTGCCTATTCTGGAGAAAACACTGATCAAGGCCCTTTTTAATGCTGGTCATGTGATCTCTGATGATTCGTCAATCAGAGCTCACATTTCCCCCCTCAATTTTCAGCTTTTGGTTAGGTGAGCAAAACCAAAAAAGTTTAGAACAGCATTCCTCTCCAAGAAATAAAAGGATTTCAGATATTGTTTTTGCACGTTATGTGTCCCAGAAATGCTAGAAAGAATAACTGAAGACAATCAGGGATCAGAACACAGTCATGTTTTTATTGCTGTGCCCCCAGTAGGGAGACTCCTCTCCATTTGCCCTGGTTAATGTTCAAAGTGAAAGGAAAGAAAATCCCAAACCGAGTGGTGACCAGAACAGAAAATCTTCCAATGGGTACACAAGTCTCTTCTCTTCCTGTTATGACTGTGGGACAGATAGTGAAGAGAAATTTCCTCAATGGTACATAGATGCCAAAATGTGCCTGCAGTTCCACTGAGAGTTTTGCAAACAGTACAAAAGCAACAGGTTAATTGTAATGCCATTCCCCATTTATACATCCCTTCTCTTTTTCACAGGCCCTCTGTTCTACCACAGGGGGTAAGGAAAAGCCTCATGTATAATCTAGGTCATAATGGCAAGGACTGCATGGTCAATTCACTTCTGCATGCGATATGAAGGGCACATGAATCACTTTTCAGAAATATTGCACGAGATAAGTTAGTCAATTAATCAAAGTAAAAAAATTGAACGCGAGTTGCATGCAGAAAAAAGAAAAATAAATCAAAGTAAATTCACCAAAGAAGAAGACACACATTCTTTTTTTTTTTATCACCTGGCAGTAGCCAGTAGGTATTTTAGCAATGTACAAAACAATGAGAGGAACTCTACACTGGCCTGTAAAGCCAGTCATAGATGGTTGGAATCGCCGAGATTCAAATCATGAATGGGATAATTGTACCCAAGTTAAATCAACTTGGGTAAAACCAGCCTGTCAGATTTTACATTCGATTACTGCTAGCAGCTATTACAGCCAGCTAGCAGTATACACTGTGTTCTCCTGGCAGAGATGGATTCCCCCACCGGGAGAATACAATGATTCCATTGGAGGAAATTCCCCATCAACAGACTGTTGATGGGAAAATTGTGATTTTTCTTTCCTGTGATCCGTGGTCTCTCCATCTATGGCCAGCTTTACTTAAAAGTATACAATGTATCGGTGAGGAAATGTTCTGCCCTGAGCTCAGGAATGAAAATAACATTTCATCAGAGGGAGATGATTCTGTGAAAGAAAACTAGAACGTCTTCAGAGTTCAATATTTGTGTGCATTTACAGCACAATCTTCATCTGGTGCAGTGTTGGAATGTGTTTAAAAAAAAAAAAACCACTGCCGCCAAAAACACTTGGTCCCCTTTCACACTTATACGACTTGTCCCACGATTTTGGACTGCAAAATCGTATGACAAGTCATTCTCCATTATTTTCAATGAACACCATTCATACTGGCACGACTAAGTTGTGCCTACTTCAAAGTAGTCCCTGCACTACTTTGGTCCGATTTTGATGCCACTTACACAGGCATTCATTGAAATCACGGCCGCGAAATCGCGGTAAGAATCGCGCGACTTTGAAGTCGTACAAGTGTAAAAGGTGTCTTAAGGTAAGTGATAAATATTGAATTGACTACTTTTAACTAGTTCATCTCGTAAGTGAATTGCCACCCATGTTCCCACTCCATGTGACAGGACTAGGCTTTAGACCGCAGTGGCTTAGTGGTTAGCACTTTAAATCCCCCCCCCCCCCATCAACAGAGAGTTGACAGGGAAAGACCTCCTGCAGAGACATTGTATTCTGCCATAAGGAGGGGGAGGAGCAAGAGAAGCCGCCCCCACCTGGAGGATACCATGATTATTGCTAGCGGCTATAGAAACAAGAAGTGAATCTGTCAGGCTGGCTGTATTAAAGTGGATTGATCAACTTGATACATTCAGCCAGTCCATTAATGGTTCAAATGTCAGCCGGTTCCCCTGCTGAACCAGCCGAGATTTAAACGGTGTAAGGCTGCCCTTAGCAACTATAGCCTGGTATAGTCCTTTCAGAGGAAAGGTTGCCATCTCTATGTGATGAGATAAAGTTCATTTTGAGCGAGTTGGTGCGCTAGCGATGCAACTTTTCAGCTGCTTTCTGAAAGTGGAAACCAAGTCCCATGCTTTTCAAGTTGGTTGAAAATTGTGGCCTAGTGTGTACATACCCTTAATGCAATAACAAAGCCTCTAGCTTTTGTACTCCCCTCAGTGGCAGGACAGCAGCCTGCTTTTACATGTTTATTCTGGGTGGCACATCACGCTGACGGCAATATTGCTAGCTAAATACTCACCATCTTTTCTTGATGAGCAGGATCAGATGGTATTTGGGTTGAGCCCTTGACTCTGTGCCAGGACTGGCTTTGCTGTAAGTCTTGATTTTGCTTGGGTTGGAACCACAAAACGGGAAAAAAAAAAAAAAAAAAAAACGTACTGGGCAGCTTGCCCAACTGTAACTCAAAACAAGGTAGAATTGAAAGCAAAAGTACGTTAAAGTCTAAAAAGAACATTATCACAAAGAATTGCAGGTACAGAAAGTACAGTTAGCACTGATCCCCCCCCCCCCCCAGTGTAAATCTCCATCCAAGAAAAGCAGACAAAGTCTGTCTGGACAAACACTAGATGTGGTGTATGGCTGACACATTTATAGCACACAGCCAGGCATTGCAGAGGTTAATTTTTTTTCAGCATTTTTCATTTTGGAATTAAGAGACGGGGTGGGGAGCCTACTTATTTTGCACTGGTGAGCCTACAGTATGCAATTATCAGGTTCCAGACTGTTACTGGAACATTATCTGCTTGCACAAGACATGATAGGATGAAGATTACAACTGAATTCCCGATAATTAAAAAGGTGTGCCAGACTTTCACTTGCAGAGGATAATGAACAGCTGCTTTTCTTTCTCCTTTATTTCACTTTAGGGTTTTCTTTTATGAAAATCTCTCTAATCTAATTAGGATTTTACCAAGGTTTGGGTTAAATGCATTTTATCTCTAATTTACAGGCAGCCGCTGGTGGTGAAAATATCATATTCAAGAGATGTTGAATTGATGAAAGGTCAACATCTTTCTTTCTAGAGAATTTGATTCTTGTAATGGAAACCAGCAGCACAGTGAAGGGTAAATGAATTACATGCTAGAATTACTCCTTTTATCACTTGAATATGGATTTTAAATCCAATCAATCACAGAAGCTATGGATCCAAATATTTGCTTCTGCAAAGTTTCATCTCTCCAAGGTGCCGCAGTAAACTGTCAGTAAAGGAATGCTCTACCTAAACTGGAACGGAACCAAATATAGTAGGGGACACCGCCTACATGCTCAGGGTTCTATGTGGCACCCGTGTGTTTCTAAGACACCAGCAAACCGAATAGGCGATGTGATCCAATGTCACGGATCCCTGCGTGTCCCATCACAAACTCCATATTGTTTTGCTTCTTAATTTTCTGAATGCCTACATCTCTCATACTCTTCTGGGACCTCTCCAGCCTCCTTTATTAAAAAGTCAGGATACCAGGCCAGGCGTTCTGCCAAGTGCTCGCCAGAAACCAGGCCAGAGGAGCAACGGTGTGGCATCTGCCCGGACCTGTTTTTTTTGGAAAGCCATAGACATTTTCACCTTAATACAACAACAGTAACGTTGAACCACATTTTTGTACTAGCTGCCATCCATAGCACCTAGTAAATAAAAAAACAAACATTAAAATGTACCAGTTTCTGGTCCTTGTCTATATTGGAGATTTTTTAAGCTATTCAAACAAGGCCTAGAAAATGGAACCAAGAATATCAACATTCCCATCCTGTAGGTGCCTGGTACCAGCATACATACACATGTAAGGATCTGACCCGACTGAGGACCTTCATGCAATACCACTCCGCTGTTCCTCCAACCAGGCAATTAGTGAGCATTTGGCAAATAGTCAGGCCTGGTATCCTGACTTAATAAAGGAAGCTGGAGAGGTCCCAGGAGAGCAAAGAGACGAGGTCCCAGGAGAGCAAAGAGACGAGGTCCCAGGAGAGCAAAGAGACTAGGTCCCAGGAGAGCAAAGAGACTAGGTCCCAGGAGAGCAAAGAGACTAGGTCCCAGGAGAGCAAAGAGACTAGGTCCCAGGAGAGCAAAGAGACTAGGTCCCAGGAGAGCAAAGAGACTAGGTCCCAGGAGAGCAAAGAGACTAGGTCCCAGGAGAGCAAAGAGACTAGGTCCCAGGAGAGCAAAGAGACTAGGTCCCAGGAGAGCAAAGAGACTAGGTCCCAGGAGAGCAAAGAGACTAGGTCCCAGGAGAGCAAAGAGACTAGGTCCCAGGAGAGCAAAGAGACTAGGTCCCAGGAGAGCAAAGAGACTAGGTCCCAGGAGAGCAAAGAGACTAGGTCCCAGGAGAGCAAAGAGACTAGGTCCCAGGAGAGCAAAGAGACTAGGTCCCAGGAGAGCAAAGAGACTAGGTCCCAGGAGAGCAAAGAGACTAGGTCCCAGGAGAGCAAAGAGACTAGGTCCCAGGAGAGCAAAGAGACTAGGTCCCAGGAGAGCAAAGAGACTAGGTCCCAGGAGAGCAAAGAGACTAGGTCCCAGGAGAGCAAAGAGACTAGGTCCCAGGAGAGCAAAGAGACTAGGTCCCAGGAGAGCAAAGAGACTAGGTCCCAGGAGAGCAAAGAGACTAGGTCCCAGGAGAGCAAAGAGACTAGGTCCCAGGAGAGCAAAGAGACTAGGTCCCAGGAGAGCAAAGAGACTAGGTCCCAGGAGAGCAAAGAGACTAGGTCCCAGGAGAGCAAAGAGACTAGGTCCCAGGAGAGCAAAGAGACTAGGTCCCAGGAGAGCAAAGAGACTAGGTCCCAGGAGAGCAAAGAGACTAGGTCCCAGGAGAGCAAAGAGACTAGGTCCCAGGAGAGCAAAGAGACTAGGTCCCAGGAGAGCAAAGAGACTAGGTCCCAGGAGAGCAAAGAGACTAGGTCCCAGGAGAGCAAAGAGACTAGGTCCCAGGAGAGCAAAGAGACTAGGTCCCAGGAGAGCAAAGAGACTAGGTCCCAGGAGAGCAAAGAGACTAGGTCCCAGGAGAGCAAAGAGACTAGGTCCCAGGAGAGCAAAGAGACTAGGTCCCAGGAGAGCAAAGAGACTAGGTCCCAGGAGAGCAAAGAGACTAGGTCCCAGGAGAGCAAAGAGACTAGGTCCCAGGAGAGCAAAGAGACTAGGTCCCAGGAGAGCAAAGAGACTAGGTCCCAGGAGAGCAAAGAGACTAGGTCCCAGGAGAGCCCCTTTAAGTTTGTCCCTATCTGTTCACAATAACCACCTCAATAACTTTTCTTTTAAAAATGTAATACAATAGGTTTAATTATTAAACCAATTTGATGCCACACTGCAAGACATATTTGGACACTTCAAATGAATGGCACAAAGTTTTCACAAACGAAGACCTGATACTTTTTCTCGCTGTACTGAGGAGACATACGCCCTGTATATTTATTAGACTAAGAGACAATATTCCTTTTCTAGAAAGGAACGCATTTTCTTTCCTATGACTTTATAGCAGACAATAAATCTACTTTACTACAGTGCTGCTTAGTGGCATAAACGTCTAAGGATCATTTAATGCTATACCTGTGAGACGTGGAAATTTATTGAGGGAGGTTTCCGTGAAACGCACTAACGCTTTTATCAGTTTACACTCCTTATAGTTTTGTGGGCATTACGCAGATTCCTCCAGTTCTGCTCGGCAATTAACTGTTCAGATTGAAAACCAGTAAATGGTTAGTCCAATCATCTAACTTGCAGAGCAACAAATCGCAACTATATATAATTTTTTTTTTTTATTTAAAGCAGAGGTTCACCCAAAAATCAACCATCTGCCATTAGATTCAGCATACTGCTGACATCTGTAGTATGCCAGTTTTTTTTTTGTACTTATCGTTTTAGCAGGCTTTCTTATCTGGCTCCGAGCGGGGATTCTTGCGGGGTATAGGCGTTCCTAAGGCAAGCCTAGTTGATTGACGGGCTAGTAAACGTGTCACGCCTTCCAAAAATAGCCGAAGTGACTTTCAGCTGTTTACGGCGCTATACGGCGCCTGCCGTGTAGAGCTGACTGCGCAGGCGCGGTAAATTGCCGACTGTCACTTCGGCTATTCCCTAAAGGCGTGACGCGCTTTACTAGCCTGTCAATCAACTAGGCTTGCCTTGGGAATGCCTATACCCGTAAGGAATCCCTGCTCGGTGCCAGATTAGAAAGCCCGATAAGACGATAAGTACAAAAAAAAAAAACACACAGCATACTGCACATATCAGCAGTATGCTGGATCTAATGGTAGATAGATGATTTAGGGTAAACCTCCGCTTTAAATCCATGATCTCTTTTAATCAGTTACAAATTACTTTAGGATAATACAATTTTTCTGGATTGTTTCATTAAGCACTTCAAAAATTGGGGACCCATCCTTCAATCAAAGCAAATGCTCTTCTGTATTGTGGGTCTATTGTTTGCATGAATTAAAGACTTGCATTAGGATAGGTTCACATCTATACATTGTGTTTATAGATCTGCACTACAATTCATCAAGGCTGGGTTCACAATTACACAAACTGGATGCAGGTTTTCTCTGCATCTAATTCACATAGCAGGAGATTATGACTGGCTCTCTATGGAGCTGGTTCACACATCTCTGCACTGGCTCCGGTGTGAATTGCACAGGAGTCCTGTACGTCTTATGGCCTGCTTCAGGTCCAAATTCAGCCAAAAATATAGGCCAAGATTGGACCCTGAAACAGTGGCTGGAGACGCACCGGACTCCTGCGAGCCGCTGCGTGTTTTTGTGTGTACCGAACTTGAGGCTCAATTGGGTGAAAAAAAAAAAAAAAAGTTGTTGCAGGGAACATGCCCATCGGCATGGTCACTACAGATTGGCAAACCTGTAGCTTGCCAATTTGCATCTAGTCATACCCACCGCTTTCTGATAGCACTGCTGCTGTGGCTGAAACTCTGTACGAGACAAAGGGAGGATTTAACTTATGCTGGCCATACATTATAACATGTTCTTATTCAATTTCCTTTAGACTTACCATCGACTATGTAGTGCAAGGGCCTGCCCAATTACATACAAATGGATAATGTTTAGGTTTGACCTGATATTATATGGTTTTAGTAAATCTAAAAAAGAACATTATACAAGAAAATGTTATGGCCAGCGTTTAAGGTAATGCATCCCATAGTAAATGGTTTTGGGTGGTCATATTGGAGGCTTTAAAGTTGTAGTAAAGTGGTTCTAAAGTCTAATTTGTTTTACCTTGGAGCATTCTATGCATCAAGGTAAAAAAATTGTAACAATCACCCCCAGCCCTCCTTATGAAAAAGGAGAGCCATCTGGACACTGCCTCTTAACAGGACAACTCCATCCCGGTAATACATATAATGCAAATAAAAAAGGTCAGCCCACGGGACTTTAAATGAGTCGAAAATAGAGTCATAACGAGTGGCATAAAAATTAGAATTTATTGAAATTCCAAAAACATAACAAATGAGCATAAATCATGACGCATATAGCTTATAACCATAAATATGTTCTATACAGTATTGAAGATACATGATAAGATACAAGATACACGATTTCAGGGAGAGGAGACCGATGGTGTGTCCCCTGTACATAGGGACACCGATCGGTCACCTTCCCCAGTCAGTCCCCTCCACCCCACAGTTATAATCACTCCCTAGTGAACACATTCAACGCCTTGATCACCCCCTAGGGTTAACCCCTTCCCCGTCATATTTATTCAGTAATCAGTGCATATTTAAAGCACTGTTCTATGTATAAATGTGAATAGTCCCAAAGTGTCAAAAGTGTCTGATTTGTCCGCTGCAATATCACAGTCCTGACAAAAATTGCAGATAACCCCCATTACTAGTAAAAAAAAGCAATAAAAAAAAATAAAAAGCGCTATAACCAACCACTATACGCTTATTGTGATTTTTTTTTTTTTTTTACCAAAAATAAGTAGAATACATATCAGCCTAAACTGAGAATTAAAAAAAATAAAAAATTAGGATATAGCAAAAAATATATTTTTTTTCAAAATTGACCATTTTTTTTTTATAGTAAAAAAATATAAAAACCAAAATACCACCAAAAGAAGGCTTTATTTGTGGTGGGGTGGGGGGGGGGGTCAAATTTTATTTGGGAGCCACGTTGCACGACCACGCAATTGTCATTCAAAGCGTGACAGTGATGAAAGCTGAAAAATGGCCTGGGCAGGAAGGGGGTGAAAACGCCCGGTATTGAAGTGGTTAATATCACTTTAAGTCATAATGTGCAACTATGCATTGCTTCCATCTCCACCTGGTCTTCCTTCGTGTTTTCCAACCATTTGCCTACTCAGGATGCAAGGTCACTCCCATGCATGTGCATGGAAATCATGGTGGTGGCACAGCGTTTTCAAGAGATGGCATACTCCATGTGATATCCCATTCAGAGTGCAGTGCTTATGCGTTGGTGAAGTCATTGGCCATTGTAAATGTGAAAATCTCCGAAACTTTACACTGTACCTACAAGGCAAGCATTATAGTCTTACCTGTAGGTACAAGTCAAAGTGGAGTTTACTAATGCTTTAATTGCACTTTAGTGGAAAATAAAATTTTGTGAACTATGATCCAGTCACAGCTTCCTCTCATTTCACACATGGCAAACAAACATAGCAATACAAGTATGCAGGCCTATTACTAAAAGTGGGGGCTAAAATACCAAAATTCACGTTGAAGTGAAAAAATAAGCATTCAAGCTTACACTCATTCAAGCTTAGTGCATGGGAATCCAAACCATAGTGAAACATAACAAAACTAGCACAAAGGATTTGTGGGAATAGAAATTCCTTTTTGTACATCCCTGAACTCAGCACACATTCAGAGCAGCACGCCTCTCGTGACGACATGCTTCAGCGTATAAGACTTGCTAGGAAGTGTTGATGCTGTCTGGCAGCTTCAGATTCACAAAACACAGACAAGTAAAAGGTGCAACATACAGCTGAAAGGTGACGACACTTGAGAATTAGCATTTGTCACCTTTAAAATAAACCTATGGAGGAATAATAAAAATAAAAACCTTCCAAATTCTTTACACACTGTAAATAGGTGGGAGAACCAAGTACGGATGAAAGAATGTTTACTGGTAATAAATGTATTTCCTTCATTCCAATTCACATCTTTAGATGAATCACCACTTGACGATTTGTCAGTTCAGTCATCTATTAATTATTTTCCCAATTACAAACGTTTCTGATAGAAGTCTGTTGCAGCACAGGACAGTCAAATAACTAGTGTCGTTTTTTTGGAAGCCAAGACTACAGTAAAGCCGGCCATGGTTTGAATTTCAGCTAGTCCAGCAGGGACAGGCCAAGATTCAATCCATGCATGGACAGGCTAATTGCACCAAAGTCGATCGACTGACTTAGGTAGAAGCAGCACGCTGGATTTTTAGCATGCGATTTTTCACTGTGTTCTCCCGGCAGTGTCAACCAAGATAAAAGCAGCCTGAGTTTTGTAATGGGGAGGATGCGGTAAATAGATTATCAGAGCCCTGAACATTCAATGATCAGCTCTGAAGTTCTCTACCTACGAGAGGGGTGTGTGCCTTTCCTCCAATCAGCTGTCTTGGCTCTATGCCCAGACTTCACTGCAGTGCTGAACAGGAAGAGAAAAATCTAACACAATGTGCACTTTCTAAACCGTAAATAAAGCTGAACATAGTAGATATACATGTAAAACCCAAGGAGGGAGATTGGTTTCATCCCTGTGTATCATCTGAGGCTGTTCACATCACTGGGTATGTGTAAGGGCTTACATCCACTTTAATAATCAACGTACATGGTGTTTTTAAGATCTTTTTTACCTGCAAGAACCAAAAACATTGGACTATTCTGAAGTTATCTCCTTTCTTAGAGCACTGATCTGAATATTATTGAACATCTATTGAAAGAGTCAAGACCTACAGTCTTGGAGAAGACACGCTTCAAATCCAAGACAACTGCAGCAGTTTGTTCAAGAGTGGGCCAAACTACCGGATGACATCTGCAGAAGTCACACAGAGCTACAGAAATTGCCTGTTTTCAGTGATTGCCTCTAAAGGCTGCACAAAATATATTAAGTAAAATCATTTTTTTCTAAGCCATTTTCATTTATTTAAAATATTCTGGTGAACCAAAAATCAATAGCAAAGTCAGATTTTTTAGTAAATATGGATGTCAGATGCTTTCAACAATGATGTATGCCAAATGCTTCCAAACTATTCAAGTTATTTCTGAGAAAATTGTGGTTTCTATGTGCATAGACGCACAAGCCAGAGGGAAAGAGAGCAGCGTATACTATGTATGTGTGGTTAGACACAGCAACATTGTGGTAGACTTTTTCAGCAGACTGAATCAAAGTTCAGACAGAATGCGTAATGTGTATGAAGTCAGACAATGAGGGAGATGTCGTGATTTCACAGCTTTCTATCTTAAGAAAAAGAAAAAAAAACACACCACGCACAGCACAGCAGTGCAAAACTTTTTCTTCTAGTTCCGCTCCCAAGGAAATAAGAAAAGAGGAACTTCACATAGCACACAGTATCTATTTAAACATGGATTATGAACACACAGCGATTAGGGCTGAACATGGCTGAAATTCCTAAGTTGCACTGATGAAGGACGAGCTGACACGCATGCATTAGGGTGAACGCAGTCATAATAATTTCCTTCTTTCTCCCCCTTTAAATATATATGGCTGGCAAGGTTTTGAATACAGTTTTAGACTGCAACCAATATTATCCACTCCTTTAGAGCAAGGTTTAAATATATACAGTATATAAACTGCTCTTCTAGGTTCACTCATTTAGACAAACATACATAACACATTACTATGAAAAAGTATTAGGTCACCTGCCGGCGGACAGACTACAAAGACAAGGATAAGATAAAAACATTACAGTCCCAGACATTTTTTTTTTAGAAAGAGAATCTTCATCTGGTTCAGCCACTGCAAGAACAAGCGTGTGTCTTCATTTTTTACCTTCAGGAATACAAAGAGCAGAGCAGCCGAGCGTACATCTCATCTGGCACAGCACATGGACTTGCATGCCTGGCCTGGTGGGATGAATTGTCTGGCGACACGTTTCATGTTCATTACATCCTTAGTTTGCCATGAGGGGAAAACTAGGCTAAAGGCACAGGTAAAAAATACATGTTATATGTAGCAGCAGCATGGAGTACAATATTACTACCTCACCCAATTAAAACCTGATGTACATGAATTACACAAGTACGGTGACCTATGTAGGTGTCTAACAGTGTTCATCATGACATCAAATTTCGATTTAGTTTTAGACAGTCTTTAGACTAAAACGCTATTTTAGCTTTAGTCGTATTTAGGCGACAAATTAACAGTGGTGCCTAAATCCGACCTAGCATCAGATGTACGCCGATCAGCCATAACATTATGACCACCCACCATAACTCATGGACTCCATTAGACCTCTGAAAGTATGCTGCGATATCTGGCACCAAGTTGTCAGTAGTGAATCCTTCAAGTTGCTAGGTGGGACCTCCATGGATCGGACTTGTTTTTTTAGCACATCTCACAGATGCCCGATTGAACTAAGATATGGAGAACACCACCTCAAACTCTTGGCATTTTCGAATGCATAAGACCAGGCATCCTTCTATTGCTCATTGGTCCGGTTCTAATGCTCATGTGCACATTGAAGAGGCTTAGAACAAGGGTCAGCATGCACACCCTGACTGGTCTGCAGCCACGCAGCCCAAGACAGTAAACAGCGATGCACCGTGTTCTGATACGTTTCTACCAGAACCAGCATTAAAAAAAAAAAGAAGTTTACCATTGCACAAAATAATAAATGCACATCTTTTTGTATTTTATGTATTAGGAGCCTGTAAAGCATTGCACCAGCAATCAGATGATCGCCGATACCATGCAGGTCTCTGGCAAACTGTTAGTGTATCTGCTTGCCCGTACATCCTGGGCAGCGGCTGCAGCACTGGGAACAGGTAACATGTTCCAACCTAAAATCAGGCGGAACATGCAACATGTTATCAAAGGTGAACTTAACCTTTAACTTTTAAAGTAGTTCAATAGGATTGGGCTAAACAGGTCCAAATTTATTCCTCACGTGCATCAATAAACCTTGGCCACCCATGATCTTGTCACCAGTTCTCCTTTTGACCACTTTTGGTAGGTCCTAACCACCGCAGACTGGGAACATCCCACAAGAGCTGCAGTTTTGGAGTTGCTCTGACCCAGGCATACAGCCATTACAGTAAGGCCTTTGTCAAAGTTACTCAAATCCTTACGCTTGTTTTTCTGCTTTCAACACATCTACTTCAGGGACAACATTTTCACTTGCTACCTAATCTATCCCACTGTAAGAGATTGTTTTTCGCTTTACTTTTCCAGTGGTCGTTGTCAACAGGAGTCACTCTTGGGCACAGATTGAGCCAGAAAATAATGGACATGCAGAATATGTCTTGGACTGCAGCCCACCTGTGTCTGCTGGGATGTAAATTAAGCTTGTGCTAATTGACCCTGTATTGTGTGAAGGTCTATTGATGGTAATGTGTATTGTAAGTTAGCAGACAGCCTAAAGGTCATGTGTACGAGTCATCAGCTGTAGTTAATTAGCTCATGTAAATCATGTCAGGATGTGGATTGGAGCTTGTTGGGAACCATTGTGCGATGTGGGTGGAGTTGGGTCATTGTTCATTTGGTTACTGCAGTATTCTTTTTGTGTATATAAGAGCCTGCTTTCTCAATAAAGATAGGCTATTTCTGTTGAACCTCAAACAGAGCTGTGTGTCTCGTTAATGAGGGAATTTGTATGGGTCGTGTTCGCCGGATTGTGGAGTGTCGATAGCTGCCTTGGGTTCGGGAATGGAATATCCTAAACGGCTTTAACACCTGTCCCATTTGGGGTGCCGTTACAGTCGTGTTATGGCCAATTGGCATGCATTTTAATCTAAATACATGCCAAGTAATGTTCACATCTCACTCGTTACCTTTTACCAATATCACAGTACCCGCACGGCGCCCCCCCCCCCCCTTCTGTTTTTCTCTCCAGAGGGACAGCTCCATCTTTGTTCAGGCACTATCCATAGTCAGTATCAGCTTTCTAGGCAGGGAGCAGGCTCGGATGACTGAATAATGTAAATCCTGATGCCTGTGCAGTTACCAGCTGTAGTCACAAATACCTGAAGCCTCCTACTATTAAACATCCTGCTGCCAATGCCGACCTCCTAGGCATACTGGTTAAATGGCTCAATTTGGTTTCAAAACTTTAAGACAATTATTCAGAACACACAGATCAGAGAGTGATGCCAGAACTTCTGTGGGGTGTTAAGCAAAATTATAGATGCGATTAGATGCAAATCAGGCTCATTCACCAAAGTCTTTGCAACCGTATACAGCATTTGTGATCCTTGCATCTATAATCCCAGGGCAGCTGATTTGCCGAGGTCTGAGACTTGGCACCAAGATGAGAGATCTTCAATCCAAACAGATGCATTAACTTACATATGTTTGTTTAGGGGCAGGTTTTGTTCCATCATCACTGCGGCTTCTAGTGCAGCAGGAGGAGGAGGAATTAATGACCTCAACTGAACTCTTAGGCCTCATGCACATGGGATGTATAGACATTAACTATGCCTAGTATAAGCAAAGCTTTCTCATGGCTCTATGTCCCTGTACTTTCGCTAAGGAACAGATGCATCTTCGCACTGGCCTTTTACCTGTATGTACACAATGTGAAAAATCTGCTATATCGGCAGTTGAATAGCACATGTTATTCAACTGCCGATGCAATAGCAATTAAATACAGGGCATTCAGCAATTAAAGGTGTTGTAAAGGTTCGTCTTTTATTTTCTAAATTGGTTGCTTTAACCACTTAAGACCCGGACCAAAATGCAGGTAAAGGACCTTGCCCCTTTTTGCGATTCGGCACTGCGTCGTTTTAACGGACAATTGCGCGGTCGTGCGATGTGGCTCCCAAACAAAATTGGCGTCCTTTTTTCCCCACAAATAGAGCTTTCTTTTGGTGGTATTTGATCACCTCTGCGGTTTTTATTTTTTGCGCTATAAACAAAAATAGAGCGACAATTTAAAAAAAATGCAATATTTTTAACTTTTTGCTATAATATCCCTCACAAATATATAAAAAAACTTTTTTTTCCTCAGTTTAGGCCGATACATATTCTTCTACATATTTTTGTTTAAAAAAAATCAAAAAAAAAAAAAAAAAAAAAAAAAAATCGCAATAAGAGTTTATCGGTTGGTTTTCGCAAAATTTATAGCGTTTACAAAATAAGGGATAGTTTTATTGCATTTTTATTATTTTTTTTTTTTTTTTTTTACTACTAATAGCGGCGATCAGCGATTTTTTTCGTGACTGCGACAATATGGCGGACACTTCGGACAATTTTGACACATTTTTGGGACAATTGTCATTTTCACAGCAAAAAATGCATTTAAATTGCATTGTTTACTGTGGAAATGACAGTTGCAGTTTGGGATTTAACCACAGGTGGCACTGTAGGGGATGTGTGACCTATGTGTGTGTTTACAACTGTAGGGGGGTGTGGCTGTAGGTGTGACGTCATCGATCGCGTCCCCCTATTACAGGGATGACGCGATCGATGCTACGGCCACAGAGAAGCACGGGGAAGCCGTGTTAACACACTGCTCTCCCCGTTCTTCCGCTCCAGGGACGGATCGGCGCACTGCAGCGGCGATCGGGTCCGCGAATCCCGCGGTGCCGGAGCTTCGGACCGGGTCACGGGCGCGCGCCCGTGACCCACGGCTGGGTACTAAAATCAACGTATATTACAGCGGCAGGTCGGCACTTTAAAGGCCGCTAGGGGGTGCGCGCGCATGCCCGGCGGGCTCGGTACAGAGCGAGGAACGGGAGCTAGGTGTGTAAACACAAAGCTCCCGTTCCTGTCAGTGGGGAAACGCTGATCTTCTGTTCATACAATGTATGAACAGAAGATCAGTGATTTCCCCTAGTGAGTCCACCCCCCCATACAGTTAGAACACACACAGGAACATACTTAACCCCTTCCCCGCCCCCTAGTGTTAACCCCTTCACTGCCAATGGCATTTTTTATAGTAATCCAATGCATTTTTATAGCATTGATCGCTATAAAAATGCCAATGGTCCCAAAAATGTGTCAAAAGTGTCCGCCATAATATCGCAGTACCGAAATAAAATGCTGATCGCCGCCATTACTAGTAAAAATAAATTTTGTAAACGCTATAACTTTTGCGCAAACTAATCAAACGCTAATTACGATTTTTTTTTTTTACAAAAAATATGTAGAAGAATACGTATCGGCTTAAACCGAGGAAAAATAATTTTTTTATATATATTTTTTGGGGATACTATAGCAAAATGTAAAAAATATAGAATTTTTTTCAAAATTGTCACTATTTTTGTTTATAGCGCAAAAAATAAAAACCGCAGAGATGATCAAATACCACCAAAAGAAAGCTCTATTTGTGGGAAAAAAAGGACGCAAATTTTTGTTTGGGAGCCACGTCGCACGACCGCGCAATTGTCAGTTAAAGCGACACAGTGGCGAATCACAAAAAGTGCTCTGGTCATTGGGCAGCAATATGGTCCGGGGTTTAAGTGGTTAAAGTAACCTATTTAGAAAAGAAAAAAACATGCCTTTACAACCCTTTTAAAGACTATTAAAGATGGTAAACCCCCCACCCCCCCCCATCTGCAGCCCCCCAAAAGGAAAATGCAGAATTTGTATATTTAATGCTTATAGGCATCCGTGTGCATGAGGCCTTGTAGAAAATCTCACTGCTTCCTTTTAGTATGGCAAATGTTCCCTCCATTTTCTAGTTACCTAACATTTTTATAAGATCAATAAAAGGCAGTCTGTCTCCAGATTTATTTTAATACAACAGCAAAAATAAAGAACGACCTTCTAAAATGTTCAAAACACATGCACACACGCGCGCGCGCGCACACACACACTAATGGCTAAAAATATGAACTTACTAAAAAATATAGAAAGGAAATTTACCAAGGCTGGAGCAGACTGACTCCGAAACAATCAAGCATGGCAACCAATCATCGGCTTTCATTTTCAAAGCTTAACTAAGGTAAGCTGAAGACTAGATGATTGGTTGCCATACACAGCTGCTCCAGTCCTTGTAAAATTCCCCTTAATACACTTTTTAATAAAACTGTTAGGACGATGTAGTTCCCTTGTTCCCGATATCGCTCTATTACTAATCTGACAGCTTATTTTAAATAGGAAATCTTGATTTTGTTTGCCAAAAATAAAGATTCTACCTACCAGCAAGAATAAGTCCTTACATTTAAAGAGCACCTGTCATTTCAGATCCATCATGGCAGCGCCTGTTCGTGGGCATCCGCTCACCTGCTGTTGCCACGTCCCTCATCTTGTTGTGTCACTGCCGCATCACCAGCCATCCCATTAAAGTGAATGAGACCATCAGTGAGTCAACAGCGGGTCAGAGGAGGAGCTGCTGCGGGACAGATGACAGTAGCTCTTTTAAAATTATGATGTAAATCCAACCTATTTACTAGTGATTTAAATCAAATCCACCCTGATAAGTTATGTTATGACGCCGAAAATGCACGCGATTTGGTTACAATTTTACTATCCTTATGGCGTTTTTTTCCCATAGGAGTTACAAACACAAAACACATCAAAAACACAACAGGTGCGCTATTGATGCATTCTTGCTGCGTTTTCAATGCATTTTAACAAGGTGTTTTTGGTGCAGTTTTTTTAACTGACTAAAAATGCAGCAAGCAGGATTTTTAACAGAAGTGCGTGCAACAGACAAATGTGAAGACATACATAGAATTTAAGTGATGCGTTTTGAGTTTTTTTTTTTTTTTTGCGCCACAAAAAGTGCCAATAATGGCCAGCAAATTAATTTAAAAATTCATGATATCAAAGTGAGTGGATGAACCTCAAACAGGGACACAGACAGCAATAAATTACCCAGCAGGGGCTCTAACCCGACTACATTCTACCCAAAAAAAATAAAAACTTGCCTTTAGTTACACACACACACACACACACACGGTGGCAATAAACATACATTGATCAACTTGTGGAAAATATACAGTAAAGCCATAGTACAAGTATTAACCACTTAAGACGCGGCCCAAAATGCTGCTAAAGGACCTTGCCCCTTTTTGCGATTCGGCACTGTGTTGTTTTAACTGACAATTGCATGGTCGTGCGACGTGGCTCCCAAACAAAATTGGCGTCCTTTTTTCCCACAAATAGAGCTTTCTTTTGGTGGTATTTGATCACCTCTGCGGTTTTTATTTTTTGCGCTATAAACAAAAATAGAGCCACAATTTTGAAAAAAATGCAATATTTTTTACTTTTTGTGTAATAAATATCCCCAAAAATATATATAATTTTTTTCCGCAGTTTAGGCCGATACGTATTCTACCTATTTTTGGTAAAAAAAAATAAAAAAATAAAAAAAATCGCAATAAGCGCTTATCGGTTGGTTTTCGCAAAATGTATAGCTTTTACAAAATAAAGGATAGTTTTATTCCATTTTTATTAATTTTTTTTTTTTTTTTACTATAAATGGCGGCGATCAGTGATTTTTTCGTGACTGCGACATTATGGCGGACACTTCGGACAATTTTGACACATTTTTGGGACAATTGTCATTTTCACAGCAAAAAATGCATTTAAATTGCATTGTTTACTGTGAAAATGACAGTTGCAGTTTGGGAGTTAACCACAAGGGGGCGCTGTAGGATTTGAGTGTTCCCTGTGTGTGTTTACAACTGTAGGGGGGTGTGGCTGTAGGTGTGACGTCATCGATCACGTCCCCCTATAACAGGGATGACGCGATCGATGCTGCGGCCACAGTGAAGCACGGGGAAGCCGTGTTTACACACGGCTCTCCCCATTCTTCAGCTCCGGGGACCGATCGCCGCACTCCAGCGGCGATCGGGTCCGCGAGTCTCGCAGACCCGGAGCTTCGGACCGGGTCACGGGAGCGCACCCGTGACCCACGGCTGGGTACTAGAAATCAACGTATATATACGTTGATGTGCCCAGCCGTCCCATTCTGCCGACGTAAATGTGCAGTAGGCGGTCCTTAAGTGGTTAATGACACATTCAAAGCATATTAAAAATGGAGCAACTGAATATTTTGCATGAATCCTTTCCCTAACAAAATTTTGTAAGCTGCATGATGCAATTTTGAAAAGATCACAAGATAATTACCAGAAAACAAAAACCACAGATCCCTTTAAAGAAACCAGGAACACACTTGGGGAACAGATGGGGTACAGATGGAGTGATTTCATCTGAAACAAATGGTGTTATAGTGTATGATATTGTAGAGGAAATGCAGTGCATTGCTTCATGTCAGCTCTGCTCATTCACATATAATATGCAATCAAATACACATTATGAATATTAAATCTCATATACACGGCAATAAGCAGCATAGGTGTAACCAATCACAAAGCACCATCTCCACTTTGCCACTCCATCAGGTTTTACGATAAATGTCGTGATATTACCTCCATTGAACTAAATCTGCAGCCTAAGAGGGCCAAAGAGATTGTACAGACTGCTCAAGAGTCATACATAGAACTAGAGCAGCTTTGGATGATAGATACTTCAAAATTAAAAGATTATTTCATATCCTTGTGCTGATGTAGGTAACAGCACTGTGACAGAGCCTTTGAAGTCCTGAACCTGTTTAAATCCCACTGTCTACTCTCTTTGTAACTTTAGGCAAATCTGCCTTTATCCCCCTTCATCAAGCAATGTAGAATGCAAGGCATCTGGAATTTTGATGAAATAAAAGAAAAAGGCTTGCACACGTTTGATTTTAATAAAGACACAAAAGGAAAACATGGCTGTCAGCTTAACCTTGCCTCAGTCAGAGTGTGTTAAACAGTACTAGACGGTATTAAGCTGAACAGCAAGAAAGAAAAAAGGAAATGATGTTGCCATGTTATCCATCAACGAACCGCTTCCATCAAATGATACCTTAATGGAAATACCGATATTCCTAAACAGATTTTATGTTCTCTGTCTTTCCCAAATATGCTACGAGGCAAGTCTCTATAAGGTTATTATGCAGAAAGCAGCCCATTTCTGTCTACTGTCGTTCATTTTATTAAACTACCCAGCTGCTTTACACATAATCAGCAAAAGCACATTTCCAGGCAAATTGTTAGGCTGCGAGCAAAAAAGAACACGCATCGGTGATGTCAGTTATAAAAACGGGATCTAGAAGATAAATGATCACATTTACTAGGTTAGAGTACCCATAGCCCTAGGAAGGTGGTCGTTGTCCAGGTACAATCTGCCATTGCATGATATCCTTTGTGAAGGCCTGGGTGGGTTTTACTAGTAAGAAAATAAAATCAGAAATCTATTAAAAAAGGTCATTAGGACTTACTTCATATACCCGGCTATTGTTCCAGTAAAGCAGCACCCAGTCCTTTATAAGCAGACATAACGTGTTTTCAGGGTAAATAAGCAAAATCATTAGACTCCATGTAGACGGGACGTTTTTACAACTGCTCCTAAATGATTAATCTCAACAGATAGTAACCCACGTTTAAAACGTCAGCTTTGCCACGTTTCGAAGAGTTAAAAAAAAAAAAAAAAAAACATTTTTAAACATAGATAGATAAAATAAAAAAAATGATCTAAATGGGCAAAAATGAAAAACGCTTATAAACGCATTTTGCATCTTAAACTTGGAAATCTTCTGCGTCTGAACCCACTGTTTTGCTTTCAAAGAAACACAACTGCCTAAAAACAGCAATAAACATGACTGCGTACATGGTCACATAAAACATTGGAGTTCAGGAGCACTTGAAAAAAAGCATCCAACTGCCTCTGAACGTACGTTTAGCAGTGTTCCGTGTACATAGGGCCTAAAGCAGAAGGGGACAAACAGTACCTGTCTAGTGAGAACTACTCGAGCAGAATTCCCCCCCCCCCCCCATGCAGTGGGGCAGAGTCTACACTGCATGGGTTAACTGCTCGTTTTTGTCTAGGGCATGGGACTCCAAACTGCATCCTGGATGTGGCCCCTTAACTTTAGCTAGCCCGTTTGGGGCACTATTCCTGACCCCAACAATGCAATATTTTTTACTCCCATTGACCATCAAGCCCATTGCATTGTTTACACCTACCAATGTCGGGACATTTTTCGACTTCCATTGGCCACAGTCTGGTGCCCTAAAGTCTGAAGGACCTTTGTTTCAAAAGTTTGGAGATCCCTGGTGAAAGGGATTAAAGAGTGACGCTATTAGGACTGCAACTAACGATTATTTTCATAATCGATTAGTTGGCCGATTGTTTCAAATAATCGTATAATAGCCTTCAAAAAATAAAAAATTGGGATTTATATTTTGGGACAATTTGTTGTTGGGCAGATTACAAAACACAAATTGCCGCAACACCACATTACATGCTTTTCTGCAGATTCTCCATTGAAGTATATTGAATAAAAAAAAAAAAGTCCTTGCCCTTTCCAAATACGCAGCAGCTGAAAAAAAAATAAAAATAAATAAAAAATCATGGATGTGAATGTGTCCCATATGAAAATATGTAAATTAACAGAGCTGTGACCTCAGGCCTGAGATGTTTAGTAACATAATGGGGTTAAAAATACAAACATAAGTACAAAAAGAGCAAATAATCGCTACTGTGAGGGGTTCATTTCATTTTTTTTTTACTGTGGGACTTTGAAAGTAATATTTACAGTTGCTTTTTTGTACTATAAAGGGCTAATTTTAGTTTTTTTAACCCCATTATGTTACTGGCCGATTAATCGATTAGTTGTTTTGGCCCTAGATGCTATACTCACCTGGTCCTCCCAGCACAAGACCAGTCCCTGTTGCTCTTGTGCGTTGGACTTTTCCATGATGTCATCACTCACATATACCGGCTCTGGACTTGAAGACGTCAGAAACAGTCCACCGCTGGATTGAGGAGTGCAGTTTGCCTCGGAGCAAGAGATTGCGTGAGCATACAGCTTTTTGGTCACCCCTTGACAAAATGAGCAGTTATTTTATTTGAGATTTTAGATTATTTTTTTTTTATATATATGTTGTAAAATATATAAACTAAAATGTTGTTACTTTTTAGGACTTGTGTTTTGGTGCCTACAAAGTCCATGATTTTTCACTTTACATTGTAAAATGAGCAGTCCAGGCAATTGCCCAGAGTTCAGCATTAATACTGCAATTGCAGGGCAGTGAACACTAGATATGTTGGTACATTGCACTGCCATTCTTTCTCAATGGCATTCCAATGCACCTGCCAGCAGTCGTGCAACCCAATAAAATGCATTATGCTGAAAAAGAACAGTGCAAGCAGTGCTGTGGACTGGGCTGCAACACATGGCAGACGCATTGGGGTGCTATTGAGCATGAATGGCAATACACCAGCGCACCCAACATGCCATGTGCTGTGTAAACGCACATTACGGCAATGCCATTACATGAACAGGCCCCACAATTGGTACAATCTTAATGTGCGGTGGATGAACATATTCAGAATGTCCAACAGGACCAACTCCTTTGAAAGCTCATAGTTTGTAAAACACTGAAATACTAATGCATACAATATTCAAATATATGTAGTTCTCCCTGATAATGTCTTTGCACTAGAACTACTTCACACCCAATCTGTAAATGAAAACAGAATTCCTGAGCAGTTTTAAAGACTGATAAGCAATTTTCAGGTACAATAAACAATATCCAGCTTGTCTGTCAGCAGATTGCTGGGATTTCTCTGTCCACAGCTCAGCTCAAACTGCAAATCAAGAATATGTCAAACAACCGCTGATGACTTTGTTCAGAGGCACCAAAAATTACAACCATTTAAAAGTATGACAGCCAATCACATGGTTTGCTTTTTGAATGTCTACATTTTAGCCAGCATATAATATCTAGGTGTACAATCTAGAAATACTAAACCCCTTTATTAGCATATAGCTGAAATCGGATTTGCAGAGGGTTTACAAATGCAAACATTTGCAGGAGGTCTTGCATAAAATGGTAATCTATAGGGCCAAAACAACTAATTATTACAATTTTCATAATCGATTAATCGGCCAGTAACATAATGGGGTTAAAAAAAAAAACTAAAATGAGCCCTTTATAGTACAAAAAAAAGCAAATCCCTACTGTAAATATTACTTTCACTGTCCCACAGTAAAAAAAAAGATGAACCCCTTTCTGTAGGGATTATTTGCTCTTTTTGTTTTTTTTAACCCCATTATGTTACTAAACATCTCAGGCCGGGGTCACACCATTGTTTTTTAGTGCTTTTTGCAGAAACACACTACAGTTCATAACATGGTTTCCTATGGGACACGTTCACAGCCATGTTTTTTTTTCAGCTGATGCGTATTTGGAAAGGGCAAGTACTTTTTAATACAAAACGGTGCCATTTTTTTTTTTTTTTTTGGTTCAATATACTTCAATGGAGAAGCTGCAGAAAAGCATGTAATGTGTTTTTGCGGCAATTTGTGTTTTGTAATCTGCCCAACAACGAATTGGCCCAAAATTCTTTTTAAATGCAATATTTTTTTTTTTTTTTTTAAGGATATTATCCAATTAATCGATTAATTGAAACAATAATCGGCCAACTAAACGATTATATAAAAAATAATCAGTAGCTGCAGCCCTAGTAATCAACATTTCTAAAGCCCAGTACACACAGGCCAACATTCGGCTTGTGTGCAGCAGCCAGTCCAACAGAAGCCGGCCGAATCTGTGGGGTAGCCTGGAGCTCCTCTTTACCTTTTAAAGTAAAGCTCTAAGTGAATTGTTGGTGGCATAGAAATATCAGCAGAGGAAAAAAAAAAAAAAAACACACACACACACAACAGTAGTGTCGATATACTTTCCCATGACTGTGCACCAAATGTGAGCAATTATAGTAAACATTTTTGTATCTGCCTAAGGCTGCATGCACACCTAAGCGCGGCGTTTTGTACTGCGATTTGCCGCGACAAAAACACAACGTTTTTAATTTTTTTTTTTTTTTTTTTACAGATCATTGTCAGCTATGCCGAACGCCAAAGCCGCCTGAAAAAAAAAAAAAAAAAGGGTCCGGGACTTGTTTTGAGCTTCAGGCGTACGGCGTTTGGCATGGAGATGTGAACCATCTCCATAGACAACAATGTTAAATCACCCCTCCACCGTATTTTAGGCTGCAATAGCGCCGCGCTTCAGGCATTAAAACGCCTAAGTGTGAATGGAGCCTTAAGCCTAGCACATATGGGCCAAACATCGGGTGGCATTGGTCAGTTCAATAGAAACCAGCCAACATGCAGCGCATATGTACTTTGTGTCATAGGGTCATGACTGAAAAAAGTCTGCTGACCGGCACCAGGTGAGTGCCCTCAACCATTGGATGCGATTGCTGACTGGAGTGTTGTAGTGGGGGGGTTAGAACACAATAGCGCAGCAGTGGAGATCACTATACCAACACTCGATTGTTAGTACAGCGATCTGAGCTGTCAGTTCAGTCCACTGGGTTGAACAGAAATAAAAAAAAATAGTGTGTACCCTTAAGACAGTGACCATGAAAGGGTATGTAGATGAGTCAAGTAAAAATGGCTGCTGTACATACTTTGCATGATGCAATGAAGCCATAACAGTCAGGGAACTACAGGGTGTCCCAAAAGCTCCCATACAAAAATCGGGAAAATGGGAAATTGCAGCTAAAGTTTACAAAATATTTGTAATAAATACAAATGTTAAATATGAGTTAGGAAAAAAGTATGGAAACGTTTGGGAAATACTATAGTATATACACAGATGGAGGGGGTCCACTATGGCAGCTTACATGCTTTCTTAGTTTAGGTTTCGGTTAGCCCATGGCTATAATTCTACAGCCATGGGCAAATTTGTCACAACATTAAAAAGGTCTTCTTCCTTTGGGCCCACTGTCAATCAAAAAAAGTAACACATGGTGTGATCAGATACGGACGTACCCTGACCTTGGAGTTCAGCTTGTGTCTCCTTAGAAGTTATTTGGCTCTCTACCATTCACATTAACATCCTGTAACCTGGGGTCAATTTTCCACTTAAATCCAGGGAGGCCGACTACACCCCCATGGACCCTAAACTTCCTAATATTTGCACTTGTAGTCACAAAGATGTCAAGCTTCCTGGAAAAGGTCTTCTATTTAAAAAACAAAACTATTTAACTCTTATGCGCGGAGCAAATTCATTTCTTGAAGCCACATGTATTTTTTATAGTGCAGTATAGCTTTAGAGTGGAAGCATATCCTTCTAATCTAATGAAGAAGGTCTGCTCCTCCACTTTCCTTTACCCGCTACTTGTTAAGCAAGTCATTGAGATTTTTTCTTTCAGAAAAAAAAAAAAAAAAAATCACTCGATTCCCCCCATCAACACAGACAGTGCCGACAGGGGAATCCCTCCCTCAGCCATTGTATTTTCCCAGCAGGGAGGGGGGGGGGGGGTGACAGATTATTGCTGGCGCCCATCTCAGCCATTAGCAGTAATTGTATATAAAATCCAGCAGGCTGGTTGTACTCAACTTGATTGGATCCTGCTGAATCGGTTAAGATTCAATCAAACAGTCTATGGTCAGTCTAAGTCTATCCATACGCTCTTCGATTTCTCTCATTCATCTTCAGGCTTAACAGTTGGGATGGACAAATATCCCATTGCTGGCCATTGTATTTTATCATCAGTAGGCAGCCATGGGCATCAGGATACTCACAGTAGCTGCAGTCAGTCACTGTTTGGAAAACAATTTTCCATCCAGATCCTTTGATTTTTAGTTTAAAAGATAGCCAGTGGAGTGGTACAGACAGAATCACCAATGGATCGAATTGGGGTTAGGTCATCAGGATCCACCCAAAATTCACTTAAAGCTGGGTATACACTCTTTTCTACAAGCAAGGTGGATGAGGGAATCCTCTAAGCTGAGCTATTGTATTCTGACAGTGAAAATTACTGTCAGAATACATTGGTCAGCATTACCGCTGCTGATTGAACTAACATTTCCGAAGTTAGATGGACGTCTGTCAAACA
This sequence comes from Rana kukunoris, assembly GCA_029574335.1. NCBI lineage: Eukaryota > Metazoa > Chordata > Amphibia > Anura > Ranidae > Rana > Rana kukunoris. The sequence goes on from CM056051.1 coordinate 101,440,287, forward strand.
GGGAGGGTCACACACAGATTTATCAAAATTTAACTGGTCACTGCTAAATGAGCCAAATTTCAAGCCACGTGTACCCACCTTTAGGAAACCAACAAATGTGTTTGTATATGTATTAAAACTGGAGATACAAATATTTACCTGGACCTGTACTTATTTTTTCAAGGAGAAAAAAAAAACCCTCTAGAAGTGATGTCATAGCCAGCAGTATCAATCATATTAAACTGTTCAGATCACTGTATTTCCAGCTGTATGCCCAGTAGTTTTTTTTTTGCACACATAAATCTCCCCCAGTGTGCCATTCTGTTCTGACGGGGGCCCCTTACTCCCACCACCAGTCCGGTCAGTGTTCTCGGCCACTGAGAGCCCATCGGCAGACCTTTTTCGGTCATTCTGCCGACTGTCGGTTTCATTTAAACCTGGCTGGTGCCATCCGACATTCGGCCTGTGTGTACTAGGCTTTAGAGAGGTCACATTACAGTTAAGCACTGTCTGATTTATTGTTTACTTACACAAACAGTACAATTTTCAGGACAGGCTTTCTGAGTGCACCTGCTCCTTGGTCCAAGCAGTATTTTTATTTTATTTTTAAAACCAAAAAGGGGGGTGGGATCCTGCTCCCTTAAAAGCATGTTACACAGCACATTGCTTGTGCTGTGTAATTTGGCCCCTGTATCACTTAATATGCCTGGTTCTGCCCTCCCCACTGTAAACTGACCAGTTTATCATGGATGCCGAGCCCCAACACTGTGGTCAGTTTGTGTGTCATCCTCTCCCTCCATCAGCTCACACCAGAGCCTTTCTGCTCCCCTCCCTGCTGCTATAAAACCATTTTATGTTTGTACCATCCCCTCTGTTAGATAACATGCATCCTAGTATCTGTGTGCATGCATATATATATATATATATATATATATATACACACACACACGCGCGTAAAAAACAAACAAAAAAAAAACGATTTCTACTCGATTTCACAGCTTATCCCGGCACGCACGCCACTCCTCGGCTCTGCCCACTGGAGCCGTCAGACGGAGAGAGCTGAGGAGTCACATGAGCATCGGGAGGCACGGAAATCAGCAAAAAAAATCATAGCGCACAGACACTAGGACACATGTTCTTGTTGAACATTGGGAAAAAAAATACATAACATACTGGGCTTACTAACCACTTTAAAAGCTGGCCTTGTACAGCTTGACTTTAGTGCATTTCTGCTGACTGTCAAGCTGTAGGTGGGGTTCTGTTGGCATTTCCAGTCGTTTGAAAAAAATAAAACTTGAAAATCGCGCTACTTTACTTGAAGTAGCGCGATTTCAAAGTAGCAAGGTCAGCGCGATTTCAGGTGCTACTTGATATACATTTGCGTGGCTTTATACACAGATGTCTATAGAAATCGCACCTGAAATCGGCAAAAGTAGTGCAGGAACTACTTTTACAAATCGGTGTGGCGCCACAAAAATAAATAAATCGGTGTCGCCACTGGAACAGTGCCATTGCCGCCAATAGGCTGCAACTTGTCATGCGATTTGATCTCTCAAATCGCATGACAGATAACTCCAATGTGAACCTAGGCTAAAGCTAGCTTTAAAATTTCTAGTTATAAAGGGACGGCAAAATATATTAAAAAATAAGTAGGATAGATGAATGTAACATGTAGAAATAAGAGGTCTTTGAGCAGTGAACATTAAATATATTAAAGTACATATTATAATATTAAATATATTTTTCCATCAATGTAAGAAGGCAGATCTCAATTGATAGTTTCTCCACCAAAGTAAAATAAATTTGAAAATGATTTTGTTTAATAAAGCAAGCAGAAAATTATATATAAATAATATTTGTCACACACCTCCCTAAAGTGTAAATTTCCTATTTTGTACTTTCCTCTTTTACATCTTGCTGATGGAAACCTTTCATGAACTGTAGATGTAGTAATTATTAGCAGTCGTTCCCTGAGAACTGTAAATGATTTCAAGGTGTGGTAAAAAATAAAAAATTGAAAAAGACGGATCTAAACCTAAAATCTATGTTCTTCAACTGCACAGAGTCAGATAAGCAGTTGTTAGTTTGTTTCCTTTGAATCCCAAGGAGAAACCAAAAGCCACAGGAACCAAAGCAGACAGCAGTAGCCACAGTATAACGCTGCACGTAAATAAATACATTTCTTAACAATCAGGGCCCTATGAAGCGCTGCACTAGATACATTTATTACGGAGCTATAAAATGACCATGGATCATTAATCTGGCTGTACTAAAAAAAAAAAAAAAAGCCAATGTGTCCGCTCCAGAAGTCCTCTCCTCCAGGTAAAAATGGGACCAGGATGCTCTTGCTCTATTGTTTTTATCCGACATATATAGTTATCAATATTACAAATTCTCCAATTTAAAAAGAAGAGTTTATTTATACAAAACATTCTCTGTTTCTGTAAAGAGAAGCACATGGGTGAAGGCACAGGTCCTGGTCATGTACATAAGGAAATCATACCAATCAGTAAAACACCAAAGGAAAAAAAAAAAAATGTAAAAGGATGCAAGGTTGCTATGGTAACCGTTCATTATCAATATGGCAAACAGCAGCTTTTGACAAGGAGTAGGAGCGCTGACGTTTTAAGTTGATTGGCTGCCAGATGTTACGCACAAGAAAGACTGCCTACGTTATCACCAGAAGTATATGGTATTACCTTACTTTAAACATATCTACAGGGTGTATCTAATGAAAAGGCAACATCACACTCTGCTGTGTGAGGAGGTACAGTCTGTAGATGGCATACAGGAAAAACAAAAAAAAAAAACCTACAAAAATGTGTTGGTGTAACCAATGGAGACACCACTTCAGCAACATTATGGTACTACACAGATAAAGCCTAAGGCCTTCATGTTAACAGACGACCCAACATCTCTATCTCAGCTTCATTCAAGCACAGGAGAGAAGAGGAACTACCAGCACAAGAAGGGGGGGGGGGGGTTCACTGCTACCTGTGCATGAGCCCAATACACAAAGGAACAAGGAGTCATTCAGGCCCAAACGCACATCTCTGGAATTGTGTGGGAAGTAAAGCTACAAATTATTCTTAACAAAAAATAAAACATAAACAAAAGGAGTTGCAATCTACAATGCAATGATAGGGATTGGGTCTGATCCAGGAGTGGACTGACAACTCATGAGGCCCCTGGGCAATAGATTATGGGGCCCCTGAGCTTACAGATGGCCACCACGCCAGGAGGCAGTGCAGAGGCAGGGCAGCTAAAATCTTGGAATTTTCACATCAAAAGTATGTCGGTTTCAGACATATCAGGGACAGATGTAAAAAAAAAAAAAAACGTTTTTTACATACTGTCCCTGTTTTTTTTTTGAGCCTGGCAACCCTGATGGGGCCCCCTAGTGGCATGGGGCCCTCGGGCAGTGCCCGCGTGACTCAATGGTCTGATCCCAAAATGTTCACTTAAACTGGGGGCATTTCTGCTGTAACAATGAGCAGGAGATGGCATAGAAGAACACAGATACCTGTCCGCAGAGTCTCCACCTTAAAACATTGATTATTTACCAGGCAGATCCTACAGATAGAGAACACCAAAAAAAGGGAGGTATGCAATATTTGGTGTACTATCCCCAATGCCATGTCTCCTGGACAAACCTTTGTTATCAGAGTGTAGAAGAGATGTACATAACGCTGCATTTGTATACATCCTAATCAGCATTCCAAGCGGCTACTCAGCAAATATGAGAAATTACTGCACAAATATGAAGATGTAGCATGAATAATTAAATATGTACTTCAGTAAGAATATTTACACATCGGTGCCTTAAGAAAACCATTTTGCATGTTAAAAAAAACGTAATTATGTATTAACAAATATTGGAGCTTCACACACTCTAGACAAGACTACTTCACATCCCTCTTTGTACTTCTACCCACAACCCATAGAGTCTGGAAGGGAAGCCTCCATCACCAGCTACAATCCTTCAACATTTCAGGTCAGATGAATTCCAAACTTTCCATCCTAACTAAGGAACAAAACCATACCAAGGATCAGTATAGGGAAACACTGAACCCGTCCATCGGTATGACCAGGCAAACAAAATATACATTGTCAAATCACGTTTTGACATATATAAACAGAAAATAATAAACAGGATGTAGCGCCTGACAAACAAATATGGACGGATCACACACACCACATTTTCTGCTGTTGTTCAGTTTTGACAATCTCCTTACAAACCTGAAGTAGAGATAATTGTGAGCATATGTATGTTCTTCTGCTGTGCTAGAACACGGGGGGGGGGGGGGGCGCAACATACGCAGGGGGCTGGAGGGTGTACAGGGCTGAGTCAGCCAGATTAAAAACCTACAGGAGGGTCTGGACTATCGGGATATAAACTAAAAACCTACAGGAGGGTCTGGACTATCGGGATATAAACTAAAAACCTACAGGAGAGTCTGGACTATCGGGATATAAACTAAAAATCTACAGGAGAGTCTGGACTATTATGACATTCCACCTCATCAGTGCCTTAGGCTTCATTTCCACTGGCGTTTTTACAGCCACTTTTCTGAGTGTTTTTTACAGCTTAAAAACGCTTGTCCATGTTTATTTCAGAAAAAAAAGTTCAAAAACGCAGCAGCAGCGTTTTTGAGCGTTTAATGTCTGGCGTTTTTACAGCTCTATTGCTGGAGCTTCAGAACGCACTGGTCCCGCATTTTTTTTGCAGCTTAAAACGTCTCAGCCATCTACAGCTCAAAAACATCATGGTGGGCATGAAGCCATAGACCAACATGGAGAGCTGTTTTTAACCACTTAAGGACCGCCTACTGCACATTTACGTCGGCAGAATGGCACGGCTGGGCACATCAACGTATATATACGTTGATTTTAGTACCCAGCCGTGGGTCGCGGGCGCGCTCCCGCGACCCGGTCCGAAGCTCCAGGACCGGGACCGCGGGATTCGCGGACCCGATCGCCGCTGCAGTGCGGCGATCCGTCCCTGGAGCGGAAGAACGGGGAGAGCCGTGTGTACACACGGCTTCCCCGTGCTTCTCTGTGGCTGCAGCATCGATCGCGTCATCCCTGTGATAGGGGGACGCGATCGATGACGTCACACCTACAGCCACACCCCCCTACAGTAGTAAACAACACACATAGCCACACATCCCCTACAGCGCCACCTGTGGTTAACTCCCAAACTGCAACTGTCATTTCCACAGTAAACAATGCAAATTTAAATGCATTTTTTTCTGTGAAAATGACAATTGTCCCAAAAATGTGTCAAAATTGTCCGAAGTGTCCGCCATAATGTCGCAGTCACGAAAAAAATCGCTGATCGCCGCTATTAGTAGTAAAAAAAAAAATAATAATAAAAATGCAATAAAACTATTCCTTATTTTGTAAACGCTATAAATTTTGCGAAAACCAACCGATAAATGCTTATTGTGATTTTTTTTACCAAAAATAGGTAGAAGAATACGTATCGGCCTAAACTGAGGAAAAAAAATGTTTTTTATATATTTTTGGGGGATTTTTATTATAGCAAAAAGTAAAAAATATTGATTTTTTTTTAAAATTGTCGCTCTATTTTTGTTTATAGCGCAAAAAATAAAAACCGCAGAGGTGATCAAATACCACCAAAAGAAAGCTCTATTTGTGGGGAAAAAAGGACGCCAATTTTGTTTGGGAGCCACGTCGCACGACCGCGCAATTGTCAGTTAAAGCGACGCAGTGCCGAATCGCAAAAAGGGGCAAGGTCCTTTGCCTGCATTTTGGTCCGGGTCTTAAGTGGTTAAGCTGCAAAAACCGCTCAGAAAAGTGGCTGTAAAAACGCCAGTGGAAATGAGCCCTTACTGCAAACCTACAGGAAGGTCTGAACTGTCACAACGTAACCTGAAAAAAAAAAAAAAAAACACTTCAGAAAGGTGACTCTGGACTATTATGATATAAACTGAAAACCTTTAGGGGGTCTGGACTGTTATGACAAACTGAAATCCTACAGGAGAGTCCAGAATATTGCAATATTAAACTAAAATTCACAGGTTTATCCCAATATAACCTGAAAAAAAAAAACTTCAGGAAGGTCTGGACCACCATAGTATAAACTAAAAACCTACAAGGTTTGGATGATATACACTAAGAAAACCTACAGATCTAAACAAAAGAAAACTACAGGAGGATCTGAACTATTACAATACAAACTATAAACCTACTGGAAGGTCTGGACTATTGCAATATATTATCTAAAGATCAAGGTCTGGACTGCTGTGATCCAAATGATAAAACCTACAGAAAAGTATTGACAGCTGTAAAAAAAAAAAGAAAAAAAAAAAAAAGGCTGGCACAAGATTGACTGGAACGTCGCGATATAAAATACACACCTAAAAAAAAGGTCAGGACTGTCGGGATATAAAATACACACCTAAAAAAAAGGTCAGGACTGTCGGGATATAAAATACACACCTAAAAAAAAGGTCAGGACTGTCGGGATATAAAATACACACCTAAAAAAAAGGTCAGGACTGTCGGGATATAAAATACACACCTAAAAAAAAGGTCAGGACTGTCGGGATATAAAATACACACCTAAAAAAAAGGTCAGGACTGTCGGGATATAAAATACACACCTAAAAAAAAGGTCAGAACTATTGTGACATGAAATACACACGCACAAAAAGGTCAGAACTGTCACAATATAACCTAAAGACCTAGGCCTGGACTGTCACGATATAAAATACACATTTCATTATATGTATGTCAAAACATAATTTGACAAACAAGATGTAGCGCCTGACAAACAAATATGGACGATCAGGGCTGTCGCGATATAAAATAAACACGTTAAAAAAAAAAGGGGGGGGGTCAGAACTATTGTGACATGAAATACATACACACAAAAAGGTCAAAACTGTCAGGATACATAAAAAGAAAAAAAACCTACAAAAAGGTCAGCACCATTGTGACGTAAAATACAAACTTTGCATGGGGGTCTGGACTGTGCCGATATAACATACAAAACAGGTCTGGGCTATCATGACATATATACAAACTTACAAAAAAAAGGGGGGGGGGGGAATCAAGACTATTGTGATATAAAAGCTACAGCAAGTGAGGTCTGGACTATCGTGATATGCAATACAACGTACAGGAAGGTCTGGATTATCATGATATAAAGAGCTACATAGAGCAAGGCTGGTCTGGACTATTGTGACATGAGGAGGGAATGAAGATCTGTGCCATGGAGACTAGAAGGTAAAGCCGTCAACAAGTAGAGCAGACAGACAGACACAAGGAAGGATAGAGAAGGCGATCTAATCCCGGATCCGGGCAGTAGTCGGAGATCGCACCGTCTACTACAGCAGGAACAATTCGCCGCACACCCCCCGGGGAGCCCCGATAATGATGGAGATGTGAAATCACAGCCGGTCAGTCGGTAGCCCCCCGGGATGGGTCTTTGTGCTCCCCGGTGACATTGTCCCCCCTCCCCCCCCCCGGGGCCCGCTCACTCACTCACCTGCAGTTCTCGCGGCTCCAGCCGGCTCCTGCCCGGAGATGAGAAGAAGGATGGAGCCCACGAGCAGCAGCACCCGGGTCATACGGACAGGAGACCGCGGGGGGCCCCAAGCCGCCATCTCCTCACCGAGTCCGGCTCCTCAGCATCTCTATGACAGGAAACACCCGCACCACAGCCCCGGTTCTCCCTCTCTCTCACCGACTGCAGCCCACACTGACCGCGGCGCAAAGCGGAGACCCGAGCACACTGCGCGTTCACGTAGCAGTCCCCGCGCGACCCCGAAGCCGCATCACACAGGGCGGTGCGCTACAAACCACGCCCACCACTACCTTAAGCGCGCGCACCTCCGTCCCCCCCTCCCCTCACCCACCTCCATTTTCCCCAGGACGAGCGCTACTACTGATACGCCCTTTGGAGTCGCGTGCACCGAGGAACTTCAAAGAGACGGCACCGCCCCCTCCATAGCTTGCTGGTGACGTCACCGGTGCTGTGATCTCCCGCAGTGTACGGGGAGAGGATAGGAGGGTCTCCGGTGGTAGAGGGGGGAGGGGGAGCACCGGGACCGCCTGTGATAGACACAGGACATCCGTGCCACCTATCAGTGCCCATCCTAACTATAGATCGCTGAGCTCACAATGTCTTGTGTCCAGAAAAAGAAGAGAAACCGAGAAAACTTGTCCTGTGTGTATGGTCTCATTAACAATGTCCTGAGAATTATACATGCAATTATAAAATATCACTTATTATGGCCATACATTATACAATCTGATCTCTACACTCTTCCTTATAATGGTCATACATTATACAATCTGATCTCTACAATCTTCCTTATAATGGTCATACATTATACAATCTGATCTCTACAATCTTCCTTATAATGGTCATACATTATACAATCTGATCTCTACAATCTTCCTTATAATGGTCATACACATACAATCTGATCTCTGCAATCTTCCTTATAATGGCCATACATTATACAATCTGATCTCTACACTCTTCCTTATAATGGTCATACAATCTGATCTTTACAATCTTCCTTATAATGGTCATACATTATACAATCTGATCTCTACAACCTTCCTTATAATGGCCATACACATACAATCTGATCTTTACAATCTTCCTTATAATGGTCATACACATACAATCTGATCTCTGCACTCGTCCTTATAATGGTCATACAATCTGATCTCTACAATCTTCCTTATAATGGTCATACACACTTTTAATTTTATTTTTCCAATGAAATCAGAAATCCGTTAAACAGCCACAACATCCTTTCCCGTTGATGGAGATGGGATTTGTGTTTGGGGGGGGGGGGTAACAAATACTAGGGGGGGTGATTTGGGGGATTTGTGTTGGGGGAGGGGGAGCGGTGAGAGGATTTGGGAGGGGGCTGTGCTAGAAGAGGTGATATGATGAATATATGATGTGCTGGGGGGGGGACATTTTTGTTTTTGGGGGTAGGGGGGGATTTGGAGTGGGGGGAGAAGATGTGGGGACATTTGAGGGGTAGAGGATTTGTACAGGGAGGGGTGATTTTTTGGTGGGAGGGGCATCTGTGTTGGGGGATGGGGGGTAAAGATTTATGCTGGGAGGGGAGATTGCAGCAGGGGGTACATTTGTACTGGGAAATGTATGCTTAAAGGGGATGTAGACGTGTTTTTGTATCCTATGCATTAGAGCCCTTCAGACGTGCTCTCCCTCTCTGCCCGGGGGTTCTTGGCTCTTGATTGGATAGATTGATAGCAGTGCAGCCATTGGGTGTGGTCTTTCAAAACCAATGACGCGGGCGACAGGGGGCGGGGCCGAGTCGGCATTCTGTGTCTATGCACGCAAAAACTTGGGAGCGCATCCGCAAAGTAACCAGCCCCCCCCCCCCCCCGGAAAGCGTTTCTCCCAGGGGGTTTACCGATGCAAGGAGGAGCCGCGAGCACCGCCGGGAGACCCCAGAAGAGGAGGATCAGGGCCAAGCTGTGCAAAACGAACTGCACAGTGGAGGTAAGTATGATATGTTTGTTATTTAACCACTTGCCGCCTGCCCTATTACAAAACGACGGCAGCAAAGTGGTTTCAATATCCTGACCAGTCGTCATATGACGTCTTCAGGATATTGAGCCGCTGCGTGCCCCCGGGGGCGCGCATCGCGCCGATCGTTGTGGGGAGACTCTTTACCACATGATCAGCCGTGTCCAATCACGGCTGATCACGATGTAAAGAAGAGCCGTGATCGGCTTTTTCTCCCTTGCCTCCGACAGGGGGGCTTTGTGGTGATCGATTATCAGCACAGCCCCCCTGAGGATGCCCACATTAGACCACCAGGGATGCCACCAGACCACCAGGGATGCCAATCAGTGCCCACAATGGGCATCACTGATTGGCAGGCATTGTTTGGCACTAATTGGCATCCATCCGTACAATATATTACAGTACATCCGTGCCACTTATCAGTGCCCATCTGTGCCACCTATCAGTACCCATCCGTGCCGCCTATCAGTGCCCATCCGTGCCACCTATCAGTGCCCATCTGTGCCACCTATCAGTGCCCATCTGTGCCACCTATCAGTACCCATCCGTGCCACCTATCAGTGCCCATCCATGCTGCCCATCTGTGCCACCTATCAGTGCCCCATCAGTGCTGCATATTAGTGCCCATCAATTCCACCTCATTAGTACCACCTCATCAGTGCCGCCTTATCAGTGAAGGAGAAAACGTACTTATTTACAAAGTTTTGTAACAAAAAAAAAGCATTTGTTTTTCTAAATTTTCAGTCTTATTTAATTTTTTTAGCAGAAAATAAAAATCCCGGAGGTGATCAAATACCACTAAAAAGAAGCTCTATTTGTGGGAACAAAATGATACAAATTTAGTTTGGGTACAGTGTAGCATGACCGCGCAATTGTCATTCAAAGTGTAACAGCGCTGAAAGCTGAAAATTGGTCTGGGCAGGAAGGTGTATAAGTGCCTGGGATGGAAGTGGTTGCGCCCCCCCAAAAAAAACACCAGCCACCACTGCTATTAAGGGACTTACAATGATCAGCTTTGATATATTTATGTCAAATTTGTATCCCAAAATGAACAAAACTGCATGCTGTAACTATAAGTGTGAGCTGAAGTTTGGCTTCAATTTGTTAGTGTAACTAAATCTGCTAATACATTTAACACTAACCTCTCACACAAACGGACAATGTTGCTGTCCTAATGTGCCCCCTGTCCTCTTTCATACAGAGTGGGGGCACTCTAATACAGGTAGTGTGTTACTGGCCACATCACCAGGTGAAAACAGAAGGAAAAAAAAGCCTAATAAAGAAAACTAATGCGGCCACCAAATCTAATGATTGGTAAGCTGCAATATATTACAGTTTTGGTTTAGGGCAGGCATGTTCAAAGTTCAGGCCGTAGGCCAATTGCGGCCCATGTTCCAGGTTAAATACAGCCCCACTGGTAAATTGGAGATGATAGATAGATAGATAGATAGATAGATAGATGGATGGATGGATGGATGGATGGATGGATAGATAGATAGATAGATAGAAGGATAGATAGATAGAAGGATAGATAGATAGATAGATAGAAGGATAGATAGATAGATAGATAGATAGATAGATAGATAGATAGATAGATAGATAGATAGATAGATAGATAGATAGATAGATAGATAGATAGATAGATTCATGTAGAGATACGACGGTGTATCTACTGATACACCGTCGTATCAGTGAGATCCGACGCTCGGATCTATGCGGCTGATTCCTCGAATCAGGTTCCGCATAGATCTCCCTTAGAGCCGACTGGTGTAAGTGAGTTAGGCTGGGTTCACACAACGATTTTCCCGTCCGTCAGCCGCATACGATTTATATGAAAAAACGTATGCGGCTGAAACGGATTGAACCGTACGTAAACGTATGCGTTTATAAAACGTATACGGTTTCAAAAGTGCGTACGGTTCCATCCGGTTCTGATTAAAAAACGCATACGTTTTTGGAATTAGTGTCATTTAATAAATAAAGATTTTTTTGTTTTGAAAATGTGCATGCGCAGACGAAAAACGCATACGGTTTATACGTATGGAACCGCACATATGTGCGTTTTCCATTGACTTTAATGTTAAAAAAAACGTATGCGTTTGCCATACGGTTTCAAAAACTGACTCAAAACCGTGGTCGAACACGGTTTTGCATACTGTTAAAAAACGTTTTGCCAGCAAATCGTACGCACCCGGATGCATCTGAGTGCATACGATTTGCAATGCATGGTCTATGTATGTGTTTTCCCGTACGGGCCCGTACGTTTTCAAAACTGAAATCGTATGCAGCTGACGGACGGGAAAATCGTAGTGTGAACCCAGCCTTACACTGTCGGATCTTAGGCTGCAATCTCCCGCCGTCCGCTAGGTGGCGCTTCTATTACTATACGCGACGAATATGCAAATGAGGAGAACCGCCGATTCAAAAACAAACGCCTGGCCGTCGCTTTTTTTTACGTCGTTTGCGTTCGGCTTTTTCCGGCGGATCGTTACCCCTGCTATATGCGGGGTAAGTGCGGCGTATCCTATGTTAATTTTTTACGTCGTTTACGTAAGTCGTTCGGGAATACGGCCATACGTTAATTGCGTTAACGACGAAAACAATGACGTCCTTGCGACGTCATTTGAAGCAATGCACGCTGGGAAATTTAGCCGGCGGCGCATGCGCAATACGATCGGCGCGGGGACGCGCGTGATTTAAATAGTAAACTCCCCCTAGCCGCGGAATTTGCATTCCGCCGGGGGATTTACGATCCGCCAGGGCTACTTACGAGGCAAGTGCTTTCTGAATACAGCACTTGCCTCAAAAACTAAAAAAGATAAAAAAGATAGATCACGCGGATCAAAAGATCCGCTGATCTATGTGAATCTAGCCCACTGTGTTTATCATTAAGTTCTGGCAGCCAGAGAGGGGGCAGGACAAGTGCTGTCAGATTACATATAGGAGAATCTTCTGTTTACTCGGTGCCCTCTGTAATAGGAAGTCCTGTCTCCTGGGCTGGCATTGGACGACTGTTCTGTCTATCATAGGAGGTGGGACTTTGTATTAAAAATGCCGCCAAGTAAACAGAAGATTCTCTTGTATGTAATCTGACAGCATTTGTCCCATAACCTCCCAACCGCCCCGGATTCCGCGGGACCCTCCCGCAATTAAAAGTGTGTCCCGCGGACTAGACTAGAGTCCCGGAAAACAGGGCCCGGGCGCGACATTTAGGGATGCGACATTCCGTGCCTTTTCCTAATTTTCATTTTCTGTGTCCCAGATCTCGCCCGCCATGTTTGGTGTCCGGTGCCCTGTGATTGGGCATACGGGGGTCATGTGTGGCGTGGGGCTGGCCTGTCTGCGATTGTCTAGAAGTCCCGCCTCTGCACATGATCGCTATACGCCCAATCACAGTGCAACGGGAAATACGGACCATGGTGGCGGGAGACAATCACAGTGTGAGCCGCCGGAGCTGCGGTCTTCCCCTCCGCCTGTCTCTCTGCTCTGTGTCCCTCGGTGGCAGTGTGTCCAGCGGCGGCAGAGGGGCAGGGCTACTCGGCTCTAAGAGATGGGAGCATGGATGATGGCGGTGCAGTCTTACACCATGGAGCGGGCTGCAGGTGGATGGCTCATGCGGGGAGTCGGGACAGAGATAAGGAGGGCGGATTTGAACCGAGCTGTGGGAAGGGGGGGGTGAGTAGTGCAGGAAGTAGGACGCTTACTGTAGGAGTCAGGTGGGTCAGTGTAGGTGTCGGGGGTCAGTGTAGGTGTCAGGTGTCGGGGGTCAGTGTATGTATCAGGTGTCGGGGGTCAGTGTATGTGTCGGGGGTCAGTGTATGTGTCGGGGGTCAGTGTAGGTGTCGGGGGTCAGTGTATGTATCGGGGGTCAGTGTATGTGTCGGGGGTCAGTGTATGTGTCGGTGGTCAGTGTATGTGTCGGTGGTCAGTGTATGTGTATGTGGTCGTACCTACTAACGATCGGTTTTGACCTATCGGTTACGAGTCCATAGGTTAATTTTAAAACAAGTATAACCTATGGGGCCTACACACGATCGGTTTTGACTGATGAAAACGGTCCATCAGACTGTTGTCCTCTGGCTAACCCATCATGTGTACGAGGCCTAATAAAAAAATACAAATACAAAAATAAATACAAAACAAATCAAATGAATGCAAGTTAAATTTAATACATAGCACAAGTTGTACTATATTATACATAGAAGTATCTGATTTAGGAAAACAAATGACTTTACCACTTTAACTGTACTGTCCTACTTTATTTTAAGTGCTGTGTAAACTGTTGACACTATATAGATCCTATATTATAATAGTAACAGGCTGAAAAAATAAAAACAGTAAGTTATTACAGTATACACATTTGTCTCTACACAGTGATTTCGGAGATCTGCTGCTCTCACATTCTGAGTACAACATATAATACAATGAAGTAGTAGAAAAATGAAAAAAAAATAAAGTGGAACTCCACCCAAAAGGGGAAGCTCCACTCTTCCCCCCCATTCTGCTTCACATTTGTCGCTTCTTTTTTGGAGGGGGGAGCAGGTACCTGGTTTTGACAGATACCTGCTCCCCCACTTCAGTTTTTCAAAAAAAAGGGTCCTGTGCAAGTTTGGTCTGAATGCAGTGCGATATCAGCCATACTATCTGTAAGGCTGAAATTGCATTGCACGGACATTGCATCTAACTTGCACTGCAGTGCGGTGCGAATCACATGCAATCTCGCACAGCGCACCAGTGTGAACCCAGCCTGAAGCTGCAAGGCATCACTGCCGGTTTCCCTTAGCTAAGATGCAGGTGTTTGGACCAGAAGTCAATTGAAGATTCAGCTCAGGTGAGAACAGCGCTTCTAATTTTTCGGGGGGAGACTGGAGCTCCTCTTTTGGTAGATACAGATAAATATACAGTATAGTGAATAATGTAATTAAAGCAGGGCCATCTTAAAAGCATCATGGGCCCCTGAGCAAAGTAATGCACTGGGGCCCCTACCAGCTTGCCCCAATTTACGCACCTACTTTCAAGAAATAAAGTATAAATAGTTGAATTAAACATGTATTTAATAAAATCGATTTTACAAAAGGAAAACATTCCATAGATCAAAGACTAGTTAACACAAAGGATACAGTACGGGGGGGGGGGGGGGTCAGGAGGGCACAATACTGGGCTCAGAAGGGCACAGTAATGGGCTCAGGTTGGCACAATTCTGGGCTCAGGAGGGCACGACCATGTTGGGACAGTTTAGTAAAAAGCATGACTGTCCCAGCAAATCCTGGACACTTGGCAAGTTTGATGTAATGCAAGATTATTGTGGGGCCCCCCATTAACCTGGGGCCCCTGGGCAGTGCCCAGTAGTTCTCTTGCATTAAGATGGCCCTGAATTAAAGTAGAGCTCCAGTGACTTTCGTGTTTATGCCGACTATTAATAAACACACACTCATCTGTCCCAGGATCCAGCGATGTGCTCACCCAAGCCGGCTCTTCTCTCCCTGGCATCTCAACTCTAGGCACCCAGCTGTTCACAGCCGGGTGCCCACTGCACATGTGCGAGCCACGCTGTGCTCTGTGTATGGTCACGCAGTCTTCTGGAACCTGTGATGTGTCCCAGATGACCGTGGGGTGAGAGGGGGGAAGGATCCGAGCAGAGGTGGGAGCAAGTTTAGTAACCAATTAATTTTCGATATGGAGACTAGTATGCAAAAAAAAACATAACGATCACTCGTTCGATAATCTCATCGTGATTGATTGATTGATTTTGAATTTATTTACAGCGCCACATGCACCCAGGAGGGTGCGCCTAAGCGCTGAAAGCGGATCCGCTGATCTATTCAGAACTAGAAAAAGAAAAGCCTACATAGACTAACCAATGGCTCGTGTTGGTAGAGGAAGGAAAACATACAAACAGTACGAGACCAGGCAGGAACAAAAGGAGGGTGACAGGAGCTTAGGGATGGGGAGAACAAAAAATAAATAAAAAATCAACTCGCTTCAAAAGAGGAAAGTTTTAAGTGCCTTTCTGAAAGTGATAAGGGCGGCATTCTGTCTCAGAGGCAACGGAAGAGAGTTCCAAAGTCTAAAAGAGCGGCCACCAGTTGAAGTCAGCCTTACTGAAGGGGTGGCAACAAGGATGCTAGGATAAAGTCCTGACTCATTAAATTGTGTGTATCATTAATAATTTAGCCAGAGAGAGTTTTTTTTAAGGAAAGCAGTTAAAATGTGTCAAAAGAAGTCCGGATCACCATCTGCCAGAAGAAAATCATTCATAGGCAATAGTCCATATTTATCTAACTAAAAAATAAAAACATCCGAAAAAAATGTATTCTGAAAATAATAACAATACAAGACCACTATACATCTCACTGTACATCAAATAGTACAGAAAGGGAATTCAGATCTGGAAGACCAGACATAAAGCTAATTTAAAAAAACAAAAGGATACGTTGAAGAAATATTATGGCCCATGTGTATCATTCAAATCTTGCTGCAGCCTTACCTGTAATTTATAGGCTTCAATTTCCAGTGTTTCACAGTAGATCGCCATCTGGTGGATAAAGATCATAACTGCTCTTCAGTGTTCTGCAGGAGTACGCTCTCGCCATCTAGTGGTTTTCTGTATTACTATCTGTTAGGAAATTCCTAATCACATCTGGTCGTCATCTTGAGTGCTGTATGAGGCCAGGTTCACACTAGTCCGACAAACGCTCCGACATAGGGAGTTCATGTCGCATGACGTGTGAAAATCAATGTTTCCCTATGAGAGCCGTCTTAACTGGTCCGACACAAGTCGGTCCGACTTTGAAAATGCTCCCTGTACTACTTTGGGCCGACTTTAATCCTACTTCAGCCCATTGAATATCATTGAAGTCGGATCAAAGTAGGACCCTTGTCCTTACCATCCGACTTTTGACATCCGACATGTGATTACAGCAGCAGTAAAAGGAATTTGCCTCACTCTGGGTTTGTTTTGATCGGTCAAAGAACAAGTCAGACTAACACAAAGTCGGATCAAAGTAGTATCCTGTTCATGAAAGTCGGATGGATGTAAGACAGATGTCGCAGAGCAAAGTAGGATAAAAGTCGTACTGCTGTAGTGTAGTATAGTGTGAACCCAGCCTAAGGAAGTGCTCAACTCTAGCAAGAGTCCTGAGCAAACACCTCTCTATAGGGTGGTCTCTAGTTTGTTTAAAGGGTCACTAAAGGAAAAAAAATTTTTTGCTGAAATGACTGTTTACAGGGTATAGAGACATAAAAGTTAACCAATTCCTTTTAAAAATGATTAAAAATAGATAAAAAATCAATCATATAATGTGCCTGCAGTTTTAGTTTCACTTTTAAACTAGTTTCATGTTTCTGTGAAGTAAAGAGACACACAGAACAAAAACAAATAAATACGGAGCAATTTTTGTTTTTAAAATGAATCTGATTGGTTCTGAGGAGTTTTAGGACACATAGTAATCACACCTCTTTGATCATGGACCACAGTGAAAAGCTAGCATGAGTTTTTTCATAAGGAGCCAGACCAGCAGGAAGTGTGGAGATCAGAGAAGTATTACAGCTACTTCAAAGCAAAAACGAACAATGAGGACATGAAACCAGGACTGCAGTAAGGTAAAGGAAGCTAGTTAGCTAAAAAAAAAATCCTTTAGTGATCCTTTAAGCTCACACCTCATTCAGATGAGCAAACAAGAGAAGATGAGCTGCTGTTGACTGCCCTGCTGACAGCCACGAACATCACCTGTTTTTGGGCAACTCCTGTTTGACTTTAAGGCCCTGTACATGCGATCAGACATGTCTGATGAGACTTGTCTGACGGACCGTTTTCATCAGACAATTAGGAACTTGTCTGATGTGCGTACACACCTTCGGACCAAAATCCGATCAGACCAGAGCGCGGTGACGTAGAACACAACGACGTGATGAAAAAACAAAGTTCAATGCTTCCAAGCATGCGTCGACTTGATTCTGAGCATGCGCGGGTTTTTGGTCCGATGCTTTTGTGTACTAACCATCGGACCTGTCCGACGGACATGTTCCATCAGACAGGTTTTAAAGCATGTTTTAAAACTTTGGTCTGATGGGCCGTACACACCATTAAACTGGTCTGATGAAACTGGTCTGCCTTACCTTGACCTCTAATTTGTTTGGACTACAATCTTGTTTCTTAGGGCTACAATAGGAAAGGTAACTGTCAGCGCAGATACAAAGTACATGTGTGGTAGGGGTATGGTGAGTCCATTAGAAGTAATATGTTGTAAACAGGGGCTCCTGCGTTACCAAAGGGGGTGAGGATGGGATGGGGTCACTGCTGCAAACACCTCACACTCTGTCCTGGGCAGAGAGAAATAGCAAATGAGAAAACAAGGGGGGTTGGTGTCTGCGCTGTGAAAGGGTGAGATCCAATGGTGATAAGGGAATAAATCCCTACACTAGTGGGCGTAAGTGAAGGCAAAAGGGGATGGGGACAAGTTCAGAACAGAGTGGTAACATACATGGATGATGTGTCCGTACATATACGTCTAGGTAAAGTGTAACACAAAAAGTGAGATACCAAAATTGGCAAATAACAAAGAAAAAGGTACAGATCCCCCAAAAAAAAAACAATGTACACAATATACTGGTAAGTGTAAATGGTGAAATCAAGAAAGGCTTCCCACTAGGGGGCGCCCTAGGGTATATATCACAGTGAGCAATACAGATATTATACAAATGTACATGAATAAATAATAATGTGCAAACAGAAAGTCTCTGAGTGTTTCCCAAATGTCCCAGAAAAAAAGGATCCAAAGATGGAAAAATGGTGCCGAGAAAGGACGTTTCACAGTGGACACCTCTGGTGGTCCCTAACTCCTCACCTCACGGCTATGGCACGGATAGCCAAATTAGACCACCTCCAGCAGAGGGGAAGGGAAAGCATTTCAATGGGCAGAGACGACAGCAGCACTCCTCAGCAAAAAGGCATGGAGAAAATACAAAGTAGGTATGGATAGTGCTAGGGAAATGTCTATGCACGCATCATCAATCACTCATACATCCACTCACATGGAGGTGATGGATGGTGGGCCTATCTCCCACGAACTCCGAGTTCGTCCCGGGTCCTGAATGCACACCTGGTTATTCCTCTTCTGTATCTGGGCTGGGTGGAAACTTAGAGCAGGTGGAGCGGATCCTCATACAGCATGTATATCAAAAAAGAGAAAAACCATAGTACAGCCCCGCAAAAGTTGAACAGGTTTATTGAAAAGACATGGATGCACTCACATTTAGAAGATAAAACTGGGCACAGAATACCAGACAGATGGTAGGGGGGTCTTGCTGCGTCAGGCGTGTGGATTCTGAAGCTCCTCGGTCCCTACGCGTCTCGTCACGTCACGTCACGTGACTTCCCCTAAGGAAGTCACGTGACGTGATGTGTAGGGACCGAGGAGCTTCAGAATCCACACGCCTGACGCAGCAAGACGTCAACTGAGTGATCTCGTGTATATCCCAGCCTAGGTGCATCCGTCCCACCATGTATGTGCAGCTAATAGGACTTAAAACCCTTATCCATCTGCTATATATTACATCCACATTATAAGCTGGATTAAAATGTATGTTTATAATATACATTCCCTTGACGTTTACAGAGTCTGTAATTTAAAATCTTATATTAGGCTTTATAAGAATTTTCTATAGTTTATTGTTTATTATTTTATTTATGTTATATAAGCTTTATTGGATGCAAGGGATCTGGAATGGGGATGTCAGATTTTTCTTTGTTGTCTGATGAAGAGATGAAATCACTGACCAAAAAAACCTGCTGATTATTGGTCTGTATAGGTGTCCTGCACTTACCATGTTGACCACTAGATGTCGCTGTGTACACTGTGTTGTATAGGGAACGTTTGTTCTGTGGAACATTTTTTTCCGGCCATGATTCTAATGCAGAGTTCCACCCATATTCATATTCACAGCGCCGGCAGAAGCAATTACTCTGCTACCATCTAGTGGTGGTAGATGTAATTGCAGTAATGCCGCCCAAGTAATGGGAAACTACGTTACTGTGAGGGGAAAAGTAATCAGGTAGATTACTCGTTAACCTCAAAAGGGGCTGCGTTAGGTAACTGCGTTTATTTTAACTTAGTTACTTACAACACTGAACATGCATTACTGTGTGTAGCAATAATACATGTGTTGCTGCACCACAACAGTCAAATGGGCCCTTAATCTATGAAAAAAATAAGAACCTATTCACATGTATTTTTTCCATTAAAACCAATGGAAATGCACTAAAACGTCATGTATTGACGCATGTTAACATGACATGTCAGGTGTTATTAAAGTTTATGTATAGACAAGGTACAATTTTTTTTCTTAAATACCTTCCTATACATAAGTGCAGTCCTCCTTCACTTACCTCATCCTTCCATTTTGCTTTTAAATGTCCTTATTTCTTCTGAGAAATCCTCACTTCCTGTTCTGTCTAATTCCACACAGTAATGCAAGGCTTTCTCCCTGGTGTGGAGTGTCGTGCTCACCCCTCCCTTGGACAACAACAGGAGTGTCAGGACGCTCACTAACACACAGCTCCTTTCTCTATCTGCAACCTAGAGAGCGTCCTCACTCTCCTGTTGTCCAAGGGAGAAAGCCTTGCATTACTGTGTGGAGGTACAGACAGAAGAACAGGAAGTGATGATTTCTCAGAAGAAATAAAGGACATTTAACCACTTAAGGACCGCCTCCTGCACATATACGTCGACAGAATGTCACGGCTGGGCACATGCACGTACAGGTACGTCCTGTGCTAGTGCCCAGCTGTGGGTCGCCCGCGACCCAGTCCGAAGACCCGATCGCCACTGGAGTCCCGCGATCGGTCCCCGGAGCTGAAGAACGGGGAGAACGGTGTGTAAACACGGCTTCCCCGTTCTTCACTGTGGCAGCGTCATCGATCATGTGATCCCTTTTATAGGGATACACAATCGATGACGTCACAACTACAGCCACACCCCCTACAGTTGTAAACACACATTAGGTCACACATAAGCCCTTCAGCACCCCCTTGTGGTTAACTCCCAAACTGCAATTGTCATTTTCACAATAAACAATGCATTTTTTATATATTTTTGGGGGATATTTATTAAAGCAAAAAATATTGCATTTTTTTCAAAATTGTCGCTCTATTTTTGTTTATAGCGCAAAAAATAAAAACCGCAGAGGTGATAAAATACCAGCAAAAGAAAGCTCTATTTGTGGGAAAAAAAGGACCCAATTTTGTTTGGGAGCCACATCGCATGACCGTGCAATTGTCTGTTAAAGCGACGCAGTGCCGAATCGCAAAACCTTGCCGGGTCCTTTAGCTACTGTAGACATTGGGGGTATTTAAGCTCTCATGGTAAATGCATTTTCGTGCAGTGAGTCGACACCAAACAGGCATGTAACGTTAAGGGCCTGGTAGCCCACGTTTATTAAGTCAGGAAAACAAAACAAATGTCCATTCAAGAATCCCACGCAGGGGTTTAAGCGTTATGCAGAGACAACTGAAAATAACAGCCCACCTGGCTAGTCTTTAACGGCACTGCTGATACAGGTAATGGTTCCTCAAACCATCAGCTCCTCCAGACCCACAGTCCTGGATGCATAAGGCCCCGAAGTCCTTCAACACATACAGCGTCTAGCCTCACACAGAGACAGTAACAGCCACTGCTCCACCTTCCTTCCTCCTCTCTGTTCTGCAAACCCTGGGCCAGATTCAGGTACAATTACATTGGCGCAGAGTATCAGAGATACACAACGGCGCCGTATTTTACCTGGCTCTACACCGAATCCAAGTAGATTTTGGCCCGTAAAATACGGCGGCGTAGTGTATTTCTCGCGGCGGAATCGAAATACGCGATTAGGGAGCGTGAAGCATTTAAATTATTTGTTGTTTAAGTAGCGTCGTTTACGTACATTCCTATTCCCGAACGACTTACCTAAAAAATAAAAACAAACGTTGAAATTCGACGCGGGAACGACAGCCATACTTAACATGGGCTGTCTAATATTAGACCAGCTAAAAGCTGGTTTAACTTTACGCGGCAAGAAGATGACGCTCGTAACTTCGTGGATCGTCGAAAAAAGCTCATTTGCATACCAGACGCGGAAAACGACCGGAACTCCACCCAGCGGCCGCAAAATGATTGCAGCGTAGATCCGAAGGCGTACAAACACGTAAGCCAGTGGGATTGAAGCCCGAAGCCGTTGTTTCATGGTTTGAGGCTTCAGACTAATGAAACGACGTGCGTAATTTGAAAGTACTCCGGTCTAACACGAGATAGACCGGAGTAAGGGCTCTGTGAATCTGGCCCCCTGTGTCTATTTTACCTCCAATTTCATAGGGACAGGGACTCTCACTATTACACTACCTAAAGGTCTGGGTGTTAAGTGGTTAAAAGCAAAATGGAAGGATGAGGTAAGTAAGGGAGGACTGCACTAAGGTAAAGGAAGCTATTTAGGAAATAAAAATTGTACCTTTACAATCCCTTTAAACTGAACTCCTTTTTTTTATAGTTTAATATAGAAAAGAAAAGGGTTAAAACCCCTGCCTGTTTATTTCTGCCATCTTTGTACCATTGGGATAATTTTTCTTCACTTCCTATTCTAGAGACACAACAGAAGTTAGACAAAACTCCAATTTTACTGCTGCAGGGCGGCCGTGCTTCCCAGGATCATAATCACACATAACGTGATCCTGCACTTCCAGATAGCGGGCACGAGCTGATCAGCGGGTCCCGCAGGCTCGATATCCGCTGGCACCCGCTGATCATTCGGTACACAGGCAAAACGACAGGGACAAAGATCAATGTCTTCCTCTATTAAAAGCACCTCCCACACTACACTAAAACACTAGTTGGGCACACAGTTAATCCTTTGATTACCCCTGGTGTTAACCCTGTCCCAGCCAGTGTCATTAGTACAATGACAGTACATACCGTATTTATCGGAGTATAACGTGCACTTTTTTCCCCTGAAAATAGGGCAAAAATCACGGGTGTACGTTATACGCCCATACTGTACCTCGGCTGTACCTCAGCTCGGAAGGGAAGGAGGGGGACGAGCGCTGCCGAGTGCCGCTGAGCACCGCCGGAAGTTCACAAGCCGTCTCTCCTGTTTACTCGGCATACGTCACACACACATTCCCACCGGCATTGGACCAGTGTTCTATCAATCACAGAAGCTGGTCCAATGCCGATGGCGGACGCGGGACTGTGTGTGTGTGACTGCCACCGAATGAACAGGAAATGATGGCTCGGTTTAGATGACGGCTCGGCGATTCCCACGAGAGAAGGTCGGATCGTAGCATCACAGGGCTTTACTGCGCATGCGCCAGAGCAAGCCAAAGTCCGAGCAAAGTATCTGCTGTGCTGATACTTTGCTAAGCACAGATTTCCCTAAGCCGCGCCCTCCCGTTTTTTTTATTGGCCAGTCATGTCTAGGGGCGGCTGATTTCCTCCCTTTTACCATGGAGCAAGACGCTAGTGAACGTCAAGAGGGAGAAAGAAGAATTGGTAAGAAACCAACTCAGCACTCGTCATTGTCGGCACACAGCTTCTCAACTCTCAATTTAGTTTGCGATGGCAGTGTATGTTGGGCGATCGGCGCCCCTCCCCCCGCCCCCTTGGCTCCCGAAGCTATAATGTGCGATAGCAGTGTTTTTTTTTATTTTTGGCGCTTGGTTGCAACCCCCCCGCTTCTCAAGTTATAATGTGCAATGGCAGTATTTTTTTATATTTTGGCGATCGGCGGCACCCCCCGCTTATCTACTTTTAATAAGCGCTGTCATATTGATTGATTTACTTTCTATTTATATTGATTAACAAAACTATAAAAAATATACTGCGCTAAATGGTGAGCTGAATGGTGACAATAATACAGTAGTGCAACAATGTGAATACAAAATCAATATATATACAAAAGTTGAGGCAGCCAGCACACTAGTGGATAACAGGTGAAACAAAGAAGAAAATAGTGCAGCGCCAAAATTAACACATAAAAGGATCCACCTAAACAAGTGGGTCTCTCAGTGGTGCATTTACATAAGGAATAGATAGGAGTCTATTCTGAGAAAAAATATTGAAGGAAAAAATAAATTGTTATATAGTCAATATATAATGTGGTGTAATCAAGCTGGATGGTGAGTCAAGCAGATACAATAATATATGCTGAAGTCCCATAAAAGAACTGAAATAGGTGAATATTCCTTAGATTATTGTGGGTGTCATCAGACTTTTAGATTTTCCTTTGGTTAAGATCTCCCCAACTTCTCATAGACATTCCTTGGCATATAAGTGAAATAAATACGCTTACCAGCTGTTGTTGACCCGCTACACACCATACGGTGGGTGGGTCCTGAAGGCTTGTGTGGGCAGACCGTCCTCCTTGGGACTGGACGTGGGTATGACTCCTACTCCTAGTACTCCAAGTGGATCCAAAAGTAATGCTGGTAAGGGTAGCCACCGGATTCTCCAATGAGGTGATGTGGAAGGGGTACTCCAAAAGATTCCAAATCAAAGGAAAAAAGGGAGAAAGGAGAAACACCTCCTCATAGTGTAAAAATGTATTTATTGGAACACACAGGTCACAACAATACGTATGTGGTGGTTAAAATGCCAAAAATAAAATAGTAAACCCAATTGAACCTCTTCACACTTCCACTGCGCAACGGATCTTTTCCTCATTGTGGTTGTGTATTTGGCTGTGGGGATTTTTTTATATATGAGACTTTTTCCCATTCACGTTGTTGTTTTTACTCATTTATTTTTGGCATTTTAACCACCACATACGTGTTGTTGTGACCTGTGTGTTCAAATAAATACCTTTTTACACTATGAGGAGGTGTTTCTCCTTTCTCCCTTTTTTCCTTTGATTGGGAATCTTTTGGAGTACCCCTTCCACATCACCTCATTGGAGAATCCGGTGGCTACCCTTACCAGCATTACTTTTGGATCCACTTGGAGTACTAGGAGTAGGAGTCATACCCACGTCCAGTCCCAAGGAGGGTGGTCGGCCCACACAAGCCTTCAGGACCAACCCACCGTACGGTGTGTAGCGGGTCAACAACAGCTGGTAAGCGTATTTATTTCACGTATATGCCTTTTAATGTTTGATCGATGTCAGTGTCATTTATATTCGCTATCGGCGGTAAGCCCCCCCCCCTGCTTAGCACCTTTGAACGGCAATGTCATCGAATGTCATTTACTTTCAACGATCGGCGGCATGAACTTTTATAAGTTGTTATTGCGATGTCATTGTCATATATATGCGAGCGACGGCACCCCCCCTCCCGCTTATGAACCTTTAATGGGCGATGTCATTGATTGATTGTCATTTACTTTCAGCGATCGGCGGGAGAACCCCCCTGCTTATCACCTTTGAATGGGCGCTGTCATTGTCATATATATTCTGCGATCGGCGGCAGCCACCCCCCCGCTTATGAACTTTTCATGGGCGATGTCATTGATTCATTTACTTTCAGCGATCGGCCGCAGAACCCCCCCCCCCCCCAGCTTATCAACTTTTAATGGGCGCTGTCATTAACATATATATTGGGTGACCGGTGGCACTCCCCGCCGCTTATCAACTTTGAATGGGCAATGTCATTGTCATTTATATTCTGCGATCGGCGTCCCCCCCCCTTATAAACTTTTAATGGCCAATGTCATTGTCATTTACTTTCAGCGATCAGTGCTCCCCTGTCCCTGCTTAACTTTTAATGAGCGATGTCATTGTCATTTACTTTCATTGATATATCTTCCCATTCCCATCCCCCCGACTTGTTCATTCCCCAACTTAGTAGGGGTAGGCAGTAATCTTTGGTGGGGGTGGGTCAGCCATGCCTTGTGACCATTGACCTCTGGGAACCTGCATTCTGACATTTGACCTCTGGGGGAGGTCCCTATTCCAATTCCTAACCCTAACCCTAACTGTAACTCCTAAACATAACACCCTAACTGCTAACCCAAAACCTAACCCCTAACCTCTAACCCCATAACCCTAACAATTTCCTAACTTTGAATTTTCAAATTTAGAATTTTTGAATTCTGCAAATTAGAATTTTCGAATCTCAAATTT
This sequence comes from Rana kukunoris, assembly GCA_029574335.1. NCBI lineage: Eukaryota > Metazoa > Chordata > Amphibia > Anura > Ranidae > Rana > Rana kukunoris. The sequence continues at coordinate 101,465,893 of CM056051.1, forward strand.
TCGAAAGTTCCCATTTTCAATTTTCACATTTTTCGAAATTCGGAAATTTGAAGTTTCGGAAATCTGAAAAATTCAGAAATTTCAGAATTGACTAATTTTGTCAAAATTCGTTAAAAAAACTAATTCAGAACTAAACAAATTAGTCAATTCAGAAATTTCTGAATTTTTCGGATTTCCGAATTTCGAAAATTGAAAATGGCATTTAAACATGTATATATTTTATTTTTAACAGAAAAGTTTTATTGAAAATAAAAAAGGCAAACAAAACAATAAAACAGAAAATGAAAAAACGAAAAAAATTAAAAAAACACAAAATGAGATCAAACCATGGTACAGTAAAGTGGTAACACCGTAAAAAAAAAAGGAAATGCATGACAAAATGGCTACCAGGAAATACACAGGAATGAAGCTAGACCTCTGAGGGTCTCAAATGGTCAGCCGGATGATACGGCTACATCTAAGACACAGTTCAGATTCAGATTGGGGTATAACATCCCTGAGAGGGAGGGGGGGGAGGGAGTCCTATAGGGATCTAAACAGTGAGCGATCTAGCAGTTACCCACGCTTTCCAAACTTCGTCAAATTTTTGGGGGCATTTACGGCTTATATATGTTAGCTTGTATAGAGGCAACAGTGAGTCAACCATTTCACACCATTGAGTCACCGTGGGGGGAACCGTCAGCTTCCACTGTCTCAGTAACGTCTTCCTGGCATAAAAGCATAGGTAAAACAGCATCAGTCTTGTATGTGTAGAGTGAGTCACCAGCTCCGTGGCGCCCAAGAGAAGAACCCTGGGATCCAGCGACAACGGGAGCTTAGCAGCGGCCGAAATCTCCGCCACCACCTCGCCCCAGTAGCCCAAGTGACATGATAGAATGTATCCACCACTTGTTGACATTTCGGGCATTGATCTGACTGCGTCTGATATATCCGGGCAAGTCTTTGGGGGGTGTAATAGGCCCTATGCAGACATTTTAACTGGATAAACCTGTCCCTAGCAGAAATAACAGTTGGTATGAACTGAACTAGAGCGGATTCCCAGTCCTCCTCCGATAGGTCCGGAATGTCTGCCTTCCAAACCTTATAGAGGGGGGATTCACCATCTGAGTCCATGCAGGTGAGGCGGAGATAAACAGAGGACACCAGTCTATCCACCCCACGGGAGGTAAGGAACCTCTTAACCCTATGGGGCTCAACTGAAATCATCCTGGGGAATTGTGCTTGCGCAGCATGCTTCAGTTGTAGGTATCTAAACAGCATCCACAAAGGGAGGTGAAACTTTTCACGCAATTTGGGAAAAGGAAGCAGTGTCCCTGCCGGCATAACCTGTTGTATTTTCACGATCCCGAATCTAGCCGAGACACTGGGATCCGTGATAGACCTGAAATGCGAAAGCCTAGGGTTACCCCATAATGGGGTATGAAGGGAGATGGAGCCAGATGCGGCAACAGCTTTCTCCCAGACCTGAATCGTAGTACGCATCGGGAGAGTTACCTGTGGGTCAGCTTCAAGATTTACTGCGGGGTTAGACCTGGATTGTTTAAACCATCAGCGAACAGTGACCAGCACTGCCGCCCAGTAGTATTTTTTGAAGCATGGCAGAGCCAACCCGCCATAGGACATAGGGAGTTGAAGTTTGTGTTGTACTATTCTAGGAGCCCCCCCCACCCCAAACAAATGAGGAGACTATGCTATCCAGTCTGCGGAAGAAGAAGGCGGGGATGGGGACTGGGGTGTTCCGAAATACATACAAGAATTTAGGGAGAAACACCATTTTTAACAGGTTTACCCTCCCCACTGGTGTCAAAGGGAGCAACTTCCAGGCCTGGCATTTCGTAATCAGATTTTGCAACACCGGGTATAGATTGTTTGCTAGAAACTGTGTTAAGTCGCTGCAGATTTCAATCCCGAGGTAGTAAAACTTAGAGACTCTACTCAGGGGAGTCAAATCCGGCGCTGGGGGGGCAAGATCAGACAGGCGGAACAAGCTCGATTTGTTCCAATTAATTCGAACCCCCGAAAAGCTACTGAACCTGTCAATGATCTCCAGGGCTGCCACCAGGGACCGAGAATCGTCCCCGAGATATAGAAGGGTATCATCCGCGTAAAGTGGCACACGCTCCATCAGCGGCCCCACCTCAAGTCCCTTCACTTCAGTCGCAGAGCGGAGTAGCACAGCCATGGGTTCAACGGCCAGGGCAAAGAGCCCTGGAGTCTCGTCCCCCTGCATAAGCGAAAGGGGGGGAGATGACCCCAGTGCGTACCCTGGCCACTGGCGATTCATACAATAGTCTAAACCAACTAACACATTTGGCACCAAATCCGAATTTGTACATCACTCGCCACAGGAAGCCCCACTCCACAGAGTCAAAGGCCTTCTCTGCGTCGAGCGAGTCCACCGCTCCATCCCCGACCTGCCCACCGAAGGCCGCTATATTAGTGTGGAGCCTACAAATATTTATGTCAGTGCCTTTCCCGGGCATAAACCCTGTTTGGTCTCCATGAATCAGCGAAAGTATCACTGTGTTCAACCGATTGGCCAAATTTTTTTTGTAAAGATTTTAGCATCAACGTTTAATAATGATATAGGCCGATAGGACGAACACAACTCCGGATCCTTCCCACGTTTAGGTATCACGACAATTACTGCCTCCATCATGGAAGCCGGTAGGCTCTGCCGTTCCATCGCTTCAGTGAGCATGGAGTGCAAACGTGGGCCCACTACCTCTAGGTTAGTCTTATAAAACTCTGTGGGGAGACCGTCAGGACCCGGGGTCTTACCTGCCTTTAAAGATTTAATAGCCCCCTCAACCTCCAGCAATGTGATGGGAGCCTCTAGGCTCTGTTGGGCCGTGGAAGTCAGGGAGGGAAAGTCTAGTGTCTGTAAAAACGTGTCCAAGTCGTCAAGGGAGCGTGACGTCCGGGATGTATAGAGATCCCGATAATATTGCTCAAACCGTTAATTGTTGCAGGGTCCGAAAGCAAGGTGCCATCGTCCTCACTGATATTCGCTATACAAAAGCCCCCAGTCCGCTCAGTAGCCAACCAAGCCAGTAGCCTCCCCGATCGCTCGCCCTGCTCAAAAATTCGCTGGGTCTGAGCGAGGAGGAAGCGACGGCAAGATGCAGCCCGAAGAAGCGACAGCTCTCTGTATGCAGTGAGCATATCAGCATGGGAACTCTGGGTGGAAGCCTCTGCATACCGAGCCTCCAGGCGCAGAGCCCGTCTCTCCGCATCAGACAGCTCCAACCTGGACTCCTTCCTAACCTTAGAAATGTTAAATTGGTACCTACCCCTGGCATAGGCTTTAAACGCATCCCACACTACCTCCGTGGTAGCCGAGAGGTCATTATGGGTCCAATAGTCCCCAAGTCCTGCCAACATAAGCGGCTCCAATTTCTCGTCAGTGACCCAGTATCTGGAGAGTCTTCACAGGCTCATAACAGCGGCCAAGTCCGTGGAGAGCTCCAGCATAACAGGTGCATGGTCCGATATGCCTCGCGGCAAATGGGTCACCGCCGTTTCTTTTGCCAGCAGGGGATCACCCACATATATGAGATCTATACAGGACAATGTGGCATGGGTCGTAGTTCAAAGTTAATCATTGGAGTTTGTTATAGACCACCCAATGTTAATGAGGAGGTGGAGACTCGGCTCCTTGCACAGATGGAAAGGGCTGCAAGGGCTGGGACGGTGATAATAATGGGGGATTTTAACTACCCAGATATTGACTGGAATAATGGAATTTCTGGGACAGTTAAAGGATAAAAATTTAAAAACCTTTTGCAGAACAATTTTATGGTCCAGTTTATTGAGGCCCCAACTAGGAATGATGCTCTGTTGGACCTGGTAATCTCAAACCATGCAGAGCTTATTACTAATGTTCAGATAAAGGAACACCTGGGTAGCAGTGATCATAACATGATTTCGTTTAATGTAAACTATAAGCAAGAAATACATACAGGAAAGATAAAAACGCTTAATTTCAAGAGAGCAAATTTTCAAAGCATGAGGACTGCTCTCCAGGGCTGGACTGGGAGGGAATATTGGCACCGATGAACACAGAACAGAAATGGGAATTCTTCAAAAAGACTCTTTGGAACCTCACTGCAAAGTATATTCCCATGGGCAAAACGTTTAAAAGGCTAAAGATAAAACCTATGTGGCTCACGGTCAAAGTTAAAAAAGCTATAAACAATAAGAAAATAGATTTTAAAAAATATAAAAATGAAGGAACACTAGTGTCGTTTAAATGTTACAAAGAATATAATAGAATATGTAAAAAGGAAATCAAGGATGCAAAAATTCAAAATGAACGACAGATTGCAAAAGATAGTAGGACAAACCCCAGAAAATTCTTTAAATATATTAATAGTAAAAAGGTCAAGTCTGAGCATGTAGGCCCTTTACAAAATAATCTAGAGTGGGTGACTGAGGACATAGAGAAGGCAAATTTATTAAATGCTTTCTTCAGCTCTGTGTATACAATGGAGAATGGGGGAGCTCATGTCCATAATGGGGGTGGGAGTGACACAGCCCCAAATCCACAATGGCTCAAAAGTGATATGGTCCAGAAATATTTAGACAGAATAAAGGTGGATAAAGCACCTGGACCAGATGGCATCCACCCACGGATCCTAAAAGTGGTGACCAATGTGGTGCCCATATTTAAAAAGGGAACAAAGTCTTTACCAAATAACTATAGACCTGTTAGTTTAACTTCTATAGTTGGGAAGATACTGGAACGTTTAATAAAAGACCACATGGATGAGTTCTTGCTGGAAACAAACTATTTAAGCAGCAGACAGCGTGGATTCATGAAAAACAGAAGTTGTCAGACAAACCTGATTTCCTTTTATGAAGAGGTAAGTAAAACCCTGGAAAGAGGCGTGGCAGTGGACGTGGTATACTTGGATTTTGCAAAAGTGTTTGATACAGTTCCCCACACACGGCTCATGTGTAAGGTAAGGTATACAGGATTGGATATAGCAGTTTGTAAATGGATAGAAAACTGGCTGAAAGACAGGATTCAGAGAGTTGTGGTTAATGATTCTTACTCTGAATGGTCCAAGGTTATCAGCGGTGTACCCCAAGGTTCGGTGTTGGGTCCCTTACTTTTCAATATATTTAAAAAAATGATATTGGGTCTGAGATCCAAAGTAACATTTCTGTCTTTGCAGATGACACAAAGCTATGCAGTGGAATAACGTCCTTGCAGGATGTCTCCAATTTACAAGCCAACCTCAATACTCTGTCTAATTGGGCGACTATGTGGCAGATGAGGTTTAATGTTGATAAATGTAAAGTTATGCACTTGGGGGCTAAGAATATGCATGCATCATACATGCTAGGGGGAGTTCAACTGGGGGGATCTGTAGTGGAGAAAGATCTGGGGGTTTTAGTTGATCATAAGCTCAATAATGGCATGCAATGCCAAGCTGCGGTTTCCAAAGCGAGCAAAGTCCTTTCTTGTATTAAGAGAGGTATGGACTCTAGAGATAGAGATATCATTTTGCCCCTGTATAAATCATTAGTAAGACCTCATCTGGAATATGCAGTCCAGTTTTGGGCACCAGTTCTCAAAAAGGATATCGGAGAACTGGAGAAAGTGCAGAGAAGGGCAACTAAACTGATAAGAGGCATGGAGGAGCTCAGCTATGAGGAAAGATTAGAAAAACTGAATTTATTCACTCTTGGGAAGAGGAGAATAAGGGGGGATATGATCAACATGTACAAATACTGTATATAAGAGGTCCATATAGTGAACTTGGTGTTGAGTTATTCACTTTATGGTCAACACTGAGGACAAGGGGGCACTCTTTACGTCTGGAGGAAAAGAGATTTCACCTCCAAATACGGAAAGGTTTCTTCACAGTAAGAGCTGTGAAATGTGGAACAGACTCCCTCCAGAGGTGGTTCTGGCCAGCTCAGTAGATTGCTTTAAGAAGGGCCTGGATTCTTTCCTAAATGCACATAAAATAACTGAGTACTAAGTTTTGTGGGGTAAAGTTAATTCGGGGTAAATCCGATTGCCTCTCGGGGGATCAGGAAGGAATTTTTCCCCTCCGGTAGCAAATTGAATCATGCTCTGCTGGGGTTTTTTGCCTTCCTCTGGATCAACTGTGGGTATGGAGTTGGGTGTACGGGATGTACTGTGTTTTATTTTGTTTGTTTATTTTTTTTATGGTTGAACTGGATGGACTTGTGTCTTTTTTCAACCTGACTAACTATGTAACTATGCAGAGTGGCAAGTATATTGCCTATCTTGTGGATATTTCCATCTCCTTTAGGCCATAGACCTCCGCCCATCGAAACAGTGCCTAGTCAGTCAATTGGTCAGGGTTGAGTTTGTCAATGTTAGGTCTGGGGGCCATATTAAAGTCTCCTGCCAGTAATACATTGGAAGCGGGGTAGTGCGCAAGCAAAGTCTGTATCTTGTGTAAGACCGTCATACCCGAAGCAGGGGGCAGGTACAGGCCAACAATCACCACATCTAGTCTGTCACAGTGAGCATGAATGAGGACATATTGCCCGTCCGGGTCCAGGCGGAGATCCAGCAGCACGAAGGGCAGCGCCTTGTGGATCAATGCACGGACCCCCCGAGAATGAGAGGAGTAAGTGGAGTGAAAATATGATCCTACCCAGGGCTTCTTAAGTGAGAGGAACATGTATATATTTAGCTGAAGGAGCCACTGCTGTTAGAAAGAAGAAAAATCCTCTGAAACACGTCAGTCAGCAGGGGCCCCTGTGGCCCCCCTATGATCTGCATATTGCCGATTCCAGGACTGTATAGCCACAGTGGGTGGTCTGTATGAGTAGATCTTTATTCTCATGCTTGTAAAAAGTTATAATTTTTTTTTAAATAAATACATGTGTGATAATGCACTAGGCTGGTGTGCCTGCTCTCTTACTTTCCATTGTTTCAATTCTATACATCTTCTGGTCCTGCTCCAGACTGTTTGGGACCACTTTAGTGAAATTACAGCAAAATCCTTACCAAATGGCCCAACATTGTTCTGCTATGCTAATATATATATATATATATATATATATATATATATATATATATATATATATTCATCTACTAGGTGACGTATGCTTGCACATTGCAGCAACATCGACACAATCTGGATCTCTGCCAGTCCTATTCATTTATGGCAATCATCTGTATTCAGGCCATAATTGTCTAATGCTAAAAAACAAACAAAAAAAACCCCATAGAATCTGTTTTTACTGGATATAATAGCCATGTCTGAAGATTGCGTGTTCCTGTTCTACCACCTCTAACTAAGCTTCCAGATATTTTTCTTGGCTTGGCTTGTGTCTTCACCATGGGACTGGTCTGTGCTGACTCCAGGAACAAATGTACCAGATCCTTCAAGCAGACAGCAAACACCCATTGGCATCTAACCTACTCAAATTTTTATTATATTGTTTCTCTCTTTCTCAACTTCCTTATTCTCCACAGATATCTTCTTCCAACCACTCCTGTTTTTTCTTTACTACTATTCTGTTCTGGCTTATTAGATATAGTCTTGCCTCATCCTATTGTCCCTAAAGTCTTGCATTGCGGTTTGGCATGTCCACTCATATTTCACGATTCTCCTTTGTGGAAAGACTTTCATCATATTGTGTATTTGTTTGAATCATTGTTGTATAGTGTCCTCAAATCAAGAACCTGTAAAAAGAAGGAATCTGTGCAGGAAAAATAGATCAGGAAAGTACAGCAATGTGACAGAAAATATCTATTTTATGCAGCCTAACAATATTTTTATTCAAATATGTTTCAAATGAATGCATGGTGACTCCATAACCTCCCTCCACCTTACCCCACCACGAACAATACATATTAACAACTACCATTCTATTAACAATAATTGTAGCAGGAAAGAAACACAAATGTTCATACAACAAAAATGAACTCGATATAAACTCAATGGGCCAGATTCAGCAAGACTTGCGCTGGAGTAATTCGATATGCGCCGCGTAACTGTGATTATGCGCCGTCGTTTCTATGTGGCCATACCCACCAAACTAGATGCGACAGAAAACGGGCCATTTCCGATCGGCTTAACTTTCCGACGCCAGAGTATCGTCAGCGCATAATTTCACTTGGCGCATCAGTCGCGCCTATTGATTTCCCCTGCAAATATGCAAATGAGGGATATTTCCCGATTCGCGAACAGATTAGCACCATACGCTGGCTACATGCGCCGCGCGTATCTCGTCCGTCCGACGCAAAGTTATTTCTACAAATAGCTGCTTTATCTTTACTCCAGACGGCCACAGGTCAGCAGGAGAGCAGCTACAGCAGCGTTACCGACGATAAGAGCTAGCTGAGCATCCCCACTTGCAGGACAACACCTCTGTCCATGCTTGTCTGTCAACTTTTACAGCCATGGAGGAAGACATCATAGGTCTCCATAGCCGAGATGACGGCTGAAAGCTCCTGGCCTTTAGAGTTCAGCTTTCTCCTGTGTGTTTGCGGGGAACGGGAGCAGCCATTTCAGAACAAAAGTAACTTCACTGCGGGGAGAGGGAACAGGATATACTTTAGTGCCGGAATGGCGCATCTACGGGCGCATTTAAACGCCCAACGGAACGCATTGCGCTGACGTTTCCCATGAAGTGGTGCCGACGAAAGTTGTGAGCATGCGCACAAGGGGGTGAGTAAAGCCTCACTTACTGCGCATGCTCCGTGGATGATGCACTGAACGTAAGCCTCTGTGCTGGGCTCCGCCCATCATTTACATATGATCACACCCACTTCCACTTGCGTCGGGTTACGCCAGCGCATTATCGTTACTCTGGCGCAAGTTTACGCGCAAGTGCTATGTGAATAACAGTACTTGCACCGAAAGTGTCGGCGGAGTAACGTAAATGAGAAACGTTACTCCAAAGTAAAGAAGCGCCCATCTACCTGAATCTGGCCCATTATAGCAAAAATAAATAGTCAAGACACCACAGTCCAATAAATGAATCAAACCACTACATCAAAATGTATGTTTCTATATAATACATAGCCATATAACTAATGAACATCTCTTTATTACATATAAATTTAACACATGCCTTCATAAGAGCAATGTACATGCCAATTTCAAACTTCATTTTACTACACTACATTTTAGAACACATGTCAAATCCGGCCCACTAGGCCATTTCATGTGGCCCTAAGTAGCACCGATGGCTTTTTTTCAGCTGGAGATGGTAGAACCCTGCACACTGTGCATAGCATTCCCTAAACCTTGCATTCTGTACACAGTGCATCCCTTAACTTTGCATTCTATAGGTAGCACACCCATGAACTTTGCACTATGTACTTAACCACTTAAGACCCGGACCAATATGCTGCCAAATGACCCAAGGGGTTTTTGCGATTCAGCACTGCGTCGCTTTAACTGACAATTGCGCGGTCGTGCGACGTGGCTCCCAAACAAAATTTGCATCCTTTTCTTCCCACAAATAGAGCTTTCTTTTGGTGGTATTTGATCGCCTCTGCGATTTTTATTTTTTGCGCTATATACAAAAATAGAGCGACATTTTTGAAAAAAAATCAATATTTTTTACTTTTTGTTATAAGAAAAATCAATAAACTAAATTTTAGTCAAACATTTAGGCCAAAATTTATTTAGCCACATGTCTTTAGTAAAAAAAAAATCGCAATAAAAAAAAAATGAGCTACCTAGCGGGAACAGCGACACTAATACAGCGATCAGAAAAATGATCGCTTAGTGATGCTGGCAATAGGGAGTGAAAGGGTTAACTAGGGCGGTGATCAAGGGGTTAAAACTTTATTAGGGGGGGTACGGGGGCTACCCTGGACCTAACACTAACTGACTGTCACACTGACACTAAATACAGTAATCATACATGTAGGATTACTGCATTCAGTGACACTGTGACAGGGGGGAGGGGGGGGCGATCGCGGGGGTTAAATGTGCCTATGTGTAGTGTAAGTGCAGTGTAGTGTTAGTGCAGGACTTACTTGTGTTGTGATCTCTCCTCAGCGGTGGTTGAAAAAAACGTCGAGGGAGAGATCACATCGCTTCCTCCTTCCTGTGTTTACACAGGAGGAGTAAGTGACAGGGCGGGCGGGCGCGCGCATTGGCTGGGAGCGATCCGGAGGGGGCGGACAAAAACGAATAGCCGCCCGTCTTGTCGGATCGCTCCTGCAGCCACACGGACCGCCGCATGTACGGGAGGGGGGGGGGGTCCGATCGGACCCCCGAACCCCCCTAAGGCACCAACGTATATATACGTTGATGTGCCTGTCGGTGCCATTCTGCCGACGTAAATGTACATGCGGCGGTCCTTAAGTGGTTGACACACCCCTGAACCCTCCACTCGGTACATAGCACACCTCTGAACACTCCACTCGGTATGTAGCACACGCCTGAACCCTGACTGCGACATTATGGCGGACACTTTGGACAATTTTGACACATTTTTGGGACCATTGTCATTTTTTACAGCAAAAAATGCATTTAAAATTTGAGACGTTGCTGGAAGAGGCAGCAGAGGAGTTGTGTGTTTTCTTCCCTACATGATTCTATGATGGGTCTACCTGCCACAATGCCATTATCCATAAGTTTCCTCTGAAGGATTTTCTCTCACATTTGGATTCACTCGGCTTCTGATGATCGATTGTCTATTGGCTCAACGGTCTCCCATTGACATCATCGCTTTCCAGGAGTTCGTACACGCTTGATCGACACACCGTCGCTGACGTGTGTGTCCACGCCATCCGGTAAGAGTATCCAACTTTTATGTGTATCGATTGGATGTTGTTGTAGATCCTATGAGATTGACCGCTGATGGGGTTTTTTACTACCTGTTTAAATCACTGAAATATCCAATTCCTGTGTTGATTGACTTGTTCTACACGTTTTTGCAATTCCGTTTGCCATAATGTGATTCTGTTCATTTTATATTGGGACTTTTTCATCACCAGAGTTTCCATTTCTTGCTTTTTTACATCGCTATTTACAACATATATTAGCATTTGATCTTTTATCTTTTGACGTATCTTTCCGGGACATTTATTTGTGATACAATTCATTTTCACTTCAGTGTGAAGCACCCTGGTGGTACCATTTGGTATCTCACTTATTTTGATTTCTATTTTTTAGCATTTATAAAAATGTTTGTGCACAATATTTGATATTTACATGTATTGGTCTAGTGCAATTTTAAAGATTCACATACTTGCTCCATAATTGGGGCTCCTGATTTGAATACCTTGATCACATATTTGGTTTCACTCCAGATATTATTTAGCGCTGCACTTTTTTTTATTTTTTATTTAAAATGCATTGTTTACTGTGAAAATGACAATTGCAGTTTGGGAGTTAACCACTAGGGGGCGCTGAAGGGGTTATGTGTGACCTCATATGTTTTTCTAACTGTAGGTGTGACGTCATTGATTGTGATTCCCTATGTAAGGGAACACACAATCAATGCGGACACCACAGTGAAGAACGGGGAAGCTGTGTTTACACACAGCTATCCCCGTTCTTCAGCGTTGGGGACCGATCGCGGGACTCCAGCGGCGATCGGGTCCGCGAGTCCCGTGGTTCTGCAGCTTCGGACCGGGTCGCGTGCAAGCGCCCCGCGGCGCGCGCGACCCCACGGCTGGGCTTAAAGGGCAACGTACAGGTACGTTGATGTGCCCAACCGTGCCATTCTGCCGAAATATATCGGCGTGAAGGGGTCCTTAAGTGGTAAGGTGTCAGAACGACCGAGACAAAACTGATGACAAAGGGTAGGATTATTCCATTGGGTGTCAACACTCAGAACACGAAAGTCAGTGATATAGTTCTCAACAGCCCTCAGGCCCCTGTTGCAACTTGCCAAGCCTGGATTCTGCAGACTGCTGGCAGAAGGGATCGGCCTATAGCTGAGACACGGCTGAGAAGAATGAATCAGTGGTGGCCAGAACAGGGTCATGCTGCTCCCGGAGGTGATGAGCCCAGGAAAGCAGTTTGTTCAATAAAAGTGTGATCACAAATCACGGGGGGATAGGCACCCTGGGTTCCGGAGGAGGAGTAGTTCCTTGGAATGAACTTGACTATGCTTGAGTAGAGGAATCTGCGACTGAAGGAGAAGCACAAGCTGATGCAACATTTCTCTTATCCGAGAGTCGCTCCTCTGTGCGACTGAGATGCATCTGTAAATTCTGCACGATATGTGTAAGTGCAGAAATTGATTAAAAAATGTCCTCTGGCGGAGAGACCTCTCTTTCAGACTCCATGCCTGGCTGACTGGTACTGTCACGTACCTGGTAGTAGTCTGATATGATGAGGTCAGGGATGTATTCTGGCCTAGGCCGACACTTTGCGGGAGAGCCGCAGAGGGCCAGTCACAAGACTCTGGGGGGGGCATCATGGGAAATAAAGTCTCTGACCGCAGTGTGTCCATAGACACTAAGCTACAGCCCCCAGCATGCAAGCACTCTGCTGGAGGGAGGGGGTGTTAGAAGAGGTGGAAAATAGAATACTGTGCTTGAGAAACCAGAGAGGGAGCCACACTGTACCCCGCACCACCAGAGAGCCACGCTGTACCCCACGCCGTGCTGTACCCTGCACCACCAGAGAGCCGTGCTGTACCCCGCGCCACCAGAGAGGGAGCCACGCTGTACCCGCGCCACCACAGAGGTAGCCACGCTGTAACCCAGGGCTCGGCAAATTGGGAATGTCTCTTTGCTGCACATTTGGGAATGTCTCTTTGCTGCACATTTGGGAATGTCTCTGTGCTGCGCATTTGGGAATGTCTTTGTGCTCCGCATTTGGGAATGTCTCTTTGCTCCGCATTTGGGAATGTCTCTTTGCTGCACATTTGGGAATGTCTCTTTGCTGCACATTTGGGAATGTCTCTGTGCTGCGCATTTGGGAATGTCTCTGTGCTCCGCATTTGGGAATGTCTCTGTGCTCCGCATTTGGGAATGTCTCTTTGCTGCACATTTGGGAATGTCTCTGTGCTGCACATTTTGGAATGTCTCTTTGCTGCATATTTGGGAATAATACACTACAGACCACGGGTAGTGCTCGAAGGATCAGCCAAAGTTAAGGGGAACTCCAACCAACTTGCAGGTTCTGGGTTAGGAGCTTGCTGGAACTTCTGGGAAGGCAGAGTAATTTTCACAGTAATCAGTGCATTTTTATAGCACTTTTCGCTGGGCAGTCTTTTTCCCTGGGCACTTTTTGCTGGGCAGTCTCTTTCCCTGGGCACTTTTCTGGGCAGTCTCTTTCCCTGGGCAGTCTCTTTCCCTGGGCACTTTTCTGGGCAGTCTCTTTCCCTAGACACTGTTTGCTGGGAAGTCTTTCCCTGGGCACTGTTTGCTGGGCAGTCTGTTTCCCTGGGCACTGTTTGCTGGGCAGTCTCTTTTCCTGGACACTCTTTGCTGGGCAGTCTCTTTCTCTGGGCACTTTGCTGGGCAGTCTCTTTCCCTGGGCACTTTTTGCTGGGCAGTCTCTTTCCCTGGGCACTTTTTGCTGGGCAGTCTCTTTCCCTGGGCACTTTTTGCTGGGCAGTCTCTTTCCCTGGGCAATTTTCTGGGCAGTCTCTTTCCCTAGACACTGTTTGGGCAGTCTCTTTCCCTGGGCACTTTTTGCTGGGCAGTCTCTTTCCCTGGGCACTGTTTGGGCAGTCTCTTTCCCTGGGCACTTTTTGCTGGGCAGTCTCTTTCCCTGGGCACTTTTTGCTGGGCAGTCTCTTTCCCTGGGCACTTTTTGCTGGGCAGTCTCTTTCCCTGGGCACTTTTTGCTGGGCAGTCTCTTTCCCTGGGCACTTTTCTGGGCAGTCTCTTTCCCTGGGCACTGTTTGCTGGGAAGTCTTTCCCTGGGCACTCTGTGCTGGGCAGTCTGTTTCCCTGGGCACTGTTTGCTGGGCAGTCTGTTTCCCTGGGCACTGTTTGCTGGGCAGTCTCTTTGCTCAATGAGCGGTTTCTTTGCTGGGTAGTCTCTTTGCTGGACTGGGCAGTCTCTTTGCTGGACTGGGCAGTCTCTTTGCTGGACTAAGCTGGGTGGTCTCTGTGCTGGACTGCGGCTGTCTCTTTGCTGCACATTTAGTAATGTCTCTTTGCTGCGCATTTGAAAATGTCTCTTTGCTGCGCATTTGAAAATGTCTCTTTGCTGCGCATTTGAAAATGTCTCTTTGCTGCGCATTTGAAAATGTCTCTTTGCTGCGCATTTGAAAATGTCTCTTTGCTGCGCATTTGAAAATGTCTCTTTGCTGCGCATTTGAAAATGTCTCTTTGCTGCGCATTTGAAAATGTCTCTTTGCTGCGCATTTGAAAATGTCTCTTTGCTGCGCATTTGAAAATGTCTCTTTGCTGCGCATTTGAAAATGTCTCTTTGCTGCGCATTTGAAAATGTCTCTGTGCTGCGCATTTGGGAATGTCTCTGTGCTGCACATTTGGGAATGTCTCTGTGCTGCGCATTTGGGAATGTCTCTGTGCTCCGCATTTGGGAATGTCTCTGTGCTCCGCATTTGGGAATGTCTCTGTGCTCCGCATTTGGGAATGTCTCTGTGCTGCGCATTTGGGAATGTCTCTGTGCTCCGCATTTGGGAATGTCTCTGTGCTCCGCATTTGGGAATGTCTCTGTGCTCCGCATTTGGGAATGTCTCTGTGCTCCGCATTTGGGAATGTCTCTGTGCTCCGCATTTGGGAATGTCTCTGTGCTCCGCATTTGGGAATGTCTCTTTGCTGCACATTTGGGAATGTCTCTTTGCTGCACATTTGGGAATGTCTCTTTGCTGCGCATTTGGGAATGTCTCTTTGCTGCGCATTTGGGAATGTCTCTTTGCTGCGCATTTGGGAATGTCTCTGTGCTGCGCATTTGGGAATGTCTCTGTGCTGCGCATTTGGGAATGTCTCTTTGCTGCACATTTGGGAATGTCTCTTTGCTGCACATTTGGGAATGTCTCTTTGCTGCACATTTGGGAATGTCTCTTTGCTGCACATTTGGGAATGTCTCTTTGCTGCATATTTGGGAATAATATTCAAATTTTTTAGCACATTTTACTGCATTGCTTTTTATTTAATTCCATACAATTACTTTTATAGTCCCCCCCCAAATGTTACTTGCATCCCTGTTCTCTAAAGGGGGCGGTTCTAGGGGCGGTCCTAGGAGTGGGTAGGGGTGTGGCCAGGGAGGGGGGGTGAGTTCCACCACCCTTTCTCTGAGAAAAAAAGCCCTGTTTATTATAGCAAAAATAAAAAATAAATCTTCAAAATTGTCGCTCTATTTTTGTTTATAGCGCAAAGAATAAAAACCGCAGAGGTGATCAAATACCACCAAAAGAAAGCTCTATTTGTGGGGAAAAAAGGACGCCAATTCTGTTTGGGAGCTATGTCGCACCACCACGCAATTGTCAGTTAAAGCAGCGCAGTGCCGAATCGCAAAAAGGGGCAAGGTCCTTAACCTGCATAATGGTCCGGGTCTTAACAGGTAAGAGTCGGTTCACACTGGGGCGACACGACTTCCAGCGTGACTTTCAGAGGCGACTCAGAGACGACTTGAGAATGAACCACAGGGCGATCTGGGGAGATTTACAACACGACTTGAAGTCATCTCCAAGACAGGAGACATTCCAGTGGCCAATAAAACAACAATCAGCTCTGGGAGAGGGAGGGGGAGGGAGAGGTTTGCCTAAGAAATGTATGTTATCTTATCTGGAAAGTAGCTAGTGATCAGACTTCTGAGGCGACAAGTCGGATTGAAGTCGTACAGGAACCTTTTCTGAAGTCGGAGCGACATGAGTAGTGTGTAATAACCGTTCCCATTCACTAACATTGTTTTTCTCTACAGCGCGACTTGGGACGACTTGAGGCGACCTCAAGTCGGATCCCAAGTCGCCCCAGTGTGAACCGACTCTTAAACATTGTCTGTGCTTGTCTTGAGCTCTGGAATTATGTCTGGAAATTGTATCCTAATCTGCTACTTTGGGGCTGACATAGATAAAAATGATTTATGGAACACAGCTAATCAAATCAAGACACCACATTACATTTATAATGTAAAATCTGAAGAATGGGAGGAGGGTAACAAACCCTGGGACTTTAAAGGTGTCAAATTGAATAAATCATATAGGCATAGTAAAAAAAAAAGATTTTTTTATTTTACAAAATTAGACATTCAAATTTAAACACCAAAATAGCCATCCCAAAGAACATGATATGCTCAACAAGGAGCCAAAGACCTGTGCCGAAAACTGCTCTACATGTTTTGCTCTAGTCGAGCTTCATCAGGAAGGTGCACGTTTAAGAAAAACAATTCTCCTTCCCTAACCCAGAGGGTTAATGTTGCCTGTTCACTGGTGGTTGTTGGAGTACACCTTCAATTCACCACTTGTGTGACCTTGAATAAGTTCAGACCAGGTAAAGACCCTCTTTTTCGACATTCTTTTCCTGTAAAAGTACTTGACATGGAACAAAAGAAACATATCTCCACAATCACATAAGTTGGTGCCCCTGCCCCATGGTCAGGCCCGGACTGGCCATCAGGCAAACCGGGCATTCGCCCGGTGGGCCACAGCCACCGAGGGGCCGCCAGGCTGCAAGTCCTAGTAGCGGGGCACAAGGCTCTTTGAGCCCGCGCCGCTTATCTAGCCTCTCCGCGGCCGCTCGGGTGGATGCAAACACAGAGGGGGGAGGAGCTAGATGAGAAGCCTTCGGCCTCTCCACGGCCGGGGGGCGTGACTGTGAGGAGGAGGAGCCAGAGCAGACACCTGCTGCTGACAACTTTAAGCCGGCCCGGATAGCAGAAACGTGAGTGCAGCCCCCCTCCTGTAACCTGGATAGGAGCAGTGGGGGCGGCTGCATTATAAAAAATATTTTTTTCCATCTCCCTGCAGTATCGGAATGCCTGAGGCTGAGAGAGGTAGAGGAAAAGCAGGCATTCCAATACTGCAGAAGGGAGATGGAGAAAATGATTTTTTAGATGCAGCTGCCCCACTGCTCTTCCTACACCGTCTCCTTGTGATCTCCTCCTCTCCCCATGCTCTCTGCCACCCCCAGAGCTATTTGCCACCCCCAGTGCTCTCAACCTTCCCCAAGGCCCTCTGCCACCCCCAGTGCTCTCCACCTCCCTCCATGCTCTCTGCTACCCCCAGTGCTCTCTGCCTCCCCCAATGCTCTCAACTTCCCCCCAGGGCTCTCTGCCACCACCTTGCTCTTTGCTACCCTCTAGTGCTCTCTGCCACCCTCCAGTGCTCTCCGCCACCCCCCAGTGCTCCCAACCTCCCCACCAGTGCTCTCTGCCAACCCCCAGGGCTCTCCACCCCCTCAGGGCTCTCTGCCACCCCCTAGTGCTCTCCACCATGCTCTCTGCCACCCCCTAGTGCTCTTTGAGGGGGGAGGAGCCAGAGCAGACACCTGCTGCTGACAACTTTAAGTCAGCCCGGATAGCAGAAAATGTGAGTGCAGCCCCCCCCTCCTGTAACCTGGATAGGAGGAGCAGTGGGGGCGGCTGCATTATATAAAAAAAAAAATTCCATCTCCCTGCAATATCGGAATGCCTGAGGCTGAGAGAGGTAGAGGAAAAGCAGGCATTCCAATACTGCAGAAGGGAGATAGAGAAAATGATTTTTTATATGCAGCCGCCCCACTGCTCCTCCTACACCGCTCATACTCTTTGCCTCCTCGTGATCTCCTCCTCCTCTCCCCATGCTCTCTGCCACCCCCAGTGCTCTCAAACTCCCCCAAGGCTCTCCGCCACCCTCCAGTGCTCTCCGCCACCCCCCAGTGCTCCCCGCCACCCCCCAGTGCTCCCAACCTCCCCACCAGTGCTCTCTGCCACCCCCCAGTGCTCTCTGCCTCCCACCTCCCCCATGCTCTCTGCCACCCCCTAGTGGTCTTTGCCACCCCCTCCAGTGTTCTCCACCATCCCCATGCTCTCTGCCACCCCCCAGTGCTCTCCATCTCCTCCCATGCTCTCTGCCCCCCCCCCCCAGTGATCTCCACCTTCCCATGCTCTCTGTCACCCAGCCCCAGTATTCTCTGCCAAGGGAAAAATAACACGCTAAACAAAAAAAACTTGCTAAGGAAAACACGCTAAGCAAACAAAACACACTAAGCAGATAAGACACGCAAAGCAAAACATGCTAAGAAAATAAAACATGCTAAGGAAAACACGCTAAGCAAAAAAACACATGCTAAGAGAAAAATAACACGCCAAGCAAAAAAACGCTATGGAAAGCACGCTAAGCAAACAAAAACACACTAAGCAGAAAAATCACGGTAAGCAAAACAAGCTAAGCAAAAAAACATGCTATGGAAAGCACGCTAAGCAGAAAAACACACTACGCAGAAAAGACATGCAAAAAATAACATGCTTGCATTCCTTGGCGTGTTTTTTTGCTTAGCGTGTTATTTTTCCCTTAGCATGTTTTTTGCTTAGCATGTTTTCCTTTAGCATGTTTTTTTTGCTTAGCATGTTATTTTTTTCTTAGCATGTTTTTTTGCTTAGTGAGTTTTCCTTAGCATGTTTTTTTGCTTAGCGTGTTTTGCTTGGCGTGTCTTTTCTGTTTAGTGTGTTTTGTTTGCTTAGTGTGTTTCCTTACCATGTTTTTTGCTTAGCGTGTTATTTTCCCCTTAGCATGTTTTTTTGCTTAGCGTGTTTTCCTTAGCATGTTTTTTTGCTTAGTGAGTTTTCCTTAGCATGTTTTTTTGCTTAACTTGTCTTTTCTGCTTAGTGTGTTTTGTTTGCTTAGCGTGCTTTCCTTAGCATGTTTTTTGGTAAGCGTGTTATTTTTCCCTTAGCATAGTTTTTTGCTAAGCGTGTTTTCCATAGCATGTTTTTTTCTCTTGGCATGTCTTTTTTGCTTAGCATGTTTTCCTTAGCATGCTTTTTTTGCTTAGCGTGTTTTGTTTGCTTAGCATGCTTTCCTTTGCGTGTTTTTTTGCTTAGCGTGTTATTTTTCCCTTAGCATGTTTTTTTGCTTAGCATGCTTTCCTTAGCATGTTTTTCTGCTTAACACATTTTCCTTAGCATGTTTTTTTGCTTAGCGCGTTTTCCTTAGCATGTTTTTTTGCTTAGCATGTTTTCCTTAGCATGTTTTTTTGCTTAGCGTGTTTTCCTTGCTTAGCGTATAATTTTTCTCGTAGCATGTTTTTTGCTTAGCGTGTTCTTTTTCTTGTAGCATGTTTTTTTGCGTAGCGTGTAATTTTTCTTGTAGCATGTTTTTTTTGCTTAGCGTGTTTTCCTTAGCATGTTTTTTTGATTAGTGAGTTTTCCTTAGCATGTTTTTTTGCTTAGCTTGTCTTTTCTGCTTAGTGAGTTTAGTTTGCTTAGCGTGCTTTCCTTAGCATGTTTTTTGGTAAGCGTGTTATTTTTCCCTTAGCATGTTTTTTTGCTTAGCGTGTTTTCCTTAGTATGTTTTTTTGCTTAGCGTGTTATTTTCCCCTTAGCATGTTTTTTTGCTTAGCGTGTTTTGCTTAGTGTGTATTTTCTGCTTAGTGTGTTTTGTTTGCTTAGCATGCTTAACATTCTAAGGAAAACACGCTAAGCTAAAACAAACACGCTAAGAGAAAAATAACACGCTAAGCAAAAACATGCTAAAAAACACGCTAAGCAAACAAAACACACTAAGCAGAAAATACACACTAAGCAAAACCCGCTAAGCAAAAAATATGCCAAGGAAAACACACTAAGCGAAAAAACATGCTAAGAGCAAAATAACACGCTAAGCAAAAACAATGCTAAGGAAAACACGCTAAGCAAAAAAAACATACTAAGGGGAAAATGACACGCTAAGCAAAAAACACGTTAAAGAAAGCACGCCGAGCAAACAAAACACACTAAGCAGAAAAGACATGCTAAGCAAAAAAACATGCTAAGCAAACAAAACACACTAAGCAGAAAAGACATGGTAAGCAAAACAAGCTAAGCAAAACATATGCTAAGGAAAACACACTTAGCAAAAAAACATGCTTAGAGAAAAATAACACACTAAGCAAATAGAACATGTTAAGGAAAACACGCTAAGCAAAAAAACATGCTATGGGAAAAATAACACGCTAAGTAAAAAAACACACTGAGGAAAGCACGCTAAGCAAACAAAAACACGCTAAGAGAAAAATGACACGCTAAGCAAAAAACATGCTAAAGGAAAACACGCTAAGCAAAAAAACATGCATGCATTCCTTGGCATGTTTTTTTGCTTAGCGTGTTATTTTTTTCTTAGTATGTTTTTTTGCTTAGCGCGTTTTCCTTAGCATGTTTTTTGCTTAGGGTGTTTGGCTTAGCGTGTCTTTTCTGCTTAGTGTGTTTTGTTTGCTTAGCATGCTTTCCTTAGCGTGTTTTTTTACTTAGCGTGTTATTTTTTCATTAGCATGTTTTTTTGCTTAGCATGTTTTCCTTAGCATGTTTTTCTTGCTTAGCGTGTAATTTTTCTCGTAGCATGTTTTTTGCTTAGCGTGTTTTCCTTAGCATGTTTTTTTGCTTAGCGTGTAATTTTTCTCGTAGCATGTTTTTTTGCTTATCGTGTTTTCCTTAGCATGTTTTTTTGCTTGGCGTGTAAATTTTCTCGTAGCATGTTTTTTGCTTAGCGTGTTATTTTTCTCTTAGCGTGTCTTTTTTGCTTAGCGTGTTTTCCTTAGCATGTTATTTTTTTCTTAGCATGTTATTTTTTGCTTAGTGAGTTTTCCTTAGCATGTTTTTTTGCTTAGCATGTTTTGCTTAGCGTGTCTTTTCTGTTTAGTGTGTTTTGTTTGCTTAGTGTGCTTTCCTTAGCATGATTTTTGCTTAGCGTGTTATTTTTCTCTTAGCATGTTTTTTTGCTTAGTGAGTTTTCCTTACCATGTTTTTTTGCTTAGCGTGTCTTTTCTGCTTAGTGTGTTTTGTTTGCTTAGCGTGCTATCCTTAGCATGTTTTTTTGGTAAGCGTGTTATTTTTCCCTTAGCATGTTTTTTTTGCTTAGCGTGTTTTCCTTAGCATGTTTTTTTGCTTAGTGTTTTTTCTCTTAGCATGTATTTTTTGCTTAGCGTGTTTTCCTTAGCATGTTTTGTTTGCTTAGCATGCTTTCATTTGCATGTTTTTTGCTTAACGTGTTATTCCCTTAGCATGTTTTTTTGCTTAGCGTTTTATTTTTGCTCTTAGCATGTTTTTTGTGTAGCATGTTTTCCTTGGCATTTCTTTTGCTTAGCGTGTTATTTTTCCCTTAGCATGTTTTGTTTGCTTAGCGCGTTTTCCTTAGCACGTTTTTTTGCTTATTGTGTTTTCCTTAGCATGTTTTTTTGCTTAGCGTGTTATTTTCCGCTTAGTGTGTTTTGTTTGCTTAGCATGCTTAACATGCTAAGGAAAACATGCAAAGCAAAAAAACATGCCAAGAGAAAAATAACACGCTAAGCAAAAAAACATGCTAAGGAATGCATGCATGTTTTTTTGCTTAGCGTGCTTTGCTTAGTGTGTCTTCTCTGCTTAGTGTGTTTTTATTGCTTAGCGTGCTTTCCTTAGCATGTTTTTTTGCTTAGCGTGTTATTTTTCTCTTAGCATGTTTTTTTGCTTAGCATGTTTTTTTTGCTTAGTGTTTTGCTTGCTTAGCGTGCTTTCCATCTTTTTTTTTTGCTTAGTGTGTTATTTGTGAGGACATGCTCTGATGTTAGATGAGAAGTCCTGGCTCGCAGTCACTTCACTGGAATTCATCCCAAAGGTGTTCTATCGGGTTGAGGTCAGGACTCTGTGCAGGCCAGTCAAGTTCCTCCACCCCAAACTCGCTCATCCATGTCATTATGAACCTTGCTTTGTGCACTGGTGCGCAGTCATGTTGGAACAGGAAGGGACCATCCCCCAAACTGTTTCCACAAGGTTGGGAGCATGAAATTGTCCAAAATGTCTTGGTATGCTGATGCCTTAAGTGTTCCCTTCACTGGAACTAAGGGGCCAAGTCCAACCCCAGAAAAACAATCCAACACCATAATCCCCCTCCACCAAATGATTTGGACCAGCGGACAAAGCAGCGGACAGCGGACAAAGCAAGGTCTAAAAAGACATGGATAAGCAAGTTTGGGGTGGCCTACACAGAGTCCTGACCTCAGTTTTGCCTTTAGTTATACTTTAAGCCCAAATCTCTGACGAGCAGCACACTTGTCACAAGGCATCTTACTGACAAGATTACAGAACTCTCCGGAGGTCTGATGGTCTGCCATCCGTTTGGAGATAAAGCATATTTGATCTCTATAAATTTAAGATCATTCCTGTCTGGTAAAAGGCCTCATCATTTTTTGCACTGTAGAACTTTTATATTTTAAAGCACATGTCTTGTCTTGAATAGTGGTTATTGGTTTGCACTTTGGCTAACTATCTGTATGGCTACTATATATTATCAGGTTATCAGGGAGAGGTGCATGCTGGGCGATTTTTAGGCACAGTAATTCCCAGAGACTCCTGGGAAATTATGACACTTGGACAGGGCCGCCATCAGGAATTATGGGGCCCCTTACACAGCTTCAGGCGATTTGAGAAGCGGGGGGTTCCTTTACAAAAAAAGAAATAAAGAAAAATATATATAAAAAAAAAGGGTCGTAGCCATCCGGGGGCCCTGGGGACCTCTGGGCCCTTTAATAAAAAGAAACCTCTGGGCCCTTTAATAAAAAAGAACAAGGGGGGGTTACCATCTGGGGCCCTGGGGGCCTCCAGGCACCTCCGGACACCTAAAAAAAAAAAAAATGTTGAATTTTTTTTAGGGGGTTCCCATCCAGGCCCCTGGGGACCCCCGGGCCCCTTACAGGTGTACTGCCTTTACCCCCCTGATGGCGGCCCTGCACTTGGGCAATGGAGTCTTAGGACAGGAAGTTGAACCACCTAAGACAGGGATATGCAATTAGCGTGAGTAAATTATTTTTTTTTTTTTCACATTAAAGGCAAGCTGTCAATAGGTAATTTTTAGGGTGAAACGCCGCTTTAAGGTGTCCTTTTTTTAAAGTGAGATCAGCGGCGATTCCAACTCTCACAGCTGATCTAAGGTCATAAACAGTTTATGAAACTGAGGTAATCAGCTGAGAACATGTTCTCCACCGATTATCGCAGCACAGTGAGAATCTGTAACTGACTGTCACAGAAACGGCAAGGTGCGATCTCAGCACCTCACTGGCGATCTGTGACAGAATTCTCACTTTGATTCACCATCTCAGAGGTGGAGAATCAGAGAGAGAGAGGCGCAAAGCTGGCTGAGTATTGTGGAGGAAGATGGACTGTTCTATTACAGTTATACAGGGTTTATATTTGTATACTTTATTAAAAAAAAAATTTTAACCACTTAACGACCGCCCACTGTATATATACGTCCTTTTTTTAAAGATAGATATCTCGGCAACGGCAGCAGCTGCTGCCACAACCGAGATATCCATCTTTACAGTGGGCGGTTCGGTCAACGATAACGGCGGTCTCCGCGAGATCGCCGTTATCGGTGGCGGCCCCCCCTCCCACCGCTCTCCGCCGCTTACCGTTGCCGTCGGTAGCGGCGGAGGAAATCAGGTCCGCTCGTCTGCTGTCCGGGGATGCGACTGAGGGAAAAATTTCCCTCATCTATCCCCATAGCTCTGCTGGGCGGAAGTGACGTCAAAACGTCAGTCCCGCCCAGCGTCTTAAAAAGGGATTTTTAAATACAGCTTACCTGTAAAATCCTTTTCTTGGAGTACATCACGGGACACAGAGCGGCATATTCATTACTATATGGGTTATATGGAGTACCTTCAGGTGTGGACACTGGCAATCTCAAACAAACAGGAAGTCCCTCCCTATATAACCCCCTCCCCTAGAGGGAGTCCCTCAGTTTTGTAGCAAGCAGTATGCCTCCCAAAATGTTCCCCAAAAGAGGGGTGGGAGCTCTGTGTCCCGTGATGTACTCCAAGAAAAGGATTTTACAGGTAAGCTGTATTTAAAAATCCCTTTTTCTTTCTCGTACATCACGGGACACAGAGCGGCATATTCATTACTATATGGGATGTCCGAAAGCAATGCTTTAATGAGGGGAGGGAGACATCTTCCAAAGAAGGATTTAATTTAGAGGTATACTCAAATACTAGTAAATCCAACTTAAACAAGAAATGTAAATCTCAAATCAAATCAAGGGAGCCCCCTCAGATCCTGAGGAGCTTGAATCGCGGCCTGTAGTACTGACTGCCCAAAGGCTGTATCCGCATTCCTTCTTACGTCCAATTGATAAACCTTTGTAAACATGTGGACTGACGACCACGTTGCTGCCTTGCATATTCGAGCCATAGAGATCTGATGATGTGCTGCCCAGGAGGTGCCCATGGCCCTGGTAGAATGGGCCTTTGCCGACAAAGGAGGAGGCAACCTCTTCAAACCGCAGGCCTGAATGATTAATTGTTTAATCCATCTTGCGATGGTGGATCAAGCAGCTGCCTGACCCATCTTGGGCCCTTCCGGTAAAACGAACACCACATCTGTTTTCCGAACCTTCTCTGTAGCTTTAAGATAGGCCTTTATGGCCCTGACAATATCCAACGTATGCAGCAACCCCTCCTTTCTAGAGGTGGGTTTTGGAAGAAGGATGGAAGTACCACATCCTGGTTCAGGTGGAAACTGGATATAACCTTTGGTAGAAAGGAAGAATGAGGACGGAACCCCGCCCTATCCTCATGTAAAATGAGATATGGTTCCTTACAAGATAAGGCTGCCAATTCCGATACTCTCCTGGCCGAAACTATGGTGATCAGAAATACCGACTTTCCAGTCAGTAAAACCAAAGGTACCTCAGCCAACGGCTCAAGGGGTTGTTTCTGTAGAGTTGACAGAACAAGATTTAAGTCCCATGGACAAAGTGGTGATTTGACTGGAGGATTAACACGTAAGACTCCCTGTACGAAGATCTTAACCAGCGAGTGGGCGGCCAGCGGCCTCTGAAACCACACTGATAAGGCTGAAATCTGTCCCTAGATCGTGCTTAATGCCAGGCCTTTATCCACTCCTAGCTGGAGAAAACTTAATACTCTATCAATGGTATCCTTGCGGGAAACCCATCTCTTAGCCTCACACCAGCCTACGTAGGCCCTCCAAACCCTGTAACAAAATTACCCTGGAGGCCGGCTTTCTAGCCTTAATGAGGGTAGGGATTACCTGCCTAGACAGACCTCTACCCCTGAGAATCAGGGATTCAGCCGCCAGGCCGTCAAATTTAGACGCCGTAATGCCGGGTGGAGGATCGGGCCTTGTGAGAGTAGGTCTGGCCCTAGAGGAAGAGTCCAAGGGCCTCCCGCTGCCAATTTCAGGACTAGTGAGTACCATGCCCTCCGGTACCAAGCTGGGGCTACCAGGATAACCGGCCTGTGCTATGATCCTGCGCCACAGGCGGGGTAGTAACTGCAGTGGGGGAAATGCATATAGAAGTTATGATTGATGCCAAGGGCAAACCAACACATTGGTTCCGCAGGCCATAGGGTCCCTCGTTCGAGACATGAACCTGTCTAGCTTCTTGTTGAATCCTGATGCCATGACCTCCATGTCTGGCACTCCCCACTTCTGGCAGATTGTCTGAAAAAAACTTGTGGATGCAGAGACCACTCCCCCGGCGACAGGGTTTGGCGACTTAGGAAGTACGCCTGCAGGTTGTCCACCTCGGGAATGAATGTCGCCGATATGCAGGGTACATAAACCTCTGCCCACCGAAAAACCAAGCTCCTCTCACTCTGAGTGGCTTGACTCTTGGTTCCCCCTTTGGTGGTTCACCTATATGCCACCGCTGTGGCATTGTCTGAATGACTTCTCACCGAGGACCCCTGTAATCTAGATGTCTATGCCAGGAGGGCTAGCCGAGCCGCTCAGAACTCCCAGACCTTGATGGGCAGCTGCCCCTCCGCCTCTGCCCAAGTTCCTTGGCGAGTGAACTTGTTCAAGACCGCTCTCCAGCCTTCCAGACCACTGGGCAGAACCAAGCTGCTAGAATTGCTGCCTGTAGGACACGAGTGTGGAAGCGTGTGGTATCGCCTCGAACATGGCCATCGCATACATAGGCGAATAGTTGGCTCTTTTTTGCTTAGAACCAACTGAATCAATCTTTTGATAGCCTCGACCTTTACCAGGGGCAGGAACATCCATCTTCTGTTCTGTGTCTAATCTCGTGCCGAGATATTCCAACTGCTTTGTAGGTTGAAATGCTGATCTTTCCCCGGTTTAGGACTCAGCCGAACCTCTCGAGGTACTGAACCATGAGGGCTACTACGTATTCCACCAAGGAAGCGAGTGATCTTATGATTAAGAGGTCGTCCAGGTATGCTAGGACCGAGATCCCTTGGATCCTTTAGACTGACTAGAATAGGAGCTAGGACCTTCGTGAATACCCGGGGGCCGTAGCCAGCCCGAAGGGGGGCGCCACGAATTGGAAGTGACGCTGTATCACTGCGAAGCGTAAAAACAAAAATATTTGATGTGGCTGAAAGACCTGGTACATGAAGGTAACCATCCTTTATGTCTATAGAAGCCAGATCCTTCTGGAGTGTGGCGGCTGCTGACCAAACGGATTCTATCCGGAAAGAGCGAACCCTTAGGTAAGCATTTAAACCTTTTGGGTCCAAAATTGGTCTGACATTGCCGATGAGCCTTGGTATGACAAACAGATTGGAATAGAAACCTAGCCCCTGTTCTTGGGCTGGTACCTCTACCATTATGCCCTGGTAAAGCAGGTGATCCAATGCTGCCCGCATTGAGGCCTTCCTTGTGGAGGAAATTTTAGAAATTCTAATCTGTAGCCTGCGGCCACAGATGATCGGACCCCCTCTGTCGGGGACCGATCCCCAGAGGCCTGTCCTTGCGATCCATTGTTAAAAGTTTGATCGCGCAGGAGGTCCGTACTGCCTGAAATTTGAGGGCCCTGGAACCGGGGGGAGCTGCCTTTTAAACGCAGGACCCCGGAACTTCTTTTGACTGGTAAAAGGGTACTTTTGCCACTTGAAACAGTCCGAATGTATTTATCCAGATCTTTCCATGGAAGGGCAAACCTGCCAGCAGTCTTTTACATGGGGCTCGGCCGCCCAGTTCTTCAACCATAAGAGCCTTCTCATATGCACTAAAAATAGTGACAACGAGACGCCTGCTGGATGGAGTCTTTTTATAGCCTCTACCGCAAAGCACAGAGCTCTGGGAATATCCAATAACTCCTCTGCCTATTGGGCAGGGATGTCTTAAGCATCTGTTTTGTCTGGTTCTTTAACGCCTGAAAAAACTCCACTTGCATCCACTGCTGTCTGTAGCCAAGGATGCTGGAAAGTGTCTCTAAACGTTTATCGACCAGGACCTTAAACATTTGTATGTTTCCCCTTAGGCCAGTTAATGATTTATTCACCCATGAGATGGCTGCGTCCACAGTTGGGAGCGCCCCCTTTCTTAGAAAAATGTCTTTTCCATAGGGTAAATAACAGAAAACCTTCCAGGTGGTCTCCCATCCAGGCACTAACCAGGCCCGACCCTGCTTAGCCTCCGAGATCAGACGAGATCGGGCGCTTTCCGGGAGATGTGGCCTCAAGGACCTCACGGGTAGTTGAAAAGCAGTGCCCGAACCGGGACCTGAACCCTGGACCCTCAGACCAAAAGTCCGATGCTCTACCGACTGAGCCATCCGGGCCCCCTTTTAAAGAGCAATTGGTCAGGGGAAAGAGTGCCTGCAAGCACAAATATTTTCTGGCAGACGTGCATAAAGACTACCCTCTCGTCAGCTTTAGGCGGCAGAAAAAATTCTGTCCGGTCGTCCCAATCCTGGAAAAACCAATTCAGAGGATGGACCGGAAAAGCTGCGTTGCTTAAAGGCGCTTTTAAAAGAACCTAAAGAGGATACCGCAGGAACTTGAGGCTCTGGAAATGGCAAATTAAATGCCGAGCGGACCATGTCTGTCAAAGACTGGACCCACAGACTCTCCGTCTGGGAGGCTGAAAACGATTCTTCCGTGGTAGATCCTTCCTCTAGGTTCTGTCCCTTTTGGCGATGGGGATCCAGTCCGCTTCTTGCCAGAAAAAGAGCCAGCGATCATAGCTGTTAACTTTTTCTCTCTAGCCCCCCTAGGGTGACGGCTAGCATCTCCTCTGTGATACCACAGGGTTGGGCCGACCTGGGCCAGCCTCAGCACCAGACCCCCTTAATGGCTTATCCAGGGTGACCCCTATAGGAATAACCTGTGGGGAAAGTATTGGCATATCATCAGAACCAGAGGAGGAACCCCTTTGTCTTTGCCTTTTCTTTTTTTTTTTTTTTTTTTTTTTGTGTTTTGATCCTGAACCCTTGGAAGCCATAATACAAAACCGAGGGACTCCGCTTACAACAACAGACTGTTATAGCCAGGAGTACAAACAAAAAATAAGGTTTAGGGGACAATAGGATCACTAATGCCCAAAAACGGTGGGGCTCAGTATGTTTTCCTTTATAATATTATTTACAACATACAGCCCCACCCCAACATGTTTGCCAGCATTCAACCTGTTGCCAAGGGGATTTTGGCTTAACAAAAAGTATTGGAGCTGACTCCAGCATGTAGTACCCCTTCTCGCCACCGGTAGTCACTGTGCTGCCAGCTCTACGTCCTCTCTCTCCAGCTCAGCTTTGAACTGAGCTAAGAACGCGCCTGCTGTGTATAACAGCAATTGAAGGCACGCCCACTCTACACTGCAGTCACGCTCCCCCCCCCCCCTCCCGAACGGCGCGAAAATTTTCTATATGCATGCGCGCGCGCGACTGTCGGGGGGGGGGGAGAGCCCAGGAGGAGACGCACTCTGGAGCCCAGGAATGCAGGTTGGAGGACGCATCAGGCGGCAGATTTTGAATCCCGGCAAGGTAAGGCTAAAACAGGCCCCTAAGGAGTCCCTTTAGCCTAGAGACAGATCTGTGTTTTTTTTTAAAAAAGATCTTCAACCAGCGAGCAGCAGGTAGCTAGCAAACATACATAGATAGGTAGGGGGATCAAGTGATGGGGGGAAACATTTCAGGGCATCCTGTCCATCAGACATAGTGACCATGGTGCCAATGCAGAGCATACTCAGGCTACCCCCCTTAAGATCTCCCCTGGAGAGCCTACTGTCGAACCAAGTCCCGCAGGCTCCCCTCTTACCTGCTCCATGCCGCAGGACGTTTTGCAAAACGGTCCAATCTTCTCCCATCTCCGTGGGTAGCGTAGTAGACCTTCAGGCCCTGGGGTCCTATGAAGGTACCCACTGTCCTGGACCTATATAGCACCCTGGCAAACAGGAACTTATGGTCTTTACGAACTCCAAGTCCTGGGCCCAGGGTCCAGCCCTCCAAAGAGGAGCATTATAGGCAAAACCCCACGGTTTGGGGCCCGGGTACTGTCCACTTTGGCACTGAGGCTCCTTGGACAGATCTGGTTAGCCCGCCCTTAATCCCAAGGATGTGGAGCAAAGCTATTCCGTGACCAACACCTAAGACACTGGCGAAAAAACTGAGGGACTCCCTCTAGGGGAGGGGGTTATATAGGGAGGGACTTCCTGTTTGTTTGAGATTGCCAGTGTCCACACCTGAAGGTACTCCATATAACCCATATAGTAATGAATATGCCGCTCTGTGTCCCGTGATGTACGAGAAAGAAAGAGACAATTTCTTTGTTTACCTTTTTTTCTTTTTTCCTTTTAGGCCCCTTTCACATGAGCGGACCGTTCGTCCGCTTATTACAAGTCCGTTCACGAACTTGTAATGGGCCCCTATGGGATCGCGTCGGTTAGCGGATGATGCATCCGCTAATGTCCGCAATGATCCGCGTCCGTTAAGGTCCGGTTTTTCGGACGGAAGAAAACCCTATTTTTTTTCCGTCCGGCGGATCGGATCAGATGAAAACGGACAGACGGTCCGTTTTCATCCGATTCCCCATAGGGGATAGCGGAGGAGAGACAGGGCAGTCCCTGCACAGTGTGCGGGGACCGCCCTGTCCGCCGACAGCTCAGCGGGACCCCCCGCTGAGCCGACGGACACACATGGAGCGGACCAAAAAACGAACCGCTCCGTGTGAAAGAGGCCTAAGCCTAAATATGAGATCGAAGGTCTTTTTGACCCCAGATCTCATATTTAAGAGGACCTGTCATGCTTTTTGTTTTTTCTATTACAAGGGATGTTTACATTCCTTGTAATAGGAATAAAAGTGATAATTTTTTTTTATTTCAGTGTTAAAAATGATAAAATAAATAAAAATAAATCCGAAACCAAAAAAAAGTTTTTTTTAAAGCGCCCCGGCCCGACGAGCTTGCACGCAGAAGTGAAGTGAACGCATACGCGAGTAGCGCCCGCATATGAAAACGGCGTTCAAACCACACAAGTGAGGTATCGCCGCAATCGTTAGAGGAAGAGCAATAATTTTAGCCCTAGACCTCCTCTGTATCTCAAAAAATGCAACCTATAGAATTTTTTAAACGTCGCCTATTGAGATTTTTAAGGGTAAAAGTTTGACGCCATGCCACGAGCGGGCGCAATTTTTAAGCGTAACATGTTGGGTATCATTTTGCTCGGGGTAACATTATCTTTCACAATATGTAAAAAAATTGGGCCAAATTTATTGTTGTCTTATTTTTTAATTCAAAAAAGTGAATTTTTTCCAAAAAAAGTGTACTTGTAAGACCGCTGCGCAAATACGGTGTAACAAAAAGTATTGCAATGACTGCCATTTTATTATCTAGAGTGTTAGAAAAAATATATATAATGTTTGGGGGTTTTAAGTAATTTTCTAGCAAAAAAAAATATTTTAGTCTCATAAACACGAAATCTGAAAAACACCCTTGGTCCTTAAGTGGTTAATGATTCTAAATGTATTTTTCATTTATATGAATGGTGTATAGCATATGCATTGTGCATTACATATGTGGGATTCCATTCATTTACTATACACCATTCACATTTAAATAGGCACATGTATGAGCTTTAAATATTGATAAAAACAATGGGCCAGATTCACGTACATCGGCGCATTTTTTGACTGGCGTAGCGCACCTCCTTTACGTTAGACTGCCGCAATGTAGCGGCGCAATGACCGTATTCTCGTTTGATTTGCGCAGAAATTAGCGCCGGTGCAACGTAATTTCAGAGGCGTAAGGCGGAGTAATTCAAATTGGGAAGGACGTGGGCGTGTTACATTGAAATGAGCCGTGACCCCATGCAAATGAAGGGCTGGCCGGCTCGCGCATGCGCGCATGAAGCAGACCATGGTCAGCACCTCTGTGCACATGCTCACAACCCGGGAATGGCGCAATCAGTGAAATTGGAAGTGGATCCGGGCAACTTAGTGAACTATGCAGACAGCATAAATAGACAGACACAAACGCACTTCCTTTGCAAAAGTACATCCCTTTGTATCCCTCCCTATACAGCAAGGTGCTTTTGTTCTGTTGTTTGTTGCGTTGTGACTTGTCTTTGTGATATTTGTTGACTGTGTGATCTAGTGTTTTGTAGAATATATGTGAAAGTGTTTTTTGGTGACTGCTTGTGAGACTTTTTGGTTGATTTTTGTTTGTTTGTTTTGTTGCTTGATTTTTCCTGCTTGTTTTTGTGAGTGATTTTTGGTGATTTTTTGGGAGAGAGTTGTTGTATGAGTATGACTGAGAGGAAGAGGAAGTTGAATTTTACTTTGGGAGAAACAAATAATTGCCCGGGCCATTACCCAATATGGGTGTTTTCTCCACGGCCCGGAGAGTGCCAACACCACCCCGGCCAGGAGGCGTGAGATTTTGCAGCACATTACTGACCAGATGAATTCAGCAAGGGG
Organism: Rana kukunoris; assembly: GCA_029574335.1. Lineage (NCBI taxonomy): Eukaryota > Metazoa > Chordata > Amphibia > Anura > Ranidae > Rana > Rana kukunoris. The sequence continues at coordinate 101,497,607 of CM056051.1, forward strand.
GGGGGGGGGGAGACCCGGACACACCCGGGGATTGAAAAGAAAATCAATGACCTCTGGCATCTGGTCCGAAAGAAGCTGGCCAAAATGGCAGCCCATGCCAGGGGCACAGGAGGGGGCCCACCATGCCCTGTTAGGCTGACAGCGGAGGAGCGTGCGGTGGCCCAGACCTTTCATAGACAACAGGTGGAGGGCCCGCCTGGCTATGACTCCAGTCATGAAGGCGTGATGCCAGGTAAGGTTTTTTTGCCCTATCAGGTGTGTAGCATGTGGGGGGGGGGGGGGGTGAAAGGGAATATGTGGCAAGTGTGTGGATCCTCCAACCTGTGAATGTTTTGTGTCATCCACAGATGTGCAGGAGGGTGCTGGGCCATCTGGGCTGACCGCACCATCCCAGGGACAACAGCCTGATGAGGACCCCCCGACAAGGCCGGAGTCCTCGGAGGAGGTTGAAGAGGATGTCATGTCAGCCAGTGGATTGCTGTTTTTGGAGGAGTCTTCCCCTCTGGCTGGCAGCAGCCAGCCCTCCATAAGGGCTAGCCCCTCCCACTCCTCCCCAACAGGGCTCCTCTCCCAAGGGGCTCCCCTTCTCCCCGGCCACAAGCCTCAGCTGGAGGCAGGAAGTGGTCCCAGAAGACCAGGGGGGTGGCCGAGGTTCTGCCCACCAATCTGAGAAGGGACCAGGCCCTTCAGACCCACCATCTGGGACAGGTCAGCCAGACTTTGGTGCGGATGGAGGAGAGCCTGTCCTCCATAAAGGATACGCTTGGGGACCTGGACTGCTACTCCCGGGCTCTTACAAACTGCCTAAACGTACTGCAGACTACAACAGCAGACGTTGGGCAGGATGTGAGGGCCCTCACCCAGGCTATCCAGGCCAACACGGCAACACTAGGTGCTGGCCCGAACAGATTTGCCGTGGCCTTGGAGGGCAGGCCGCCAGATGGGCAGAGACCAGGGGCTGCTCCTCCTTCCCCCGGATTACCCCCCCTCCCCATGAGTCTTCCCTGAGGACCCGGGGCCGTGGGCGCCCCAGGCGTGCCTCACGCCAGAGGCATTAATTTGTTTTCCCCCTTTTTTTCTTGGAATTTTTTTTTCTTTGCTGGACATTTTTTTTTTGTGTTGTGAATGTTTTTGGAATGTGGGGGGTGATATTCCTGCTGGAAAAGGGGTGTCACCCTCAGTTTTGGTGGAGAAGGGTTCCCCAGGACCAGGGAGAAGTGATCCCCAGGTCCGTGTGAATGGTGTATGAATGTACAGTGACATAATTGGAGGAGTGGCGTTGCTGCTCACAAGTCCAGCATGGTGGGCTTGTGCTAATCCAATTTGATGAGGATGTGATGTGTCTGTGCTAGGGACCACAGTGGTGTGCATGCATGCATTCTCATTGTGCCATGATTAATGTGTGTGTTTAACGTGCAAAGATGCCTAATGTGAGCTGTCTCCTGGCTGCTCTTACCTCAGAAGACGGGGTAGCCTCGGTTAGGGGGGATTGTCTGGTTCAGGGGTCAGGTCACCACGTATGTCAATCTGCAGGCCCTTTCTCACTGCGAAGTTGTGCAGCAGGCAACATGCACCAATGATCTGGCACACGAAGTTTGGGGAATACAACAGGGTCCCCCCAGACTTATCCAGGCATCGGAAACGTAACTTCAGGAGGCCAAAGGTGCGCTCCACCACTGCACGTGTTTGGGCGTGGGCTTCATTATATCTTTCCTCTCCTGGTGTTTGGGGGTTCCGGATAGGAGTCATGAGATGGGGTCCCAGTGCATATGCAGAGTCACCTGTAAGGGAAAAGACAGGAGGATGTTAGTCATGCATGTGCCCCTTGTGATGTCAGCATCATGGGGGGGGGGGAGAGTCATGCCTGCCACCCATGTCACTCACCAACCAGCCAAGTGTCCCCATACACGTTCTGGTCGAATTCCATTGGGATGGGGCTCTGATTGTATATGTAGCTGTCGTGGCTGGATCCGGGGTGTTTGTCACGGACATGCCATATGAGGCCGTGGGCATCGACTATCACCTGGACGTTGATGGAATGCCAATGCTTCCGATTGCGGTATATGTGCTCTGTCTCATGGGGGGGCTGGAGTGCCACATGTGTGCAATCAATGGCCCCTGTGCGTGGGAATCTGGCAATTCTGTAGAAATCTGTCATTGCCTTCAGCCGCAGGTCCTCAGTGGTGGGTTTAAAGATTTGGTTGGCCATGCGTCTGAGGATTGCAGGGACAACCTGGTGCACACATCTGCTCATGGAGGATTGTGACATCCCAGCCACCACTCCACTTGTTCTTTGAAAAGAGCCACTGGCAAGGAAATGGAGTGTTGCCATGACCTTGACCAGTGGCTGCACTGCATGTGAGCGTTGTGTTGGGCTGGTGATGTCCTCCTGCAGGGTTATGGTTAATTCCAGGATGGCATGAGGGCTGAATCTGAAGATGCGATACACCTCAGAATCACTCATGCCAAAGTTGTCTATGCGGGTGCGGTATATCCTCTCCCGTGCCCTCCTCCGTGCCCTCCTCCTTCTTTGCTCCTCTAAAGTCAGTAGTATAGCTATGAGCAAGGATGTCCCTGGCATGTTGGCATACAGATTGTTGTGCAACACATGTGACTGCTCAGCTCCTCACTAACAGTGTTGCTTTCTCTGACATGTAGACGGATTGTCTAATTTTATACCACCTTTTATATGGTCTAATTTTAGACAGGCCGTGCAACAACGTTCTTTTGTGGATCCCCGTAACTCCCTCATTAGCATATTTGAATAGCAAAGCTATGGTGTGTCTAGCGCAGTTTTGGGGATGCGGCGCATCGATACGCATGCGCAGATTTAGACTTACGCCGCGCATCTCCTGTAACGCCGGCGTAATCGCTCTGTAAATCTGGCCCAATGTTTTTTAATAATTAGTGTAATAGTGAGGGTCCCTGTCACCATGGAGACGCAGCAAAAATGCACACAGAGTCTGCATGTCAGCAGACTGCAGAACTACACAGCATAGTTTTTAAATGGAGAAAACTGCTCTGTCAGTTTTCTCCAGGTTTTGATAGTTTTGAATGGGGCTGTGTAGTTGGAGATCCTGCAGAGACTTGGGCGGGATGGGATATCCAACCCTGTGTCCAGATCTTACAGACAGCCAGCAGGTTAGGTTCCCAGCTGAACGCTGACAATATAATCAGGGACTGGTCAGAACAGAGAGAGGGAGAGAGGGGGGTGGAAGGTGTGCAGCTGGCTGTTGCTGCTGCAAGACAGACCTGTGTGTGGGGGTCTGCCCTGGAGACTACATCCCTGGTGTGGGGGGACTTCGTGCCTGAGGGACTGGGAGGCTGGTGGACCTGAGGTGACTAGCGAGTCCAAGAGGGGCTGAAGGAAGTCCAGAAGTCTGGGAGACAGTGGGCTGGAGAACCTGTTGAGGCCAGGAGTGGGCCAGGTTAGCAGGTACATCAAGGCTAAGTAAGCCTAGGAGCCAGGAGGCTTGGTATTTTGAGTTCTGTGAACATCACTGGAGAAAATCCTGTATGTGAACTGTTCTTTTTGTTTCCTTCAATAAAAATGGGCTGCCATGCCCTCAAACATAACATCTGACTGCTGTGGACTCGCTAAAAAAATGCATTTACCATTGAGTTAAACCCCCAACATTTACAGTGGTGGATTCAGCGGGCATCTAGACGGTGAAATCCGGGTCCTTGCTCCGTGGTGAGTTGCAGCAGGAGCTACTGCTAGCTGTGTGTGGCAGCCAGGCAAACTGCATTGTGCAGAAGTTTATTTTGAACTGTGTTGCATACAGGTGGTGCATCTGTGAGAAGATTTTTTCCCCTTTTTACTGCTGTGAACTGTGTAACAAGCTGCTGTGCATGCGACTGCAAGGATGCGACAGTCAAAACACAAGAAGTTCATGTTGAATCAAGTTAAAGGGGGAGTGAGCTCAGCGTGGCCTGAGAAGATGTCTCCACCTAGGAGGGCCAGTCAAAAGGGGCCAGTGGTGTATGAGACTGTGAATGAGTGGTTCAAGTGGAACCAGACTAAAGAATCGGATGCGGTACAAAGGGCTGAGATAGTGGCATCTGTTTACATGCAACCCATGCTACCTACAGAGGAGGTTGGAGACTTCCTGGAAAAGTCGCTGTAAGGAGGAAATGGCCTAGAGACCGGTGGCCAAAATTGCTGCAGACCTTATTGCTGGTAGAGTACCGGTCAGTTTACCATTTGATGGATGGGGACCAGGATGACTATCTCAAGTTTAAAGAGGAAATTCTTCTTAGAGGAGAGTTCCATCGCATCATGGGCCACCAGCAACGCTCCAGCAAAGAGAGGTCGTCACCCATAGCAACGGGAGAGGCATCACTGCGACAACAAAGCAACAATCAAGCAATTGCTCAGGAGAGCATAAGTGTGCATCAGTGTACCAGCCGTGCGTTTTCTGCAGACATATCGGTTGTCACCCCTGGCAACAGTGGTAAGAAGTTTGTGTGGCCTGCAGGGGGTACCAATGAGGAAAGCAAAAATGTGTATTATGGCCGCTTATGTGAAGTGGTCAGCCCAGAAAGGACACAACAGTCTGTAACCACCATGAGGTGTAGCCAACCATCTTTGGAGTGCTGGTCTGCTGTTACCCCTAGCAACAGGGATACTGTGTTACACGCAGGGGGTGTTGGTGGGTCTGGAAATGCTACAGTGTTTCTCCATGACCACATGGAAAATTCAGCCTATGGAGACACCACAGATGTGAGACAACGCACTCAAATGAAGGCTATGACAGCGGTTACAGGAAGTGGTAAGACTGTTGCAGTTTATGGGACAGAACCCAATGAAGTAGAAGTGTGTTCAGCGGGGAGATTCGCAGTACAGGTGGACTTGTTACAGTGCGCTACCCATAGGGGGGAGGCACAGGGTAAAGCCCAACTGTCAGCAGGACTAAAGACTGAAAAGGACATGGGGACTCTGTATGTACCTGGTGAAATCCAGCAGAGTGCTGGAAGAGCTGTACTAGGGGTGACCAAAGAAATAAGTATACCATGTTCCCTAGTGACAGATATAGGTGCTGTGGGGTTGCCCAGAGAAACCTCCCAGGAGCCCACAGTGTTGGAGCGGAGGGTTTCCCAGGTCAGCTGTAGAGCTTCTCTAGTGGGTAAGGGGTCACCCACAATAGCTACAGCTATGTTTAAAAGTGTCATGATGATCCTCTAAAGGTTGAGAAATGTATTTCTGGAAATGTCATATTTGAGAATATTGTTGGTGATATGTTTACTAAAAAGGATGGGAGTAGGATGTCTTCCTTGACCACCAGAGGCAGAGCTACAGGGTTGTCCATGGAAACCTCCCAGGATCTCCCTGTGTTGGAACTGGAGGTTGTTCAGGACCGCTCTGGCACTACTCTGGGGGAACAAGGAGGGACTGCACCACACAATGAGAGTGTGTGGGTGCAGACCACCCGCCTGGTATGTGATCAGTTTGGTGAAAAATGTATTCATACTGTAAAAGCTAGTAGTGTAAAGCGGGATATGATGGTAGCACCACCAGAACAATCTGGTCAAAATGGGGTATTGCATCCTGTGGTTTGTCACGAAGCATCGTCCCAATGTGACACAAGTGAAACTGTGCTTGTACAATGTGATGCGTCTAGCGATGACAAATGTACTGTATTGGGTAATGAGACCCAGGTTCCTTTGGTGCCTCTTGGAACAGGTGATGCAATGCTGCAGAAGGCCTGTCAGGGAAGTACCACTGACTGGGACAGCTGGGCTAAACAATTGCTAGCCATGCTGGATAAGGCTAGGTTGGGTAACACAGATTTGGACATAACACCTGCTATGCCCAATGGAGGGAGTGCAGGGTGGCCAGTGGCCCCTGCAGAGATTGATTTCCTCCAGTCAGAAGGACCGGTTAAGGGCGCATGCATGGCAGATGTGTTATCTGCAGCCCAACCGCTGGAAAATAGTGAGCGCAAAAATGGCAATGTGACGTATGACCTGCAGCGGCTCACTGAGGCTGTGACAGAAGGGATAAATGTGAGATGTACGTCTGACGGCGCTCCAGTTGAGCACCAGGCTGTGAAGACTGAAACCGCCAGTGAGGTGGGGGTCGCTGAAAATGTCTATCTTTCCAGCTTCAGTGGATGAGCCCCTCCACGTCATTGATAAAGGAAAAGGCCCTAGAAAAGTCTTGTATGTAGACGTGGGTCGCATTAAGTTGACTAATGTATTGTTGAAAATGCTTGAGGTCCAAAAAGCACATCTGTTATACACTTGGGTGTCTCCATCGTGGTCGGACAAGGTGGTACTGCATAGTACCAGTAGGTGGAGCCAAGTAGTACAGGCTATGCTTTATGGTAATTACAAGAGAAACTGGTTGGTACCATGTTTGTTAGCAGTGTGGCAGATGGTCTCAAAGTTCTCTGAGAGGGTGCTTCCAGTTACCGGTTTGGATGGAAGGCGCTCAGGAGAACGTTTGACAACATCAGAAGTCTCTCCGCCTGATGCGTTGACTAGGAAAAATTCTGCTGATGCAGTCCAAAGTGCGGCTGAGCGGTGGTCAGTAGAGGGCACGGACACTGCCTCACCCACTAGACTTTACATGAAGAAAGGGAGCGAAATGGACGTGGCAGTAGCAGAGATTTCCCTTATCGTCTTTCAGGACAGCACCTTGAGAGCGTGGCTCCACCCACTTGACAGGAAACACACCTCCACCAAACTTCTTAAAAGGGAGGTTCCCTCCACTTATCATCAGTTTTTGTGTTTCCTCCGGCGGGAACACATGTGGGGGTTAGGAGCTCTCCAGGTTTCCTGGAGGGTTTTTTTCTTTCTATCTCCCTACTCCACCTTTTTTTATACCTACCTCAGAGAGTCTGTTCCTCCCATTCACGGGTTAGAGAGTGCCTTGTGCATGGGCTCCTTCTCCCTCATCAAGTGCTCAGTGAGCCAGGACTGCTCCAGGACGCTGCCCCCCTGGCTAGGTACTCGCGCGGACGTTCCTTACTTTTTTCCGTCCAAACCGACGCCGGCGCCATCTTGGGAAGGTCAGCTGGTGACTTCCTTACTCCAGCTGCTTCCCCCGGAAATGAGGTAACCGGAAGGGGCGGGGTTCTTACGAGCGGGCGCAGTTCCACCCGGAAGCGCTGAGGGAGGAGGGAGGAACGGGTCTGGTGCCTTATTAGTTGGTTCTGGTCCGGTGCAGCGGCACTAGTGGAGTCCGGAACCGGCGTTCTGCCACCAAGCATCACGCTACTGCCCTCAAGCATGGAAGGGGGATCCGCAGCGAGTGGGACAGGCACTGGCACCAGCAAGACCCAGGTAAGGGGTAGACTTGTGTTCTACCCTTAGTTACTTGGAGGTCTCTCTCCAGCTCTCTCTCTCTCTCTCTCTCTCTTGGGGGGAGTGAGTGGCTTTTTTTCCCCCCCTGGTGGCGGGGGCCTGTTTGGGCACGTGAGTGTATAAGGATCTCTCACTGTGCACCTTTGGTGAGCACCTTGATGGGTTGTTCAGGTTATCTCACATGGTTGGTTTTTTGTTTTTCCCCTTTTGTTTCCTTTCCTTATCAGGCCAAAGGCTCTGAACCCGGAAACAAAAAGAAATGTCCTTCATGCAAAGCTAAACTTTCTGAAGGATGGAGAAAAGCTTTATGTCAATCATGTGTTGACTCCTTGGTGAAAGAAGAAGCTTCTGCTGCCTGCAGCGACATAATTGCTTCTGTAAAGAAGGAGTTGGATGCTACGATTCAATCCTTTAAATCTTCACTCATGAAACCATCTGTGAGCCAAGCCTCTACCTCACAATCCTCACAAGACTCACCTTTAGTTCCTGTAGTGGAGGCAGAAGAGAGTCCTCTGAACCAGGACGGTCCCCCTCCCTCACATTCCCAGGAATCGGAAGAGGAGGAAGACGAATTAGAAAATATATCTTCTAAATATAAATTGTCTTTGGACCAAGTGGATGACCTCCTTAAAGCTGTGCATGCAACGTTGGGCTTGGAGGAGGAGCGCAAAGAGCTATCCTTACATGACAGGATGTATGCGGGTCTCTGTGAGCCCAAAATACGTACTTTTCCTGTTCATTCTGTGATTTCTGACTCAATCATGAGGGAATGGGCTGATCCAGAAAAGAAACCTTTCTTTGCTAAAGCTCATAAAAAAAGGTTTCCGTTTGATGAGGATCCAGCAGCTCTTTGGAATAAGACTCCAAAAATTGATGCAGCCTTTTCTCAGGTCTCAAGGTCTTCGGACCTGGCGTTTGAGGACATGGGGATTCTTAAGGAACCCATGGATAAAAAGATGGACCAGCAGTTAAAAAGGGCCTGGCAATCCATCTTAGGCAACCTTAAGCCAGCCATGGCAACCACCTGCGTCTCCAGAAACATTGAGTACTGGCTGAGCCAGCTTAAAGCTCATATTGTAGCTGATTCCCCTAAGCAGGAAATCTTAGATTCCTTCTCTACCCTGTCTGCTGCGGTAGCCTATGTCTCAGATGCGTCTGCAGAGTCTATCAGGATGACAGCTAGATCTGCGGCCCTTACTAATTCAGTAAGAAGGGCCTTATGGTTAAAGACCTGGCCCGGGGACACAGCGTCCAAAAACAAACTGTGTGGAATCCCTTTTCAGGGGGATTTTTTGTTTGGTCCCGAGTTAGATACAGTACTCGATAGGACCGCAGACAAGAAAAAATCTTTCCCGGTCAAAAAGAAGGGTCAGTCGGGTAAAAAGTTTTTTCGTCCCCCAAGGGCTCAACAACAGAGTAAGCCTCAAGAGAGGAAAAAGGTCTGGTCAGGGCAGAGGGGAAAGGGCAAAAGCAATGTCCTTTTCAATCCTCCTGCGACAACCAGCAAAACCCAGTGACAGCCAGTTGCAGGTAGGGGGGAGACTTCAACGCTTCCTCCCTTTTTGGGCCAGCATAACAGAAAATCAGTACATTCTCGCTATGCTGTCTCTAGGCTACAAGATAGAATTCTCGGACCCTCCCCCAGAGAGGTACCTTCTGACAGACTTACCAGGAGATATTGTCAAGTCCCTAGCCATGAAGAGCCTTTTAAAGGATCTGAGAAAGCAGGGGGTTGTAATCCCAGTACCAGAGGGGGAGCTTTACCAGGGGTTTTATTCCCATGTATTTATGGTAAGAAAACCGTCCGGAAGCTTCAGGCTCATTCTCAATCTAAAGCCTTTAAACAGATCAGTCCTATACGAAAGGTTTTGCATGGACTCAATCTTTACGGTAAAAAACCTGTTAACAAAGGGTTGCTTTATGGCGTCTATCGATTTGAGAGACGCCTATCTGCATATCCCCATAGCTTCCCAATCCCAAAGATTTTTGAGATTGGCAGTAAACATGGGAAGGGAGGTCGTGCACCTTCAGTTCAGGGCCCTCCCCTTCGGCCTCTCCTCGGCCCCGAGAATTTTTACAAAAGTCATGGCAGAGGCTCTTGCTCCGCTCCGCCTTCAGGGTATAGCGGTAGTTCCATACCTAGACGACCTACTCTTCTTTGCCCCCTCCAGGGAAAAATTACTGGAGGATCTCGGAAGAGCTCGCAGCCATCTAGAGGCTTTGGGTTGGATCATAAATTTGGAAAAATCAAATTTCAGCCCAACCCAAGAGGCACAATTTCTGGGGTATCGGATAAGCTCAGTAGAGCAAAGAATTTTTCTCCCAGAGGACAAAAAACTAAAGATAAAAGGGGTCGTTGCCTCCTTACAGACAAATCTAGAGCTGTCCATCAGGCAGGTAATGTCAGCCCTAGGAACCCTTACCTCATCTATGCCAGCAGTGCAGTGGGCAAGACTGCACTTCAGGCCCCTCCAGAGCTTCCTTCTGAAGGTGTGGGATCGCAGGACAGAATCTCTGGAAACAAAAGTAAAGATCCCCTCCAGAGTGAAACGGTCACTATGGTGGTGGAGAAGTCAGACCAATCTGTCAGCAGGCCTGTCTTGGTCATTCCCAGTAGAAAGAGTGGTAACGACAGATGCCAGCCTATGGGGATGGGGGGCACACTTGGGTCAGAACTATGTTCAGGGAGTTTGGTCCCAGTCAGAAGCAGGAAAATCCTCCAATTGGAGAGAGCTAAGGGCTGTAGCTTTAGCTTTAGATGCCTTCTCCGCAGACCTTCAAGGTGCCCATGTTCAAGTGTTCTCGGACAATGCCACTACCATTGCTTACTTAAACAGGCAAGGAGGCACAAGAAGCAGATTACTTCAGCTTCTCGCCTTGGGCATCCTAAACTGGGCAGAAAATCATTTGCTGTCCTTATCAGCGGTCCACCTCAAGGGCACTTCAAACATAGTAGCAGATTTTCTAAGCAGAAAACGGATTCAGGAAGCAGAATGGACCCTAAATCCGGAGATCTTCAGGTTAATCACCCAAGCCTGGGGCCTACCACAAATAGATCTATTTGCGTCAAAAGAAAATACGCAACTTCCAGCCTATTTCTCCATTTACAGAAACGACAGTTCCCAGGGAACAGATGCGTTAATTCAGCCTTGGAAGTTCCAACTGGCGTACGCCTTCCCTCCTTTTCAGCTAATACCATTAGTGATAAGGAGGATTCAGAAGGAGAAATCAGAAGTAATCTTAATCACCCCATTCTGGCCAAAAAGGGCTTGGTTTACCTCCCTTCTTCGAATGGCGGTCAAACCACCTTGGCGACTACCGCTTCGACAGGACCTACTTCTGCAGGGGCCAGTGTGCCATCAGGGGGTGTCCTCTCTAAACCTCACAGCGTGGTATCTGAGAGGCAGTTATTGATACGGAAAGGTCTGTCCCGACCACTGGTGACTACCTTACTTACTAGTAGAAAGCTGGTTACCAGAAAAATCTATGAAAAATACTGGAAGGTTTACAACTCCTGGTGTCACTCGTCTAATAGAGTGGTAAAGAACCTAGTATCAGTGTTGGAATTTCTTCAGGTTGGGGCAGAAAAGGGCTTATCAAGCAGTACACTCAAAGTACAAACAGCCGCATTAGGAGTCTTTCTGGAAAGGCCGATATCCTCAGAACCTTTGGTTGTCAGATTTTTCAGGGCACTCTCTAGGTCCAGACCAGCTCCTGTACGACACTTCCCGAGTTGGGATTTATCAGTAGTTCTGCGGTCTTTGACGAAAGAGCCCTTTGAACCTTTACAAGATGTCTCTCTGAAGTACCTTACTCTCAAGACAGTATTCTTAGTGGCAATTACAACAGCCAGAAGGATTGGCGAACTGCACGCCCTGTCAATAAAGAAACCCTTCCTATCCGTCTTCACGGACCGGATTGTACTAAAGACTGATCCAGCCTTTCTACCAAAGGTGGCGTCAAGCCTTAATAGGGCGCAGGAAATCGTCATTCCAACCTTCTGCTCCAATCCATCAGGGGAAAGGGAGCGACAATTTCATATGTTGGATGTGAAAAGAACATTGCTACATTACCTCGAAGTGACCAAGGATTTTCGATCCTCAGACTCCTTGTTCATACTTTTCTCAGGAAAAAGGAAGGGCCACCAAGCATCTAAGGGGTCAATTGCTAGATGGCTAAGAACCGCTATTCTGGAAGCCTATTCCCAAGCAGGACTATCTCCCCCGCTGGGCATTAAAGCACACTCTACTAGAGCTCAGGCCACTACATGGGCAGAAATAGCTGGTGCCACCCCAGATCAGATCTGCAAGGCGGCTACGTGGTCAAGTTACCTTACGTTTGTCCGTCATTATAGACTGGATCTTCTGTCAGCAAGCGATCAGGCTTTTGGCAGAAAGGTCTTGCAAGCTGTGGTCCCTCCCTAGAAGTGGGTAAGTCTCTATTATCCTCTCAAGGTGCTGTCCTGAAAGACGATAAGGGAAAAGTCAAGTTAGTCTTACCGGTAACTTGTTTTCCATGAGTCTTTCAGGACAGCGGCAACCCGCCCTTAATGTTTTTAGGAATATTATACTGTGACTAACCATACTCTGTTTATGTGTTCCAGTTTGGGCCGGAGGTTTCTCTACTACTACTGATGATAAGTGGAGGGAACCTCCCTTTTAAGAAGTTTGGTGGAGGTGTGTTTCCTGTCAAGTGGGTGGAGCCACGCTCTCAAGGTGCTGTCCTGAAAGACTCATGGAAAACAAGTTACCGGTAAGACTAACTTGACTTTTTACCTGTCATTCGCACAAAGGTACAAATTAAAGTACCCAGAGACACTGTGGGAGAAAGTGCGAAAGGAACAGGTTCTCTATATGAAGAATGTGAGGGTTTCAGGAAAGGCAATGTTCCCCTGAGAAAAGAAAATAAGCCCAGGAACCCCAGAAGAGGGAGAAAGCGTAGGATAGAAAAAAGTGGGATCCCATGGAGAGTCAGGGTAGGACTTACCTGGAAGCGCACCCGAAAAAAGGGTTGGGCCTACGCGGCTGACAGCCGGCACAGAGGTGTCCCAACCCTAATGATGTGTGCTGGTGTTCCGCCCCCTTCGGGATCGAAACAAAAGGGGGGGATATGTAATAGTGAGGGTCCCTGTCACCATGGAGACGCAGCAAAAATGGACACAGAGTCTGCATGTCAGCAGAACTACACAGCATAGTTTTTAAATGGAGAAAACTGCTCTGTCAGTTTTCTCCAGGTTTTGATAGTTTTGAATGGGGCTGTGTAGTTGGAGATCCTGCAGAGACTTGGGCGGGATGGGATATCCAACCCTGTGTCCAGATCTTACAGACAGCCAGCAGGTTAGGTTCCCAGCTGAACGCTGACAATATAATCAGGGACTGGTCAGAACAGAGAGAGGGAGGTGGAAGGTGTGCAGCTGGCTGTTGCTGCAAGACAGACCTGTCTGTCTGCCCTGGAGACTACATACCTGGTGTGGGGGACTTTGTGCCTGAGGGACTGGGAGGCTGGTGGACCTGAGGTGACTAGCGAGTCCAAGAGGGGCTGAAGGAAGTCCAGAAGTCTGGGAGACAGTGGGCTGGAGAACCTGTTGAGGCCAGGAGTGTGCCAGGTTAGCAGGTACATCAAGGCTAAGTAAGCCTAGGAGCCAGGAGGCTTGGTATTTTGAGTTCTGTGAACATCACTGGAGAAGAACCCCTGCGTGGGAAATCCTGTATGTGAACTGTTCTTTTTGTTTCCTTCAATAAAAATGGGCTGCCATGCCCTCAAACATAACATCTGACTGCTGTGGACTCGCTAAAAAAATGCATTTACCATTGAGTTAAACCCCCAACATTTACATTAGGTTAATGTATATTGTTTGGTGGGAATGTAACTTTATTATTTTATTAATATGTGGTGTGTAATGTGTGCGGATTCGTGTTCAACGTTTGTCTTTTTCTCTTCCTCATACTGTAATCACGCAAGATTACAGTAAGAGAAGCCATTCTCAGGAGTTTCCAGACGTTTGTAGAACGCTCCTCATCTCACCATGAGAACCGATCTACAGAGCTTCATAAACAAGGCACTCGGAGGAGAGCGATCTCCCCTGAGACCAGAATAGCGGTATTTTACCGCACTTTCATAAAAGGACACCTAAATGTGTGCACCTACACCCCCTTCCTGCCCAGACGAAATTTTAGCTTCCGGCACTGCGTCGCTTTAACTGACAATGGCGCGGTCCTGCAACGCGGTTTCCAAACAAAATTGGCGTCCTTTTTTTCCCACAAATAGAGCTTTCTTTTGGTGGTATTTGATCGCCCGTGCGGTTTTTATTTTTTGGGCTATAAGCAAAAAAAAAGAGCGTACATTAAAAAAAAAAAAAAAACACAATATTTTTTGCTAAATAAATATCCCATTTTAAAAAATAAAATAAAATTATCTCAGTTTAGGCAGATACGTATTCTTCTACATATTTTTGGTTAAAAAAAAAAAAAAAAACGCAATAACCGTATAGTGACTGGTTTGCGCAAAAGTTATATTGCCTACAAAATAGGGGACATATCTATGATTTATTTTTTATTTATTTTGTACTAGGAATGGCGGCGATCTGCGTTTTTTGGGGGGGGGATTGCGACATTATAGCAGACACATCGGACACATTTTTACAGTGAACAATGCTATAAGTATGCATTGATTACTGTATAAATGTGACTGACAGGGAAGGGGTTAACCACTAGGGGGCGGGGAAGGGGTTAAATGTGTGTCCTAACTGTAGGGGGAGGGGGGTGACAGATTGTGTCCCTATGTACAAGGGACACAGATCGGTCTCCTCTCTCTGACAGGACATGGAGCTCTGTGTTTACACACAGAGCTCCACGTCCCTGCTTAGTTACTGGGCAATCGCGGGTGCCTGACGGCCATCGCGGCCGCCGGGCACGCACATGGTGTTCCCAGTAACGCGGGTCCCCTAGCGGTTTTAAATGACAGGACGTCATATGACGTCCTGTCAGAACAATAAAGCATTCCGCCCGCCGTCATTTGACGGGTGTTAAGTGGTTAAAAGACCACTGCGCAAATACAGTGTGACATAAAATATTGCAATAGTCACCATATTATTCTCTAGGGTCTCTGCTAAGAAATATATATGTCTGTGGTTCTAAGTAATTTTCTAGCAAAAAATCCCTCATCTTCAAGTGGTTAGCGGTATTTTTTCTGTCATGGTCTGGCAGCTTTTTTGGAGGATAAATTCATACGCAGTGTACATGAGGCCCATTGTTCAAGGCTGTTTCTCCCATGACAAGTGAAAATATAGCATTGATTAGAGTGTGTATACCAAATAAAAGGCTCCCTTTAACCTCCTTCCAGCTACTCACCGGCTGTGCATGCAGCTGGAAGCCTCTCTGTACCAGAAGCACAGCTCAGCATGATACAGCCTCCGCCATTTTGTTGGGGACCTTTTCATAGAACACATGTCAATAGGCCCCTTGTCTCCGGAGTAATGGCGGCGGAGTCACCTCTCCGCCCACTCTCATGCCATACAATGACTTGTTGTTCTCCGCTCGGATCAGCAAGCTGGTGACGTGGACGGTGTGAGCGTGTGCGGAGTGTTCCGCCTCGTTCTCATTGTGCGCATGAAAGTCAAACCCCTCAGGTGACCTTTTCCAGCTGTTCATTGGAAGACAGCCTCTTCCCTTCCGCCAGTCTACGCCGGCCCCTATTCACAGAGCGCACTTACGATGAGGCCGCTCTGTGGACGGGCAGAGCGGGAGTGGCGCTGATCGGAGCTGAGATCAGTGCTGGTCCATTCATTCCTAGGACAGGGCTGTACATGGTGCTGAGATCAGGGAGGAGATGATTGATTCCTAGGAGAGAATTGTGCATGATGCTGATCGCTGTGTCAGTGGACGGAGGAGTCATGTGTGGGCTCTACGAGTGATCAGTGAAGTAGAAGTTGTGTCATTCTATGTTCCTCCTGCTGGAGATGGTGGCTTGTCCATTGGATTGATGGACAGAAGACTAGTGATGAGTACACGAGCTTTGTAGGCAGTGATCACAGATAATGCATTGCACTCCTTCAAGCAGCAGACTATAGACAGATTTCCCTTCCATTGACTTGATTGGATCTACCATGTGGGTGAAGGTGTGTGTGGGCCTAATGGCCATGGCGGTGGGTCTCCTCCATCACCTGCAGCCGGATCTCCTGGAAGCGGCCCAGGACTACGTTTCATCATCCCTGCAGAGCATCTCCCCCGGGGTGACCCCATCCCACCCGTCCCTGGAGGAAGCCCTGTCCACGACATGGGATACACTGATTAAAGCGCCGGCCAAACACTGGGGCAAGGTGGCCGTTGGGTAAGTACTAAATGGCCAACACTCAACCTGGGGGGCATGTGTGCACCTTACAAATCACTTCCCAAAAGTTTAGATATGGTCGTTATTGCATAGTTACATTGGTGCTGCTTGGACCGATGTATGTATGTGCCAGACCGGTGGGATCCCTGCGTACCCTATAAATCAGTGTAGTGGGCACTACCCATACAGTGATCTCCACTAGCTTCCAGGAGCTGCTTACTGAACACAAGGGTCATTCAGACTACATTTTGCAATTTCTAAATGAATGAAAAGTGTTCTGATTGAACGAGGTAGAGGACAAAACCACTCTTCATCTCCACCTCATCCAATCAGGGAACGCTTTGCACGCATTGAGAAAATGCAATGGGGGTGATTTTTACTAAAACTGGAGAGTGCAAAATCTGGTGTAGGCAATCGGCTTCTAACTTCAGCTTGTTCAGCTAAGCTTTGACAATAAAATCTGGAAGCTGATTGGTTTCTATGCAGAGCTACACCAGATTTTGCACTCTTCGGGTTTAGTAAATCAACCCCAGTGTGTTCCCTGAATGTTGCAGATGACCACCTACGCTCAGGCGCCCGTGGCAAGCGGGTGACCTGCGCTCAGGCGCCCGTGGCAAGCGGGTGACCTGCGCTCAGTCGCCCTTGCCTAGCGGGTGACCTGCGTTCAGGCGCCCTTGCCTAGCGGGTGACCTGCGTTCAGGCGCCCTTGCCTAGCGGGTGACCTGCGTTCAGGCGCCCTTGGCAAGCGGGTGACCTGCGCTCAGGCGCCCGTGGCAAGCGGGTGACCTGCGCTCAGGCGCCCGTGGCAAGCGGGTGACCTGCGCTCAGGCGCCCGTGGCAAGCGGGTGACCTGCGCTCAGGCGCCCTTGCCTAGCGGGTGACCTGCGTTCAGGCGCCCTTGCCTAGCGGGTGACCTGCGTTCAGGCGCCCTTGCCTAGCGGGTGACCTGCGTTCAGGCGCCCTTGGCAAGCGGGTGACCTGCGCTCAGGCGCCCGTGGCAAGCGGGTGACCTGCGCTCAGGCGCCCGTGGCAAGCGGGTGACCTGCGCTCAGGCGCCCGTGGCAAGCGGGTGACCTGCGCTCAGGCGCCCGTGGCAAGCGGGTGACCTGCGCTCAGGCGCCCTTGCCTAGCGGGTGACCTGCGTTCAGGCGCCCTTGCCTAGCGGGTGACCTGCGTTCAGGCGCCCTTGCCTAGCGGGTGACCTGCGCTCAGGCGCCCGTGGCAAGCGGGTGACCTGCGCTCAGGCGCCCGTGGCAAGCGGGTGACCTGCGCTCAGGCGCCCTTGCCTAGCGGGTGACCTGCGTTCAGGCGCCCTTGCCTAGCGGGTGACCTGTGTTCAGGTGCCAGTGCCAAGCAGGTGACCTCCCGTGTTGAGTAAATAGAAGAGCAGCCACTCGGCATGCGACCCGGAAGCAGGGTTGCCAACCGTCAGTAAATTTACAAACAGTTTATAATATCCGTAATTTTTGCATCTGTCTATAATGGACATTTATGGACAGATGCAAAGATTACGGATTTTACAAACTGTTTGTAAATTTACTGAAAGTTGGCACCCCTGCCCAGAAGCTAGCGGCGGACTCTGTAATCGTGGTCCAAGGTCCATCAATGTAACCATGTAGAAATCACCATAACTAAACTAATAGCTAACTTTTTATTTGTCTAGTAAGTTATTGTGATTTAATGTTCTCAGTAGAATGTGTTATACTAAAAAAAATTAAAATGTTACAAAGAGGAACAATGAGAGAAACAGTTGGGTTGCAGGAAGTTGGGTAATTGGATGTAAAGGACTGTAGAAAACTGACATCAGAACTATGGACTTTTATCCACCAACATTACAAAGTTAATCCTTTGAAAATGTACCTTGCATTATT
Source organism: Rana kukunoris (assembly GCA_029574335.1). Classification (NCBI taxonomy): domain Eukaryota; kingdom Metazoa; phylum Chordata; class Amphibia; order Anura; family Ranidae; genus Rana; species Rana kukunoris. Next base: position 101,515,114 of record CM056051.1, read on the forward strand.
TTTCTTTTTTTAGGAGTATGCAAGTGGTTTTTGAACACATGTGACTGCTTTTAGTTAGGTTGGCAATTTGGAAAGTTGTCCCACATTGTTGCACTTAAATGCTGCATTTCATTTATTTTTATTTTTTTCACCTGCTACTTTGGCCAACTTAACAATTGCATTGTCACAGTTGTACACGGCAAATAACAATGCCAAAAAATGCTCTGTGGAGACCAGCCCTAAGGCTCCATTCACACCTGAGCGTTTTGTCGCCTGAAACGCAACGCTATAATACGCTAGAGAAGAAAAAATACATTATTCTCTATGGAGATGGTTCACATCTCCACGGCAAAACGTGTGCCGCCGAACGCCTGAAGCTCAAACAAGTTCCAGACCCGCTTGATTCAATCGTCTAGCGCGACAACAAGCGTTCTATGGGCGTTTTGTCGCTTTAGTCAATAGAACATTTCACCCAGGCAGAAGATCAAAAAATCTACAAACATAGCAACAAGTGATGAAAGAGATGATCATTTTTCCTATTGGCTAAAATAAAAAACGTTGAAGTTCAAAAACGTCGGATGACGCTGTATGCAAACGCTCGAATACACGCAACAAAACGCCAGAAAAAAACAACCAAAAACGCAACGCTCCGGTGTGAATGTAGCCTTAGTGAGACAATTTATAATGGAGATATACATATGATGTGCAGTTTTTTTTTTAATGATAAAGCTTAAAGAATAAGTTCACTTTTTAGAAAAAATAAAATAATTTTTTTTGAGCCTGTAAACATTGCACCAGCGCTCTAGTGCCATGCAGAGTTGCCAGTGTATCTGCTTGTCCATAAATCCTGTACAGGTAAGCAATCTGACAGGAAGTGTGAATGAACTATCAATGCTCCGCAGTGTCATGGTAGTTCATTGAAAACTACAAGCTGACAGCCGCAAAGGCTCCCAGACCTTGTAGTTTTCCATGCCCAGAGCCCTGGCACTCAATGACGTGGCCGGGCGGGAGGCCCACTCAGCTATTTTCTTTTTAAATTGTGACAGCTAGCGGTAAGGGAGAAGAACCCCGGGGAGGTGCGGGGGGCCGGTCCGTTGATAACATGTGACACCCTATATTTTGGTGCTGCATGATATGAAAGGCAAATTTCTCCATTAAAGTCGATGTAAACATTTGATGTCACAATGTAGAGTATAAGATTTCCTATCATCTGTGCCCAGTCTTGCCACACAGAGTTAATCCAGCGTTGAGTAATCCTCTTTTATTGTTCAGTGCAAATTAACAGAATTCCAGATAAAAAACTTGCCAAATTATAAAGTCTGTTTCTCTGTTATTGCTTTCAGTGACAGGTTATTTACATATCTAGCTTGGACATGTTTATCATATGTTATGTTTTGTTTATCATAACCTGAGGTGATCCAAAGTTCATTGTATATTACCAGGATGTGTTATGTGGGGGAGGGGTGGATTTCTCACTTTTTTTATACCTCATGTTATGATTAACATAGCATATGATAAACATGTCCAAGCTAGATATGTAAATAACCTGTCACTCAAAGCAAGAAGAGAGAAAACTGACTTTTTATTTAGGCAGGGTTTTATCTGGAAGGCTGTTCATTTTTACTGAACATTACAAGAGGATTGATCAGATCTGGATTAACTCTGTGTGGCAAGACTGGGCACAGATGATAGGAAATCTTATACTCTACATTGTGATATCAATGGGTTTAAATCCACTTTAACTCCAGGAGTTAGACAAAATCTACCTATGCAGTAGGGCCACATCACACTGTAAAGGTTAAATGCCATTTTAGTCTAGGGCTGCAGGGATAAGGGATGAGCTCAGGCGTGTTCAGATCCTAGTCCAAACTCTCCTGAGCAGTCCTGCCAGGAAGCTGTCGCTGTTCTTGGCCAATCATAAGCAGCCACAGCATTCACCTTCTTGCAGCCAAAACATACACGCCTCTGGTATATGTGCCAATGTGGGACGGGGGAATGCTTTGTAAACGTAAGATTGATGGTGCGCAGTGACAGTTTCCTGGCAGGATAGCTCAGGTGGGTTTGGACTAAGATCTGAACACGCCTGAGCTCATTCCCAATTACCCACATCTCTTGGTGCAGCCTGAAGCCTTGGTCTGTGGGTGGTCCCCCTGGTGTCATCAATGCAGAGTTGCGTGGAGAAGACCAGTATGCAACCGACAGTACTTTAGACAGGTGGCAGTGCCACACCAGTCACATGGATGAATGGATGGAGGGAGCCTGCCTGGAGATGGGCATAAGCCTATAAATACTGCAATACCTGTGCATTTCCCACACCGCATTGCAATTGCACTGTGTTTGCGATCTGCTGCGGGCATCAATGCAAAGTTTACAACACCCCAGAAGAAACATAAACACAGCGTGGTTTGCCCCCACCAGATCGCATGGTACAAAACCACCGTAATGTGGTTGTGTCACGGCTTCAAAAAAAGGTGCCTGCACTGTTTTGGTGCAATTTGAGCCCATTGCAAAGGGAAAGGGCTCAAATCGCACTACACTGAATCGCATGTGAATTGCACAGGAATGCGGTGCGTTTCCCACGGGTTACAATGTGGGGGTTAAGCAAGTATTCCACCTTCCACCTGGACTAAATGACCATTTAACCCTTGCAGTGCAGGGGGGCGCCGTGCGGATATATTTTGTTTAGTTCCTGGAGTTTAGCTTAGTGTAAAGACAAAATGATTGTTAGAATTGCAAGTGCAAGCTGAAAATGCAACTGTTGGTGCAAATTCCCAAAAAAAAAAAAAACGATCACAGATCTTAAAACTTTATTGCTAATGTGAGTGCGATCGCCTGAAAGGAAAAAACAAAGCTTTGGTTTCCCATACACGTTCGTTCATCACTGATTTTAGTGCTTTTGGTTATAGGTGACGATAGATGGAAATATATGCGCTCTATAATCCAATGTCCTTTCCATTTCAGAGTGAATGCTTGTGTAGATGTAGTAGTCTCAGGGGTGAGCTTACTGAAAGCATTGGGCCTGAGCCCCCGGCCCGGAGGGGATCACCTGCTTCTCAACACTCAGGAGGAACTGGCTGAGACCTTCCAGCACTATATGCAGCGAGGTGCGGCAGCCGAACGTTTCTATAGCGATGCTGACAGCTTTCAGCACATCTCCCGCACGGCTTCCCAAGAACCAGGAGCCAAGGTAACAACATCACTGTGTACCGTTTGTATGGACAGGCTATAAATCATGATAACATTCAGGCTAGCTTGCTTATCATTCTAGTGGGACTATGAAATTAAGCTGTTTTGCATTCACTGTACTCGGTAATGTCCGAAGAAAGTCTACTACAAAATTTCCATGAAAGCAGTAATAAACCCAAAAACAAAATGTAATATACTGCTGCTTACCAATTCTTAGGTGCGTTGACTGCATTCGTTTTTTTTTGTTAGGCTTTTTCTCTTTCACACTGGGGCGTTTTTCAGGTGCTTTGGCATTAAAAAAAATGCCTGAAAGAAGCCTCATCTGCAATGCCAATGTGAAGGCCTGAGTGCTTTCAGAGCCCTTTCACACTGCCAATGCCTGAAAAACGCTTTCACACCACGGCGTTTTTCTGGCGTTCAAAAAAGCGCCTTAATGAAAAGGGGCACTTTTGAATTGGTGTATTCACCGCTCCTAAAGCGCTGCAAAGAAGCTGCTTGCACAACTTTTTTTTTTTTTTGACGCCCTGCCATCGCAACGTTTCAGTCTGAAAGCACTCGGGCTTTCACATTGGGATTGCAGATGAGGCTTCTTTCAGGCGCTATACAGGTGCTTTGTTTTAAAGTGGTTGTAAACCCACTTTTTTGACTTTTACCTACAGGTAAGCCTATAACCAGGCTTACCTGTAGGTAAGGAGAATATCTCCTAAACCTGCACAGTTTAGGAGATATTTCCCTCGCAATGCGCCGCTGATTGCAGGGGCGCATGCGCAGGGGGGGGATCTACGGCGAAAGGACCGGCATCCGCCGGACCTTGCCGAATTTTAATCTCGTCATTGCCGCTCCAGCCAATCACAGCGATGGCGCGGCGATACCCGGAAGACACGCCGAGTCAAGATGATATCTCGCTCGGCGTGGACCAGGTACGTTCTAAACGCCTCGTTCCGAGGTAAGTATTTCATAATGAGCTAATATGCGGTGCATATTAGCTCATTATGACTTTTGCCTTGCAGGAGAAAAAAAAAAATACATTTTGATGCGGGTTTACAACCGCTTTAACGCTAAGACCCCTTTCACACTGGGGCATTTTTCAGGCGCTTTAGTGTAAAAGCACTCAGGCTTTCATATTGGGATTACAGATGCAGCTTCTTTCAGGTGCTTTACAGGCGCTTTTTTTAACGCTAAAGCGCCTGAAAAACGTCCCAGTGTGAAAGGGTCTTATTTTCACCTGGTGATCCAGCCAGTAGATGCAAAAGATGCAGGTTGAGACAAACCATTTACTACTGATGGGTGCTTACAATGGTCAATGTTCATTCATTTATGTAAAAGCTTTACCCCCAAAGGAAAGAAAAAACAGCTGTTGTAACTGCATGAAAAGTATTAGCTGGAGTTCAGCTTTACAGTAAAACCTTGGTTTGAGAGCGTTTTGCAAGACAAGCAAATGTTTTAATACATTTTGCCTTGATATACAAGCGATGTCTTGATATAAGAGTAGCGTCATGTCACAACTGAGTATAAAAGAGAAACGTTTCTAAGTGTAGCAATACAGGGAGTGCAGAATTATTAGGCAAGTTGTATTTTTGAGGATTCATTTTATTATTGAACAACAACCATGTTCTCAATGAACCCAAAAAACGTATTAATATCAAAGCTGAATATTTTTGGAAGTAGTTTTTAGTCTGATTTTAGTTTTAGCTATTTTAGGGGGATATCTGTGTGTGCAGGTGACTATTACTGTGCATAATTATTAGGCAACTTAACAAAAAACAAATATATACCCATTTCAATTATTTATTTTTACCAGTGAAACCAATAAAACATCTCAACATTCACAAATATACATTTCTGACATTCAAAAACAAAACAAAAACAAATCGGTGACCAATATAGCCACCTTTCTTTGCAAGGACACTCATGCAGCCTGCCATCCATGGATTCTGTCAGTGTTTTGATCTGTTCACCATCAACATTGCGTGCAGCAGCAACCACAGCCTCCCAGACACTGTTCAGAGAGGTGTACTGTTTTCCCTCCTTGTAAATCTCACATTTGATGATGGACCACAGGTTCTCAATGGGGTTCAGATCAGGTGAACAAGGAGGCCATGTCATTAGTTTTTCTTCTTTTATACCCTTTCTTGCCAGCCACGCTGTGGAGTACTTGGACGCGTGTGATGGAGCATTGTCCTGCATGAAAATCATGTTTTTCTTGAAGGATGCAGACTTCTTCCTGTACCACTGCTTGAAGAAGGTGTCTTCCAGAAACTGGCAGTAGGACTGGGAGTTGAGCTTGACTCCATCCTCAACCCGAAAAGGCCCCACAAGCTCATCTTTGATGATACCAGCCCAAACCAGTACTCCACCTCCACCTTGCTGGCATCTGAGTCGGACTGGAGCTCTCTGCCCTTTACCAATCCAGCCACGGGCCCATCCATCTGGCCCATCAAGACTCTCTCTCATTTCATCAGTCCATAAAACCTTAGAAAAATCAGTCTTGAGATATTTCTTGGCCCAGTCTTGACGTTTCAGCTTGTGTGTCTTGTTCAGTGGTGGTCGTCTTTCAGCCTTTCTTACCTTGGCCATGTCTCTGAGTATTGCACACCTTGTGCTTTTGGGCACTCCAGTGATGTTGCAGCTCTAAAATATGGCCAAACTGGTGGCAAGTGGCATCTTGGCAGCTGCACGCTTGACTTTTCTCAGTTCATGGGCAGTTATTTTGCGCCTTGGTTTTTCCACACGCTTCTTGCGACCCTGTTGACTATTTCGAATGAAACGCTTGATTGTTCGATGATCACGCTTCAGAAGCTTTGCAATTTTAAGAGTGCTGCATCCCTCTGCAAGATATCTCACTATTTTTGACTTTTCTGAGCCTGTCAAGTCCTTCTTTTGACCCATTTTGCCAAAGGAAAGGAAGTTGCCCAATAATTATGCACACCTGATATAGGGTGTTGATGTCATTAGACCACACCCCTTCTCATTACAGAGATGCACATCACCTAATATGCTTAATTGGTAGTAGGCTTTCGAGCCTATACAGCTTGGAGTAAGACAACATGCATAAAGAGGATGATGTGGTCAAAATACTAATTTGCCTAATAATTCTGCACTCCCTGTATGGTTACATATAATGAAGGTACAACATTTAGCATCTTATTGCTACACTTAGAGGCGCCTCTCTTCTCTTAAAAAAAAAAAAAAAGCTTTGATATACAAGTGCTTTGGATTACAAGCATGTTTCTGGAACGAATTATGCTCGCTAACCAAGGTTTTACTGTAATTTGTTAGCCTATCCGATTTAGATGGATTTGACTAACCTCACCCTCTTCCCAGATTGACAATGCTACTGTCCAGTGGTAAAAAAGGAAAGGCTGACAACTTGATTTTCCAGAAGTAGAACATTCTATTGTTGCATCTGGGGTGCAGATAATATAAGGGCGCTTTTATTTTGCACTCCACCTGCAATAATGACATTTAATACTTTTGGAAGACTGAGTTGCTGGCTTTTTTTTACGTTGTGTCCTGGACTGGTGTAAGGAAGACATCATAAGCCAGCACACCGACTGCTCACTCTCTCGGGGAATCTTACTGGATGCTGCTTTTTTCTTTAACCACTTAAGACCCGGACCAATACGCTGGTAAATGACCCAAGGTGTTTTTGCGATTCGGCACTGCGTCGCTTTAACAGACAATTGCGCGGTCGTGCGACGTGGCTCCCAAACAAAATTTGCGTCCTTTTCTTCCCACAAATAGAGCTTTCTTTTGGTGGTATTTGATCACCTCTGCGATTTTTTTATTTTTTGCGCTATATACAAAAATAGAGCGACATTTTTGAAAAAAAAACACTTTTTTACTTTTTGTTAAAAAAAAAAATCAAATAAACCAAATTTTAGTCAAACATTTAGGCCAAAATTTATTTAGCCACATGTCTCTAGTAAAAAAAAAAAAAAATCGCAATAAAAAAAAAAAAATAGCTACCTAGCGGGAACAGCGACACTAATACAGCGATCAGAAAAATGATCGCTTAGTGACGCTGGCAATAGGGAGTGAAAGGGTTAACTAGGGCGGTGATCAGGGGGTTAAAACTTTATTAGGGGGGGTGGGGGGGCTATCCTGAACCTAACACTAACTGTTTTTACACTGCCTGTCACACTGACACTAAATGCAGTGATTAGATCACTGCATTCAGTGACACTGTGACAGGGGGGGTGGGGGGGCAGATCGCAAGGGGTTAAGTATGCCTATGTGAGTGTGTGTCAGTGTAGTGTTGGTGCACACTTACTGTGAGGTGTTTCTCCCATCGCAGCGGTTGGAAATACCGCTGCGATGGGAGATTACATCACTTCCCCCTTCCTGTGTTTACACAGGAGGAGGAAGTGACAGAAACAGGGGAGCGCGCGCATTGGCTGGGAGCGATCGCGGGGGGGCGGGTAAACGCCGACATCCGCCCGCTCGTCCCGGATCGCTCCCGGAGCCAGGGGGGCCCCCGAACTGCACTTAGGCGGGGACGTAAATTTACGCCCTTGTGCCTGTACGTGCCATTCTGTGGCCGTATATGTGCGTGCGGGGGTCCTTAAGTGGTTAAAGGGGAGTTCCACTCACAATTTCACTTTTTAAATATAAGTACCCCTGTAATACACAAGCTTAATGTATTCTAGTAAAGTTAGTCTGTAAACTAAGGTCCGTTTTGTTGGGCTGTTACAGCATTTAGATTTTATAATCTAGAAATAGACCATGGCCATCTTAAGTGTGGGCATCATGAAGCCAGACTGTGTGACTTCCTGGATTTCAGCTTTGCATATCTCGCACATGCTCAGTGCTGCACACTCGGTTTCAGTCAGGTTTGCACGGACTACTGGGAAACATGATGCCTATCCCAGAAACCCTTTGCAAATACCCATGTGACTTAATAGCTTAGGCCAGTGATGGCGAACCTTGGCACCCCAGATGTTTTTGAACTACATTTCCCATTAAGCTCATGCATTCTGCAGTGTAGTGGAGCATCATGGGAAATGTAGTTCCAAAACATCTGGGGTGCCAAGGTTCGCCATCACTGGCCTAGGCTAATAAGGAGGAGGAAGTAATGAAGGACTACAAAATAAAGGTTTTTACAAGCAAAAAAATTAATAAAAATTGTCCATTCTGAACACTATGAGATTAGGGCATGCAGCACAGACAAACATAAAAAAAATGTGTGGAACTCCACTTTAAAGCAGAGTTCCACCCATATAAAAGTCAGCAGTTACAAAGTGTAGCTGTTGACTTTAAATAATTGGACACTCCCCTGTCCTAGGGTCCAGCGATGTGGGCACACAAAGCCACGATCCTTTCCTCCCTCCTCTCCGTGGAGCCGGTGTGCACGTGCTGTGAATGGTTGGCAATCTTATGGGACTTGTGACATGTCCCAGAAGATTGCAAGTAGGGGGGTGCCCCCCCCCTCAAAAAATGACATGCCAAATGTGGAATGTCAGGGGGTCACCAGCACTTAAAGTGGAAGTTCCAATTTGTGTGTAACTCCGCTTTATATATGCTGTCCAAAAGGTGTCTCCGTTGCCCTTTCTTTAGTAGAGACACCCTTAGGACCCCGTACACACAATCAGACATGTCTGATGGACCGTTTTCATCAGACAACTCTGAACTTGTCTGATGTGCGTACACACCATCGGACCAAAATCCGATCAGACAAGAACGCGGTGACGTAGAACACGACGACGTGATGAAAAAACGAAGTTCAATGCTCCCAAGCATGCGTCGACTTGATTCTGAGCATGCGCGTGTTTTTGGTCCGATGCTTTTATGTACTAACCATCGAACCTGTCCGCATGTTTTAAAACTTTGGTCTGATGGACAACGGTCTGATGGGCCGTACACACCATCGAACTGGTCTGCAGACCAGTTTCATCAGACATGTCTGATCGTGTGTACAGGGCCTTAGGGCCCTTGTATTATCTGCACTTTACCCGCAACAATGAAGTTTACTGCTTTTGGAAGATTGTGTTGCTGGCTTTTCTTTTTGAATATGTGGTTTCCTGGTGTAAGGAAGACAACATAAGCTAGTGCATTGACTGCTGACTTCCTCAGGGAATGATATCGGACGTTGCTTTCTTCTTTACATATGCTGTCCAAAGGTGTCTCCGTTGCCCCTTTATCCAGAGTAGAGACACCCTAAAGCCTTGTACATACGATCAGATTTTTAGACAGGAATTTTGTGAAGGCAGGAAGTTGCCCAAAGGGTGGCGCTAAAGAGCTGAAAAACCACTTTGTTTCACATATGTTGGCGAACAATGTTTTGCTGTCTGTATGCAGAACAATTTCACGGCCATCACCCTTCGCACAAAATTCTACGGCTTTGTCCGTGGAAAATCCGATCGTGTGTACGGATTAAGACAGAACTCTGGCCGGATCACCAAGTGAAAATAAAGGGAAAAAAAATCAAATGCAGCCACATCAAAGCACTGGTAAACTGCAATTGTTTTGGGGATTAATACTATTTTTCAAAGCCCAACTTCAGAAAGTACATTCTTGTACTAGCTATGCTGGAAAAGGGTACTAAGAGGAATGCTGTGGGTTGGTTGATGCTGTAAAGTAGTAAAACTATAGCTCATTACAAACCAGCACCACTGGATTATCGGGTGCTGCAGGTATGAGTGGGTGGCATCAGTGAAGGGCTCTGGCTGCACCACACCCCCTGCTCACTCCATGCCCATTAAAAAAAACGCCTTGTGCTTTTTTTTTTTTTTTTTTTACACAATGCAAGCCATTCGATAATTGGAGGATGAGAAATCATGTGCATCCCCCCCCCCCCTCTAATCATTTTAAGGCCTGGACATTTTCTTTCCTGCATCTAAACGCCCCTCCACGTTGGCCTATGTGTCAATGCACACACAGGCTTTTAGCAGCGTTGGGGCTCTTTCACACGGGGCGGATCAGTAATGATTCGCCCCGTGCACCTCCGTTTGCTCAGCGGGGATAGCTCCGTTGAGCCCCGCTGAGCCGGCGGATGACAGGGCGGTCCCCGCACACTGTGCAGGGACCGCCCTGTCTTTTCTCCGCTCTCCCCTATGGGGGGAATGGATGAACACGGACCGTCTGTCCGTCCAGCAGATCGGATGAAAAGGAACATGTAGTCCCTTTCCAACTGACTTCCCTATAAAGGAGAGCAGGCTGTGTCTGTGTCTGCTCTGTATAGCGGAGGGGACACAGACCTGACATCTACCTGCTCAGCGGACACCCCGCCCACTGAGCAGGCAGATTCCGCTTGGACGGATCTGCTCCTCATGAATGGGGCCTGAATCATAACAAATGTTTCTATTTTTTATTTTTTTGTATTTGTTTTGTTTAATTTTTTAAATATCATCTTTCATCCTATTTATAAAAACTATTGGAGTTCTCTGGTTTTGTACATTAGTTCAAGTACTAGCCTGCCTTCATTAAAGTTACAGGAGTGCTGCCAAGTTTTGTTAATCTGTTTTTTACAATTACTTTAAGAAAAACTTTTTTTTTTTTTTTTTTGTTTATGCCCTATGTCTTAAAAATGAACTTGGAGCCAAAATCACTTACATTTGCAGTGGGTCCCCCTCCCAGCTTAACTGCTTGTTTTGCCTACAGGCTGATACATTAGGTAATGTACGTGGCTTATTTGGGACTGCCGACATCTCATCCACGATCACACCACCCAGCAACAGTCTCAGGGCTTTGGGTGTCTACACAAGGGAGGCTTTGTCAGGCAAATTAAAATGCTGAAAATATGTTAAATGCACATAAACTTTCATGGCAAGATCTTTGTTTAGTGTTCTGGCAACAGGGGCTCTTGAAACATTTTAAAACAAAGGAAAAACTGACAGAGGCTTTAACCCGTTGCTCAGTAAATTGTATTGAAAAATAAATGTAACCCCTTGGGCCAAAAATGGCAGTTATGGTAGTTTTTTTTTTTTTTCTATTCCGTTCATGGACGGACACTGCAGCATTGACCTTTGGGTTATATATCCTTCCTTTCAGGAGAGACTAGGCAGAAAAAACAGCACTTCAAGTGTTAAAACACTTTCCTCAGTACAGCACCTCCCAGGGGGCGGGTCCCCCGGGTATATCCCACTCTCTGGCTCAAGCAGCTCCAGTTTTTTTCTGCCTAGTGTTAGAAGACATGGCCTTTCTGGAGTCCTTTTGCGATTTTTTTTTATTTATTTTTTTATTTTTTTATATTAATTATTTTTGCTTTTCTTAGATTTTTTTCCTGCATTTTTGGATCCTGGGATCTACAATCAACTGCCGACTGGGTGACAGGCTGGATCCTCGATCCTTGTAGTCCCCCCATGTTCGGCCATCGAGCGTGTGTCAGCCTTTAGCTACGCGATGGGCCGTCCACGACATGCCCCGTTGCTCCAGGGGTGGCCGGTGAACTACATGTTCCAGGGCACACATATGACCGGTCTCTATGGCCTTGTCACAGTGTGCCGGGCCGACAGCCATGCCGTATCTGCTGCGGACGTTGGGTCTGTCTGGAATGCCTCCAGCCGGTGGTCGCAGGACGGGCAAGTAGTGTCCCCTTGCCCTGGCAGGGTGGTGTGGCTGGTGCGTCCCTGGGGAGGTCGAATGAGGGTCCGCCCTGCTTTCCTCTCTCCCTTCCTCTCCCTCCCCCATTCTGGGTGGTGGCTGTAAGGGGGGGGGGGGGGTCTGCTTGGGGCTCTGTTAATACCGGGGGCTGTGCTGCTGTGAGGTGCTATTTTTTTTATTGTACTGGGGTTGCTGTGTGTGCTGGGCTATGTTCTGCTGTGTGTTACTGGTTTTTAAACACGTGTATGGCCCCCATTTTGCCGGAGTCACGTTTTTTATATATCGTGTGCCATTTTCTTGTGGCCCGTATGCTTTTTTTCTGCATTTCAGCGGCCATCTTGGGAAAGTCTTAGCCTCTAGTGCCTGGAATAATGGCGCAAAAACCCGCAGATTGCTTTCTGAGGGACGGCGCAACACGGACAGCACTCTCAGCGCTTCAGCTAGCACTACAGCCTGGTCGGGTGGTGAGTCCCCTGCTCTCTGTTTTGCGGCCAGGAGGGTGGCCTGTGGGTCTCTGCCTTGCAGTACTAGGGCAGCATAGCGGTGGGTCAGCATGGAGTCTGAACCAGAGGCTTCTACCCCAACCATGCCTGAGTTAACCCTTGGTGCCCCTGCGGCCTCTGTAGAGGCTACGACGGCAGCCCTTGAGGCGTTTATCTCCAGGATTGAAGCAACAAGTGGCCAGAAGGGGGGTAAAAAGTGCCCCCCTCCCTGAGCCTGCTTCTGGGGATGGCTCTTACACAGAAACCAGCCCTGCTACTGCGTCTGGCTCTGGTTCTGTCATGTCGGATGATGCAGGCTTAGCCCACACGGACAGTGAGGATGACTCTGCTTCAGGATCAGCGCATAAAGCGTTTGTTGGAGCTCTTATCACTGTGGTGCGGGATACTCAAAAACTTGAGGATTTGGCGGAGGCATCCGATATGCCGGTCCCTTTTGGGTTCCGCAAGCCACCCCATACTGCGAAAGTGTTCCATATCTGGACAAGCTGTTGTACAAGGAATGGGATATGCCGCAGAAAGTTTTTGCTGCTCCAAAATACTTTGCGGTCCGTTACCCCTTTTGAGGAGGACTTTTAAAAAAAAAGTGGGTTTCTCCTCCGTCAGTGGACCCCCCTGTGTCCAGACTGAACAAGGCCACCATGTTGCCTGTGGAAGGGGCTCCCGCCTTTAAGGATCCCGCAGATAGGAGAGCTGAGGCTGTGGCCCGCTCTATGTTCACAGTAGTGGGGTCGGCGGTGAGACCGGTTTTGGCCGGGGCTCTGGTGTCGCAGACACTTACCGAACGGGCAAGGGCCTTGCTGGAGGCGCAGAATGCTTCCGAGACCTGTGTGGACCTGGCTGACCAGTTGGTGCAAGGCCTAAAGTTTGTCTGTGAGTTGGTCCTGGATACGCTCCCCTTACTTTCCAGGGCCTCCGCGGTGGTACTACGCCGCCTTGTGTGGCTGAAGTGTTGGTCTGCGGACCAGTCTTCAAAAAAGGCCTTGGTGGATTTACCCTTTAAGGGTGAATGGCTTTTTGGGGCGTCCCTGGATGACATCATAAAGAATGCCACAGGCGGTAAGAGCACGCTGCTTCCACAATCTGGGAAGGGTAAGGAGCCTCGCTGTAAGCAAGGGCCCTCCTTTACTACCCCCAAGCATTTTTTTCCACCCGCCAAATGCGGCAGGAAAAAGTTTTGAAGGTGCTAAGGCGCCCGCTGCAGGGCAGAAGCGCACCTGGTACCGCAAGCCCAACAAGCCTGCGGACAAACCTGCTTCAGCGTGAAGGTCTGCCCCCACCCGCATCTCGGGTTTTACTCCAATCTGTTTGTATTCCCCAAGAAGGAAGGGGTCCGTCCAATCCTGGACCTCAAGGCCCTCAATTGTTTTGTCAAAGTGCAAAAATTTAGAATGGAGTCGATATGCTCGGTAGCGCTGTTTTTTTCTGCCTAATCTCTCCTGAAAGGAAGAAGAGTGTGAGTGTGTAGCGCTTACACAATGCTAATTATGAAAAAAAACATTGTGAATTAATGAAGCATAAAACAATGATTCACATCAATAATATATGCAAACATCAATATTAGATAAAAAAAATATATATATATTATAGATAGATAGATAGAAGTCCGTATGATGAAATAAGGCGTATGTATGTCACACCGCTATCAAGACACACAGACGTGATAGTGCAATTGTTAACACACAAAGAATATAATAAAGTCCATATGAATCCAAAACAATCAAGTGAATAAGTGAATGGAATATAACAGGTGACTTTCTTCAAGTGTGCAGTAATCCCATCACCGAAAGTAATGCAGGCTTACCAGAGCCAATGGACTTAAGGTAACATACGCCACCAAAAGTCTAAAAAGGCTTATAGTGATAATATTACAGATGGTCACAACTCAGCCGGTCATCAACTCCTCTCCAGGATGGATGAATGGAAGTGGATGGGAAGCTATGCAGGAGATAATATTCCCTGGGCTGGTGGTCTCATAAATGGTTGAAAGTATAAAGGAAAGAAAGAAAAAGTGGCCACATAGCGTGATACCGTATGGATAAATAAAAAGGTTTATTACAGCTGTCAAACTTACATTTGGCTGAGATAAAATGCGCTTGTATACAAGTGGGGCGGCAATGGAGTCCTCCCCGTCCAATCCTGGACCTCAAGGCCCTCAATTGTTTTGTCAAAGTGCAAAAATTTAGAATGGAGTCGATATGCTCGGTAGCACTGTTTTTTCTGCCTAGTCTCTCCTGAAAGGAAGGATATATAACCCTAAGGTCAATGCTGCTGTGTCCGTCCATGAACTCGGAGAAATTGATTTTTTCCCTTTCCCCACCCAAACTAAAATTTGGGCTTTTGCCAGTTCTTTCCATATGCTGAAGGAATAATTTGATATCAGGCAAAAGATTAAAGCTAAGCTATATTCAAATGTGAAAGGCACACATTAACACAACTCTCAAATCAGTCTGTATATGCAGCATATCATGCTTGTTATACTTACTGTGGAACCTAGGGGGTTAATTCTCTGTATTGTGTAAAAAGACTGGTTTATCCTGTATGTGCAGATCCTCCCCTCCTGCACTGTCTATCTGGGGAAGGCTAGCTAACACAGGCAGAGTAGGCGACCTGCACATGCTCAGTTGTCTTTTATGCTGGAGAGAACAGTTACTTGTTCTCGGAGCTAGACGGGTCACATGATATTAACATCACACATGTGGGCGTGTATACAGGCTGTAGTGGAAATCTCCTCCTCCCTGAACTCTTCGGCACTAAGGATGAGCTCCGGCGTGCTCGCACACTCCATGTGCAGAGCCCGCCAAGAAGTCGGCGCTGCGCTAGTCGCAGGCAGGGAGACATTGTCCTGATGCGTGGCTGCGAAGATCGGGAAATGTTTCACTGCCTGTGTTTAGTGCAGTGCCGACTGTACTGTTTATCATGTAACCATGGTATACAGATCATTCAAAAGGGTAGTAGCAGTATTTTAATATAAAAAGAACATTTTATGAGCTGTGGGGGGTGGATAAACTATTTTTATATTACTGGGTTTAGTAACCCTTTAAACATATTTTATTTTTTTAGCCATAAAGATTTTGAGAAAAATATTTTTACAGATATTGTAGAAATATTGACAAAAACAATAGGAAAACAAAAAGGCCATGGATCTCCGGCTTAAACATATTTTTAAATGCAAGCAGTGTAAGTACCTGAAATTGGCCATTTATCCACACTTGTAGTCACTGTACATCAGGGCTGGAGTATGAGAAGTAGTAGTACAAGAGCCAGTGAGATAGTATGCTAATAGGATGACGGAGAGGTAAGCTTATCACTGCTGATTCTCTTTTCACTGTCCAGTCACAGGCTGGGATGAGTCCAGAACATCCTGGGCTCAGAGGAAGTGGGTTGAATGATGGTAGCCATCAGACTGAGACATCTAGTGGTAGAGAAAAGTATAGAGGAAATCTCTGTATTAAAAAGGTATATATTGCAGCAAAAGATGTTTTTATCTTTTTTAATGGGCTAATCATCTCTTGTTTTTGGCTGGAGTTTTGCTTTAACATAAAAAGCTAGGAGTAGCCACCTTGAAATCTTATGTTATCCTTTCCATCTGAGACACTGAATTGTTTTTGTTCTTTATTTGCAGCATTTTGTTGGAGGAAATGCTGCTCTTATTGCACAGAGACTGGCAACACATCCAGATCTGGAGGTAAAAATAACCTGCATCTTCGCTATTATATGTTATGTCAGCAACACTGTGCTGATATTTTGGGAGCGCAGCATCATCTGGATCAAATTATTTTAGCAAGACCTTTCCTAATGACTAATCAGCATGTCCGAGACATTACATTGATCTGCATGTCTATTTTTTGCCTTGGCTGAAAGTATAATTATTCTAATTACTGCTGACAGTCTGTGTATCATTTTTATTTTAATTTTCTATTAAACAACTTAGGTTCTCCTGTGTGGGCCAATAGGCCCTAAGCTACATGAATTATTGGATGAAAGAATTGTTGTACCCCCAGCATCGTTGAAGGAGCAGGATGAGTACCATCTTATATTGGAATATAAAGCTGGTAAAAGCATCTATATGCAATTATTTAGCAGCCTTAATGTTTAACATTCCATTTTGTATAAGGCAGAGACGAATCACGTACCATTGTGTCCTGTTTGTAGGGGAGAAGTGGGGCTCAGGACAAGCTCCAGCTGCCAGCAGGTTTATATTTTCTCATGATTTGTCGAATGGGGCCATGACGTCACTGGAGGTTCTGCTTTCGAGTCTGGAGGAATTCCAGCCAAAGCTCTTGGTTCTTTCTGGGCTGCACATGATGGAGGGATTATCCCAGCAGGCCAGAGCCAACCGCTTGCAAGAGGTGAGACAACAGAAAGGCACACATCTACTATTTAAAAAAAAAATATAGAAAATGTTGCCCTAGGCACTTAATCCCGATCTAGATATGATGGGGTACAGCTGACCCACACCTAAAAGCACAGGAGGGCCAATTCAAAAGTAGTGTTGTAATCCCGTCCATAGAGGCAAGCAATATTCAGTACATTTGTGCGGCTAAGTAGCAGAATGTTTGCAAAGGACACTAAAGCCCCGTACACACGATCAGAATTTCCAATGGAAAAAGTCAGACAGACTTTCTCCATCGGAAATTCCGACCTTGTATGGCCGTTGGAAATTCCATGGAATTCCAATGTGCATTTGGTCGGACAAAGGTCTGATCGTGTGTACAGGGCATGAGGGGTTCATTTTACTAAAGCTGGAGACTGCAAAATCAGGCTCACTTCTGCATAGAAACCAACCAGGTTTTATTGCCAAAGTTTAATTGAACAAGTTGATGTTAGAAGGTGATTGGCTAAGCTGCACCAGAGGGGATCAGTAAATTAATCCGGGTGGAACTGGTAATGGTTACCAGTTTAGAGCAGTGGCGGTGCGTCCATAGGGACGCAGGAGTGCCGCCCCCTCTGGCTCGCTCACAGCCAGTAAAATATACAGATTCATACACTGTATGAATCTGTATATTTTCGCCGCTGCTGCCCACTATTCAGCTGACCGGACATTGAGCGCCGGTCAGCTGAATAGCGGCAGCTGACTGGCTGTGTGTAAGTGCCTATCAGGGCCAGCGGCTCATCCTCGGGACGTACCGGCCGTGCGTCCGAGGATAAGACCGACAGGCGTCTCGGCCAATCAGGGAATGGCACGGTGGCTGTGTTTTGATGGCACGGTGGCTGTGTTTTGATGGCACGGTGGCTGTGTTTTGATGGCACAGTGGTTGCGTTTTGATGGCACAGTGACTGCATTTGATCGCATGGCACAGTGGTGAGAATTGATGGGTACAGTGTGGCTGCAATCGTTTTTTTGTTTTGGTTTGCGCCCCCCCCCAAGAAAAAATTTGGAGCACCAGCCGCCACTGGTTTAGAGTTACACATTGAGAGCTTACTAGCACTGAAAACTGTATGAACAGTATGACCAGTTCATGCAGCTTTCTGATGGTAAGCTCTCAATGTGTAACTCTAAACTGGTAACCGTATTCAAGCCATATAGTCAGCTGAAGTTGTATGCAATGTACAGATATTTCAGGTTGAGTTTGGCCCTAACCCTTCTATTTCTCTACTGGTGCATTTACTAATAGGGAGGTCCAGTAGGAAGGGGTGGGACACAAGGGTGACTTACAAAAAGGATTAAGAATTGCATATAATTATCTAACTTTTATTGAGTTGCGCTAATAATGATTTAGTGTGCATATAATAAACAGTATGAAGATTAAAAGTCCACATGTGATGAAATGGTATGAATCATTGGTTAAATATCCTCACCATCCACCACCTTGACAGTGTAATCCTTTATAGCACCGCCACCACCAAAAGCAAATTTGTTCACTTACCAGCTCCCATTGACTTCGTATTACAGGATGTCAATAGCACTTGTGGCTTAATACCCAGACAGGGCCTTCAATAACGTGTGATGATCCTCCTACGACTCCCACACCAATCTTTCTGACTGTATTATCTTAGGGGTATCCCAAAACACAAAAGGCTGTCTGGAAATTTCCAGAATCCTCCAAGGTGGCGGACGGAGCAGGCAAAGGTTACAAGGGACCCAGGCTGTGGTGACTAGGGCTCTTCATTATGAAGCTGTCTTTGCAGAATACATTACTGTGCTGCCTGTGATGTGTCTCCAACCTAAAGCTCTGGATCTAATGATCATTTTCATTTCTGCTTATGTATTTTTCCATCACATGGCAACTGACTATTGGCTCAATATTGTTTTGTCTTTGTTCTCAGGCAGCCAATGCATTGTCAGATGTCCCCTCGGATATTCTTATTCATCTAGAGCTGGCTAGTATGACTGATGGGGATTTAATGAGAGGAATCATCCACCAGGTAACCACCCAGATTGAGAAACGCTGATCAATTTTATGATTTGTTTAGAAGCATGAGATCCTCAATACAAGCTGTCAAAGGTCAGGTCAGCCAATGTAGGTTTCCCATACATAAAGACTTCAAGTCTACCCAAAACTCTTTTTTTTCTGTCTTGGGAAAGAGTTAAAAAACATTTTCAGGTTTTGATTGCCGTCTCTGCCCTGACTATGGATATTTTGCCGACACTTACCAGCCACTTTATTAGGTACACCGTGCTAGTACTGGGTTGGACCCTCTTTTTGCCTTCAGAAATGCCTTTTATTCTTCATGACCTAGATTCAACAAGGTGAAACATTCCTCAGAGATGGTGGTCCAGATTGATATAATGGCATCACGCAGTTGCTGCAGACTTGTTGGCTGCACATCACCAACCACAAAGGTGCACTATTGGATGGAGATCTGGTGACTGTGGAGGCCATTAGAGTACAGTGACCCCATTGTCATGTTCAAGAAACCAGTATGAGATGATTTGAGCTTTGTGACATGGGGCATTATCCTGCTGGAAGTAGCCATCAGAAGATACAGGGTACACTGTAGTCATAAAGGGATGGACATCAGTAACAATACATGGTATTTAAAGGATTCTCAGTTGGTACTAAGGGGCCCAAAGTGTGCCAAGAAAATATCCCCCATACCATTACACCATCACCCTGAACCAAACAAGGCAAACTGGATCCATGTTTACGCCAAATTCTGATCCTACCAGAATGTCACAACTGAAATCGAGACTCATCAGACCAAGAAACGTTTTTCCAATATTGTATTGTACAATTTTGGTGAGCCTGTGCAAATTGTAGCCACAGTTTCCTGTTCTTAGCTGACAGGATTGGCAACCGGTGTGGTCTTCTGCTGCTGTAGCCCATCGGCTTCAAGGTTTGGGGAGATTTACCTTATTTGCCTTGTTTACCATTACCAAAATAAAGGGAAAATATTCCAACTGGGACACCACAATTCCCGGCTTCGTAAAAGGGATGTATATATACGCCGTCCTATCTGTCCATGCCATGCTGTCGACGTATATAATCGTGCGCTGGTCGGCATGCAGTTAATTTAACGCCTTCAAAATATTTCAAATTATGGTTACCTCACATAATAGGGTTAGATGTCAGTGGGAATCATTATACATGACAAAAATTGCTTATTTTACACTCTCAGTAAGCATGGAGGGCCTTCATTTTCAGAACAATTTATTTTAAATGGTTGTAGGTGATCACATAACAGTTTAGCCTTATACCATAAACAAGTGTAGAGCTAGAATGATTTAACGGGCATCGATAGAAGTCAATTTATTTGATGTTAGATGAGTTAAATGATTATGTGAGTTGCTGCTTATAGCACTTTGCCTTTTTGTGTTTTTTATATTTATTTAATATATACACACACTTATAATATGTACATGTACTTCGTTTTATCCTTTTATCATGAGGTCTCTGTTATTTTGGTCAGCAGGTCTTCCCGGTGATCAGCTCTGTAGGTCTTAATGAACAAGAGCTCCTCTTCCTCAGCCAGTCATCCTCCGGTCCTCACTCGGCACTCCCAGCATGGTCAGGAATCCCTGATGTTGGAATAGTGAGTGACATCTTATTCTGGATCCTGAAAGGTTCTGTGCGTGGAGACTCTGCTCTTACCAGAGTCCACTTTCACACTTTAGCCTACCACATTCTGGCCACTGTGGATGACTTTTGGGGAAATCAAGTTGCTGCTGTGGCTGCAGGTGCTCGGATTGCTGGCGCCCAAGCTTGTGCTAGTGAAATTATTGAACCTTCAAAAGTAACGCTGAAAAGTCCACTGGAATTTTCTACCTCCAAAACAGACATGGGTCCCACTGCCAGGGTGAGTGCCAAGGAACCTGTGGCAGTTTGGAGAAAAGATGGAGTGACCTTCCATTTTACACCTGTGCTTATATGCAAAGAGCCTGTTAGGACTGTGGGCTTGGGTGATGCTATATCTGCGGAAGGATTGTTGTTTTCAGAAGCAAAGACTCAATGAGAAAACAATCCGATATTGCAGACATGCACATATCTGCTGCTGGCACTAAAAAGATGAATCTCAGAAATTTAAGGCTGCTTAGAGCCATGCTTTTATAATGTTTTTCAGAGGATCACTGAACGCAGATTCTAATGTTGGTTTTATGGGAAAATATTTGCCAATAGAATGCAGTAAGTTTATACCATAAAAACATAGTGCTGCACGTAGAAGGTGTTTACTATTTTATATATATATATATATATATATATATATATTATACGCTTAAAGTGGAGGTCCGCCCTAAAATATATATATATATATATATATATATATATATATATATATATACACACACACACACACACACACACAGGCATACCCCACTTTTAAGTACACAATGGGACCAGAGCATGTATGTAAAATGAAAATGTACTTAAAGGGGTAATTCCCCCAAAAACCTTTTTTTAACATTGCATGAGGCTCGTTATGTCAAGGGGAATCGGGTAGTTTTTTATTAGAAACGAAGCAATACTTACCGTTTTACAGATGCATCGTCTCCGTCGCTTCCGGGTATGATCGTCTGGTCTGGGCGTGCCTATTTGATTGACAGGCTTCCGACGGTCGCATACATCGCGTCACGAGTAGCCGAAAGAAGCCGAGCGACGGTGCGGCTCTATACTGCGCCTGCGCACCGTCGTTCGGCTACTTTCGGAAAATCGTGACGCGATGTATGCGACCTCGGAAGCCTGTCAATCAAATAGGCACGCCTATAGTCGGAGCCCATACCCGGAAGCGTCGGAGACGATGCATCTGTAAAACGGTAAGTACGGCTTCATTTCTAAAAAAAAAAAAAATGATTCCCCTTGACATAACGAGCCTGAATAAATGCTAAAAAAAAGGTTTTTGGGGGAACTACCCCTTTAAAGTGAAACAATACCTTTTTTCACTTCTAGGGTGTAGTGGGGGTGTCAGAAGCTGTAGTTGAGGTCCCAGGGGCTATAGTGGGGGTGTCAGGGGCACACTGGAACAGGGCAGGCTATGCTCTCGGAGCTTCAGCTCCTTCTACTGTGGCTGCAAAAAGTCTGTACAGTACTTGTAAGGCACTTTACATACACTCGCGGGTATGTCCTTACTCGCGAGTGTATGTAAAGTGAGTGTACTTAAAGCAGGGTATGCCTATATATATCTATATATATCAATTTATACTTACCAGAAAAGGCTGTTATTAGGCAGATTGTCCTAATCTGCCTCTTCCTCAGTGAGGTTCTGTGTTCTCTTCCTCGCGTTGCCTCATGGGAAATGGAGGCGTGCTGCCTTCTGGGACACACAGGACGATGTGCCCATTCACAAAAAGCCACACAACAGGAAACGGGCAGTTTCATTTAGTGAGCATGGCGGCGCGGATACCCGGTCCAAGGGACGGAACGGCCGACATCGTGGGCAACCTGGACAGGTAAGTATTAAAAGTCAGCAGCTACAGTGTTTGTAGCTGCTGCCTTTTTTTTTTTTTTTACCGCTGGACCTCTGCTTTAAGCATTCGACACAGGGCCTCATATATGGAAAAGTGTCCACATCATTCATAGGAAGTAGTTCAGTTCTTCCTTTTTTTTTTACTTTCTGACCAGTGCTAGTAAAGTATCTCTCAAAACCTGATTGGTTGCTAAGAACGAAAGACGCTTTTTATGCATGAGGCCCTTTAGCACTGTATTCATTCCAGTAGTTGAGAGATTATTTCTGATAACCTGTGTACAAGATAGGACACCTGGTGTCAGTTTTGTATTTCAACAGAAAATCAAGTGAAACATCTGATTGGTTGCTGTGGGTAACGCCATCATTTCCCTTTGCACTCGTTTTTTTTGTATAAATGGGCCAAACTAAAGATATGCTCTCAGACTGTTTTACCCACAGCAACCTAAGGATTTCCCCCATGTTAATATTCAAAATTGTTAAGGGAAAATGTGATTGGTTGTAATAGAACAACACCATATGTCTGAGACTAATCCTTCCTAAAATGAAAGTTGGTGTATGGTGTAATTTTGTTTGTAATTTTGGATTGTAAGGGAGGGTCATTATAATCCCTGTCATCGTCCTTCTTTCTTTTTTTCTTTTTTTTATGTCTGTCCGTCCCCCATTGGAGACCAGAACTAGTGTCCCAGTTGGAATATTTCCCCTTTATTTCTGTTATGATGACAGCCCAAAATTTGGGATTTTTTTGGGGCATTTTCACTCAGTGATGATGGTAAATGGGGCAAATCTCCCTAATCGGGCTCAGACAGCAATAAAAACCTGATTGGTGATTACCGTATTTATGGGGGTATTGCGCGCTCCGGCGTATAGCGCGCACCCATAAAGTGGACCCGCATTCCTGTGGGAAAAAAGATTTTTGTACTTGGTTTTGGTGTCTTGCGCGGCGTCCTCGTCGGGCCTGGCGTCCGTCTGCGGCTTCGGGTGTCCTCTTCGTCGGGTCCGGCGTCCTCCCCGCTTTCCCGCGCAGAGTTTGAATACTGCGCCTCCATATACCGAGCGCAGTACACTCGTGTATAGTCGGGCAGGCTCGGCTCCTCTCGCGCTCACGTCCTGGACGTACAGGGCCTGAGCGCGAGAGTAGCCGAGCCTGCCCGACTATACACGAGTACTGCGCTCGGTATATGCAGGCGCAGTATTCAAACTTGGTGCGGGTATCGGCGTATATCGCGCACCCACGATTTTGCCCTGATTTTCAGGGCAAAAAAGTGCAAATACGGTAACTCTTTCCCCTCTATATCCAAAACGAAAGTGTCGTTTTAGTTGTACTTTAACACCCCCCCCCCCCCCCCAATTTGTAGTTTGTATAATTGTCCTTCTTTACTTCTACCAATAGAGCTAGGTTTACATTTTAATGCTACTTTAATAGATATTAGATGTGCCAGCAACTCTGTTATATGGTCAAGTTTTTTTTTTTTTTCCCCCTTTCCTTTTTTGCAGTAATACAAAGAATAATGCTTCCTGTTCTTTCCATTTTAGCTGGTACTAGCTCCACACTTTGCAAGTGATTTTAAACATACACCTTTTTTCTATTGAAAAAATGTCCTTAAAATATAGACTTTGAATGAATGACTTGTATAGCGCTACACATGCGAACTGAATCGCCTCCGGGCACTTTTTCCAGCCAGTGTCTGCTTGGCTGGTGCGGTCATTTTACCCCGTAGGAGCTTGACACGCTAGGGACACACAGTCATACACACATATATACATATATGCTGGGCCAACTTGGACAGGATCCAATTAACCTACCAGCATGTCTTTGGAGTGTGGGAGGAAACCCACTCAGACACAGGGAGAACATGCAAACTCCAGGCAGATGGTGTTGTGGTCGGGATTCGAACCAGCGACCCTTTTGCTGCTAGGCCAAAGTGCTACTCACTACACCACTGTGCTGCACTTTAGTACACAAAGCTCCAGCAAGAGATTATCTTTTTCTCATAGACTACAAATAGTTTGCACTGCTTTATTAAGTCTGATGCAAAAGCACAAAAGGCAACGTCTGGCCTGGACAAGTAATGGCCAACCTTGGCACCCCAGATGTTTTGGAACCACAAAATATTTGGGGTACCAAGGTTCGCCATCGCTGGCCTAGGCCCCCCTCCCTTTCTAATAATTTTCTGGTAGTGCTCCAGCATGCTTCTCTCCTGGGGACTGGGGAGCCCCTAATGCTGTGGTCATACGTGCATCCTGTTTTGGCATACATGTTTTATAGAACAATTGTATTACTGCGTGTATTGCCAGCATCATTGCTGCACTGTTGGGTCTGTTCTGCTGTAGACATATCTGGACAGTGCTAAACAGAGAAAAAGGCGAGGGTCTCAGTATTGCATTACTGTTGTTGGTTAAAGGGAAGAAGTTCACACGTTACTAAGGGAAACTCCAGTTACATTAAAAAATGTCCTATTGGAGTGCATACAGGGTACAACACATTGGTTGACATCAAGCACCTTGTTGGTCTCTAGTTAAGAAATTATTAAATCTCATTGTGTCTTTCATGGTTCTTCTGGAAATGGGTTTCCAAAGCCCAAACAGGTTACTGAGGTCTGCACTACTGTTACATAGACAACCCACATAGTGGATTGACAACAGTAACCATTAATGTCTTACTCCATACACTCCATTGTTAATCTATGTTATACTTGTCCATCTATAGCACTTGTGCTGTCTGTTGAGGCTTTTTTTTTTTTGTAATGGGACCAAAATATTACAACTTTGAATCTCCTTTTTTTTTTTATAGCTGATAACTCCTTTAGAATTATTTATTCAACTTATATGGTTCCGATAAACCTTTTTTTATGCTTTCACTTTTTGTCTGGGGCAGCTGAAGATTTAACTGGCTTTGCTGTTACAGTTCTATACCAAAACAATTATTTATAATTTATTGTCATGTAACATCAGGTCACCAATATGCAGTGGTAAAAAAACAATGTAGATCTGGTGTATGTGGTAGGTGCACAACTAACTTGTTCTCATCGGTTAATTGGCCGTAATACATATTTGCATCTGTTTTGTTATGCTTTTGTCTATTGTTTTCAGATCACTGGAAAAAAGATTTCACACTTTTGTAACGTACTGTTTTGTGATAAAACTTTGTAACTTTTTTTTAAATAAATGGTAATAATTCTTACAGAGTTCATAATGCCTGGTTAAAGGAAACAAATGGCTAATCACACCCACACGCAGGATCGCCTCCTTTTAAAGAGTTCATCAGTGTGACGTGTTAGAATGGATGTTGGCTTTATAGGTTTGATTTGACCAGAGAGCTGCCTGAGTGATTTGTGTATGTTCTTCATGACCCTGAATACTATTATACTTGTTAACTGACATGTAAACTGGCCTGGCGTGGGTGTCTGTGACAGAGAAGATTGTAGGCTCACATAGAGCCCCTTTTTTCTTTTGCATAAAGTAGTCTTGTTAGTTAAGTATACTCTATTGGTGGTAGATAGGGATGAGCTTCTTGTTCGAGTCGAACTTCGTCTGTTCGTACGTTCATCGAAATTCAAACAAAACGGGTCGTTTGCGCCAAATTCGAGTGACACCCCACGGGCCATAATTCACTGCGGCATTGCGTGCTGCTGATTAGCCAAGCAAGCTGTATGTCCCGCATGCTTGGCCAATCACAGCGTGCAAAAAACGGAGAGCCATAATTGGCCAAAGCCAGGGTGGCTTTGGCCAATTATGGCTCAGGGCTTTAGCACACGCCTGCAAGGCGGCCTTGTGTAGTGTGTTGCGGCGTTGTTAATTAGAAAATCAGTCCTATAGAGAGAGACAGACCGTGTCTTTATTACTAGATAGAGCAGGCAGGCTAGTCAGTTTAGTTAAATTTACAGTGTGTAGAGGATATATACAGTGCAGAAAATAAGTATTTGAACACCCTGCTATTTTGCAAGTTCTCCCACTTGGAAATCATGGAGGGGTCTGAAATTGTTATCGTAGGTGCATGTCCACTGTGAGAGACATAATCAAAAAAAAAATTCCAGAAATCACAATGTATGATTTTAACTATTTATTTGTATGATACAGCTGCAAATAAGTATTTGAACACCTGAGAAAATCAATGTTAATATTTGGTACAGCAGCCTTTGTTTGCAATTACAGAGGTCAAACGTTTCTTGTAGTTTTTCACCAGGTTTGCACACACTGGAGGAGGGATTTTGGCCCACTCCTCCACACAGATCTTCTCTAGATCAGTCAGGTTTCTGGGCTGTCACTGAGAAACACAGAGTTTGAGCTCCCTCCAAAGATTCTCTATTGGGTTTAGGTCTGGAGACTGGCTAGGCCACGCCAGAACCTTGATATGCTTCTTACAGAGCCACTCCTTGGTTATCCTGGCTGTGTGCTTCGGGTCATTGTCATGTTGGAAGACCCAGCCTCGACCCATCTTCAAAGCTCTAACTGAGGGAAGGAGGTTGTTGCCCAAAATCTCGCAATACATGGCCCCGGTCATCCTCTCCTTTAATACAGTGCAGTCGCCCTGTCCCATGTGCAGAAAAACACCCCCAAAGCATGATGCTACCACCCCCATGCTTCACAGTAGGGATGGTGTTCTTGGGATGGTACTCATCATTCTTCTTCCTCCAAACACGGTTAGTGGAATTATGACCAAAAAGTTCTAGTTTGGTCTCATCTGACCCCATGACTCCTCTGGATCATCCAAATGGTCATTGGCAAACTTAAGACGGGCCTTGACATGTGCTGGTTTAAGCAGGGGAACCTTCCGTGCCATGCATGATTTCAAACCATGACGTCTTAGTGTATTACCAACAGTAACCTTGGAAACGGTGGTCCCAGCTCTTTTCAGGTCATTGACCAGCTCCTCCCATGTAGTCCTGGGCTGATTTCTCACCTTTCTTAGGATCATTGAGACCCCACGAGGTGAGATTTTGCATGGAGCCCCAGTCCGAGGGAGATTGACAGTCATGTTTAGCTTCTTCCATTTTCTAATGATTGCTCCAACAGTGGACCTTTTTTCACCAAGCTGCTTGGCAATTTCCCCGTAGCCCTTTCCAGCCTTGTGGAGGTGTACAATTTTGTCTCTAGTGTCTTTAGACAGCTCTTTGGTCTTGGCCATGTTAGTAGTTGGATTCTTACTGATTGTATGGGGTGGACAGGTGTCTTTATGCAGCTAATGACCTCAAACAGGTGCATCTAATTTAGGATAATAAATGGAGTGGAGGTGGACATTTTAAAGGCAGACTAACAGGTCTTTGAGGGTCAGAATTCTAGCTGATAGACAGGTGTTCAAATACTTATTTGCAGCTGTATCATACAAATAAATAGTTAAAAAATCATTGTGATTTCTGGAATTTTTTTTTTGGATTATGTCTCTCACAATGGACATGCACCTACGATGACAATTTCAGACCCCTCCATGATTTCTAAGTGGAAGAACTTGCAAAATAGCAGGGTGTTCAAATACTTATTTTCTGCACTGTATATACAGGGAGTGCAGAATTATTAGGCAAGTTGTATTTTTGAGGATTCATTTTATTATTGAACAACAACCATGTTCTCAATGAACCCAAAAAACTCATTAATATCAAAGCTGAATATTTTTGGAAGTAGTTTTTAGTTTGTTTTTAGTTTTAGCTATTTTAGGGGGATATCTGTGTGTGCAGGTGACTATTACTGTGCATAATTATTAGGCAACTTAACAAAAAACAAATATATACCCATTTCAATTATTTATTTTTTACCAGTGAAACCAATATAACATCTCAACATTCACAAATATACATTTCTGACATTCAAAAACAAAACAAAAACAAATCAGTGACCAATATAGCCACCTTTCTTTGCAAGGACACTCATGCAGCCTGCCATCCATGGATTCTGTCAGTGTTTTGATCTGTTCACCATCAACATTGCGTGCAGCAGCAACCACAGCCTCCCAGACACTGTTCAGAGGTGTACTGTTTTCCCTCCTTGTAAATCTCACATTTGATGATGGACCACAGGTTCTCAATGGGGTTCAGATCAGGTGAACAAGGAGGCCATGTCATTAGTTTTTCTTCTTTTATACCCTTTCTTGCCAGCCACGCTGTGGAGTACTTGGACGCGTGTGATGGAGCATTGTCCTGCATGAAAATCATGTTTTTCTTGAAGGATTCAGACTTTTTCCTGTACCACTGCTTGAAGAAGGTGTTTTCCAGAAACTGGCAGTAGGACTGGGAGTTGAGCTTGACTCCATCCTCAACCCGAAAAGGCCCCACAAGCTCATCTTTGATGATACCAGCCCAAACCAGTACTCCACCTCCACCTTGCTGGCATCTGAGTCGGACTGAAGCTCTCTGCCCTTTACCAATCCAGCCACGGGCCCATCCATCTGGCCCATCAAGACTCACTCTCATTTCATCAGTCCATAAAACCTTAGAAAAATCAGTCTTGAGATATTTCTTGGCCCAGTCTTGACGTTTCAGCTTGTGTGTCTTGTTCAGTGGTGGTCGTCTTTCAGCCTTTCTTACCTTGGCCATGTCTCTGAGTATTGCACACCTTGTGCTTTTGGGCACTCCAGTGATGTTGCAGCTCTGAAATATGGCCAAACTGGTGGCAAGTGGCATCTTGGCAGCTGCACGCTTGACTTTTCTCAGTTCATGGGCAGTTATTTTGCGCCTTGGTTTTTCCACACGCTTCTTGCGACCCTGTTGACTATTTTGAATGAAACGCTTGATTGTTCGATGATCACGCTTCAGAAGCTTTGCAATTTTAAGAGTGCTGCATCCCTCTGCAAGATATCTCACTATTTTTGCCTTTTCTGAGCCTGTCAAGTCCTTCTTTTGACCCATTTTGCCAAAGGAAATGAAGTTGTCTAATAATTATGCACACCTGATATAGGGTGTTGATGTCATTAGACCACACCCCTTCTCATTACAGAGATGCACATCACCTAATATGCTTAATTGGTAGTAGGCTTTCGAGCCTATACAGCTTGGAGTAAGACAACATGCATAAAGAGGATGATGTGGTCAAAATACTCATTTGCCTAATAATTCTGCACTCCCTGTACATCCCAGGAGTTGTACATATATTTATACACTTTGGCCCAGATTCACAGAGCGATTACGCGTGCGCAACTGCTGTTGCGCGTGCGTAAGTCTAAATGTGCGCGTGCGTATAGTTGGACGCGATTCACAAAACAATATACACCAGAAATCTACGTTTTTTTGTCCGGCGTAATTGAGTTAGACATGCGCTTCCCTTCGCGCAAAACTGCGCTAGACACACCATTGATTTGCTAGTCAAATATGCTAATGAGGGAGTTACGGGGATCCACAAAAAAACGCAGTTGCTACGCGATGTGCGCAATTGCAAAATGTCCTGTCTAAAGTTAGAGCACCTAAAAGCTGGTCTAACTTTTGAAAAAACGTCTACATCTCACAGAAAGCAACACCGTTACTGAGGAGCAGACCACACACACGTGTTGCACTACAATTTGACTGCCAACATGCTAGGGGCATCGTCGCTCATAGCTGCACTAGTGAATATAGATGACCAAAGAAGGAGGAGGGCACGGAGGATGGCACGGGAGAGGGCACGGGAGAGGGTATACCGCACCCGCATACACCTGTTTGGCATGAATGATTCAGAGGTCTTTCGCATCTTCAGATTCCCCCCTCATGCCATCCTGGAATTAACCACAACCTTGCAGGAGGACATCACCAGCCCAACACAACGCTCACATGCAGTGCAGCCACTGGTCAAGGTACTGGCAACACTCCATTTCCTTGCCAGTGGCTCTTTTCAGCGTACAAGTGGAGTGGTGGCTGGGATGTCACAATCCTCCATGAGCAGATGTGTGCACCAGGTTGTCCCTGCAATCCTCACACGCTTGGCCAACCAAATCATAAAACCAACCACTGAGGAGCTGCGAATCAAGGCAATGGCAGATTTCTACCGAATTGCCAGATTCCCACGCACCATCGGGGCCATAGATTGCACACATGTGGCACTCCAGCCCCCCCATGAGACCGAGCACATGTACCGCAATCGGAAGAATTGGCACTCCATCAACGTACAGGTGATAGTCGATGCCCAAGGCCTCATATGGCACGTTCGTGCCAAACACCCCGGATCCACCCATGACAGCTACATCTACAATCAATGCCACATCCGAACGGAATTCGAACAGAACGTGTATGGGAACACCTGGCTGGTTGGTGAGTGACATGGGAGTCAGGCATGACTATCCCCTCCCGTGATGCACAACAGAAGTGGCACATGCATGACTAACATTCTCCTGTCTTTTCCTTTACAGGTGACTCTGCATATGCCCTGGGACCCCATCTCATGACTCCTATCCGGAACCCCCAAACCCCAGGAGAGGAACGATACAATGAAGCACACATCAAAACCCGTGCAGTGGTGGAGCGCACCTTTGGCCTCCTGAAGTCACGTTTCCGATGCCTGGATAAGTCTGGGGGTACACTGTTGTATTCCCCAAACTTCGTGTGCCATATCATCGTTGCATGTTGCATGCTGCACAATCTCGCAGTGAGGAAGGGCCTGCAGATAGAGGAACGTGATGACCTAACCCCCCAACCAGACAATCAACCCCTAACCGAGGATACCCCGTCTTCTGAGGGAAGAGCAGTCAGGAGACAGCTCATATTGGGCATCTTTGCACGTTAAACACACACATGAATCATGGCACAATGAGAATGCATGCATGCACACCACTATGGTCCCTAGCACACACACCCCACATCCTCATCAAATTGGATTGGCACCAGTCCACCATGCTAGACTGGTGAGCAGTAACGCCACGTCAAGGCTCCAATTATGTCACTGTACATTCATACACCATTCACACGGACCTGGAGATCACTTCTCCCTGGTCCTGGGGAACCCTTCTCCACCAAAATTGAGGATGACACCCCTTTTCCAGCAGGAATGTCACCCCCACATTCAAACATCATTCACAACCCAAAATATGCCAAAAATGTCAGGAAAAAAAAATGCATAGAAACAAAAAATGCATCGAAAAAAATAAATAAGCAGAGAACAAAAATAAAAATGCTTTCAAAACAAACAAAAGGGGGAAAAAAAATTAATGCCCTCTGCCTGAGCCACGCCTGGGGCGCCCCCGGCCCCTCAGGGGAGACGCATGGGGGAGGGGAAAAGCCGGGGAAGGAGGAGCAGCCCCTGAGATTTGCCCACCTGGCGGCCTGCCCTCCAAGGCCACGGCTATTCTGTCCAGGGCAGCACCAAGTGTTGCCGTGTTGCCCTGGATAGCCTGGGTAAGGGCCCTCACATCCTGCCCAACGCCTGCTGCTGTAGTTTGCAGGTCATTTAGGCAGGTTGTGGAGGCCCGGGAGTGGGAGTCCAGGTTACCCAGGCTATCGTTAATGGAGGACAGGCTCTGATCCACCCGCCCCATAGTCTGGCAGAGCTGTCTCAGAAGGCGGGTCTGGGTGGCCAGGTTCCTTCTCAGACAGGCGGGCAGGAGATTGGGCGCCCCCCTGGTGCTCTGGGATGACCTCCTGGCTCCAGCTGATGGTTGTGGCCGGGGAGAAGGGGAGGCCCTTGTGAGGGGAGCCATGTTGGGGGAGGAGGGGGGGGGGCTCACCCTTAGGGAGGGCAGGCTTCTTGCAGCCAGAGGGGAAGAGTCCGCAGAAACCAAACGTCCAGTGCCTGCCATGGACTCCTCCTCCTCATGATTCTCCTCCTCCTCATGATCGTCCTCCGCATGATCCTCCTCCTCCTCTTGTTCCTCCTCCGCGGACTCTGGCCTTGTTGGGGGGGCCTCATTAGGCTGCTGTCCTGGCGTTGGAGCGGTCAGGCCAGATGGCCCTGCACCCTCCTGCACATCTGTGGATGACACAAACCATTCACAGGTTGGAGGATCCACACACTTGCCACATATTCCCTTTCACCCCCTCCCCCACACATGCTACACACCTGAGAGAAATAAAAACCTTACCTGGCACCGCGGGGACCGGACTTGTGTCAAAGCCTGGCAGGCCCTCCACTTCATGCCGGTGAAAGGTCAGGGCCACCACACGCTCCGTCGCTGTAAATCTAACCCGGCATGGTGGGCCCCCTCCTGTGCCCCTGGCATGGGCATTTATTGCGGCCAGTTTTTTTTTAACCTCACGCCGGAGGTCATTTATTTTCTTTTCAATCCCAGAGCGGGTCCGTGTCTCCCCCTCCCCCGATGAATTGACCTGCTCCGTGATCATATCCAATATCTCCCTCCTCCTGGCCGGGGTGGTGGTGGCACTCTGCGGGCCGTGGAGAAAACGCCCATAGTCGGTAATGGCCCGGGCAAGAATTCTTTTTTCCCCCACAGTAAAATTGAGCTTTCTTTTTCTCTCAGTCATACTTCCAAACAAACTCACTAGCAGTCACCAAAAATCTGTCACAAATACAAGCACAACCAATCAGACAAGAACACACACAAAGAGAAAAAGAACAGCCAAAAATCACACTAGCACTCAGCAAGAAACAGACACAAAAAAATCAGATGAAAAAATAAAGCAAGAAAACAAACGCTCAGAAATCTATCAAACAAACAGTCAAAAAACACTTATCAAAACACACTTTCACAAAACTACCAACAAGCACTAGATCACACAGAACACTAATCTCACAACTACTGTACAAAACACACTCTAACGAACAACAGAGCAAAAGCACTTGATTCAATGGGAAGGGACACAAAGGGATGTACTTTTGCAATGGAAGGGCGTTTGTGTGTGTCTATTTATGCTGTCTGCGTAGTTCACAACATTGCCCTAGTCCATTTCCAATTTCACTGATTGCGCCGCTCCCGAGTTGTGAGCATGCGCACAACGGAGCTGACATGGTTTCCTTCACGCGCGCATGCGCGAGTCGGCCGGCCCTTCATTTGCATGGGGTCACGGCTCATTTCAATGTAACACGCCCACGTCCCTCCCAATTTGTATTACTCCTCCTTACGCCTCAGGAAAAAACCTTACGCTTGCGCAATCTCTTGCGTAAAAGCTACGTGAATCGCCGGATTACGCGGCTAGATTGCGCAAGTCTAACGGAAAAGTGGTGCGCTACGCCGGAATGATAATGCGCCGATCTACGTGAATCTGGGCCTTTAAGTTTAGCTATTCCTATTTTTCAGGCAGTTGATTGTGCTAGCTGCAATCTTCTAACGTATTGTATTGCCCTTGTGCTGTATAGTTTTGCACCTAAACGTACTTGGTGTTTACTGCACTTGTGCTGTATAGTTTGCACTTAAACCTACTTGGTAAAAGGCTTGACTGACATTAGCTTTTTTTGCTTAATTTGACTTGCAGAAATTATGGAGGCCTTCAGAGAACAGGAGTTCTTCACAGAATTTGTTCAAAGGGGGCCCCGGATGGCTACCCCCCTTTTTTTCTAGAATTTTTCTTTCCCAAAAAAATATTTTTTTCAGCCAAGATCTGGCATTGTAATGCCCCCCCCCCCCCCCACCCCTAAAATAATCAACATATTGTTGCCACACAGTACGTGCGCTTTGGGGGGCCAAGCCTGTATGGACAGGCTTACGGGCCACCACTGGAACATAAATGGCCTCATCGGGCACAAGTGTCATGTAGTTTGTTGAGGGTCTTTTTAGGAAATTGTGCAATATGCAGCAGCAAAGTATGACATGGTTCAAATTCTACTTAACAAACCTACAGTCCTTGTCTGCACCGCCTGTATACTGCTGTTCAAAGTATTGTGATAAAGTTGCAGAAATAGCGATAAATGTAGTGTAGCAAAGTCACTGATCTTCAAGCAGAAATAACAATAAATACAGCTTTATTGCATCCAACAGAAAAATAAAAAGGCCTACTCCAACTTAGGAGGCTGACTAAACAGTAGTGTCCCTCACTACCTCTTAGTGGAGGGGCTATTCCGGCCTCCAGTATAAAACAAACAAAGTAACAGTCCGAATAAACAACAACTATTTCTGACAGACCTTATTCCTCGGATATGCAGACAGCCTCCAGTCTGTCCATCCAGCGCAGCATGGATCTCACACTGAGCTCTCACTCTCCCCAGTCACTATCGGGTGTGGGCTAATTAATAGGGAGAGAGAGGAGGTTTATCTGTTGGCCAGGCTTAACCCCTTCCAAGACAGGGAAAGCTGACCTTTCCAACCTCTCACTGACATACACAGAATCGTGTACCCTGTCACAGTATATAGGGCCAATGGGTCTTGTAATGACCTGGGGGGAGTGGTGGCGGGGAAACCCATGCTATTTTTTTCAGTGATTTTTTATCCATATTGCAGGGCCAGGGACCAAACATTATATTAAAGCCGCAAGCAGTCTTAAATTACTTTATTCTTATAGTAATCTTATTTTGTGCAGGGACAGTTCTAAACACGTGCCACCTCACAGGCATACTATAGACACCCAGCAGGTACGACATTTAAAGGAATTTTGCATTTTTTTTCTCACTTTAAGCATCATTAAAATCGCTGCTCCAGAAAAAACTACAGTTTTTAAAACTTTTTTTTCCATTGATACATGTTCCCTGGGGCAAGACCCGGGTTCTCAAAGACGTTTTCTGACAATAACTTGAATATTGGGCTTTAAAATTAGCACTTTTAAATTTGAACGTTCAGGTCCCATAAACTTCAATGGGGTTCTAAATGTTCGTGCGAACGTTCGGTCCGTTCGAAGGTTCTTGTGCAAACGGAACAGCGAGGCAACAACCTTGGCAGCTTCCAGCAGCTAGGAATTTAGCGTAATGTCTCACTTTATAGTGATATTAAAGTCTTGACTTTATTTATTTATAAAAGTTCAGCTCTGAACCTCCTCCTCCTCGGGTCCCTTGCTGGTGCCCCTGGCCCTTCCCTCCTGCCAAGTACCCCCACAGCAAGCAGCTCTGTCTTTCCATTCAGACACTGAGCTGTGGCTCAGCCCTGCCCTCTCTCCCCATTGACTTTGGCCCTTGCACCTGAGTCTCGGCCAATCAGGAGAGAGAGTCCTGGACAGCTGAGGCGCAACATCGCTGGATCGAGATGGGGCTCAGGTAAGTATTAGGGGAGCTGAGGGCAGCTAATGCACACTGAAGGTTTTTAAAAAAATGTTATCTTAATGCATTGAGATAAAAAAAAAAAAAAACACCTTCTGCCTTTACAATCATTTTAAGGTGCACTGGCCCTCAACTACTTGAGTATCAGCCTGTAATACTCCCTTTCATTACCAAGAATTTTTTTGTGTTTCGGCTCTGTGATAGTTTGACTGACAATTACTCGGTTAAGCAAAACGGTATCCATGAGTTTTAAATTATATTTTTGAGACTGCTTTCTTTTCGTGGTATTTCATATCCACAGTGTGTTTTTTTAAATGTTATTATATAAAAAAGAAAACCAAAAATATTGAAAAGCAGCTTGTTTTCCTTTCATCTGTTAAAATAAAAATGCCAGAATATAGTACAAGAACTTACAAAAAAAGTAATTTTTTTATTTTACATTTTTTGCCCCAATTTATTGGAAATTAAGAAATATGCTGGAAAACGGTGCATCAGATACATTAATGTACAGGTCATACACAGAGGAAGGAGGCAGTCAAAGGGTTAATAAAGGCCTCAGAATTTCAAGTCCTGAGGTACTAGCCAGGCCTTAAGAGTTACTTGCCACCTGTTGCCCCACCCAAACCCTACCTTGCCCCGCCCCTAAACACTCCCTTGTAAATGATCTCATGAAATAACAACACTATTAAATGTTTTATTTAGAAGTTACAAAAATAAATAACAAAACCAGTATGCCTTCACCTCCAACGCCTCCCCCCAGTACGCCTCCACTTCCGACGCAGTACACCTCTACCTTCAACGCCCCCTGTCTCCATCACTTCTCCCCTTAGCACACCTCTATACCTATAATATCTCTTCCCAGTATGTCTCTGCCTCCAATGCCCCCCCCTTTAAAGACCCCCCAGCACACCTTGTCTTCCTACCTCCCCTCACCAGTGTACCTATGCCTCCAATTCTGCCCCCCTCCCCCCATTCTATCAAACCTATGCCTCCAATTTTGTCCCCCTTCCCCCATTCTATCATACCTATGCCTCCAATTCTGCCCCCCCCATTCTATCATATGGTATGATAGAAGGGGTGGGGACAGAAATGGAGGCATAGGTATAATGGATTGGGGGGATGATGGGTGTTACTGGAGGCATAGGTATATTAGAATGGGGGAGGGGGCAGAGTTGGAGGCATAGGTATAATAGAATGGGGGGAGGGGGGCAGAAATGGAGGCATAGGTATGATAGAATGGGGGGAGGGGGGCAGAAATGGAGGCATAGGTATGATACAATGGGGGAGGGGGGCAGACATGGAGGCATAGGTATGATAGAATGGGGGCAGAAATGGAGGCATAAGTATGATAGAATGGGGGGAGAAATGGAGCCATAGGTATAATGGATTGGGGGGGATGATTCAGACCCAAGCCTCTAATTAACCCCCCCTCCCCCAATCCAGCACATCAATTCTCTCAATCCCCCCTTACTCCCAGCAAACTTCTTGTTCAATCCACCAATGCCATCAGAACAGACTGACATTCTCACATACCATTATCCTGCAGCCACGGGGGTCAGGCATCGGTGCA
This sequence comes from Rana kukunoris, assembly GCA_029574335.1. Taxonomy (NCBI): domain Eukaryota; kingdom Metazoa; phylum Chordata; class Amphibia; order Anura; family Ranidae; genus Rana; species Rana kukunoris. The sequence goes on from CM056051.1 coordinate 101,551,768, forward strand.
CTCCTTCGATGTGTGGAACGTGGAGAGGGGTGGTCCCAGAGGGCTGGAATACTTGTTGCAAAGCTGCTAGCCTGTGGAAGGTGGAGAGGGGCGGTCCCATTCGGAGGTGGAGAGGGGCGGTCCCAATCGGAGGTGAAGAGGGGCGGTCGCAATCAGAGGTGAAGAGGGGCGGTCGCAATCGGAGGTGAAGAGGGGCGGTCGCAATCGGAGGTGAAGAGGGGCGGTCGCAATCGGAGGTAGTGAGGGGCGGTCGCAATCGGAGGTAGTGAGGGGCGGTCGCAATCGGAGGTAGTGAGGGGCGGTCGCAATCGGAGGTAGTGAGGGGCGGTCGCAATCGGAGGTAGTGAGGGGCGGTCGCAATCGGAGGTAGTGAGGGGCGGTCGCAATCGGAGGTAGTGAGGGGCGGTCGCAATCGGAGGTAGTGAGGGGCGGTCGCAATCGGAGGTAGTGAGGGGCGGTCCCAATCGGAGGTGAAGAGGGGCGGTCCCAATCGGAGGTGAAGAGGGGCGGTCCCAATCGGAGGTGAAGAGGGGCGGTCCCAATCGGAGGTGAAGAGGGGCGGTCCCAATCGGAGGTGAAGAGGGGCGGTCCCAATCGGAGGTGAAGAGGGGCGGTCCCAATCGGAGGTAATGAGGGGCGATTCCAATCGGAGGTAATGAGGGGCGGTCCCAAGCGGCGATAACTCATACATTTCTATTCACAAATCTGCTGCTAGCCTGTGTGGGATGGAGATCGGTGGAGAGGGGAGGTGCTGGCTTGTACACTTCCTTGCAAAGCTTAGCTTTGCTGCTAGCCTGTACAGTGCGGGGAATGTGTTGGAGGTGGAGAGGGGCGGTCCTAAGCAGCAATGTGTGGAAGGTGAATATTGAACTGGCCGCACTGCGAGTGTGTGAGCGGCGGGAGGGGAACTGGACACATACCTTATGCAGCACAGCCCTGTCCATACTCGCACTGCTCATAAATTCACTCGCCAAATGCGAGCAGGCGAGTGCAAATTTTGAGGGCTGTTTAATATACTGGTCACCTACACGTAAGCAGGATAGATATGAAGGGCTCTTTCAGCCAGCCAATGAACTCTTAAGCAGCCTTAAATCAAATTAACGCACCTATAGTGTTAATGAGCTTTTTGGATTATGTGTTATACAGGCATTAATGTTGTGTCCGGCAGACCTCCTCCTTTTAAACACACTGTAAACTAGGGATGCGCCGAAAATAGTGTTTTCGGCACTGCCGAAAGAAAAAAAAGTGTTGATAATAGGGCATGTGCAGTATGACTAAGCACTGAATTTGCAGTGTGAAACGCGTCAGCTATACACCCCACTGCTTGCTGTGTTTTGTAGTGCTCCATTCTTTATTATTAAGAGACACCTTTTTAAGGTTTGTTTTAGTGCGGCTGTCCATTTTTTGTTTTCAGGGCATGTGCAATGGCCGTGCCACCCATTGTGGGGTGTTTTCCTACTGGCTCCTCCTTCTCGTGCCAGGGAGGTGAATTGTCCAGATGGCCCAATAGTTCCCAAGGTGAAGATCCAGAAAGCTTCTCTTTTGCAGAGAATCTGATACGTTTTGCCATTATCCAAACTATTGGTTATGGCTTCTATGCCAAACACTTTGAGGCCCTCTAGACTATTATCATGGGCCTCTTGGAAGTGTCTGGCTACTGAACCCTTTTCCTTCTCTGTTGCTATGCTACTTTGATGGTCATTCATTCTGGTCCTCATAGGTCGAGAAGTTCGGCCAACATACATAAGGCCACACGGACAGAGTAGGCCATAGATGACGTGTGATTCCACAGTTGATAAACTTTTTTTTCTCTTAGTTTATGAACACCCATGGTTCAAAGGAGGGCTGCAAGACCTGTGATTCTATCTCACGATTTTACCCCATAACACAAACACCAGAACGCAATTTTTTTTTTTATTACTCCCTATATAACCCCTCCTCCTTACAGGAGCACATCAGTTTTTGTAGCAAAGCAATATGTCTAAATCCCAAAAGAGGGGAGGGACCTATGTGTCCCATGATGTACTCCAAGAAAATGATTTTACAGGTAAGCTGTAATAAAAATCCTATTTTCTTTATTGTACATCATGGGACACAGAGCCTTAAGTATTTACTTAATGGGACATCCCATAGCAATGCCACTTGAGGGGTGGGAGAAACAACCCGCAGGGTACACCCAGACTTGAGGCTCTATTCTGCACCCAAAGGCGATATCCTCATACCTCCACCTAATAACATTTTGTAGATGTATGCACTGAAGACCAAGTTGCGGCCTTACAGATCTGAGACATGGAGGCCTGACAACGCACTGCCCAAGAAGCATTAACCGACCTTAACTTGAAAAGGAGAATCTTGCCCCTTAAATCATAAGTTTGAATCCACCAAGCGACAGTGGATTTCAACGCTGCCAATCCCTTCTTAGGACCCTCCGGCAGAAGAAAAAAAAGGCATCAGTCTTACGAATTTGAGCAGTTTTCTTTAAATAGATTTTCACTGCTTTCACCACATCAAGACAATGTAGTGACTTTTCTTCCCTGGAACATGGTTTTCGAAAAAACAATGGCAGGACAGTATCTTGATTCAGGTGAAAACCTGAAATTACTTTTGGCAAAAGGCCTAGACGAGGGCGTAGCACCACTCTGTCCTCATGAAAAATTAAATACGGCTCATTACAAGAAAGAGCAGCCAACTCTGAAACCCTCCTTGCTGAGGAAATAGCAACCAAAAATACCAACTTTCTTGTCAGAAGGACAAGAGGAATATGTTGTATCGGTTCAAATGGCTGTTTTTGTAACACAGACAAAACTGAGTTTAAGTCAAGGGAGGTTTGGCGGGCGGATTAAGCCGCGTTGCCCCTTGTATAAAGCCCCAGACTAAAGAATGAAATAAGACCGATAAAAGCGGAGACTTGGCCTTTAATAGTACTTAAGGCAAACTTTATCTCTACGCCTAATTGTAGAAAGGCAAGAATTCTGCCTATGAATTGCAGTCTCGGATTCACACCAAGAAACGTAAGCCTTCCAGACTCTATAATATACAGTTCTGGAAGCTGGCATTGATCAGGGTGGAGGTAACTGACCCGGAAAGCCCAAGTTTCTTTAGAATGTGGGTTTTAATAGCCAGGCCATTACATTTAGAAACCGTAAGGAGGGATGGAATATCAGTCCCTGAGAGAGCAGATCTGGCCGTAGTGGGAGGGACCAAGGGCCCTCCACTGCCATCTTTACTATTTCTGCATACCATGTCCTCCTGGGCCATGCTGGTGGCACCACAATTATCGGCTTCCTTTCCAGCTTGATCCTGCAACTCGATGGGGGAAAATGCATATATCAGTGAGAACTGATCCCATGAGATCACCAACGCATCTGTTCCACATGCGAATGGATCCCTTGTTCTGGCCACAAAGTTGACCAACTTTGTATTGAATCTGGATACTAGGAGATCTACATCCGGGGTCCCCCATCTTTGGCAAACAGTCTGAAATATGTTGGGGTGAAGCGACCATTCCCCTGGGAATAACTGCTGGCAATTTTAGTCCGCCTGCCATATCTCTACTCCCGGAATGAAGATTGCAGAAAGGCAAAGAACATTCCTTTCTGCCCAAGTTACAATATGGTTCACCTCTCTCTGTGTGAGAGACTCTTGGTGATTTATATAGTCCACAGCTGTGGCATTGTCGGATTGAATCCTGACAGGGCAATTCCGTAGCCTGGAAGTCCAGGCCTTTAGAGCCAGACGTACTGCCCGAATCTCTAGGATATTGATGGGCAAGGTTCTTGACAGTTGTCCTTTCTAGTACTGCTCCCCAGCCTAAGAGGCTGGCATCCGTCATTACCACTTTCCAGATAACTGGTCTGAAGGATTTTCCTTTCAGCAGATTCTGGGTTGGTAACCACCAAGTGAGGCTTTGGGCCACTCTTGGGGACATCTGCATTGGCGAGTCTAATGTTTGAATTGTTTTGTTCCAAGCAGACAGGATACTGTTTTGCAACAGTCTTGAATGGAACTGGGCATAAGGAACTGCTTCGAATGAAGCCACCATGGTTCCTTGTAACCTCATGCAGAGGCGAATGGAGGGATTGCCGTTTGACCTGACCCTCCGCACCAGTTCTCTTATGGAGTTGATCTTTGCTTGAGGCAAGATCACTTTTTCCTGAGCTGCGTCTATTATCAGACCCAAGTACTCCAGTATTTTTAGCGGCATTAAGAAAGATTTCTCTAGGTAGAGAATCCAACCCAATGCTTTCATATAGTTGGTTGTAGTGCGTATGCCTTGCTCCAAACGAGTCACTGATTGATCTATAAGTAATCATCTAGGTACGCTATGATGGTTATGCCCTGGGCCCACCTGGCTAGAGGTGGGGCCAGCACTTTGGTGGCTAGCCCAAAGGGCAGGGCAAAAAACTGGAAATGCTGTTCTAATTCGAACCGCAGAAACTTTTGATGAGCAGGAAATATAGGGACATGCAGGTATGCATCCCTGATGTCGATTGACGCAAGAAGTTCTCCTAGAAGGATAGAAACTATTGATCTGATGCGAAAGGAGCAGATCTTCAGGAATTTATTTAGCTTTCTTAGATCTAGAGTGGGTCTGACGTCTCCATTTGGTTTTGGTACCATGAAAAGATTTGAATAAAACCCCAGGCCTTGCTCCTTTTGTGGGGATCTGTATGATCACCCCTTGAGATATTAATTGGTCTAGTGCCTGAAATGGAGATGTTTTTTTCTCTGGATCTTTGGGCACGCTTGATCTTAGGAAACGAGACGGTGGAAAGTACTGGAATTCCAGCTTGTATCCCAGCGTTACCGTGGAGATTACCCATGTGTGGTGATGGGGGGTTGCCTCTTCATGATGAGGCTTTAGGATTCTGTTTTGCAGATTTCCTACCCCAGGGCTTCTTATGAGCATGGACCTGACCCGGAGGTCTTCCTCTAGAGTCTGACGATGGAGGCATCGCTGCTGCCCAGAGGCGGAAGCCCTTGGTCGCAGGGGAAAGAGCTTGTTTAAATTAAGAGCGTTTATATTTTCTTCTGACGGGTAAAAGAGTGCTGTTCCCACTACAAATTGTCTTGATATATTTATCCAGGCCCTCTCCGAAAAGCCGCTCCCCATGGAAGGGGAAGCAAGTAAGGAGGTTCTTACATGGTTTTCAGTTGACCAATTCTTTAGCCATAGGATCCTGCGCATATGTATAAGCGTAAGGCGGGATGCCTGGCGAATAGAATCTTTAATGGCATATATGGCAAAACATAATGCCTTAGGTAGTTCAGCCAAATCCCATGCTTGTTGTGTAGGAAGTTTTCTAAGGGCCAATTTAAATTGGTCCTTTAGGGATTGGCAGAAACCTATCTCAGTGACTGCGGACTGAGTGACGGCACCTGCTATGGAAAAGGCAGATTTTAGCAGGGATTACAACTTATCTGTTAGATCCCTAAGCATCTGTGCATTGTCTACAGCAGTGGTCATCAACCCTGTCCTGCAGGGCCCAGTAACAGGCCAGGTTTTATGTATTACCTTGGGGAGATGCAGACTGGAATACTGCAATCACTGAACAGCAAATGACATCACCTGTGATGCATTTCAGTTATCTTGCAAACCTGGCCTGTTAGTGGGCCCTACAGGATAGGGTTGATGACCACTGGTCTACAGGACAAGTTAAATTATTATTCACATTGGAAATCGCAGCATCAATTGCTGGTACTTTCCATTTTTTGGAGAATCTTTCCTCCAGAGCAGGGATCTCCAAACTACGGCCCTCCAGCTGCTCTGGAACTACACTTCCCATGAGGCATTGTAAAACTCTGACATTCGTAGATATGACTAGGCATGATGGGAATTGTAGTTCCTGAACACCTGGAGGGCCGTAGTTTGGAGACTCCTGCTCCAGAGGATAGCGAATTGCAAAACTCTTTAGGAGCGAGAAAATGCTTATCCAGATGATAAACGAAAACAAATCTCCTGCGCTCCGGTATTTTTTTGAAAGGTGCTAGGAGTTGAGTTTGTTTAGACAATAGCTTCCAGAGTCTTGCAGCCCTCCATCTTTTTCTTTATCCAGATGATCCCATTCCGAAAAAAGCTGTTCTAGCAATGCATGTGCTGGAAACACATGCAAAGCATGGGAAGGTTTCAAAGAACCTAAGAAAGAGGCCAGGTTTTCATGAGTCCCTGTTAGGCCGCGTACACACCATTAGTCCCGATGGCCCGTCGAGGAAATAGAGAACCTGCTCTCTATTTTGGCTCGACGTCTCGCTCGACAGTTTGCTCGGCAAAAACATACACACGATCGAGCTTCTCGGCAGAATATGGATCCCAGCGAGCTTCTCGCTGGATTCAGCCGAGAAGCTCGGTCGTGTTTACGCCGCCTTAGAGGCAGCATGAAGGTCGAACAAATCATTTCTGTAAGAGAATGTATCAGCAATTTCTCAGTTTGGGAAGATGAAAAAGATTCATCAACCGTTGTCTCCTCTATCGAGGAATCATCGGTTTGTCTTTCTTCCTGATCAATTGAGTGTAACACCTCATCGTGAGTCCACTGTTCCCCTAGCAAAGCTGGAGTGGGGGAAGGGGACCTAGTATGTTTCTTAGCCATCTGAATAGAGGATACGATTAAAGCTGCTAATCTTTCTTCCAAACCCTGGAGGGAGGAGGAAAGGGCATCTTTAGTCACATATACAGGTGCTGAGATGTGAGAGGCAGCTGCACCATCAATGAGCTTGAGATTCCAATGCCTAGGGATGAAATTTTTGCTTTCTTGGTTTTTGAGGTGTCTTTTTTGGCACCCCCCTCCAGAAAAATTCAGCCCCCTCTTCTATTTAAAAAAGTGTTTCCCCACGCCTTAGCGCGGCGCTACGGGTCCCAGACCAAAACACGAGGAGAAGGGGAGAGGGAAGCAGAGACTGCTGTGAGGCACAGAGAAACAACAAACAGCCAGTCAATCATAACAGACGTACATAGCGGGTCCTCTGTGTCCCCCACGGCGGGGGGAGTAATGTAAGGGGAGTGCAGCGCTGCTGTCCCCCTGACCCACTGGTCCCATCATTTGAAAGATATTTTTTACCTTGCAAGAATCTCCTCTCCACCAGCACGGACTGAGCTTTAGTGAAGACGCCAGAGTATGGTAAGTGCATAGACTCCCTCTGTGGAGACTTTAAAGGCATAGCAACCTCTTTTCCTTAAAGGGGTTGTAAAGGTTTTTTTTTTTCTTTGTCAATTTCTCACTTCCTGTTATTCCTCATTAAGCTTTCCACCATCATCTGAGCGGTGAAAAGTCAGTCAGAACAGCTTACTGAACAGCTTACTGAGGAGGAACAGGAAGTGGGAAATTCAGAAAAAGAAAACAAAGAAATTTTTTTTTTAGAAGGGAAATTGAAGGAAAGGGTAAGTGAACCAACAATGCACTAGCTTAAAAGGAACCTATTTAGAAAATAAAAAACAAACCTTTACAACCCCTTTAATGGAAGAAATACATAGACATTAGAAATACCTACGTTTATTCCTTACCTTATCGTCGCCGCAGGATTTTGCTGAATTAACAGAAACAAAATCCAGCTTTCACCCATTATGGCGGGCTGTGTTTAGCCAAACCTTCAAGGATGGGGTCCCTAAAACAGGATTTCACTCCCTTGGGCCATGTATAGCACCCCCTCAGGAAGCTTTAGGTAATTTTATTTAGACCTAAGCCCTGGAGTCCAGCCCTACAAAGAGAGGCATTACAGGCAAAACCTCGTGCTTCGGATACGAGGTCCCAGGTACCATCCATTTAGGCCTCAGTGGCACTGTGGTTGGATCTGGCTTCTTTTTATGGAGGAATTTAAATCCAGCATGGATCCCTCCTGGAGCTCCTCAGAGCACTTCTTCACTCGTAACCAACACCTTTTGACACTGGCGAAAAAAACTGATGTGATCCTGGAAGGAGGGGTTATATAGGGAGTAAACTTTCTTAATTAGGGTTTACCAGTGTCAACACCTGAAGGTGGCCTATTACCCATTAAGTAAATACTTAACGCTCTGTGTCCCATGTCTCCGATAAAGAAAGCGTCCAGCTGCCTCTGAACATACATTTGGCAGCGTCCTGTGTACATGGGGCCTTAGAGACTGCATTTGTCTTGAGCTTTTATTGCGCTGAAGGTGCCAACAATGGTCAACAATAATTTTAAATTGATTATATTAATTAAAGTCAAATATAATACAATTATATATAAAAATATTTTTTAAAGACTGTAATTTTTGGTTTTCGGCACCAACATTTCCATTTGGTGCACTCCTATTGTAAATGCTATAGGAGAGTTTTTGGCAAGTTTTTCTTTCCCCCCCCCCCCCCTTTTCTTCTTGTGTCCTTTCTGGATTGCACATGATAGAGGGAATATCCCAGGAGGCATGAATCAAACACTTGCAAGAGGTGAAACAACAGAAAGGCACAAATCTACTGAATTGTTTTAGCCTGATAAATTTGCCTGCTACATTCATTTTCTGTAAAGATCAAAAATGCAATGTGCTAGCTAGCTGCATAACCTCACAAAAAAAGTGCTCCAATATTTAAATATAAGTAGTTGCACCTACAGTTTTGTTTTAGTCCCATTGTTGAGCCTGCCAGTGAAGTCCAGCTAAAGCAGGTAACTGTGTAGGATGGAAAAAAATGCTGCACTGCTCCTTAATTCAAAGCAGAGTTGCCACTCTCATGTAGGCTCTGCCTACTTTTACTATAGTGGGATGTGATATTGCAGACCACGCCAATAGCATTGACACTTGAGGGGTAATGTGTGAGCTACAAATGAAGGAGGAGAGGGTAAAGGAAGTCCCCCCCCCCCTATTTACTTTATGAGGCTTGTACATCACATATTAACTGGATTTCATAAAAATTGGGCTGACGTATCAAATCGGTTTGAAGGAAAAAAGTGTTCCTGTTACCTCTAGTAGGTTAAATAAAATGAAGGAGTTAGGGGAGTGCTAGTATCCTGTGTAAAAAATCAGCAGCTACAAAAACTGTAGTTGCCAACTATTAATAAACAGCCACTCGCCTGTCCAATGATCCAGCGGTGTATTCTCCCCAGCAGTTTTCATCTCCTGTCATCTCTCCCGGCGCCAGACTGCAGGGAGAACTGCTGCTTCTGGTGGCCTAGGCCAGCCCTAAAAGTTTCCACTTGTCAGTTTGCATTTGGCGAGTGGAAATTGGTGTGACCTGAAGGAGGCGAGTGGTCAGCAACTGGTTAAGGCTTGTAAAGGATTTTTTTTTCTTTTTGTAGTTTTATACTTACCTAGATGGATGCAGCATTGGTCCGATGCTGCACCTGTCCCCTGGCACCTATACACTGAGAACCAAGCAATCGAGCACCACTGCCAGGAGAACCGTCCGTGTGTAGGGGAAAAAAGCTACCAAGCAGGTTCTCGGTTTTCCTGGCGGTAAAACCGATCGTGTGTACAAGGCATAAGAGTAAGGCATTACTCCCTCTGATTGTTAGTCTTGCAAGATTTGATGATGTCACTAGCGTGCTACAGGTTGTTTTCCTTGCTGAAGGTTTTGACATGAGGATACAAAGCCCTGCCTGTCTTTATGCAGAGAAAACGTGCAGGTAAGTCAGTAATGGGGAAAGATCAACTGCAGGGAGACCTCAAATAATATTAGTCATTTGCCCTTTGCTGCTTTATAACATTTTTATTTTAAATATACATAGAACAGTAAAAAAAAGTCTGCTGTATCTGGGTATATGATCTGTATAAGCCGACAGTATACAGGGCAAATCATTATTTCTACCACAAATACAACACAGCAGATTCATTTAAAGCAGAACTTCTATGCCAAACTGAACCCTCCTCCTCACCCCTAGCACAAATGGCTTTAAAAGCTCATCTGAAAACAGTTTGCTGCTCCCCCCCACACCCCAGAAAAAAATATAAACACTTTCATTGGCCTCCATGAAGCACTGGTGATGTCACTGTCTGGCAGAGCTGGGAGCGCAAATTCCCATTAGAATGCACTCTTGGAATGGGCTTGTGTGCACTCTTACAGGATTTGTTTACAATATTATTTTATAAATATATATATGAAAACCATCTACATATACATGCAGGATACAGTAAATATTCTTACATATCTTCAGTGTATATCTTCTTTATAAAAAAAAAAAAGAAAAGAAAGAGAAAAAGAAAAGGGAAGAAAAAGGGAAAGAAAAGAAAGTAGAGAAATTACGAGAACATTAATAATTATAATCACTCAGACGTAGCTAAACAGTGGTAGAATTTCCCTTAACCCAGATTAGAAACTTTGCTGACTGTCGAAACTTGGACCAAACGGACCAAGTATGAGAGAACTGTTCTTCACTTCCCATTTCCTGTGCCAACAGACCTTCTAGATCTCTAATAAAGTACATTTTAATTGCCCATTCCCCCAGGGAGGGTACTGTCATTGATTTCCAGTGACGTGGGATGACTGCTCTGGCTGCATCGAGGAAGTGTCTAAGCACATCCTCCTTTGCTTTCTTTAAAGATCCTGGAATCATGGTTAAGAGAGCCAGATGCGTGGATAGTTATATCCACTAGTTTTCCATATAGGTCAAAGATATGTTTCCAAAACCTTCTCACTGGAGGGCAGTCCCACCAGATTTGGATCATACTTTCCTTTGACTCATGGCAACGCCAACAGATATCAGATATATCCTGATAAATTTGATGGAGAGTAGAGGAACACCAGTACCATCTACTCACCAGTTTATATGCCATCTCTTGAAATCTTGTAGCCATTGCCATTTTATGGGTCAAAATTACGCTTTTTTGCCAGTCTCTTGGAGGTCTTTTTCCCCATTTCCGTTTATATGGGTGGAGATCTGAGTGTATTGATAGCAAAAGAAAATACCAAACGAAACATTGATGGCACATATAGTAGTTATTCCAAAAGATGGGAAAGACCCATCACAATGTGCCAGCTATCGTCCTATATCATTGTTGAATGTGGACCTAAAAGTATTCACTAAGGTTCTCGCTACAAGGCTAATAGAATATATCCCAGAACTGATACACCCAGATCAAGTGGGATTTATACCAGGGAGAGAAAATACACAGTGAGTGATAAACGCGATACACTTCGCACAAAAACAAAAGAAATCAATGATATTAGTAGCTAGCGACGCAGAAAAAGCTTTTGACTGAGTTGAGTGGAGGTTTTTAAAAGCAATGTTGCAACACATAGGATTAAGAGAAGGGATGATGAGCTGGTTTATGAACCTATACTCACAACCGGGCGCGAAAGTTAAAATAGAGGGTAAGTTATCCGATTAATTTTTTATCCCAAACGGGACAAGACAAGGGTGCCCATTGTCGCCTATAATTTTTGTTTTGACTATGGAGCCCTTTCTACGGAAGAAACAAGCAAATTTGAATATCAGGGGGCTAACAATGAAAGGAGAAGAACATAAAGTGGCGGCATGTGGCGGGGGGGGTTCTCTGGGGATCTGGGTGGCGTCCACAGTGCATTAACGCCATGCCCACGTGATCCGCGTCTGACGCCAGTCATGGCGCTGGTCGCGGCACTCCCACCTGGCCATTCTCAGCCTATGGGGGGATCACCTCCTGTGGGAGCGGAGTTCTCCCGTCCCACTAGGAGGCCCTCCTAGCTTACGTCTGCCTAGCGTGACTTCGGTATGCGCCACTGTGCGGCCGCACGCAGGGACCAGGGGGTATTTATAGGCTGCCTTACACAGCCTCATTTACATCTATGGAAGCTGCCATATCACCTTGGGACTCTTTGCACCTGGATATTCCACATCCAGGTAACTATTTGCTATTTTGGGGTTTTGTTTGTTGCCACCAGACTGCAACCTGGTCAATGCACTTTATCTTACCATTTTTTTAACATGTCATACACAGACTCCCTGGCAGCCTCCTATCTGTAACCCCCCATTTGGCTCCATATACATTTCCTCCTCTGGCTGCTTATCCGTAACAGGTACTCCAGCCCTGCGTTTCGGCTATACTTGGCGCAGTCACCCCAGTTTCCGGGTCTGAAATCCTCCTTCTGGCTATGGCTCAGCACCCGCATATTCCCACCCTCTACACCATCTTACTAGGTATGCTAGTTCAGGAATGTTGTTTATGTCATTCTTTAAGTTGTTTGTAGATTACAATATTATCTAATCCGTCAGATTTGGAAGCATCAGCCCCTGATGAGTGCATTTGCACAAAATGCGTCAGGCCATTCAAGGATGCCTACCCATTCCACATCCGATTTACCTGCCAACACTATCTACAACTTTCTACCTCATGTCTTTTAAATCACACCCTGTCACTTTAAGGAAGTATATATGTGTCCCATCTCCTGTTCACAGGAAGTTGTTTTTTGTTTTTCATATTGTTTTGTATCAACTATTGATGGCATTATTTATCCCTGATGTCCATGCTTCATATGTTAAGCCATATGTCATGAGTCATATGTCATGTTGATATTACTATGTATCTTTATTGTCCATTACAATTATGTTTCCATGTTCAGCCTCTGTGATTCAGTGAGTGTACCACACATTTTTCATTTTAATAAACTTGTTTTCCTTCGATACTCCCACCCTGTCTTGAACCTCATTTAAAGTCCCTTTAAATCTCCCTTTTTTATATATACATAATTGTACCAGGGATGGAGGAACATTCATGTGCTTCACTCAAAGTCCCATCTATGCTGCTGCATAGCCCCTCCCTTTTCTTGAAAGTGGCGGCATACGGACAATTTCATTTTTTTCATAACAACCCCAGTTATTTCCCTACCGTCTTTACTGGTAGAAATAAAAGAGTATGAAAAGCTGTCCAACTTCAAAATCAACTATGGAAAATCAGAAGCATTAGGAATAGAACTAAAAGCGGAACTATTGGATCAGATAACAACACAATTCGACTTTAGGTGGACAGATTCCCATATAAACTATCTAGGGGCATGCATGTATTCCAGCCCTGTGGAAACAGGAGACCTCCCCATCTAGAACACAACGGCTCGCAAGAGTTGCTGAGATACAGCAAATGGAGAATTTTAACATTGGGAATGAAAGATCAAGATGAGAGATACCGGTCGATCTGGGCCCCCTATCTGAAATATAGGGAGGGGTGAAGGGAAGAGGGGGGGGGGCAACAAGGTGGAGTCAAACAGAAGGAAAACGAGGAGTTATACGAAACCAGATAAGAAGTGGGAGGTGGGATGGAGGGAGCTCTCCGTCTCTCTCTTCCTTCTCTGCCATGGTCTATTTAAGTTGAGGATATGAAATGTAACGTAAAACTTGAAATAAATAAAGAATTATAAAAAAAAGATAGCAAAAAGAATAGAGTATAATACCGGAATGTGATATTGGTTCTTCTTGCAGGAGCAAAGATTCAAATGCAGTTGGTTTAGCATAAATATCTTGTTTTAATGGAATAGATTGTATATAACATAAAGCTTGATGTCTCTGTAGCCACTGTGCAGGGTTATGGGACAGCATTGTAGATGAAGAGTCTACCATTAATAATGGGTCTGACTGGAGGACTTGAGCAATTCTTCTATGTTCCTGTTTGTACCAAGGGCCAAACACGGTTGAGTGTAAGGCTGGTATAAAATCAGGCGTTCCAAAAATGGGCGTCATGGGGCTCCATTGCTTTGATATTCTATAGATGGGTATCATACGATCCCATATGTATAGTGTTTGCCTAGTGAGATCTGCTGGAATTGAAAGGCCCTTTCGTAAAATAAGCAAAGTCCACGGAAGGGCACAGAGATCTATAGGATTTATATGACCTTCCAATTGTACCCATAACTTGGATGAGGAGTGGTGAAACCAATCAATAATACACATTAATATGATTGCTTTATGATAGATAGAAACATCTGGTACCCCTACTCCACCTTTGTTTTTCGGAAGGGATAGTGTCCTAAAGCGAATTCTAGACTGGGCTGAGTTCCATATAAACTTGGAGCATAGCCGATGGATTTTACGGAAGTACAAGGCCGGCATCAACCATTAGCAGGCAAAGAGTGATATCTTGAGTACGGGCATAATCTGTCAGCAGGAGGGCTTTAAGCGTGTTATCTCTAGCCTCTCGACCGCTGACAAAGCCAACCTGGTCTAGATGTATTAATTGAGGTAATAGTGGTTGTAGGCGACTAGCTAAAATCTTAGTAACATTTTTTCGTCGACCCCAATTAACCACTTGATACCCGCCCACCGTCATATGACGTCCAAAACGGGGACCTGTTATCCCGGGTGGACGTCATATGACTGGGCTTTGCGGGGGGATATCTCAATGATGCCTGCACCTAGATCATTCTTACAGGCGGCGAGAGGGGACATTCCCCCTCCGGGCTCTCCCGTCCCATCGGGGGCCCGGAGAGATGATCGCCGTCCGCCGGATGTTTGCCATAGAGATGACTGGTGACCAGATGGTCACCAGTCATCTCTATGACCGTCGGAGGCCTGGGCGCGATGTGATTACGTCACGCCCGTGTCCCCGTAAGTAAACAAACCGCAATTGCGGCTAGTTTGAATGAGATCTGTGAATTTTTTTTCACAATCTCATTCTTTCCAGCCTGGAGGAGAGATGTGGGGTCTTATTGACCCCGCATCTCTTCTTAACGAGGACCTGACACACACATTTTCTATTACAAGGGATGTTTACATTCCTTGTAATAGGAATAAAAGCGATTGAAAAAAAAAAAAAGTGTAAAAAAATAAATAAATAAGTAAAATAAAAAATAAATAATAATAATAAAAAAAAATGCACCTGTCCATGGTAGCTCGCACTCAGAAGCGTACGCACACACAAGTCCCACCCACGTATGTAAACGGCATCCAAACCACACATGCAAGGTGTCGCCGCGTGCGTTAGAGTGTGTGCAACAATTCTAGCACTAGACCTCCTCTGTAACTCTAAACTGGTAACCTGTAAAATTGTTAAAGTTTTGCCTATAGAGATTTTTAAATAACAAAGTTTGGCGCTATTCCATGAGTGTACGCAATTTTAAAGCATGACATGTTAGGTATCTATTTAAAAATTGGGCTAACGCTACTGTTTTGTTATTTTTTACAAAAAAGAGCCGTTTGAAAAATTATTGCGCAAATACGGTGCAAGATAAAAAGTTGCAATGCCATTTTATTCCCTAGGGTGTCTGCTAAAAAACATATATAATGTTTGGGGGTTCTGAGTAATTTTCTAGCAAAATAATGATGATTTGTACATGTAGGAGAGAAGTGCCAGAATAGGCCTGGGAAGGAGGTGGGTTTTAAAGCCCTGTATTGAAGTGGTTAAAGATAAAGATCTGTAATTTGCTCATAAAGAAAGAGCTTTATCTGGTTTCGGGATAAGCAAAATATGTGCTTCCATCGTTTGTGTAGGAAAGGTAGACCTATTAGCTATGGAATTAAATACCTGAGTCAGAAAAGGAGTAAGAAGAGGAGCAAAATGCTTGTAAAATTTGGGCGTAAAGCCATTAGGGCCTGGACTTTTGCCCACTGGGGTATTAGCAATAGCCTTAGCGACCTCTTCCTCAGTAACTGGGGTTTCTAATTCTTCTATTGTATCTTCATCCAAAGTAGGTAATGAAGTATCTGCTATATAGGATGCCATATTTTCCTCTTCAGTAGCAGATGAGCTTGAAGGTTGGTGTGGGGGTATATTATATAGAGACTGGTAGAAGTCGCTGAATGTTTTTATAATTAAAGACGGTGAAGATAAAATTTCTCCATTTGGTCCCTATAGCTGTGAAATAAGTAGGAACCTGTTGTGGATTTAAAGAACGAGCCAGCGACTTCCCACATTTATCACTAGATTTGTACTGATACAGTGCCAATTTACCCGCATATGAACGGGCTGAAGATTCATATAGGTTGTGCAAGCATGTCCGAGCTGAGGCAACCTCCAATAGAGTTTCTGTCGCGTTTGAGCGCTTATGTTCTATTTCTAAGGTTCTACGTTTTTGGACTGCCACTGTAATGTCTGCTAATCGCTTCTTTTTCAATAGGGCACCTAATTGAATAAAATACCCTCTTAAAAATGCTTTCAAAGCCTCCCATTGAGTGGGAAGTGCAGTAGAGTCTAAGGCATGGTCTGCCAGAAAGTTTGAGACAGTTTCCGCAATATAAGTGAAACATTCTGGATTTACCAGAAATGCATCATTCAGTCGCCACGTCCATTCTCTAAATTAAACTAAAGGGATTTTAAACGTTAAAAAAAAAAAAAGAAGAGGTCTGACCAAACCATAGTGCCAATGTCACATGTTGGTGACCAGTCAAGACAGTTATGGTCCACGAAAAAATAGTCAATTCGACTATAGGATTGATAGGCCGTAGAAAAACAAGTGTAATCTCTTGATGTAGGATGCAATATCCTCCAGACGTCTATTAAGTGGTGGTCGTATAGAATACGCTTCAACATCTTGCAGGATTTGGATCTCCCAGATCTGACATAACATGTGTGTGTGTGTGTGTGTGTATATATATTTTTTTACAGTTTACCAATGGGTGGGTTGGGGGCAGCGGAAAGCATTTGGCATGGAAGGCCTGTTTTAAAGATGTTTACAAAATGACATAAATACCATCTAAATGTCTTATTGCGTCCATATATACACAATGTATAGTTTTATGCCTCTCATACAGGCAGTGTAATCTGTACATATGTTCAACATTGTAACAGATCTAAAATCATTTAAGCTCAGCTTTGTCTTTATAAAAGCATAGAGAGATCTTTTTTAGAAAATCAATTTAAGTAGAATAATCACATATAAATTACAATTAGCTAGCACCCCTCTTGAAGTCTGTTGCCGAACCTGAGCTTGTAGGGTCCTCGGGCTCCAATGGTAGGGATGGAGGTTTGGAGACGGGTGCCATGGATCCTAAAAGAAATGTAGGTTATGGATTTTGATGTTAGCTGTGCAGAGAGTAAAGGGTTCAGATTATTTTTCAGTGTGTCTTACCTGCTGGAAGGGCAGCCTTACTGTATCCAGCAGCAGAAGACATTGCTCTACCCAGAGCCTGATTTGACCCCAGCGGAGTCTGTTCTGTTCCTGGTCCTTTCACTGCTGCTTTCTGCTTAGCTTTTTGGTCTTTAGTCTGTTTCGTCCACACAAGACTTTCACCAACCTGCAGGGCTGCCCCTAACTTCTGAGCCATGTCCACCATCTAAAGAGTCAGAAAAACACCATGAAAAACTTAAAGGTTAAATAGAGACTTTCCAAACCAATAGCACATGTATACCTAAGTGTTATTCTAACAGGTTGATTAGTTACTTTTAATACTTCTCATTTTTTTTTTTTTTTTTTGGATCACGTGGTAACCATGTTCCTCTAACAATCAACCCCAAATGCTTTTTTTCATGTTACAGGATTTCAATGGATCCAACTCATAACTCAGGTATTAAAAGCCAGAGAAGTAAAACTACTGGAGGAGCTTAAGTGAACCTGTAGCCAGGCTTTGGACATTCAAGTATGTATATAAGCTTTGAAGAGGAAAAAAAAAAAAAAAACACAACAGGCCCACACTAACCTATGTAGCTTCAGAAAGTGTGGAGCAATTTCTAATTAAATTTTACAGCAGAAACAGTGATGCCATTCAAGACTCAGCAGGATAATAAACATCGTCAGTATCTATAATTCTTTCCCACTCCAATAAAAATGTATTTTCCTGAGAGGAAATCTTCCCAACAGGTGAAGAGATAGTATTAAAACCTGACAAAAATTCGAACCCTTTGCCACTAAATCCAATAAAAATCCAGTAGATAAAAAAAAGTCTACACACCGCTGTTGTGTCAGGTTTCTGTGATGTAAAAAAAAATAGACAAAAGATAAATAATTGTAAAACTCTTTCCACCTTTATTGTGACCTATAAACTGTACAACTTGAAAAACAAACTGAAATCTTTAAGGAGGAGGGAAGTAAAAAAATAAATAAATAAATAAATATAGTTGTATAAGTGTGCACACCCTTAAACTAATACTTTGTTGAAGCACCTTTTGATTTTATTACAGCACAGTCTTTTTGGGTATGAGTCTATCAGCATGGCACATCTTGACTTGGCAATATTTGCCCAATCTTCTTTTCAAAAACACTCCAAATCTGTCAGATCTCCTGTTCACAGCCCTCTTCAGATCACCCCAGTTTTCCAATCGGATTCAGGTTTGGGCCATTCCAAAACTTTACTCTTCTTCTGGTGAAGCCATTCCTTTGTTGATTTGGATGTGTGCTTTGGGTCGTGGTCATGCTGAAAGATGAAGTTCCTCTTCGTATTCAGCTTTCTAGCAGAAGGTCTTGTGACAATATTGACTGGTGTTTGGAACAGTTCATAATTCTCTCTACCTTGACTAAGGCCCCTGTTCCAGCTGAAGAAAAACAGCCCCAAAGCATGATGCTGCCACCACCATGCGTCATTGTCAGATTGGTAAAATGTTGTTTTTGCGCCAAACAATTATTTTGGAATTATGGCCAATGTGTTCAACCTTGGTTTCATCAGACCATAACACATTTTCCCACATGCTTTTAGGAGACTTCAGATTTGTTTTTGCAAAATGTAGTCAGGCTTGGATGTTTTTCTTCGTAAGAAAGGGCTTCCGTCTTGCCACTCTACCCCATAGAGCAGACATATGAAGAATACGGGAGATTGTAGTCACATGTACCACACAGCCAGTACTTGCCAGATATTCCTGCAGCCCTTTAACCACTTGCCCACCGCGCTATAGACAAAATACGTCTACAGCGCGGTGGAGTTACTTTGGGAGGACGTCCTCCTAGAATCCTTCTCTCGCGCGCCCCCTGGGGCGCGCTCCGGGAATCATCCGTAAGCGCCGGGTCTAGAAGAACCGGCGCATCACGGATCGCGGTAAATTGCCGCTAATAGCTGGCGTTTACCACGTGATCGCTCCGTCAAATGACGGAGCGAACACTTGTAAACAAACCGGCGTAAACAAACCTCTCCTCTCTGTACCGTTCGGTACAGTGTGAGAGGAGGGGGGGGGGGGGGGGGGGGAGCGGGTGTCAGCAGCAGCACTGAGGGCTGGATCTGTAACAATTGCAGTCACAGATCCAGCCATCCCTCCCTGCGCAATACTCTGCAATACCCCCCATACTCCACAATTATCCCCATACTACACAATACCCCCCATACTCCACAATACCTTGCAAAAAACGTCGCCTATGGGTATTTTTAAGTAGCAAAGTTTGGCGCAATTCCACAAGCGTGTGCAATTTTGAAGGGTGACATGTTGGGTATCTATTTATGCAAAAACATTGGGCTAACTTTACTGTTTTTTTTTTTTAAAGTTCCAACAACCGCCATTGTATTCTCTAGGGTCTTTGAAAAAAAAAAGCATAAATAATGTTTTGGGGTTCTATGTAATTTTTTAGCAAATAAATGATAATTTCACATGTAGGAGAGAAATGTCAGAATTGGCCTGGGTGCTCCAGAACACATGATGGCGCTCCCTGCATGTTGGGCCTCTGTATGTGGCCACGCGGTGTAAAAGTCTCACACATGTGGTATCACCATACTCGGGAGGAATAGCAGAATGTGTTTTGGGGTGTAATTTTTGGTATGCATATGCTGTGTGTGAGAAATAACCTGCTAATATGACAGAAACAAGAATTTTATTTTTACAGAATTTTCAGTCTTTTTTCTTTTATAGTGCAAAAAATTATAACCGCAGAGGTGATCAAATACCACCAAAACAAAGCTCTATTTGTGTGAAAAAAAAGGCAAAAATTTCAGATGGGTACAATGTTGTATGACTGAGTAATTGTCATTCAAATTGTGAGAGCACCGAAAGCTGAAAATTGGTCTGGTTAGGAAGGTGGTTTAAGTGCCCAGTGGTCAAGTGGTTAATGTTGCTGTAGGCCTCTTGGCAGCTTCCCTAACCATTTTTTTTTCCGTCTTTTCATTATTCATTTCATAGTTTTTGAGGGACGTCCAGTTTTGGGTAATGTCACTGTTGTGCCATAGTTTCTCCACTTGAGGACGTCACTGCGTTCCATTGTATATCTAATGCCTTGGAAATTCTTTTGTATCCTTTTTCAGACTGATGACTTTTAACAACGAGATCCCTTTGATGCTTTGGAAGCTCTCTACTGACTATGGCTTTTGCTGTAGGATGCTACTAAGAAAATGTCAGGAAAGACCTACTAGAACAGCTGAACTTTATTTGGGGTTAATCAGAGGCACTTTAAATGATGGCCGTGTACTGACTCCTATTTAACATGAGATTGAATGTGATTGTTTAATTCTGAACACAGCTACATCCCCAGTTATAAGAGGTTGCAACCATATTTTAGTTTTTTTATTTGTTGTACAGTTTACAGGTCACAATAAGAAGGTGGAAACAGTTCTGAAATGATTTATCTCATTTTTTTTACATCACAGAAACCTGACATGTTAAACAGGGGTGTGTAGACTTTTTATATGCACCATATTTATTATGAAGCTTTAATAAGAATTGGATCTCATGTAGCAGTCTTTCATGCACAAACACAGGATCCAAAGTCCTTACTAACCTTTTCTCAACTGTACATTTATTAACAATAAGATTTTTTATATCAGCTGGGTATAAATTACCTACAGAAAACAGCAGGGAATTACTTTTACTGAAGAAAAAATTAAAGGTAATTTTAAGGTTTTCTTGAATATCGTTATAAAAAAAAACTGAAAATTCTGTAAGCCTACCCAAAAAAATTAACAATGTCCTAATTTAGACATGTCATTATATATTTTGATCCCCTTAATGTCCTTAAACAAGTTCTAGTGTCTAATTATGCCGCGACTGTAACGTTATATGTCTTTAGTTTTACCTCTGGATCAAACTCTGTCCCAGTATCTCTCAAACTGTTGACTTTGCGCTCTAGTTCCTGGTATTGACTTAGTGCCTCCTTCTTATCTCCTTGATTATACAGTAAAACTGCAAAGTTCAGATTTACTAGAGGGTCTGTCCTGAGAGAAGGAAAACCATGTCACAAAGAGAGGAAGTGTGGCACTGTATTGACACGATAGAAAGAAATGGCAGAAATGAAACCACTAGAGGATGTCCAGATAACGGGAAAACAAAAACAGCCCAGCCTTAGCGAACTTTAAATACGGTAGTTCACCAACACATGGAGCAGCTGTCAGCCTATTAGGAGCTGCCAACTTGTGTCTCCCTTATTACCACCTGCTGAATCATCCATATGACTTTGTTTCTAACATCTCCACACTATATATATATATATTTGGACTTTATCTTTCACATTTATCAGTGTATTATTATGTACAGCGAGGGGAAAAAAGTATTTGATCTCCCTGCTGATTTTGTATGTTTGCCCACTGGCAAAGAAATGATCAGTCTATAATTTTAATTACAGATATAATTTTAACAGTGAGAGACCGAATAACAAAAATATTCATAAAAACACATTTAAAAGTTATAAATTGATTTGCGTTTTAATGAGTGAAACAAGCATTTGATCCCCTATTCCATCAGCAAGATTTCTGGCTCCCCGGTGTCTTCTATACAAGTAACATGCTGAGATTAGGAGCACTCTCAAACGGAGTGCTCCTAATCTCAGAAGCAATCAGATTCCAATCTCTCCACCATTAACAAGATCAAAGATCTGTCCATTGATGTCAAGGATAATATTGTAAACCTACATAAGGCTGGCATGGGCTACAAGACCACCGCTAAGCAGCTTGGTGAGAGGGTGACAACAGTTGGTGTGATTATTTGCAAATGAAAGAAACACAAAATTACTGTCAATCTCCCTCCATGCAAGATCTCGCCTCGTGGAGTTTCAATGATCATATAAGAACGATGAGGAATCAGCTCAGAACTACACGGGAGAATTGTTAATGATTTCAAGGCAGCTGGGACCATAGTCCGCAAGAAAACAATTGGTAACAACACACTACGCTGTGAAGGACTGAAATCCTGAAGCGCCCACAAAGTCTCCCAGCTCAAGAAAGCACATGTACATGTCCATCTAAAGTTTGCAAATGAACATTTGAATGATTCAGAGAGGAACTGGGTGAAAATGTGGTCAGATGAGACCAAAATTGAGCTCTTTGGAATTAACTCAACTCGCCATGTTGGGAGGAGAAGGAATGCTGCCTATGAACCCAAGAACACCATCCCCACCGTCAAACACGTTAGAGGAACCATTATGCTTTGGGGGGGGGGGGGGGTTCTGCTAAGGGGAAAGGACAACTTCACTGCATCAAAGGGATGAATGACGGGCCACATAACTTTAAATCTTGGGCGAGAACCTCTTTTCCTCAGCCAGGGCATTGAAAAGGGGTCATGGATGGGTATTCCAGCATGACAAGGACCCAAAACGCACAGCCAAGGCAAAAAAATTGTGGCTCAAGAGGAAGCACATTAAGGTCTCGGAGTGGCCTAGCGAGTCTCCAGACCTTAATCCCATAGAAAATATGTGGAGGGAGCTGAAGGTTTGAGTTACCAAACCTCAGCCTCAAACCCTTAAGGACTTGCAGAGGATCTGCAAAGAGGAGAGAGTGCAAACCTGGTGGCCACCTACACGAAACGTCTGACCTCTGTGATTGCCAACAAAAGTTTTGCCACCAAGTACTAAGTCATGTTTTGCCAAGGGGTCAAAAACGCATTTCACTCATTAAAATGCAAATCACTTTATAACTTTTTGAAATGTGTTTTTCTGAATATTATTGTTATTCTCTCACTGTTAAAAAAAAAAAAAAAAAACTTCCATTAAAATTCTAGACCGATCATTTCTTTGTCAGTGGGCAAACGTACAAAATCAGCAGGGGATTAAATACTCCCCCCCCCCCCTCACTGTATTTTATCTGATGTCAGTGAGCACTGATTTACCTACTTTTAGTTGGCGGTTTGTTTGCAATATAAACACCATGTTGATCAGCCTGTAGAAGCATCACAAGCCCAGGAGCCTCTAAAAATATTACAGGCTGTCGTGAGCAGAGCTGGATGGCACCTCTGAGCCTTCCAACCACACCAAAACCCTGGGATCTCATGCACAGAGGCTAAACTCCCAGTGTGCATGGGGCCTTACAGAAAAGAGACCATAGTCTTTTATTAAATTACTAATTTATAAAATAAGTTAACTGGAAAGCATAAACAACTTTAATGTCTCCCAGGTCACTTTTTCATGCGTTCAGACATTCCTGCTTTAAAATCAGGTTTAGCCACGTTTACATGTGTTTAGCTGCATTTAAAGTGCAGTGGCAGCGTGTCCATTTAGGGCGCATGGGCGCTGCCCCCCCTCTCTCTCTCTAACCACTATGTAGAATGGATGGATCCATCGCCTAAATTACAGCGGCAGGGGTGTTTTTTTGAAGCACCTGATTAGAGCCATGGTCTCCAATAGGCTTCTAAAAAGGTGGACTCAGAGCGTAGAGCATTGTCCTCGGAGACCACCCAGGTGTCTTAGAAAAGCAAATTAATATTTGCTTTTCTAACACTAAACCGCCTCTCCGCCAATCAGATACGCGGGGCTGAAAGGACAGACGCTGCTATTGGATGCCTAGCAGGTAGGCGAGACACACGGAGGACATAGCCAGTGGCGTTGCTAGGGGGGGGGGGTCGAGGTAGCGGCATCGCTACTACTGTCTGCTGTCCTGCTCCTCTCTGATCTTGCGGCTGTGTCCCTCACCGGAGCAGACCGGACCGAAGACGCCTCCACCTCCTCTCTGTTTACATCCAAAGAGGAGGAGTCCAAGGGACACACCGCTGAGTGTATCCATCCGCTATGCTAATGGAGGGTGTGTATACTAATGGGGGGGCTTCAATTAGTGAGGAGGATCTATACTGCGGGAGAGGGTCTGTAGTTGGTGGAGGGGGGGGGGGGGGGGGACACCAACCCTAGTGACGCCACTGGACATAGCTCGCTGCTGCCTGACACGCCACCAAGGTGGGGTATGTGCTGGTCAGACAGCTTGTGGGCGGTGGTCACAGTGGCTGCATTTGATAGGCACAGTGAGGCTGCAATTGATGTTTTTGTTTTAAAAAGATTTGGAGCACCAGCCGCCACTGTTAAAGTGTCTAAATGGATCCTGGACGCGCATATTTATTTTATCTAAATGCACCAAAACTGACCACATCTAAATGCAGGTAAATACAGAGTAAATGGCAACATTGAAAAATCAGTACATACATTTATATGCATTTCCAAATGTCTTATACATGCATATAAATGCAGTAGGGATGCACCGATGCCAGTAGTAGTATCGATATCAAGCATTTGCGCAAGTATCGACACTTGAGCATATGCTCCTAAAACCGATATCTTACGGTGCAATTTGCGTTAATACAAAATGAATGGGCGCAAATTGCCCTGCAAAGAATCACATGCAAATTGAACAGAAATGCGGTGTGATTCCTGTCTGAACCGCATGCAATTTCCTCCACTGCTCCTTTGTGCATTTGTGTGTGTGTTTATATTATATAGCTTGTGTATATATATATATATATATATATATATATATATATATATATATATATATATATATATATATATATATATATATACATATACATATATACACACACACACACACACACACACACATACATACACATATATATATATATATATATATATATATATATACACACATACACACACAAGCTATATATAAGAGAGAAAAGCGCCATCTAGTGGGCAGTTTATTAAAAATGTTAGAATTCACAGTACATATCTGGCCAAATGCTAAATCTTCTTCGTAGGTGTCCTGGTCCCACCGATGAGGAGGATGATGGCAAATCATGGCCGCAGGAGGTGCTCACAGGGCTGGAGATGTAGAGGCGGTCCGCCCCCAAGCTGACATCACTTCTGCTCTATACCCACGGGATCCCAGAATTTCTCCTCCAGAGGCCACGATTTGCAATTGTCTGCAAGAATGGGACAACTATGAAGATTTTGCATTTGGCCAGATATGTTCTGAGAGTTATAACATTTTTAATTAACTGCCCACTAGATGGCGCTTTTCCCTTCCTATACACCCACAGGAGCAGTGGGGGAAAGTATCGAGTACTTTGCTGAAATTATCGGTACTCGCCGAAAACAATTTTTTTTTTTTATTGGTACAACCCTGAAATGCAGATTTGACAGTGCCAGTGTGAGTGTAACCTGAATGTGGTATAGGTCTACACTTTTCTTGGTTGCTTTGAAAGTGGTGGTTTGGATGGAAACATTTTTAAATGCCCTGAAATGGAAAGTTTACAAAAATATAGTTGTAATTGGCATAGTT
This sequence comes from Rana kukunoris, assembly GCA_029574335.1. Lineage (NCBI taxonomy): Eukaryota > Metazoa > Chordata > Amphibia > Anura > Ranidae > Rana > Rana kukunoris. Next base: position 101,576,959 of record CM056051.1, read on the forward strand.
TACCACCTGAACAGGCTTCATTATGATTGCTACTTATCGGTAAAGACTTAGAAGATCCTTTCACAAGACAGGTGACATTATGTTCACTCACTGATCCAGACCGGCAGCCTGCTGATATGAGTTCTTGGCATTCTCTGTATCATCCAGATATGTAAGTGCCACTTAAAATAGAAAAAAATATAGAGTAAGCATAAAAGCAGATACTGATCTGGGTACCACAGCGATGCAAAGCGTGACATACTGAATGTTGCTCACCTGCCAACAGCATGTAAAGTGTAGCATTCCCATGATGTAGGGATATAGCTGCACTAAGGAAGTGAAAGGCTGAGGTATATTGCTGCATGCTGAGATGAACCAGCCCCAGGTTATAGAGCACTCGCCAATCAAATGGGGAAAAGTAAAGTGCACGCTTTAGACAGCTGATGGCCTGAAATAGCAACATCAAAATCAGAGATGAGTGAATAAACAGCAACCGCAGCAACCTCGGACTGTAACATACTGAATGAATTCACACACTGAGCTACAAGCAAAGTTCTGTCTCTGCGGATAACGATTAGTAAATAGAGTAAAGAAAATGCAGGGTTTGATGGCCATAGTCAACCAATCAAAATTTAGCATACCTTAATGAAAAAAACTTTTTGTGGCTTACTTATGTAATAAGAACATCCAAAAAAAAGTATGAAATTTAAAAGCAATATAATGACTGGTTACCATAGGCAACAATACTTTTCAAATGCTTTAGGTTTTATCAGTTACCCAATTCCCTTTTTTTCCCTTAGAAACAGGTACTGAAACTCTCACTTGATCGGTTCTATATTTTGTATATCACTGCATGATAAAATTATGCCCATTAACATTTTTAAAAAGATTTTACACTATCTAAGTTTGTTATTTGTTGACATGGCCATGAGAGGGGGATTTAAGCATGTGACTGGCACCATGGAGGATATGACATGAGCACTGTCATAGGTTTCTAGGAATAGGAGGTCATTGAGTTTTTCCTTTTTTCACAGGGTGTAGGATTAATGTAGTTAAAGTGGTTGTAAAGTCAGTGAGTACCATTACTGCCAGCCCCTCTGTTATAACAGTGTCAATGTTTTTTTTTTTTTAATGATGCTGCTAAATACCTTATTTCAGAGGCCTGTTGTGCAGTCAAGCGACCTCCCACTGCTCTCCTTCCCCGATCTAAGGACTATAGCAATAGGGGCTAATATTCCTCTCTGACGTCAGCCGTAAGGTCACACGACTGCTATAATGTCTGCTCAGCCCCGCTCCCCTGTAGTCTTTAGATTGAAATAAGGTAGTTGGCAGCATCATTTTAAAGCAGCGACAGGTTGAATTTCAATTCATGCATTGGAAAAACCTTTGCCGACCGTGAGCTGCAGTAGTGGTTCGGCAGCGAGGATTCTATCATTAACTTTGTATGTATGGAGGAATATGTATAAATATTGTTTGTGTGTGTGAGAGATTATATATACATATATACACACACATGCTTTTTTTTTTATTAGTTACACCTTGCTAATACTGGGTTGCCTATAGAACTGCCTTAATTCTTCGTGAGATAGACAAAAGGTGTTGTAAACATTCCTCCGACATTTTGGTCCATATTGACATGATAGCATCACGCAGTTGCTGCAGATTTGTCGGCTGCACATCTATGATGCCAATCTCCCGTTCCACCACATATCAAAGGTGCTGTAATAGATTGAGATCTGGTGACTGTGGAGGCCATTGGAGTACAGTGAACTAATTATCATGTTCAAGAAACCAGTATGAGATGATTGGAGCTTTGTGACATGGGGCATTATCTTGTTGGAAGTTGTCATCAGAAGATACAGGGAACACTGTAGTCATAAAGGGATGGACATGGTCAGCAACAATACTCAGGTAGGCGGTGGCATTTAAACAATGTTTAATTGGTACTAAGAGGCCCAAAGTGTGCCAAGAAAAAAAGGATTTTTAATAAACAGCTTACCTGTAAAATCTTTTTCTTGAAGTGCATCACGGGACACAGAGCGCATAGCCATTACATATGGGTTATATGGGTACCTTCAGGTGTGGACACTGGTGTAATCAACTTCACAGGAAGTTCCTCCCTATATAACCCCCTCCCACTGAGAGTGCTTCAGTTTTGTAGCAAGCAATTTCTCTGAGGTTACACAATGTTCCCCAAAAGAGGGGTGGGAGCTCTGTGTCCCGTGATGTACTTCAAGAAAAGGATTTTACAGGTAAGCTGTTTATTAAAAATCCTTTTTTCTTTATCGTACATCACGGGACACAGAGCGCATAGCCATTACATATGGGATGTCCCAAAGCAATGCTCCATGAAGGGAGGGAGACCGTAAGGCCAAAAATAGCCAAACAGAAAATATATCAGGAGGTAAAAAATAGCTCCACCAACAGACAAAAAGGGGGCGTGAACCGGGCCAGAGGATTCTATACTGCTGCCCGTAGGACCGCCTGCCCAAATGCTGCGTCCGTAGCTTTTGTGACGTCCAACTTATAAAATTTAGTAAACGTATGTACGGAAGACCAGGTTGCCGCTTTGCAAACCTGTGCCATAGAGATCTGATGGTGTGCCGCCCAAGAGGCACTCATGGCCCTCGTAGAATGGGCCTTAACTGATAAGGGAGGTGGAACGCGCTTCAGACCATAGGCCTGAAAAATCAGCTGCTTAATCCACCTAGCCAAGGAAGACTTGGCAGCCGGCTGACCCTTCTTGGGGCCATCCGGGAGAACGAAAAGCACATCTGTTTTCCGAATCTTTTCTGTAGCCTTGAGATAAACCCTCATGGCTCGGACCACGTCCAAAGTATGAAGCAATCTTTCCTCTCTGGACTGGGGAGTAGGAAAGAAGGATGGTAGGACTAGGTCCTGATTCAAGTGAAAACTGGATATGACCTTAGGAAGGAAAGAAGGCTGAAGCCGCAGAACCACCCTGTCCTTATGCAGAATCAGGTACGGTTCCCTGCAAGACAAGGCTGCCAGCTCGGAGACCCTTCTGGCCGAAGCCATAGCCACCAAGAAAACCAACTTTCGGGTTAGCAGCACAAGAGGGATTTCTGTCAGAGGTTCAAACGGCTGCCTTTGTAAAGCTGACAAGACCAGATTTAAATTCCAGGGGCAGAGGGGAGCTCTAATAGGGGGATTCACATGCAAGACCCCCTGCAAGAAGGTTTTCACAAGCGAATGCGTGGCCAAAGGCCTTTGAAACCATATCGATAAGGCAGACACCTGCCCCTTTAGAGTACTAAGAGCCAACCCCTTGTCAACGCCAACCTGGAGGAATCGCAAGATCCTGTCAATAAAAAACTTGCGAGGATGCCCTCCTTGAGACTCGCACCACTCCACATAGGTCCTCCAGACTCTGTAATAGATATTTCTAGAGACTGGCTTTCTAGCCTGAATTAACGTAGATATGACCTGGGCTGAGAGGCCTCTGCCCTTAAGAATTAGGGATTCAGCCGCCAAGCCATCAGATTTAGCTGCTGTGAAGCAGGGTGGTAGATCGGGCCCTGAGACAGCAGATCTGGGCGCAGGGGGAGTGGCCACGGTGCCCCTACTGACATCCTCACGATGAGTGCGTACCAAGCCCTTCTGGGCCAGGCTGGGGCCACCAGGATCACCGGCCTGCGCTCCACCCTGATCCTTCGTAGAAGGCGGGGAATCATCTGTAGTGGAGGGAACGCATACAGGAGAGAAAACTGGTGCCAGGGGCAAACCAACGCATCGGTCCCGTAGGCCGAGGGGTCCCTGGCTCGGGATACGAATCTGTCCAATTTCTTGTTGAATCTTGTTGCCAAGATGTCCACATCGGGAACTCCGAATCTTTGGCAAATCTCTTGGAATACCTGGGGGTGAAGAGACCACTCTCCCGGGAGTAACTGTTGACGACTCAAAAAATCTGCTTGAGAATTATCTATCCCTGGAAAGAACACTGCTGAGATGCAGGGTACATGGGCTTCGGCCCATGAAAAAATCAGGTTTACTTCCCTTTGAGCCGCTAGGCTCCTTGTGCCCCCCTGGTGGTTTATGTATGCCACCGCCGTGGCATTGTCGGACTGTATCCTTACTGGCAGACCCTGCAGGGGGAGAGTCCAGGCGACCAGGGCCAACCGAGCAGCTCTGATCTCTAGGACATTGATGGGAAGCAGACTTTCTGCCTCTGACCACTGTCCCTGCTGGGTCCGTTTTCCTAAGATTGCCCCCCAACCTGTTAGGCTGGCATCTGTGGTTACTATTTTCCACGTGATGTGGCAAAAGGTTTTCCCTTTTGACAATTTTTGAGGGATCAGCCACCAGTACAGGCTGCGCTTGACCCCTGGGGAAAGAACTAATGGACGGTCTAATGCCTGTATGGACTTGTTCCAAGCAGAGAGAATAGCTGCCTGAAGAACTCTGGTATGGATCTGGGCATAGGGCGCTGCTTCGAAGGCGGCCACCATCTTTCCCAGCAGTCGCATGCATAGGCGAATAGTCGGCTTCTTTTTGCCTAAGACTATTTGAATCGTTTGAATCAACGACCTGATCTTCCCTTGAGGTAAAAATACATTCTGTATCTAACCGAAAGCCTAGATATTCCAACTGTCTTGTGGGTTGTAACCTTGATTTTTCTTGGTTCACAATCCACCCGAATTCTTCTAGATGCCGCACTGTGCGGACTACTGCATGATTGAGGTTGGAAGCTGATCTGTCGATAACCAGGAGATCGTCCAGGTATGCCAGGACCAAGATGCCTTCTGTCCTTAGGACGGCTAGCACCGGGGCTAACACCTTTGTGAATACCCGCGGAGCTGTTGCCAACCCGAAAGGGAGGGCTACGAACTGGAAATGACTTTGATTTATCGTAAAACGAAGAAACTTGTGGTGTGCTGGGTAAAATCGGCACATGCAGATATGCATCCTTTATGTCTATAGATGCTAGAAAGTCGCCCTGATGCAGGCTGGCTGTCACTGAACGTATGGAGTCCATACGAAAGGTCTGAATCTTTAGAAAGCGATTTAGGCGTTTGAGGTCTAATATAGGCCTGACGTCGCCATTGGGTTTTGGTATAACAAAAAGGTTGGAGTAGAATCCCCGACCCCATTCTTGGGTTGGTACTTCCAACGCCTTTACGAGAGAGGCCCTTTTTAATGGGTCACTTGGAAGACTTGACCCCTGAAAATGAGGAGGGGGGATTTCTCGAAACTCTAGTTTGTATCCCGTGGCTACCACGGACCGAACCCAAGAGTCGGGAATTCTGGCCTTCCAGACTTCGGAGAAAAACCGAAGTCTTCCCCCCACCCGAGAGAGTGGGGGCGCCCCTTCATGAATCTGATTTGATGACTGGTTTAGCCGGTTTGCGAGACCAGGGTCTCTTGTTTGCCGCGGCTTGACCCTGTGGGCGGCTATTAACCGCTGGACGCCCGGGAGGCCGTCGATACTGACGAGAAGTCGAAGGGGCCGAGCCTACAATGGCCTGTCGTTTAAACGTGGGCCCACGCGGTCTTTTCTTGACCGGTAAAGAAGGACTTTTTCCACTTGATATGGTGTGGATATATTTATCTAGGTCTTCCCCGAATAGTCTTCCCCCATGAAAGGGAAACCCTGCTAAAAGCTTTTTGCAGGGTGCCTCTGCTGACCAGTTCTTTAGCCACAAAAGACGACGCATGTGAACCATCAGTAGAGATGAACGGGATGCCTGTTGGATGGAGTCCTTAATAGCATCTACTGCAAAGCAGAGAGCCCTAGGGAATTCTGCTAATTCATGAGTATGCTGAGCCGGCATGTCCTTTAATATCTGTTTTGCCTGATCCTTCAAGGCCTGACAAACACCAATGGCTGCTACTGCTGGCTGAACCATGGCACCTACTGAGGTGAAAGCGGCTTTCAGTAGGGTCTCGAATTTCTTGTCGACCGGATCCTTGAACATCTGGACATTTTCAACCGGACAGGTCAGGGATTTATTCACGCAGGAAATGGCCGCGTCCGCTGTGGGGAGTGCCCATTTCTTTAAATATTCCTCTTCCATAGGATAGAGAATAGAGAATCTTTTAGGAGGGACAAAGATTCTATCTGGTCGAGCCCAATCCTGGTAAATCACGTTCCGCAGAAGGGGGTGCATTGGAAAAGACGCACAAGTTAATGGAGCCTTTAAAGAACCCAATGAGGAAACCTCCGGGGCTACTAGTTCTGGCACTGGAAGTTTAAAGGCAGTGCGAACCATATCTGTCAAAGACTGGATCCACAGGCTCTCCGCTTGAGAGGCCGAGAAATATTCATCTATAGTGGAACCTTCCCTGTCTGAACCGTCGGGACTTGGGTCTGCCTGATCCCCTTGTGGGTCCCGTTCCTCTGAAGAGGAGACCTCCGCATCTGAAAACCCCACACTGGGTGAGGGGGATCTAGCTCGCTTGCTACTTGGCCAAGGACGGGCAAACAACGCAGTTAACTTTTTCTCTAGCCCACTCATGGTGGCTGCTAGCATTTCTTCCGTCACGTAAACGGGAATGGGTGGATCGGGGGCCGCCTCTGCCCCCAGCACCCCCAATGGCTCTTGTACTATGCCACTCTGTGTTCTAACTGGCGAGGGTGGGGCCGTTGAAGCCTGGCCCAAATCCTCTGACCCCGATGGAGACCCATTTTGCTTCTTGGCACCTTTAGCAGCCTTTGCTGGTCCAGATCCCTTTGGAGCCATTGTACAACCTTGAGTCACCCCTATAGCCAACACCTGACTGTTGCAGCTAGGAGTAACCAATATGAGGACAGGTATGAGGAAAATGAAAAAAATTAATTTCTTTTTTTTTTTCCAAAAAAAATTTTTTTTTTTTTTTTTTTACCCGCCTGGGAGGTGGCAATACTGAGGAAACCTGTGAGTATTGACACACCAATGCCCGTTAGCCGGAGTCCAAGGTAGACTCAGATACTGCTGGATCTAAGGCTGAGTCCCTTTAAGCAAAAAAACTTCCTTTTTTTTTTTTTTTTTTTCTGGTCAATAGTGGAACTAAGTCCTAGACCTGAAGATCCACAAAACCACCACTAGGTGTCCCTGTGTGGCCAAAAGACCCAGCTGCACGCTCTGTATCCTTCTTCCTCTGCCTCCAGGAGGGAAAGACCAGCCAGAGAAAAAGTTTTTCCTTTAAACAGACCCTGACGCTGCTGGCCCGCCCCCCCAACGCACGCCGACGCTATAAAAGGCGGCGTGCACGCGCGCGCGCACCCCCCCACGCTGAAAACCACATGGAGGAAGCAGAGCAGAGGAAACAACATGGACCAGCGCCAGGCAGCACCAACAGACACCAGGTAAGCACTAATCTTATTGTAGTGCACACACAGAGAGGAAGCTGTCCCCATGGGCTTCCTAAGAAACAGGAGTTTTCACCAGCAATTTCCTCTTTAAAACATGTGGGGTTGCAGTATCAATGCTAACAGGCAGACCTGGGGTGAGTAGCAAATATATATCTTACACAAGTATACATATATCTACATGTTATCTGGGTAAACATTAGTATCCCATCCTGCCCACACAGACATAGTGGAGATAGTGGCTGATGCACAAGCATACTATTAGCCAACCCAGAACCCCCAGGGGGATACCTACTGTCGAACCAAGTCCCGCAGGTTCCCTCTTACCTGCTCCACGCCGCAGGGTATTGCAAACTGCAAGAGGCCCAATCTTCCCCCATCTCCGTGGGTATTGTCTCGGACCTTCAGGGACCGGGGTCCTGTGTTTAAGGAACCCACACCCCTGGACCTATATAGCATCCTGGCATCAGTAGCGTTTAGTCCTGGGAGAGACCAAGGCACTGGAGCCCAGAATCCAGCCCTCCAAGGAGAGGCATTATAGGCAACACCCCACGCAGGCAGGGCCCGGGTACCGTACACCTTGGCTTTGAAGCACTTCGGACGGATCCGGCTAGCTATCCTGGGTCCCGAGACCTCTGAGGGACAGCTAGACGTGACCAACACCTAAGACACTGGCGAAAAAACTGAAGCACTCTCAGTGGGAGGGGGTTATATAGGGAGGAACTTCCTGTGAAGTTGATTACACCAGTGTCCACACCTGAAGGTACCCATATAACCCATATGTAATGGCTATGCGCTCTGTGTCCCGTGATGTACGATAAAGAAATATCCCCCATACCATTATACCACCATCACCAGCCTGAACCATTGATACAAGGCAGGATTGTTCTTTCATGTTTACGCCAAATTCTGACCCTACAATCTGATTGTCGCGGGCAACGTTTTTCCAATCTTCTATTGTCCTATTTTGGTGAGCCTGTGCAAATTGTAGCCTCAGTTTCCTGTTCTTAGCCGACAGGTGTGGCACGCGTTGTGGTCTTCTGCTGCTGTAGTCCATCTGCTTCAAGGTTTGATTTGTTGTGCGTTCACAGATGGTATTCTGCGTACCTTGATTGTAAAGAGTTATTTGACTTACTGTTGCCTTTCTATCATCTCAAACCAGTCTGCTCATTCTCCTCTGACATCAACAAGGCATTTTCGTCCACACAACTGCCGCTTACTGCATAGTTTCTCTTTTTCTGACCATTCTCTGTAAACCCAGTAGATCAGCAGTTTTTTAAATACTCAAATCAACCAGTCTGGCACCAGCAACCATGCCATGTTCAAAGTCACTTAAATCCCCTTTCTTCCCCATTCTTATGCTTGGTTTGAACTTCAGCAAGTCGTCTTCACCACATCTGTCAGCAAGCAAATGAACAGATGTACCTAATAAAGTGGCCGCTGAGTGTGTGTGTTTCTCCATCTATAGCGACACTCATGGGTCTGGCAGAGGAGACAGATAAAAACAGCAGTATTTTTTTTATCTTCAAACGCTTCAATGAAGCTCAGTCCATCTTTCTCAGGACACCATCAGGCTCAGTTCACAATAGTGCAGGCTGTCGTGTGGCTGCGTTTGCTCGGGCACGGCAGCCTATTCATTTGAATGGGCTGCCGTGCCACTTACCACACAAAAAAGGAGCATGCACTTTTTTTTTTTAAACGCAACTTCAGGAAAAGCTCGCTCAGATGCGTGGGGCCGCCACCCAGAATGAATAGCAGCCCTGCGCATCTCGCCGGAGCAGCTCGATTCCGCTGCGGGTGGTTGCAGGTGCGGGAATCAATGCAATAATTGCACCCGCAACCAGAACGCACAATGCAGGCAAGTGCGAACCTTGCCTCACATGGAAATAAACAGACCAAAAAAAACTCAAAGTCCCACCCACCAAAAACCCTAATGGTGACCTCACATAGTTATATACAGTACTTTGGAAAAGGCAGGTCAAAATAAAATGCTGCAAATTAAAAATGCTTTCAGAAATAGAAGTGTTAATAGTTTATTTTTATCAAATTAACAAAATGTAACAAAATGTAAAGTAAATGAACAGATGAGAAATCCAAATTAAAATCAATACTTGGTGTGACCACCCTTCCAAACATAAAATTCTTCGGTTCTTCTAGGTACACTTGCAGATCTTCTGTGGGTTTAGGCTGCCTCAAATCCTTCTGTGCATAGTTGAGTGGTTTATCCTTGTTTCCATGTCATATGCACGAAAACACAGGAAGTGGGGTGCAGAAAAATGTCAGCAAGTGCTCTGGACTGATGACATTTTTTATATTTGGCTATAGCGGGAGGCAGTTTGTTTGCGAAGAGATAGAGAGCGGTGCAATAGTGAGCGTCTGCAGCCAACAGTGAAGCATTGTGGAGTTTTCCTTGCAAGTTTGGGGCTGCATTTCTGCAAATGGAGTTGGAGATTTGGTCAGGATCAATTGTGTCCTCAATGCTAAGAAATTCAGGCAGATTAGTTAGCCATCATGCCACACCATCAGGGAGGCGTGCGATTGGCCACAAATGTATTCTGTATCAGAACAATGACCCCAAACATACAGCTAATGTCAGATAGAACCATCTTCAGGGTAAAGAAGAACAAGGAGTCCTGGAAGTGAGGGCTGAGCCCTCACAAAGCCCTGATCGCAACATCATTGAGTTTGTCTGGGATTACATGAGGAGACAGAAGAATCTGAGGCAGCCTCCAACCACAGAAGATCTGTGGTCAGTTCTCAAAAATGTTTGGAACAACCTACCTGCTGAGATGTTTGGAACAACCTACCTGCTGAGGTCCTTCAAAAACTGTGTGCAAGTGTACCTAGAAGAATTGATGCTGGTTTGAAGGCAAAGGGTGGTCACACCAAATATTGATAGGATTTGGATTTCTATTCTGTTGATTTACTTTACATTTTGTACACAGTATTATATTTACAGTTTAGGAAGGTGGACAGCACCAGCACGTAAAAAAAAAAAAGTCTGTCGCTGCCCAACAACCCTGGTTTTCTACCGGGAATGAGGAACACACTTCATCTCCCAGCCACGAACAATCCCCTCTTGGCCAAACACTGTTTCAAAGACGATAAGATTAAAGACCTTGCAGTCGTTTGGTAGGTCTGGGATACCATTGTCTAACCTATGTGGACGTACTTTCAAATTCGCAGCTACCTCAACCAGGCACCCAGCAAAACAAATTTTACCAGACCATTGACTGAATTAGAGACAATCTGCTTACATGATGAACCAATTAACAAAGCGACTTCGCTGGCCTATAGTTGGATTCAGGCGGGCGGTAACAAGGAAGACAGCGGACTCAGAGAAAGATGGTCGGCGGAACTTGGAGTTACACTCACAAACAAACAATGGCGGAAGGCCTGCATTTTTGCTCATAAGTGCTCTCTCAGCAACAGAACTCAGGAAACTGCCTACAAGCTGTTAACTCATTGAAATTACACACCTGGTTCCCCCAAACTCCAGACACATGCTGGCGATGTAATAGTGATAAGGGTTCACTACTGCACATTTGGTGGCAGTGCCCAAGACTGCAGCCATTTTGGTCAAAGGTAAAGGGAAATCATTTTCCAGATTACAGAAACAAAACTGAAGCTTGATGCGAAGGGTTGTATTCTCCATATCACAAACTTCACTATCAAAAAATACAAGCAATCCCTCTCAAAACATATGCTGAATGCAGCAAAATCACTTATACCACTTTTCTGGAAATCTTCAAGAGTGCCAACCATTCCAGAATGGCTATGCAAAGTATCAGAGGTCTGTGAGATGGAGGACACTGTCGCCCAATCGAATGACAATGTTGATCGCTTTCACAAAACATGGTCACCCTGGTTTGTTTTCAATTATTCCCAGGCATATGCTGATCTCATAAATACACATTGATGTCATCAATGTGTTTAGACTTACTCTCCCAATAGGGATCTTGTCACATGCACAGGATCCCTTGTAATTGCAAATAAATAATAGATCTGTCGAAGATAATATCGTAGATCTCTCTATACTCTACTAGAACTACACCCTCTCTTTTTCTTTCTTCTCCCATTCACATGTAATGTGACTTATTATCTGGTTGGATTCTCATTGTGTTAGACGTGGAGCACTAGACATTATGTTTTCAATTTAAAGCGGAGGTTCACCCTCAAACTGAAGTTTCTATTAATCATATCTGAAGGCACAATAAAGGATTGTAGCGTTGTAATTTTTTTTCTCGATCTGTACCCTTACCTGTATTCTGCATGACTTCCGGGTCTTCTTCCCTGCGGGGAGTGGGCGTGTCGCTCTTTTTCCCCGACGGGGAGCTCTGCGCAATGTCTCCTGGGAGTGAGTGATGAGAATCCCAGGAGACGCGCTGTGCTGTAATCCCGCAATATCTCGCGGGTCACGTGACTCGGCAAGTGGGTCACGTGACTCGGCAAGCGGGTCACGTGACTCGGCAAGCGAGTCACGTGACTCGGCAAGCGAGTCACGTGACTCGGCAAGCGAGTCACGTGACTCGGCAAGCGTATGTCTTCACAACGGGGCGTGACCTACTCAGTACGCCAACCGTTGCGATAGCAACAGTGCAGTCAACACAGCATATGCCCAGGATAGAGCGGTGAATGCTGGGATGTCAGCATTCACCGTATCCCGGAAGGACATTTTGCTGGGCTTCACAGTGCCCACAATCAAGATGGAAACGTCCATCTATGGATTTTTATAAAATATCGTTTGCGGGAGAAAACAATTGCTGGCAGCTAGAAGATTGGGACACACGAGTTCCTTATTTACCAAGGTAAGAGCGGCAGAAGGATATATAAAAAAAAAAACCTGCGGAACCCCCGCTTTAAGGGGCGGAGGTGTCCTTTTAGCTTACTTCTATTGTTCAGACACGTCAAACTAGGTTCTTGACAGTTTTCTTTTTGCCATACTGTTTTATTGTTTATATCTAGCATAATCCAATTACTCATTGTACACTTCCTACGTGGAGCTGTAACTCCATTTCTGTATCTTTTATGTTTTCAATAAACTTTTGATGAGAAGAAAAAAAAATGTCATCTATGCACATAACCCAATAATCCATACATAATACAAGGGGGTTACAGCACACTGAACATAAACGTACAGCTTTAAAAATTAATACAGCAACAACAGCCATCCCTGTCATTTTTATTCACAATGTACTAACCTGCACTGTGCAGTAGAAAAATTACACGGGAAAAAGGAAACATATAACATGTGTAAGTCACAATAAATTAATGTAAATGTTACAACTATAACTCAAAATTTGTACTCTGTGAAATAACTCTGTTCTCTGAAATCCAAATAATATTCCGGTGTCCTGTCGAGAAGTGCCCCCCTATCGAAAAATGCCTGGGCGGAACTGTGCATGAGCAGTATGGATCCCCAGAACAGCTGAGTTTACGATCAGCTGTTGTCTCGCATTGCTGAGGCACATTCATGTAGCTGAGGGCCGGATACTTCCATGAAGGGGGCGGATTTTTAAATGATAGGCAGTGCGTGGGGCCGAATTTTTATCGATGGCCTAGCAAAGCTGCAAAATAAATCTTTATCTGCCATTCTTTCTGGACGCTTGCGTGTTTAGTCAATTGAAGGGCCGGCTTTTTTTATTTTTTGATAAAGATTTCTTTTGCAGCTTTCTTTGCCCATCGATAAAAACAGCCGATTGTAAGCTCAGTGCGCAGTTTCACCCGGGCACTATTCGATAGCTGGGCACTTCGACAGAACACCGGCACATTTTTGTAATATCTCAACAAGTCATAGTATTTACAGGATTTATCTTTTCTTTACTGGTTTTATTATCCAATAATAATAGGAAGTTATATTATCAAAACCTTACATTAGTACTGTATAGGAAAGCAGTCTTACCGCCACATATTTCTTCTTGCCATAAAAACACATGCCAATATTGTTCCACAAGGGGGAGCTCTCTGGGACACTGGCAGCAGCTACACGATACTTGCTTAGAGCCACATCATAATCACCATGGGACTGCATCATACAGCCAGCTGCTAAAATGCCCTTTAATGAAAAAAGGAAAAGATACATTTTCGGTCTCACAATTAAATTTTTTTTTTTTACTGATAGTTAATATTAATTCTGCAAACTAAACAATGGGCACATTGTATGACTGCATGTCATTTTAATTATATGAAGTTCAATCCTGACATGCGTAGGGAACATACTGCATGTGAGAAAATAGTAACAATGTATACTATATAGAAGGAGAATAAAAGATACTAATATTAATGGCAAATATAAAATAAATGCAGAAGCTTAGGGTCCTTTCACACGTGCGGACCGTTCGTCCGTTTTTAGACGTCCGTTTTTTGACCGCAATGCTTTCCTATGGGTCCTTTCACACGCATCCGCTAACGTCCGTCTCCGTTAAGCTCCGTTTTTTTGAACGGAAGAAAACCCTATTTTTCTTCCGTCAAAAAAACGGAACGGACGAAAAACAGACGTTAGCGGACGATCTGTTTAACATCCGATCCGCTAACGTCCGTTTTTCATCAAAATATGTAATAAAAAAAAAGTTGTAACCAAAAAAAAAAAAAAAACGGATGAAAAACTGATGATAAAAAAACGGATCTAAAAAACGGTCCGCTCGTGTGAAAGGACCCTTAAAGGCATAGTTCACTTTTTTTTTTTTTTTTTTACCAAAAAGCTGCCTATGCAGGAAGGGGGTGCCTGTAGATAAAATCAAACTGTGCAGCTTTGACCAAAGTTGAACAATGCCCTTGCTATACGTGTAGGCCATTTAAAGCGGATCTCCACCCTAAAGTGAAGTTCCGCTGATCGGAACCCCCCCCCCCCCCCTCCGGTGTCACATTTGACACCTTTCAGGGGGAGGGGGGTGCAGATACCTGTCTAAAGACAGGTATTTCCACCCACTTCCGGCCCGCAGTCTCGGGCAAAAGATGGGTTTTTCCCGTTGTGTGCTGGGAACTCTCGGCTCCCAGCACACAGCGGGAGCCAATCAGCGGGCGCAGCGTGACTCGCGCATGCACCGTAGGGAACCGGGCAGTGAAGCCGGAGTGATTCACTTCCTGGTTCCCTCACCGTGGATGGAGGGGGGAGCTGCTAGGACGTTGCTAAGAGATTCTAGCTTTTACGGTTCACCTGCACCATCATAGGAGCGAGCTCAAAAATGCAGAGCTCAAAGCTACCGTGTCAGGGGAGAGAAACGCATGAGGGGGGTTTGAATTAAAACGACTGTAAAGTCAGAAGTTTTTTTTTTATCTTATTGCATTCTATGCATTAGTATAAAAAACCTTCTGTGTGTAGCAGCCCCCCCAATACTTACATGAGCCCCATATCTGTCCAGCGATGTCCACGAGTCCCTTGGCCGTCTCTCCCTCCTGATTGGCTGAGACACAGCAATGGCACCATTGGCTTCCGTGTGTGTCATTCAAAGTCAGCCAATTAGGAGAGAAGAGGCAGGGCCGAACGGCAGCTCTGTGTCTGAATGCACACACGGAGTTGCAGCTCAGCTCGGATATCCCATTAGCAAGCTGCTTGCTTTGCTGTGGGGGCACTCGACAGGAGGAAGGGGCCTGGAGTAAATGGCCTACACTTACAGTAACAGCATTATTCAACTTTAGTCAGAGCTGCACAGTTTGTTTTTGTGTAGAGACGCCCTGCATAGGCAGTTATTTTGTAATGGTGAACTATGCCTTTAATTGCATACATTTTCTTACCTTATAGTTGGTGGGGTCATATGTCAAAGCATTCCCAAGATATTCAAATGCTTTCTGATACAAACCGTTCTGTAGTAAAAAAATAAATAAAGAAAAAGATGAGTATCTGTCCCTGATGAAGAGATTCTTTGTTCAAATATTTTACTGACAAAAGGGAAATGGACAGACAATAGTCTGAAATATAACGGTACATGAACATAAGAAATTAAACAAACTCAAGAAGAGTATAGAACATTTGGTGTAGGAGGGATATTCGCCTAACAGGCTGAGAAGGGTAGGCAAATGCCAGAGCATATTCAACAAAAGGGGTAAAAAGTTTGGAGGCTAAGAGTACTTTTTAAGTACAGGGACACCCCAAAACAAGCTCTAAAGAAAAGTAGTAAAAGCTATTTGGCACATTGACATGGGGGTGTACCAAAAAGTCTAAGAGTACTGGGAGACTGTAGTTTGGGGTGAACAGTAAAGGCATGCCCAGAAGGGGGGGGGGTGAGAGAGGGATCCCCTTGACCCCGGGGGTGAAGGAATTTTGACAGACCTAAGAGTAGGAAAAGCAATGAATGATGATGAGCTATGGGCGTAGTAGGGTTTCATCAAAACCAGTGGGTAGGTAGTGAGTCACCAATGGGTTCCAAAGCTTCTCTGATGGAGAAATTTATGCTTTTTGTTGTCCAGACTAACAGTTGTCACCACAACAGGAATATTGGTGAAAAAATGTAAGAATCTTCAATGGGGGACAATTTTTCCAGTGACAACTAATAGGACATTTCCCCTCCTTACTTTTGCATCTTCAGAACAGAAAGTGAAAATAAATCTCAACAAGACAGCAAACCCCCCCCCCAAAAAAAAAAAAAAAAATTATAGGAGGTACAAACTACCCCCCTTACTCCATCCAAAGTAATAAAAAAACATGTTGGCTATAGATACACTTTAAGACTTATTTAAAAAAAAAAAAAAACATACATTAGAATTAGTAGAAGACAGGGTTCTTTGAAAAGAAAGGAGGGCGCACCGACCTTGTGCATTACCACTTATACATTTTAATATACACAAAATAAAAAGCAATGGTCCTACTTACAAACATTTAGTAGTAAGCGCATTTAAAACAGCTGAACCTGGACCTCACGGCACCTGCCAGTCAGACCCTAAACACCAATGTGGCTGACGCGTTTCTGGGGCGTACCCCCTTCTTCAAAGCCTAGGTGGTCTGCGATGAACCATATGAACCATATGAACACCCTTTTGTTCTGTGGAGGGCTGCAAGACTTAAGACTTTCCCTTTATACCATACTGATACACCCAGTTTGGCGATACACCAGAGCGCAGGAGGATTTTTGTGGTTCTTTGAAAAGAGTCATCATGACCAACAAGATCAGTGCTGGGAATTACTGGGATGTTTAAGTGGATGAGATTATTTGACTCACCTGTAAATACAGCAGCCCTAATGTGGTTAACAGCTCTGTGCTTTCTGGAGATAAACTATAAAAATAAACAAGAAACTCTAGTATAAAAGTTATGCAACAAACATTTTTCAAAAAAACAACAACAACAAAAAAAAACACACACCACTCCTAAGCATATGGTTTCCTGGAGCGATTTATGATCGCTGCCCCCTATGCTGTGCAGTTTCTATGTGCATGACTAATGCCAACTATACACTAAACAATGCAATTGTTTACTATAATAATCAATTAAATAAAAGAATTGCAACATGAAGAAATGTATTGCTCTACCAGGGGTCTCAAACTGGCAGCCCTCCAGCTGTTGAATAACTACAAGTCCCATGAGGCATTGCAAGGCTAAGGCCGCGTACACACGAGGAGACATGTCCGCTAAAACTGGTCCGCAGACTAGTTTCAGCGGACATATCCGATCGTGTGTATGGCCTAGCGGACAGGTTTCCAGCAGACAAAAGTTTCTAAACATGCTTAGAAACTTGTCCGCTGGAAACCTGTCCGTCGGACATGTCTGCTGGTTAGTACGCCCAACCATTGGACCGAAATCCCGTGCATGCATCGAATTGATTTGACGCATGCGTGGAAGCATTGAACTTCCTTGTTTGAGCACGTCGGTGTCTTCTACGTCACCGCGTTCTCTGTCCGCGGGGATTTTGGTCTGATGGTGTGTACACACATCAGACCAAAATATCCCTCCAGACATGTCCGATGAAAACGGTCCGTCGGACCTCTTTCATCGGACATGTCTCCTCGTACGTACGCGGCATGACAGTTACAAGCATGACTCCCTCAGGCAAAGGCATGATGGGACTTGTAGTTCTTCAAAAGCTGAAGGGCCACCAGTTTAAAAAAACTGTACAAAAATACTTACTGCAGTGCCTGCAAATAGGTCTGAATAGCATTGTCTGTATCTCCCTCCATTAATTGGATCTTTCCAAGGACCATTGAACTGAGCTCTTGTCTGTGCATTTGTAGGGCAAGATTCAGCTGCTCCTTACTCTGCATAGAAGAGAAAAAAATACAACATTCTGAATAAAACTGTGCTAGTTTCACAGAAGAAGCCACAATGGCCACGGCACCAACTAGATTTTGTTTTGATTTTCCAATCAACGGGAAATACATAGAAGCTGAATCCTGAATGGTTATCATTGACAAAAGATTTCATTACACGAGTAAAGTACCTTGGCAAAGTCTTTCAAATATAGGTAACATACTCCCAAATTGTGGCATATCTCCTATGAAAAAAAAAAATAAATTTGAAAAACAGGAAATCAGCAACGGCTGTAGAAATAAAAAAATATTCAACATTTTAACAATAATACGTATTATATATAATCTCTAGATAGATTTATCTATCTAGATATCCATCGCTCTACGCGTCATGCATCATGATGACTTGATTTGCAAACAAGGTCAAACCAGGGCCCATTCAGGAGCTGGGAAGACTGGAGTCCAGGCTTATAGTGACTCCACACTTCTGTAGCATACAACATCCAAAAGTAAAATCCAGCTGGCAACTCGGTATCATCCAGATATGGAGTCTGATTGGTTGATATGGAAATTATATAACATTAACACATAAAACACTTGCACAGAACTAAGGTTGTAAAATTTAACATGCTACTGTAAAGTATTAGCAAACAGCATAGGAACAGGGTTTAGGCGACATAAAAATACATTTTATAGTCGAATAGCATACCCAGTCCTTATTATTGAGCCTTGCCGCCTCATTGTACACTTCAACTGCTGCTCTGTGCTTCCCAAGTAAGAACCTAAATTAATTCATGAAAAGATATACAGAACACAATAAAGATTCACACATGCATAAAATGCCATAAAAATATATAAGTGACACAAATATCACTTATATTCCTCCAAAACCTTAAAGGGGTTGTAAAGGTTTGTTTTTTATTTTTTAAATAGGTTCTTTTAACCACTTAAGACCTGGACCTTTAGGCGGCGTACACACGACCGAGGTTCTCGCTAGAAACCAGCGAGAACCTCGCTGGGAGCTGCATTCCAGCAAGAACCTCGGCCGTGTGTATGCACCTGGCTCGCCCCGCCCGTCGGGAATCCCGTCGAGCGAATAGAGAGCAGGCTCTCTATTTGCTCGACGGCCCGCCTGGATGAATGGCTGGTTGCCATTCCCGACGGGCGGGTCGCCGATTTCAACGGCCGGCCGAGAGCCTCGACGGGCGAAACGATGTGTTCCGCCCGTCGAGGTTCTCGTACGTGTGTATGCCGCCTTAAGCAGCTAAATGACCGGGCCACTTTTTGCGATTCGGCACTGCGTCGCTTTAACGGACAATTTCACGGTCGTGCGACGTGGCTCCCAAACAAAATTGGTGTCCCTTTTTCCCCCACAAATAGAGCTTTATTTTGGTGGTATTTGATCACCTCTGCGGTTTTTATTTTTTGCGCTATAAACAAAAAAGGGATTTTTAAATACAGCTTACCTGTAAAATCCTTTTCTTGGAGTACATCACGGGACACAGAGCGGCATATTCATTACTATGTGGGTTATATGGAGTACCTTCAGGTGTGGACACTGGCAATCTCAAACAGGAAGTCCCCTCCCTATATAACCCCCTCCCCTAGAGGGAGTCCCTCAGTTTTGTAGCAAGCAGTATGCCTCCCAAAATGGTCACCCAAAAGAGGGGTGGGAGCTCTGTGTCCCGTGATGTACTCCAAGAAAAGGATTTTACAGGTAAGCTGTATTTAAAAATCCCTTTTTCTTTCTCGTACATCACGGGACACAGAGCGGCATATTCATTACTATGTGGGATGTCCGAAAGCAATGCTTTAATGAGGGGAGGGAGACATCTTCCAAAGAAGGATTCAATTTAGAGATAAACTCAAATCATAATAATAATAATTCCAACTTAGTCAAGAAAAAACTTTTTTTTTTTTTTTTTTTTTTTATAACCAAGGGTGTTTCTGATCCCGAGGATTTCAAACTGCAGCCTGTAGTACTGCCTGACCAAAGGCAGCATCCGCATTTCTTCTCACGTCTAGTTGATAAAACCTTGTAAACGTGTGGACTGATGACCACGTTGCCGCCTTGCATATCTGAGCCATAGAGATCTGATGGTGTGCTGCCCAAGAGGCGCCCATGGCCCTGGTAGAATGGGCCTTTACCGACAACGGAGGAGGCAACCTCTTCAACCCGTAGGCTTGAATGATTAATTGTCTAATCCATCTCGAGATGGTGGATTTTGCAGCTGCCTGCCCCTTCTTGGGGCCATCTGGTAGAACGAATAACACATCTGTTTTCCGGATCTTTTCTGTAGCTTTAAGATAGGCCTTCATGGCCCGGACAATATCCAAGGTATGCAGCAACCCCTCCTTTCTAGATGTAGGTTTTGGAAAGAAGGATGGAAGTACCAAATCCTGGTTCAAGTGAAATTTGGATCTAACCTTTGGTAGAAAGGAAGGATGGGGCCGGAGAACTGCCCTGTCCTTATGCAGAACGAGATATGGTTCCTTACACGATAAGGCTGCTAATTCTGACACTCTCCTGGCCGAAACTATGGCGACCAAGAAAACCAACTTTCTTGTCAGTAAGAGTAAAGGAATCTCAGCCAACGGCTCAAAAGGCTGTTTCTGTAGAGTGGACAGGACAAGATTTAAGTCCCATGGACAAATTGGTGACTTGACAGGAGGATTAATACGCAAGACCCCCTGTAAGAAGGTCTTTACCAGCGAGTGGGTGGCCAGCGGCCTCTGAAACCACACTGACAGAGCTGAGATCTGTCCCTTGATTGTGCTTAGTGCCAGGCCTTTATCCACTCCTAGCTGGAGAAAACTTAACACCCTATCAATAGTATATTTGCGGGAATTCCATCTTTTGGATTCACACCAGCCTACGTAGTTCCTCCACACCCTGTAATAAATCACCCTGGAGACCGGCTTCCTAGCCCTAATCAGGGTAGGAATTACCTGCCTAGACAGGCCTCTATCCCTGAGAATCAGGGATTCAGCCTCCAGGCCGTCAAATTTAGACGCTGTAATGTAGGGTGGAGGATCGGGCCTTGTGAGAGTAGGTCTGGTTGTATAGGAAGAGTCCAAGGGTCTCCCACTGCCATCTTCAGGACTAGTGAGTACCAAGTCCTCCGGGGCCAAGCCGGAGCTACTAGAATGACTGGCTTGTCCTCCACTCTGATCTTGCGCAACAGGCGCGGGAGTAACTGTAGTGGAGGGAATGCATATAGAAGTCTGAATTGATGCCAAGGGCAAACCAACGCGTCGGTTCCGCAGGCCATAGGATCCCTCGCTCGCGACACGAACCTGTCTAGTTTCTTGTTGAACCTGGATGCCATTATATCTACGTCCGGCATTCCCCACCTCTGGCAGATTGTCTGAAAGACCTGGGGATGCAGAGACCACTCCCCTGGCAACAGACTCTGGCGACTTAAGAAGTCTGCCTGCAGGTTGTCCACTCCGGGAATGAATATCGCCGAAATGCAGGGTACATGAACCTCTGCCCACTGAAAAATCAAGTTCACCTCCCTCTGAGCTGCCTGGCTCCTGGTTCCCCCTTGGTGGTTTATGTATGCCACCGCCGTGGCATTGTCTGACTGGATTCTCACCGGGAACCCCTTTAATCTGGAGGTCCAAGCCAGAAGGGCTAGGCGGGCAGCTCTGATTTCCAAGATATTGATGGGGAGCTGCCTCTCTACTTTCACCCAAGTTCCCTGGCGGGAGAACCCCTCGAAGACCGCCCCCCAGCCTGCCAGGCTGGCGTCTGTGGTAACTACCTTCCAGACAACAGGGCTGAAGGATTTTCCCTTTAGAAGATTCTGAGGGTTCAACCACCAGGCCAGGCTTTGTCGGACCCTTGATGATAGCGTCAAAGGGGACTCTAAGGCATGTGCCCTCTTGCCCCAGGCTGCTAGAATGGCTGCCTGTAGGACGCGAGTGTGGATCTGAGCGTATGGTACTGCCTCGAATGTGGCCACTAGCTTGCCTAGTAATCGCATACATAGGCGAATAGTTGGACTTTTCTTGTTTAGAACCAACTGAACCAACCCCTTGATAGCTTCGATCTTTACAAGGGGCAGGAACACCTTTTGATGTTCTGTGTCTAACCTCATGCCGAGGTATTCCAACTGCTTTGTAGGCTGGAACGCTGACTTTCCCCGGTTCAGGACCCAGCCGAATTCTTCGAGGTACTGAACCGTGAGGTTTACTGCCCTTTGCAGACCCGGCCGTGAGTGATCTATGATTAAAAGGTCGTCCAAGTATGCTAGGACTGTGACCCCTTGGATCCTTAAATTGGCCAGAATTGGGGCTAGGATCTTCGTGAATACCCGGGGGGCCGTGGCCAGCCCGAAGGGGAGCGCCCTGAATTGGAAGTGTCGCTGCCCCACCGCGAAGCGTAAAAACCTTTGATGCGACTGAAAGATTGGTACATGAAGGTAAGCATCCTTTATGTCTATGGAGGCCAGAAAATCGTCCTTCTGAAGCGCGGCGGCTGCTGACCGGATGGATTCCATCCGGAAGGAACGAACCCTTAGGTAACCGTTTAACCTCTTTAGGTCCAAGATTGGCCTGACATCGCCGTTGGGCTTTGGTATGACAAAGAGGTTGGAATAGAAACCTAGGCCTTGCTCTTGGGCTGGCACTTCTATAATTACGTCCTGGCAAAGCAGGTGATCCAAAGCTGCCAGCATTGAGGCCTTCCTCGCTGGATCCCTTGGTAGCCTTGATTCTTGAAAATGAGGCGGAGGATACCTTAGAAACTCCAGTCTGTAACCTGTGGTTACAGATGCCCGGACCCCTTTGTCGGGGATCTTGGCTTCCCAAACTTCTGCGAAGAAACTAAGCCTTCCCCCCACCCGCAAGAGTGGGGGCGCCCCTTCATAAGGCAGACTTAGGGGCTGTCTTTGACGGCTTGCGATACCACGGCCTCTTACCCCCAGGGGTCTGTCCCTGCGATCTACTGTTAACGTTGGATCGTGCAGGCGGCCGTCGATACTGCCTGGAATTTGAGGGCCCCGAGACAGGAAAGAGCTGCCTTTTAAATGTAGGAGCCCGGAATGTCTTTTTGACCGGTAAAAGGGTATTTTTGCCATTTGAAATAGTCTGAATATATTTATCCAGATCCTCTCCGAAGAGTCGTCCTCCATGGAAGGGAAACCCTGCCAGAAGCTTTTTTGCATGGGGGCTCCGCCGCCCAGTTCTTCAACCATAAGAGCCTTCTCATGTGCACCAAACATAGTGATAAACGAGAGGCCTGCTGGATGGAATCTTTTATAGCATCTACCGCAAAACACAGAGCTCTGGGAATATCAGAAAACTCTTCTGCTTGTTGGGTAGGCATGTCCCTTAACATTTCCTTTGTCTGGTCTTTTAATGCCTGACAAACTCCAATTGCAGCCACCGCTGGCTGCACCACTGCTCCTGCCGTAGCAAAGGATGCTTTTAAAAGTGTCTCTAATCTTTTATCAACTGGATCTTTAAACATGTGTATGTTTTCCACCGGGCAAGTTAGTGATTTATTCACACATGAGATGGCTGCATCCACTACTGGGAGCCTCCACCTCTTGAAGAACTTTTCCTCCATGGGGTAAATGACCGCAAACCTTTTCGGTGGCAGAAAAATCCTGTCCGGCCGTACCCAATCCCGAAAGATCAATTCCTCCAAGAGAGGATGGACCGGAAAAACTGTGTTGTTTAACGGAGCTTTCAAAGAGCCCAGAGAGGATACCGGAGGAACCTGAGGCTCTGGCAATGGTAACTAAATGCCGAGCGGACCATGTCCGTCAAAGACTGTACCCACAGTCTTTCTGTCTGGGAGTCTGAAAATGGTTCCTCAGAGGCAGATCCCTCAATCCCTGAACCCTCTTGGTTCAGGTCTAGTTGATCCTCCTGTGATTCCAATTCCTCTGGAGAGAGAATCTCAGCATCTGAGGATACACCTCCTGGTGATGGGGATCTAACCCGTTTTTTACCAGGAATAGCTCTAGCGATCAATGTTGCTATTCTCTCTTCTAGCCCCCCTAGGGATACGGCTAGCATCTCCTCTGTGATGAACACAGGGCTGGGCTGATCTGGGCCAGCCTCCGCACCAGATCCCCCTAATGGCTCATCCAAGGCGCTTCTTAAATTAATAAGTTGCGGGGAAAGTATCGGCATATCAGAATCAGAAAGGGAACCCTTTTGTTTTTTGGTCTTTTTTGTACCCTTTGACCCCGAACCCTTGGAAGCCATAATACAAAATCGAGGGACTCCGCCCACACAACAGACTGTAGTGGGCAGGAGTACAAAAATCAGAGTTTAGGGGACAATAGACCACTAATGCCCAAAAACTGATGGGATCCCGTATGTTCTTTTTTTTTTTTTTTTTCTTTTAAATATATTATATATTTTCTTTTGACAACATACAGTGACCCCAAACTAAGTTTGCCAGCCTCCAAACCTGCTGCAAAAAAGGGGGATTTCTTGGCTTAACAAAAAGGCATTGGAACAAAGTCCACATGTACTACCCCTCTTCCGCCACCGGGAGTCACTGTTCTGCCGCTCTGCGTCCTCTCCTCTGAAAATCAGCCTCAGACTGAGCACTGACAATGCCTGCTGTCTATAACAGCACAAAGGCGCGCCCCTGTATGACGCCGCAGGCACGCCCCCCCCCGCCCTCCTGTGTGAACGGCGCGAAAAACGTCCATAAGACGTGCGCGCGCACGCGCGCGCGCGCGTATGCCGGAAACAGGAGGAACATGGAGGAGCCGCGCTGCTGGAGATCCAGGAATGCAGAAACAGGCGGCAGATTCAAACCCCCGGCCAGGTAGGACTCTCCAAAGGCCCCTAGGGATCCTTACTAGCCCTAGGAAGAAACAGCAGGTTTAGCTAGCACACATATTTAGACAGGGGGACCTAGTGATGGGGGGGGGAAAAGGTGTCATCCTGTCTCTCTTTAGACATAGTGAACAAGGTTGCCCATGCAGAGCATACTTAGGCTATCCCCCCTTTTAGGTTACCCCGGAGAGCCTGCTGTCGAACCAAGTCCCGCAGGCTCCCCCTTACCTGCTCCATGCTGCAGGATGTTTGTCCAGCAAACTGATCCAAACTTCTCCCATCTCCGTGGGTAGCGTAGTAGACCTTCAGGCCCTGGGGTCCTATGAAGGTACCCACTGTCCTGGACCTATATAGCACCCTGGCAAACAGGAACTTATGGTTTTTACAAACTCCAAGTCCTGGGCCCAGGGTCCAGCCCTCCAAAGAGGAGCATTATAGGCAAAACCCCACGGCTTGGGGCCCGGGTACTGTCCACTTTGGCACTGAGGCTCCTTGGACAGATCCGGTTAGCCCGCCCTTAATCCCAAGGATGTGGAGCAAAGCTATTCCGTGACCAACACCTAAGACACTGGCGAAAAAACTGAGGGACTCCCTCTAGGGGAGGGGGTTATATAGGGAGGGGACTTCCTGTTTGAGATTGCCAGTGTCCACACCTGAAGGTACTCCATATAACCCACATAGTAATGAATATGCCGCTCTGTGTCCCGTGATGTACGAGAAAGAAAATAGAGTGACAATTTTGAAAAAAAAATGCAATATTTTTTACTATTTGCTATAATAAATATCCCCCAAAAATAATATATAAAAAAATGTTTTTCCTCAGTTTAGGCCGATACGTATTCTTCTACCTATTTTTGGCAACAAAAATAAATAAATCGCAATAAGCGTTTATGGATTGGTTTGCGCAAAATCTATAGCGTTTACGAAATAGGAGAAAGTTTTATGGCATTTTTTATTTTTATTTTTGCTACTAATGGCGGCGATCAGTGTTTTTTTTTTTTTTTGTGACTGCGACATTATGGCGGACACTTCGGCCAATTTTGACACATTTTTGGGACCATTGTCATTTTCACAGCAAAAAATGCTATAAAAATGCATTGTTTACTGTTAAAATGACAATTGCAGTTTGGGAGTTAACCACAAGGGGGCGCTGATGAGGCTTAACCCTCTGCGTAACTCTAGACAGCAACATTGCCAAATTAACTATTTATATTGTGATTATATAATTATAATTCTGAGCAACATGGAAATGAAGGCTGCAGAAAGACGTATGGCACAGAAGTGCTGACAGAGGATTTTGTTTATGGGGACAGCCAAAGTCAATTATTATTATGAAATCAATTATCTAATGTGTCCAAAACTCTCACAGATTCTAGTCAATACTGAATTTTCATTGCTGCGCTGAATTATCAATACAGGTGAATGTGAGTGAAGTGATTGCAAGAACAGGAAAACGAGAATGATGCCAAAGATCAATTAGGCCAGTCTTACAGGGATCGGGCTACTTGTTTCAGGTTATCCTGACTGGTCGGATTCAATATTGAACAAGTCTGGAAAAGTTCAAGGGACTCCTGGATCTTCCCTTCCAATCTAAGGATCAGTGCTAGAAAGACAAAGCACAGACTGAAAACAAGAAAGATTGACAAAAGAAGCCACAACAACAATAATCCTAAATGAAAAAAAAAAGGGGAGCAGAAAACCCAAAATACAAATACTTTGTTAAGCCCAGGTTCACACTGACAGCGGGAATGACTGTGCGAGTTTAGCTGAACTCGCACGATGTCCGTCCCGATTTTGGGGGGCGATTTCATAGACATCTGTGCGGATTTCTGCGGGGAAACCCGCATCTAATTTAGAGTAATGTGAACCCAGCCTCAGTTTCAAATCACAGAGCTTTACACAAGGATACATTTCTTTATTTTCAGCCACGTGAATGTCATTTTCGAATAGATTTGGACTTTTTTGAAAATGAGTATATTTATTTTTTTATTATTTTTAATGCGAGAATGCAATTAACAATAAGAGTGTCCGCAACATTTAGTAGAAAAATGAGAATCTTTAACCACTTCCATACAGGGCATTTTCACCCCCTTCCTGCCCAGACCAATTTTTCGTTTTCAGCGCTGTCGCACTTTGAATGACAATTGCGCGGTCGTGCGACGTGGCTCCCAAACAAAATTTACACCCTTTTTTCCCCACAAATAGAACTTTCTTTGGTGGTATTTGATCACCTCTGTGGTTTTTATTTTTTGCGCTATAATTAAAAGAAAGTGTCGATTTTGAAAAAAAAAACAATATTTTTTACTTTTTGGTTTAATAAATATCATAATTATTATTTTTTTTTACTTTTTTTTTCCTTCAGTTTAGACCGATACGTATTCTTCTACATATTTTTGGTAAAAAAAAAAAAAAAATCGCAATAAGCATATTTGATCGGTTTGTGCAAAAGTTCTACCGTCTACAAAAGTAGGAAATAGAATTATGGCATTTTATTTTTTATTACTAGTAATGGCAGCGATCTGCGATTTTTTTTTTATTGTGACCGTGACATTGCGGCGCACACATCGGACACTTTTGACACATTTTTGGGGCCATTCACATTTACACAGAGATTTGTGCTATAAAACTGCACTGATTGCTGTGTAAATGTGACTGGCAGGGAAGGGGTTAACACTAGGGGCGCTGAAGGGGTTAAATATGTTACCTAAAGTGTGTTCTAACTGTTAGGGGGAGGGGGACTTACAAGGGGAGGAGATCGATGCGTGTTCCTCTGCACTGGGAACACACATCAGTCTCCTCACCGCTGACAGGACATGGATCTGTGTGTTTACACACACAGATCCATGCTTCTGCCGTGATTGCGGGCAATCGCGGGTGCCCGGCGGTCATCGTGACCGCCGGGCATGCGCACCGGGTCCCCAGGAATGCTGCGGCGGCGCGCGCCCCCTAGCGGCCGGAAAATGCAAGGACGTCATATGACGTCCAGTCTGAAGGACGAAGGGTACCCACCAACGTCATTTTACTATGGCTCGGTGGGGAAGTGGTTAAACCAATGTTTTCGTTTTGTGAACTGTGTCCAAGTGTAGTTAAATAATTAGAAAATAAGGGTGTAAACAGTTAAATGCCCACATTAAAAAAAATATGGCGCATGGTTTATTAGTTATTCTCACCTTGTACATATACAGCATATTCACACACGCCCTCCGTTGCCTGCAGTTGCTCTTTAATCGCAACCTAGAGAGATAAATACCGGTAATACACAGCTATATGATTTATAACATAGTGATGTTAAAGAGAATGGTTGAACATATATAATCAGTAAACCATAACCAGATAAGTCACCCATTTTCTAACTGAAAAGAAATCACACTTGCAGTAAGTAAATATATCCTATAATTATATAGAATGAATCTTATACAGTTCACGCCTATGTTCACCTACACATTTTATCCCTCACCTTGCAGGCCTCATAATCCTTCCGGACATAGTGTAGGTGGATAATCCAGTTTCGTCTTTCTAGGATAGGGAGTTCTGGAGCTTAGGAGAAATAGAGATTCTAGTACAGAAACGTTTGCTATAATTATAAATAATTATGAATCAATTAATAAAATAAATATTTAAAAAATGTAATATTTAAAACTCAACTCAATATTGAACCCTACAGACTAATGCCGCGTACACACGATCGGAAATTCCGATCATCTGTGGGCCCCATCAGACTGTTTTCTATCGGTGTTTAGAAATAGAACATGTTCTATTTTTTGCCGATGGGAAAAAAAAAAAAACGATCAGAAATTTGTATCGTCTGTGTGCAACTTTGACGGAAGAAAAACCCACGCATGCTCAGAATCAAGTAGACGCATGCTTTTTCTCGGCTCGTCGTAGTGTTTTACACCACCACGTTTTTGGATGGTCGGAATTTAGTCTGACAGTGTGTATACAAGACTGATGGAAGTCGGCTTCATCGGAATTCCGACAGAAAATTCCATCGGAAAATCTGATCGTGTGTACACGGTATAAGACACCATTCAAGTGCGTGTAAAGGCAGGCGTCCCAATACTTTTGACAATATAGTATATGTGGCCCTGTCACAGGGACAGGAAGTGAGGGGTAATTTCTTCAAAAGCAATAAATATTCCTATGCACCCATTTCCTGTTCTGATGACATATGCTGTGTAAGCATAAAGCAAGCTGTGACCCTTCCCCACTACAGATAAAAATGAATGTCTTTAGAGAATTTTTCATTTAAAGTACTGTATATCTAAAGCCAAATAGAGAAAGGTGAAACTTTGGCCCTCTGTCTCACATTGGGGAGACTACCCTTCACCTCCTTGTCCTATAAACACTACAGTAAGATAGATGAGCACGAGAAAAAAGTACTCTTAGGCCGCGTACACACGATCAGACCGGTCCGATGAAACTGGTCTGCAGACCAGTTTCATCGGACCAGTTCGATGGTGTGTACGGCCCATCAGACTGTTGTCCGTCGGACCAAAGTTTTAAAACCTGCTTTAAAATCTGTCTGACAGACACCTGTCCGTCGGACAGGTTCGATGGTTAGTACACAAAAGCATCGGACCAAAAACCCGCGCATGCTCAGAATCAAGTCGACGCATGCTTGGAAGCATTGAACTTCGTTTCTTCAGCACGTCGGTGTGTTCTACGTCACCGCGTTCTGGTCCGATGGGATTTTTGGTCCGATGGTGTGTACACACATCAGACCACTTCAGCCTGGTCCAATGAAAACGGTTCGTCGGACCAGTTTCATCAGACCGGTCTGATCGTGTGTACGTGGCCTTAGGTGTCTCCTCTATTCCAGTTTTGGAGAAAACTGGATTTTCCTACCTTTTCCAGTCCTTGTGACAATAGAAACCCGACAGGTTTAAGTAAAACAAAAAAAACCTGACAGACTTCCCCACTCTTGTCCAAAAAGGCTTTGGCTTTACATACACTTTAAAAATAGTTGTTTCAAAGACTCACACATGGCCTGGGGTTTGCCAATATCAGTACAACTCCGACTTATAGTATTAGGATATTATTATGATACAATACCTTTTTTAACACGAGGTTTGCGTGAAGGATCTGTTGGGACCTAATTAAAGGAAAAAATGAAAAACTTAACAGGCAGTACAGCAGCATTTCACACAATGAAAAGGAACTTTACGGTACAATCTGAGATATCCATATACAGGCAGTTCATGTTTGGCCGGAGTTCAGCTTTAAAGTATATGTATAGTTAAAGCGGAGCTCCAGCCGCAATTTTTTTTTTTTTAAAGTCGGCAGCTACTAACAGTGTAGCTGCTGACTTTAAATAAGGACACTTACCTTGTCCTACTTGCCCGCGCTGATGGCCCCCCCGATGCCGGTCCCACGATCGCTCCGAGTCCCGCGCCGCCATCCACACTATGGGAAACTGAGTCTCGCGCTGGCTTGTGAATGAGCGCGCTGCTCTCTGAGAACACACACAGTTCCCAGAAAGCAGCGCGCCCCATTCACAAGGAGAAGGACAAGAAGAAAAGGCACCGCGGAGTGGAAGAGGCAGATTACGGACTTCCGTATTTTTATTTATTTTTTCAGGTTTTTTTTATTTAATTTTTTTAAACAATATGGGAAAATGTTGTTTTCCTGGGTGGAGCTCCGCTTTAAAAAAAAATATTTTGGTTCTGGGTGAAGCAGTGAAGGGTTAGAACCTCGGTTGAGATTTTAGGCCTCATCCACACAGGCAAAGTGTCATACAGCGTGAAAAAAAAAAGCGCCTATGTTTATGCAGCTGGGAGTGACAGGTTTCGTGTAGAACACACTTTATAAACCAATGACAGGCTGCGGCTGTACTGTTGTAACTGCACATCCGAGCTTTGCCGTGCACAACTGTCTGACTCCAGAGACATACATCCATCCGTTCCTGTACACGGATGTGCAGTTACCTCAGTAGCCCTTTATTGTTTTGTGCAGCCAGCTGTGTTACATCTAGCACTCCTGGGTGCAGAAATAAGCTTGGTTTTTACAGTGTATGTCCTTCTGCGTCCATGCGGGCATGTCCAAAGTCCGGCCCGTGGGCCAATTGTGACCCGTAGTCCCGTTTCACACAGTCCCACTGGTAATTTTGAGATAGAGATATATATATACAGTGCAGAAAATAAGTATTTGAACACCCTGCTATTTTGCAAGTTCTCCTACTTGGAAATCATGGAGGGGTCTGAAATTGTCATCGTAGGTGCATGTCCACTGTGAGAGACATAATCCAAAAAAAAAAATTCCAGAAATCACAATGTATGATTTTTTAACTATTTATTTGTATGATACAGCTGCAAAGAAGTATTTGAACACCTGTCTATCAGCTAGAATTCTGACCCTCAAAGACCTGTTAGTCTGCCTTTAAAATGTCCACCTCCACTCCATTTATTATCCTAAATTAGATGCACCTGTTTGAGGTCATTAGCTGCATAAAGACACCTGTCCACCCCATACAATCAGTAAGAATCCAACTACTAACATGGCCAAGACCAAAGAGCTGTCCAAAGACACTAGAGACAAAATTGTACACCTCCACAAGGCTGGAAAGGGCTACGGGGAAATTGCCAAGCAGCTTGGTGAAAAAAGGTCCACTGTTGGAGCAATCATTAGAAAATGGAAGAAGCTAAACATGACTGTCAATCTCCCTCGGACTGGGGCTCCATGCAAAATCTCACCTCGTGGGGTCTCAATGATCCTAAGAAAGGTGAGAAATCAGCCCAGGACTACACGGGAGGAGCTGGTCAATGACCTGAAAAGAGCTGGGACCACCGTTTTCAAGGTTACTGTTGGTAATACACTAAGACGTCATGGTTTGAAATCATGCATGGCACAGAAGGTTCCCCTGCTTAAACCAGCACATGTGAAGGCCCGTCTTAAGTTTGCCAATGACCTTTTGGATGATCAAGAGGAGTCATGGGAGAAAGTCATGTGGTCAGATGAGACCAAAATAGAACTTTTTGGTCATAATTCCACTAACCGTGTTTGGAGGAAGAATGATGAGTACCATCCCAAGAACACCATCCCTACTGTGAAGCATGGGGGTGGTAGCATCATGCTTTGGGGGTGTTTTTCTGCACATGGGACAGGGCGACTGCACTGTATTAAGGAGAGGATGACCAGGGCCATGTATTGCAAGATTTTGGGCAACAACCTCCTTCCCTCAGAGCTTTGAAGATGGGTCGAGACTGGGTCTTCCAACATGACAATGACCCGAAGCACACAGCCAGGATAACCAAGGAGTGGCTCTGTAAGAAGCATATCAAGGTTCTGGCGTGGCCTAGCCAGTCTCCAGACCTAAACCCAATAGAGAATCTTTGGAGGGAGCTCAAACTCTGTGTTTCTCAGCGACAGCCCAGAAACCTGACTGATCTAGAGAAGATCTGTGTGGAGGAGTGGGCCCAAATCTCTCCTCCAGTGTGTGCAAACCTGGTGAAAAACTACAAGAAACGTTTGACCTCTGTAATTGCAAACAAGGGCTACTGTACCAAATATTAACATTGATTTTCTCAGGTGTTCAAATACTTCTTTGCAGCTGTATCATACAAATAAATAGTTAAAAAATCATACATTGTGATTTCTGGAATTTTTTTTTTTGATTATGTCTCTCACAGTGGACATGCACCTACGATGACAATTTCAGACCCCTCCATGATTTCCAAGTGGGAGAACTAGCAAAATAGCAGGGTGTTCAAATACTTATTTTCTGCACTGTATAATCTCTCTCTTTTGTGGCCCCCAACAAATTGGATTCCTTGGGGGGGCCCACAAAAGATATATACTGTATTTATCTTTCCTCAAAAGGGGACAGAGAGGGGGGCAGGAGGAGTGCCATCAGATTACATACAGGAAAATCTTCTGTTTACTCAGCGGCCTCTGTAATAGGAAGTCCTGTCTCCTGGGCTGGCATTGGATGACTGTTCTGTCTATTATAGGAGGCAGGACTTTGTATTAACCACTTCAGCTCCAGGAGATTGTGTCCCCTTAATGACCAGGCCATTTTTTGCGATAAGGCACTGCGTCATTTTAACTGACAATTGTGCGGTCGTGCGACGTTGTACAAAAACAAAATTGATGTTCTTTTTCCCCCTAAATAGAGCTTTCTTTTGGTAGCATTTGATCACCTCTGTGATTTTTATTTTTTGCGCTACAAAAAAAAAAAAAAAAGCAACAATGTGGGGAAAAAAAATAAAACATTTTTTTAACTTTTGCTATAATAATAATCCCTCAAATGAAAAAACAAAACAAATTTCTTCCTCAGTTTAGGGCGATATGTATTCGACATATCTTTAAAAAAAAAAAAGGATCGCAACAAGTGTATATTGATTGGTTTGCACAGAAGTTATAGTGTCTACAAAATAGGGGATAGATTAATGGCATTTTTTTTTTACTAGTAATATAGTGATCTGATTTTTATCGGAACTGCGACATTGCAGCGGACAGATTGGACACTTTTGTCACTTGGGACCATTGACATTTATAAAGGCATCAGACCTAAAAAAATAGCCACCGATTACTGTATAAATGTCACTGGCAGGAAAGGGGTTAACAGTGTTACCTATGTGTGGTCTAACTCTGGGGGGCGGGGGGGGGGGTGTGGCAGACTAGAGGAGGAGACAGATCGTTGTTCCTTAGTAGGAAAACACGATCTGTCTCCTCTCCCCTGACAGAACCGGGATTTGTGCGTTTACACACACAGATCCCAGTTTTTGCTTTGTCATGAGTGATCGTGGGTGCCTGGCTAGAGTGTCTTAAAAAGCCAACGTACAGCTATGACAGCTCGCCCAGGGGAGCCAAACCTGCTGCAGCATAACTGCGGCGGCTGGTTGGGAACCGGGTAAAGAGGCTGCCGAATAAACAGGAGATTCTCCTAAATGTAATCTGTCGGTGCTCGTCCCAACTCCTCCCTGTCCCCTCTGTGGCTGCAGAATGATGGGCATGAATCAGGCTGCATTCATGGCAAGATTACGGCACGGATTAGGCTGCATTGATGGGCACTGGCTCTTATTTTGCTTCACAGGTCTTTATTGAACTGTGAAGCAGTATTTCCTGAAAGGTCCCTCTTAAAGTGAAGGTGCGCGTATAAATCCAGTATTTCCAAATAACACGCCCAAGCTCATCCTTGGACTCTTCACCACACACAGCCACAAAGGCAAGAGAATTCTTGATGGGCAGTGTATTGGTTAATCTGCATTAAATTTTAATGGTTCAAAGAACGTCAGGCAAAATGGTCGGCCCTCACCTGTATTCACTTCATCAAATCTGGCCCTCTTTGAAAAAAGTTTGGATACCCCCAATGTAAAGGATCCCTTACTGTAATCTGGGTCTCTATTTATAAGAAAGATTTTCCCCACCCTGTAATAACAGTTTCATCAGGACAGGTAGTGAGGGGAAATCTACAGAAAAATACACAGAAATAACTTTTAGCTGGGTAGAAGAATACATCCCGGTCAGATTTATATTCTTCTATGTGTTGCAGATTTTCCCTCACTTCCTGGCTTGCAACTCCGGCAAGGGATGATCCTGAGCTATCCTGCTAGGAAGCTGTCAAAGTTGACAGACAGTCATAGGTGGTAGAGGCATTCCCCGCCCCATAGACATATGCACAGTGCCCTGAAAAAGTATTCATACCCCTTGAAATTTACACATTTTGTCATGTTACAACCAAAAATGTAAATATATTTTATTGGGATTTTATGTGATAGACCAACACAAAGTGGCACATAATTGTGAAGTGGAAGGAAAATGTTTCAAGGCACTGTATGCAAGGGGCATGTATATGTGTAGCTGGGGGGTGGGGAATGCCTCCGACGCCTAAGATTATTGGCTGTTGGCTTTGACAGCTTCCTAGTGGAATTGCTCAGGCGGGTTCAGGCTCGTGTCTGAACATGCCTGAGCTCATCACTAGTGACTAAGGATGAGCTCTGGCGTGTTCGCATGGTACACGTGCAGAGCCCGCCAGGAAGTGTGCATGGCGCTGCGCTAATCACAGCCAGGGAGACATTTCCCGATGCTCGGCTGCAGAGATCGAGAAATGTCTCCCTGGCTGTGAATAGCGCAGCGCCGTGCACACTTCCTGGCGGGCTCTGCACGTGTACCTTGCGAACACGCCAGAGCTCATCCTTACTAGTGACTAAGGATGAGCTCCGGAGTGTTCGCAAACCCCACCAGGAAGTCAGCACTGTGCTATGCTAATCACAGGCAGCGAGACATTGTCTCGATGCGTGGCTGCAAAGATCTGGAATTGT
This sequence comes from Rana kukunoris, assembly GCA_029574335.1. Lineage (NCBI taxonomy): Eukaryota > Metazoa > Chordata > Amphibia > Anura > Ranidae > Rana > Rana kukunoris. Next base: position 101,611,491 of record CM056051.1, read on the forward strand.
CTCACTGCCTGTGATTGGCACAGTGCAGCGAAGACTTCCTGGCAGGCTCTGCACTAGGTGGTTTACAAACACGCCGGAGCTCATCCTTACTAGTGACAACAGAAAAAGATGCAATCCCCTTTAGATTCACTATACACATTACAATCTGACAATACACTCTTTATACCATCAACTTTAGAATCACCAATCAATTTGTATCAGGCAGGCCCTTACACTAGATACCCACATGTAATTTTAGTCCTTTCTTTCACATAAATAGAGCTTTATTTTGCTGGTATTTAATCACCACTGGGGTTTTTATTTTTTGCGCTATAAAACAAAAACCGAAAATGTTGTAAAAAAATAAATAAAATTCTTTGTCTCTGTTATAAAATTTAGCAAATTAGTATTTTTTCCTTCATAAATTTTTGCCCAAATGTATACTTACACATATCTTTGGAAAAAAAAATAACCCAAATCGGTGTATATTAGTTGGTCTTTGTGAAGGTTATAGAGTCTACAATCTATGGTGCCAATCATTAAAAAATGTATCCCACCTGATGTACTGACGGCCTATCTAATTTCTTGAGACACTAACAGGCCAGGAAAGTACAAATACCCCCCCCCCCCCCCCCCAAAAGACCCATTTTTGGAAAGTAGACATTCCAATGTATTTAGTAAGAGGCATGTTGAGTTTTTTCACATTGTAATTTTTGTTCCACAATTCTTTGCAAAATAAAGATTTTTATTTTTTCACAAAATTGTCCTATTAACAGGTTATATTTCTCACATGGCATATGCATGCTTTCAATTACACCCCAAAATACATTCTACTACTCCTCCAGAGTATGGCGAAACCACACGTGTGAGACTTTTACACAGCCTGGCCACATACAGAGGCCCAACATGCAGGGAGCACCATCAGGTGTTCTAGGGAGCCGAGCATCGGGAAATGTCTCCCTGGCTGTGATTAGCGCAGCGCCGTGCACGCTTCCTGGCGGGCTCTGCATGTGTACCATGCGAACACGCCAGAGCTCATCCTTATTCCTGACAACCTATCAGGAACAGAGCACTTACTGATGGGTACTGTATTGGCAGTAATGGGCATTTTAGTGGCACTGTAGAGCACAGATGGGGCACTGTAGAGCACAGATGGGCGTGGATATGGCACAAATGGGGCACTGCTGGGCACTTGCACAAGGAAAAAAAAAAAAACCTCAAGCAGCCACATGCTGCAGCTTCACGCTCCTCAGATCATGACGCCGATTTGTTTACATTTATTGCTCCGTCGTTGGACAAACTGATCACGTGGTAAAGGGCCGCTATCAAGGTGCCCCAACAGGTCACATTTTCAGGATTTTCCTCAGATAAAATGGCTGTGGTAATTACTGAGGCAGTGAAACTGATCAAATCACCTGTACAAAAAAAAAGGATAGCCTGAAAACCTGCCCTGAGGACTGGAGTTGAGAAACACTGCTCTATGGAACGCTCCCCAGGTCCTGGGTCAGCATGTGTGGAGGGATCTGAGTAGGGATTAGTGTAATCAGAGCTCACCTCCCCATAATCCACACACTGTATGTATAGCAACCACATACATACTGTCTATTAGTCATTTACTGTATATGAAGTCTTCTAGATTTCACCGACCACCACAACACACTCTTAATAACATGAACGCCTCCTCCTCTATTCCCTCACCACCACTACTATACACCACAGCCCGCTTCCCCCACCATTACTGGAGTGGAGTGTACTATATTCCACAGACGTCGGCACGGGCAGCCCACATCCCCGCTCCCCCTTCTACAAACAGGGCTACATAAGGGGGCGATCTAGATTACCGTCTTTAGCGAATCCTCCGCCATCATTATCAGGATAAAGTAGCGGCTTAGTCTCCAAGGTAACTAAAGGCACATCACTTCCGGTGTGCATGGTTGGAGATATCCCTCCGGGAACACAGTGTTCTGTGGAGACGTTCCATAGCAATGAGCAGCGCGGCTCGTCACGTGATCCGTTCTGTCAATCACAGGGCTCAGGAGAAACAAGCCTGGCTCTTCCAGACAAACATCTGACTTTTTTTATTTTATTTCTATTATAGCAAAATAATTTATTATTAAAGACAAATGTCACCTTCATTCTAGCAGTTATTCTGAAAGTGGGTTTGTATATAAAATTGAAGGAAACCTATATTGAGGAGAAAATATGGAGGCTGCCATTGCTGAGCTTCCCTTCTTAAAGCGGAGCTCCACCCAAAAATGGAGCTTCCGCTTTTCGGAACCCTCCCCTCCCTGGTGTTATATTTTGTACCTTTCAGGGGGGAGGGGGTGCAAATACCTGTCTTACTTCCTGGAATACGGTACTGCTGCAGACACGCCTCTACAGCCCCAGCTGTCTACTGTGAAACACACTGTTCCCAGGAGAGAGCGTGGACCAGTGGCGATGCAGCGAGCTACTCGCGCATGCGCAGTAGGGAACTGGGCAGTGAAGCCGCAACGCTTCATTTCCCGATTCCCTGACCAAGGACGGCGGCAAGTGCAGCCGAGGGACGAGCGAGGGCTGACGACATCGTGGGCGCGCTGGACAGGTAAGTCATCAGCTGCAGTATTTGTAGCTGCTGGCTTTTAAAAATTTTTTTTTTTAGACGGAACCACCGCTTTAATGCTGGGCACTTTCACCCCCTTCCTGCCAAGGCCAATTTTCAGCTTTCAGTGCCGTCACACTTTGAATGACAATTGCCCAGTCATGCAACACTGTACGCCTATGAAATTGTTATCATTCATTTTTTTTCTCACCCAAATAGAGCTTTCTTTGGTGGTATTTAACCACTTATGGACCGCCGCATGTACATTTACGTCGGCAGAATGGCACCAGCAGGCACATCAACGTATATATACGTTGGTGCCTTGAGGTGGGTCGGGGGTCCGATTGGGACCCCCCCCCCGGTACATGCGGCGGTCCCTGCGGCTGTACGAGCGATCCGGCAAGAGGGGGCGGCTATTCGTTTTGGTCCGCATCCTCCGGATCGCTCTCAGCCAATGTGCGCGCCGCCCCCCGCTCTGTACTTCCTCCTCCTGTGTAAACACAGGAAGGAGGAAGTGATGGGATCTCTCCCTCTGCGTTTTTTTCAACCACCGCTGAGGAGAGAAGACATCACCTAGTAAGTCTACACACACTACACGCAGGCACATTTAACCCCCCCGATCGCCCCTGTCACAGTGTCACTGAATGCAGTAATCATACATGTATGATTACTGTATTTAGTGTCAGTGTGACAGTCAGTTAGTGTTAGGTCCTGGGTAGCCCCCGTACCCCCCCTAATAAAGTTTTAACCCCTTGATCACCGCCCTAGTTAACCCTTTCACTCCCTATTGCCAGCATCACTAAGCGATCATTTTTCTGATCGCTGTCTTAGTGTCGCTGTTGCCGCTAGGTAGCTAATTTTTTTTTATTGCGATTTTTTTTTTACTAAAGACACGTGGCTAAATAAATTTTGGCCTAAATGTTTGACTAAAATTTAGTTTATTGATTTTTCTTATAACAAAAAGTAAAAAATATAGATTTTTTTTCAAAAATGTCGCTCTATTTTTGTTTAAAGCGCAAAAAATAAAAATCGCAGAGGCGATCAAATACCGCCAAAAGAAAGCTCTATTTGTGGGAAGAAAAGGACGCAAATTTTGTTTGGGAGCCATGTCGCACGACCGCGCAATTGTCTGTTAAAGCGACGCAGTGCCGAATTGTAAAAACCCCTTGGGTCATTTAGCAGCATATTGGTCCGGCCCTTAAGTGGTTAAAGGGTTTGATAACCCCCACGTGCAAATCACTGCCAGACCCTCTATTAGAACCTGGCATAGCTCACTATAAGTGTTTTATTAAAAAAAAAAAATAAAAAAAAAAAACGTGGTTTATATACCCATTTAACATGATCTTCAGGCCGGTCACATGACTCACAGTCACTGTATACATCCAATGGATGGCTTCTGCAGAAGGTGCTGAGATCTCCCTCTGATGTCCGCCAGGGAGGTCACATGGCTCAGCCCCTCCTGCAGTAACCCTGGAAACCAGCCGAGAGTCATGTGACCGGCCTGAGGATCGCACTAAAACTGTATTTACAATGCTTCTTTTTATTAAATACTTATACAGTGTGCTATGCCTAACTATATTAGAGGGGTTGGCAGTGACATTTTGTAAACTTTTATTTGTACTAATAGCGGCGGTGATGGGGGGGGGAGGGGGCGGAGACAGAGACACAAAGCTGACAGGCAAGGAGGAGGGGTGAGGAGAGCTGAGAGCAGGGCTGCATATGACAGAGGGCTAAGTAGACCTGATTTTTGTGGTCAGCGCAGAGAGGGGGGGATACAGAAAGTGGCAGGTTCTGGGAGGTTTTTTTTTACAGTTTAGAGGGTGGCAGATTACACAACACAAGCACTGTGCTGTTTAATCTGCTTTTTTTTTTTTTTTTTTTTTTTAAAGTGTATTTTTTGTGCGTGAACTCGAGAGAGAGGAGCCGGACTGCAGGAGTTGGGAGTAGGCAGACCCTCCCCCCGGAGGCAATCGCCATCCTTCTCCATGCCCCTGGTGGCAATGGCGGGTGTGAAGGGGGGCCTCCCACTCACCCCGCCCTACCTGCTCCTCTTGGGAGCCCAACTGGGGCCCAACGGGACCCCCAATGGGGCAGAGGGACTCCCCCTATGAGGGAGTGAGGGGGCCTAGCCCACCCAGCCAGCCCCGTAGGTCCTTCGCCTCTCTTTATTTTAAGAGACCGCATGGCCAAAGTGCATGTGTTTTAAACCAATTTTGTGTGCGTGCAAGTGTGGTGGTTTTTGTGGGGGGGGGGTGGGCGTACTAAGCACAGGCGTACCTTGCATAGCACACCCACCGGGAGCTGGGCTGAGACCACCAAACTCAATTCACATGTAGCCGAGACTGGGATCCGAACCCTTGGCTGCAGAGGTGAACAGCTTATCAGCGCAGTGCCAATCACGTTGAGCCACCACAGCTCAACCACTGTGCTGTTTAATCTGCTTTAAAGGAACAAGGATCTGTATTTTTTTTGTTTGGATTAGGGGGGGGTTAACCCTCCTAGCGGTATCCCCAAGCGTGACTTGGGGTGGATTTTCAATGTAAAAATCGTTAACCCCGAGTCACGCTCGGGGTGTATGTGCAGAGCCTGCAGTGCTTGCTGGCTTACCTTTTATCCAGGCAGGGTACTGTACTTGCCTTGTCCCTGGATCCTGCGATGCATCCCCGCTGTGTGAGCGAGCGGCGTCCTCGCTCGACTCACACAGTGCCTCCGATCTCCGTTCCCTGCGACGTAACGGCACACAGGGGCGAAGACCGGCACCAAATTCAAAAAAGTAAACAAACACATTACATACAGTACACTGTAATCTTATAGATTACAGTACTGTATGTAAAAAATACACACCCCCCCTTGTCCCTAGTGGTCTGCCCTGTGTCCTACATGTGCAAACTGTAGATTGTCCATAGCAACCAAAAGTGTCCCTTTATGTCAAAAGTGATTTTAGAGCAGCTGGAAAACAGCGATAATAAATTATAATCACTTGCAGAATTGAGCGATAGCGATTTGTGGGGAAATTCATCATAAAAAAAATAAAAGTAATGACAGCGACAATTCTGCAACTGAGCAAATTTCAGTGTTTTTGATTTGATTTCATAATTGAATAATTTTTATTATAATTACAATATTATTTTGTTATAATTATTAATAGTTATTTATTATAATATAATTTTATGTTTTGTGTTACAAACTTTATCATACCCGGGATGTCTACTAGACTCTGGTTTGGACAAATTTAAGTGAGTTATTCCTAAGAATTGCAGGCCTACATTATAAAACGCCAAATTTCCATGCAAAAAATTGTACCGCTTTTGGTACGTAATTCCAGACATAATCATACCGCCAGGGAGGTTAACAAACAAACAATGTTTGTTTTTTTGCTATATTAACGAAAAAAGACATACTAAATCCCCCCCCCCCCCCCCCCCAAATTTTAGGTCCCAATTTTTTGTTTTCAAACAGCGATAAGTGTAATAGTCAGTAACTCAAAAGAACCTACTCCTTGTTCAGTGCTATTGTTTTATTTTCATTTGACCTTTTTTTGGAAAATTTCATGTAGCGCTGAGATGTTTATTTTTGCCTTGAGATGGGTTCAGACAATAGCCAGTTTCCGCATCGCATCTCTCCCGCAGGCAGTTCACACTGCCCTCTCTGAACTACTGCGGGTGTCAATACAATGTTTATGACACCCTCAGATCAGTCTACATATTGCAGTGTGAACTCGCGCGGGAATCAGATAGGATGGGTGAGAAAATTGAACATTCATGCGATCTGATTGGTGGTGGTCGTAGGGTTGGTGGCTGTCCCTGCAAATGCAAAGGATAGCAAACATTCATTATTTTTATTTATTTTTCAAATTAAAACCAATATAGTGCTAAAAATACGAACTCGGGTACAAATACAGTATATCCTCAATGACTTCAAAAAAAATATTAATAACCCTAAATGAGGCGGGCATTAGCTATATTATACAAATAATTTTTAAATGGTAATCCTGCCAGAAGGAACCTTAACACGTTTCAGTTACAAGAATCACAATCTTCATCAGGAGGATTGGGGTATTTAAATTAGAGACACATGACTTTTTCATATCCTTTGCATTTGAGTCATTCTAATAACACACGATCGGACTTCCAACTGACCTTCCCACAGATTTTGCTGCGAATGGGCGTTGGCGTGAACTTACACACGGCAGGACTTTTTCAGCCAACAAACACGAACGTAGTGACCTAATAGATTTGCTGCTCTTTACCACCACCCTTTGGGCAGCTTCTGCTATTGTTGTCTGATCTTTAGCATTGGTTCTGAGCATGCGTGTTTGTACTTTAGACTTTAGTCCGATGGACTTGTGTACACACGATCAGATAAGCCAACTTAGGACTTTTTTAGCTGGAAAGTTTGTCTGTTCACACAGCGAACATTTGTCCGATGAAAAAATATGTCCGATGGATCGTACACGCGATCGGATTGTTAGCAAAAACAGGTCTGTCGGTGGTTTGTTGAAAAAAAAAAAAAGTCAGAGCGTGTGATCGACTTTAGATGCATAAAAGCACTGGGGGAATACAATCATATTTTTTGCATGTCAATTAGGGTGAGCAGCACCTCCTTTCTCTATGTGGGCCCCTCATTTTATCGATAGAGCAACTTCTGTCAAACAGGAATGTTGGAAAACTATTGTCAAATAGCTGCAGTTGCTGATCGGTGCATTTTAACGATGGAGAGTCCTACAGTCAGAATACATTATTGTGGGGGGGGGGGGGGGGGTGCTCCATCCACCGTGCCTGTGTGGATGGAGGATCAGTTCATTTTTTTTTTTGTTCAACCTTCTTGCTGGAAAAAAAATGGCCATATTATGTTATGTCTAAATTAGCATTAATTAAACAAGGGCAAGAATCTGATGCAATCACAAAAATAGGTATAAAATACAACACTTTCTGCACAGCATGGGTAACCCTAACTGTGGAGAAGATATAACACACTGTCAGTTCAGCAGTCAGTAGTAGCCTACTTTACTCCTGTTGGTCAGCTCGTTGGGGCCTAAAATGATACGTTAGCATGTTTGGGGAGTGTTTCTTTAAGAATTCATCTAATACACAGATGTTGTGCAAGGTTGGTCAGTAACCTCTCACCAGCTACCTGTCCAAACTAGGAACGATGTCCTCCATCTTTCAATATCTTCAGTGACTGGCTCCTTAGCTAGACAGCAGGTCCCAGCATCCAGGGTTCATTCCACTGCTCCAAAATGGCAGCCGCTCTGTCTCAACTGCTCTCAGGTACCACCATCCCTTCACTGCCTCTGCTCCTTAGCAAGATGTTGTCTCTCCCATCACCCCAGGTACAGCAGATCTGTCTCATTCTCTCTGTACCTTCAGCCTCTTTTCAGCGCAGGAAAATATTTAAATAGTAACTCTACCTTTGTTGAGTGGGGAAAAAAAGCATACCCCTCTGGGTGATCCATGTACATGGCAGGGATTTGAACAAACTGTGTTGAAATTCTCCTTGTTATTCTGTAGTAATAGTGATTTGTTTGTCTGTGTCCATGTACAAAATGAGTTAGAGTGAGTTTTCATTACTGATTAGCTGCTGTACTTTCCATGCTCTTACCAGCAAAGTGGCAGGTTCTGAATTCAATTATACAATATTAACCCTTTGAGAGTATCTCACCCAAAATGAAATGTTTGTTGCAAAAGGATAAAAGGATGCCCCTTTATTGATATTTTTTTCCCCACAAAAGTGGAGTTGCCCTTTAAAAACACTCCCCTTTCTCCACAGCACAGTAATTGAGAGTTTGAGTCTAAGAACTTTAAATACAGCTTAAGGCTGGCCATACATGGTCGAATTAAAAAAAAAAAGCTTTCTTTTGAAAATCAGAAAATGTGTTTTGTGAGCCGATGGTGCCACCATTGATTTCAAAATTCGACCAACCAAACCTTTAATTTGACCTTATATTCCCCTCTAAAAATAATTTTCGTGTCTGAGAATCTTCTTTTCTTTCCTGGGAATTTTCTTTTCTAGCACATGTGCATTTCTTTTTCGATTACATTTCTCGCAGGTTTCTACCATCATTAATTTGAAAATCGCTAACTTTTCAAAAAAAATCCAACATATTCGATTGTTAAAATTCAATGGCCGCATGAAAATTGGCTGTTGCTGCAGCTTACTAATGGTGCGAAATACGAGCGAAAATGAAAAGATACGATTTTCAAAAGAAAATCCTTTCAAAATTCAACCTTAGCCTTAGGCTCTTTTCTTGCCACAGTTCTCAACACCTCTCTTCAGTCTCCAACAGTTCATGTCCACTTGATAAAAATACATATGTCTCAGGGAGACATTAACAGCGCTAAATGGTTTGAATAAACCGAATGAACCAAAGTTCACAATCTGCTCTGGTGAAGTGCTAAGTGCTCATGGATCACTATCCAATGTTAACAGCTCTCCTCCAATAAATGAAATGAACCAGTAAAAGGAGACACCTATTGTGAATGGACAACTATAAAAGCACATACACATAATGTCCTACATAAATATATAAAACATCATTAAGTCCCTTTTTTAGGTAGTTCCGTTGAAACAGTAGTATTTTCACATGCTCTTTGTTGTCCAATATATCTTTCACTTGATATCCCCCTTAAGATTTTGTACTCGCCAGATTGACTGGTGTGTGAAACCTCAAATCTCCTCTTTCCCAGGGTAGTGAAGTGTCTCTCCAGCTGAATCCAATTCAACTCTGTGGCAGTATCTCTCCTTCCAATAGATATAAATCCACAGGGGTGCGTGCAGACAGCACGATCATAGGGAATCAAACAGAGAGGGACAGAACATAGTGTAATACTGTATTTTATTTATAAAACCATCCCCTGCTACAAAAATGCGCTTACAGGAAGTATATAAAAAAGATGCACAGCAGAAGTAAAAACAGCTCACTCAGTTGGTACAGGCGATTAGGATCCATCTCCAATAGATGTGTCCCGGGTGTGGTTTACTCTGTACGATTCGTCGTGTAGCCACCCCTCGACGCGTTTCGTGATTGGCTCACGTCATCAGAGGGCCTAATCGCCTGTACCAACTGAGTGAGCTGTTTTTAATTCTGCTGTGCATCTTTTTTATATACTTGCTGTAAGTGCATTTTTGTAGCAGGGGATGGTTTTATAAATAAAATACAGTATTACACTATGTTCTGTCCCTCTACTCTTTTACTGGTTAATTTCATTTATTGGAGAGCTGTTAACATTGGATACTGATCCATGAGCACTCAGCACTTCACCAGAGCAGATTGTGAACTTTGGTTCATTCGGTATTTTCAAACCATTTAGCGCTGTTAATGTCTCCCTGAGACATATGTATTTTTATCATTTGCTTTCTTTATTATAATAGCTGCTTTTTCTGCGTATACATTTTTGACAGCTTATTAAGCTTGAACAGTTCCATTGAGCGCTTGGATCAGTTTTTATCTTAGGATATATCCTGATATATATTTTTTTGCAGTTCATGTCCACAGTTCACCTACTAGTGGAAGGAGTGTGGCTTAACAGCAAAGCAGCACTGTACACAAAAAAACAGTCAGTTAGGTCCAAGTAGCTGCTCCTCTATTTGAGAGCATTGTATACTAGAGTTATACACTCCCCTATCAAGTCTTTGGTCCCCTAAGAAACAGCATGACCCGGTGAAAGGAGCTAAAGATAACATAACCAGAGAATAAACAGGACATTAAAATTACATTTACATTATACGCAATTAACCCTGGATGTCAAGCTAAAGTACCTTGAACAAGGAACAGGCATTGGAAACTTCCACCAAGGTATGTCAGGAAGTGGGCTAGAGTCACTTTTCACCAAAGTGGTAGCTGGAAGTACTGGCATCTCTTGAGACCTTCTCCTTGACTTTGACTGATGGAATGGAAGTCTCCTCCTATCTGCCTTTTGCATCAGACATTTGTCCATTGACCACAACGTGGGGGTGAATGGTCTTTGCCAAAGGATCACTCGTGGAGGCAACAGGACTCAAAGGTTGCCTCACTATGTGTGTTCTTCCCAACAGAGACCTTGTCATGAACCCTGGTGGCTGATAATGGCCGATATCTTAAAGGCTTTGAGCTGTCCAACATCTTACATTCAATTACAACTTCACCTGCAAGTAACCATCACAAGGGTGCTTCTCTGCACCAATGCCTTGAACCTGTAAATCTCCCCTGCAGAGGCATATACTCTTCAAGTTCTTGTAGAAGTCTCTAGTCAGCAAAGTCATTTGATTCAAGCAGAGTTCTTGTGTAAATTCCTTTCAGTGGCAGCACAGAAGGACCTATCAAATCATCAGGGACTCTGGGAATATCAATTTACGTAGCAGGTCTAGTCAACTGGATTGGTTTCTTTCTTCCAGTGCCCAATACAATGCTTTCAACAATGTTTTGGGGATTGATGAATATCTCTCTTGTACAGAGTAACCTGATAGGGAAATGCATCTCCGGTTGTCTCTTTGGAGCGCCACATAAAGTACTTCTTAAAGACTTAGGTCTGACTGTCACTGCCTCCCCTTTATTCCAAGGTGCAACAGGTCTGTCTCACTATCCCTGTAAAATGCTCCTTCCTCTTTTCAGCTCAGGAAAATATTCAAAAACACTTCCCTTCCTCTGCACCACAGTGTAACTGGGAGCCGAAGTCCAAAAACAAACTATAATACAGCTTAAGTCTCTTCTTGCACCACTGTCCTTAAACACCTGTCCTCAAAGTATTCAACAGTTTAAGACCTCAGCTCACCCCCTAGTGGATGGAGGGCAGATTAACACTACTGCTCGGTGTTCTGCGACAGTAGCCAATCCTACAAACTGTCTCTAAATCCCCTCCCCCCAAGATGAGAAAGCATTGGAAACAGGAAACCGGCAGCAAAGTCCAAGTAGCCGTTTCTTTCTCTGCCAGCATTACAGACAGGGGTACACTTTATTATTTGAGCAGTGTGGCTTTAATAGACAATTTTGCACCTTTTTTGAATGTTTGTTGACCCCATTTTTTTTCTGTGGGCCTGTAGAATTTTCAGCCGGTCACTCCTCTCCTCCATAGAAAAAAAACACACATTTGCACAATTTAAAATTGATGTTCATTGAAGGACACAAGTCATAAACAGTCAGGTTATACTGCCACCTACAGAAGGATTGGACACTGACAAACAAAATCTGTAGGCTACAGCAGGATAAACCCACCCATTTCCAGCATAACTGTACCTCAACCCTGCTAGCAAACGTCAAACCAAGCTAGCATTTTTTTTTTCTTTAATCAAGACTCCTATATATTTTAGTGCTCAAACCAGTATCCATATACAGCTATTTGGAGCAGCTATTCCTCAGCACAGCTTTGGAGTGCCATAAGCAAACACCACTGCACTGGACATTGTGGGGCTAGCCTGAAACTGACCGTCGGGCACTGGGTTCCATAAAAGGTGCTTTCCAGACCCTCTTCTAGTAAAATGTTAGTTGCAGAGCACTTTGCAGGTGCAGAGCTGTTGGCATCGTCACTGCGCTTGCCCCGTCTCTTAGGACCTACTCCATTAGTAGGCTGAGCACCAGGTGCTACTCCATTGTTGGAGCCACTAAATGCCAATATAATTTTTCACTTTCACACTCCCTGCTCTCGTTGCCACCAGTCAACATCAATGAAATATGTCTTTGCTGCTGCTCCTGCTTTGCAAAGAGCTCCATGGAACTTTGAGCTATGGTCCATTCCTACTGTTCGCAAGCTACCAGCTGTATAGGTTTTTGTGAGCTCCAGCAGACTTGTTAAGTTGTAGCACTGCTACCGGGTCACAACATATGTCAATCTAGGTACTGCATTGACAGTCTCACTGCAAAATGTGATATATATGCATGGAGGAACCTAGTTAAGGTAAAAGGAAAATAATCACCTTAGGGAGAAATGACGCTCTAGGTCTCAAGACTATTTTGAATAGAATTTAATTTGGTTCTTTACAACCCAAGGCTCTTAAAGCCCTGTACACACAGGTAGAATGTCGGGACATTTGCCAGTAAAACAAAAACAGCGATTTATCTTGGTTCTCCTCTTTTTTGGAAAACCGATCGCAAACAGTAAAGTTAGGCCCTTTTATGTCTGAAAAACGCACAATAACATGCGGAGTCCCTCAAGGATCGCCTCTGTCACCAGTGCTGTTTAACATTTATCTCCGTCCTCTTTTTGAGATTATCAGCAGCCAAAAACTGCTCTATCACTCATACGCAGACGACACGCAACTTTATTTCCGCATTTGCAACAGACAGGATCACCACCTCAATCTAGAGACATGCCTCTCTTTGATAGAAGACTGGATGACAAAGAGTTATCTTAAACTCAACGGAGCGAAAACAGAACTTCTTCTGTTTCACGCCAAGCACAGGAATCAACTTTCAACAGTGTGGACCCCCCCGCCTATTTTGGGCAAAACCATCACCCCTAGCGCCAAAGTCAAAAGCCTAGGGGTCATTTTTGACTCCTTTATGACAATGGACGCACAAATAGGATCTGTAGTCAGCGGATCTCACCATCTACTGCGCCTACTACGTAGACTCACTCCGTTCATCCCCAAAGAAGATTTAGCGGCCGTGGTGGGAGCAATTGTAAACTCCAGGCTGGATTATGCAAATGCCCTTTACCTCGGCCTCCCCAAGTACCAAATCGCTCGTCTGCAAGTCGTTCAGAATACGGCCGCCAGACTTGTGACTGGGAAAAAACCCTGGGAATCTATCTCACCTTCACTGAGAGCCCTTCATTGGCTGCCAGTTAAAGACAGAATTGCTTTCAAAGCTCTATGTCTTACGCATAGATGTGTCCATGGGAATGCCCCCCAATATCTATGCGAAATAATAAAAGCTCATAACCCCAATCGCGTTTTGCGATCCACGAATCAGAACCTGCTCCAGGTTCCGAAAGCCAACTTCAAGTCCAAAGGAGAAAGAAGATTCGCGATCCAAGGTCCCAGACTATGGAACGCTTTACCAACCAGCATTCGGTTGGAGGAGAACCACCTAGCATTTAGGAAAAAGGTCAAGACTTTTCTCTTTTGATATCACAGGAGACAGGAACAACAAGCGCCCAGAGGCGATTCAGTTCGCATGTGCCACGCTATACAAGTTTTCATTCATTCATGCAGTTGTGGAAAACCAGCAGCCGACCCACTCCCGATCAGCGCTCTCAGCCAATGGCTGGACTAACCTTGCATGGCAAGTACATTGTCTCCGATTGGAGCTGTCAGCTTTTTTTTCATGCAACCTTCTGGGTTGCACAAAAAAGAACTGTAGTGTGTACCCCGCTTAACTCAGAAACACGCCTCACAGAAGTGATGGTATTTAAGAAGGCAACCTTGTGTGAATAATCAGGGAAATATTCCTGAAGGCAGATCTTGAAAAACAGATCTCTAAGGTAGTACTATTTACACAACACCTTGTAGACTGGTGATCTTTAAAACAGGATCGGCAAGGGCTGAAATCTGCCCTTGATGATAAACAGGGCCATTTGTTGCACTAGACCAGATGTCAGAAGAGTTATGATCCTTCCCACAAAGCATTTCCTAGGACGATATTTTATTGCCTTGCACCTGACAAAGTGTGCTTTCAATATGAGATTACTTTGTGCAGCATGGACTTCCTAGCTTTTAGCAGTGTAGGAACTTCTGAATCAAAAAGCCCCTTGCCTGCATCCCTTAGGACCTGAGATTTAACAGCCATGCCATAAAAGCTAGGAACCATGAAGCAGGCACCCTGTGGGCTCTTCCAGATCATCTGGCCCTTCTGTCCCAGGGATCAGTTTAGGCAGTTGTATTGTTCTGCAACCACACCATTCTGAAAAAAAAAAATAGGATCATATTGGATATTCACCATCCTAATTCAGTTAGCTGCAGTTTGACATACAGAAATAGCAACAAGAGCTGGTTGCAGGATGGGGCCTACCAGGATATTAAGGAGCATATCAAAATTTTCTTTCCGCAGAATCTTTAAAAGACAAAAACTTATTTTAATAGGTATAGTAAGATGCTTGATTAGGACACAGATGGCAGGGTCAATCATAAGAATAGTTTACTTTTTTGCACCCTTTCTCCACTAGCAAAAAAAACTCAGTGCAGTAGGGTTATAGAAGAGTCCTCAAAAGCTTGCCACTGTCCAATCACCTGGAGGTATGAGCCTATATAACCCATACCACAGGATAAAGTCATCAGTGTACTGTTCAATTAAAATAAGGGGAAGTAATAGTGTGATGGACAGAACTCTGATCCGTCTCCCTTTATTCTAAGCTAGGAAAACTATCGTCTTATGTTGGAAGAAGCAGGCTACTCCTCCCCTCTTTGGAAATGGCATGTTAATACTGCTTTATCCCTCTATAACGATAAGCATTTGCATGAGGCTGAGGCTGAGGCTCCCCCCCCCCCCCCCCACAAAAAAAAAAGTTTGGGCTAAATGGCTGGGAAGAGCCACCCACTGTGACGACTGACTAGGCCGTTTCTCTTTTTCCTCCTTGACTCTTTTTAGGGCAGCATTGGGTCTGTCTTGGAATTAGTGTTTGAAGGCTGAAACAGATTTGTATACCTTAAATACAAGCAATGTTGCATAATTATTTACGTTTTGTGGACCATTATGTTTTTATATTCAAATTAACAAATAAAAAGGATTGGGGGGGGGGGGATGATGGCACACAACAGCACCAATAGCTGTAGTAGCCACAGCTGTGGACCAGGAAAGCAATTTGCAACTAACATCGCCAAACAGGTCCAGTTCCCAACAGTCACATTACAGGCGTTTCCTCAAATTTTTGGTGCAGCAGGGTTCTGGGTATTGCCTCCAAAGCCACTGCTTAGGATCCAGATAGGTGCATAAGAAGGCCAGCTCAGCAACATGTAGTTCAAAAAAGGAAAACAAATATTACAAGTTAAAATGGCAAATCTTTTCTTATTAGTGGAAAATACATCCATCCTCCTAGGATATAATTTTATATAGAAACAAAACAAAAAAAACTGGGGAGTGGGAAGGTACTACAGCCTTTTTGTTTGCCAGTATTCATGTCTTCCTGAACAGGACAGTATAACCTAAATTTTGCTGAACAGCATCATCAACTCACTGCCCAAGGGATTGCCAATCACTTTAAAGACAAGATTGATGCAATTTGTGAGGACACCTCCACCATGCATACATCTTCCCCACCCAACCTACCTTGCCTAGCAGCACATTCAACATTCTCCTCTTTTTGAACTGGCTACTACTTATGAGGTTACAAAACTTTTCTAAAGCCCACCTAACCATTTGTTCCTTGGATCCAGTTTCCTTACGACTACTATGGTCAACCTCTTCTATCCTATGCTTCCCCATTCGTATCTTCCATATCGCCCTCTCTAGTGACACCCCCCCCCCCCCCCAAACATGCTCAGCTTACTCCAGTGTTTCTCAACTCCAGTCCTCAAGCCCCCCCAACAGGTCATGTTTTCAGGATTTCCCTCAGATGAAAAGGCTGTGGGAATTACTAAGGCAGTGAAACTGATGAAATCACCTGTGCAAAATAATGGAAATCCTGAAAACCTGACCTGTTGGGGGGCCTTGAGTTGAGAAACACTGGCTTACGCCCATGCTCCCATCAACCAGAGCAACTTTAGACCAATCACATTGCACCCATTCACCTCTAAACTTCTAGAACAAGTTTTAGCTCGAACCTACTTGACCCCCTTTACAGTCTGGCTTTTACTCGCACTACTCCATACTACTTGACCCCTCTGCAGCCTTTTATACTGTTGACCACCCGCTCCTTCTCAATAAACTCTATTCCCTTTGTCTACAAAATTGTGCACTATCCTGGTTTACTGCCTGCCTATCACAGTGCTCATTCAGTGTTACCTACAACTCTGTCTCCTCTCCCTTATCCCTGTCTGTGGGGGTCCCCCAAGGCTCTGTTCTTGGACATCTTCTCCCCTCTATCTACACTTCCTCTACAGTTGATAACCACCACAGCTTCCAATACCACTTATACACCTATTACACCCAAGTCTGTCTTCTCCTCACTCCTTCTCTCTCATTACTCCCTCGTTATCTCTCGCCTTGACTATTGCAACTCACTTCTCATTGGCCTGCCTCTCCAGTCTATCATGAATGCTGCTGCCAGACTTATCCACCTAATCAACTGCTCAGTGTCTGCCAACCCTCTTGCAATCCCTACTCTGGCTCACAAGCAGGGTCCTCTTAATCCTCTTGCTTTTTTATTGTATTATAACTGTATTGTCTCCGATCAAAGACCACTTATCGCTTCACCCTCAGTCTTCAGTTACCAGAGAGCTGGTGACTGTTGGTCACTGCTCTCTACTCTGCTTCTCCAGTAACCACTGGAGCACCAGGCTGCAGAGGGAGTGGAAGTGTTTGGCTCAGGCTCTCAGAGGTGCCGGAGCCAGCTACTGGTTAGGTACCTGGGTGGATCCAGACAGATCCTCTTCAGAGCCTGGACAAAATGAGTGATGTCGGCAGTGCCAAATAAAATAGGGGCAAAAGAGCTTTGGCCCTACTTCTCCTTTAAAATTTAAACGGAGCTAATAGCAAAACTAAAAAATATGTCATGCAACCTTAAAAGTTATGCAACATAGCTCCCCAAGAACATCTAGCTTCTCAGCAATGCATTAAAACATACCTTTCAAGAAGGCAAGATCTTTCATATAATTTTTTTTATACATCTCTTTTGGTCAAAAGAAATGTTCTAATATTATAAGTGCTTTATAACCCTAGTTATGGTGTTAATCCTGCCCCTCTCCTGCCGCAGCTATGAAGGAGCTGGCCGATTTATAGCGGCAACTTTCCAAGCAGCCTCTTCGTCTTGCTGTTTGTGTGTGGAAAGATCTGCCATGGCAGGAAGGGAGGGAGGGGTCAAGATTGCCCTCCTAACTAGGGTTAGAAAGTACTTTAGAAACATGGTACAAGGTTCATCACCTATACAAGACATCATTGTCATCCTTGTGCCCATTGTGACTACAGCATGATACAGTGATGTCATAGAGGGTTGACATACAAGTGCTGCATACCTACACCCCCACCACAACCAGTGGAATGAATGGTTCCTTCTAATTAACCACTTTGCACACACATCTAGATACAGCATGTAGCTCTTGTCCATTTCCTTCTGAATAGTGAAGATGCGGCACATCGTTTGCTCTCACCCCTAGATAAGTGACTTGGAAAGTATAGACACCTTTGAAATCAATATAAAAGCCAATTCTAAAAGTCAAACAATGAAAGCTTATATATTTCCTCTAAATAAAAGGCTTCATTTAGGGCTGATGTCATGTGCTTTGACCTTCCTCTCATCAGGAGTTTTATATTTTAGTTTAAAAAAAACTTGCATCTATCTGAATCATCCTTCAAGTTTCTAAAGGAAATTATTAAATCATTTAGTACAAGATGAAGGGTTATGTACCAAATGTAATTAAAAGCATACCTTGTATTTCAGTTTAGCAAAGCAAGATCAGCTGCATGTAGTTTTTTTTTTTGTAAACCTATTTGTGAAACAGGCAGTACAACAAGCAATAGAATAAACCAGCGTTTCTCAACTCCAGTCCTCGAGGCACCCCAACAGGTCATATTTTCCTCAGATGAAACAACTGTGGTGATTACTAATGCAGTGAAACTGATCAAATTACCTGTGCAAAATAATGTAAATCCTGAAATCAATAGAATAGATCATGTATAGTCCACATGTCCAGCCTTGACACTGGGAGGGCTATTTACCTAAGGCAAATTCACTTTGCACTGAAAGAGCAGTCACTATAGATCTGAGGGGGACATGCAAGGAAAATAAAAAACAGCATTTTAGCTCGCACATGATTGGATGAGACTACCAACTAATTTCTTCAAGATTTAAAAAAAAAAAAAGTGCATTTTTTTGGTATTAGAAGCCTGTAAAGCATTGCACCAGCGAACAGGAGAGCACTGATGCATGCAGGTCTCCTGCACACTGTCAGTGTATCTGCTTAAGCCGGCTGTCAGGAATTATAGTTTATTCATATACAGAACTCTGTGAATGAATGTCACAGCTGCACTGCTTTCAAAAACTGGCAACTAATATGGGAAACTTCTCCCCACACTGCTGCCACAGGGAGGGGTAGCAACTGCAGCACTGGCTACATGTTCCATTCTAAAATCAGGATATGCACTTATCCTTTAAGGCTTCCTTACAATTCAGCAGGCTTCAGAAAACCAAAAGGCTAGACCTGGTCAGCTTCTCTGCTAGCGACAACAGCACTGTGCAGCAGACCCTTTAGGATGTAGGCTTTTCTTGCACACCATGTGTTTGGATAATGAACCCTGCTCCCAGGTGGCATGGAATGTGAAGAGAAACATTACTCACACTGCTCAAAATACAGATCATAGCATGACTTGGCCAGCATCCTCTTCATAAAGCCTATCATCATGATTTCTAATAACCTTCGCTACAGTTTCAACCACATGACAAACTCAATTAGGCTTATTTTATAAGGTAGTGGAGTAATGCATGACTTTGAAAATGCTTTTTTTTTTGTTATCGTTATCACTTTCCAAGCAGGTGACCAGGTCTGAGATATACGAAGGTTCTGCTAATATATTAACCAATTGCCAACAGCCCCGCATTTTACGAGTGCTTTTCAAATGCTACACAAAAGATAATTTTTTGCCATCACTCACAGCCATAAAACTTGCTACAATTAAAAAAAAAAGTCTTGTGTATTTTGTTTCTTGCTGTATCATTCTTCATGTTTGTCAAATATTTCTTCAATCCTTATTGCAAAAAGTATGTATATAATGTTTATCTATACTTTACAACACCTCAAACTTTTACAGAGCTGCAGAAAAACTGCAGCAGAAAAGAAAACAACCCCCCCCCCCCCCCAAATCACTCCAATCAATCATTCAATAGAGAAGTAAAAATTAATAGACTCCTAAATGTAGAGCAGGCATTCATCCTTCTGTACAAAGCCTCATTTGTGTATAAATTTCTGCTTCAGCCATCCTGGCCAAGTTCAGTGGAAACGCTGCAGCTTGAATTCGATCCTTGAAGTTAGAATGGCAAACAAATGGAATTTTTTTTTGCCGACGCTGTGCGCTTCTGAATGTGAGCAGTACTCTATATGGTGTGGTCTTCTGTATGCACAGACATTTAAAAATCCAAGTATAACAGTTTGTCAATGTGAATGGCACTTGGTGATCTTGTATTGTGCACAGTGATTTCATGGACTTATTATCCACTAAAATGCCAAGCTGTGTCCACTCTACAAGATCTCAGGAATAAACAGCACAACCAGAACCAGCAATCATCAAGAAAGAATAAATATTTTTTTCGGTTTGTACTTAAACATGATGCAAACACTGTGCGTCCCACCTCCTCCCTGCTCATGCAGATGCATTATTTACAGGTTTGAAAAATACTGCTGTCTTCTGTTCAGTTTAATCTGGTTTTGTTTTTAAAAGTCATGTACAAAGCTATTTTTTATTTTTCTTCTATTTTTTCAAATTTCCAAAGCTGTTCAGCTCCAACCCAGGGTAAGAAAAGATGCCAGGGATAATCTGAAGACATTAGGTAAAGAGAAGGATGGCTAAACAGTGGCAAGACAAAAGACTTGTATAAGGCAGGACAGAAGAAGACACAGGTTGAAGGGACAACTGGGAAGGGTATGGAAGGGAGGTCTGCCTTTCTGTAGAAGCAGTTGATTATGGCAAGCCAGTTAGGAAAAAGCATCGCAAATAGCTGAGGGGCTGTACACACTTTAACACCTTAGCAACAAAAGAGACCAGCATTTTTGTCAGACATTTTGCCAAGAAAATCAAGGCTTTGCCAGTCGCTATGTGCCAAAGGATTAAACATGCCTACAATACTGTCAAACCATCGCCTCTGCTAGCTGCTTTCCTTTTATTATCACAATATAATTTACTTAAACTTTCAAAAAAAAAAAAGAAACCCAAAAAATAATAATAATAAAAGTAAACCAAAAAAGTCTGGCAGGAGCGCAAGAAATGAGAGCAAGAGAGGGAAAGGGGAGACGGCAAAATGTGCAGGGTCGGCCTCAGGGCGTATATTTGCATTTTAATGGGCATTGAAATCTAGTGTCAGGTGGCAACAGAGGTTGGTCTGTGTAAAGGGCTCAGTCCTCAATATATTCCCACAAGTCCTTTTCATAACCTTCGTGCACATGAAGCAGCAGAACCCGCCTCCTACTCTCACAGTATCTGGAAAAAAGCAAGAACAAAAAAGTGGTTAATACTGAATCAAGGTTTTTTTTAAAAATAAGTCACAAAAAGTAGCATGAAGGCTTCGATTGCCGACCTTGTTCTGAAAGCGCTAGTTGTCGGTTTCCATTATGTCATAAATCAAAATGTCAAGACAGTCACACACACAGTCACACACACAGTCACACACACAGTCACACACACAGTCACACACACAGTCACACACACAGTCACACACACAGTCACACACACAGTCACACACACACAGTCACACACACACAGTCACACACACACACACAGTCACACACACACACACACACACACCAGTTTTGTAGACCCCCTGAAGAACATCTCATCACAGAGTTTTGGAAATGAAAAATAAATGCTGGTATTGAAATGGTTAAAACTAGGGTTGTCCCGATACCAGTATCGGGACAGATACCGAGTATTTGCAGGAGTACTTGTACTCCTGCAAATACCCCCCAATGCCTCAATAGAATACTCCCCCCCCCCTCTAGTTTTAAGTGGTTGTAAACTGCTAGAATCCTCTATTACAGTAATATACAGTGTAAAAGTTGTGTTTGTGTCAAAATACAGTGCCACTCAGCTGATTGCCCCTCGCTGTCAGCAGAGGATTAGCAGCAGATTTTACTGCATGCGAGAGCCATAGCCCATATTACAATCCACAACAAGACTATTACACTTGCATTGCTGCACCAGCATGTAATTCTGCACTCGCCACCACTGCACTGGCGCACACAATTCAGCCGACACTGCACTAACACACTTTTTCACATAGTCGTGCACTTTTGCGCTCACCGACACTTCCCCAATATGCACGTAAACATTGCAGTGCAAAAATGTGGACTTATTAGCTACCACCTAATACCACTTACCAAACAGGCACTCTTAGGCCTCGTACACACGATCGGACATATCCGATGAAAACGGTCCGCGGACCATTTCCATCGGATATGTCCGATCGGGAGTTTGATCCGATGGCGTGTACACACCATCGGATCAAATTCCCCGCCGCCGGAGGGCGCGGTGACGCGGCAGTGACGTTGTCACCGCCACGTCACCGCACCAGGAAGTTAAACACTTCCGCGCATGCGCCGAATCCATTCGGCGGCGGCAGCGGTGGGGGACGACATGTCTGCTGGTAAGTGTACTAACCAGCAGACATGTCGGGCGGACAGATTCCACCGGATGGATTTCAAAGCATGCTTTGAAATCTGTCGGGTGGAGAAATCTGTCCGCTAGCCCATACACACGAGCGGAGATGTCTGCTGAAACGGTACATCGGACCGTTTTCAGCGGACATATCCCCTCGTGTGTACGAGGCCTTAGGCTTGTAGGCATGTACAAAAATATAGAATTCCTATTGGTTTGTGTATTCATCCCATACAGTTTTTAAAATAAAAAAAAAATTTGTGATAATGTGATCGCAAATTTGAAAATGTGACTTTCCCCAATTCGACATATTTGTTGATGAACACCAGTATACCTAAACCCATGGGGACACATAACATATACTCAGCCTTTGCTTAGCAAAACCCTTTCCCAGAAGCAGTCAGCCTGATGATTGCTGCCTCATGCCGACAGTACAAAGAAATACAGAACAAGAAGTTGTCAAAACAAATCAAAGCAATTTGTTATATATGGTGTGTTGTCTGCTTTAAAGTGTTCCCGTCACATACAACTATAGAACAGAAATTGCAGATTGCATTAAAAAAAATAAAAAATTAATACCTGTACTTGTCTTGTACTTTCTGCTTTATGTCTTGAAGGGAATCCTGGGAAATATCCCTTTCTAAATATCCAGACAGAACTTCTGTCGCATTCTCTAAGTCAGCTTGATTATTCTACACAGGATAAGAGGGGAAACAAAAACAAAAAACGCACAAACATTAAGTAAATAAATAATCAACCATTTTATTATATTTAAATATGTGCCACTGCACATAAAGGATGAACATGCAATACAAAAATAATGTATTAACATCGGACAAATTAAAGGCCAAGCCCAGGATTACCTGAAAGTCACTCTTGCAGTGCAATAGTTAAATGTGCATTAGGCCCAGGGGGTAAATTCCAGGCTCTATCGCTTACCTGTCTAACCACTTTAGTGCTTTCCTCCTCTGACCGAAGCTCAAAGCTTTGAGCAGAGTCTTGACATAATTACCCCTTAAATGTATATTGAGGAGGCTGGAGGGTGAAAATGGTCAGGCACAGCTTACAGAGGCAGTCACAGTACTGGAGGCATCATGATGAAGTGAGGAAAAGGGTATTTTTCTCCCTATTCCTCTACCCCTAGGCATGAAAAACCTTGGCAGTGCCAGGGGATCAAATGTAAAAACACATTTTTGATATTCTTGGTGTTGAGCTTTAAGCTACAAATGGTGCGCTTACACAGGCATGTAGGTATCTGGTCTATTTCTGTTCCTACACTGACCTCTGTATGTCATGCTGAATTTATTAGTTTTTTTAATGTAATTATGAATGGTAAAGTGATGGTTATTTTTATCGGGAAAAAAAACCAATTACAAACATGTTATACTTACCTGTCCTGTTGAAGTGGATTTACACAGAGCAGCCCAGATCCTCCCCTTATCTGCCCCTTCTTCTGTAATCCTGGCCCCTCCCTCCTGCTGAGAGCCCCCACAGCAAGCAGCTTGCTATGGGGGCACCTGAGCCGAGTCACAGCTCCCTGTGTCCATTCAGAAAGTGAGCCCGACCCGGCCACTCTCTCCCCTGATTGGCCATCTAACCGACAGCAGCAAGAGCCAATGGCGCCACTGTTGTGTCTCAGTCAATCAGGAGGGAGAATCTCAGGCAGCTACACACTCATGGACATCGCTGGACAGAGAGGGACATCAGGTGTTAGCAGGTGCAACTGCACAAAGACGACTTTACCTTAACCACTTCGTGCCCAGAGGACGTCATATGACATCCTGGGCTATATCTGAATGATAAATACAACAATCAGTACAGAACCGCAAAGTCCAAAAACATAATTGTAGCAGCGCTCTTATGTTCCCAATGAAATGAACAAAACTTCTTTATGTGAAACACAAAATAGGAGGGGTGCTCATAGAAGTGTAGTCTGAAACTGAATGACGTGATAAATCCTCTTCAGGGTCCACCTGTCACCAGTAACCACCACGTGCAGATAATACCCCTCTTGGGTATGCACTTACCACAAGGATAAGACAAATATGCCTTAAAAGAACAGCCCCTTTGCCTCTGAATCTCCTCGCATTGGTTTAGGGGTGGGATCCGCTCATGTAAACAATAACAGAATGCACCAACATAGTGTAATACTGTTTGAAATGTTTAAACCGTTTATTGCTTCCCCCAATAGCCCCTTCTCAATATATACACATACACAATTAAAAGAAATGGCAGAAAGGTAGGTAAATGAATGCTTCTCAGAGGTGTAGTTACCAGTTCCAGCCAGCTGTACAAACAGAACACTTCCGGGAGAACCTCCGTGCAATACACACCGTCACTTTCTGTTTGGAGTGAATAAAATGCGAGGAGATTCAGAGGCAAAGGGGCTGTTCTTTTAAGGCATATTCGTCTTATCCTTGTGGCAAGTACATACCCAAGAGGGGTATTATCTGCACGTGGTTGTTACTGGTGACAGGTGGACCCTGAAGAGGATTTCTCACGTCAGTCAGTTTCAGACTACACTTCTATGAGCACCCCTCCTATTTAGCTCTACCATTTGCCTTTATGTTGTGTTTCACATAAAGAAGTTTTGTTCACTTCATTGGGAACATAAGAGTGCTGCTACAATTATGTTTTTGGACTTTGCGGTTCTGTACTGATTGTTGTATTTTTCATTCTATTTAAGCAACTGCTGTATGTGTGTTTGAGGAGGTTATCCATTTTACACATATGGTTTTCATTTCCATTTTTTCTTAACCTCCTAAAGCGCTGAGCTGTGTTGAAAGAGGGCTGGTTTAACACTAATTATATACATCTGAATGATGCCTGCAGCTACAGGCACCATTCAGATATCAGCATTTTCAGCCAGCGATTACCTACACCAAAAGAACAATCATAGCGGCTGTTCCAACACTTGATCGTTCTTATGGGTAGCGAAAGGGGACGCTGCAAACGGCGAGTCGGAGAATGGATCTACCAGAACTGGATGCTGATCATAGAGATTTACGGCGGACGAGATGGTGGGAGTCTCTATGATCGGAGGCCGGGCACGATGTTACGACGTCACACCCAGCTTCTGCATTCAAAAAACGGTGGTGCCTCTTCCCCCCCCCCCCCCCCCCAAGTCCCGCACACATATGAAAATGGTGTTCAAACCACACGAGGTGTCGCCGCGAACGGTAGAGCGAGAGCAATAATTCTAGCCCTAGACCTACTCTAACTGAAAACATGTAGCCAGTAACAAAATTGAAAGCGTGGTCTATGGGGATTTTTAAGTACCAAAGTTTGAAGCAAGACATGTTAAGTATTCACTCGGCATAACTTCATCTTTCACAACTTTACAGGGTTTTTTAAAGCATGAAACTGTTTCTCCCCCCCCCCCCAAAAAAAACAGGTTTAAAAAAATGCTGCGCAAATACTGTGCAAGATAAAAAAAAGTTGCAATGACCGCCATTGTATTCTCTAGGGTCTCTACAAAAAAAAAAAAAAAAAACATATATAGTGTTTGGAGGTTCTATGGAATTTTCTAGCAACAAAAAATATGATTTTAACATGTAGGAGCGAAGTGTCAGAATTGTCCAGGGCTTAAAGTGGTTAATGCATAGAACGCATTAAGATAAAACACCTTCCGACTTTACAACCCCTTTAAATCAATATGAAAACAAAAAGGATTCTAATATAAAAATTAAAGAGGTTTTAAACCATATTCATTATACCTGAGAAATTCCAGTAGACCAGAGTAAAGTAAAGCTCCAGGAGGAGTTTTTGTCAAAAAGATCAATTAGTACCCAAGTAGATCTACCTAAAGTTTCAGTGCCATCAATTTACTACTTCAAATGTGTCCTTAAAAATAACTGCTTTTGTCCATGTTGGATAATACTACTTTCGCAGTAGTTCAGGTCCCTCGCTGACATAAGACGCCAGTGACCGAATACAGGGCATTCTATGAACCAAAGGGAAGGAGGGCCATATAAGTGACACTAATGTAAGTGGCTTTCATAGAGGCAACCGGCCCGAACTAGAACAGGAGTAAACAAAAGCAGCCATTTTTAATCATTTAGAGTATATGGTGTAAATTGCATAAAGAAAAGGTGGCTTTAATTTTTCCTTTAAATGCAGTTTTGCCCCACAGACAATAAGACACACGGACAACCTGCGTTACCTCTAGTAGTTTGAATGTGCCTGTCTAAGGCATCAAAAAGGTGCACATGCTACTTTTTATAATGTGGTGCACTACAACTCACAGTAGTGTATTAACATGCACTGTGGTGCGCTGCAAAACGAGTCCCTTGGCAAGATGTACTGGCTGGTTTTTCAGAATGAAGGGCAATGAGTTGCACGTTGGTGCAGAGCAATCGTGTGAATGCCCATTAGAGTTTTGGTGTGGCATTTATTACAGCATTCAGTGTAGGTTAAAGTCACAACTGCTTATATGCACTGGCCATGTGGGCTGTGGAACAGTTGTGCATGTGCAAAAGATTATGCTTAGTTATATGTGTATAAAAAAAAAAAAATGTTTTTCCACTATAAATGCATGCACAGCGTTTTCCATGTATTCCAATGGCTCTAGTTCACACCATGCAGTCAGATTCCGGTGCAGAAACTGACTGCACGGTGTGAACTAGAGTCATTCAAAAAAAAAAGGAAAAACACTGTGCATGCATTTTGTGCAGAAAAAAAGGGAATGGAACTGCGTTTGTTAGTTAGTGTAACGGGGCTGTGTTTAAAATGTTTTTATGCTACACTTATATGGCAAGCTAACCTCTGCTTATGCACAATTATTGCTCCATTCGAATTCTTCATATTGTGATAAATTTGAAAGAAGTATCAAATTTGGGAAGGGAAGCTGTGTTTAATTTAGAATATTCCACATATTAAAAATACACACGAGAAGATTGGTGTAATAAAAATGTGTTGAGAAGGGGAAAAAATTATTTTATCTGTAAATGTGTATGCAGATGTCAGAATCTAAGCAAAGTGAAAGTTTAGTCACAATTTAAGAATATCCATTTCTGCAAGTGACCTGCACAAGAAAATTAGAGCAAACTTCTTGATATTTTTCACAACTGGTCCATTAAATGGGACTACTGCTTACCTCAAAGATAATTGACTGGTTGTTCTTCTTGAGGTAGAATGCAAAGACATAAGTATACATGAGTGTGGAGCGGCACTGGCACAACACATCCACTGCCTTTTTAAGAAACTGCACTTCAATCCATGACATGTTGTGCTGCTGCATCTCTTCCATTTTCTGTTTGACTTGGGCATACAGCTTGTGCTCAAATCGCAGGCTCTGCATGTGGTTCATGTAGCGATTGCAGTAGAATAAGTATCTTTGTAATGCTGCTCTGGAACGCTGCATAGGATAGAAAAAAATGAAAACAAGTAATCGCTTAAATGTATGCAAAAAGTGGGCAAGAGTGTGATCTGTAAATTGTATTCTTACAAACTACAGCTCAAGACAATGAGAAGAAGGTGACTGCAGTGCAAAAGCATTCCTGCTACCAAAAGAGCGCCTTCACTAAAGCCTAGAATACTAAAATGTCAAGTTACAATTGCGTGTCCAAATTCAATAATGTGCAACATTAGGTCTATTGCTTTTCTAAAATTTCCAATAAAAAGATTGTTTATGTATGCTTAGCACCAGTCTACACCAGATGCAGTTCTGTACGCATTTTTTCTGCACTAAAAATGCATGCACAGTGTTTTCCATCCATGTATTCCAATGGCTTTAGTTCACACCAGTGCAGTCAGTTTCCAGTGCAAAAACTGACTGGAACAGACTGTATTGGTGCACAAAAAACTGAACTGCATCTGGTGCATCTTAAGGTCTCTACAATTCACTCTGTTAGATAAGATAAAAAAAAAAAAGCTGATTTGAACGTTATATAAGAGTGCCTCCTGGCGCTCACGCGACTCCTAGGCTCTCTCCTCTCCCTGTCTGACAGATACAGCAGGAGGGGCCGAGAACTCCGATGACATCAGCCAGAGAGGAGGAGAGAGCCGAGGAGTTATGTGGGCACCAGTAGACGCTCCGATACAAGATACAAATTGGCTTTTTTTTATTTTTTATAAAAGGACATACAGTGGGGCACAATATCAACCAGAGTGGATCGTAAAGACATAACACTATTTTACCAGCAGTAGGGGAGGATCGTGGAGTGGACGAAGCAGACACACAGAAGAGCTGCAGATGATGGAGGCATGTAAACTGGCCATGGTGTTATGGCTCAGCAGCCATGATGCACCATGTTCAGTTTACAGGGGGAGGTCAGAACCAGGCAGGTTTTTTTTTTTTTTAGATACAAAGAGCCAAATTACACAGCACTGTGCTGTATAAAATACGTAAAAAAAAAAAAAAGAACAGGATCTTTTTTTGGGGGGTTTCAAACACTTTAACAAACCAGATACAAAAAGGTATAGGGCAGCAAATTATTATATTTTAGTGAAAGACAAAAAAATAAAAAAAATGTATTCACTGGGTTTAGGCTCTATTTGGCATAACTTTTTTAATCAAAGGCAAAAATATGAAGTGTCAATAAACACGACATCTAGCACCTTGTATATATTCACCTCTTGTGCATCTCGAGCAGCCTTTGCATCATCCTCATTGTAGCGATTACAGTTGTACCTGTAAATGAAAGTAGTACAAGTGTTGTATTGAATATATTTTTGTCAAAGTGTCAGTAAACTCTAAAAACGTACTTTGCTCATTTATCACCTTTTGGTCTGCTATGCCAATTCCAATCATTAAAGTGTTTTGTTACACAAGTTAGTTACATGCAAAAAAATACCTGTCAGTTCTGCCAGAAATCCCAATGTCTTGTGCATAAGTAAAAAAGTGTTCTAGAGATGGGAAGGAGGGGTTGGGCGGTAAGGGGGAATAAAAAGGGTTGTGTCTTTTGTATTCTATTAGACATCCGGTAGGCAGGGCTGACATCACAGGCAAAGGATTTTACCGTTCAAAAGACACGGTCTTTTCAGTTCAAACAGTAAGGTAGAAACAACATTTTGGCATATCAACTGTTCTTTTTGTAATTGTAGCAAATTCCACAAAGGTTATAAAATGCTCTGATAGCAGAGACCTTAAACACGGTGGAGGTTCCTATTTTTATGTCACATATTAGCACAACAGTTTATCCAATGTTGGTTTTAGTGCACACAAGCGCATTATCCAATGTTATAGCAAAAGGCATTTACATCAAGAAAATAAACATGTCAAACCCCAAGGCTGCCTGTGCCCATGAAAGGACAACAAACGTCAGAACCCAAAAAAAGAGTTCATAGGCAACACTTTAAGACCTCTTTCAGACTGGGGCGGTTTTCAGGTGTATTAGCCAAGTGCCTAAAAACTGCCCCTCATTCATTCAAGTGTGACTTTTTTACACTCCAGGCGGTGCGTTTGCGGGACGTTACGAAAAGTCCTGCAAGCAATATCTTTAGGGCGGGTTGGAAGCGCTGTATTTAGCACTCGCTAAACACCCTGCCCATGTCCAAGTAGCGCTTTGGAATCGCTGCAACACTGGAGTTTCACCCCTTATTTGGAGTTAAAATCACCCCACTAGCAGCTGAAAAGCTCTGCGAAAGCAGCGCTTTACCACAAATGCAGCTCCAGCGTGAAAGGGGTCAAAAAGATTCTAAGAGTTTAGAGGTAAAAGTGAATAAGGATGTTAAAATAATTGCTTTCACATTAAAGTTTGTGGTGAATGCAACATGGGTAGCGCTACGGTCGATTTTGTACACAGGCTCTCCCGACGCAAGCATTTACATTTGTAAGTGCATGTACATAGGGGCTCAACTATCTAACTGAACTTTGTGCCCTGTGTGATAGCATATTTACAGTGACAGGTTCACTTTAATGAGACCTCAAAACTAACCTCAGACCTCAAAGCTAAATCAAGCACAGATCATGCTCCATTAGCCTCTCCGCTAGCCAGTAACGGAATGTGTCTGCCTTTCAACCACTGCTTTTAAGCAGTGGTTGAGAGGTAAACCCGGATGGTCCTCAACACATTCAGACAATGGAGAGAAATCTTGAGGTGAACCAGTGTTGTATACAAAGAAGACAACACAATATCCCCAATAAGGTGAAAAGCAAAAAAGGAGGTTTTGTTCTCAAAATAACCCTTTCTTTGTAAAACAAATGGGCCTCCTTACATGACAAAGTTAACTACCCAGTGGCCCTTCTAGACGAAGTGATGACCACAGGAAAGGCTACCTTTACAAGATCGCAGTACCAAGAAAGTATCCTGAACAGGCTCAAATGGAGGTTTTTGCAACAACACCACCATTTTTAAATCTCATGGTTGGCATGACAGCCAAACAGGGGCAGCAACATGGGCAACCCCTTGTGGCAGAGAATGAATTTGTGAATTAGCACCAATAAGACTTTGAAAAAGGACAGACAGGGCACATACCAGACCCCTTTATGATGCTATAGCCCTCACTTTCAATCCTTCAAAGTATACAAGCTAGTATATTCAGTTGAGGAAGAGATTAGGTCATACAGATCCCACAGTGCTACCAGGGCAACTGATGAATCCACTGTCAGGTCCCACAGGCTGGAGACAATTTTGTCTAGCTTCTTGAAACTAGATACGGGAGGATCCACACATGACATCCCCAATGCAGACATATGTCTCAGAACACTTTTGTGATTAGAGACCCCTCCCAGGGATCCCGATGTCTGCTGTGAAAATCTGCCTGCCAGTTCACTACAGGAACATGAAGCTTCACTCAAGACAAATTATACAACTGCTGCTGTCGCAAAACACACCCAATTATTGATATAAGCCACAGATGTGACACTGTCCAACTGAAGATATGTGCCCCACCAGCCTACATCATACAGATGGAACAATTGTCTCATCACGGGCCTAAAGATAAAATCTGACCGATTTAATATGATGTTCTATGGGCTTCTACATGTTTTGGGCAGTCACCATGAATTTCCATACACCAATTGGGTTGGAAAGATCTCCACCTTCTTCCCTGTCAGAATGGCGGTCTTCCTTATTTACAAGTGTCTATTGCACAAAATGACTTACAGGTGGTACGTTGTTTCGTACAATAGAACCAACCTGCTGCAGTACATCTGCAGTAGGCGGAGTCTGTAGACCTGCGGGTCAGAGCTATGAGATGAGCGCTGTGGATGTCTTTGGTGGACGGGCTGGAATCACACAGATTCTTGCATGCTTAAAGTTTGGATGCACAGCCTCATCAGTGGCACATTTTATGTTCATCTTATGTGGATTTATGGATTTTCAAGGAGGACATTTTTATATTGATCATTTTGCGCTGCACTGTCTTGAGCTATATTTATTTTGAAGGTGTTGTATGTTAAGGTGTTGTATGTTTTTTTTCTTTTATGAAGACAGGATTACTGGATTTTAAACAGTATAGACACTTTTTTTTTTATGTTTTACATATATACATACAGCTATAACTGCAAAAGGCGCCAGCCTGAAGAGATCTAGCAGGAATTTTCTGACTAAAGTTCTACTTTAAATAGTTAATGAAAAATCAGTGCTTCTCTCCATTGGAACCCTTTAAGCACCAGTACACATTTACCACTTACCAGATGGTTAGAACCCTAGTATCAGGGGGTCGAACAGCGCACGTACAGTACGTATCAGGACACTCCAACAGGACTCAATGCTACAAGAGGTTTCGTTGCCAGATTAGTAAATAACCAATATAAAAAAGGGAAAAACAAACTCTGTAGTGGAGCCTAGCAGTGACTATATCATGTCTGCTCTGCTGAATAAAGATGAGTACACACTGTCTTAGATTGCGAGTACCCTGATACAAATAGTCTAACAATCTGGTAAGCAGTGAAAGGGTGTACTGGTGATGGCAACACTGAAAGGATAACACTAGAGTGAGACAAAAGTTTTCATTAGCTATAGAACATTTTCTTTGTCAATCTAGTATTTAACACAGATTTTTTTTTAATATTTTATCCCTTTGTGGATTGTTAATCACTCTAATTTTTACTTCTACCTTTTACTCTGTGTATATATTAGTTCACACTAAGTGCAGAATTTTTTTATATACAAGTGTTTAAGTGAAGATGACCTTGAAATGTGTAAACACGGATCCTCTATGTCAATTGATGCCTACAAGTCCTTAGACAAGGAAAGGCAATAAGCAAATAGGTTCAAAGTTTTGAGGACACACAAAGGCATTAAGTGCCTTTAAATCCCAGTGGGGGTGTAGTCCTCCTATGGGCTTTAGCACTGTAATCCGGTTTGAATAAAAGCCACGATAGTAGACAGGACTTTTTCCCCACAGATTCCTTTGACTGAATGACACCTGTACCCGTTTTCACTCAGGTGAGGGGGCCTGCTGCATAGTAAAATGTCACACCCTAAATACAGGCGCAACATGTTAGTGATTTCTCTTGCAAAGGGGAGGAATAACCATAGGCTGTTAAAAAAGATATATATATTTTTTTACTTTTACATATGGTTTACCTATACTTTTGACACCAAGCTCATTGAACATCAATTCAGGCAAATACATTGCATCTGTTCTCCCTTACCAAGCGGATCCATGGGGCTCCCAAGGACCCAGGCACACCCAGCAAAATTCTGCCTTGCAGTTTTGGTTCCGGCATACCATGTGATTGCAGCCGCCATCTTTCTCTATGGTCACATGACATTTGGGACATTCCTGGGAGAATGCAAGTTGACAGAAGATTTATAAACAATATAATAAAACATAACCAACTTTTTTCATATACAGACATGGACAAATTTGTTGCTACCCTAACAGCTCATCGAAACGATACTCGATATCTCCTGAAATGTGATTTAAATAAAAGCAATTCTCTTATGTACACCTGCATCCCTCACTTTTTGAGCAATACAGAATTCAAAGCAAAACAAACATGCCAGACTGGAATTTTCTAGAATGCATATTGACAAGCCACAATACTTCTGGGAGAATTGCCTTTGAACAGATGAGACGGAAATAAAGCTATTTGGCAAGTCCACTTAGCACTATCAGATGGAAAAGAAGAAGATTTTTAAAGAAAACACCAACATGGAGGAAGCTCAGTTATGAATTGGAGCCCGTTGCTTCCAACAAAATCTCAAAACCATAAAAAAAAGAAAAAAAAAATGTAAAAAGTACTGTCCCCATTTTCACAAAGCTTTTTCTCAGTTATGGCACCCAAAACACAAAGCTAAAAGCATCCAAAACATGGCTAAAAGCAAAACACTGGACTATTCTGAAGTGCTTAAGTCACTCAGTGCAGAAAGAAAAAATCCAGATCGTTCAGCATGAGTTCCTTGGATTTTCTGTTTCTGTACCAAGTGAATCAAGCTATTTGCTAGGACAACCAAGAACTGCTGTGGTTCCGCAGAGGAAAATAGACTGGGCTCTCCAAGATCAATCTCTTATATCAATTAGTCTGCACTCCCTCCAGAGACAATGATGGTGATGGCAACGTCCGAGTTAGCTATTCTAAAGTTGCCTTCTATAAGCAAGATCGCGATCTCGATTTAACCATTAGGATAAGGGTCCTATCATTTTTGTAGAGTCTACTTTCACTTGTTCATGCAATTCTATTGAAACAAAAATGCAAAGTCTGATTTTTACTAAGCACAGAATAAAATAATAAATGGCAATTACTTTGTTCAGGTTGAAGTAGTTTCAGAAAATCATTGTGGCTTTTTTTTTTTCATAGAAGGGTACCAAAACATTATTCCATGTTTGTATAAACTTTATGTAACCCAAAATGTAAAAATTATTAGGCAGGAAGAAAATGTGAGGGTTCTACCTTTGTATTAGCTGCAATCCAGTTTGATGTCTCACTGTCATCATCACACTTTTTGATCCATTTTTTAAGCCACTGTCGAAGGAAAAAAAAAAACTTGAGTCACTTATTCTAATTTACCAGTAGCTACTGGATGAATTATCACCCACTTTTATTGTATAGATATCAATACAATTTACTCACTCAGTAAGTAGCATTTCCTGTGTCAGGACTGGGTCACACCAGAATCGTTGCCCTGCATTTGTCTGGGCTCCAAATTGCACATGAAAGCACAAAAATGCACTGTACCAAAATAGCATGGTACTGCAGTACCATGTGGTCTGGTGCCCACAAATGCACTGTGTTTGCAATATGCATTTGGGGTGCTGTTAACAGAATGCAAAGGCAGCGAGTCTTGAACACTGTGGAAAACGCACACAGAACACACTTTTCCCACACCACGTTCTGGTGTGGACTAGCCCTTATGGTTTTGTCTTGGCATCTGTAACACTAATGTGGAACGATACTCCCCTCTTCTCCAGCCATGTAGTGTCCTGGAGCTCTCCGCTGGCTTCTAGCAGCTGGGTATTGAGCACTGGCTGCTTTCATTGGCCAGGCTGATCTAATGTCACTCCTGCGCATGCACGTGAAACTCCCTATACAGGGGTTGACAGACATTGTGTCATTTTAATGCAGGAGAAACAAAAGCATGTCTCTTCTGCATTAAAAATCCTGTTTGTCCATTTTTGTCCATAAAGTTTCACTTTAAGGGAATGTGGAGCCAGGGAAATAAAAAGGTTCACACAGATCACGCCAATTTCAGTTGATTCATACTTAACGGGCCAAAATTTAAGCTGTGGGTGGCCATCAAGCACCACCTAGTTGATATACTGCAAGTCCATGAAGGACTGAACCGTGTTGAAAATTAGATGCAATCACTGTTCCAGTATTTAGGCAGCCATGAATGTTGTGGCTGTCTGAATACAACACTCAACAGTGGAAAGAAGATTCCTCCCATCACATTATTAAGCCTGAAACAGACAATGAGAATCAGAGTAATGATCCATTTTTTTTTGTATGCTAGTCTATTGAAAACAAATAGGTTACTAGAGTTACAGGATTTTTTTTAAGACAGAATACAACTTCCTGCAATTATGTAACGTTTTGTATTCCTTTCAAAACCGAGCATGTGCGGTTTTGTTTTTTCTGGACGTACACTGTACTGATTAAACAAAAATTGTTCATTCTATTATCTTAAGAGAAAACATTTTGTGCTCGTCTCTTCACGCAACTTCTTATGAACCGTCATGATTGGCTTTCAAAAAAACGGTGTACTAATGATCAGATGATGACTCCAAAAACCATCCGCTTTTTTTACTGTGTATACTATAAGCTTTAGTGGGATGAGTAAAAGAACATCAGGCAGAGTGTAGTGGTTTTAAGTGTCCCAGTAGGTTTACGTGTCAAGACACACTAGATGTTAATGTGTCAAATAGACTAAGATTTTAGAGCTCCCTTCAGTTCCACCATTTTCCTAATATGGATGTGCCAGCAGATGAAGCTCAGGCCTCCTTTTTACAAATACAGCCAATTCTACTTCGGCTCTGCCTAAAGCATGCTACTGTATTTACAGAACTTGAATGAGTGCAATGCCTTTCTTTGTATTTATGCAAAAAAAAAAAACATTTCATGAACCTTACACAAACCTACCTTACATTTAACTGGGTCATGCCAATTCTCTCCACAATTGAAGCTGTAACAATAAAAACAAAAATTATGATTTTTCAAAGGGAAAACACTAAACAGTCAACACCAGTCATAACCATTCATAAATAGCATCCCAATTCCAGTTTTACTTTTTTTTATTTAATATAGTTCAATACATTTGTTTTGTTACAGTTATATCAATTATTTAAAAATTTGTGGTTACAAAAAAAAAACAGCTGCATAGACCAGACCCGAAAGGCCACATTACTGGACTGCAGTGTCTTCCATCTACCAGGAAACCACCATTGTGATGCTAGAGAAAAGGGGACATGCACCTTTAACCACTTCCATTTCAGCTTTCAGCACTGTCGCACTTTGAATGACAATTGCGCGGTCATGCTGCACTGTACCCGAACAAAATTGGTGTCCTTTTTTCCCCACAAATAGAGCTTTCTTTTGGTGGTATTTGATCACCTCTACGGTTTTTATTTTTTGCGCAACAACTAATAAAAGACTAAAAATGTTGAAAAAAAAATAAATTTTTATTTTTTTCTGTTAACTTTTTGTAAATAAGTACGTTTTCTTTCAATTGCGGGCACTGATGGACACCAATGAGGTGGCGCTGGTATGCGGCTCTGATGGGCACGCATAGGCGGCACTGATGGGCACGCATAGGCGGCACTGATGGGCACGCATAGGCGGCACTGATGGGCACGCATAGGCGGCACTGATGGGCACGCATAGGCGGCACTGATGGGCACGCATAGGCGGCACTGATGGGCACGCATAGGCGGCACTGATGGGCACGCATAGGCGGCACTGATGGGTGGAACTGATGGGTACTTATGGGTGGCACAGATGGGCACTGATAGTTGGGCACTGGGCATGGATTGGCACTGAGGGGTGGCACTGATGGACACTGAGGGTTGGCACTGATGAATTTATGTTGCCAGTCAGTGCCCATGTGTGGGCACTGACTGGCACCCTTTTTTTTACAGACATGTGTTTTGTTTTTTTTAAATGCTGCCTTTTTTTTTTTTTACGTTTGCCCTTCCAGTGTGGGCACTCCCTGGTGGTCTAGTGTGGGCATCCGAGGGGGGGCTGCGCTGATAAACAATCAGCGCGAACCCCCCCTGTCAGGAGAGCCGCCGATCGGCTCTCCTCTACTCGCGTCTGTCAGACGCGAGTGAGGAAGAGCCGTCGACGGCTCTTCCTGTTTACATCGTGATCAGCCGTGATTGGACACGGCTGATCACGTGGTATCGAGCCTCCGCCAGGGACTCATTACCGAGATCGGAGGTGCAGGGTGCGAGACTGACACCACGCATCACCGATCGCATGAAATCGTGTAGGACGTTTGAGAACGTCCAGTCACGATTTCATAACCACTTCCCGGACGTCAATCTGCTATTGACCGGGCGGGAAGTGGTTAAATATCAAGCCTGGTTACAGCCGGTCACTGCATTTGACCCAGAAGTCCATTTTACCTATTCTGCATATTCCTGGATAACAATTTAAAAGAAAACCACCAATATCAAATCTGTGCTTATTGAAAGGCTTGTACCCACTAGTGGGACTTTGGACAAAGTTGTATGCCAAGTCTCAGTCCATTGATTTCAAAGGCACCTATTTAAAATCAGTCACAACAACTTTAAAAAAGGTGCCCGTGCTACTTTGATGCAACTTTGATCCAGAATGTGTAAAGTTGGATTAAAGTCACACTCTAAATCGTACAACTTTGAAGTTGCACTAGTGGGAACATTTCTTAATTGCAATTCTTAAAGAGGAGCTCCACCCTAAAGTGGAATTTCCGCTCATCAGAACCTTCCCCCCTCTGGTGTCACATTTGACACCTTTCAAGGGGGAGTCCAGATACCTGTCTAAAGACAGGAATTTGCACCCACTTCTGGCCACACAGTCTGCGGGCAGGATATCAGATCCCATCCCCCCACGCTGTGTTCTGGGAAACACACAGCTCCCAAAACACAGCGGGGACCAGTGAGCACGGCGCAGCGCGACTCACGCATTTGTCGTAGCGAACCGGGCAGTGAAGCCACAATGCTTCACTTCCTGGTTTCCTCACCCAGGATGCCGGTGGGGGCAGCCAGCAGAGTGACGACCGTCCACGCGTCCTCTGCTGCCGATGGCACTGGACTCCAGGACAGGCAAGTGTCCTAATATTAAAAGTCAGCAGCTGCAGCTTTTTTTTCCGCTTTAACTTAGTTCTCTACAAGTTATAACAGTCTTTGTGGGCTTTTGGTTAGGTAAGCAGAGGTGAAAGAAGCCTGGAGCAGCATTTTCTTCAAGAAAGTATTTCAAAACCTGCGGTTACTGCTTACACTATTCAACATTTTATGTTAATGTTTAACATCATAAGGAAGGTCTTACAACGTTAAATATTAAGGTTTGAAAGTGGGCCAAATTGTATTATGCCAGAGACACATTTATAAATATACATTTAAGCAATGGTATATGCTATACAGTGTATACCATTGGAAGCAAATTGTTTGTTCTGTTTAATAAGTGAAAAAAATAAATTAAAAATCTCATCATAAATTCAGAGTGGTTCTATATTTTCTGCACAATTATTGTTTCATTTCAAAGATGCCAGTTAGTGCTCCCGATTCTGATTATGGACTACAGAATAATTGGTCCGAGTGAAAATGGATGAATTGTTTTAGCAAGAAAATGGCAGGGGCTGAAATTTTTTTCTTCTATACCTGCATGTTCCTTAATGCCTTTGCTGTTGCTGCCGACGCAAGGATTAGGGCGGCTGCAAAGCCACTTGATCACCTCTACACGCTTTTACGTGGTCCTGGGCTCACCTGCTCCTCCTGGGTGTCTGGAACTACCCATGGAGAGATTCAGGATGGAGCGTGGCAAGAGATGAGTGAACACCTGTTGCTTCCGGGTATTCCTGCGACCAGGATCCCTAGTGTTCTATCCCACAATCTGTGCCCAGCCTATTCGCAGTAAACTTGCTGTAGGATTCCACATGAGGGATCTTTGAACATGTGTGAATAAGGCCTTATAGAGAACCTATCAGCAGTGTTAAAAAGGGACAGACATGGGGAAATGTTAATGTATTGAAAAGGTGTACTGCATAATTGTTTAATTTTATCTTTAACCTGCTTTGCAAACCAACATTCCTTGTAGCATAATTTGCATTTTTCTTTGTTTTACTCATTTTCACACTACAAATACATTAGGCATACCCCTATGCATTCACCACAAGTCTCAGCTCTTTCACAAGTAACTCACCAGAACTGACGGCCACATTTGCAACGTACAGGTTTGGCGTCAGGATATTGAACTTTAACAACGTGATGGCAGTCTGGAGCAGGACACCACTTCAAAAGTCTATTACACTGCAGGGTACAGATAAAAGGGTTAAAAAAAATGGAGACGTTCATATGCTCAATTACAAAAAAACACACTCACAAGGTGACATTAGGTGACCTTTATGTTAATACAAATGTAGCTGCAACCTGAAATTTAAGGGAAAAATGGAGTAGCTGCTCCAGATGGGAACCCAGACGAATATCCTTCGCCGCAGACAACTCAGGTGCAGGCAATGCACTTAGCAAAGCAGGAACAAAAATTGTCTCTAGACAGCCGCACTCTGAACAAATTGTAGCCTTTATTAAAAGGATAGCACTACAAGTCACAGCAAAATAAAATAAAACCCGAGCAGTCAGGTTTTATTTTATTTTGCTGTGACTTGTAGTGCTGTCCTCCAGAGACAATTTTTGTTCCTAATCTGAAATTTAACCTGCTTATATTCTGCCTTTCCTAGTTCCTACTTTCCCTCCTTAACATGCCATTTGGATATTTTCAAATAAAACCAGTCCTTTTTCATGGCATACCTTATTTTAGAACCAGTGACATCACTGGATCTATACATTTCTCTATGCAATGCAGACACAGCGTAGCTGGTAGGACAAGTTGAAAGTCCTCTGTACATTGCTTCCTGAAAACATCAAATCACCTTGCCCCAGTATTTGTTTCTTGAATAGATGTAAAGCACCATCGTCAGATCACCAGCTTTGACATTAGGAACCAAATCACTGCCTGCTAAGATAGCCAGCTCTAAACAGACAGGGCATTGCAAGTTGGTAATGGCTAAAAGATCCTGCACTGCATTCAATCTGCCTTTGTGATCTGCAGCAGGTGACAGCGCAATGTTAATGACACCCTGAACGCAATTGCATTTCCGGTACTGTATCACATGGTACAAAGCCAATATGCGATCTGGTTGCAGTGCAATTCCAAATTGCTGCATGAATGTCTGTAGTGTGATTTGAGCCCAAAAGAATGGGCACAAATCCCACCGCACTGAACAGCATGTGAACAGGAATGCAGTGCAGTTCCTGTGAGATTTTCATGCGTTTCAAAGCGTACTATTAAAAAGGAATTTTGATTTACCTGTAAAGTTCATATCTTAAAGTACAGACAACCTATTCATACACCATGGATTATAGACCTGCACCTTCAGGTGATTGGGCACTCAAAAGCTTTCACGGACACACCTCCCCTATAACCACACTACTGCACAAGTCTTCGGTTTTGTAGCAAGAAATGCAGTTACAAAAGGGTGGCCTGTGCTGTATTCCAAGATATCAAATTAACAAGTAAGTTAGAAATTCCATTCAACTTAATCATGCAGTACAGAACACAGGCAATTTATGCATACACTATGGTATGTACCCAAGAATACAAAATGTGGGGCACAATTAGGCAAATGGAACAGTGTCAACCAGCTCAAAAAACAGGTGCCAAGGACCCAAGTTCAGAGGGTTGCTGCAAAGAACATTGCAGCTCAAAGCTGCATCAGCAAAAGATTGGACAGCCACCTTCTAAAACTTTGAGAACGTAGAGACCTTACACAGTTGGGCAACAGAGGGACTTGGTGCCTAAAGGCTTAGGATATGCCTACAGTACTGGTGGAATGAGTGTACAACAGTGCAGGAGGTGTTTTTTGCAATCAATTTCCTAATGCCCCCTGCAAGGATGGATTTTAAATCAGGGTGCCCCTTGCGAGGTCCCGAAGAAAATAACAGGGAATCAGTTTGTCCAATGGAAGAAGTAGCTTTTAGTTAGACAAATAGCTCTGACCCCATTCAAACAATGTGGAGAGAATTCATTGGCATGCTTAGGAGCAAGGCACAAGGTGGCAGAACAATGCCTTTGTTAAGATGAATAATGAACCCACCTTTAAAATAAAGGATGGTCTTGGGTATAACACATGGTCTCGGGTGGCGAAGTTTGAGGAAAATTGTATTAGCTGGATGGTGATGTATCCATAGGTTGGGTGGTTAAAGGATGGTGGCCTTTTTTAACCCTTAATACCCCTTTCTTTTCCAGAGTGTGTCCAGAACTCTGCAAGACATGCAAGGAAACACAGGGAGGGGGGAGGCACTGCCAACCTGAGTGTAGTATTAAAATGTCGACTTTAATAAGATTAAAAACACCCACAAGATGATAGAAGATGAATGGTCATCAAAGTAAAGTGCAGTCCTGGCATTCTATATGGCTCTGCGGGTCCCACTGCTGTTCGAGATAGCTGGAAAGGATTCTTGTTAGAGTTTTTGATCTTATCCTAGTAAAGTCATCATTTTAATACTACACTAAGGTCAGCGCCTCCCCCTCCCTGTTTTTTCTTTACAGGATAGGGCAGCCAGTTCAGAGTCACATCTGACAGATGTGATGGCTACCAAAAAGGCTACCTTGTTGGCACAAATCTCGAAAAAGAATATCCCTGATGGGATCAAAAGGTGGCGTTTGCAAGGCAGCGTGAACCAAAGGAAAGAACAGGGTGCTGCAAGAAGGGCCTAACACAAAAAATGCCTATAGCTAGGGACTGTGAAGCAGAGTTGAATAGAGGGCCTTGTGACAGCAGATCTAGCCTGTTATGAAGAGGCCAGGGATGATCTGTTAGATGTCAGATTAAGTCTTTGTACCAGCATCTTCAGGGCCAGTTCAAGGCAAGTAGAATCACAATTTTCCTCTTTTGCTCTCCTTTGTGGTGCAGGCGAGGCAGAAATGAAGGGAGTGAAGACATCAATTAGGCTGAACTGAGACCAGAGCTAGAGGATCGTGCATTCTGTCAACAAATAGAGGTAGCTTGTTGTATATGGAGGCAGGAGGCAAGGTTGTCCAAATCTGTAGTCCACCTTTGGTATATTAGATTAAACTCCTCTGGATGGAGACAATTCCCCTTGGTCCAAGTGTGGTGGGGAATGAGATAATCTGCCTGCTATTTGTCCACTCCTGGAATGTGAAATACTGAAATTGCTGGATAGAGAGTTTCTGTCCTTAAGAGAATCTGGTTTGTTTCCTTGAAGGCAGCCATGCTCCTTGTTTCCACTTGATATATGCCGCTGTGGTGGCATTGTCCCACTGAATCCAAATTGGGACTCCCTTAGAATGGGGGGGGGGGGTGAATTTATCACTGAAGGGACAACCTGACTGTTCTGAGCTCAAAAGGTTAATGGGGAGTTTGTTTTCCTCTATTGATCATGTTCCCTGAACTTTCAAGGACTGCACCTGTGGTAAGAACTGTATCAGTTGTAAGGAAGGAAACAATTTCCCACTGTTATAGCTGGTGTAGTGATCCATCAGGACAAGGAAATTCTTGTTTGGCCGGATAATATTACAGATTTCATAAAGCAGTATAGTATTTTATGCCCGTGTTGTTCTGTAGAGAAGAACTTACCTCCACAAAGCTATTAGTTATTAAATGTTGATACTTTAATTTCACCTTTGAATCTGTGATCAGACGCCTGTTAAAAAAAAAAAAAAAAAAAGTGCCAGACAAAATTAGTACCAACCACACAGAGTGCAGGATATGTTTCACACTCATTGCAGCTCCTGCAAAAATGCTGTGTCAATAACGATCATATCCTAGCAAAAACATACATGTGCACCCTACACCAAGTACCAACCAACATGATCAAGGTTGTAGCGCAGAGCAAGGCAGTGGACAGTAAGGAAAGTAAAGGTAAAAGAGGGGTATGGCTTGAGGGTATTTAATACTGGATTCGGGCAGGGGTGGGGAGTGGCACACAAGGTGATTTTACAGGGCAGCAAGTAGTACTGGTAAGCATCTTGGGTTCCCTTAAGCCTGGAAAACACCATTTGATTTTTGCTGGGTTGACCGAAAAAAAAAAAAAAATACAAAAAAAAAAAAAAAAAAAAAAGACACCGTCAACTGCTGGGTCATTGTGTTCTGACACGTTCATGGCGATAACTTCATGTGTGGTCTGGACGCAGTTTACATATGTAGGCGTGACGTACGAGACATTATTTTTATTTTTTTTATCACTTTTGCGTCTATTACAAGGAATGTAAAACATCCTTTGTAATAGGAATAGAACATGACAGGTCCTCTTTACTTCTGGGGTCTATGTCCCCTTTCCCTATCTCTAAAAACAATCAAGACAATGAACAGCTGCTATGATTGTTTTTGCAGTACAGGGAATTGCTGGCAGAAAAAGAGGATATCTGAATGAAGCCTGGTTAAAGGGGTAATTCCCCCAAAAACCTTTTTTTAACATTGATTGAGGCTCGTTATGTCAAGGGGAATCGGGTGGTTTTTTATTAGAAACGAAGCAATACTTACCGTTTTACAGATGCATCGTCTCCGTCGCTTCCGGGTATGATCGTCTGGTCTGGGCGTGCCTATTTGATTGACAGGCTTCCGACGGTCGCATACATCGCGTCACGAGTAGCCGAAAGAAGCCGAGCGACGGTGCGGCTCTATACTGCGCCTGCGCACCGTCGTTCGGCTACTTTCGGAAAATCGTGACGCGATGTATGCGACCTCGGAAGCCTGTCAATCAAATAGGCATGCCTATAGTCGGAGCCCATACCCGGAAGCGTCGGAGACGATGCATCTGTAAAACGGTAAGTACGGCTTCATTTCTAAAAAAAAAAAAACCTGATTCCCCTTGACATAACGAGCCTGAATAAATGTTAAAAAAAAGGTTTTTGGGGGAACTACCCCTTTAAAGGGGTTGTAAAGGTAAAAAAAAATGTAAACAGCTTCCTTTACCTTAGTGTAGTCCTCCACTTACCTCATCCTTCCCTTTTGCATTTAAAATGTCCTCATTACTTCTGAGAAATCCTCTCTTCCTGTTCTTCTGTCTAACTACACACAGTAATGCGAGGCTTTCTCCCTGGTGTAGAGAAAGCCTCTTGAGGGGGCGGGCAGGAGTGTCAGGATGCCTACTAACACACAGCTCCTTTCTCTATCTGCAAAGTAAAGAGCGTCCTCCCCCCTCAAGAGGCTTTCTCCACACCAGGGAGAAAGCCTTGTATTACTGTGTAGTTACAGACAGAAGAAATGAGGACATTTGGAAGCAAAATCGAAGGATGAGGTAAGTGAAAGAGGATTGCACCAAGGTAAAGGAAGCTATTTATGGAAACATTTTTTTTCCCTTTAACCACTTAAGGACCGCCCAACGCCGATATACATCGGCAGAATGGCACGGCTGGGCACAAACACATACCTGTACGTGATTTTTAAATGCCTAGCACTCCCGCCACCCGGTCCGCAGCTCTGTGTCCATGGCCCCGATCGCTGCTCGCCACCATTAGTAGTAAAAAAATAAAAATGCAATAAAACTATCCCCTATTTTGTAAACGCTATAAATTTTGCCAAAAATAGGAAGAATACGTATCGGCCTAAACTAACGAAAAAAACATTATAATATACTTTTGGGGGATATTATAGCATAAAAGAAAAAAAAGTAAAAAAATTGTTTTTTTTTCAAAATTGTCGCTCTGTTTTTGTTTATAGCGCAAAAAATAGGATTTTTGTACTCACTATAAAATCCATTTCTCTGAGTTCATGGACGGA
Source organism: Rana kukunoris (assembly GCA_029574335.1). Classification (NCBI taxonomy): domain Eukaryota; kingdom Metazoa; phylum Chordata; class Amphibia; order Anura; family Ranidae; genus Rana; species Rana kukunoris. The sequence continues at coordinate 101,655,748 of CM056051.1, forward strand.
CACAGCAGCAATTAACCTTAGGGTTATATATCCTTCCTTCCAGGAGAGACTAGACAGAAAAACAGCACTTTAAGTGTTAAAACACTTCTCTCAGTACAGCACCTCCCAGGGGGCGGGTCCCCCGGGTATATCCCACTCTGCCTCATGCAGCCCCAGTTCGTAAACAAGCAGTACAAACAAAGGAGGGGTGGGTGCTGTGTTCGTCCATGAACTCAGAGAAATAGATTTTACGGTGAGTACAAAAATCCTATTTTCTCCTCTGTTCATGGACGGACACAGCAGCAATTGACCTTAGGGACGTCCCCAAGCAGTGTCAAAAAAATTCGAGGGGTGAAAAAAAAAACAGCAAACCAAGCTTCACTCCAAACAAACCAGAGTTCCCCAACGGAGGAACATCAACCTTAAACGGCTGCCTGGAAAACCTTACAGTCAAAAGAAGCATCCAAAGATGCACTCACATCCACCTAGCAAACCTTTGAGAAGGTATGAGTTGATGACCAGGTCGCTGCCTTACACACCTGTAACACGGATGCTTGATGGCGGAAAGCCCAAGAGGCACCAATCGCCCTGGTCGAATGCGCCGAAACCGGAAAAGGAGGTGCCCGCCCCTTTAGCACATAGGCCTGGAGCACGATCTGAGAAAAAATGGTGGTGATACTGCGCTGTCTATGTAAATGGTCTAAAAAAATGCTAGCAACTTAAAATGTGAGATACACACAAAATACTATAAAACAAGAAAAAGCTGCGCAAATATAAACACTACAGTGTAGAACTCAATTGATAGTCCAGTGTAGGGTAAATGAGAGTCCCGTCAAGCAGGTAATGAAAGAAATATATATAATATGTAAAATCCATTAATCAAGTGCGGAACATGTTATGCTTCTGATGGAAACTGATAGCAGAAAACAAATGTTCTTTCCTCCAGATAGATAGTGACATCAAATGCAAAAACCTCAGAAACAGTGCATGGATAGATAAACACCTCCACCTTTCAATCACACCGCCCCTTACCAGAGGGGAAGATCCCAACTAGAGATCTTCTGACAGCAGATGGCTTAATCCCCAGCCAGGGGTTAACGTGACAGGGATATCCAAAGGTCAGGTTTTTTCCAGCAGTGGACCGATGATCCGAGTTGTAATGAAATCAGTATGGAGAAGAAAAAAAGCTACATAGTGTGAACCAATATAACTTGTTTAATAAAAAAATTAAAATCACACTTACAAGAAAGTAGATAAAATTCGCATGTGAAAAATAGCCGGCCGGCTAGCACACCCAGGACGAAGTCTTTAGGAGACGAAACGGCGTAGGGTAGCGGCGTGCTGACGTCCTTCAAACCGCAAACTGTGTCCCGGAGTGAACGGGTGTGCTAGCCGGCCGGCTATTCACATGCAAATTTTATCTACTTTCTTGTAAGTGTGATTTTAATTTTTTTATTAAACAAGTTATATTGGTTCACACTATGTAGCTTTTTTTCTTCTCCATACTGATTTCATTACAACTCGGATCATCGGTCCACTGCTGGAGAAAACCTGACCTTTGGATATCCTGTCACGTTAACCCCTGGCTGGGGATTAAGCCATCTGCTGTCAGAAGATCTCTAGTTGGGATCTTCCCCTCTAGTAAGGGGCGGTGTGATTGAAAGGTGGAGGTGTTTATCTATCCATGCACTGTTTCTGAGGTTTTTGCATTTGATGTCACTATCTGGAGGAAAGAACATTTGTTTTCTGCTATCAGTTTCCATCAGAAGCATAACATGTTCCGCACTTGATTAATGGATTTTACATATTATATATATTTCTTTCATTACCTGCTTGACGGGACTCTCATTTACCCTACACTGGACTATCAATTGAGTTCTACACTGTAGTGTTTATATTTGCGCAGCTTTTTCTTGTTTTACTGGAGCACGATCTGTCTGATCCACCTAAAAATGGTGGCCGACGAGACCGCCAGGCCCTTCTTAGAACCAGTCACCGACACGAACAGTGAATCCGACTTCCGAAACTGAGCCGTAGCAGACAAGTAAACCCGTAGGGTTTGTACCACGTCCAAGAAATGCAACTTGGCTTCCTTCGGGTTCCTTGGCCGAGGACATAAGAAAGGCAAAACAATGTCCTCAATGTAAAAAGCAGAGACAACCTTTGTAGGGCTGTGCAAATTAACTTTTAATTCATCGATTAATCTTTTTGATCAATTAAAATTATTTTGATTGGTTACAGAGATCCAGTAACGTAATAGACACCAGCGGGGCTTGCCCTGTCCATCTGAAGGGCTCCTTTGCTGTGCCTTTATATCTGCATGCCGGCCGGACCTTACTATCTGCCACATGCAAGGGCTGTTACACTTCCCTCCATCAACCTGGGATTCTACAACCATCCACTGGGAGGTGATAGTTCCCTTCATGGTACATCTACATGCCGATTGACTGATGTTAACCTCTCCTCATCTGGCTTCAGCAGTGGTATCATTGTACACATTTTTATACCAGTATCATACTTAGCTACATGTTTTTATGACTGCTTTTGGTACCGTTTGGTATTACTTGCACCATTTTTAGAGTTTATGTAGCTACATCGATTTTATCTCCAGTGCAATATTTGGTTACCTACTTGAAAACTATAAAAGTTTTAATGCTATTCCCATCGAGCTCTGCCTTTGTGTGTTTTTTGTATCCCGATATCCATTTTTCCAGTGGTTTGTAGCTGCACTGGGAATCAGCCTGCAAGGAGATCAGCTAAAAGTAGTTGGATCTGTATGTGCATTATAATTAATCGAAATTAGTCGATTAATCGATATTAAAAAACAAAACAAAAAAAAAAAACGATTAATCGAACACAAAAATTTTGATCAGTAACAGCCCTAAACCTTTGGAAGAAAAGACGGCTGCGGTTGCAGCACCACCTTATCCTTGTGGATGACCAAATAAGGAGCCTTGCAAGACAAGGCCGCCAGTTCAGACACCCGTCTGACCGAAGTAATTGCCACCAGAAAAACCACCTTCTGGGACAGAGTCCACAAGGAATCTTCCGAATGTCGTCAAACGAAGCCTCTTGAAGCACCGAGAGGACCAAATTCAAGTCCCACGGAGGCAGTGGAGGACGCACCAGAGAGTGCGCCACCAACGGTCGCTGAAAGTAAACAGCCAGGGCCGAAATCTGACCCTTAAGTGTACTTAAAGGGTCACTAAAGGAAACATGTTTTTTTGCTGAAATGACTGTTTACAGGGTATAGAGACATAAAAGTTAACCGATTCCTTTTAAAAATGATTAAAAACAGATAAAAATCAATCATATAATGTGCCTGCAATTTAGTTTCACTTTTAAACTGGTTTAATGTTTCTGTGAAGTAGAGAGACACACAGAACAAAAACAAACAAATACAGGGCAGTGATTTGTTTTTTAAATTAATCTGATTGGTTCTGAGGAGTTTTAGACACACAGTAATGACAGCTTGGACCACAGTGAAAAGCTGCCATGAGATTTTTCATAAGGAGCCAGACAAGCGGGAAGTGTGGAGATCAGAGCAGAATTACAGCTACTTCAAAGAAAAAAAAAAAAAAATGAACAATGAGGACATGAAACCAGGACTGCAGTAAGGTAAAGGAAGCTATTTAGCTATAAATATTTTTTTTTTCCTTTAGTGATCCTTTAAGGCAAGAGCCTGATCCACTCCACGCTGTAAGAACAGCAGAAAACGGGACATCACGTATGTGCGGGGATGCCATTTCATCTTTTCACATAGAGATGTAGGCCTTCCACGTACGAGGGTAAATCCTTCGTGAAGCAGACTTCCGTGCTCGTAGCATGATAGAGATCACCGAGTCCGACAGGCCTTGGTCCTTCAGCACCTGGCTTTCAACAGCCACGCCGTTAAAGCAAGAGACTGTAAAGCAGGGTGAAAGAAGGTCTGCTCTCAGAGGTAGACGCCAAGGGACGTCTGCCACAAGACGCACCAGGTCCGAGTACCAGGGACGGCGCGGCCAATGCGGAGCTACCAGGATTGTTGGTATTCCCTCAGATTCCACTCTGCGCAGCAGGCGAGGAAGAAGCTTTAGGGGAGGGAAAGCGTAGATTAGGCGATAGTGACCCCACGGCGCCACCAACGCGTCTGCCCACGGGTCTCAACCTGGGCACGAACCGTGACACCTTCCGATTGAGACGGGACGCCAGAAGGTCCACGTCTGGAGTGCCCCATTTTTGGCACAGACTCTGAAACACTTCGAGGTGCAGCGACCATTCTCCTTGGTCTAACGCAGGGGTGCCCAACCTTTTGAAGTGTGAGGGCCACTTAAGCGACTTAGTAACTGGTTGAGGGCCACAATCGGCGGAGCGGGCAGATGGCAGGTCCATGTCCGCTCTGCATATGCAGAGCGGACATGGACACAGCCGGATCAGATTTGAGGTAAGACAAGTCAGTTTACATCTGCCACTCCTTAGAGGTGAATGGAGGTGTCCAATTGGGTCGGACTGACTGTATAAAAGGGGCCCAAGGCTGCTTTCACACTGATGCACTGCCGTTTACTCGCACCGCGGGTGCAACACAGTGTACCTTTGGCTTTTCTGCACTTTGCAATAGACTTCTATTATATCCTGCAGGTTTAATTCACTTTCAGAAAGCTCACCAAACTTACAGGTAATAACAGTGTATGGCTCAGTGCAGGTAACTAGCATGTGCACTGCTCTACATCTGTGGATCAGTTTAAAAGCAGGTTTTTGCACAGATGTCAATGTAAATCGTGGGCCGAAATCGCAAAAAGTAGTACAGAAACTACTTTTTGAAGATTGGTGCAGCGCTGCGGAGTCGCACCGATTAGGCCGGTGCCATTGCCAGCAATATGCGGCAAATACCACTGTTTTGACATGCCATATCGCATGTCAAAACGCACCAGTGTGAACCAGGCCTTAACAGTATTCTATTCCATCCCAGAGCAGGAGGTCGCGGGCCACATGAGAGGGCTCTGCGGGCCACATGTGGCCCCTGGACCACTGGTTGGGCCCCACTGGTCCAACGTCTGGCGACTTAGGTAGTCGGCATGCCAGTTCTGCACCCCCGGAATGTTCACGGCCGACAGAGCCAGAACGTACCATTCGGCCCACCGGAGAATGTGCGCAACTTCCGCCGCCGCCGAGCTCCGTGTGCCCCCCTGATGATTGACATACGCAACGGCCGTGGCGTTGTCGGACTGGATCCTGACTGGTCGGTCCCGCAGAGCCAGGGACCACTTGAAGAGGCACAGCTTGATCGCCCGGAGTTCCAGGACATTGATCGGTAGGCGGGACTCCTGAGTCCAGCGCCCCTGGAGAGGCTGGCATCCGTCGTTACCACTCTCCAATGGCACGGAAGAAACGATTTCCCGGTCCGTATTACCGGAGGTTTCAGCCACCACACTAGGGAGGAGTGTGGAATTGAGCATACGGAACCGCCTCGAAAGAGGCCACCATCAGACCCAGAACTCGCATGCAAAAGCGAAGCGCCGACCACTTCTGGGTCGCAACCCGCTGCACCGCAGATTGTAGGGTCTGTAGTTTCTCCGTTGGGAGAAAAACCCTCGCCTCCGAGGAATCCAGGATCAACCCCAGGTATTCCAGGCGCTGAGACGGTACCAACACGGACTTCTGGACATTCAGTAGCCAATCAAATTCTCGGAGGGTCTGGCAGGTGATATCCTCTTCTAATTCTGAGCTTGAGGAAGCCCTCAGAAGCAGGTCACCCAAGTATCGTAGGGACAGCGATCCCGCGCTGCCTCAGCAGGGCCAGAATTGGAGTGAGCACCTTGGTAAAAACCAGTGGTGCCGAGGACGAATTGAAACTGGTCCTCTCTGACCGCAAAGCACATATGGGGATATGCAGGTACGCGTCCTGTATGTCCAAGGACACCAGAAAATCCCCCTGATGGAGTGCCGCCACTACAGAGCGAACTGACTACATCCTAAACTTTTGCACTTTGACAAATAGTTGAGGGCCTTGAGGTCCAAGATTGTAGTCCCCAAGAAGGAAGGGGTCCGTCCAAACAGATTGGAGTAAAACCCCTGAAACCATTCCCTTGAGGGAACCGGTACAATCACTCCCCTGACAAGGCCTCCCGGCGTTCGAGGAAGCTGGAGGTTGGAAGGAAAAAATCTGTTTGGTGGACAAGAGAGGAACTATCTTGTACCCCGAAGGAAACTACTTTGCAAACCCTGCGGTCAGAAAGGAGGGACCTCCACCGAGCCACGAAGCCGGCCCCCCAACCGAGTGCCAGGCAGGGACATACCTTCATACAGAGGCAGGCTTGTCCGCAGGCTTGTTGGGCTTGTGGAACCAGGTGCGATTTTGACCTTCAGCAGGCACCTTAGCACCCTGGAAACGTTCTCCTGCCGCACCTGGGGGGCAAATAAAAAGCTTGGGGGCAGTAAAGGTGGACCCCTGCCTACGGCGAGGCTCCTTACCCTATCCAGATTGCGGGAGCAGAGTGCTCGTACCCCCTGTGGCATCTTTTATGATGTCCACCAAGGCCTTCTTAGAAGATTGGTCCGCAGATCAACACTTTAGCCACACAAGGCGGCGTAATACCACCGCGGAGGCCCTGGAGTGCAAGGGTAGCGTATGCAGGGCCGTCTCAGACAAATTTTAGTCCCTGTACCAACTGGTCAGCCAGGTCCAAACAAGCCTCAGGGGCATTGTGCACCTCCAGCAAGGACTTTGCCCGTTCAGCAAGTGTCTGCGACACTAGAGCCCCGGCTAAAACCGGCCTCACTGCCGACCCCACCACTGTGAACATAGAGCGGGCCACAGCCTCAGCTCTCCTATCTGCGGAATCCCTAAAAGCGGGAGTACCTTCCACAGGTAACGTGGTAGCCTTGTTCAGTCTGGACACAGGAGGGTCCACTGACAGAGGAGAAACCCACTTTTTTTTTCAAAGTCCTCCTCAAAAGGATAACGAACCGCAAAGTATTTTGGCACATCAAAAACTTTCTGCGGCTTATCCCATTCCTTGTACAACAGTTTGTTCAGATATGGAACACAAGGAAACACTTTTGCCGTGTGGCTTGCGGAACCCAAATGGGACCAGCATCTCTGCCGAATCCAGAGGTTTTTGAGTACCCCGAACCGCAGTGATAAGACTTCCAACAAACGCCTTATCATGCGCTGCCCCTGAAGCAGAGTCATCCTCACTGCTCACTGTCCGTATGAGCTAGCCCTGCATCTTTTGACATAACGGAACCAGGGCCAGGCGCAGTATCGGGGCCCCATTCCATGTCAGAGACATCCCCAGAAGAAAGCAGGGGGAAGGGGCGCTTTTTACTCCCTTTCTGGCCACTCGCCGCTTCAATCCGTGATAGAATCCAGAGGACGCAGGAACAGGGGCACTAAGGGTTAACTCTGGCATGTCTGGGGTAGAAGTGTGCAGGGAACGTTCGCGCCGTTATTCTGGTCACTAGAGGCCAAAATCCTTTCCAGGATGGCCGCTGACATGCAAAAAAACAGCATGCGGGCTAAAAGAAAATGGATGCAGATCATCAATAAGAGCGTCTGTCACCGGCAAAATGGCCCGAAACACGTTTTTTAAAACACATAATGACACAGAAAAAACATTGCAGAACATACCAGATACACCAGGATACACAGCACTTATTTCTGTCAAACATAAAATGAACTATGGCTTTACTAACCCAGTCACAGATGAAATTTGCTGGGAAAAAAAACTGGATATTTATCCCCTGCTTGCTAACTTAATCAAATATTGGTTGAACAGTTTCCCTTTATCTGTTTACAGCATTAGAATTGCATTACACATATATAATTGTGTTTAGAGCACTTACATTACTGTATTGTCATCAACTAATATGTCACAGCCATGGGCAGGGCAAGAAATGGTCTGAAATTAAAGAAAAACAACCTATATTAAAAGATTTCCATATATTAAAACATTACTGACTGAAAAACAGATGAAATGGCCTTTTTATAAAACAGATAGTCACTATCTGCTGACCCCATATTATTGACGCCACACTGGACTTTATGCTTCATTCATATAATGCAAGCTGTGGTGTGGATTCTTCGTGTCCAGGATATTATCTACCCAGTACGCCAAAAATACTGATATAACGAGAAGAGATCCCGAGTGCATGACAAGCCCCACAAAGCATGCAAAGCGCTAATCATATTTGTGAAGGACACTATTGTACCTTTTTTATTTTAAAAATGGTAGTATGGCAATAAGGCCACCCCATGGCTTTATAAAAGTGCCTGAACTAAAGAGAACAGAAAGTAAAAATAAATAGCAGAAACAGAATGAACACTGGTCTCAATATACAAACTATATTACCTGTCCCATTCCTTCCTCAATGATTTTGGTGGTTAGGTATTCACTCCAGCACTGCATGCAGAACTTGTGACCGCATTCAAGGCCTGTGAAATACTGCAGAAAACATGGAAAAATTATGGATACATAAGATATGTTACATGTAATTAAGATATACCTAAACCAATAAATAAGGCACACAGTTTCAAAATGTATGTATCGACATAACAGTTTGAAATGTTTCACAGATGTCCCATGAGGAATGACACATGCTATATTACATGGCTTTGAAGCCCAGAACAATGGTACTATGAAGTTAGGTTTCGGTACTACAAGTGTTCAACCCCAAAAAGTTAAATCAAGGCATCCTGCACATCCTCCATCTTTTTGAGCATTTTAGTGCATCTGGGAGGGACAGGTACAGCTCTCAGCCCCGCTTTAACAAGAGTAGGGCTCAAAAGATTGGCAGGGTGAAGGCAGCAGGGCTGGACGCAGCATCTGTTCCTCCCAGACACACTAAAATGCTGGTAGGTATTCCTCATAAGTGGTATTTGACATCAACCATCAGTGAGGCAGGCATGGGAGTCAGGAAGTGCTCACAAAGATAAAGCGTGGAAGAAACCTTGTGGTGCTTGCATTTCACACAGGTTCGCTTTAATTCAAATGCTTTTTATGAACGTAAATGTGTGCTTTTTTACAGGCTAATTAGGTATCAGCACTATAGTGGTATGCACAGGGAGGGGGAACACTGAATATTCCAACTATATATTTCACCAATATATAGGTTCCATTCACACATTGTGATTTGGAATCGCAGGCAGGATCACTACGATTCTGCCCGCCATTCCAAATCATTTATAAGACATTGTACAACATGTGTTTGGCTGCCATTATTCCTTAATAGCACCCAAACCTGCTGCAATTCTGCTGCGATGGTCGAGTGGCAGACCACACCTTAAAAAAAAAAAAATGTATCACATGAGGCTTGTTGCCTAAAGAAGAACAGGAGCTTCTTTTTGGACAACAAGCATGCATAGTCTATTTAAGTGAAAAGACCAGCCTTATGTGACAGGCAGAATCGCAAACAAATTCGTAGCAGCAATGGACTATGCAAGATGTGATCAGAGCCTTAATACAAGGTATACCTAAGATAGTGTCCAGAACATTAAGGGACGCATTAAGAACTAATCATTTGCCTTTAAATTCTCAAGGCAGGGGGCCCAACACATTCAGAGGTAAGAAAGTGTGCACATGCATACATTTCAGTTTGAGCTACTGAGCTCTATAAACAAAAGGCAGTTTCAGCAAACCAAATTAATATATCAACATTTGCAAAAAAGCAAACCCCTTCATCTGCTGGCTGGAATGCAGATATGAAATGTTAATATGCAAAATGTCATACTCCCCTAATATTTAAATATTGAATATATAAAAACAATACATACACATTAGGCACACTACACATTTGTGTGGCATCACTACCACTTCACTGTTAAAAGGATAAGTTCACCATTAAAAAAATAAATGCAGGTACAGCATTGCACCTGTGATCAGCAGATCATGGGGAGCATGCAGGACCCCTGCAGACTTTTCAGTGCATCTGTCTGTTCGTACGGGGACACAAATACATACCGATAAGAATAGACAATGAACTACCAGAGCGCTCAACAGCGCCATGGTAGTTCATGGATACTACAAGCAGAGAGCCGCCAAGGCTGCTGGGACTTGTAGTTTCCCATTCAAAGAGGACTGTGAGAAAATGACATGGCCGGATGAGTGGAGCCCCACACTATGTTATTTTCAAACAGTGACATCAGGTGCCAAGAGAAGATGCCCACCTGCTGTCACTGGGGAGGGGTAGAGACTGCAACTGCTGGAACATGTTACATTTTCTACTCTAAAATACTGGTGGAACATATAACATGTTCCAAAAAGGTGAACTTATGCTTTATGATCAGCATTTTTTGCTATATAATTACTTTGAACCCCCAAGAATTACATATTTTCTGAAAGTAGAGGCACTTGAGAATAAAACGGTGGTCGTGGCATTTCATTTTTTGCCACAATAAATTTGCGCAGCTGTTTATCAAATGCATATTTTACAGACAAAATACTTCCAAATTAGTTTTCATGTACACACATTGTAAGCATTTTTTTTGTAAATTTTAAAATAGGCGGTTGCATTAAGTAGATAAACATGTCAAGGCTCAAAATGTATTTTGCCTGTGAAACTGGGAAAATCTATGGTACCTAAAATTTTGTATAGGTGGTGCTATAAAAGCCTTTACAGGTTATCCATTTAGAGTTAATGAATAAGCCCTAGAATTTTCGGTCTCATGCCGATTGCGGAGATGACTCCTCTGTGCGGCACAAATGCATTTTACCTTTTCAGGTACTCTTTATAGCAGGGGTCTCAAACAGGCAGCCCTCCAGCTATTGCAGAACTACAAGTCCTATCATGCCTCTGCCTGTGGGAGCCATGCTTGTAACCGTCAGCCTTGCAATGCCTCATGGGACTTGTAGTTTCACAACAGCTGGAGAGCCACCAGTTTGAGAACACTTCTTTATAGAAATATCAGGGGAGAGCTCAATGTCTCCCCTACAGCCAATCAAGAACAGATGATGCTTGATTAGTGGCTTCCTTGGCCAGGGAATGACAGCTCGAAAACAAAGGTGAAAAATCCTAGTTGCTTCCAGGTTCAGTAGTCAAAGAAGTGATTGAAGTGGAGGTTCACCCTAAAAAAAAAAAATTCTAACAATACATTGAGCCGACTGATTAGACTGCGGGTATGCTGTTTTTTTTTTTTCCGTACATACCTCGTTAGCGCCGTTTCATCCCTCAGTTTCCGGGTATGATTCTTGCGCGACTGGGCGTTCCTAGTTGATTGACGTTCTTCCAACCGCGTCACAACTTTGCTGCGCAGGCGCTGTATAGAGCTGACTCTATACGGCGCTTGCGCAATGACGTCCGGCTTCTTTTGGAAAGTCGTGAAGCACAGGATGCACCAGTCGGAAAAACGTCAATCAACTAGGAACGCCCAGTTCTGCAAGAATCATACCCAGAAGCCGAGGGATGAAACAGCGCTAATGAGGCATGTACAAAAAAAAAAAAAAAAAAAAACACCCCAGCATACCCGCAGTCTAATCAGTCAGCTCAATGTATTGTTAGAATTTTTTTTTAGGGTGAACCTCCACTTTAAGGAACAGAGTTTAACACTTCTAGCAGCTGATCGCTGTCAGAAAAAAAATGTCACCAAGCTCAAGGCAGCAGCTGCAGACAGGAGCATGTTTTAACCACTATGCAGGGCATTTTAAAATGGCCTAAAACATGTGGTTAAATGGTGCAGCATGTTTTGACTATTTCACCAAGAAATATTTGTGTCTACGTTCTAGGCAAAATTCTAAATGTTAATTGCAGAAAAAATTATGCTCGGCAACAGTAGACAAGTCCTTCATTTGGAACCAAAAACCTAACAGGTTGCTATACCTGTAACTGCTTCATGATGTAGTATAACAAAGACAAGCACAGAAGGAATAAAGTACCCATTCACTGCACCAAGGACTAGAGTTCAATCACTAATATGGGTTTTTCCTCTAACCGACGTCAATATTTATAAATCTGGGAGGCAGATGGCTTATGCAGGTGGTTCTCAAAAAATTAGCATATTGTGATAAAGTTCATTATTTTCTGTAATGTACTGATAAACATTGAACTTTCATATATTTTAGATTCATTACACACAACTGAAGTAGTTCAAGCCTTTTCTTGTTTTAATATTGATGATTTTGGCATACAGCTCATGAAAACCCAAAATTCCTATCTCAAGAAATTAGCATATCAGGAAAAGGTTCTCTAAAAGAGCTCCTACCTTATCATCTGAATCAACTAATTAACTCTAAACACCTGCAAAAGATTCCTGAGGCTTTTAAAAACTCCTAGCCTGGTTCATTACTCCAAACCGCAATCATGGGTAAGACTGCCGACCTGACTGCTGTCCAGAAGGCCATCATTGACACCCTCAAGCAAGAGGGTAAGACACAGAAAGAAATTTCTGAACGAATAGGCTGTTCCCAGAGTGCTGTATCAAGGCACCTCAGTGGGAAGTCTGTGGGAAGGAAAAAGTGTGGCAGAAAACGCTGCACAACGAGAAGAGGTGACCGGACCCTGAGGAAGATTGTGGAGAAGGACCGATTCCAGACCTTGGGGCCAGAGCCACCGTGTACAGGAAATGGGCTACAGGTGCCGCATTCCCCCAGGTCAAGCCACTTTTGAACCAGAAACAGCGGCAGAAGCGCCTGACCTGGGCTACAGAGAAGCAACACTGGACTGTTGCTCAGTGGTCCAAAGTACTTTTTTCGGATGAAAGCTAATTTTGCATATCATTCGGTAATCAAGATGCCAGAGTCTGGAGGAGGACTGGGGAGAGGGAATTGCCAAAATGCCTGAAGTCCAGTGTCAAGTACCCACAGTCAGTGATGGTCTGGGGTGCCATGTCAGCTGCTGGTGTTGGTCCACTGTGTTTTATCAAGGGCAGGGTGAATGCCGCTAGCCATCAGGAGATTTTGGAGCACTCCATGCTTCTATCTGCTGAAAAGCTTTATGGAGATGAAGTTTTCATTTTTCAGCACGACCTGGCACCTGCTCACAGTGCCAAAACCACTGGTAAATGGTTTACTGACCATGGTATTACTGTGCTCAATTGGCCTGCCAACTATCCTGACCTGAACCCCATAGAGAATCTGTGGGATATTGGGAAGAGAAAGTTGAGAGACGCAAGACCCAACACTCTGGATGAGCTTAAGGCCGCTACCGAAGCATCCTGGGCCTCCATAACACCTCAGCAGTGCCACAGGCTGATTGCCTCCATGCCACGCCGCATTGAAGCAGTCATTTCTGCAAAAGGATTCCCGACCAAGTATTGAGTGCATAACTGAACAGAATTATTTGAAGGTTGGCTTTTTTTTTATTAAAAACACTTTTCTTTTATTGGTCGGATGAAATATGCAAATTTTTTGAGATAGGAATTTGGGGTTTTCATGAGCTGTATGCCAAAATCATCAATATTAACCACTTTAGCCCCAGACCATATTGCTGTCCAAAGACCAGAGCACTTTTTGTGATTCGGCACTGCGTCGCTTTAACTGACAATTGCGCGGTCGTGCAACGTGGCTCCCAAACAAAATTGGCGTCCTTTTTTCCCACAAATAGAGCTTTCTTTTGGTGGTATTTGATCATCTCTGCGGTTTTTATTTTTTGCGCTATAAACAAAAATAAAGCGACTATTTTGAAAAAATGCAATCTTTTTTACATTTTGCTATAATAAATATCCCCAAAAAAGATATTAAAAAAACATTTTTTTGCCTCAGTTTAGGCCGATACGTATTCTACATATTTTTCGTAAAAAAAAAAAAAAAAAACGCACTTAGCGTTTATTGATTGGTTAGCACAAAATTTATAGCGTTTACAAAAAAAGGGGGTAGTTTTATGGCATTTTTATTAATATTTTTTTTTTACTCGTAATGGCGGCAATCAGCGTTTTTTTTCGGTACTGCGATATTATGGCGGACACATCGGACACTTTTGACACATTTTTGGGACCATTGGCATTTTTATAGCGATCAATGCTATAAAAATGCATTGGATTACTATAAAAATGCCATTGGCAGTGAAGGGGTTAACACTAGGGGGCAGGGAAGGGGTTAAGTGTGTTCCTATTTGTGTTCTAACTGTATGGGGGGATGGACTTACTAGGGGAAATCACTGATCTTCTGTTCATACATAGTGGCCGAAAAGGAGAGGACGTAGAGCTACGTGCTCACGCGAGACCGCGCCACAGTCCCGCAGTAATATGACGGTGGGCGGTCGGGAACCAGTTAAAAAAAGAAAAGGCTTGAACTACTTCAGTTGTGTGTAATGAATCTAAAATATATGAAAGTAATGTTTATCAGTACATTACAGAAAATAATGAACTTTATCACAATATGCTAATTTTTTTAGAACCACCTGTATATGCCGATTTTTGCAGCCAATATTTTAGGCAGATTTTTCTTTTTTTGGTAGGCGACACCGATTCGCACTGGCTGGTTCCGATATAGTGTAACTGTGTGAGAGACCAGCTGTCAAAATTCAGCAGTGATATCGGGGATGGACAGGACCCTGCAGCTATCAAACACCAGCCAATGATTGGGCTGTTTAAGGGGGCGAGGCCCACATACACATAACGGTGAAGGAGCGCAAGGTCTCCAACAACCACCAGCTCAGTGACATCATGGAGGAGTGGAAGAGGACTCCAGTGGCAACCTGTGACGCTCTGGTGAACTCCATGTACAAGAGGGTCAAGTCAGTGCTGGAAAATAATGGTGGCCACACAAATCGACACTTTGGGGCAAATTTGGACATTTTCACCGAGGGGTGTACTCCCTTTTGTTGCCAGCAGTTTATGACATGAATGGCTGTGTATTGAGTTATTTTGAGGGACAGCACATTAAGACTGTCATACAAGCTGTACACTCACTACATAGTAGCAAAGTTTTTTTTTTCCAGCGTTGTCATATGAAAAGTTATGAAATATTAACAAAAATGAGGAGTGTACTTCATTTTTGTGAGATACTGTAACCAAACGAGATGATCAGCACATCACTATTACAGTGGATTAAATCTAATTACTTATTACTAGTTTGCCATTTGGGAACACACATGATTTACTTTGTCATGTTGTGGAAACATTTAAGTTTTATATGAACTGGGGTATATACCAATCTTCTTGTTGCTTAAATTTATGTCTGGAAGAACTCTTGAAAAGCACCAATAAAATGAGGGTGCTTGTTTTGGGGAACTAATGTGGGCCATGTGCGGTGCAAATTTCTTTCCTGCAGCCACCACCAGCAGCCCACCGCCGCTGGGAGAATACAGCGATTATCAATGGCACCTGCTATAAATCGCAAGAGAATCTAGCAGGCTGGTTTGTACCCAAGTTGATTGATCAACTTGGTACATTCAGCCTGCCCATTAACGGTTCAAATATTGTCTGGTTCCTGCCTAAATGGCCGGCTTAACACTGAGGTGGGGACTAGAGTGGTACTTACAGTGATTGAGAGACTCATACTGCAGCACTGATACTGAAGCTTATCTAGGGGGACAAATACCAAGGGTGCACTAAAAAAAAGTTTCCTGAAGAAATGGTGTATATAAAACAGCCAATGGGCTGCCAGTCTGCTAAATATTGCTGGCATATTTGTTCCTCTAACCGCTTGCTGTCCACCCGCCGTCGTCATACTGCGACAGGTCGGCACGATCCCGCAATCCGTTGTAGCTGTTTATCGGCTCCTTCAAGTGGGATAGCAGGCACACGCTGCAAAATCGGGGGGTTCTGATGCGCGTGGCCGTCGGTCGCAATGACCTGGGAGGCAGAACAGGGATGTGTGCGTTTGTGTAAACACACGCATCCCAGTTCTGGGAGAGGGAGACTACGAGCTAGTAACCACAATCTGTCATCTTCTATAGTCAGTCCCCTACAGTTAAAACGCACTAGGGAACACAGTTAACCCCTTGATCGCCCCCTAGTGTTAACCCGTTTCCTGCCAGTGACATTTACAGAGTAATCAGTGCATTTTTATAGCACCGATGGCTGTAGAATTGTCAATGGTCCCAAAAATGCCATAAATCCATCTTATGTTTTAGACGCTATAACTTTTGCGCAAATCAATATAAGCTTTTTGCGATTACTATAGCAAAAAAGTACAAAATAGTGTCTTTTTCAAAATAGTTTTTTTTTTTGTTTATAGCATTTTTTTGGGAACACGACCGCACAGATAAAGCGACGCAATGTCCTATTGCAAAAAATGGCCTGTTCATTGAGCAGCCAAATCTTCCGGGGCTGGTTAATCAGGTATTTATCTGTGAGTATGTAAAGTCAGCTATTTACACATTTTATACAAAAACACCACCACCACTTAATAAAATTGTTTCAACATTACTAACAAAGTGACACTGGGCAGAACATGCATCAGTAAAGGCTGTGTTTTACAAGAAGCCCAAATAATAGCTTCGGAAATCAAGTAGCCAATGGCAACAGAATTTTGTTTGAAAATTTCAATTTTTGCGGAAACTGATTTTTTTTGTATTAAATAAATGCAAAGGAGCAGGATGATAAACTTGTCCAAAAACTGTGAATGTGGTTTTTCGCTCAGGAAAAACTGCACAATACTGTATTATAATGAAACATCTGGGATTTCATGAAGGGTTTTTAAATTAAATTAGTTGATTTGATTTTCTCTTTGTCTGATTTTTTCACTTCCTGCTTCTCCTCAGTAAACTTGCCACCATCATCTGAGCGGTGGTTAGTCAGCCAGAACAGCTAACTGAGGAGGAACAGGAAGTGAAAAATTGCCGCTTGCCGAGTCACGTGACCCGCGAGATATCGTGGGATTACAGTACAGCGCGTCTCCTGGGATTCTCATCACTCACTCCCAGGAGACATATAGCTTGCAGGGAAACGCTAATACACGCCCACTCCCGCAGGGAAAGACTGATTGACACAACACTGATTGCTGGATTAGAAAGGTAAAGATTCCGAAAAAAAAACAAAAAACGATTGTGTATAGTCGATGGGTAGTGGTTTCATTAAGAGAGAGTTGTAATTTAGGGTGAACCTCCGCTTTAATCTAAATGGTTATATATTAGCCATGCATTATGTTTAGTCCTTATATACTTTCATTTACAGCACTGTCCGCAATTTACAGCAGTAAATACACATTAATTTACCTACTTGCACGTTTGCTTGCAGTTGCCATCATCAAGGTAGATAATATTCACACTATGTCAAAAGTATATGCTGACTGCTTTCAATATATTAAAGAATACATACAGACTTTAAGTTGCTGAAGGTAATACGTGGATCAGTGAAATACAGTAGCTCAAGACACAGCATTTCTTACATGTAGAACATCAATTATGCACCACAATGCAGTTTTTGGTAAGGCTGTAAAATGTGTATGCATGTCAGTTGAAAAAGTGAGGGGCAGGCAAAAAACAAAAACTTCACTGCAGTTACACTTACTGAATTTGGATAGTTCAAGTAGCAGATCTGACAGGGCATATCCTGGGCAGAGGAACGTGTATTCATGGGCCGCGTTCGTGATTTCTTACTAGGGTTAATGACATGACATTCTGAAAAGAGCTTCTCCAAGTTGCCATCAAAATACCTAGCAGCAGAGAAGAAAAACAAAATGTTTTAGACTTTCACACCTAAACAACACAGACCCTGTCATTCCACTCCTTATAAAATAAGCATCTCAATTTTGATAAGCTAGAAGGCATTTGTTTTAACCTAATAAAGGTCCTGCTAGCCGCATCTTTGAGGGGCTGTAGGAGTGGTGAGAATACACCACTCCTAAAGAACCCCTGCCCATTGAAAGCGGCGATTTGCTGACGGTTTTAACCCTTTCTCGGCCGCTAGCGGGGGTTAAAAGCGCCCTGCTGGTGGGCAAGAAGCGCAGCATTAACGACGGTAAAACGCTGCAAAAAGTAGAGGCGATTTGACGCCGACGCCATCACCACCCCAGTGTGAAAAGGGGCCTTAGTCTAGGTTCACACCTATGCGGCTGCACTTAAGTTTTTCAACCCTATTTTTTCATGCATTTTATGCCCCACCTTAAACACAATGTAAAACACACTGTATACAGCTGATGCCAAGGATGCCAGTGTCAGATTGCCTGCCGACTTTTGCAGTCCCATTACAAGTTGCTGACCACCGCCATTATTAGTATAAGAATAGAATAGAAATCCCAGTATACCATTGTTAGTAGGCGCGACAAAGTTTTTATAAATGAAAACCTAAAAATAAAAAGCGACTCGCTATTAAAGGACGAGAATGCTTGTATTTCAAAATACAGTAAAACCTTGGATTGCAAGCATAACTCATTCCGGAAAACGTGCTTGTAATCCAAAGCACTTGTAAATCAAAGCAAATTTCCCCTTAAGAAATAATGGAAACTCAGATGATTCGTTCCACAACTATTTGTTCACAAGTCCTTCAGTTTATAGTCCTTATAAAAAGATTATAGCAATGTGATAGGTTGTGCAACCATAAAATGTCCATCCACAAATAGCAGCCTCCACAAAAGGGATTAGAAGGAAAATCCAGCAGGAGCTACAGAGTATAAAAGAGAAGAGAGGCCTGTAAGTGTAGCAATATGTTTACATTTAATGAAGGTACAACATTTAGCAACTCACATGGTTGATTAAAAGAGGCACATCCAAGTATGCAGGGATCCGGGGTAAAGCTGTCCACATAGACCATCCAATGCACCGCCTGCTGTCACTGCTGTCAGTCTGCAATCATGACCGGGAAGACTACCCTGCAGTAGAGCAATCTGAAAGCGAGGCTTGAAGTGCTCCTGGGGCAAAGTGTGGAAGGAATGATGTCAATGGCGGTGCAGAGGATGGTCTATGTGGACAGCTTTACCCCGATGCCTGCATATTTAGATGTTCCCATTTTAATCATCAACTATGCGATTTGCCAAATGTTGTACCTTCATTAAATGTAACCTTATTAAAATCGCTGCATTCGGACGATCTTGTATTCTTTGTGACCAACCTCCTGGTGTCTATCCACAACTTGCTGCAGGAAGTGAAGATGTATGGGGCACCGTCCTGCCATGCCGGCACCTCTGGCCACACTACTTTGCACAGAATTCCCTTTTAAATGGGCGATGTCTCGCCTCAAATACTTAGGCATTCTTTTACCCAAGACAGAAGAATAGTTCCCCCTTAATTTTCCTCCCTGACTGACGGCCATTAAATCAGACATCCAGTCCTGGCCACACGGAATGTTCTCCTGGTTTGGTTGGTGTGGTATTGTCAAAATGAACATAATCCCCTGGTTGCTATATCACCTTCAGGCCCTGCCCGCCCAGATCCCGAGTTCCTTTCTCAGGGCAGTTAACCACACTATTGTATCCTTCCTTTGGGCCCAAAAACCCCCACGGCTGGCCCAATCTATTTTGCGACTGCCCAAAGTATTGGGTGGCATGGCTCTCCAGATACTAATCATATGGCATGCCACCTGACAAATCCTGGACTGGTGCCGCCATGGTCCTCTGAAGCAGTGGATACAGGTAGAAGGGCTCCTGGCTGTGAACCGGCTTGACGTGTTGCTCTGGTGCCAGTGAAAGTTACCGCGCCAAATACTAGACCACCCCATTGTAGGTGAAACATGGGTCGGCGACCTCTCCGTTGCACCCAACCCTTTGCCGCTAACCCCGGTAGTGGGAAACCGGTCACGGGTGACCCATCTTTAGGGGGCCTCTCCTTTTGAAAAAAAAAACAAAATAGCTAGCCCATTACTTGGGTTTGCTACCCCCTCCCCCACCCCCAGAATCCTACAGGAGAAGCCTTGCACCATTTGAGTTACTGTGTCTAGAACAATTCCCTACACACCACGCTATATCCCAGACCCAACACCTGCTACTAGCTCCAGCCCTGAATTTCAGACCACCTTATATATGTAAATGGGAACAGAACTTGGGTCTTCAGTTCCCAAATAGGCAAGTAGAAAGACTTCTGCCCTTCTCCTGTAAGACCTCTGTATGTGCTAATCACCAGGAAGCGGGATACAAGGTACTGACCAGGTGGTACTATATGCCAGTAAGGATCCATCGGATGATCCCACAGAGCACCGATCTATGCTCTCACCTCTACATCTGGTCGTGTCTCCTTTTTCTTCCCTACTGGACCGAGATTCACTACATTGTTCAGAAATTTACCGATCATGAGCTGCCCATGACCCGCGCATTCTTTCTTATTCACCACTACGATATTCCAAGCAAGATCTACAGGAAATCCATCTGGTCTCTCCTGCTAACAGCAGCAAAGAGCTGCATTCCACTGTACTGGAAGCAGAGACAGTCGCCGTCTGGTTTAAAAAAAGTAGCACCATGGAAGACCAGGTCGCCACAGATAGGGGCCTCCGGGAGAAATACCTCAAGAATTTGTTTTACTAGCGCAAATTCGTCTACCTCGGAGGAACATGCTGAGCAGGTGAATTAACACCCCAGGGAGCTGTGCCTACTGGAATGGTTTCCTGGATGGTGTGGGTGGGGCTGATCAGTGGTTAACCCCCTCCCACCTGTTTTTTTTTTTTTTACACCACCCCCTTTTATTTTCTCTCAACATCTTTGCTAATGCTCCGATTGCTGTTTGGCCCTCTGGATCTTTCCTGTTCCTTCAATCCCCAGTCTTTTTTGCTTCTCTTACCGTTTTATTTATGGTGAAAATAAAGTGTCAACCCGTCAAAAAATATGCGTGGCATACGGAGACTTCCTAATCCATGAGGCCCATTATCTGTTACACACTTTGTCTACCTATTGATGACACTATGCTAATCGGGCATGTGGCTTCATAGGTGGAGCTAACCCTTTGTTAAAAAAAAAACACTTAACCATATTGCTACACTTAGAGGCACCTCTTCTCTTTTATACTCAGCTGTGACATGACACTACTTTTATATGAAGACATTGCTCGTTGATCAAGTAAAAACACAAATAAAACAAAAACAACGTTGTGGTCTTGCAAAACACTCTCAGACCAAGTTACTCTCAATCCAAGGTTTTACTGTACAGCCATCAGCTTAGATTGCGGCAGATGCCGTTCTTGTAATCCAGTTTCTCCTGCCGTCAACTCTGTCACATGTAACCACGCCCTACGTGTTTCATCAGAATATCATAGTGCCCCAATGACATTACACCAAAACGCATAGAAAATGGCTTGGGAATGGTTTCACATGACCGAAGGAGCTGGATTACACCAACATCATCCATTGCCATCCGCCATAATCTAAGCGAAGGGTGCACTTTGAAATTATACATGCATTCTCCCCGTCTTTCAATATGTGATTTTATTAATAGAAACAACAGCGAGCATCATCAGATTACATGTGTGTTTTAACATGGGAATTGTGTCCATCCACTCATTATCTTAGCTGCTGGGTAATCTTCAGAGGTCACACTAGGATCTGATGATCAGGCTGAGAAGGTGTAGATCTGATTAATCACACAGGAGACCATTTTGACCTTTATTGTAAGGATCAATAAATTAAAGGTGAGGATCAATAAATTAAAGGAGATTTATAGTGGAGGTTTTCAACTTTCGCGCCCCCTTTTGCACTTGCTTGGAGTGAAATCACATTGATTTTTTTCACCAAACTGTCTTTTATACATATAGAAACTATACTGGATTTATGCAATAAGGTTTTTGTGTTTTATTAACAGCACAAGTGGGGAGGAGCCCAAATATAAGACCTTATGAATATTGGACAATAAATTTGTCTGGTACCACATCCTATGTATGTAACCACAAAAAACATTCCAACCATAAAAAACGATCAGGAGTAAATAAATTATTTGCACAAAATGTTAATACACATTATATATATAAAAATTCCAAATAACCTATTGCAGATAAATTGGTCATAGCATGCAATTACAACATGTGGAATACATAAAAAAAGTGGGGTAATTGTGAGCTACACAAGGGTTTTTGAGAAAGTCACGCGTGTTGTGACAACGCGTCAGTAGGAAACGGGTGACGCCACTTCCGGTCGTGGGCCGAGACCAGAATGTCCCATTTTTTTTTTTTTTTTAATTGTTTTTATTAAGGTAATTTTAAAGACTTGAGTTACAAAAAAGGGCCATAGGGGCATACCCCGGCCAAACATTGCACGCAGCGACATGCACAAAAAGAGAACAGAGTAAAAACAATAAAAACAGAACAAACAGTCTTCACACCATTACGCTAGGCACGCCTGACTACACACTGCCTAGACACCTCTCAGGTTGCACATGTCAGGATCACACAAGGAGCTATTGCATCTTGTCGACCCTCCTCCCAGTCCACAGTGATTGAGTTAGTAGCTACAGGTGCTCTTGGGATAAATTACGTCTGTCATCTCATCTATGTATTGCCTCCCTTAACCAGCGCAGAATATGGGTCTCAACACTGAGTATTACAGGTAGGTACCAGTGTAGTCTACCTGAGCTATTCCCCAGGGGGCTGGTCGTCTGTTGTGGATTCTGAGTTCATCCATAGATGCCGTACTTTTTAGGGCATCCTAGAGACAGATACGTCGCCTTGTAGAGGGGCACGGTTGCATTGACCAACCGCTTCCATGCAATCAAGGTGGGGGGGGGGGGGTAGTTGACTTCCACTTCAGGACTATGGCTTTCCTCGCATAGAAAAGGAGGATACTTATGAGGGTGCGTGTAGCCTTAGCAAGTTCCAATTGCTCCACCAGGCCGAGGATGCAGACACTAAGTGTTAGGGGAATAGGGATGTTGGTTATGCCGTGAATAAATTGAGTCAATTCTCTCCAATAATCACTAATTTGGGGGCAATCCCAAAATATGTGCGCAAAATCTGCTGGAGTACCAGAGCATCTCCAGCAGCTGGCCGACAGGGTCGGGTATATGCGATGCAGGCGCTGGGGCATATAATGGATCCTATGGAGGATCTTGAATTGGATCAATTTGTCCCTAGTAGCAACCAGCTGCTGGAGTGGATAGTCCCACATATCTTCCCAATCTTCACCAACCAGCTCTCCCACCTCCGCCCGCCACGTATCGAGGAGGCCATCCAGCCCCACCTGAATAGATGGCAGGAGTGCGCGATAAATTTGGGATAGTGGCTTGGGGAGATCGACTTTAACCAGGAGAACTTCCAAGTCATCGAGTTCCAGCCGAAGCCGGTTTGATCTAAACTGTGAATCGAAGGCGTGGCGGAGCTGCAGGAACCTGAAGAAGAAAGAGTTCAGAAGCTGGAATTTATGTTTGAGCCTATCAAATGTAAACAGACCCAGCTCATCACATATGTCCCTTAAATACCTGATACCCCTAGCAGTCCACAACCCTGGATCCTGCAAAGAGTGGAACTCCCGTAGCCGTGAAATCTACACATGCAGAGAACATAAGTGACTAAAATAAATATATCTCTTCTATACGAACATCTACAAAATACCACCATCTTCTGTGTACAAGTTATAAATAACACACAATCATACAGGACTGCGTCCCAGCTATCCATTATGTTATCTCATCGCGCACACACACGTCAGACCGTTCAAGTCTCTTGTGTGTCTCAGACACTAGACAGGAGACTCGTGAAATTGTTAGGTCATTTTTCTGCATCTATGTTGAAGGTCTAATTTAATCCTTGTATAATCAAAGAAAATGGTAAAATAAAAAATCTGCTGCAGCCCAGTGTATTTACAGTAGGGTTGTCCCGATACCACTTTTTTAGGACCGAGTACAAATACCAATACTTTTTTTCAAGTAGTCGCCGATACCGAATACCGATACTTTTTTTAAATGTGTCCCCAAAGGCAGCCATGTCCCCCCACATATTGCAGCCATGAAGTATTCTATTTGGGTATCGGGGGTATTTGCAGGAGTACAAGTACTCCCGCAAATACTCGGAATCGGTCCCGATACCGATACTGGTATCGGGACAACCCTAATTTACAGCATAGGCTGCAAGAAAGCAGTTATCTTATGATAGTAGAGCCAGACAGCCGAGTCCTTACCTCTCCATTAACTTCTCCTTGTCCCAGTTGAAATGACTCAGAAGTATTCTAGTGATAGTAGCAGGATTCTGTAAACATAGTAAGCAGACTGCTGTAAATACGTACATCACATACATGGTATTCTTTTTCAACTATAGTTACATTAAAACAAGCATTTGACTCAAAGTTCCAAAGTATTACTTCCACTAATTTTATTTGTTGTCACGTTAGAAATAACTAAATTTGTAAATGAAAGTTAAACGGTTAAAACATATTTTAATTACAATTATCTATAATGTAAAAAATTTAATAACTAGGTATAATACAATAGTTTATGCAAAGCACTTTACTGATTTTATAGAACAGGAGTACTGGGAGGCATATTTATAAAGCATGTTATCAAAATGGCAAAATACAGAATGCCTCCCAAATGTACAGCTTTACTGGAGGAAATAAAGGCCATCACAGGAGGCAACAAAAAAAAAAAAAAAAGGAAAGTAAATGTAAAACTACACAGTTCTCAAGCATTTCAGAAACCCAACAGGCAGAAGTCCACCTATGCCTTCATCCAGAAAATCTGGAATAAATCGAAGGAACTGCAACAGGTAATGGATTACACGGCCTACAGCCCGATCTGGGGAAATCACATTTATGCTGAACTCGCCAAACTCCAACAAGGGCCCAGATGACGTGCATGGGGTATAACTCTCCTCTTCCAGGTGTTCCAACATGGGAGGTTGATGTATTTTTGGACCTTCAATTAAAAAATTTGCACTAACGGTTTTACTACTACAGTTGACCCATGCAGTAAGGGCACATCTTTTTCATCCCCTGTGGCGTGACGGAAGTTGCATCGCTACTGGAGTGAAATCCACTCCACGCTCAATAGTGTTTCAAGCAAATGTCCCCCTGAATCAAATTCACCGTTTACTTAGAATCCTTGAAAAAGTGATCACTGAGGAAACCAGAGTGGCTTTCTCCAGAGCCCTCTTTCAGGATAGAAAGGCAATTTTGCTGGGTTGGAAATCCACGACTCCCCCATCTGTCAAAATCTGGGTGACTCATGGGAAACATGCTCCTTCTGGAAAGATTATATATAACCAACACACACATACCAGCATAGGGGTCGATTAAATACGAGAAACTCTGGTCTCTATGGTTTGAGGTCCCAGGGGTAGCCCCAAAGTTCTAATGAGGGTACAGCAGAGTCCTTAGGGTTGAGGGTACATAAGACTCCTGGCAATACTAGAAGCATGCAAGTGAGAGGGTGGGCCACACATAGGCCCTAAAGTATTGGATACTCACTGCCCATTCAATAGAGTGCCCGAATAGGGAGGATTTCAGGGCTGGCGACATGTATAACCTTGTAAGCTGCAGATGAAACCTGCCTATGTATCGGAGCTCATGCACACAGGATGTTTTTACAGCTGCTGTTAGAGGCATTTGATGATTTTTTTTTAACCACTTCCTTACTGGGCACGTATACCCCTTCCTGACCAGGTGAAATTTCAGCTTCTGGCACTGCGTCGCTTTAACTGACAATTGCGCAGTCGTGCGACGTGGCTCCCAAACAAAATTGGCGTCCTTTTTTCCCCACAAATATAGCTTTCTTTTAGTGGTATTTGATCGCCTGTGCGGTTTTTATTTTCTGCGCTATAAACAAAAAAAAAAAGCAAAAATTTTGAAAAAAAGTCAATATTTTTTACTTGTTACAATAATAGCCCATTTAAAAAAAAAAAAAAAAATAAGCGACTGGTTTGCGCAAAATAGGACAGAATTATTATTAATATTTTTTTTTTTTTTTACTAGTAATAGCGGCGATCTGCGATTTTTATTGGGACTGCGACGTTATGGCGGACACACACTTGACACATTTTTGGCGCCATTCACATTTATACTGCGATCAGTGCTATAAAAATGCACCTACTGTATAAATGTGACTGGCAGTGAAAGGGTTAACACTAGGGGGGCATGGAAGGGGTTAAATGTATTCCCTGGGTGTGTTCTAACTGTGGGGGAGGGGGGTGACTGGGGGAGGTGACCGATGCTGTGTCCCTATGTACAAGGGACACAGATCGGTCTCCTTTGACAGGACATGGATCTCTGTGTTTACACACAGAGATCCACGTCTTGTCCCTGTAGCCGCCGATTGCGAGTGCCTGGCGGACATCACGGCCGCTAGGCACACGCATCGGTATCTCAGGAATGCGGCGGGCACGCACGCCGCCGGCGCCGTTTGCGCGCCCTCTGGTGGCCTGAAAGAGCGCAGGATGCATATATGCGTCCTGTTAGAGATTTAGAACCACCCCGCGGCCGCATATATTCGTACGGCCGTCGGGAAGTGGTTAACTGCCTTTAAAAGCCCCTCCATGTTAGCCAATGTGCCCACGCACACCAACTGTCAGAGGCATTTAGATGTATATGCATTTTGTGGCAGTAAAACAAATAAAAAGCCAGCCTGTGCCTCCAGGAGCAGTTAAAACAAGCTGTAAAAATTAAACGCCATTATACATTAGAAAGTGTATTCAATAAGAAAAAATGCCCAAAAACGCTAATGTTAAAAACACAAAAAAAATACTGGCGTTTTTAAGATGGATGATTACGAAAGGCACAAAATATTAAAACACCTTTGTTTCTGTACATGTACACAAACCTAACATTATTGAGCTTTTTTGTAACAAACAATACCTGACTGCATTAAATCATACAGTTGAAAACTATGCAGGCAGGTTAGATCGTTTCGCATAGTTAGAAAAACAAGTCACAATGCAAATTATCAGACAGCCTAGATAAATAAGTATACACAGGGCTAGAGGAATGTGATCCACCCTATATATGATATGTGAAGACGACAAGGATGTCTACTTGACTATGATTAATCAATGTATCTACTGTAACTATGGCCCAACATTCATATTTAGACTATGAAGAGAATTTTGTATTGCACAATGGGGTGCAACGTGCAGTTTTAACAAAGTATAAAAGTTATAAATATTAATGGGTGTATTCCAGCCCTCAGCCCATATTTTAACCCTTTATTAGGGACACAGTTGTACCAACCTGAAACTATTGCGGTTAAATAGTACAAATCACAAGTTCAACTTAAAGAGTAGGTCGTGCCCCCCACGAAAAAATGTAAAAGTCAGCAGCTACAAATACTTTAGATGCTGACTTTTAATAGGACACCTACCTGTCCAGGAATCCAGCGATGTCGGCACCCCAGCCGATATTTTCATAGGCTCTCGGGTGCTGCGCCACAATTACCTGAAAGGGAAACTGGCAGAAGCTTTGTTGTTTCATAGCCGGTTCCCTACTGCGTATGTGTGAAGCGTGCTGCGCTTTCTGAATGACCCAGTGGAGAGGAGGAGGAGCGGACAAACTTCCAGGGGACCTTGCCGTAGCCAGGTCTCCTGGAAAATAAGACGGGCAACTGTCAAAGCAGGTACCCCTCCCACTGAAAGGTGCCAAATGTGGCACCAGAGGGGGGTGGTGAGGAAGAGGAAGCAGATCCTTTTAGGTAGAGCTGCACTTAAGTTTAGCAAAAACATGAATTAAAGTGATATTAAACCCTCATTTTAACAATTTCAGCAGCTAATATAATCACTTACTGAGTAAGCATCGCGTCCATTAAGCCTTGACTAGGTTCCCGTTAAAGCTGGTGCCATGACCACTGCCCCAAATGTCTTGTTTCAGGGTCCTTTCTTTTACAGAATCCTATGAATGAACCATTGAATGCAGGGACTAGGATCGTGTTCCCCTATGTTGTGTGCATCAATAGAAATACGCAGTCCAATAGCCTAGGATCTGTGTCCATTCACACAGAATGCAGGACTCGGGAGCGCCCCCCAGCACCGCATTATTGGATTTGATTGACAGCAGCGGAAGCCAATGGCTGTGCTACTATCAATCTATCCAATCAGGACATGAGACACCAGCTATAGTTGGTGTGCTCGTTCCCTGATGGAGGATGACAGCATCCAGGCAAGTAAAACAGGGGGCTGCTGCACCAAAAAGGTTTGCCATGAGGGTTTACAACCTCTTTAACCACTTCATGCCCGACCTATAGACAAATGATGACCGGGCGGACCTTCTGTCAGGAAGTACTGATCGCAGATCCTTGCGATCCGTCAATTCACTGCAATGCAAATGCTCAGATTCCCCTTCAATTGGTCAGTGGATAGCTGCGATAAATTAAAGAGGTTGTATGGCTTCAGGTTTAAAAAAAAAAAAAGACAAAACAAGCTTGCCTCCACTGTGCAGTTCGTTTTGCACAGAGTGGCCCCGATCCTGGTCTTCTGGTGTCCCTTGGCAGCTGCCTTGGCTCCTCCCCGCAAGCGCTAACCCCCTTCATTGGAAGTTCTCTCCCAAGGGGGTTAAGCTTGTGGGTGCACTCCCGTGATACAGACGGCGGCTATACCTGCCGACTATCACTCGGCACCACCTACCGGCGCGCCGCAAAATTGGATGCGATTGACAGCAGCACGAGCAAATGTCTGCGCTATCAATTACCAATAATGAGCCGCCTCAAGCAGGGGGAAACTATTGCGGGGGACGAGCCCAGGAGTTTCGTGGCTTAGGTAAGTAAAACGGGGGGGGGGCGGGCTGTGGGGCCCGAGATTGTAAAGTGTTTTTTTACCTTAATGCATAGGATGCATTAAGGTGAAAAACCATAAAGCTTTAACCTGATGGAACAATTGACGCTGCATTAAACCAAAAAGAGGAACAATTCAATAAAACCTGCTTTTATTGGCACGATTTCCGGTTGTCTCTCAATATTATAACACCGTTGTGGCCCCCTCGGTAGAACAACTAACTTTGCTTGTGTCCCTAACCATTTGCTTTCACAACCAACCCCCCCCCCCTTTTCCCTCATTTTCCGACAGTTTCTATTAAGCCTGATCTGGTTCTTTCTCTGCTTAATCTTACCTTCCTGTCTTCTAATTTGAGATGTAATGTCTTCGTCAGATTATAAAATTTGTTTGTGTACACCTGACTTGGGGCAATTAGTGTTTTATACTGCTGCATCATAATTTAGTCTAATGTAGGCGAGTTGGTGATATGTTGACATCAACCGATTCGCTATGTTCCCATTAGATGTTGCTACTTTTTGCCCTAAGATCAGGAATTATTGGCTAGAAGTACAAAGAATCTCCCAAAAATGTACACCTTAACCAGTACTGGATGATCCCGCTCTCTGCCTGTTACATCTTTCACAGATTCCAACAAAGACATAAAAACTTGGTCATCTGTCATTTGATTAAGCAGGTATTGCTCGGAATTGGAAGAACACTAGGCCACCCTCAATTGTAGAATGGCTCAATAGGGTTAGAAATGTGGGGGCCATAGAAGACTCGGTACTCTCTGCCCAAGATAGAAAAGAACAATATAATACAACTTGGAGGGCATGGAACGTATTTGTATACTCAGAAGAAGGGAAGAGATCGCTGGGGATTTAAACGGGGAATGTCAGCTTATCTTATACCATCAAACTGAAGGCCCGATTCCTTGGAGGGAGGGGGAGATGTGGAGGGGAGGAGGAGAGGGTGGAGGAGGGAGAGAGAGAGGGAGGGAGGGGGAAATTCTTTTGTCTTTTATTTGGGGGGGGGGGGGGGACAGGGGGGTATAAAGAAAAAGGGATGAGTAGGGGGCAATTTGATACTTAAAGAGTATAATCAGCAAGAACTGGAGGGACACTTAAAGTCTCAATAAGAAGGGCATAGCTTCCAGCCTGCAGTTACCGGAGGATATAGGCAGAGCTGGCGAGGTAAATATGAGAATGGATGAGGAATGAGATGTATACATTAACACTCTATGGCGAACCTCCAGCGGCGACCAATACCTTCTCCGGCTCGCCGATCACACAGACGAGACCAGAGGAGCACCGGGGACGTCCCCTCCTGCTGCCTTGTTCTTACGGTGCACAGAATTGGCAGTGGAAACAAAATATATCTGGGAGGATGCCTGTAGCTGCAGGAATCATTGAGAAAAACACTGAAAGTCCATGGCGTCATATGACGTACTGCCGGCGCAAAGTGGTAAATGAAGAACCATCTACCTTTACAAACACTTGGCACCTTTCACACTTGTACTACACGACAGTCGTACGACTGTGGATCCGACTTTGCCCTGCGACTTGAAGTCATTGTCTGGTATGAATCTTTAGGAGCAACGCAACGCATGTAGTAAAAAAAAAAAAACACACGCCATGAGTTCCCCCTCCAAGAGCATACCAGGCCCTTCAGTCTTATGGATTTTAAGGGGAACCCCCCACGCCAAAACAACGAGTGGGGCCCCCCCCCCGAAAAACATACCACACGCTCATCGGGGCACACAGCCCAGCAGGTCAGGAAAGGGGGTGGGGAATGAGCGAACCCCCCTGCTGAACCGTACCCAGGCAGCATGTCCTTAACATGGAGGGGGTGCTTTGGGGGCCCCCTTGCTTGTGCGGGTTCCCCTTAAAATCCATATCAGACAGAAGGGCCTGGTATGGTCTTGGAGGGGGAACCCATGCAGTTTTGTTCTTTTTGTTTAACATTGTGCGTGGAGTTCCCCTTCAAGATCAGAGCAGAAGTCGTATGCCAAAGTCAGATCAGTTAAGACGGCGAACCGACTTTAGTGATATTCAATGGGTTGAAGTAGGATCAAAGTCAGACCAAAGTAGTGGAGGGACAACTTTGAAGTTGTCACGACTTGAAGTCATACTATAATGACTTGTAGTCTTTTGAAATCATGGGACGACTTGTCCTACGACTTGGGACTGTAAAGTCGTACAAGCATGAAAGGGGCCTTAGGGTAAGTGAAACAGTTACGGAGATGAGCACTCACTGCTTATTTTTCGAGGTGTAAAAAAAAAAGATAAAAATCACCTCTAAAATTGTTTTCACCTTTAAAGCGGAACGTCACCCTAAACAAGAAATTCTGCTTTTAAGAATCCTCACCCTCTACCATTGCCAATTTTTGGCGAGGGGGGTGCGGTTCTGAATGGACTGCGAGGGCACTGATGAGGACACATAGTTAATTCACAAGCCCTGCAGCTTTCAAACTGGCAGCATGTATGGAGGTACAGTTTGAAAGCTGCAGAACATGTCTGCAGAAGTCTGACATTGAACCCCTGATCACAGGTGTAAAGAAAAAAATAAATGCACATTCCAAAACTTAGATTTTCTGGTAAAGTTGCCTTTTTGCTCATCTAGAGCAGTGCTTCTCGACTCCAGTCCTCAAGGTGCCCCAACAGGTCATGTTTTCAGGCTTTACATTTTTGCACAGGTGATTTTAACAGTTTCACTGCCTTAGTAATTACCACAGCAGTTTCAAATCCTGAAAACCTGGCCTGCTGGGGTGCCTTGAGGACTGGAGCTGAGAAACACTGATCTGGATGTATGCTTTGTGTTGTCGTGCCGAAGGGTGAAAACCCTCTTTGTCTTCAGCTTTTTAGCAGATGCCTAAATTGCCAGAATTGACTGATACGTGAAACTATTCATAAAAACGTTCACCGTGAAATAAACCCCAGACCCAGCTGAATAACAATATCCCCAAAGCGTAATGCTTCCACCACCAAGCTTTACTATGGGTAGGTTTTTTTTGCGCAGTGTTGTCTTAGTGCCAAAACACACTTTCTGGAATCACGGCCAAAAAGTTCACTCGTGTCATCAGACCATAACACATTTTCTCACATGCTTCTGGCAGGCTTGATGTAGGTTTCT
Organism: Rana kukunoris; assembly: GCA_029574335.1. Lineage (NCBI taxonomy): Eukaryota > Metazoa > Chordata > Amphibia > Anura > Ranidae > Rana > Rana kukunoris. The sequence goes on from CM056051.1 coordinate 101,687,290, forward strand.
GCAAAATGTAGTTGGGCTTGTATATTTTTCTTAGTAAGAAAGGGCTTCCATTCCGCCACCTACCCCACACCGCCCAGACATATGAATACGAGAAATTGTTGTTACATGTAGTACCCAAACCAGTACTTGCCAGAAATTCCTGCAGCACCTTTAATGTTGCTGTAGCCCTCTTGGCAGCCTCCTGGAACAGTTCTCTTATTTATTTTTTTAATCAGTTTTGGAGTTATGTCACTATGCCAATATTTTCTCCAGTTGTCTTCATTGTGTCCCATGGTATAGCTAATGTCTTGGAAAAGTTTTGTACCTTCTCCTGACTGATAACTCCCAACAATTCGATCCCTTTGATGCTTTTGCTGTAAGAGACAACCGAGTGACCCTAGGGTCACATTATGCAGCTGCGCTTGGTGCGTTTTTCCGGCGAGTTGTTTTTAAAACTACGTTTTAAAGCAGTTTAGGAGATATTTACCATATACACTTTGCACTGCCTTCATCATCTCATGCGCAATAAAGAAAGGGCACGATTGTACAGTTTCTACAGGGTGCGTGCCATGACCGTCACAGAGTCGGGGTCCACGGCCCCGGAAAGGCAGAGTGGCGAAGATGGACGCAGCCACCAGTGGGGACATTGCAGGCTTTGTATGCAGGTAATTCTCTATTGCAGTCGGGCTATACTTAGGTTATGTTTAAAGCTTGCTTATATCTAGGGGAATAGTAAATATACTTACCCAATACTCTATTGCTCTCAGCAGTTTATGCCCCTCAGTGGTCTAGGGTCCTGACTAGGGGTGCAACGGATCACGTTTGATCCGTGATCCGAACAGGTCATCCCCTACGGATCGGATCGCTATGCGATCCGCGGACTACCGCCGCAGGCATAGCATTAGAAAAGGCCGCGGCTTCGGCCTAGCTCCGGAGCCGCGGCCATCTTGGCTCACCCGGCGGTGGCCCCTCCTCTCTGTTTACACCCACAGAGGAGGAGGAGACCGCGCTCAAGGGGACACACACGCCGCTATCTGATCTGAGGTCTGCACGGGGGGGGGGGGCCCCTCACTGTTTGCCTGTACTACGGAGGGGGGGGGGGGGGGGGGGGAGGTCACTGTTTGCCTGTACTACGGAGGGGGGGGAGGAGGTCACTGTTTGCCTGTACTACGGAGGGGAGGTCACTGTTTGCCTGTACTACGGAGGGGAAGGAGGAGGTCACCGTTTGCCTGTACTACGGAGGGGGGGGTCACTGTTTGCCTGTACTACGGAGGGGGGGGGGTCACTGTCTGCCTGTACTATGGTGGGAAGGGGGTCACTGTGTGCCTGTACTACTTGGGGGGGGGGGGTCACTGTCTTTTTTTTTTGCTGATCCGAAAAATGATCAGATCCATGACTGCCGATAAGAGGAACGATCTAAACCGTGAGTTTTTTGATCCGTTGCACCCCTAGTCCTGACCCCTGGAAGTAAAGGCGCAGAGAGACAGTCAACCACAGAGTTGAGAGGGCTGTCTGATGGGGATCTGAGGACCAAATAAGAAACTCGTTGCTCTTCACCCCTGAACAAAAACAAGCTGTTAAGCGTTGGTGTGTAGGCACAGTCCCACAGCAAGGAATTTTTTTTCTGCCTTAGGCAAGCTCATATGCAAGTAAACAGAACACTGGGAAGAAGCCAGGAGAGAAGCACCTCTGAAGGAACCATCTCATGCATGTCCATGTGACGATGCCTACCAAATCAAAATCTATTTGGTTCGTCCTAGAACCACTGATGGAGAATGGGGATTTAAAATCAATGGGACTGCTGAAACGGTGCACAGAGTGTGATGCCAAGGGAAGGTTCACTGCTTACGTGTGGCAGTAAGCAGCGTGCCAGAAGAGCAGAGGCTCAGGCAAGTAAGTGCTTTTACTCTTCTCTAGATTAAACAAGCAATTAAAGTAGTTAACCCACAGGGTTAAATATACATTATCCACTCAGTTGATTCATGTTATGTCCCAGATGCTAGTGTCTTTATATATTAAAAAAAAATGCAGCTATATACCCATTTACAAAGCACGGATCGGCGCTCCCGTGACCCGCTGGCTCTCTTCTCTCAGGTCTGACAGCTGCAGGGGGCCAAGCTGAGGATCCCCCGCTGATGTCAGGAGGAAAAATTAGGTGCGGCCTCGCCCGCTGCAGCTGTTATGTGAGAGAGGAGAGAGCCAGTGGGTCACTTGAGCGCCGATCAGCACTCTGTAAACCGGTATATAGCTGCATTTTTTTTTTTTTATATAAAACAGTGACAGGGAAACATTACATGAATCGGCTGAGAGAATAATGTAAATTTATCCCTAATTTGAGCAGCAGGAAGGGAGGGGGCAGGCACGGAAACAGAGCTGACAGGCAGGGAAGGGAGGGGGAAAAGATAGAGGAGAGACAGCAGACACAGCAGATGACGGAGATGTCCGGGCTCAGCAGTCATGATATACCGTGGTCAGATTTCAAAGAGGAGGGCAGAAGTTGGCAGGATCAGCTAGGCATTTCAGGTGATAGAATGGACCAAATGACAGCACAAGCACAGTGCTGAATAACATGCTTTAAGGGAACAGAATCTTTATTTTTTTAAGGATAACAAACACTAACTGCCCCCTCCACAGCCCAGCACTCCAGTGAGGAGGGGGGGGGGGGGGGTTGGGTGAAAAGCAAACATTGGTGACTGACAGTCACGCCTCTCTGCTCAGAGCGACAGGGAGAACTGAGAAATCAACGTCGAGCATTCCTTTCTTACCCTTAGAGATAGCGGGGGGACAGATACAGCATTGCATCGATGCTGCGTCTAGCTAGGCAAGTTGGATTTAAAAAAAAAAAAAACGCAAACTTCTTTTAATGAATCCCAGGTAGTATGAAGGTAGAATACAGCACAACACACATCCAAAGCTTCTACATTTGGTAGTGGAAAGGTTAACAAGGACATTTAGTGACATTAAGTCTAGTTCTCTGCTTCTCTAGTTTCAAGGACACAGTGTACACAACTCAGACACCTGACACAGCAATAGGTGGATACTAAATTGTATTCCTATCAGGTAAAAAAAAAAAAACGAACAACGAACTGACCAGTGCTTCCCCTTTGCGTGACACAGGAACTCACTGGTTTTGTTATCCACACCTATAAATGGTCCTCGGTGCAGCAAGATATACATTTGGTTATGATTGAATTTTTACATTTACTTCCTTAAATGCTGGTTCAGCAACATGAGCTTCAAGCAGAAGTTCATCTTTTAGGAAAAAAGAAAAAGTGAACACCCTTCAGAATATATCCAAGCCTACCAAACCATAGATGTAGTAACCGCATGAGTTTTATCCCCCGCGTTACACCTGAAGATCCTGCCAAAAACACTTCCTGTCCCAGGGTTACTTATATGGTGTATGGAGAAGCGACATTGTCACCCTAAGCCAGGGGTTGGCAACTCGTCGGCCACCTTCAGGTGACAGGTAAACGGCAAACAGGTTCCTGTGCCACCCGAGCATTTTCTAGAAGTCGGTCCTCGCCTTTCCTCCCAACCTCCTCTGCAGCATTGCTTCGACCTTGACCGGTCTCTCCCTGCCTTCAGCATGGCTCAGCCGCACCCATGTCTGGGTCCCAGTCCCTCTCCCCCTCCTGCCACGTAGAGACCGGGAGGAGGAGCCGGCCTAATGAACTTTTTAAATTAAAAATCTTTGACTTCATTAGTGTTGTTCAAGTAGATCTCAATCTCTGGAAGGTTGCCTACCCCTGTCCTAAGCTATGCACCCCTTCAATTAGAATACAGAAAACCTCCCACTCTTCTCATTTTCATAAAATAGTGGAAGTTGTCCTGTCATTGACATAGGTAAATTGGACAGGGCTGAAAACTAATGAGATTGATAAGTGCTGAACAGGAAGTTACAAGCTCACTGAATTTTAGACATGAACAGGTATTTTTCACCTATCAATCAGATTTAAAAATAAAATTATAATGGTGTATTTAACAGACACGAAAGGAAGAAAAATTTCCACCCAGGAAAACGTTTGGCCAAAAATCCCCCCAAAAAATTGTGAAAAAAATAAATAAAATTATACTCACCCGAAATACCTGTTGCTATGTGGAAGTCCGTAATCTGCCTCTTCCGCAGCCACGGTCTGTTTTCTTCTTCTAGTGAATGGGGCGCGCTGCTTTCTGGGAACTGTGTGTGTTCTCAGAGAGCAGCCGCCCATTCATAAGCTGGCGCGAGACACCCGCAGGCGCAGTAGGAAATGGGCTTCACTGCCTGTTTCCCCTAGTGTGAATAGCGGCGCGGGACCTGCATCGATGGTGGGACCGGCATTGGGGGAGCCATCAGTGCGGGCAAGTAGTACAGGTAAGTGTCCTTATTAAAAGTCAGCAGCTACACTGTTAGTAGCTGATGACTTTAAAAAAAAAAAAACTTGCGGGTGGAATCCTGCTTTAATGGTTAGATTTTACATATTAAACCACATAGTTATGGACAAAAAAAGGCTACTATCAGTTCACATAGCCATACTGTCCAATTAATAGACTAGTATTACAGCACCAGTGGGAACATTAAATAGTTAAGCAAAGAATTTATTAAAGACAGTAAAATTTAAAAATCCTTAGTGTATGGAAAGGCAATTTCTTTTGTTTTGGATAGCATGTGTAAGGGTTTGAGACAGAAAAAGGTGGTAAGAGGAAATCTTCCAATGGGGAAACCTGTTCTCGTGACATTTGCCTAGGAGAGATTTTCCCCTTTATTTCCTGTTGTGTAACTCATTCAATGTTATCTTATGTGTACATGTACACCAGGTTCGTTTAAGCACCTTTCACACTGGGGCGGGAGGTGTGGTGGCAGTAAAGCGCCGCTAATTTTGCGGCTCTATTCGGCCGCTAGTGGGGAGGTTTTACCCCCGCTAGCGGCCGAAAAAGGGTTAAAACCGCACACAATGTGCTTCTGCAGAGGCACATTGCCGGCAGTATAGCCTCGCTGTCCCATTGATTTCAATGAAGGAGCGGTATAAACATTGCTACAAAAATGTGGCTAGCAAGACTTTTTTTTACCGTCCTGCTAGCGCACCGGGGGCTTTCACACTGGAAAAGGCTTTCACACTGGAAAAAACCCAGCAGCTGTTTAGGGTCGGTTTGCAGGCGCTATTTTTAGCACAATAGCACCTGCAAACCACTCCAGTGTGAAAGGGGTCCCCCTTTCGTTTTTAGGTAGTTGTGTTTATATGCCTTTTTTTTTAAGGCAAAAAAAAAAAAAAGACGCTCAGACGCCGAAGACAAACGCTTCTAAATGGGATACCCACATTTAGCGTTTCATTTATGGGCTTTTTTTTTTTTTAATGTGCAAAAAAAGAAAAGTGGAATGTAAATGCGACAAAACAAATCGTTCAGGAGAGGTTGTAAAAACGTCCCGTGTACATGAAGGAAAATCCCCCTCATTAGTGGGAGAGACCCAGCTCACAATTTGATTGACAAAAGCAAGAGCACTGTAAAAATGTGTGGCGTTACAGAAAATATGTACAAAGTTGAAGTGTGATTAAAAGGTGCCCTGAAAATAAAAAATCGTTTGCTTTGAATTAATTCTTAGCAGTGTGTACCTCCTAACCTGCTGTACCCAGGCACTTCTGATCTAATAGCCAGATATATAGCAACCAGCGCTGCCAGTGAAAACCTATTCTCAACACTGTGCTGATCACTGTTCCTCTGCTGAAGAGAAAGCTGTACCTGAGGACCTGCAGTGCAAGCATCTCCTTGCTTCATTTATTGCAGGGGGTCACCAAACTGCAGCCTGTGGGGCAAGATGTGGCCCCTTGCTTGCCTCTATCCGATCCTTAGGGCACTTTTCCTTCCACTAACACCAAAGAAAACTCAATTTTTTTACTCCCACTGACCACTCAAACCTATTGCAATGTTCACTCCTACCAATGCCAGGACATTTCCTACCTTCACTGGCCACCGTCCGGCCTCCCTAAAGTCTAAAGGACATTAAACGGGCCCTTTGGGCAGATTACTAGTTATCAGTAGTCAGTCCTAGGGCGCAATTCTCATTTTCTAATAATTCAATGATATGTATAAAGCGCCATCTACAATCTGCTGTAGATAAGCAAAATCCTACTTAGTTGCTGGATCACCACAGTCATTTAACCACTTAAGGACCGCCTACTGCACATTTACGTCGGCAGAATGGCACGGCTGGGCACATCAACGTATATATACGTTGATTTTAGTACCCAGCCGTGGGTCGCGGGCGCGCGCCCGCGACCCGGTCCGAAGCTCCGGGACCGCGGGATTCGCGGACCCGATCGCCGCTGCAGTGCGGCGATCCATCCCTGGAGCGGAAGAACGGGGAGAGCCGTGTGTACACACGGCTTCCCCGTGCTTCTCTGTGGCTGTAGCATCGATCGCGTCATCCCTGTAATAGGGGGACGCGATCGATGACGTCACACCTACAGCCACACCCCCCTACAGTAGTAAACAAACCACATAGGCACACATCCCCTACAGCGCCACCTGTGGTTAACTCCCAAACTGCAACTGTCATTTCCACAGTAAACAATGCAAATTTAAATGCATTTTTTACTGTGAAAATGACAATTGTCCCAAAAATGTGTCAAAATTGTCCGAAGTGTCCGCCATATTGTCGCAGTCACGAAAAAAAATCGCTGATCGCCGCTATTAGTAGTAAAAAAAATAAAATAATAAAAATGCAATAAAACTATTCCTTATTTTGTAAACGCTATAAATTTTGCGAAAACCAACCGATAAACGCTTATTGCGATTTTTTTTACCAAAAATACGTAGAAGAATACGTATCGGCCTAAACTGAGGAAAAAAAATGTTTTTTTTATATATTTTTGGGGAATTTTTATTATAGCAAAAAGTAAAAAATATTGCATTTTTTTTTTAAATTGTCGCTCTATTTTTGTTTATAGCGCAAAAAATAAAAACCGCAGAGGTGATCAAGTAACACCAAAAGAAAGCTCTATTTGTGGGGAAAAAAGGACGCCAATTTTGTTTGGGCGCCACGTCGCACGACCGCGCAATTGTCCGTTAAAGCGACGCAGTGCCGAATCGCAAAAAGGGGCAAGGTCCTTTACCTGCATTTTGGTCCGGGTCTTAAGTGGTTAATAGATATATTAAGGCCTCGTTCACACTGGGCATACAATACTGTTCGCCCATGCAGGGCCAGGTTTACCTGCATGAGGATGCACAAGTGGTTTGTGCAGCCCTGCGCAGGCAGTCCCATTGATGTCCAAGGACACAGCAGATGGACACAGCCACGTTTGGGTGTGGATGCAGGTCCCCAAACTCACACTATGCGTGCGTTTAGGGACCCGCACCCACATGACTTTTATATTGAGACCGTCAGTGCAACCACTGTGTCCCAATAGATGCCAAAGGGACTGACTGTGCGGGGATGCATGGAACACCTGTGCACCTCCATATGTGTAAACACAGCCCTGCATGGGCATACAGTATTGTACGCCCAGTGTGAATGAGGTCTAAGTAAGCAAGGAATAAACCAACTCGCAGCTGCCACAATAAAACACATTTAGGGCTCATTTCCACTGGCGTTTTTACAGCCACTTTTCTGAGCATTTTTTGCAGCTTAAAAACAGCTCTCCATGTTAGTCTATGGCCTCATGCCCACCATGAAGTTTTTGAGCTGTAGATGGCTGAGACATTTTTAAGCTGCAAAAAAAAAACGCAGGACCAGTACGTTCTGAAACTGATTTGTATACCCCAAGGTGGGGTGTATTTCCTCGGTGGGACTTTTGAGTTGGGAGACTGGCTCATGGGTAAAGATAAAAAAACTGAGTGGTCGTCAATTATGTTATCAAAAAAGTATAAAATTGTATTAAATGTTGCTGTTCGTGGACAACACATTAAGGCCAATGCTACAACGTTTAATAAAAGCATCCAAATGACCAAAGGAGGGATAATACAACTAGGGGCACACAAAGTACAGCGGCATTAAACAATAATAAAACATACAAGAAAATATAATAGCGACAAAAAATGCAAAGAAACCCTCAAAGAACTGTGTTACGATAAGGACAGATATGCCAACGTTTCGAGGCTATGCAGAGTAATGCCTCTTCATCAGGGCCAGGGTAGTGCAATGAAGTCGCAGTACAATCGATGGATATATATGTAATATTTTCTCAGGAGGAGATAAGAAATTGCTGTCTTGACAGATGAGAGTGTGTCCTATGGTCATTAAAACAAAATTGTTGAAAGAGTATCCTCGCATGGGAGACAGATGGTCTGCAGGTACTGTCAGGATTGGGACAGCATCATGGAATGGCTAAACCAATGAAGGTAGACCATACAACATCGTATGCGAACCAGCACAAGCAAGCTGCCAATTGTATTGGATTTGTTTAACCCAATATGCGAAACAAGAGACCCGTCAAAGGAGATCCCCCCCCCTGGGGAGGTACTGATCTACAGCTGGCTAATTGTCTGGTTGAAAAAACTAAATTTAATCCAAGACGAGGAATTGAGACCAGTGATCTTTAAAGTGGTCGGTAATCCTCTTGTTGGTGAAGCCAGGAGAAGACTGACGTGCGTTCTGAAGCTCCAGCAATAGAGCTGTAAAAACGCAAAAACGCTACAGCTCCAGCTCACAAAAATAAACATGGACAGGCGTTTTTAAGCTGTAAAAAAAAGCTAAAAAAAGTGGCTGTAAAAACGCCAGTGGAAATGAGCCCTTATGACAAATTAAACCAATGCAGAAATTCAAGTTGTCATCTGGACATGGGGAACTGAAACATGCAGCTACAAACTCCTTAAATGTACAATTTATCAGAAATGCTGTCTGCCAACTGTTGTAATAGCAATCCTGTTGAGGCCAGTCACCCCAGCTAGTTCACTGGGTGACCAGCCTCCTGTACACCACTCACATCCTCAGCGCACCTACTTCAAGTAGGATGTCTTGCATACAACTCCGCCCCAAGCCAATGGAAAAATGAGGATTTGGATGTCAAAAGATAACGCAATCTAGACTTTCTATAGACAAAGAAGGCAAGTTAAAAAAAAAAAACAAACAAACAAACAAGGGGGGGTTACAGAGGGGCAGAGAAACCAAAGAAAAGTTTTAACCTGTACGTAGATGGGCTGTAAGAACAAACAGTAGATGAAGCAGAACAGAAACAAAGTAACCTGCACTATATAGCTGACTGGCCCAGAATGTCATATGGGAAGTGTTGCTGCATATTTGGGATCAAACCCCTTAAACTTTGACAGACAATATAAAAGTACATTCACTCTTAACCACTTGCTTACTGGGCACATAAACCCCCTCCTGCCCAGGTGAAATTTCAGCTTCCGGTGCATTGCCATGAAATGAGATTTGCCATGGAATGAGATGGTCCGCCTCCATCACATTCTATTGGCTCACTCATGTCACGTGACATATTTAAACGTCAAGTATTGACGCAAACATCAGTCACAGCTAGGCTATCATAGGGAGAGGATCTCCTCTCCCTGTGATTGCCCGATAGCGCTGTCAGCAGCGTGCCTCCCGCCAGCGCTAAGTACACCCCGCGCCCGCAGCTCTTCCCCGTCCCCCGTGCTCGCAGTCACAGCTAGGCTATCATAGGGAGAGGATCCAGCTAGGCTATCATAGGGAGAGAATCTGCTGGGCTGGGAGAGGGAGGATGGAGGGATGGGATTTGCTGCTGGAGTATGGGGGGGACGCAGAGCCTGGGGGGGGACTACAAGTACCAGCTGCACCTTTCTGTCTACTCTACCTATACAGTCAGAGATCTCTAATTTCTCTACATATATATTACATTACATATATCTACTGCTGTTATATAATATTATAATGAGCAGATCTATGTATCCTGGAGGACTACAAGTACCAGCTGCACCTGAGATCCTGTCTACTCTACCAATGGAGTGACTGATCTTTAATTGTATAACATACATATTACATCTACTGCTGTTATAATATTATAATGAGCAGATCTTTACAGCCTGGGGGGACTACAAGTACCAGCTGCACCTTCCTGTCTACTCTACCTATACAGTCAGAGATCTCTAATTTCTCTACATACATATTACATCTACTGCTGATATATAATATTATAATGAACAGATCTATGTATCCTGGAGGACTACAAGTACCAGATTCACCTGGGAACCTGTCTACTCTACTTATACAGTCAGAGATCTCTAATTTCTCTACATACATATTACATCAACTGCTGTTCTTTAATATTATAATGAGCAGATCTGTATAAGTAGAGTAGACAGGTTCCCAGGTGAATCTGGTACTTGTAGTCCTCCAGGATATATAGATCTGTTCATTATAATATTATATATCAGCAGTAGATGTAATATGTATGTTATACAATTAGAGATCAGTCACTCAGGTGCAGCTGGTACTTGTAGTCCTCCAGGATACATAGATCTGCTCAATATTATATAACAGCAGTAGATATATGTAATATATATGTAGAGAAATTAGAGATCTCTGACTGTATAGGTAGAGTAGACAGAAAGGTGCAGCTGGTACTTGTAGTCCCCCCCAGGCTCTGCTTCCCCCCCATACTTCAGCAGCAAATCCCATCCCTCCATCCTCCCTCTCCCAGCCCCCTCCTTCTCCTTGCTGTGCTGTCTCCTGCTGACGTGTCTGCCTCCGGGGAAGAGCTGCGGGCGCGGGGTGTACTTAGCGCTGGCGGGAGGCACGCTGCTGACAGCGCTATCGGGCAATCACAGGGAGAGGAGATCCTCTCCCTATGATAGCCTAGCTGTGACTGATGTTTGCGTCAATACTTGACGTTTAAATATGTCACGTGACATGAGTGAGCCAATAGAATGTGATGGAGGCGGACCATCTCATTCCATGGCAAATCTCATTTCATGGCAATGCACCGGCACTGCGGCGATTTAACTGACAATTGCGTGGTCGTGCGACGTGGCTCCCAAACAAAATTGACGTCGTTTTTTCCCCACAAGTAGAGCTTTCTTTTGGTGGTATTTGATCACCTGTGCGTTTTTTATTTTTTGCGCTATAAACAAAAAAAAAGAGCAACAATTTTGAAAATATATATATTTTTTACAAATATCCCAATTTTTTTTTTCTCAGTTTACGGCGATGCGCATTCTTCTACATATTTTTGGTTATAAAAAATAAATAAAAAAATCGCAATAAGCGACTGGTTTGCGCAAAAGTTATAGCGTCTACAAAATAGGAGACAGAATTATTTTTATTTTTTTTTTTTACTAGAAATGGCGGCGATCTGCGATTTTTATTGGGACTGCGACGTTATGGCGGACACATCGGACACTTTTGACACATTTTTGGCACCATTCACATTTATACTGTGATCAGTGCTATAAATATGCACCAATTACTGTATAAATGTGACTGGCATTGAAGGGGTTAACACTAGGGGGTGAGGAAGGGGTTAAATGTATTCCCTGCATTGTGTTCTAACTGTGGGGGGAGGGGGGGTGACCAATGCTGTGTCCCTATGTACAAGGGACACAGATCGGTCTCCTCTCCAGAGACAGGACGCCGTCTGTGTAAAACGGCAATGAGAGATCTCATATGTTTACATATGAGATCATCTCTCATTGGCCGCACAGATCGCATACGGCCACTCTGATTGGCCATTCGCGGGGATCTGTGATTGGCTGTGTCCGAGGGACACAGCCAAAACAGAATTTCCCCGCTGCACGCTCTGGAGCGCACTCTGGGAACGCCCAAATGGGTGGCCGTCAAGACGGCGGGTTGGATATTTAGATCCGCGCTGAAGCCGTCATTCGGCTATAGCGCGGATCTCAAGTAGTTAAACAATGATCAGTATCAGGACAATTCCTAAAATGTCTGTCTGAACTGACATAGTCCATCTTGGAGGACAAGTTAATATTTCAGGGTCAAATCCTTGCAAGGCTCAAACCCTCACCTTGCTGCTGTAAATTTAGGTAACCAATCTACATTGACACACTAGGCAAAAAGGCAAACAGTATTACGCTTATAAGATACTGGGTTAAATTCTGAAAGAGTGGTTATCAAATTTTCTTAGCAGGTAACCTGGAAACTGTACTCCATACAACTCTAGCTACAAGGCACGGCCAGATTCTAGTTTTATAGATGCTGGAGGTTTAACGCGGATTAAAAAGACAGTACAGGATGAGCAAAAATCCTGACACATTAATGGGGCCGGCATGGACAGAGAGCACAGTGATTAGCCACTGCGTCACACATAAGAAGCTTGTGTTGTGGACCAAGCATAAAGCTGTTAAAGGGGGGCAGGAAGCCGGCTTATTACTGAAGTACATTTTTCAGACATTAGGAGACACAAAACAAAAACAAGGGCATACCAGTGGTGAGCGAGCAATTTGCATTTTAAAACCCAAATATTTTTATGGAAAATGTGAATACAACTTAATTTTTACTAGGGTTGTCCCGATACTAGTATCGGTACCGATACCAAGCATTTGCCCGAGTACTTGTACTCGAGCAAATGCTCCTGAAGCTTCAGCCGATACTTGTACTGTCGGCGGTGATCAGTGCACGGGGAAGTTCAAAGCACCGATCACTGCTGGTTTTAAAGAAGCTGAAAACCGCCGTGTATCCCGTGCATGCCGCCGTGCATCTCTCCCCTTCCGTGCCTCTCCTCCACCCCCTGGAATTGTTAGGATGGAGAGCGGGGTAGGAGCCAGTAAATCCAGCTCCTTACTGCTCCGAAATGTTTAAATGTTTCAGTTTATGAATGAAGAGAAGAAGCCGTCTTCACGCCATTCATTTTCAGCACAGCTGATGCTGCCGAGAAAGGGACAGGGGAACATGTGTCCCTAGTCCCTTTCTCTGTCTCAAAGGGAAGATGTCCAAGGTCTGTTAAGACCCCTGATATCTCACCAAACACCCCCCCCCCCCGCAAAAGTGTCAAACGTGGCAGTAGAAGGTGGGCTGGGGGTAACATTTAAAGTGATGGTAAACGCATGTATATATACACATCGATAATGAGGATAGTAAATTCCTGTATGGTATAGTTGGGCTTTAAAGAGTAATTCCACTTTTGTTGAGAAAAGAGAAATGCCCCTCTGGGTGACCAATGCCTCGTTTCCACTGAGCGGTTCGGTACGCTATTTTGGGTGTTTCCATTATGAAAGTATGCCATAAAACCGAACCGTACCGGACCATTCTGGGTCCTGCTTCAGATGTGGGGCCATAGAAAATGGAACGGTTTGGTTAGATCTCATCTCACTGATTGGTGGACACCCTAGGCAACCCTGAATGGACGGGGATGGTGCGACTTGCAGTGGAAACGCTCACAAGAATAGACCGGACCATTCTAAGCGCTCCAAACTGTACCGACCTGAACCGTTCCGTTCAATGGAAACGAGGCACAAATGTACATTAAAATGATCTTAAACTTTGTTGTAGATTTCTACCTTTTGTTCTGAGGAAATCACGATTTGTCTATGACAACATGCAATTTTAATGGGAGTGTCTTTTTCATTATTGATCAGCTGATGCACTTGCAGTGTTCAGATAAGGGAAAACCCTTTGGGAGTTTTTCACCAATAAATGTTGTTGCGTGGATGCCTAAAATGTGACTTGTATCTTTGTGCAGACCTCTGAGAAAATCAGTAAGCCAATCTCACAAGAAAATTTCTGGGTGGCTTTCAGTGCACCGACTGTGTACAGAAACCCTGAAGATTGCCACATTGTAGAGCTGCACAATTAATCGTTAAAGAATCAAGATCACGATCCTACCCCCTTCCTGATCTTAAAAAAGCATTTCCTCGATTCAGCGCAGAGTTCTCTGATCAAGCCAACAGCTGTCAAAAAACAGCCTGTTAAATTTCTCACATCACTTAGATGGCGATAGAGAAAAATTGTAACATATAGTTCTTTTAGATCAAAGGGAAGAACTTGTCGGTAAATGAGGTAAGTTTTACCACTTAAAGCGGATTTTGTACCGACGAAGAAGTTTTTTTTTTTTTTACTGTAGCTGACTTTTAAAAAGCGCACTTACCTGTCCAGGGATCCCCCCCCCCCCCCCCCCAGGCCGATTCGACCACCGGCTCGTGTGCAATTCCAACCAAGGGAAACTGGCAGCTGTAAAGGTTCATGTTTTTTCACCTTAATGCATCATATGGGGGTTTTTTTTACTGCTCAAAAACGCCACTGCCCAAAACTGCTGACAACAGCCTGTGTGTGCATGGACACATGGGGTAACATGATGGGGAGCTAATGACTAGAAGAAAAAAAAAACATCTACAGCCAAAACGGGCTGCTGTAAACATCCAAAAAAGTCCAGTGTGCACGAGACCTTAAAAGGAGGACCAGTTTTTTACCTTTTGTGCAATTTAAGCAATCCAAGTCCTACCTGTAAATGCAAAACTCAATGAGTGTGTCCTCAGACAATGGCTCCCGCATGGCTCCCTCTGCTGTCAATCAAAACTACTGACACAGGAGCAAGGGGCAGGACTGAGTCCAGTTGTCTGTCAATGGATGCAGCAGCGGGACTTGGGAACGAGCCCGCAAGGGTGCTGCTAGGCAGAAGTGCTAGTGCTGCTAGGCAGAAGTCCTAACCACTAAGCCACTGTGCAGTTTTCTGATAGATTTTATATAATCCATGTTAGGTCTATGGGCAGTCGGGTGTAAACAGGTGTGCATCCCTTTACAGCAGACTGGCTTAGATCTGTCATTTTCCCCCATTATATATGGGCACATTTGGATAACTGGACCACCAGGCCAACCAAAGACTAACATGGAACTTCCTATCAGGTCCACCTGAAAAACTGACAGGCAAACCAGACCATTGTGTGAAAGGAATCTTACAGCCTCCCAGATCACTTACACAATGTATAGCAAAGCCAGCTGATTAATTTTAAAACCGGTTCAAGGCTGCTGTCGGGAGCTGGTTTTAACCCTTTGACCATCAGATTGTATAGGGCTCATTTTTGCAGTCAAAAGCATAAAAGGAAACCCTCCACGAAAGACATGCCAAGGATGAACTTCAGAAAATGTTAGCTGCAATGCATATGCTCTGGTTTTAAAATTGTGTCGTTGATCCTGAACAGAGGCAGCCAGAAAACAGGCATTTTCAGAAGCAGGTCAGCAATGGCAGACCATTTCTCTCTAAACAGGCGTGCTTCCATTTTTAGCCACTTAAAGAAAACATGGCTTCAGTAAAAGGTTAAAGTGGAACTTTAGGCTCCACAATGAAAACAGTGAACAGGCATATGGCATGACGCCACCGGCGGGAACCTCTCATCGATACAGGTGGACGTTATATGATGTCCTCCCAGATCATAGGCCGCACAGCATATGACTGATCACTGTACTGGGCTGCTGCCAGTACCATGTGAGCGCTGTAACCAATCCCAGCAGGTCACATTGCAGTTGTATACAAATGAATGGCTTCCTTGCAAGCCATCCATTGTATACAATTGTGTTGCTAGCTGTGATTGCCCAGTGTGATCACATGGTGCAGACTGGGCCAATCTGTACCATGTGATTAGCTGACCAATCACAGCTAATCACAACAAAACAAACTGAACTAAAGGTGTTGTAAAGGTTCGTTTTATTTTCTAAATAGGTTCCTTTAAGCTAGTGCAGTATACAGTATTGCATTTGCTGGGCATGTGGAGGTGGAATCTTATCTGATATAATTGGTATTGTACAGTATTATCGCGAGGGTAAGAGAAATCAGGTAGATTACTCGTTAACCTCAAAAGGTGCATTGTTAGGTAACGGCGTTTATTTTAACGCCGTTACTTACAACACTGGCCTCCTCCCCTCGTTGGCATCCGCCCCGGAGCCACGGCAAAGGTTCAAAAGAGCCGCGGGTTGCAGACACCTGCCCTAGGCTTATACTCGAGTCCATACGTTTTCCCAGTTTGTGGTAAAATTAGGTTCTTCGGCTTATAGTCGGGTCGGCTTATACTTGAGTATATATGGTACCTTTTCCTTCGATCTCCCTTCTAAAAATTTTTTTTCTTTGTCTGAATTTCTCACTTCCTGTTTTGCCTCAGTAAGCTTGCCCCCATCATCCGAGCCGTTCTGGCTGGGGGTTAGTCAGCCAGAACAGTTTACTGAGGAACAGGAAGTGAGAAATTCAGACAAAGAAAACAAAGAAAAAAACATTTATAAGGGAAATCGAAGGAAAAAGGTAAGTGAACCAACAATGCATTAAGCTTAAAGCAACCCATTTAGAAAAGAAAAAACAAACCTTTACAACCCCTTTAATTTCATTCTCTAAAATGCTTGCATTTAGCAATGTAATGCACTGCTTTATGCAAACATGTGTAAAAAAAATTTAATAAACAATCTGATCACTTTCCCAGAGTAGTACAGTGTTACTATGGCAATATATCGTTCTGGTTAAAAACAAAATTAAAGTATGCCATAACCCCTCTATCCACTTCAGTGGGCGGTCAGCTTCAGATAAAAGTGGTCTCTGCAGTGGATTCACCGCAAGATCACTTATCGGTGGCGGGAGAGGGCCACCCCACTGCGCTCTGGCGCCCACCTCCACTTACTGGAACCGCCGGCAGAGGCAAATCGGATCCTGTCCCCTGCTTGGCATGGAGCCGATTGAGGGGGTAGATGGCCTCCACCCAGCTTCATACTATTGCAGGGTGGAAGCAACGTCAAAACATCACTTCCACCCATAGCTCTTCAAAAGGCACTATTATTATTATTATTACATTTTAGAGTAAATATGAGTTCTGAGGTCTTTTTGACCCCAGATCATATTTAAGAGGTCCTGTCATGGACACAATTTTTTTTTTAAGAACTGTAAAAAAAACTGTAAAGAAGAAAAATGGTAAAATTAATAAAAAATAACACACCTCGTCCCACGTGCAGGAGCGAACGCATATTCGAGTAGCGCCCGCATATGAAAACAGTGTTCAAACCACACAAGTGAGGCATCACCATGATCATTAGAGCAATAATTCTATTCCTAGACCTCCTCTAATTCAAAACATGCAACCTGCAGAATTTTTTAAATGTCACCTATGGAGATTTTTAAGGGTAAAAGTTTGCCGCCATTCCACGAGCGGGCGCAATTTTGAAGTGCGACATGTTGGGTATCAATTTACTCAGCGCAACATCTTTCACAATAAAAAAACTTTTCTGTATATTCTTTCCCCCCAAAAAAGTGCACTTGTAGGACCGCTGTGCAAATACAGCGCGACAAAGCATTGCAACGACCACCATTTTATTCTCTAGAGTGTTATACGAGTTTTGGGGGTTCCAAGTAATTTTCTAGCAAAAAAACGATTTTAACTTGTAAACAAGTTTAAAAAATAGGCCCAGTCCTTAAAGCGGAGTTCCACCCAGGAAAAAAACATTTGGCCAAAAGTCCTAAAAAATTAAAAAAGTGAAAAAAAATAAAAAAAATAAAATAAATGTATACTCACCCGAAATACCTGTTGCTATGCGGAAGTCCGTAATCTGCCTCATCGGCACCGTGGTGTGTTTTCTTCTCCTTCTCCTAGTGAATGGGGCACGCTGTTTTCTGGGAACTGTGTGTATTCACAAGCCGGCGTGAGACTCACGTAGGCGCAGTAGGAAATGGGCAGTGAATCCGTAAGGCTTCACTGCCTGTTTCCCCTAGTGTGAATGGTGGGGCTGGACCTGCATCAGTCGTGGGATTGGCATCGGGGGGCCATCAGCGCGGGCAAGTAGGAGACATAAGTGTCCTCATTAAAAGTCAGCAGCTACACTGTTAGTAGCTGCTGACTTAAAAAAATTAAAATTTGCGGGTGGAATCCCGCTTTAAGTGGTTAATTAAAAGCCACAAGGATATTTAGTTTGTGAGCACCAAAATGAATTTACAATCTCAGATGCTACCTTGTAAAAGTAGCAGTAACATCATCACTGTGCTGTACATAGCATATGCAGAAAGCAAAGTTGTGGGAAAGACCCAGCAGCTTCTTCCACTACAGGCTGCCTGCAGAAAACTACAGGAGGGACTGTGTAAAAGACCAGTCACCCTGCGAAGGAGGGAGAGCAGCAGTGACTGGTCTATTATAGGAAGCTTCTGCACAAACATTCACACTGGATTACTGCACAGATATGGAAGAAATACACAAAGCACACCAACATTCAAGTAAATAATATGCCTCTTGTATTTAGCCATTATTTGCTCATCCCGCTTTAGACTCACAGGAAGTGCCAATGCAACGTATTTTTTTTGCTTTTACAAGTTTAGATACAAAAGTCGGCACTTACAACGCGTTTAACATTACAAAACTGGAACTGAATAGTACATCAACGGCACCCACAAATCCAAGCATGCCAATGCACACGTGTCATGGACTTTTGTCCACATTATACACGTTTTGCTTTTCCAAACGTCACTTGAAGCAGGTGAAATACAGGTAGGAAGGAGGTCAACTGCAGGCAAGATGGGCCGATCATTGAGGACCCATGCACACTAGCTCACAAAAAGCTAGGGAAAAAAAATGGTGGATGAAAAAAAGCTGATAGAATTTTTGTGCCAGCTTCTAGTGTTTTAGCAACTTTTAGAAGCATTGGCATTTTTGCAGTACATAAAAAAAAAAAATACTAAAATGCTTAAAACAGGTTGTTTAAGGAGCAGTCAGCTTTTTTTGCTCGAAAAGCGCATCCAAAAAAAATTTTTTTGTTTTTGCTACTAGATGTTTAAAAAATGCCAATAGCCTAAAGTATAGAGCACAGAACACTTTGAGCTTCCAGGAGCAGAAAAAAAATGGTAATAACAGCATCTAGGGGCTTAAAAAAATGCTAGTGTGCATGGAGCCCGAATT
Organism: Rana kukunoris; assembly: GCA_029574335.1. NCBI lineage: Eukaryota > Metazoa > Chordata > Amphibia > Anura > Ranidae > Rana > Rana kukunoris. Next base: position 101,706,031 of record CM056051.1, read on the forward strand.
ATGAATGATCTCAGAAGCATCTAAAACCAATGTCATCGATACTTGCTCAAGGCCTGTTGACAGAGGCCCAAAAGCTTTACAAATGTTTTTCAAAAATGTGCTGCACATACTGTTCTTTGGAAAGATGATGTTCATGTGAACAAGACCTAAGGCAAATAGTAAGATAGCTATTCACATACCTGTATGCTTATTTGTGCAAGAAATCTCTCACAACCCATATAAAACACAGGGCCAACATAAACTCCATGCAGATAGTGCAAATGTAGCAGTAAAGCTGAACTTAAAGCGGAGTTCCACCCAAAAATGGAACTTCCACTTTTTGGAATCCTCCTCACCCCCTCCGGTGTCACATTTGGCACCTTTCAGGGGGGGGGGGGGCACATACCTGTGTAATACAGGTATTTGCTCCCACTTCCAGGCATAGATCACCTTGGTGATCGAAGTGGCCTACGCCACTTCCAGCGCCTACTCTGTCCTCCCCCGCTGTCTTCAGCGAGACACACGGGTCCCAGAAGACAGCAGGGACCAGAGAGGATGCACAGCGAGACTCACGCATGCGCAGTAGGGAACCAAGAAGTGAAGGCGCAAAGGCTTCACTTCCTGATTCCCTTAGCGAGGATGGCGGCGGCAACAGCCGAGCAACAGACAGGCAATATTAAAAGTCAGCAGCTGCAGTATTTGTAGCTGCTGGCTTTTAATTTTTCCGCTTTAACCCAAAACATCCCTGGTTTGCTTGGGGTGGATATTTTCAGAAAACACAAGGCCATTGCTCCGATTGGACAAGGGGAAATTGTGACATTCATACACCCCTTATCCATTTACAAAACACTTTGTATTCTTTGAAAAGAATACAAGACATTTTCTGATTGGAGGAGCCTTGCGAGTCACCCACCATGACTGCTTTGTTCCAGTCCCGACTGATGGTTTCTCTCCTCGAACTTCCTGCGGTGATATCACCATCAAAGGCTGCATGCAAGTTACATTTTTCAAGAAAGTGAACCAGCTATCACACTACATCTTAAAAATGCTGGGAATGAGCCAGGAGTGCAAGGTAACGGCACCTCAGGCAGTGAAAAAAAAAAAAAAAAAATCTAGGAGAAAGGGGACAAAGTTTGCTGGCAAAAGGGAGCTTGCATACCTCTGTCAAAACACCCCTTATCCATTTACAAAACACTTTGTATTCTTTGAAAAGAATACAAGACATTTTCTGATTGGAGGAGCCTTGCAAGTCACCCACCATGACTGCTTTGTTCCAGTCCCGACTGATGGTTTCTCTCCTCGAACTTCCTGCGGTGATATCACCATCAAAGGCTGCATGCAAGTTACATTTTTCAAGAAAGAAACAGCCCCTGTGGGACACACATGTAGAGGTACCCTATTGGTACCTAGATAATTCTCCAATAAAATGAATTCTTAAACCAAGTACCTAAGCACTGAGTGAACCAGCTATCACACTACATCTTAAAAATGCTGGGAATGAGCCAGGAGTGCAAGGTAACGGCACCTCAGGCAGTGAAAAAAAATAAAAAAAAATCTAGGAGAAAGGGGACAAAGTTTGCTGGCAAAAGGGAGCTTGCATACCTCTGTCAAAACACAACCTTCTACGTTTTTTTTCCTTACTTAGTTCCACTTTAATTGTAAAATACCAATTTATTAAAACAGGTCTCCCATTTTGTAGATACAAGTATGAATGCTTATTTCCTAAAGTTTGCCCTGTTGCCCATATCCCCCCCCCCCCCCCCAGCCCTTTAAGCAACAGGAAAATTAAAATATTACTTCCTCCGTCTGGTGAATGCCCTCCCACTTCATGTCTGGAGCCACGTTGGTTTAGTCTACAGATGTGATATCAATATTGTAATGGTGATGTAGAATGGGTTGCAATTATTATACAATCCTGCCCACTAATGCCTACTTTAGAAGACTTATCTGTACATTCTTCCTCTGCAAGCTTCCATTACAATGAACCTGCTTTCAGGAACAATATTGTATGTAACAGTATTGGTAAACTATGGGTTGTGGGCAGTGATAAAACATTGCATTACACCCCTTTCACTGCCCACAACATCCAGGACCACCCTGTAACTACACTTGTCCCAAAGCATCATGGGATATGTAGTTTCAGAAAATTATGTGGGCGGGACACAGGAACTGCCTCCACACACCTTAAACCTGCAAACAGTACTTGAAGAAAGTTATGTCACATGTACTTTAGAAAGCTGTATATGGCGCAAGAATTACAAAATGTAAAGTGTGGAAGTGCAAACACTTTGGAGATGGAACATATATTGTGGAAAGGAAATAATCTTGGATTTAAAGGGCAAGATCACCAGTAATAAAAGTTTAAAAAAAGTGCTTTTTTTTTTTACTCTGCAGCGTGTAAGGTATTGCATCCGCCGTCAGATCGCAGTTGCAATGCCTGGATAGTGCAGACTCTCAGTACACTGTCTGCCTGTAGCTCCAATATGAGCAGGCAGTGTTACTGAATGGCAGAAAGAACCAATGGACTATGAGCGCTCACCAGCACCCCTGCAGTCCATTGATAACAAGCCGTTGGACATGGAGGCCAATAATAGATGTGGTTCATTCATTTATTTACAGAACTCTAAATGAATTGACATTGCTGGGCAGAGCCCCTCATGACTGTGCCGTTTTTAAATTTTTACAGCAATGTGGGGAGAATATCCCCAGCTTGCTGTCACAGGGAGAAGAGGCGGAAGCTGGAAAATGTTACATGCTCCACCCTAAATACAGGTGGAACACGCAACATGTCCCAAAAGTGAACTTATTTTTAAAGCTTTAAAGTAAAAGTCAAGCCAATCAAAATCTCTTCACAACATGGTAACGCAATTTAAAAAAAGTAATTTCAATCTTTTAAAATCTGCAGCTTTCATTGAAATACCTGGTAATCCGGCCATGAAGGTCCTTGTTCAGACACTTGCGTTTATGTGGTAAAAGCTATTATTTCCCCATCTCCCAAATGCTCTTCTTGCATTGGCATCCTATCACATAGGCCTCTAGTAGAGACAATCAGCAGCCATGCCAACAAACATTGCGCAGGCACATTTTTCGCTGTTGTCACCTTTAGAAAAACCCTCTGAGCAAAGACCTGCTACTGCTGATGATCAGTAGCACTGGGATACAAAAAAAAAAAAAAGAGAAGAAATGAAAAATGGTGAACATTGTAGTTTATAAAAGAAAAACAAAATGCCAATTTTGTTTTTTATGCTTAGGCATATAGAATGTTATTTAAAAGGGGCAATTCCCCCAAAAACCTTTTTTTAACATTGATTGAGGCTCGTTATGTCAAGGGGAATCGGGTGTTTTTTTTTTAGAAACGAAGCAGTACTTACCGTTTTACAGATGCATCGTCTCCGTCGCTTCCGGGTATGATCGTCTGGTCGTGCCTATTTGATTGACAGGCTTCCGACGGTCGCATACATCGCGTCACCAGTAGCCGAAAGCCGAGCGCCGGTGCGGCTCTATACTGCGCCTGCGCACCGTCGTTCGGCTACTTTTGGAAAATCGTGAACCAGCTATCACACTACATCTTAAAAATGCTGGGAATGAGCCAGGAGTGCAAGGTAACGGCACCTCAGGCAGTGAAAAAAAATAAAAAAAAATCTAGGAGAAAGGGGACAAAGTTTGCTGGCAAAAGGGAGCTTGCATACCTCTGTCAAAACACAACCTTCTACGTTTTTTTTCCTTACTTAGTTCCACTTTAATTGTAAAATACCAATTTATTAAAACAGGTCTCCCATTTTGTAGATACAAGTATGAATGCTTATTTCCTAAAGTTTGCCCTGTTGCCCATATCCCCCCCCCCCCCCCAGCCCTTTAAGCAACAGGAAAATTAAAATATTACTTCCTCCGTCTGGTGAATGCCCTCCCACTTCATGTCTGGAGCCACGTTGGTTTAGTCTACAGATGTGATATCAATATTGTAATGGTGATGTAGAATGGGTTGCAATTATTATACAATCCTGCCCACTAATGCCTACTTTAGAAGACTTATCTGTACATTCTTCCTCTGCAAGCTTCCATTACAATGAACCTGCTTTCAGGAACAATATTGTATGTAACAGTATTGGTAAACTATGGGTTGTGGGCAGTGATAAAACATTGCATTACACCCCTTTCACTGCCCACAACATCCAGGACCACCCTGTAACTACACTTGTCCCAAAGCATCATGGGATATGTAGTTTCAGAAAATTATGTGGGCGGGACACAGGAACTGCCTCCACACACCTTAAACCTGCAAACAGTACTTGAAGAAAGTTATGTCACATGTACTTTAGAAAGCTGTATATGGCGCAAGAATTACAAAATGTAAAGTGTGGAAGTGCAAACACTTTGGAGATGGAACATATATTGTGGAAAGGAAATAATCTTGGATTTAAAGGGCAAGATCACCAGTAATAAAAGTTTAAAAAAAGTGCTTTTTTTTTTTACTCTGCAGCGTGTAAGGTATTGCATCCGCCGTCAGATCGCAGTTGCAATGCCTGGATAGTGCAGACTCTCAGTACACTGTCTGCCTGTAGCTCCAATATGAGCAGGCAGTGTTACTGAATGGCAGAAAGAACCAATGGACTATGAGCGCTCACCAGCACCCCTGCAGTCCATTGATAACAAGCCGTTGGACATGGAGGCCAATAATAGATGTGGTTCATTCATTTATTTACAGAACTCTAAATGAATTGACATTGCTGGGCAGAGCCCCTCATGACTGTGCCGTTTTTAAATTTTTACAGCAATGTGGGGAGAATATCCCCAGCTTGCTGTCACAGGGAGAAGAGGCGGAAGCTGGAAAATGTTACATGCTCCACCCTAAATACAGGTGGAACACGCAACATGTCCCAAAAGTGAACTTATTTTTAAAGCTTTAAAGTAAAAGTCAAGCCAATCAAAATCTCTTCACAACATGGTAACGCAATTTAAAAAAAGTAATTTCAATCTTTTAAAATCTGCAGCTTTCATTGAAATACCTGGTAATCCGGCCATGAAGGTCCTTGTTCAGACACTTGCGTTTATGTGGTAAAAGCTATTATTTCCCCATCTCCCAAATGCTCTTCTTGCATTGGCATCCTATCACATAGGCCTCTAGTAGAGACAATCAGCAGCCATGCCAACAAACATTGCGCAGGCACATTTTTCGCTGTTGTCACCTTTAGAAAAACCCTCTGAGCAAAGACCTGCTACTGCTGATGATCAGTAGCACTGGGATACAAAAAAAAAAAAAAAGAGAAGAAATGAAAAATGGTGAACATTGTAGTTTATAAAAGAAAAACAAAATGCCAATTTTGTTTTTTATGCTTAGGCATATAGAATGTTATTTAAAAGGGGCAATTCCCCCAAAAACCTTTTTTTAACATTGATTGAGGCTCGTTATGTCAAGGGGAATCGGGTGTTTTTTTTTTAGAAACGAAGCAGTACTTACCGTTTTACAGATGCATCGTCTCCGTCGCTTCCGGGTATGATCGTCTGGTCGTGCCTATTTGATTGACAGGCTTCCGACGGTCGCATACATCGCGTCACCAGTAGCCGAAAGCCGAGCGCCGGTGCGGCTCTATACTGCGCCTGCGCACCGTCGTTCGGCTACTTTTGGAAAATCGTGACGCGATGTATCCGACCCTCGGAAGCCTGTCAATCAAATAGGAACGCCCAGACCCGAAGACCATACCCGGTAGCGTCGGAGACGATGCATCTCTAAAACGGTAAGTACTGCTTCGATTAAAAAAAAAAAAAAACACCCGATTCCCCTTGACATAACGAGCCTCAATCAATGTTAAAAAAAAGGTTTTTGGGGGAACTACCCCTTTAAATGCAACATCTAAACAGCCATGACCTACTACTAAATAAAGCTTTTATAAACAAACTCCAGATTATTATTTTTTTGTTGTTGTTTACAAATAGTCCAATTAGTTACATCTAATAATGGTGCTAGTAGGTCTGGATGTAGTCACCTACTGTTTTAAGGCAAAAGCAAATTGGGGTGCCTGAAAGTGTTATTTTTCAAATGGATACTGGTATCCCTGTGGGGGCCCTGTCCTCCACTGCCACATTTGGCACTTTTGGGGGGGGGGGGGGGGGGACACACACATGTACCTGGGTTTTGACAGGTACCCGCACCCACTTCTGGGTAAGATTTCCACGGTGATCACTGAGTATTTCTGGCCGCCACTCCTCTCCCCCCACCCCCTTCTTTCTGGGACACACATAGGTCCCAGAAGACTACGAGACCATTCAAAAAGCACAACTCGAGCATACGCAGTAGGTTTCCTTTAGTTAAGCTGCTGACACCTGAAGCCGACTGATCAGCTTGGAGTGCCAACATCGCTGGATCCTTTATATTAAAAGTCAGCAGCTACAGTATTTGCAGCTGTTGACTTAATTTTCTTTGCCCAGACTGGTGCTCCTCTTTAAGCTGGCCATATGTTGCGCTTTGGCTGGTTCCTGATGAATTAGGCAAAATTTGGACAGTGGGAGACCTTGTTGATACCACTACAACCAACATCCTTCAACTGAAAAATCAAAGCGCATGGGAGGAAAACTTTCAGCTGAACATCCAATCAGATGAGGGCACTGTTCAGGTAATCAGACAGCCGTTGACACCAGCTGACAAAATACAATATTCCTCTACCTGCACTGGATGGAAGAATCCGTTTGATTCCTTCTGTTAAACCTGCAGGCTTAACAAAAGAAATCAGTGAGTGTATGGAAAGTTTTATTCTGAATTTGAGGACCCTTCTACCGCCTGGGATTCTAACAAGTTCCAGAGATGTATGTGAAGACTAACACCACAAGGTGCCTTCCCTTGAAGGCGGTTACTACAAATGTCAGGCCCTCTTTAAAACCTCTGCATTGTAAGGAATGATTCACATGATCCCCGACACCTACTTGTAACTGTCCAGTTTCCTATCATTTGGTTGGGCCTCACTGACAAACAAAATATATAACCGGACAATACTCCAAAACAGGAACATAAAACCCTTGAGAGCCAGGAACCCAAAAGATGGGCAACGGGGAAGACACAATAACATATCTATATTTATATTACACACACACACTGGTGTAAGCAATTACTGCCCTCTACTGGACAGAGAGCTGTTTATACCTCTTGGTAAATGACCACATATTACTAATGTTAAACAAACACGCCTGACATGAGTCAGAAACTAAATCTGCTTGTTCATACCATATAAAAACGCACGTTTAAAAAAAAAAAAGTTAGCCTAAAACGAAATTTTCTTGATAATTTTGCATGCCTTTAACTGAATGCCATAACTGTGCACTACATTTGGGGGCTTCATATTTGTAAAAACTTTTAGGGCTCATTAAAGCTGATCTATGTTCTATCACTTTTAACTGCTTGCCTACTTTCACCTCCTTCCTGCCCAGGCCATTTTTTTTATCTTTGTTGCTGTCACACTTTGATCAACAATTGCGCAATAATGCAAAGCTATATCCAAACCAAATTTGTATCTTTTTTTAGACAAATAGAGCTTTCTTTCGGTGGCATTTAATCACCACTGGGTTTTGTTTACTAAACACAATTTTTTTGTAAATAAATTTTTTTGCTCCTTCACTGATGTGAGCTGATAAAGCTGCACTGATAGACATCACTGATAATCATTACTTACTGGCTGCTCTCACGCACTGTTAACGTAAATAGAGGAATGCTGATAACCAGCATTTCCTGTTTACTCTGATTGGACACAGCTGATCACATGGTAAAGAGCCTACGTCATAGGTGCTTTACTGTGATGGGCTGATGGAGGGAAACAATGCACCACTGATCGTCACGCACCCCTGTGGGCGCGCAGCAAGTATGTGAGGAAGTCATTTTACTATACGGCAGACGGGAAGCAGTTAGTTTGTTTGGATCAATCTGGTCCAATAGAACAATTTCCTTCACCAAGTGCTGCACTGGCTCTAAAAGCTGTAGGTCATCATAAAAGTGGATGCACAAGCAACGCTGGCACGGACACCACTGCCTTTTAAAGTCTGGCATGCGGACAACGGCTTAAAATGGTTCTAAGAGCTCAAGATTTTTTTTTACCTTCATGAATTCTATGCATTAAGGTTCAGCATGTCTCCCCAAATACTTACCTGAGCCACCTCTCGCTCCATTAATGTGAACGAGAACCAAGGCTCTTCAGGGACGCTCCATCCTCATTGGCTGAGACAGACTGTCAATTACAGCCAGTGAGCCAATGAGGAGAGAGGAGGAAGGCCGAGCCATGGCCCTGCATGGACACACAGTAGCGGTTTAGGAGCGCAGGTCCCTGGGTGTCCCTATTGTAAGCAGTTTGCTCTGCGGGCACCTGGCAGGAGCCAGGAGTGTAGGCAGGGAATCGGAGAAGAGGAGGATCAGGGTTGCTCTGTGCAAAGCCACTGCACAGAGCAAAGTGTAACAGGTTTATTTAAAAAAAATAAAAAATAAAACTATAGCCTTTAAAGAGTTTCACCCAAAAATAGAACCTCCGCTTTAAGGGAAGGTGACCCCCTGACATGCCACATTTTGCATGTATTTTTTTTGGGGGGGGGGGGGCAGAAACCCTCTTTTTAGAGGGTTTCAGGTCACACTTCCTTCCGGGGGAACCGTGGTGCCGAAAGGAAGTTCACCTTTCCCCCTCCCTCTCGCTTATTATCACGTCACAGGTCCCAAATGATTACCAGTGACAGTGCGCAGCGCATGTGCACAGTGACAATGCCAGCTGCTGACTTCATTTTTTTTAGTTGGAACGTCGCTTTAAAATCACTTTAATCACCCATTTAAATGAGCCCTTACACATGGCTGCCTGTGGCCACGGCTGTATATGTTTTCCTGCAGGTGATTACAGCCACCCCAAGCTTGTGAATGACAGTATGTGGCTGAATGCGGGTATACGCTGGTACTTGATAAACCGATGCATGAGTACAGATGTAAAAAAACATTTCTCCTTATAGATTAAAAGCTCCTTGAGGGCAAGGACTAATGTGAATGTGTAATATATGGCGCTGTGTAAATACCTGTAATAAATAGAAATAAAACAAAACACAGGTTTGTCAAGAAAAAAAAAATACCTGGATGACTTCATTCACTTCACGGATGCACTCCACCATGTGCTGAAGGATCTGCTCAGCCGTGAGGACCTCATATCGATAGTCTTCATCTTCCTCCCCATTAGGACCGGGCCCCAGGACACCTACTCCTCCTTCTCCACATATGCCGGCTCTTTCTGACCCACCAAGTCCAGCTTCCACCAGTTCTACTTCTCCAAGTTCCAACTCATCTTCATGCTCATCCGCCGCACTATCTTCGCTGCACTCTTCGTCTTCGTCATATTCGTAGTTGTACCCTTCGTCTGAGTCCATGTTCCCAGTCGGAGAAACTGATAGGAAACGCGAGGCGATTCTTCAAATGAACTCGGAAGCCCCGCCGCCGTGCGTTGGGGAGTCCTGTGTCACCGAGGGGAGGACACAGGCGGCATAAAGGACAACAAGAGAGGCGGCCTTTGTCCAACAACAGCTCACACCACTGCAAAGCTACCCAAGGGGCGATCCTGACTGGCCAAGGGATGTCAATGAGAGGCGGACACCTCAAAGCGCCTACGTCTACGGGCAGCACAAACTTTATATCTAGACACCGGGCAGATAGTTCACTGCAAGGTTTTTCTAAAGGGATTCTACACCCGGTGAACGTTGCGATGAAAAAAGAAAAACTTTAGACTTCCTAGTCGAGGCGGGACGGTTACAAATTAGACATCACCTTCCCACCGTGTAAACGATCGCCGGAAAAGTCCGAACAAATGAAAAGAAAACTGATTAGCTACGTAACATGGCATCTGTCCATAGGACAGGCCGGGGCAGGGCAAAGGGTGATGACCCAGCTAGGAGGGTGGGCTCTAGGGTCAGTAGTGTGTGCCCATACACATACAATGTAATGTCAGGACTAGCGTAGTGTGTCTCTTCTAGAACCCGGATGAATGAGGCTCCTCTCCCCCCGCAACGGGTTCTGCCTGTCTAGTAGTACAGGAGGCTGTAGCGTAGTACCCGGGGGCTCCCTCTCTGCTCCTATGTCCAATGTAGAGACCCGGCTCCCCGGACTCTCCTCAGCACACACACACAGGGGGCTCTCCGGTGTGTCCAAACCAGGCAGGCCTCAGGCCCCTGAATCACCGCCCTTCTCGGAGCGCGCTCCCGCTCAGGTCAGAGCGCGCCCCCCAGGAGTTGAATTCTTCGCCGCTGTTCTTTCCCCCCTGTGAACGCTCCGGCCGCGCTGTTCTCTGCGCTTACGGGTTTTCCCCCCTCCCCAGCGGGACTGACAACCCCCCCTCCCCCGGTACCGGTCTCAGGGAGACACCGAGCAGCTTCAGTCGCTGAGCCAACAAAGGGGCGGTAGCGTCACGCACAGGCACGTTTGCGCATCACCACCTGGGCGACGACGGCACGGAGCTTCCGGCGCGGCCGGCCCGCCATGTTGGAGGAGGAAGCCGGGGCAGAAGCGCCACCTTGAAGTGGGAAGCGGGTTAGGGGGGAGTGGGTGGAGACTGAGAGGGGACATTTTGGAGGTGGCAATGTGTGTGTACAGGCAGGACTCGGGGTTCGCCGTCATCAAGGAGTCATGTCCTTATAAAGGTGCTTAGATAGTACAATGAGCAACTTATCAGGCCTGGATTAGAAGCAGTGACGGTACACAGGTGGTGGCGGCCATGTTAGAGGTGGCAGAAAGTAAGGTGTTCCTGAAGAACACAGCGAGAGGAGTAAAGTTGGAAACCAGTATTACTTTATTTATGCCTGGTACACACTTTTTTTTTGGCATGCTAATCTCATATAGAAAATAAAAATTTCGGACAACAGATTAAAAATTGGGTAGTGATGTCATGTATTTGTATTGCACTTTCCAATGAAAAACGGTACTGATTAAAGTGGAGTTCCAGCTAAAAATTAAACTTCTGGTGACCCCCTGACACGCCATTTTTTTGGGTGGTGGGGGGCAGGTACCCTGTTTTTTTTACAGGCACCCAGCTCCTACTTCATCCTGTGGCGCCAGAAGGATGTTCCCTCCCTGCAATCTTATGGGACACATCACAGGTCCCAGAAGATTGCCCAGCCATTCACAGCAGCATGCCAATGCGCAGAGAATGCTGATCACCCACATTTAGAATGCAGAGAGGAGCGAGGCTTCCTGCATCCACATCGCTGGACCATGGGACAGGTACGAGTAGGGATGAGCCGAACACCCCCTGATTCGGATCGCATCCAGAACATGCAAACGGACTGATAGTTTGCGCAAACTTTTGAACCCTGTTAAAGTCTATGGGACTCAAACATGAGAAATCAAAAATGCGAATTTTAATGGCTCATATGCAAGTAATTGTCCTAAAAAGGGTTTGGGGACCCGGGTCCTGCCCCAGGATACATGTATCAATGCAAAAAGAAAACTGCCTTTTTTTCAGGAGCAGTGATCTTATTGATGCTTAACCACTTGCCGACCGCGCTATAGCAAAAATACTGCTACAGCGCGGTCGAGTTACTGGGACGTCGTTGTGCACTTCCGCGTTTGCGCGTCCCCTGGGATGCGCTCGCGGAAGTGTCCGTGCTCGCCGGGTCTAGAAGACCTGGCGCATCACGGATCACGGTAAATTGCCGCTGATAGCGGCCGTTTACCACATAATCGCGCCGTCGAATGACGGCGCGATCACTTGTAAACAAACCGGCGTCATTTGATGACGCCGGTCCTCCCTCTCCTCTCTATACCGTTCGGTACAGTGTGAGAGGAGAGGGGGTGGGGAGCGGGTGGCAGCAGCAGCGCTGTGGCTGGATCTGTGACAAATGCAGTCACAGATCCATCCATCCCAGCTCAGCCATCCCTGCTACCCCAGTACTCGGCAATACCCCAATACTCAGCAATACCCTGCCCAATACTCAGCAATACCCCAATACTCAGCAATACCCCAATACTCAGCAATACCCCAATACTCTGCAATACCCTGCCCAATACTCAGCAATACCCCAATACTCTGCAATACCCCACTACTCTGAAATACTCCAATACTCAGCAATACCCCAATACTCTGCAATACCCTGCCCAATACTCAGCAATACCCCAATACTCTGTAATACCCCACTACTCTGCAATACTCTGCAATACCCCAATACTCTGCAATACCCTGCGCGATACTCTGCAATACCCCAATACTCTGCAATACCCAGCGCGATACTCTGCAATACCCCAATACTCTGCAATACCCCGCGCGATACTCTGCAATACCCCAATACTCTGCGCGATACTTTGCAATACCCCAATACTCTGCAATACCCTGCGCGATACTCTGCAATACCCCAATAGCCTGCGCGATACTCTGCAATACCCCAATACTCTGCAATACGTCCCCCCCTCCTGCCCCCCTCCGGTGCTTTTACAGACTCACCGCTACGATCGAAGCCAGGATATATTTTTCCCAGCCTAGAGGTGAGATGTGAGGTCTTATTGACCCCATATCTCACTGTAAAGAGGACCTGTCATGCTATATTCCTATTACAAGGGATATAGGGATCTAGGGGGACAAGGCAGGGGTGCCCTTTGTCACCCCTGTTATTTGCACTGGCTTTGGAGCCACTTGCGGCTACTATTCGGTCGTCTACTACTATCATGGGCTTTCAGAGCGGTCAGAGGGTGGACAAAATTTCCCTCTATGCGGATGATACGTTGTTGTATCTGGGGGAGATGGATGGGTCGTTAACTGGAGCTATGGAGGTGATTCGGCATTTTGGAACCTTGTCGGGATTCTCTATCAATTGGAGTAAATCTGTCATTTTACCTGTAGATGACACAACGAATTTGTTGCCGGTTGCTGCGGAATCCCTCAAGGTGGTCACCTCCTTTAAATACTTAGGAGTTCAGGTCACGGCTGACCCGCAGTCTTATCTTAATGACAATCTACTGCGGCTTCTTAAAAGATTTCAGATAACGTGTAATACCTGCCGCAAGCTTCCCCTATCGGTCATAGGTAGAATAAATCTCATTAAAATGGTCTGGGGACCTCAGCTGTTATATATTATGCATAACTCCCCTCAGTGGATACCTCGTAGATGGTTTGTTCATATTGATACTCTTTTTAGGTCCGTAATTTGGAAAAAAGGAGTGGCAAGGATTAGACTTACTACCCTGCAATACAGTAAGGATCAGGGAGGTGTGGCAGTCCCCCACCCTAAGCTTTATTTTTACGGATCCCAATTGCAACATTTAGGTGGGTTGGGGATCAAGGGTGATTCCGACTCTATTGAAGTTCTATTGCGGACGGGGGCATGGAGCAACTCGGTGTTGGCGAGTCTGGAGGCGGAATTCCCTTGCCTGCCGGAGAGGGCGCCCACTGTGGTTCTTTAAAAAAAACTCTGGTCCTCGGTTAAGTCAGGTTTGAGGATTTATGTTTTTTTGGCAGATACACCGTTATGGGATAATCCTAACTTGGCTGAATTGGTTGGGTTGGAGGGTTTTCAGATGTGGAGGGACGCTGGTATCAGTAGTATTGCTCAGTTGTACTCTCAAAATGTTTTGAAATCATTTATGGCAATACAAGAAGAATTTGATCTCCCTAGGCATCAGTTTTTTAGATATCTTAAGATCCGTCACGCTTTGCATGCTCAGGGTCGGGTCTCCATCCTTAGATTGACTAGTCACCCTTTAATAAATGACAATTTTTTTGGGTCTGGGGGGAAAAAAGGACTTATTTCTCTTGCTTATTCATATTTTTTGTCCTCTACCCAAAACTCGGCGACTTTACCAGGCAGACGAGGCTGGGCCGCGGATCTAGGAGATATTAACGATGAGACTTGGGATATTGGTCTGCGAGTAGGACCGCTCACGTCTGTATCTCAGTCACATAGACTATCTCATTAATTTTTGTTACATAGGGCCTACCGTACCCCTATTCAATTGCACCGTTGGGGAAGAAGAGACTCACCTTTATGTCCCAAACGCTGTGGGGAGGAGGGATCGCTCATTCACTTAATGTGGCGCTGTCCCAAATTACATCGCTATTGGGGTGATATTACAGAAGTTATTTCCTCGGTCTATCAGGTTAGGGTCCTTTTGGACCCTATAATATGCATTTTAGGAGCGGTTGATGAGGAGGTATATACTCCCCCTATTAATATAGCAGTAATCAGACTTTTGTACCTAGCTAGGAAAATGGTGGCTAGATTTTGGTTGTCCCCGCACGTCCCGACTAAAAAACAGTGAATAGATCAAGTTAATTATATTTTAATAAGAGAACATCTGACGTATCGGCATAGAAATGCTTCTAGGAAATTTTATTCCATATGGCAGGCATGGCTGGACACCCCTGGGTTAGCACCTCCTCAATTGATTATGACCCGTTTGCTCAGTGCTTAGTGGATTCTGTTAGTTGTTCACTGAATAATTCTGCTGGAGATGTTTATTGACAGGCATGTCATTTTTCATATTCTCCCTAACTTTGTTAGGGGGATACTTCACATTGGCAGGGTAGACTGGGGGTACGGTTGGTTTTGGGTTTGGCCCTTTGGCCCTTTCCCCCTCCTTTTTTTTTGTTTCGTTTGTTTTGTTTTGTTTTCGTTGGGATATGCTGGAGGGTGGGCTTGTTCTCACTGTCTGGCACACTGTTCCTATGCACTTTTTCTTGTGATGTGTCATTATAATGTCTTTTTTTTCTTTTTTCTGTGCCACTGCTTGACTACTTTAATTTGATTGCATTGCGTGTGTATTGCATTGTATGCCTTTGCCATTGGTTGGCTATGACTTGCAATGTCCGACTTTGTATTTTCTTTTATTGGCACAATAAACTTTTTCCTGATTTAAATAAAAAAAAGTGAAAAAATAAAAGTGAAATATTCCTTTAAATATCTTGTCTGGGGGGTGTCTATAGTATGCCTGTAAAGTGGCGCGTGTTTCCCATGTTTATAACTGTCCCTGCACAGAATGACATTTCTAAAGGAATAAAAGTAATTTAAAACTGCCTGGGGCTTTAATGTAATGTCTGGTCCCAGCAAAATGGATGAAAATCACTGAGAAAAACGCGCCTGGATAAGTGCCCTGTCCATTATTCCATGCAGCGTGTGCTCCAACAGCTGGACAAGAGGGACAGTGTCGCTGATGCATGCACTGTCACTGCTCACCATCCTTGTGGCAAATCCTCCCCAAATGGTGCATGTATCCCTGATCATGATCCACTGGCGTGGCAAAAACAAGCTCCCCTGACCTGGTGCCATAGTCATACAGGTACTCATTGATGGGCCTCTGCTGCAGGTGCAGCCGCTGCAGCATGGCCAACGTTGAGTTCCACCTGGTGAGCATGTCACAGATTAGGCCGTTCTTGGGTAGTTTGTATTCCTTTTGGAGGTCAGCCAGCTGAGCACTGGCATTATATGACTGGTGGAAATGCACATAGACTTTCCTGGCCTACCTCAGGACATCCTGTAAGCCTGGGTACCTGCCCAAGAACCGCTGCACCACTAAGTTAAGGACATGAGCCAAACAGGGCACATGGGTCAGCTGTCCCTGCCGAAGGGGTCGAACACGACACTCCACACCAGGGAGAAAGCCTCACATTACTGTGTGGAGTTACAGACAGACCAGGAAGTGAGGATTTCTCAGAAGAAATAAGGACATTTAAAAACAAAATCGAAGGATGAGGTAAGTGAAGGAGGACTGCACTAATGCCGCGTACACACAGTCGTTTTTTGCGATGAAAAAAAACGTCGTTTTTTGTCTTAAAAAAAACGACCAAAAAAAAATTCCAACATGCTTGAATTTTTTGTGTCGTTTTTCAAAACGTCGTTTTTTGTTTCACAAAAAGTCATCGTGTGTAGCAAAAACGTCGTTTAAAACGACATTTTTCAACCCGCGCATGCCCAGAAGCTAGTTATGAAGCGAGCTTCAATGGAAAAGAGTGGTGAACGTAACCTCGCTTTTTGTGAGAAAAACGATGGTGTGTATGCAACATCGTCTTTGAAAAGTGACGTTTCAAAAACGTTGTTTTTTACTTCACAGAAAACGTCGTTTTTTTTCATCACAAAAAATGATCGTGTGTACGCGGCATCAGGTAAAGGAAGCTATTTAGGGGGAAAATTGGTATCTTTACAACCCCTTTAATATACTGCAGCTTATCTTAATCAACTGCTTGCCTATATTATTAGCGAGACAGGGATGGTCTGCAGTCAGCTTTACCTGCACACTGAGCCCAGTATACAGTACACCAACTTAATAAACTGCAGCTTAGCTCAATCAACTGCCTGCCTATATTATTAGGAAGAGAACAGGGATGGTCTGCAGTCAGCTTTACCTGCACACTGAGCCCAGTATACAGTATGCAGACTTAATAAACTGCAGCTTAGCTCAATCAACTGCCTGCCTATATTATTAGGAAGAGAACAGAGATGGTCTGCAGTCAGCTTTACCTGCACACTGAGCCCAGTAAGATCTTTAAGGCCTCGTACACACGATCGAATTTGTCCGCTGAAAACGGCCCGATGGACCGTTTCAGCAGACATCTCCGATCGTGTGTATGGGCTAGCGGACAGATTTGTCCACCCGACAGATTTCAAAGCATGCTTTGAAATCTATCCGGTGGGAATCTGTCCGCCCGACATGTCTGCTGGTTACTACACTTACCAGCAGACATGTCGTCCCGCTTCGCCGCCGCACCGCCGCCGAATGGATTCGGTGCATGCGCGGAAGTGTTTTACTTCCTGGTGCGGTGACGTGGCGGCGTCAACGTCACCGCCACGTCACCGACACTTCAGCGCGCTCTCTGCTGGCGGGGATTTTGGTTTGCTCGTGTGTACACACAAGCAAACCAAAATCCCAGCAGACAGATTTGTTCAAATCTGTCGGACGGACAGATTTGAACAAATCTGTCCGCTCGTGTGTATGGGGCCTAAGACTGTGTATTGCTTATGGGGAGTATGAACACTATCACCATCAAAAAACAGTATTCTCTGCCCCCCAAGTTGTTTGATTGCTTAGGTGGAGCTCAGATCTTCACCAAACTTGATGAGGGGCCTGTGATTTGATGTGGACAAAAAAGGGTATCAAATTCCAAATTGAAGACTACCTTTCACACTTAAGATGTGCATTATGGCTTATGCAATGTACTCGCGATCTTCCGACATTTAATGAATTTATTCTTTTGAAATCTCCTATATGTGTGCGCGGTAGTATATTCTAATTAAATCCTCCTTAGCGTCTTAATCTTCACAAACATTGCCAACACATGTGGACGGTTTTGCAAGGTAAGAAGTGTCCCTTCTAACAGCAAGATTTACTGTTTCCCCAAAGTGAATGTAAACCCAATTTATGAATTTTGAGCTGGGCACATATATCTGCAGTGTGTTCTAATCTCTTTTTAAATAGCTAAGTCCAATAGATTTCTCCTGACCTGTTCCTCTGTTATCAGCCTAATAACCCCTGACAAATTCTCAGGCGGCGTACACACGGCAGGGAATCTCGACGGGCAGAACACATCGTTCCGCCCGTCGAGGTTCCCTGCCGGCCGTCGAAATCGGCGACCCGCCCGTCGGGAATGGCAACCAGCCATTCTTCCGGGCGGGCCGTCGAGGAAATAGAGAGCGTGCTCTCTATTTCGGCTCGACGGGCTTCCCGACGGGAAGCTCGCCGAGACCGTACACACGGCCGAGGTCCTCGCTGGAATGTGCATTCCAGCGAGGTTCTCGCTGGTTTTCAGCGAGAACCTCGGCCGTGTGTACGGCGGCTCAGACACATCAGATAAAAGCAGCCTGAAATTTGTGTCCGGGGAGGTTGCTATAAATAGATTAGCAGGCAGCTGGCCTTGTTACAAAACACCTTTGTGTTTTTGTCTGTGTTTGTGTGTCAAAGAAACATATTATACTTTGAACGCTAGATGGCAGTAAAATTGACAGTGAGAGCTCAGCTGTGTAGTGCACGCACCACATGACTTACTGGCTGCCTATACAAACTGAGCTCAGAGCAATTGCTGGTTTGTCTTCAGCTTCCTGTGCCTGTTTCCTGTGATTGATTACCTGCTGTAACCCAGATTGACCCTGACCTACTCTGATCTTCTCCTGGACCGACCTTGGCTTGTTTTACGGACCTTGTACCTGTCTCCTGTGTTTGACCCTCTGTCTGTGACCCAGATTTACCTTTAGTCTCCTGTGCCTTGACCTTCTGCTTGTGACCCGGTTTTGCCTCCTGTCTCCAGTGCCTTGACCCTCAGCCTGTGACTTGGATTGTCTGCTTACCTGTATTTGACCCTCAGCCTGCTCCGGACTTTCTACCTGACTTCTTCTGCTGGATCCTGATACCCATCGGTCCCTGCTCCAGTTCTACAGGACTTGCACCCAAGCTCTACCCTGCCTGCTGGTAGCTTGTGCCTCTTTGTGCCATCCACCCTCTGTACCACCTCCAGGGGGCGGATTGCGCTTAATCGCAACAGCGAACCGCTCTTGGCATCTCGGCCTTGGTGAGTACCCTATTCTAATAGTACAAACCAGCCATGTCAGAGGCCGACAGAGCACGTTCTCCTCTTGAGAGCCTGTGCCAGCAGTAGGGATGAGCTCCGTGTTCGATTCGAATGTATGTTCAACTCGAACATTGTCTGTTCGTGCGTTCGACGAAATTCGAACAAAACGGGTCGTTCGCGCCAAATTCGAGTGACGCGCAACAGCCCATAATTCACTGCGGCATTGCGCGTTGATGATTGGCCAAACATGCACTATGACCCTGCATGCTTGGCCAATCACAGCGCGCAAAAAACGGAGAGCCATAATTGGCCAAAGCCACCCTGGGCTCAGGGCTTTAGCACACGCCCCACACTATATAAGGCCGCCTGCTGGGTGTACATATATTTATACACTGTATAGCTTAGCTAGATCAGTTCTTCCTAATTTACTGGCAGGCAGGTGATTCTGCTATTTAAGACATTATCACAGGTATAGACACATAGCAGGTACAATATTTAAAGGAATTTTTAATTTTTTTTTAAATTTAGCCATCATTAAAATCACTGCTCCTGGAGCAGTGATTTTAATGATGCTTAAATAAAAATAAAAATTCCTTTAAATATTGTACCTGCTGGGTGTCTATAGTTTGCCTGTGAAAACGTCCTGCTGCTGAAAAAAACGACCGTTTTTAAAACTTTTTTCCATTTATACATGTTCCCTCGGGCAAGACCCGGGTTCTCAAAGAAGTTTTCACAGGCAAACTATAGACACCCAGCAGTGATTTTAATGATGCTTAAATTAAAAGAAAAATTCTTTTAAATATTGTACCTGCTGGGTGTCTATAAATTGCCTGTGAAAACGTCTTTGAGAACCCGGGTCTTGCCCGAGGTAACATGTATCAATGGAAAAAAGTTTTAAAAACGGTAATTTTTTCACGAGTCCTGCTCCTGATACATGATACATGTTCCCTGGGGCAAGAACTGGGTTCTCAAAGACGTTTTCCAACAATAACCTGAATATTGGGCTTTAAAATGAGCACTTTTGAATGCGAACGTTCGAGTCCCATAGACTTCAATGGGGTTCTAAATGTTCGCGCAAACGGCGGTCTGTTCAAACGTTCTGGTGCGAACCGAACGCGGGGGTGTTCGGCTCATCCCTAGCCAGCAGGTCACAGCCCTCACCGACGCGGTACAGAGAGTGCAGGAAGGCTATGCCCAGATTTACGGTCGTCTCCAGCAACCTTCAGGGTCACCTGCACCAACAGCCGCAGCTCCTGCACCCACCAGTGGGGCCTCCTCTTCTCAACCTGCATCAAGCCCCACGGTAATTATGGCTTCCCCTGAGCCCAGGGTTCCCACTCTGAAGCGATTTTCAGGCGATCGCAAAAAGTTCAGAGCCTTAAAAAATGCCTGTTCCTTGTACTTAGCCCTTCAGCCCAGGACTTTTTCGTCTGAAGTAGTTAAAGTGGGATTTGTCATCTCCCTGCTGTCAGAAGAGCCACAGGCTTGGGCCCACAGTCTGATGGAACAAAGGAGCCCTCTTCTGAATTCTTTGGACACTTTCATTCAGAGTATGTCTCAACTCTACAACGACCCTTAACGCACCGCTACCGCTGAAGCCGTGCTACACACCCTGTCTCAAGGGAGGAGGCCGATGGAGAACTACACCACTGAATTTCGAAAATGGTCGGCTGACACAGGGTGGAACGAACCCACTCTTAAATACCAGTACCGCCAGGGGTTGTCAGAAGCCTTGAAAGATGAGTTGGCCAGGATTGAAACTCCTGCCACTTTGGAGGATCTAATCCAATCCGCTACCAAGTTGGACAGGCGCATGCGCGAGCGGCACACTGAGCGCTTCCAGGCTCTCTGACCTAGATGATGCTCTCTAAACCTTCTCCCGTCCATCTATCCTTTCCGGTGACTCCTGTCACCCCTGCTCCAGAGGCTGAGTCCGTGCAGCTTGGATTGGTCCGTGCTCCTCTCACCCCTGAAGAGAAGCAACAACGGCGACAGGCCAACCTCTGTCTGTACTGTGGGGGAACTGGACATTTTCTTCGTACCTGCTCTGTGAGACCCAGTAAGTTACGCTCACAGTTTATTATGAACTTTCAAAACACTGGTCTCTCCCAGACTTATGTCACCCTCTCTGTCTCCTAACGGAAAAGGAAATTAATCTACCAGCAATTATTGATTCCGGAGTCTGCAGCTGTTTCCTAGACACTTCACTGGCCCAAAAACTACACATTCCCTGCAGATCAAAGAACAAAGCTTCCAGGTCTCTTCCTCGTTCTGGACTTGTCACACAACAAACAAGGTCGATTGTGTATACTAATGTATACTACAATGGCGTCTAGTATGTGCTGATGCACGGGCGGACGTACGTGCGGACGTTCTCATCGACAGCTGAGGACAACGGAATTCGACGTAGTTCACGTCGGACGTACGTACGGACATGCTCATCGACAACTGAGGGCAACATAATATGACGTAACTCTCGTCGGAAGTCGACGAGGGGCGGGAACGCGCAGATGCATTGGATTAAACGAATTGAGATATAACATATTTAAGTAATGATCTGAGACTTGGTGACCATACCCATAATTAAGTCTACACAACGAAACAGGGCATGGTCACTAGGTCATTACTACAGTCTATTCTGAACTATATGTGACGATTCGAGCCAGGACAGGCACCAACTACAGCAATCTACTCCAATACACCATAGGGGCTGTGAGTACGTGTTGGGCTGTTCGTTGGTCCGCCGTGACCACTGATTCATCTGGAGAAGTTTTTTTCTTGTGCAACACTTTTTATCTACTTTGGAGTTATTCACTGCTTGGTTTTAAGAGACTATTTGTGAGTGCATAGTTTGGAGGATTTTCATGTAGTGTGTATTAAAGTTGCTTTACAATATTACACTATTGTGCACTTTGTTCTCATTATATATGTGACAACTCTCTTGAAGTCCATTGCTTGGGAACGGATTCCTATTCATTTGATCTGAGGGATCCTGTTTAAAGCTCATGTGCCAAAACACAAGAGTGTGAGGCCTATTGTTCCGGTGAGTTTGCATTTCTGAAGGGTGATGGTATCACTTCAACACTTTTGGTGTGGTGGAAGAATATCTGAAGACCTGTTAAGGAGTCATCGCTTATGAACTATAGCTCCACTTATTAAGTTCACGGATTATAGACTTTTTGATTGTTTCAACTTCTTTGTGCTTATTTATATATTTTTTTGCTATATTTGTAAACTCACATATAGGGTGGTCATTCACTTTTTTCTTTATTCATTTAAATTATATGTTCAGTTTATACACTTATGTAAGCGCTGCTTTATACAACTTTTGATGCATTGGTCATACACAGGTGTCATTACACATATTTTTTTTCACACACAACAAACAAGGCCCATCCTTGTCACCACGGACTCCGGCCACCAGGAGCTTCTAATCTTCGACATCAACTTCTCTCCCATGTTTCCCATCATCTTGGGGCTCCCCTGGCTACAGGCACATGAACCATACATCAATTGGAACAAGAAGGAAGTCTCCTTCTCCTCTCGATACTGTTCCCAGCATTGCCTTCCTCCAGCTCCGGTCTCCTGTTTAACCGTGGCACCTGCACATGCACCTCACAATCTCCAGCACATCCCTCCGGTATAGCTCGAATTTAGGGACGTCTTCGATAAACAAAAAGCTGACTGTCTACCACCTGATCAGTGTTACGACTGCCCCATTGACCTGCTACCAGGTTCCGAAATACCCCTTGGCTGCATCTTTCCACTATCAGAGACTGAACTAGTGATTTTTAAGACTTACGTTGATAAGAACTTAAATAAGGGGTTCATTCGTCCTTCCTCTTCGCCGGCCGGAGACAGTATCTTCTTTGTGGAGAAAAAAGATGGTTCCCTAAGACCGTGCATAGATTATAGAGAACTGAACAAAATAACGATTTAAAATCGCTACCCACTCATCCAAATCAGGCCTGGAGATGAGTGGAAGACTGCCTTCAGGTCCAGGTTTGGACATTATGAATATTTGGTAATGCCTTTTGGGCTGTGTAACGCCCTGACCACGTTTTAGCACCTGGTAAACAACATTTTTCGAGAAGACTTGGACAATTTCCTAGTTGTTTACCTGGACGATGGTCTTATTGTCTCTGCCACCGCTGAGCTTCACCGGGTTCATGTAAAGACAGTCCTTGCAATTCTCAGGAGACACAAATTGTACCGTAAAGCAGAGAAATGCGAATTCGAAAAATCTGTTGTGTAATTCCTAGGCTTTATCATATCTACCAACGGGGTCACATTGGTCAAGGCAGTTCAGGAGTGGCCGGCTCCAGTAGACAAAAAGGATGTACAGCGGTTTATTGGATTCACTAATTTGTACTGGAGGTTCATCATTTGTTTCTCATCCATCACCCAACACTCAACTTATCCACCAACACAGTCAGTACTCCCTACTGTCCTGTGATCCCTGTGCCTCAATACTGCAAGAGATTCTTATCTGCTTATCAGCCCTTAGTTCCCAGTATCCGCTTGCTCGGGTGAGTCCAAGAGACCTTACCTTCACTGTGTGTACGGTCATACGCGTGTTCTCCCCAGACAGTGCCAATAGGTATTCTTTCTGTCCTAGACTCTTTATGCACTCCTCATGCACCCCAACTGTATCCTGTGCACCTGCATTCCCTGGGACATCTATGCACCTTAGTGTTCCTCATACATATCGGTCCCCCTTTGTGTCAGGGAACCATCCATAGAAAGACTGGCAGGTCTTCCCATCAGCTGGGTCACAGACCAACAAGCACAGTGCGCATGTGCGTGCGCACATGGGCAACAGCAGCAAGAACTCTGCATTTTTTAGTGGGCACGCGCATGCACCATTACGCACGCAATTCGGGAGTGACTCTTGGTGTCAGTGCCCTATATAAAGCCTGCTGCTGCAGTTACCAACAGTATCAACTCAGCAAGTCGCAGCAACTCCTGCATCTCTGGGCATAGCATTCCCTGTGTCACCTCCAGGGGACACTCTGCACTTAGTCGCAAGGGAAGCCCTCTCAGCACTTTGGCCTCTGGTAAGGTACGTGACACTTTGTTCCTGTAAGCTCAGCATCCCACTGCTATCAGATACTCTTGTCTCCCTGTGAGCCCTGCACCCCAGTGCTAAAAGTTTACAACCATGTAAGAAATCTCACCAGGTCGGTGAGCCTAACAGAGAAAACTAGCTAGGTATAAAAGAAAACCCCCCCTCCCCTTCCCATTAGTGCAACATTCGGTAAAGTGCATAATATAACCAAATAAGGACTATTAGCCCTATTAGTTGAATACAACACCATTACAGTAACAAAAATAGTACATATAGACCAAACAGGATTTATGATGGGGAGGGAAACAAAAGACAATACAATACGAGCACTTAATATACTACATTGGATGGAAAAGGGACCTGATAAAACACCCAGAATAACCCCGTCGATGGATGCCGAAGAGGCATTTGACAGGGTGAACTGTATATGATGGAAGTACTAAAAGAACTGGGCCTGGGGGAACGGATGAGGGGGGTGGATATCAGCATTATATGCAGGACCTAAAGCCAAAGTCAACGGAACACTGTCCGAGGGGTTTTGTATAGGCAACGGTACAAGGCAGGGTTGCCCCCTATCCCCAATTTTGTTCGCTCTGACTCTGGAACCATTTTTATGCAGGGTGAGAGGGAACAGGGGAATAATGGGGGTGGAAATCAGACAGAGAGAGCACAAAGTGGCAGCTTATGCCGATGACCTACTGTTCTTTCTCTCAAAACCAGAAGAATCTTTACATGAGTTGATGCAAGAAGTAATAAGATATGGAAAGATATCTAATTTCAAATTAAAGAGAAATCAGTAATATTGCCAAGCCATGTACCGCTGCCTATAGTAAGATCTTTACAAAACAGATATTCGTTTTTATGGAACAGAGAATCGCTGTGTTATTTGGGTGTGCACATATCGGCTGATGAAAAGATATTATATGAACCCAATTATGGAGCACTAATGGATGGAAGGGAAACACGTAACATGGTTCGGGAGAATTAATACCTTTAAAATGAATGTAGTACCCAGACTTCTCTATCTTCTATATACAGTCCCTATACAACTCCCCCAGATTTTTTTTAAAAAGCTAAGGAAAGCATTTATATCATTCATATGGAAAGAGAAAATGCTAGGGTAGCATATGATATCCTATGTAAACGTAAGGAAGAAGGAGGAGTCGGGCTCATAAATATAGAATCCTATTTTTTTTTTTCCCACATCAGACTCAACCGGATGAATGGAGGCGTAGGAGATGCTCACGGTAATTCCGCCCTTCGCATTTCCTCTACGGTCTTCGCATCACTTGTGGTACTTCATTTTCTTATTGTTTATTTAATCGTTTGTTAATTTATTATTATATTATTATATTTATTTTGTCTTTTTTTTTTCCATAAATCAAATATAATAAAAGAATAGAAGGACAAACCAGAGAAGGTAAAAAGCTCATAACATTCCCCCTCAACCCTTTCTCTTTTATCTCATCATCTTCTCTTTTTTTTCCTTTTCTCTCTTCCCCCCCCTTAATCCCTCCTTCCCCCCTCTATTGTCCCCCCCCCTCCCTGCTTCATGATTCATTCTATCTTTCGGATCTGTCTGATGATTTTCATGTTTTTTTTTTTTTTTCCCTACTGTTTCTGTTGTCTTACCCATCCATTTCTGATATTGCCTGTGCAAATTTTCCTGTAGTTTTGAATAGTCTCCATTGGTCCCAGGCGGCTCTACAACTGTCCCCCTCTTCTTCTCCCAGGTCTACCCTTCTCAGGTATTCCATCTCTGAAACACAATTGACCCGATGTATCCATTCTTTTATGGTTGGTCTTTGGGGGTTTAACCACTTTTTAGGGATTAGGCCCTTTGCTGCATTCAGCAACATTGGGACCAATGTCGATCCGTTCTTTTTTTTTAGCCCTCTAATAGGACCGTGAAACAGACAGATCAAGGGATTTTGTGGAACCTTTTCTCCTGTGATTTCCTCTATATACTCTAAGACCTCGTTCCAGTATTCCTGGACTCGCGGGCATTCCCACCAAATATGCATTGTGGTGCCTGCTTGATTGCAATTTCTCCAATACAGGGCAGAGTTGTTTGAGTGAATTTTGTTCATTTTTACCGGTGTCAAATGCCAACGCATCATACATTTGTAATTGGCTTCAACTGTATTGATGTCGTTTGCATGATTATACACAGCTCTTATCATGTGTGACTCCTCGATCTTTTCCCCAATATCTTGCCCCCATTTCTCTACGCTTAACAAGTTACCCTTTGTCCCTAGGTCTGTAAGTATCTTATACAATGCCGCAATTCCATGTTGTAGTGGTTGTCCCGTGGAACATAATTTTTCTATTGGATTCTGTGTTTTTTCTTCTCTTAACGGTGCTGGTAATGTGCTCACGAAGTGCTTTAATTGTAAATATTCCCAATCACTTAACTGTTGGGCCCCCTCTGTTATGTGAATATCTTTTTTTTCCTTTATTTTCCCTTGTGTGACTATTTCCCCTAATCTTTTATTACCTAATTTTTTCCCCATTCTTGTCTTATTTCCAGGTAAAACAAAAATTGATATTAAAGGTGAATTGTATTCCCATTTTTCTCGCTTAAATAATAAGTCCCATGTTTTAAAAACCTTCTTTGTTATACTGTGTGTGTCAGTGTTTATTATTCTAAATTTGGGTGGGATCCAAATATTTGTACTTAATTGTGACAAGCTTATTTTACTCTCCATCTGTGCCCATTTTTTTTGTGTATTTATATTTGTCCATTCCACTAACCTTGCTAGTATTACGGCTTGGTGGTATCTTTTTATGTCAGGAAGTGCAAGTTCCCCTCTTTTCTTCCCCCGGGTAAGGATTGAGTTACTTATTCTAGGTTTTTTACCCTGCCAGATATATTTTGAGATTATGGTTTTTATTATCTTAAACAAGCTATGTGGGATGTTAATTGGAACCATTTGAAACTTATATATTTTCTTTGGTAAAACCATCATTTTAAATACGTTAATCCTCCCTAGCCAGGAGATCTGTCTTTTGGCAAGGTTTTTTAAATCTTGTTTTATCTCATTAACTAGGGGAATATAGTTGGCTTCGTAAAGTCTATCTACTCTGGGTGTGATCTTTACTCCTAAGTAAGTTAATGATTTTTTTTCCCATGTGAAAGGGAACTCTCTCTGGAGGATTGCTTCTTCTGGAGTCTCTATTCCCAAATTTAAGATTACAGTTTTTATGGGATTTATTTTAAAGATGGAAAGTTCCCCATATTTTCTTATTTCCTCCATTATCTTTGGTACAGAGAGTCTAGGCTTCGTCACATATAGGAGTATGTCGTCGGCATACGCTGCCACCTTGTGCTCCTCCTCTCCCACCTTCACTCCCCCTATATCTGGATTATTCCTTATCTTGATCAACAGAGGTTCAAGAGTTATTACATATAGGAGGGGCGAGAGCGGACAACCCTGTCTTGTTCCGTTCATCATATACAATGCCGACGACATACTCCCATTCACCTTCACTCTTGCTGTAGAGGTTTCCCACCCATTTCAAATATCTTGGTCCGATTCCTACACTTCGCAGGGTTTCCATCATAAACCCCCAGTCGACTCTGTCAAATGCTTTTTCAGCATCTATTGACATGAGTACGACTGGGGGTTTCTTCTTTTTATGTTCCTGTAACATCAGAATCGTTCTTAGACTATTGTCCTGTCCTTCTCTCCCTTTTATAAACCCTGTCTGATCTGCGTTAATTAGATCTGGCATATGGGCTTTTATCCTTGTTGCCAATATATTTGCGTAGATCTTGATATCAGCATTTAATAATGCTATTAGTCGGTAGCTAGAGCAGAGAGTGTTATCTTTCCCTGTTTTAGCAATAATAGTGATATTGGCAAGGAGGGATTCTTTCCTTATTTCTTCCATTTCCCCCAGTTTGTTGAAGTAATTACACATCTCTGGGACCAGGAGTTCTTTAAATTTTTTATAGTATTTGATAGGTAGTCCATCTGGGCCTGAACTCTTACCACCAGGTGTTTCTTGAATTGCTTGATTTATTTCCTCCAGCGTTATTGGGCCTTCCAGGAGTTCCGCCGTTTCTTGTGGCAGTTTTGGTAGGTTAGTGTCAGTACTGGATCCCTCTAGGACCCAGCGCACTCACCTGACACAGCCTTGGCTGGGAAACACTGATTGGCCAGCTCTCCTTTAAAACACCTGTGTTTTCACCCAATCAGTGCTCGTGATAGAGTTACTCTGCTTGCCTTGAGAGATCCAGCCTGACCTGTTTATCTGTAAACTTTGTGTATGACCCGGATTGTTTGACCCTGCTTGTTGCTTCCGATTTGGTACCTTTCGAACTCTGATTATCCGTGTATGACTCGGCTTGCCTAGACCACATCCATTGCAGTGGTGCACTACTAGCACCAGCAACACCACCAACATCCACACCTGCGGTGAACTACAGTTCCAGCTTTCCTGCTCATCAAAACACCTACTTCAGCAGTGAACTACAAGTGCCAGCTGTCCCGCTCATCTCAACCCTGCATCCGTGGTGAACTACAAGTCCCAGCGCTGACCTGCTTCTCAAGACCTGCTCATGGTATGTGCTCTTGTTATTGAACTATAAGCATATTAGCACACCTGAACTGTTGTCTGCTGCTAGCCTGATATGAAACCTGACATTATCACGAGCCATACATAAAAAGGGAAAACCCATCATGGATTCTGAGCAGGCTCAGATGTTTGCACAAGAACTTTGCCGTTTATCCCATCAAGTTCAGCAAATGGCCACAGAGCTCACCAAGGTGCAATCCCCTACTACAACTGTTACAAAAACTTTATCTGAACCAAAAATTCCTTTGCCTGACCGTTTTTCTGGCGACCGTAAGGGATTCTGCAACTTTAAAAACAGCTGCAAATTATATTTCAAATTAAGGCCATCCTCTTCTGGCTCTGAAACTCAGAGAGTTCAGATCATTATCTCTCTGCTACAGGGTGACCCCCAGGCTTGGGCCTTTAACCTTGAACCAAACCATCCAGCCCTGCTAACTGTAGATGCCTTCTTTGAAGCCCTTGGATTGCTGTACGATGATCCAGATCGTATGGCTACTGCAGAATCAACCCTGCGTAACTTAAAGCAAGGAACTACCACAGCTGAAATGTACTGCTCAGAGTTTCGCAGGTGGGCCCCAGAATCTGGCTGGAATGATGCAGCTCTCCGCAGCCAGTTCAGAATAGGTCTGTCAGATGCAATTAAGGATGCTCTGGTCAACTTCTCCTATCCACCCTCACTGGAGGAAGCTATGTGTCTAGCCATTAGAATTGATCGCCGTCAGCGAGAGAGGGGGCGAGAAAAAAATATGGCTGTGGCAAACTGTATACCTTCCTTACCACCTGACCATCCAACCTCCAGTGCCAGTTCAGTGGAAGAACCTATGCAGCTAGGCTCCACCCGGCTATCTGCCCAGGAACACACACGCCGGCGTAATATGGGACTTTGCCTGTATTGTGGCCTCAGGGGTCACATGCTCCATTCGTGCCCTACACGTCCGGGAAACTCCCGGACCTAGGTGATTATGGGGAGGTCACCTTAGGTCTGCTTTCATCTCCCCAGGGGGACAGTCGTATACTTCTACCTAGTGTTATTCACTTTGGGACAGGGACTCATGAACTGCTGGCCTTGGTAGATTCTGGAGCTGCTGAGAATTTTATTGATAAGACTTTGATTACCTCCTTGTCCCTGGAAACTCATATGCTAGATTGCCCAGTCCGCCTAATTTCTGTGGATAACCGGCCTCTCTCACAAGACCTTGTGCTTCAGTCCACCAATCCCTTCCAGTTACAATTGGGGGCCCTGCACTGGGAGAAGATTTCATGTCTTGTCATTGACTCTCCATCCACTCCTTTGATCCTAGGCCTTCCTTGGCTTCAGAAGCACAATCCTGTAATTGACTGGCGAACAGGAAATATTCTGGCTTGGTCCAATCAGTGTAAAGGAAGTTGCATCCAGCACCCTGTTCGACTTGCTGCTTGTCAAGTGGGAATGGAACAGATTCCGCTTTGTTATAAGGACTTTCAGGATGTGTTTTCTAAAGGGAGTGCTGACACCTTACCACCTCATCGCAGTTATGACTGTCCCATTGACCTTTTGCCTGACACTACACCTCCGCGAGGGAGAGTCTTTCCATTGTCCGAACCAGAGAACCTTGCTTTGCAAGAATACATCCAGGAAAACCTAGCTAAAAGTTTCATCCGTCCCTCTACTTCTCCCGCAGGCGCAGGTTGCTTCTTTGTCCCAAAGAAGGACGGGGGTCTAAGACGTTGTGTTGATTACAGAGGTCTAAATAAAATAACCGTTCCCAATCGGTACCCTCTCCCTCTCATCACAGAGTTGTTCTCCCAAATCCAGGGAGCAAAGATATTCTCCAAACTAGACCTAAAGGGAGCCTATAATCTAGTGCGCATCCGTAAAGGAGATGAGTGGAAGACAGCCTTTAACACCAAGGATGGCCACTACGAGTGTCTTGTCATGCCTTTTGGTCTCAGGAATGCACCAGCTGTCTTTCAAAACTTTATGAATGACATTTTCCGTGACCTGTTGGGTCGCTTTATGCTTGTATACTTGGATGATATTTTGATATATTCTCCCAATCTTGAAACGCATCAGAGGCACGTCCGTTCAGTGTTGGCCCGATTAAAGGCTCATTCCCTTTTTGTTAAGCCTGAAAAATGTTCATTTCATGTCAAACAAGTACCTTTTCTGGGCTACCTAATCTCTGACACAGGCCTAACCATGGATCCAGCCAAGATTCAGGCCATTCTAGACTGGGCATCACCTTCAGACCTGAAAGCAGTTCAGCGCTTCCTGGGCTTTGCAAATTTCTATCGGAAATTCATTAGGAATTTTGCCACCATTGCACATCCCATCACCTCTCTTACCAGGAAGTCTCCGTCTAAGTTCAAATGGACTACTGAAGCCCAGACAGCCTTCACTCAGTTGAAGAAAGCCTTTACCTCTGCACCAATTCTACGCCATCCTGTTCCTGAGCTGCCTTTTATTGTGGAGGTAGATGCATCCGAAGTAGGGGTGGGGGCGCTTCTGTCACAAAAGGACCCTGTAACTGCTTCCATCCACCCCTGTGCCTTCCTGTCCCGTAAATATTCCCCAGCAGAGCGCAACTATGATATAGACAACAGAGAACTGTTAGCCATAAAGCTAGCTTTGGAGGAATGGAGACATTGGCTGGAGGGAGCTCGCTATCAATTCATAGTTCTGACTGACCACAAAAACCTTGAATACATCCGTTCTGCTAAAAGACTGAACTCACGTCAGGCCAGGTGGTCATTGTTCTTCTCAAGATTTGACTTCACAATTTCTTATTTACCAGGGCCAAAAAATGTTAAGGCCGATGCCTTGTCTCGCAGTTTTTTATCAGAATCCCCACCTCCGCTTCCTCCACAATCCATTATCTCTGAGGACAGGATTTTGGCTTTCACCCAGACTGACATCTCTGAGGCCTTATTACCTGCACAGGCTGAAGCCCCCCCTTCCACTCCCTCTGGTATGCTTTTTGTGCCCTTGGCTCTTCGTTTGCAGGTTTTGCAGCAGGTACATGCGTCAAAGCCTGCAGCGCATCCGGGGTTTAGACAAACTTATGAGATTATCTCTCGCAACCTCTGGTGGCCATCAATTAGGCAGGATGTGCTAGCCTTTGTCCAGGCTTGTGAGGTTTGTGCCAGAAGCAAGGGCAGTACCTCTAAGCCCTCCGGTCTTCTACGTCCTCTACCAATACCTACTTGTCCCTGGACCCATTTATCTATGGACTTTATCACTGACTTGCCTCCGTCCCAGGGATGTTCCACGATCTGGGTGGTGGTAGACAGGTTCAGTAAGATGGCCCACTTTGTTCCACTTCCGAAACTGCCGTCTGCTAGAGATCTGGCATCTTTATTCATTAAACATGTTTTCAGGCTCCATGGGGCACCAATTAACATTGTCTCAGACCGCGGCTCTCAGTTTATAGCCCAGTTTTGGAAGGCCCTTTGTTCTCAGCTAGGGATTAAGTTATCATATTCTTCAGCCTATCATCCCGAGACAAATGGCCAAACAGAAAGAACTAATCAGACTCTGGAGAAGATGGTACGTTGTCTGATGGCCAATGATGAGGTGGAGTGGGTCGACAGCCTTCCATGGGCAGAGTTTGCCTTTAATAATTGTGCCAGCTCTTCTACAGGGACCTCTCCCTTCTTCTGTGTTTACGGGTTGCATCCTCGTGTGTGCTCCTTTGATCTTCCACCCTCTGATGTTCCAGATGCCAACACCACGATTGAAAATTTCTCCAAAATCTGGTCTGACGTCAATCGTGCTATTTCTCGTTCGGTGCAGGCTTTTAAGAAAACGGCTGATAAGAGGCGCTCAAAGGCCCCTGGATATAAAGTTGGTGACAAAGTGTGGCTATCATCCAGGAATCTGTCCCTGCATGTTCCATCCAAGAAACTTGGCCCAAAATTCATCGGGCCCTATGAGATTTTGGAGATTGTTAATCCTGTGTCCTATAGATTAAAATTCCCCCGTCCATGCGCATTCCTAATGTCTTCCATGTTTCTTTATTGAAACCTGTTCACTCTAGTCTCCAAGTAAATGAACCAGAACCTGTAGATGTGTCGGATAGCCAGGAATATGAAGTGGCATATATTCTTGACTCCAGACGAGTACGCAATTCCTTACAATATCTAGTTCATTGGAAAGGTTTTGGCCCAGAGGATCGATCCTGGATCCCAGCTCGCGATCTCCATGCTGATCGCCTTAAGAAGAAGTTCCATCTTCGATATCCAAGTAAGCCTGGGGGTGCAGGAGCAACCCCTCGAGAAGAGGGGGGTACTGTCAGTACTGGATCCCTCTAGGACCCAGCGCACTCACCTGACACAGCCTTGGCTGGGAAACACTGATTGGCCAGCTCTCCTTTAAAACACCTGTGTTTTCACCCAATCAGTGCTCGTGATAGAGTTACTCTGCTTGCCTTGAGAGATCCAGCCTGACCTGTTTATCTGTAAACTTTGTGTATGACCCGGATTGTTTGACCCTGCTTGTTGCTTCCGATTTGGTACCTTTCGAACTCTGATTATCCGTGTATGACTCGGCTTGCCTAGACCACATCCATTGCAGTGGTGCACTACTAGCACCAGCAACACCACCAACATCCACACCTGCGGTGAACTACAGTTCCAGCTTTCCTGCTCATCAAAACACCTACTTCAGCAGTGAACTACAAGTGCCAGCTGTCCCGCTCATCTCAACCCTGCATCCGTGGTGAACTACAAGTCCCAGCGCTGACCTGCTTCTCAAGACCTGCTCATGGTATGTGCTCTTGTTATTGAACTATAAGCATATTAGCACACCTGAACTGTTGTCTGCTGCTAGCCTGATATGAAACCTGACAGTTAGCTTCCTCAAGGTATTCCCTGATTTTCTTTTTCCTAATGTCTTTTTGCTCCTGTGTTTCTCCCCTTCTGATGGAGTACAGGGTACTATAAAAAGTCCGAAAAGCCGCGGCAATTTCAGATGTTTTAAATTTCATCTGTCCTTCTTGGTTTTCTATTTTTTCAATATAATTTATGTTTCTTTTTTCTTTTGAGATCCTAGCTAGATATTTTACGGGTTTATTCCCCCATATATATCTTTCTTTTACTACATTTTTAAATATACTCTGAGTTTCTATTTCCATTAGTTCTCTTAATTGGGCCCTTTTTATTACTATATCCTGGTATACTTCACTTTCTTTTTGGTTTTTATGTTTATTTTCCAGATCTTGTAGCTCACTAATTATCTTTTTCCTGTTTGCTTCTCTTGCCTTTTTCTTCCCAGCCCCTAAGGAGATGAAATTTCCCCTAATACATGCCTTATGGGTTTCCCAAACAGTCGCTGTACTCATTCCTGGTGTGTTATTTACTGCAAAGAATTCCTCAATATCCGTTTTTGCTATATCACAGACTTCTATGTCATCAATTAGATCTTCATTTAAATTCCAACCCCCCTTTCTCTCTTCGATATCTGCAAAGTGTATTCTCACCGTAACCGGGGCGTGGTCTGAAATTGATATCACCCCTATCGAGGTTTTATTTACATATTCCAGTATTCCATGATCTACCATTATATACTCTAGTCTTGAGTACATTTTATGCACTGTAGAGTAGAATGTATAAGTTTTTTTTTCAACATACCTTGTTGCTTGGAATCTATTACAGGTGCCCCAGATGCCCTATCGAGGTGGTGTTCCAGTGTGAGGTTAAAGTCCCCTGCCAATACTACATATCCCTGTTTGAAGTCCATTATCAAATTTAAGAACTTTTTTAAGAATTTTTGGGGGTGCTTGTTGGGGCAATATACGTTGGCCAACGTGTATTTTTTTCCTTGTAGTGTCCCTCTTAGGAGCAGGTACCTCCCATCTGGATCGACCCTCCTATCTTCTACTACAAAGTTGATATTTTTCCCTATCCCTATGGCGACCCCCTCAGATCTTTTCTGAGGGGAATCTCCATAGTACCATTTCGGGACCGCCCGAGAGTAGAGCCTGACTCCCGAGTCAGCTGTTATATGTGTCTCCTGAAGGAAGACTATGTCTGCAAAGTGTCTTTCGATTTCCCTCAAGATCATATGTCTTTCCCCTGGGGAATCCTATTACAAAGCAATGGCTCTGGAGCGTACTGTATATTGCACTGATGCCATGATGCAGATAATAGAGCATGGGTATCAATAGAGGTAAACATAGCGGGGAGGAACCTAGCGGGGGCACCATGGATAACAACCAAGGCCAGGGGACTATCAAAATGGACATCTCCACTAACTAGGAACACACTGGCAGTATGGGACAGGATAAACCAATTTGGCAAATACGCCCCAAAAACTTCACCATTGGCACCATTAAGGGGTTATCCATGGTTCCCCCCAGGAGAAGAAAAAGGAGCATTAGGTACATGGGAATCAGAATGCAATACAATGTGCCTGAGGTATGCACCATTAGGGGTCTTGATGCCTCAGGCAGATCTAATATTAACACAAGAAGACACAAGAAGACATGGTAATGGCAGGGTGGAGATACAGTCAGATGCAACGTTTTTTAAAAGTCTTATCTCATCTTATATAAGGTGTTTGTTCATCTTATTTTTATTGTTTTTTTTTTTTTGTCTACTTATATTTTGCTTTTTTTTTAAACTACAACTAACTATAAGGTCAAAACAGCAAAAAGACAAACCTGTAAAAAAAAGTCATACTATCTTTTCAAAAAAACTAAATTATTTTTAGATGGTAAAAAAGAAAACAAATCCAGTTTCCAACTTCCACGCACATGTGTTTATTTCCAGATGGTAAAAAAAAACGGCTTCCAACCTCCCAATATAGCCGGAAAAGCATACTTCTTTGTTCAGTTACCAAAAAAAAACAAAAAAGGATAATGGCTGAGTAGAACGCTTGTACAGAGGTGGTGGGACTTGTCAGAACCTGACCTCCACCAATTTTTGACTTCACATTCAGCGGAGGAATTGGCGGGCAATGTGCCCAACATGGCGCTGGCACACTGTCTGAAAGGAACACGCTCTGCAGGTACACATTCCTCTTCTCCTTTCCTTGAGGGATTAATTAAGCATTGCACACTGCTGACTGCCTCTCATGGGGAACCGAGCTGATCCCATGGACATTTCTCCCTCTCTCCTCACTGAACTGAGAGAATTGCTCAAATATCTACCAACCAACTGTAATGCTTTGGCAGAGAGGGGAGAAAACTCCTTCCGAGCAGACATATCCACCCTGCAATAGACTACTACCGTGCCAACTGAAAGAGTAGACTCCGTTATAACAGCTGTATCTGAAACTACCCAGCGGATTCAGAACACTGCTCAACTGCAACCCTTTCTCACATGACTCAGAAAGGGTGCACCACACATTTGGACCCAAACCTGCAGACCCTAACCAGAGATATCCTTTGGCATATACATTTTTACACACAGAAGAAAGAGATCCTCTGTAAGACTTGGGCACAAAAACCAGTAGATATTAATGGAGCCTGCCTTCCGATCCTTCCAGATCTGTCAAGAAATATTGAATTTGGTGGGCAATCATAAAACTCAAAAGAAAAACATATATCTAGGTGACTTTGAATGGGGCTAATCATTGGAGAAATCCATATATGCACAATAATAATTGAATTGCATGATAACAAAATACAGTATAATAAACAATTTACAGACATGATGGAATAAGGGTAAAGATATTTAATTGAGCTGAGTCATGTTGACTAATTCATCATAGTACCATAGGACTATGTAAGTATTAATAACATTTCAGTGATAAAACCAAACACCAAAATTCATAACAGCAGGACAATCCAAAAATTTTTCAAAGCATGTTAAAACTCGTTTCGTGGATTGATCTCCACTTCTTCAGGAGTAGATACAGAAAAGGTAGTCTAAAAGTAATATATGAAAAAAACTAAAATAATTCATATACTGTATATAATGGGAATATTCCATAAAATGTATTGTAGGGGCAGACACCTAATGCTTACATACCAGCTCAATGGAAAAGGGAGGGGAAATTATGGCAGTCCTGCACATGAGGGGAGCATCCACCATGGGGGAGCAGGCGACTGAACCCAGGTGATCCCCACAAGGGGAGGGGAACAGAGGATCAAACATCCACATCCAGATGAATTCCTATAAGATATATACATTTCCCCTTCCTCTTTCCCATTGAGCTGGTATGTAAGTATTAGGGGTCTGCCCCTACAAAACCCTTTTCTTAAATATGCCCACTATATATATATGAATCATTTTAGTTTTTTCATATATTTCTTTTAGACTACCCTTTCTGCATCTACCAATTACAACGCCCATAAATTTCACATGCAATAGGATTGCAATATCAACTAACGTTTCACATCCATACGGACACCCGAATCACATCCATGGGGACACCCAAACTATCATGTCTCATGACACCTGGTAATAGAAAAAAGGGGATAAAAAGGAGGAAAACTCCTCTGAGGATACCACTTCTGGAGTTCAATGACCTCTAGTGGTAATATATTAAAACTACCCCAATTGTAAGAAAAAAAACCTTCTTATTGATGCAATCAAAATAGGTCTATTAAAGGCACTTAAAAACAAAAGTTAATAAAAAAAATGGGAACAATTAAAAATAAGGATAAGAATTAAAAAATTGGAGGGAAAAATAAAAAGGTTGTATGTACCTAGTTGACAAAAATTGTAGTCATCACAAAAATCAGAACAGGTTAACAAAAACAGTATAAATTCAGGAATTATCTATAAACACATTTACGTCCACTTCTATCTTGAGGCCAAATGGGGTATCCTGTTTATTCATGCCATTTCTAACCTAGACAACACTCTAATTAGGTAACTACCCCTCCAAGGAGAACTAAATCTGTCAATACCTATAAACAGGATGTTAGCCGGATTTCTATTATGGTGTAGCACAATGCTTAGAAACTGAAAGGTATCTGAAGCCGTATTTGATGTTGGCAATGAGTTCACCGAAACATATCTGCATAGTGCGCTTAGTCCTGCCCACATATTTTAGCCCGCAAGGGAATTGCAATCGGAATACCACACCCGTCGTGGAGCAAGTAATAAATGGTTCAATCCGATGCTCAATTGAGGTGCTCGTGGAAACAGAAACATCTCTCCTCCTACTGACTTGAGCCAAGAATCGTGGTGGCAACTGTCTAGAGGTGTGTAGGCATTTCTGTCTGTCTTTTTAAAATAGGTGACAGTATTGAAGTTCTCTCTCCCCTTACCATTATAGGTAACACATTTTTTATTTTTTACGATACTATGTTGGGACTGTTTTCCGCATGACCAGGAAGAGCGGGACTCTTTTAGGCTGCTGGGAAGTATGGTCATTTTTATTTTGTTGTTTTTATCATTAAGAGTCAATGCCGCAAAGTGTGGGCATTTGCCCTGTTTTGAGATTACAGTTTCAGAGCAGGTGTCACTCAAAGCTCAGAATAGGGTGTGACCTTTGGATGTCCAGATGATTTAAGAGGTGAGTCAGCATGCCACCCATGCCCCAGGACAACGTTAGTTGTGACAAAACTTGTAGGAAAGAACAATGTGCTGATGTCACCGCGTACATGCAGGTCCCGGAGTGATGGGCTGCAATCGAGAGCTGGCTGGCTTGGTTATTCTAATGCCTTTTTTATTCTTCTTAAATGTAAGTGCATTACTATTTTAACATTTATTAAAACCTTAACTATTTTACACTATGGAAGCTTCTATTTTCTCATGGGGACAAACTGAATATATACACCTCTGAGGAACTCAACCGGGGGAAGACGCTGAGATCTGTGTTTTGCTCCTTAAAGCGGGGTTCCAACCACAATTAGCATTTTTTAAATTAATGTCCTTTCATCCTGCGTTTTTATAATATGAATCCGGTCACTTACTATTTTACAATCTGCCACCGCTCCGCATAGTTATTTAAAAAAGATAGTTTATTAAACTATGTCTACACGGTTGTCATTTTGCTTGTGGGCATTGTGAAGCCAACAAGCACTTACTTCCTGGAAGTCTTGGATGGGGAGTGATAATTGGGTGATGCACTGCATCCTGGAAAATGATGGCACACATTTCCCTGGAGCATTAGAGGGAGATGATGTCAGAATCCTAGGTGATTCCAAGGGCAGATTTCGTGGGACCGCATAGCAACAGGCATTTTCCAGATGAGTAAAAAAAAAAAAATGTTTTCTTTTTTTCTTTTTTAGGTCTAATGAGCACAATAATGAAAAAACATTTTTGGGATGGAAACTCCACTTTAACCACTTGTCCACCGCCCACCGTCAAATGACGACGGGCGGAGGACTCCATTGTCCTGACATCACGTCATATGACGTGATGTCCTTTTAAAGCCGTGGGCGGGCGCACCCGCCGCACTGCTGGGATCCCGGTGCGAGTGCCGGCGGCAACGATCGTCGCCGGGCACATGCGATTGCCCAGTAACTGAGCGGGGACGTGGAGCTCTGTATGTAAACACAGAGCTCCATGTCCTGTCAGGGAGAGAGGAGACCGTTGCCGTGTCCCTTGTACATAGGGACACAATCGGTCACCTCCCCCAGTCACCCCCCCTCCCCCTACAGTTAGAACACTCATAGGACACACATTTAACCTCTTCCCCGCCCCCTAGTGGTTAACCCCTTTACTGCCAGTCACATTTATACAGTAATCAATGCATATTTATAGCATTGTTCACTGTAAAAATGTAAATGGTCCCAAAAATGTCAGAAAAGTGTCCGAAGTGTCCGCCATAACGTCACAGTCCCAATAAAAAAAATCGCAGATCGCCGCCATTAATAGTAAAAAAAAAAAAAAAAAAAAATGCCATAAACTATAAATTTTGCGCAAACCAATCGATAAACGCTTATTAAAGGTGTGGTATCTCGCGCCAATAAAAATTTATGTGACAACAACATATAATTATAGTGAATAAGCAGCTCCCCTAAGATAGAGACGTCATCAAAGGTCTGAACTGAACAGTAATGGTATATGGAGGGGGCGCTAATAATGAATAATAAGAGAATAAACAATAAAGTGAAATCGAATAAATGGTCCGTCTGAACCAACAATAGCAGACTTA
This sequence comes from Rana kukunoris, assembly GCA_029574335.1. Classification (NCBI taxonomy): domain Eukaryota; kingdom Metazoa; phylum Chordata; class Amphibia; order Anura; family Ranidae; genus Rana; species Rana kukunoris. The sequence goes on from CM056051.1 coordinate 101,745,176, forward strand.
GTGAGCAGCAACACACTGAAAATGGCGAAATAGGGGGGGCGCATGCGCGGCATGGAGCAGAGCGGCCGCTTCTAAGGAGAGCTCCGGTTCCAGAACGGAGTAAACCCGCTAAATCGGGGCTATTATCACCCTAATCCATCCCTCTTGATCGGCACCCCCGCACACATCATCCTGTGCATGCAGCCAGCGAAGAAGAAGGGACGGCGGAGCGTTAAACCTCACTTACATCTCACTCACTACTGCCTGAGATCGCAGGAGCGCAGCAAGATGGCGAATAAGGGCGCCAACACACTACTCTCTTCCTCCCCCTCCTATCCAGCTCTCCCTCAATCACTACAGCAATGGAATCAAGAACCATCGGATCGCAGTGAGTACCCCCCTCTAACTAAAGATGATCTCAACTCCAGCTTGGATGCCATGTGCTCCAAGCTGCTGAACAAGTTTCAAGCAGAGATACAGAAATCCACCAATACTCAAGAAATAGCTGCCTTAGTTACAAGAACAGACCTACTAGAAACTAAACACGATGAACTGTCTATTGCTTTTAATGATTTATGTAGGGAGCATGATTCCCTCTCCTCTGCCTTTTCCCAGCTTCAGGAACATTTAGAGGATTTGGAGAACAGAAACAGAAGGTCGAACGTTAGGATCAGGGGCGTCCCAGAAACAGTTACTGACCTAGTCGCATATACAAACAAGCTGTTTCTATCCCTCCTGCCCGATCATAACCCTCAATCATTTACATGTGATCGTATTCACCGTGCCCTGAGAGCTAAACCTGCCCCTGACAAACCACCTAGAGACATAATACTATGCATGAAAGACTTTCTAGTCAACGAGGATATTATGCGTGCAGCAAGAGCCCTAAGAAATATTATCCAGGATGGTATACAGCTACAGATATACCCAGATGTCTCGCAGGCAAACTTAGACAGACGCAGAAAGATGAAGGAAGTCACTACAGTTCTCGCATCAGCAAGGATCAGATACAAATGGGGATTCCCGTTTAAATTGATTATCCCCCACAATGGCACCACTTATGTTGCCAGTAACATTGCAGAGGGTCAGGATGTTCTGATCAAGCTGGGTCTGATCGACGCAGCAAATATTCCTCGCACTCCAGCCTTCTCCCACCCTGTTCCCATCTGGAATACCCCTGCTTCACGTGCAGGGAGACGCGGTGCCAGGCCGGATCCTGCAGTTCTCCGTTTTATTTAACCCTCATTATCACAGAATATGACTAACTTTCTTTTTCCATCAGGCTCCTTATGACTGTCCATTGGTTCCTTCTCCGTCCACAATCTCCAAGATCTGCACCTATCTGGTCACAGTAGGTTCCATCCTTTTTTCTCTTCTGGGTGCTTTCTATTTTTATTTTTTATACATTTTATTTTTTATTTTTTATCTTTTTTCCATCTTCCACATAAGCAGAAAACTATTAATGTGATAATACACACCCCTTCCCTTATCACAGGTCCTTTTTTATTTTTTATTTTTATTTATTTTTGTTCTCCCTCTCCTCTATGAGACGCTACCCGGACTTCTGTTGACTTTGGATGTTACCTCACCCCTCATTTTTGGTTCATTCGATTTAACTCCTCATTGCTGTCTGTAATTTATGACATGATTTTTTTATGTTATAGATCGCTCTAGCTTACTTATGCAATGTCACTTTTACCACATTCGTCAGAAGTATAGTCGGTACACACTAGCACTGTACTATCTTCAACAGATATCCTGAAGCTCTCCCCCCCCCTGTGCTGTATTTCCCTTTCTACCCCCCTGTTCCTTTTTTCTTCTTTTTCCCTCCTCCCCCCACTCTCTTTCCCCCTTTTCCCTCTATACCTCTTCCCTGCTCCCTCTCTTCCCTTCTCCCCCCGTTTATAACCAAAGTTGTATTATTCAAGTTTATTTCTCTCAAACATAGTACATCATTCACCAATTCTATCTATTGTACAGTCTGAATATATTTTATAGATCTGACCAATGTTGTATATGATTTAAATACACTTCATAGTCTTGTAAGATAAAACTGCAGTATTGCCTTGAGTGGTTGGTGCTGCCCTGACACCTACTGACTTTTTGTGGTACTTCACCCCTCTGAATAGTTTCTCTATGTTTAACCCCCATGCGGTCTTTGTTATTTTTATTTCACAATTTTTGCATGGTTTACACTGTTTGAACATACATGTTCAGTGTAACTTCCACCACACTCGTATGTTATGTAGTCTGTCCACATATGCATCCCTTCTTTTTTTTTTCCTTGCATTTAACTATTACCCCTCATTGACTTCTATGGATAACCTGTAGTTCTCCTTCCTCTTTAATACGGTTCTCCATTCCACCCCCCCTGTTTTTTTTGTTTTTTTTTATTCCAACTCTCTCTCCCCCCTATTCCCCTTATACCCTCTTCCGTTTCTCTCTCCCCTTCTCTCCCAGCTGATAATTAATGCTGTACTATTCAATTTTATTGCACTCTAACACAGTACATCTTTCACCGAATTTATCTGATGTACATTCTGAATATATTCAATATGTTTGACCAGTGTAGTATATGATTTAAAAACATTTCATAGTTATGTATGATAACACTGCTGTATTGTTTTAGCTCACATTACTCATTTCTCTCACAGGTTTATATGTTATGTTTAATTCGGGTGGCCTCCGTTCCGTGCCGCCATGATTTTCCCCCACTCAGTAAGAGCACCCCCTCCTCTCAGAGTGGGTGCTCATAGCCACCTCAGACGCGAGTTCACATGCCTCTTTTTTCTTTTTGCCACTGCAATACTTTTTTCTATCTTGTCTCGCGTTTACTGGCTACCAAAGTTCTGGACCAATTGTTCTATTACCACTTCTCCGTCGGTTGGGATTTTTTTTCCTACCCAACCCCATTTGTTCTTTTTATGGTATATTTTGTTCTTGTTGGTACAAACTTCTATTTGTTTTATGGTTCATTTTGTTTTATAGATGTGGTTCACTTTTTTCACCTATACTCTTTTCATCCCTTTCAAGAACGAAACCCTATTTATTAGGGCTGTTACTGATCAACATTTTTGTGTTCGATTAATCGTTATTTTTTTTAATCGATTAATCGACTAATTTCGATTAATTATAACGCACATACAGATCCAACTACTTTTAGCTGATTTCCTCGCAGGCTAATTCCCAGTGCAGCTACCAACCACTGGAAAAATGGATAGCAGGATACAAAAAACACACAAAGGCAGCGCTCGCTGGGAATAGCATTAAAACTTTTATAGTCTTCAAGTAGGTAACCAAATAAATATTGCACTGGAGATAAAATCGATGTAGCTACATAAACTGTAAAAATGGTGCGAGTAATACCAAACGGTACCAAAAGCAGTCAGAAAAACATGTAGCCAAGTATGATACTGCTATAAAATGTGTACAACGATACCACTGCTGAATCCAGATGAGGAGGGGTTAACATCAGTCCGTCGGCATATAGATGTCCCGTGAAGGGAACTATCACAACTCCCAGTGGATGGCTGTAGAATCCCAGGTTGATAGAGGGAAGTGTAACAGCCATTGCGTGTGGCAGATAGTAAGGTCCCGCCGGCATGCAGATATGAAGGCACAGCAAAGGAGCCCTTCAGATGGACACGGCAAGCCCCGCTAGTGTCCATGATGTTACCGGATCTCCGTTGGAACTCCCTGAAGCCCCAAAAGCCGGTGGAGAGGTGAGTACCAATCAAAAGAATTTTAATCGATCAAAAAGATTTTGATCGATCAAAAAAATTAAAGATTAATCGATCAATTAAAAGTTAATTTGCACAGCCCTACTATTTATACATTTCCCCGTATGCACTACAACCTCTAGTTAGGCACATATTCTATATACACTTATGTAACGGCTACCCAAGTAGGGAGAGGGTATGAGCCGTTGGCGACGTCCTTTTCCCTGGCAAGTTGCTATGCAAGTAAGTCCAGTATAAACCCATCCACGAGATCCAGAGGGAGAGTCAGGTCCAGTTGTAAGAAACAGAAGGAATATCCCCTCGCATTCCCTCCTAAGAACGAGACGGTGCTACGTTTGGAAGGGTCAAGTAACACAACTTTAATGGTACATTTCTTAGTTTATATCTAGTTACAAACTGGTGAGTGCTCAAGGAACAATGAAAGTCTCCACCCCCTCCCTCCACAGGGGGCCCCAAGTTAGACACACTGTCACCAGGCCAAAAGAAACCACATTCCTTTCTCAATAGACTTCAATCACAGATAACCCCATCAATAGATAAGCATTTCGGCACCGCAAAGCCTGACAAGTTCTTCTGAACACAAATGACATGCTAATTCAATACACAGACAGGAGACTGTTAATTTGTAATACAATACACAAAAGATTGAAGAGACATTTAGAATTCAACAGTGAAAGAGTCACTCTACAATTAACCTTCTAAATTCAGAACCAACAGATCCAAAACAGCCCTCCAGATATCTCAGAATATAATGTGGATAATCCATATCTCAGGTAGTCCCAGATATCATTCATCCTATTGTAACACGTCCTTCGGTTCTTTGTATGTCCCACTGCATGATTATTATAGATGTACAGGCAGAATCCATAGTTCCGTACACTGCTCCCCTTTTGTGGAACACTCCGGCAGACCCGGATTGATCCTTTTCGGGTCAACTTGGGGATGTCCGGTCTGCTGTTAGGGTAAAAGTTCCGTTTGCCTGGACAGTCCATCGGCATTTCCATTGAATCTGCCAGGGCGGTATTGGATAGAAAAATTGTAGGGTTGTAGGGCCAAGCTCCATCTTAGCAAGCGTCCATTATCCCCAGCTACCCGGTTCAGCCATACTAGTGGGTTATGGTCCGTGATCAGGGTGAATTCCTGCCCATACAGGTAGGGTGTGAGCTTTTTTAACGCCCAAACCAGGGCTAAACATTACTTTTCCACTGCTGCGTAGCTCACTTCTCTGGGTAATAATTTTCTACTCAGGTACGCGACAGGGTGTTCTCCTCCATCCTCCCCGATCTGGCTTAGAACTGCCCCCAGTCCGTACATGGACGCATCTGTATGAACGACAAATCTTTGGTTAGGGACGGGGGCAGATAGAACAGGTGCGTTGATCAATGCTTGCTTTAAGGTTTGGAATGCTGTTTCACAGGCGGGAGACCACAGGACTACTCTAGGCAAATTCTTTTTGGTCAAATCTGTCAACGGTTTAGCAATGGTACTATAGTCAGGGACAAACTTTCGGTAATACCCTGCTGTCCCTAAAAATGCCAGTACTTGGGTCTTAGTGTGAGGGGTTGGCCAATTGGCTACAGCCTCAACCTTAGCGGGTTCTGGTCGTTGTTTTCCACACCCGACTCTGTGTCCCAAGTATTGGACTTCTGCCATCCCGAAACTACATTTTTCTGGTTTCAGGGTTAGACCGGCGGCCCTAATTTGATCCAGTTAAGCCTCAACATGTCTCAAGTGTTCCCCCCAAGTCTCACTATAGATCGCAATGTCGTCCAAGTACGCGCAAGCAAAATCATGGAAGCCATCAAGGAGGCGGTCCACTAAGCGCTGGAATGTGGCTGGGGCATTCTTCATCCCAAATGGCATGACCTTGAACTGGTATAAGCCAAATGGGGTGACAAATGCCGACTTAGGGATAGCCTCTTTGGCCAGGGGAATCTGCCAATACCCTTTGCACAAATCGATCGTGGTCAGATAACGTCCCCTGGCGATCCGATCCAATAGCTCATCTACTCGGGGCATGGGGTAGGCATCTGTCACGGTTCTGTCATTGAGGCGTCGGTAATCGACACAGAATCGGGTTTTTCCGTCCTTTTTGGGGACTAGTACCACGGGCGAGGCCCAGGGGCTGTCAGATGGTTCTATAATCCCCAGCCTTAACATTTCTTGTATTTCCTTCCTCATCTCCTCTTTTACTGCCTCAGGGATTCTGTAGGGAGTCTGTCTGAGAGGGTTCTGTCCTGGGGTCTCTACGTGGTGAGTCGCTAAGAGAGTGTACCCGGGCTCCTGGGAAAATGTCAGCCCTTTCTCAGTTAGCAATTGTCGCATCTGTCCCTTTTCCGCGGGAGGTAACTGCTCCCCTAGCTGTATAGTATTGAGCAGAATTTTAGGTCCCGAGTCAGCTAATAGATCTGGGATGGGTAAGCTGTCAGGGTCTTCAGTGGCTGGGATACATATGGCTGCTACATCCTCTGGTCTTTCTTGATACTCTTTTAATAAGTTTACATGAAAGGATTTCTGGACCCTTTCGTCTTGGTTGCTGGCAATTACATATGTAGTATCGCAGACTTGTGCTACTACTTTGTAAGGGCCCTGCAATGAGGTCTGGAGCTTATTCCCTTTGACAGGCCTAAGCACCAGCACCTTCTGGCCCACTTGAAATGTTCTCTGACGGGCGCCCTGGTCGTACCAGTGTTTCTGCCGTCCCTGGGCCGCATGGAGATGGTCCCGTGCCATCCGAGCCAACTGTTCCATGCGGTCCCGCATTTCCAGTACATATGGCACAATGGGGACACCTTCGTGCTCTGTCTCGCCCTCCCAGTGCTCCCGGATGAGGTCGAGGGGGCCTCGCACCCTCCGTCCATAGAGCAGCTCGAAGGGAGAGAACCCTGTGGATTCCTGCGGTACCTCCCGATAGGCAAACAAGAGGTGCGGCAAAAATCGTTCCCAGTCTCTGTATTCCGCTGTAAAGGTCCGCAGTAATTGCTTGAGGGTACCATTAAAACGTTCACAGAGACCGTTAGTCTGAGGGTGATATGGTGAACTAAGCAGAGTCTTAATACCGCAGACCTTCCATAGCTGTTGGGTGAGGTCTGCGGTAAACTGGGTCCCTCGGTCGGATAGGATTTCCTGAGGAAACCCCACTCTGGTGAATATCCCGACGAGAGCACTGGCAACAGTGTCTGCCTGGATATTCGTCAGAGCGACGGCCTCCGGGTAGCGAGTGGCGTAGTCCACTACGGTAAGAATATATTTCTTACCAGCGGGGCTGGGGTTAGGTAGGGGTCCCACTAGGTCGACTGCTACCCTGCTAAAGGGTTCCTCGATCACGGGCATAGGCAACAGTCGGGCTTTAGGGTGATCCCCTCTTTTCCCTACTCGTTGGCATGTGTCACAGGTGCTGCAGTAACGTCGCACATCCTTCGAGATTCCCGGCCAAAAGAAGGTCTGGGTGATCCTGTAGGTGGTGCGGTTACCCCCTAGGTGTCCTGCCAACGGAATGTCGTGGCCGATTCGGAGAAGTTCCAACCGGTACTTTCTGGGTACTACCAGTTGGCGCTTCTGCGGAGAGACACCGCCTCTCTTTCTGCCCTCGGTCAATCTGTATAACCTGTCACCATCCCATATAAAACGTTCCCGCTCATCTCCTCTACTGTCGGCTAATTCTCGATACTTTTGGAGGGTGGGGTCCTCCCTAGTTTCCCTCCCAAATTCCTCTGGTGTGTCCCAAGCTATGGGTCCCTCTACTGTACTGGGGTTAAATGTCGGTTCCTGGCTTACCTGGGTCTCTCGGTCTGTTGTAGGATCATCTGTGATACGGGTCTGTGAGCGGGTGGTCACGGGACAAGCGGCATCAAGGGTAGGTAAATAAGCCGAAGTCAGAGGGCCAATGTCGTTGCCCAGTAAAACCTCGGCAGGTAGGTTGTCCATGATCCCAACTGTGGTCTTTCCTGACCCGACTCCCCAGTCTAAGTGCACCCGGGCGGTGGGTAGGCGGAATACAGCACCCCCCTGCGACCCGGACGGCAACTGTGCGAGTTGACATGTTCTCTGGCTTTACCAGATGTTTTTGAATCAGAGTGATAGTAGCCCCGGTATCTCTTAGGCCTTGGGCTACTTGTCCATTTACCCGTACCTCCTGACGGTGATGCTGACGGTTATCTGGAGAGGCCGCTTGTATTGGGTCTGCTTCATACAAAATTCCCAGACATTCCTCAGGGCCCACCTCGGTCTCTAGGCAGTGGGCCACAGCGGGCCGTGATGGAGTGACCTCTGTGTTGGATGTTGGGCGTCTCCAGTTGTTATTTGTAGCTCTCAAAGGACAAAAACGAGCAATATGTCCCGTGTTGCTGCAGTGATGGCACGTCACCCTAGACGAATCCCGGGGGTAGTTGTTAGGCCCCTGAGGTCCTGGTGGTCCTGGTGGGACTGGAGCCCGAAATTCTGGGCGTGGGGTGCCGGTTGGAGTACGCGGTTCTACCTTATGAGCCAGCCGTGTAGTACCCTGGCTTACTTTCCTTGTTTCCGCGTACTCATCTGCTAGCCGCGCCGCCTCATTTAAGTTAGCGGGACGGCGGTCTCGTACCCAGTCCTGTATGTCTGCAGCCAGGTCTTGAAAGAAATGTTCCATTAGGAATAGCTGCAATACTTCCTCCCCGGAGTTGGCCTTGCACCCTTGGACCCAATGGGATGCCACCCTTTGTAACTGGTTGGCCCATTCCATGTGGGAGTCCACAGCCTTCTTCTTGGATTCCCGAAAGCGACGGCGGTAGGTTTCTGGGGTTACGGAATATCGGGTTAACAGCGCCTTTTTCACTTGCTGATATTCTAAAATATCCTCTGGAGCAAGTGCCCGAAAAGCTTCATTGGCTTTGCCCGACAATTTCCCAGACAAAATAGTGACCCATTGGTCTGGTGGTACCTGGTGCAGTGAGCACTGTCTCTCAAATCCGCCAAATATCCATCTATTTCCTCCTCACTTTCTACAAAAGCTTTAAATGCAGTGAACGGTATTTTCTTTCCTGTCGCAGCGGGTGGGGAAGTAGGAGCTGTGTGTGTAATGGGCTGTCTAGCTCTTACCAGTTCCAGTTCTTGTCCCCTCTTGGTTTGAATCTCCTCTCTTGCTTCCCGGAACAGCTGGTTTATTAGTTCCGTGGACGTTTCTGGATACAAGGATAATCTCCGCTGTACAATATCCGTAATTACATCTTCCTCGCTGACAGGTGCTAGGGGCTCCGTTCCTTCCATGGATCCATCCATTTGGTCCAGCTCCAGTAAATCTGCTATCAGCTCCCTCCGTGGCCTGTTACTGGCACTCCAACCACGACTCTCCAATAAATCTTTTAGTGTGGTTCTTTTCAGCCTGGCGTACTGAGACTCCATTCAGAACTTGCTCCTTGGATAAAAGGACCATCCCACCGCTGCCACCAATGTAACGGCTACCCAAGTAGGGAGAGGGTATGAGCCGTTGGCGACGTCCTTTTCCCTGGCAAGTTGCTATGCAAGTAAGTCCAGTATAAGCCCATCCACGAGATCCAGAGGGAGAGTCAGGTCCAGTTGTAAGAAACAGAAGGAATATCCCCTCGCATTCCCTCCTAAGAACGAGACGGTGCTACGTTTGGAAGGGTCAAGTAACACAACTTTAATGGTACATTTCTTAGTTTATATCTAGTTACAAACTGGTGAGTGCTCAAGGAACAATGAAAGTCTCCACCCCCTCCCTCCACAGGGGGCCCCAAGTTAGACACACTGTCACCAGGCCAAAAGAAACCACATTCCTTTCTCAATAGACTTCAATCACAGATAACCCCATCAATAGATAAGCATTTCGGCACCGCAAAGCCTGACAAGTTCTTCTGAACACAAATGACATGCTAATTCAATACACAGACAGGAGACTGTTAATTTGTAATACAATACACAAAAGAGAGAAGAGACATTTAGAATTCAACAGTGAAAGAGTCACTCTACAATTAACCTTCTAAATTCAGAACCAACAGATCCAAAACAGCCCTCCAGATATCTCAGAATATAATGTGGATAATCCATATCTCAGGTAGTCCCAGATATCATTCATCCTATTGTAACACGTCCTTCGGTTCTTTGTATGTCCCACTGCATGATTATTATAGATGTACAGGCAGAATCCATAGTTCCGTTACAACTTAGTTCCGATGCTCCCTAGTACTTCCCATTTGCTGCCTTGCCAGATGCCCCATCTCTCACCTGATAAAACACCATGACTATTAAGATAATTTCACACAATGTTCAAGGTTTTAACTCACCAAACAAACGTAAAAAGGCCTTTTTACAATATAAGAGATTAGACGCTAAAATAGTAATGCTACAAGAAACACATTTTTTGAAAGACTCCCACCCCACTTTCTTCCATAAGGCTTTCAACCAATCGTTCTACACCTCCTCCACCACAAAAACAAAAGGAGTCGCTATATTTTTTCACCGCTCTTTTCCCATTGATGTCCACCAAGTATATAAAGATCAAGAAAGCAGATTCATCATCATCAAGGGTACTCTCTCCGGTAAAGATATTACAGTTGCCAATGTCTACGCCCCTAATGACACCCAAACCACATTTTTCACACAATTCTTCAGTAAATTACAACAATTCCACTCCCCACATATTATTTTAGGTGGGGACTTTAACTCGGTCCCACATTCCAACATAGACAGAAGTAAACAAACCCAGTTTTCCAGATCCTTCTCCAAGACAACTACCTCACTTCTATATGATCTAAACTTGATTGACACTTGGAGAGCCCTAAATATTGGAGCAAGAGAATACACTTTTTACTCACACCCACATGACTCATACTCACGAATTGACCACATTTTTTGCACCCCAATTGTCTTAGCAAACTCATTGGATGCCAGTATACACCCTTGCGTTTGGTCAGATCATCAAATAGTTGCCTTTAGTACAAAATTTATTGGCCTATCCTCCACCCCCTATTCATGGAGATTAAATGAATCCCTTTTAACAGACCTTAGTCACCAACAGGAAATTGCAGCAGAAATCACTGAATACTTTGCACTTAATGTTACCCCACAAATCTCCTCAGCCACCCTCTGGTCAGCCCATAAGGCGGTAATGAGAGGCCACCTCATTAGACGTTCCGCACAACGTAATAAAATCAATGTTGGAAAAATTATCACTCTCACAAAAGACCTTCATAAATTATACAAGGACCACACAAGCACACATGACCCAGAAGTTTACAAAATAATTTCACTTAAACGTAACGAACTAGACTCTTTATTGTCCTCCAAAGCTGAAAAGGCTCTTCGCTGGTCTAAGGCGAGGTTCCTCCTCTCTAGTAACGCTTATTCTGCAATGTTTGCTCGCAAACTCAACCAATCTATTAAACCTACCCATATCTACAAATTAAAAAATAACGCTAACCAGGTTGTCACACACCCCCAAGAAGTACTCTCAATCTTTACCAAGTATTACTCTGACCTTTTGTCAGCCCCGAACCCTCCCCCCCTCCTTTCCGTCTACCTGGCTAAACAGTCTTCCACTCCCGAAGCTTAAACAATCACAGATAGACAGTCTTAACATGCCATGCTCAGATGAAGAGCTTACTCAGATCATCAAATCACTGAAGAAAAACTCTGCACCAGGCCCTGACGGTTTCTCTTCCCTCTACTACAAACAATACTCCCAGCTATTGGTCCCACACCTGAAGAAGCTCTTTAAAAGCATCCTGAAGGGAGACCATTTCCCGGAAGAGATGTTACTTGCAAATATGTCTCTTGTCCCAAAACCCAATAGAGATCACACACTTCCCCAAAACTACAGGCCAATCTCGGTCATAAATAACGACCTCAAAATATTTAGTAGGCTCCTCGCTAACAGACTTTCTGCAATTATTCCCACTCTTATTTCCCCATTCCAATCTGGCTTTATCCCAGGCAGGCAAATCACTGACAATATCAGACTTGTCACTAATATCATTCAAGACGCCGAGGTAAGATCCAAATCACTTCTGATGCTCAGCCTTAACATCAATAAAGCTTTCGATAGTGTCTACTGGACATTCATGGACACTATACTCCAGAAATTTGGCTTTACTGGAGAATTTTTGCACGCCTTCCACGCTCTCTACCATAACCCATCTACTAGAATACGCATGCCGGGTTGCAACTCAGAGTTTTTCAATGTAGGCAAGGGTACAAGGCAGGGTTGCCCCCTCTCTCCATTACTTTTCGCTTTGGCAATAGAGCCACTTTCCACAGCAATCCTTATTGACTCTGACATTAAAGGGTACTCCTCAGGCTCCAATACTTACAAACTGAGCATGTACGCTGATGACATGTTATTATTCTTATCACAACCAGAATCCACCTTACCCAACCTCCTACAAACCCTCAACGCTTTTGCAACCATTTCTGGCTTAACGGTTAATGTTTCCAAATCAATCGGCATGCCTATCAACATCCCCTCCTCCGTTCTAGACTCCTTACGTTCTTCCTTCGACTTTTCCTACTCTTTTGACTCCCTTCCATACTTAGGCATACACCTCACTCCCAATCTCAGTGACCTAGCTAGTAAAAACTATATCCCAATGATACAGAAATTAAGGGCTACGCTTAAAATGTGGAAATCCTTTAATATTTCATTCTTGGGTAGAATAACTGCTATCAAGATGACACTACTCCCTAAAATATTATATCTATTTAGAGCGCTCCCTATTAGAATCAACAAAACACTCATCACCAGATTCCAGTCTGAGATAAACAAATTCATATGGGCAGACTCCCATCCCCGTTCATCTAAACTGGTCCTACATAAGTCCCAGAAGTGTGGAGGCCTCGGCCTCCCGGACCTATGGCTATATTATTTATCGGCCAGATGGACCCAAATTGCACAATGGCATATCACGCAATCCAACACTCCTTGGATCGAGTTTGAGAAAGCCTCTATAGCACCATACACTATCTCAGGCATTCTCTGGGGCAATAAAATCCCTATTCCTGCCCTAAACTCCCGAAATCAAGTAGTCGCTCACTCATATTATCTATGGAAACTCCATAATGAGAAATACAATCTCACCTCCAAATCCCCCCCATATGCCACTTTCCTAGGTGATCCAAAATTTAAACCATTTACCCAAGTCCCAATGGACCTCTCATGGTGGAAAGATAATAACCTCACCTCACTTACTAATTTTATCGAAGGCACACATTTTATCCCTTTCTCTACACTGAAATCAAAATACCAGACCCCTGACACAGAACTTGATAATTTCCTCCTCATAAAGCAATTCTTTGACTCTCATTTCTAGACCTCAAACACCCAACCTCCCTCCCATTTTGAAAACCTTTGTCTCAAATCACCCAGGAAAAAAGGATTCATTTCAGACCTATATTCCACCTTAGTTAACAACACAGATCCTCTTAAACTACCTTATATGAATAAATGGGAACAAGACTTAAACTTCACCTACTCCATAGTTACTTGGGATAACTGTATAAACAATCTACACAAATGCACTAACTCCATTTCAATCAGAGAAACAGCCCTTAAAGTACTCACAAGATGGTACTACACCCCAACTAAACTCCATTCTATCTTTCCCTCAACTTCCCCCTCTTGCTTTAGAGATTGCAATTCATTAGGCTCGTTCCCCCACATTTTCTGGCACTGTGATGGAGTCAGAGGCGTTTGGTCACAACTTTAAAATTTCGCCACCAAAATCTCAGGCAATGTAATTACCTTGACAATACACAATTGCATATTGTTTTCCCCAATTACCGGTCTTTCCACTTGCCAAATGAGACTGATCCATAGAATCTGTATCGCTATACTCTGGCTAATAGCATCCCAATGGAAATCTCCATCAATCCCCCTAGCCCCACTCAAACCCAGAATCAACAATATAAATCTGATGGAAAAAATATTCCATTATGCACATTTTTAATAATAAATTGTCTCCCTGGACTGAGCATTCCCCTCTGTTCTTTAACACAGTCTAGACATCATAGTTTATCATTTTTCTCCGATATGGTTTGTTTTCATTATACTACATGGCCCACAGTCTTGTAACATCTTTGCCAATTTGGACCATGTTTGTAATCTTTGTACGATATTCTGTTGTATCCACTACTTTTATTTCTTTATGAGCTAACTCTCACTTTGTATAAGCATTGTTCTTATAGTTTTGTACCATCGTCTAATTTTTTTTCAATAAAAGTTTGTAAACAAAAAAAAGAAAATGGCGAAATAGAAATAGATTGTACAAAAAAGATTGTACAAAAAAAATAAAAAGATGAATGAATAAATAAATAAACTCAAGTCCATTCAAAGAGTGTTAGATAAAGTCCAATCAAGGCTAATCTTTCTCAGATGCAAATTGTAGAAAATGAATTGTAAAAGGTGTCCACCTTCACCAAGAAGATCCCCCAAATGTGCACTAATGGATGGCTCCTTACCGCACGGTGTTGACCTGATTGTTTAGAAAAGGTCAAATACAGCAGTTGGTCACTAAACCAGTTGAATGATTCAGCTGTGCAGCTCTATGTTTCCCGGAATCAAACACTCTCATGAAGGAGGGAGAAGGGAAACCACCATAGTGAAGTACAGTTTATTTAAAATATGTCACAGATAAAACAGCATAGCCAAATGGCCTCTTACTTTAGTAGTGCCTAGGACCCGGCACTGAGGCTAGTCAGCATGGCAGGATGGACTATGATGAGTGTTCCTCGCTGGGGAACTGGGGTGAAGTCCAAGCCGGATACGAGTTCCTCGCTAGGGAGCTGGCGTGCGTTCCAGGCCAGAGGGCCAGCGGGACCGGAAGTGCGTTATTTTTACGTATCCAGGCGCTATGCTGTTTTATCTGTGACATATTTTAAATAAACTGTACTTCACTATGGTGGTTTCCCCTCTCCCTCCTTCATGAGAGTGTTTGATTCCGGGAAACATAGAGCTGCGCAGCTGAATCATTCAACTGGTTTAGTGACCAACTGCTGTATTTGACCTTTTCTAAACAATCAGGTCAACACCGTGCAGTAAGGAGCCATCCATTAGTGCACATTTGGGGGATCTTCTTGGTGAAGGTGGACACCTTTTACAATTCATTTTCTACAATTTGCACCTGAGAAAGATTAGCCTTGATTGGACTTTATCTAACACTCTTTGAATGGACTTGAGTTTATTTATTTATTCATTCATCTTTTTTTTTTTTTGTACAATCTTTTTTGTACAATCTATTTCTATTTCGCCATTTTCAGTGTGTTGCTGCTCACTAAGTCTGCTATTGTTGGTTCAGACGGACTATTTATTAGATAAACGCTTATTGCATTTTTTTTTTACCAAAAATATGTAGAAGAAAAAAATATTTTTTTTATATCTTTTTTGGGTTATTTATTATAGCAAAAAGTAAAAAATATTGCATTTTTTTCAAAATTGACGCTCTATTTTTGTTTATAGCGCAAAAAATAAAAAACGCAGAGGTGATCAAATACCACCAAAAGAAAGCTCTATTTGAAAAAAAGGACGCCAATTTTGTTTGGGAGCCACGTCGCACGACCGCGCAATTGTCAGTTAAAGCGACGCAGTGCCGGAAGCTTAAATTTTGTCTGGGCAGGAAGGGGGTGTAGGTGCACAGTAGGCAAGTGGTTAAAGGCCCGGGCTGGGTATTAAGCCATAAGCACTTGTGATCTCCCGTTGGTAAGTGGCAGTGTGTGCAGAGGGAGAAGCTACATCTTTATTCTCACCACTCTTTCTTGGGCGTATCATTTGTCAATTTCACATTTGTAATGTACTTACACTAAATGGACTAATTTTTTGTGTAACACGAGATGACCATTATCTCGATTTCTGATATTATCAATTATTTTCAGCACGGAGTCACTTTATTTATATTGTCAATACTTATCTTTGATATTTGCACTAGGTTCACTATATGAGAAAATTTAGCACAACTTTTTATTGGAAGAACCATTTTCAAAGCTGCTCTATTCAAAAACACGTGAGGCACTGAAGCAGTATTTTGTATTTTAGAAAATGGATCATGGGGCATCTGAGAATTATTCCTATCTATGACTGCGTGGCTAGTTTTGTTTGTTGTGTTCTCAATTGTCTGTCTAGCCCTAAACCACCCAATGTTAGATATAGAACTGTACATTCTTCTTTTGTATTGTTATGTGATGTACAGGTGAAGTATTTGTTATTGTAGCATGAGTTGCTTTCATTTTTAATGACATTGCCTACCTGATGCTTTCGTTATCCAGATGTTACCGTTGTTCCAGATGCTTTTGCAGATCTCCTCCAGGGGCGTACTCCATCATGATCCAACAATACTTCCAAAAGAGGTAAAAGTGGAGAATATGGTCATCTGATATTTATTAATTTATTAATAATATTGTGTTGTACAACCATCTAAGTCCTAGATAATTTACATAGTTATTTTAGTTAAAACATGGTTATGGCCTATGTTCCCTGCTGCTCTCAGTGTCTCCTGTGAAAAAAGGAGGAGGGAGCAGCACTTTTGTAGATGGGACAATGCTGGATCTGTGGAAGAGCCAAGTGTTTGGGAGGCACAACAAGTAGTGGGATGTTTTTTACCTTTACAGAGGGAATGCATTAAGGTAAAACATCGTGGGCCAGATTCTCGTAAGAGATACGACGGCGTAGCTCCATATACGCCGTTATATCTCTGTTTTTTCAGCTGAGTATCTATGCGACTGATTCTTCGAATCAGTTACGCATAGATTTTGCTTAGATCTGACTTGCGTAAGTCACTTACACCGTCGGATCTAAGTTGCAATGTTACACTGGCCGCTAGGTGGCGCTCCCATCGATTTCTGCGTCGAATATGCAAATGAGCCTGATACGCCGATTCACGAACGTATTTGCGCCCTGTCGTCGTAGTTTTAGTCATTTGCGTAAGCGTAAGGTTACCCCTGCTATATGAGGGGTAACCTTGCGTAGGTCCGGCGTACGCCATGTTAAGTATGGACGTCGGGACAGCATCGTGTTTTTCTGTCGTTTACGTTGTTTACGTAACTCGCAAATAAGGCTGTGCGTTAATTACGTTCACGTCGAAACCAATGTATTTGCGGCATACTATGGAGCATGCGCACTGGGCTACGTTTACGGCCGGCGCATGTGCAGTTCGTTCGGCGCGGGGGGGCGCTTAATTTAAATACAAGCCGCCCCCTTTGAATTATGTGGGGATACGCCGGGCCATTTATACTACGCCGCCGCAAATTATGGAGCAAGTGCTTGGAGAATACGGCACTTGCTCCTGTAAGTTGCGGCGGCGTAGTGTAAATAGCATATGCTATGCTACGCCGCCAGGTATAAGAATCTGGCCCTTTGACTTTGGAACCACTTTAACAAGGAATAAATAGAACTGTCACAGTATTTGACCGTTGATATGAGGGGGTATCTGGTCATTTATCGGGTTCCAGTCGTTTATAGAGGTGTGTCTAATATAGTGAAATATAGGACTTGCACTAGCCCCAAAAAGTTTATACGGGAAAATAATTAAGCATAGATAGCATTGTAAATTTTCTTTGTGGGTGTATTTGATTGGTTTCCTGTATGCAGTATTAGTAGATCATAAGCATACGTGTGTGGTGTGCATTGTATTATCGTCAGGTTTACAGTAATATAGAGTTATATCGCGTACACATGATCGAAAATTCCGACAAGAAAACCTTGGATTTTTTCTGACGCAATTTTGGCTCAAACTTGTGTTGCATACACACGGTCACACAATGCAGTGACGTACAAGACATACAATGAGCCAAGATCAATGAAGTTCAATAGGCAGTTCGGCTCTTCTGCTTGATTCTGAGCATGCACGTTTTTTTGGACGTCGGAATTGCATACAGACGAGCAGATTTTCCGATAGGAACTTTTTCCATCGTAAAAATAGAGAACATGCTCTCAATCTTTATTTGGCGGAAATTCCGACAGCAAAAGTCCGATGGAGCATATACACGGTCGACTTTTCTTGTCGGAATTTCTGATCGTGTGTTCGTAGCATATTAGAGGTGTTTTTAACTTTCTATCAAAATGTGAAATATGTCATAAATTTTCGGTATTGGTCTGTTCTGCAATTCCCACCTTTCATCACCTCTGACCACTTTGCAAGCATCACCTTTGTGGCACAGCAGTTTTTAACTGCTAATTAGAGTAAAGTGCTCGTTCTCTTTAGCACTAGGTATTATCAACCAATGAAATTTGTTTTTGACATTTTTACTGAAAGTGAGAACCACTTGAATTGGTCAGTCCAACTGATACAGATATTTATGATATTCCCTGACTGGTATATACCATACAATTAAATAATCTGTTTTGGCTTAAAGTGGATGTAAACCCGATTCATGAAATTTGAGCTGGGCACATATATCTATAGTGTTTACTTCTCTCTCTCTCCAAAGCTCTAAGTCCCATGTCTTTCTGCTGTTTCGTTCCTCAGTTATCAGCATGATAACTTCTGACAAGTTCTCCAACAACCAAGATAAAATCAGCCTGAAATTTGTGTTGGGTGGGTGCTATAAACAGATTAGCAGAGAGCTTGTCTTGTCACAGCACAGCTCTGCACATTTCTTCCTCCCTTCTTCTGCCTATATGGAAGGGGGAGGGGGTGCCTTTCCTCCAATCAGCTGTCACGCAATGTATGCCAAGAATCCACTCCTACTGCTGAATGACGAAGTAAGAATTCTAACACCATGTTAGAATTCTAAAGAATAAAGCAAGCTGACGACAGAACATACGCATGTAACATAGTTATTCAGGTTGAAAAAAGACACAAGTTCATCCAGTTCAACCGTAAAAATAACAAAAATAAAAAATATCATACAATCCCATATACCCAATTCTATACCCACATATAAAACATATGTAGGGAGATTTGTTTTATCTCTGTGTATAATCTGAGGCTGTTCACTTCACTGGGTATAGAAGAGGGTTTACATCCACTTTAGGTGGCTCTTCAGAAATAAGATTTAGTTATACCTTTGACCAACGGGTTAGGTAGCTTTGAATGAGAAAAGGACATCTGACAACCGCCTCAAAAACCTTCTTCTCCATGGTGTTCTTCCCATCCAGCCATCTTCATGCGTTTGAGGCCCATTTTCTCTTTGGTTCTTTGGTCTTTTACCAGATACACCTACATTTGACAAAGAAAAACTGAGATATTATTTGATCTGAAAGTAGATTCCCTATGCTATGGTATGTAGATGATGATACATGAAGGTAAATAGAGATTTTACCAAATTAGGGGTATGATTAGGGGTAGTGGTAGATGGTACTATAGTAGAGGTATGATTGTTTTCGTATAATAGTAATAATAATAATAATAACAGTGATACAGTATATAGGGGGTATTCTTTCCTAAATGCAGATTCTAGATATGATAACCTTCTATTTTTTTGCCATGGTCTCCAAGCTGTGGCCCTTTGCCAGCTTTTATCTGGCCCATGGGGAGTTATTCCTCCACTTTACACCAACCGTGGGGGAAACATTTCTGCCGCTGACACAAATGATGAGGCACTTTTCCTCCCATTGACACCAATGATGGGGAACTACTGCTCCCAATTAACACTAAAACTGGGGCAAAATTCCTGCCACCAATGCCTACGATGGGGTACTGATACCGATGATGGTACACTATTCCTCCTACTCAGGGCTGCCATCAGGGGGTACAGCTGGTACACAAGTAAGTCTTTAACACATGACAACTGCCATCAAAGTGGACCGGCTGCCAGAATGTAGAGGAGGCAGGAGAGGTGGGTGGATCCCACATGTGTGCAGATTGGGGCCTGCCATCAGGCAGGCTCCGCTCCGGTCAGATACCACAATGCGTGCCGGTCTGTGCGGGGGGAGGCCAGTTGGAGCCAGCTTGGGGCCCCACGGAAGAGGAGGTTAGGGAGGAGGGCCCCCCAGCTCTTGCAGCTGCCACCAGAGAGCCTGGTTGAGATGGGACACAGGTTCAGATATCCCTCCTGGTATTGCTGGACAGTTGAGAGCTGGGAGGACTGTTGCTTCCCAAGGTGTGTGTGACACTCCCTCCCACCTGTGACACTGCCCCCCCACCTGTTTTATTGCCCCCACCTGTGACACTGCCTCCCTTCCATGACACTTCCCCCTCCTGTCCTGCTGCCCCTTCACCTGTTCTGCTGCCCCCCACCTGTACTGCTGACCCCCACCTGTGATACTGCCACCCTTCCACAACACTTCCCCCTCCTGTCCTGCTGCCCCCACCTGTCGCGCTGAACTCCTACCATGACACTTTCCCCTCCAAGTCTGCTGCCCTGCCCTATCCAGTTTCCCCCGCCTGTCACGCTGCTCTTCTCATGTGACACTTCCCTCTCTTGTCTCTCTTCCTCTCTCCTGTCTCCCTGCCCCCTCCTAACACACTGACCCACCTGTCCCACTTCTCCCCTTCTGTGGTAGGAGGAGATGGGACTGGAGTAGGAGAAGGACATGGGACAGAGTAGATGGGACTGGAGGAGGATGTAGGAGATGGAACTGGACTAGGAGTACATGGAATGCAGGAGATGGGACTTCAGGAGAAGGGGGGCTGGGATGGAGGAGATTTGACTAGAGGAGGAGTACATGGGATGGAGGAGATGGGATTGCAGGCAAAGGAAGATGACATGGGATGGAGAAGGAGGATGACACGGGATGGGCCTTTGTGGGATGGCCAGTGGATGGATTCAGTGGGACAGCCAGTGGGCGGGCCCTGGGGAATGTTGATGGTCAGACCTGTGGGGGGGGGGCAGCCTAAAGCTGTGTAAGGGGCCCCAAAATTTCTGATGGCTGCCCTGCTCCTACTAGATACCAACACTGGGGCATCATTTCTGCCACTGACACTAATGATGGGGGGTAATTCTTGCCATGTACATCAATGATGGAGCAGAAAAAAACAACTAACCTCACTCAGAGCATGTCAGGAAAAGGTCCATCTGCTGGTGCTATTGATATTTTGTCTTGCAGTGCTGCGTCCGCCCAGCAGGGGTCTCCTGGCAGTTCGGAGCTGTCAGGGGAACTTCCCCCTGCTGTTATATCACCTTTGGGATGCAGTACTGACCTCCACCAGCAGATGGACCCTGGCAGTGTGGAACACCTGGCCTTTGCTCCGTTCAGGTGTGACCTGAACCCAATCAGTACACCCACTATAAATACCCGGCGAGTTCAAACAGAACTCGCCCTGGTATCTGTTTACTAACCGGACCCTGAACCTGCTCTGGACCTCTGACCTGATCTGTCCTGACCCCGATCCCTCTCCTGGACATTTCCTTCCTGCCCCTTCCCTGTCTGCAGTCTCTTTGAATGATCTCCTGGTATTTGACCCCGGCTTGGCTTTGGCTTATGAGTATTGCATTCTCCCTGAACTTGTATATAGCTTTTGTGTTATTCGTGCACTTATTTTCTCACCTTTGTAAATAAACACCTTTTTCCACTATATACAGTGTTGGTCTCCTCAGTGTAGGCACACAGTCCTGGTCCATCTAGAATCCCTGACAGTATACCAGGGCCATTTTGACCAGACGTGCCTGCATAGGGAACCATCCTGGTGTAGTGCGTTTTTGTTGAAACATGGATTTCAATGAAATTACTTACTTTTCTCTGCTAGCAGAGGAGGATGAGGAGTATTGTCGTCAGGTGTTGGAGGGATGGACAAGGGATGAGCTGATGGAAGCCATCCGATCGGCCCATTCCATGGTGGATCTGGGTTATATGTCTTACAATGATGTTCAGCCATTAATCAAGTTATGTGTTAAACCAGCCCTGTCAGTTATTCCAGCTGGAGGTGATGACTTCTCTCCCCCCTTCAGTCCTGACCAAGTTGAATCCCTGGTATGGTTGATGGAGGATGATCCGGCTTATTTTGATGAGCATTATTCCTCCTGTCCCCAGCAAAAGTTATCTGAGTGTATTGATTCTGTGCAGGCTCTGATTAAACAAGGTGTGTGTGAACCAGCCTTTGTTCAACCTGTGCTGCAGGCATGGTCAGATCTCCTGCTTCCAGCCAAGCCACTGCATTCCAGCCCTGCCATTAACCACTTACCTTCCCAAGGTTCTAGCCGTCCATTGCCAATGACAACCTCAGCTATAGCCCAGTTAATTCGGCTTCCCACCAAGTATTACTACCCAATCTCTACTAATTGTACCTACCCTGCCTTTAATCCACCTGTCCGTTCCAGTCCTACTAGTAACCACCTGCCTTCCCAAGGATCCATCTGTCCATCACCAATGGCAACTCCAGCCCAGATAATTCCACATCCCACCAAATATTACTACCCAGTCTCTACTAATTGTACCTACCCTGCCTTTAATCCACCTGTAACTACTCCACAAAAACCTCCTCCAGTCACCATCCCTTTGTCTCTGCCATACTCCAATCCTTCCTCTTACTTATCTCCATCCACTTCATACATCACTTCTGTTAACAAACCTGTAGTGACTAAGTCTAAAAAGAAACGGAAGTATTTCCCAACTCATACCATCGTGCCGGTGCCATCTGTCCCTGTGCCAGCTGCTCTACCAGTTCCAGTGCCAGCCGCCCAGCTTGTGACATCCGACCAGCCTGCTCCGGTGCCAGCCTGCCAACCTGGTGTTCCTGTGCCAGCCTGCCACCCTGACGTTCCTGTGCCAGCCTGCCACCCTGACGTTCCTGTGCCAGCCTGCCACCCTGACGTTCCTGTGCCAGCCTGCCAACCTGACGTTCCTGTGCCAGCCTGCCAACCTGACGTTCCTGTGCCAGCCTGCCAACCTGACGTTCCTGTGCCAGCCTGCCACCCTGACGTTCCTGTGCCAGCCTGCCAACCTGATGTTCCTGTGCCAGCCTGCCAACCTGATGTTGCTGTGCCAGCTTGCCAGTCCGATGACTTCCAGTCCGCTGCCCAGCTTGATGACTTCCAGTCCGCTGCCCAGCTTGATGACTTCCAGTCCGCTGCCCAGCTTGATGACTTCCAGTCCGCTGCCCAGCTTGATGACTTCCAGTCCGCTGCCCAGCTTGATGACTTCCAGTCCGCTGCCCAGCTTGATGACTTCCAGTCCGCTGCCCAGCTTGATGACTTCCAGTCCGCTGCCCAGCTTGATGACTTCCAGTCCGCTGCCCTGCCTGATGACCTCCAGTCCGCTGCCCAGCTTGATGACTTCCAGTCCGCTGCCCAGCTTGATGACTTCCAGTCCGCTGCCCCGGTTGATGACGTCCAGTCTGCTGTCCCGGTTGATGACGTCCAGTCTGCTGCCCCGGTTGATGACTTCCAGTCTGCTGCCCCGGTTGATGACTTCCAGTCTGTTGCCCCGGTTGATGACTTCCAGTCTGCTGCCCCGGTTGATGACTTCCAGTCTGCTGCCCCGGTTGATGACTTCCAGTCTGCTGCCCCGGTTGATGACTTCCAGTCTGCTGCCCCGGTTGATGACTTCCAGTCTGCTGCCCCGTTTGATGACTTCCAGTCTGCTGCCCCGGTTGATGACTTCCAGTCTGCTGCCCCGGTTGATGACTTCCAGTCTGCTGCCCCGGTTGATGACTTCCAGTCTGCTGCCCCGGTTGATGACTTCCAGTCTGCTGCCCCGGTTGATGACTTCCAGTCTGCTGCCCCGGTTGATGACTTCCAGTCTGCTGCCCAGCTTGATGACTTCCAGTCTGCTGCCCCGGTTGATGACTTCCAGTCTGCTGCCCCGGTTGATGACGTCCAGTCTGCTGCCCCGGTTGATGACGTCCAGTCTGCTGCCCCGGTTGATGACTTCCAGTCTGCTGCCCCGGTTGATGACTTCCAGTCTGCTGCCCCGGCTGATGACTTCCAGTCTGCTGCCCCGGCTGATGACTTCCAGTCTGCTGCCCCGGTTGATGACTTCCAATCTGCTGCCCCGGTTGATGACTTCCAGTCTGCTGCCCCGGTTGATGACTTCCAGTCTGCTGCCCCGGTTGATGACTTCCAGTCTGCTGCCCCGGTTGATGACTTCCAGTCTGCTGCCCCGGTTGATGACTTCGAGCCTGCTGCCCAGCTCGATGACCCGGAGCCTGCTGCCCATCTCGATGACCCGGAGCCTGCTGCCCAGCTCGATGACCCGGAGCCTGCTGCCCAGCTCGATGACCCGGAGCCTGCTGCCCAGTTCGCTGACCCGGAGCCTGCTGCCCAGTTCGCTGACCCGGAGCCTGCTGCCCAGTTCGCTGACCCGGAGCCTGCTGCCC
Source organism: Rana kukunoris (assembly GCA_029574335.1). Classification (NCBI taxonomy): domain Eukaryota; kingdom Metazoa; phylum Chordata; class Amphibia; order Anura; family Ranidae; genus Rana; species Rana kukunoris. Next base: position 101,769,072 of record CM056051.1, read on the forward strand.
AGTTCCTGACCCGGAGCCGGCTGCCCAGTTCGCTGACCCGGAGCCGGCTGCCCAGTTCGCTGACCCGGAGCCTGCTGCCCAGTTCGCTGACCCGGAGCCTGCTGCCCAGTTCGCTGACCCGGAGCCTGCTGCCCAGTTCGCTGACCCGGAGCCTGCTGCCCAGTTCGCTGACTCGGAGCCTGCTGCCCAGTTCGCTGACCCGGTGGCTGCTCCCCAGCTCGACGACCCGGATGTACCCACCTCTCGCAGACTCTGATCTATCCTGGTTCGCATCCTTCCTAGAGAATCGATCCCAGACAGTGAAACTAGGAGCCTTCACTTCGGATGCACACACAATTACATGCAGAGTGGCTAAAGAATCGCCCCTTGCGCTTTAACATCTACTACTCCTCAAAATCATCAGCAAACAAGACCTGCTCTATCACTCCAACGCTGATGACATTTAACTCTACCTTCACATCAGTGGAAAAATTGCCTCATATTGATCGATAATTGGATGATGGAGAGCTCCCTCAAACTCAATGTATCCAAAACAGAACTTCTTTTTCTCCACGCAAACCGAAAGAAAACCTCTAGGACAACAGGCACACCAGCCACCATCCTTGGACAAACCATCACCCCAAGCACTAAAATTAAAAGCCTCTGAGTCATCTTTGACTCAGACATGACTATGGACACAGAAATAGGATCAGTAGTCAGCGGATCTCACCATCTTCTCCTCCTGCTAGGTACACTTATCCCCTTCATCCCGGAAGAGGACATAGCAGTAGTAATTGGAACAATCATCAATTTCCGACTCGACTACGCAAACTCCCTCTACCTCGGACTACCCAAATACCAGATTTTGCATCTACAAGTCGTCCAGAACACAGCAGCCAGACTGGTAATGGGGAAAAAACCTTGGGAATCAATCACCCCGTCCCTGAGGTCCCTACATTGGCTAGCAATAAAGGATTGGGTTTTCCAAGAACCTCTGACTCACTCACAAATGCTCCTCAATACCTATGCGAGAAAATAAAACACTACAACCCTAGTCGCGCCCTCCGGTCAACTAACCAAAACCTCCTCCACATCCCTAAGACCCACTACAAATCTAAAGGAGAACGAAGATTTGCAGTCCAAGGACCACGGCTATGGAACACTCTACCCACAGACATCAGCATGGAAGAAAACCATCGGGCCTTCAGGAAAAAACGTAAGACCCACCAATTCTGAAGGATGCCACTGGATGCAAGCGCCTTCAGGCGATTTAGTTTGCATTTATAGCGCTATATAAGTTACACACTCACTCACTTATATCAATAATGGGACACTATTTCTCCCGCTACTACAATACACTATTCTTCCCACTAAACACCAACACTGGGGCTTAATTACTCCTACTGACACCATAAATGGGGCATAATGCCTCCGACTGACACCAATGATGGGACACTATACTTCTCATTGACACCAATGATGGGACACAATAACTCTCATTGACACCAATGATGGTGAACTATTTCCCACTAATACCAATGATGGGGCATAATTCCTCCTTAACTGACTACAGGCATTGTGATTTTTTTTTTACTTCCACTTCACTGGCCACAATCTGGGCCACCAAAAGTCTGAAAAACAGTAAACTTTGCTTAGAAAACTTGGAGACCTACTATATGGAAGATTGCTACTCTTTTCCTTCTATAGGTTGAGCGTTGTTGTCTCCTGTTGAATTGAGATAAAACAGTGAGGCCTTGTACACACAGGCAAAATTCTCGTCAGAAAAAAACATAGGGCCAGATTCAGGTAGATGGGCGAAACTTTATTCTGGCGTAACTATGCTCATTTACGTTACTCCGCCGAAACTTTACGAGAAAGTACTGTATTCACAAAGCACTTGCTCCTAAAGTTGCGGCGACGTAGCGAAAATGGGCCGGCGAAATTCAAATTGGGCGGGTAGGGGGCATGTAGTATTTAAAATAGGCGCGATCCTGTGGCGAACCTACTGCGCATGCACCGGCCGTCAATGTATCCCAGTGCGCATGCTCCAAATTATGACAGTGTTTTCGAAGTGAACGTCAATGACGTCAATCCCCATTCACGGACGAGTTACGCAAACGACGTTAAACTTTTTCAATTTGACGCGGTCACGACAGCCATACTTAACATAGGATGCGCCTGCTTTTTGTTGCTTTATCTTTACGCCGGGAAACCTCTTACGGAAACGTCGTAAAGTGACTGCGTCGGGCCCGCGTACGTTTGTGAATTGTCGTATCTCGCTGATTTACATATTCTTGGTAAATCAGCGGGAACGCCCCCGGCGGCCATTTTAAAACTGACTTTAAGATCCGACGGTGTAATACAATTACGCCTGTCGGATCTTTGCAAAAAAACGGCGTATCTTGTTTTCTGCATACAGAAAACAGATAAGCCGGCTCAAAGTGTGAGTTATGCTGGCGTATCACTGATACGCCGGCGTAACTCTACCTGAATCTGGCCCATAGTTTTTCCCGACGAGATTCTTGGCAAGAATCTCTTGCCGCCCGAGTGTACACACAGACCTTTCAAAAGAACCAAGGTTTTCTTGAAAGGCAAGAACGCGGTGAAGTCATAGCGTATGACGAGCATGCGCTTGTCACATTCGATGCCGTCGCAGCCATCTTGCTTCCCCCTACCTATGCCGTGGAAGCTACCGCGCATGCGTCAAAGTCATTTTGAGCATGCGCAGGTTTCCACGGCGACAGGTAAGTATATACACTCTCGGGTTTCTTGGCGGTAAACAGGCCGACAAGATTCGACGAGAAAAAAGAGAGCAGGATCTCTATTTTTCTCATCGAGATTCTGGCCAGATTTCCAGACGAGAAACCTGAAAGCCTCGTACACAGGCTCGGTTTACTTGCTCAGCAGTTTTCTTGCTGGTTCTTGGCGAGAAAATTGAACATGTGTACCAGGCTTGAGTTATAAAATTCAGTCATATGAATGCTTTTATGATTAAGTCACTTATTGTTTTATATTAAAGCAGTATAGAAGAAGATCATGGCATTTTGATGGTTCTTAGAGCCCTTCATGCCATTGTGTTGTGGTCACGCTTTGCCTTAACATGTGTTATGTTACGTGTTAAAGTGCATTGCATTAAAGAAGCTCTGTTAAAGCGGAGGTCCACACAAAAAGTGAACCTCCGCTTTTTCGGAACCCTCCCCCCCTCCAGTGTCCCATTTGGCACCTTTCAGGGGGGAAGGGGGTGCAGATACCTGTATAATACAGGTATTTGCACCCACTTCCGGGAATAGACTCCTACGCCCCTTTGCGTCACCCCCTGCTGTCTTCTGGGAAAAACACTGGTCCCAGGAGACAGCAGGGACCAGTGAGGACGCGCCGCGTGACTCACGCATGTGCAGTAGGGAACCCAGCAGTGAAGCCGCAATGCTTTACTTCCTGATTCCCTCACGGAGGATGGCGGTGGGGGCAGCTGAGAGACGAGCGATTGCTCGGCTTAGGCTGCCGACATCGCAGGCACCCTGGACAGGTAAGTGTCCATTTATTAAAAGTCAGCAGCTGCAGTATTTGTAGCTGCTGTCTTTTAATATTTTTTTTTTGTGGGACCTCCACTTTAAAGTATAAGGCAAAACTTTTGTGTTACGTTTTGGACAGAAAAGAAGGATCTCAGAACACCTATCAGTTTGTATTCCTGTCTGTGCCCATGAGAGATTTTTTTTTCTATGTCTCCTGTTTACCATTATAATTATCGACAGTAAAAGTGAAATAAAATCCCAATTTTTGGGTTGACACCCGTAGTTACAGTGCCTTGCGAAAGTATTCGGCCTCCTTGAACTTTGTGACTTTTTGCCACATTTCAGGCTTCAAACATAAAGATATAAAACTGTAATTTTTTGTGAAGACTCAACAACAAGTGGGACACAATCATGAAGTGGAACGAAATTTATTGGACATTTCAAACTTTTTTAACAAATAAAAAACTTAAGTTAATACTTTGTAGCGCCACCTTTTGCTGCGATTACAGCTGTAAGTCGCTTGGGGTATGTCTCTATCAGTTTTGCACATCGAGAGACTGAAATTTTTGCCCATTCCTCCTTGCAAAACAGCTCGAGCTCAGTGAGGTTGGATGGAGAGCGTTTGTGAACAGCAGTTTTCAGTTCTTTCCATAGATTCTCGATTGGATTCAGGTCTGGACTTTGACTTGGCCATTCTAACACCTGTTTATTTGTTATCCATTCCATTGTAGATTTTGCTTTATGTTTTGGATCATTATCTTGTTGGAAGACAAATCTCCATCCCAGTCTCAGGTCTTTTGCAGACTGCATCAGGTTTTCTTCCAGAATGGTCCTGTATTTGGCTCCATCCATCTTCCCATCAATTTTAACCATCTTCCCTGTCCCCGCTGAAGAAAAGCCGGCCCAAACCATGATGCTGCCACCACCATGTTTCACAGTGGGGATGGTGTGTTCAGGGTGATGAGCTGTGTTGCTTTTACGCCAAACATAACGTTTTGCATTGTTGCCAAAAAGTTTGATTTTGGTTTCATCTGACCAGAGCACCTTCTTCCACATGTTTGGTGTGTCTCCCAGGTGGCTTGTGGCAAACTTTAAACGACACTTTTTATGGATATCTTTAAGAAATGGCTTTCTTCTTGCCACTCCATAAAGGCCAGATTTGTGCAGTATACGACTAATTGTTGTCCTATAGACAGAGGCCCAGATTCAGAGAGCGATTACGCCTGTCTAACTGGTGTTAGACAGGAGTAATTTCAAATTTCGCGCGCCGTATCACTAGTTTGAATCCTCAAACCATGATACGGCGGCTTCAGGCTTCGATCCGAGAGGCTTAGGTCTTCGTAAGCCTTCGGATCTACGCTGCAAACTTTTTGCGGCCGCTGGGAGGAGTCCGCGTCGTTTTCAGCGTCGGGATATGCATATTACTTTTTACGGCGATCCACGAAGATACGAGCGGCCTTCGCAATCGCTTACGTCATTTTTTTGCTACATACTGTTAGGCCTCGTACACACGATCGGACATATCCGATGAAAACGGTCCGCGGACCATTTCCATCGGATATGTCCGATCGGGAGTTTGATCCGATGGCGTGTACACACCATCGGATCAAATTCCCCGCCGCCGGACGGCGCGGTGACGTGGCGGTGACGCGGCGGTGACGTTGACGCCGCCACGTCACCGCCACGTCACCGCACCAGGAAGTTAAACACTTCCGCGCATGCGCCGAATCCATTCGGCGGCGGCGGCGCGGCGGTGGGGGACGACATGTCTGCTGGTAAGTGTACTAACCAGCAGACATGTCGGGCGGACAGATTCCCACCGGATAGATTTCAAAGCATGCTTTGAAATCTGTCGGGTGGAGAAATCTGTCCGCTAGCCCATACACACGAGCGGAGATGTCTGCTGAAACGGTCCATCGGACCGTTTTCAGCGGACATATCCCCTCGTGTGTACGAGGCCTTAGACCAGCTATTTGCTGGTCTAACGGTGTGTAGCCCATGTTAAGTATGGCCGTCGTTCCCACGTCAAATTAATTAATTTTTTTTTTTTTTTTACGTAACTCGTTCGGGAATAGGAATGTCCGTAAACGACGCTACTCAAAAAAAAAATGACGTAACAACGTGATTTCGCGCAATGCACGGCAGGAAATTTCTGAACGGAGCATGCGCAGTTCGATCGCCGCGGGAACGCGCCCATTTTAAATGCTTCACGCCCCCTACTCGCGTAGATGGCTTGCGCCGGGAGAAATACACTACGCCGCCGTAGTTTACTGGACAAAATCTACCGGGATTCCACGTAGAGCCAGGTAAAATACGGCGGCGTAGAGTATTTCTGATACGCGAATCCAATTGTATGTGAATCTGGCCCACAGTCTCCAACCTTAGCTCTAGATCTCTGCAGTTCATCCAGAGTGATCGTGGGCCTCTTGTCTGCATCTCTGATCAGTCTTCTCCTTGTATGAGCTGACGTTATTGTAGCCGTATTAGTGCAATTGTGACAGATAAACTATGCAACCAAATCAATCCATCCAAAAGTGTCACACACACAAATGGGACCTTCAAAATCATGGAATCTTACAACTATACCTCAAGTAATGTTGTATACCTCATCCAATGCAAAAGGTGTGGCAAAGGATCTTATGTTGGTGAAACAGGACAGAAGTTGCAAGCGAGAATGAATTTGCACAGACATACCATCAAGGAACATAAGAAAGACAGTTTATGCACACCTGTGGGACATCACTTCTCACAACCTGACCACACTATAGAAGACCTTAATGTTTTAGTTCTTAAGCCCTGGTTCACACTGGTGCGTTTTGACATGCGATTTGGCATGTCAAATTGCATGTCAAAACGGCAGATTTTGCCTCAAATTGCCGGCAATGGCACCGTCCTAATCGGTGCGACGCTGCATCTGCGGCATTGCACCGATTTCAAAAAGTAGTCTCTGTACTACTTTTTGCGATTTCAGCCTGCGATTTACATTGACATCTGTGCAGAAACCTGCACAGATGTCTCTGAAATCGCGGCTGAAATCGGGACTGCCGGGCGGGAGTGAAATCGTGCGAGTTCAGCTGACCCCCCTCTGTGACTAACATCCCCCCTCAAGTCTATAGCTCTCCCTGTCTTATCTCACTAACTCTGCTGCTATCTTTATTACCATTGATTTGTATGTGTTTGTTTTTCTTTTTTTTTTCTTTCCCTCTGAGATTTTTTTTTGTTTTGTTTTAACATTCTGCCAAAAAAAATGTGAATCAGTACTGCTTGGACCTTGAAGAAGGGGTAACACCCCGAAAGCTTGTCCTGAAAAATTGTATGTTAGTGCAAATAAAAAAAGTATCACGGACAGTACTCAATTTTACCTTGTATGAGCTGAAAGTTTAGAGCGACGGCCAGGTCTTCACAGATTTGCAGTGATCTGACACTCCTTTCATTTCAATATTATCACTTGCACAGTGCTCCTTGGGATGTTTAAAGCTTGGGAAATCTTTTTGTATCCAAATCCGGCTTTAAACTTCTCCACAGCAGTATCATTCAGATATCCTCACTGAACTTCTGGAGAGAATTTGCTGCACTGAAAGTAAAGGGGCTGAATAATTTTGCACGTCCAATTTTTCAGTTTTTTATTTGTTAAAAAAGTTTGAAATATCCAATAAATTTCATTCCACTTCATGATTGTGTCCCACTTGTTGTTGATTATTCACAAAAAAATACAGTTTTATATCTTTATGTTTGAAGCCTGAAATGTGGCAAAAGGTCGCAAAGTTCAAGGGGGCCAAATAATTTTGCAAGGCACTGTATAAGGGAGAAAATTTCCAATGGCAAAACTGGCTATGTTGTTATAACCCTCCCTTACTCTATTTAAAATGAGAAAAAAAGTTTTGCCTTTAGTTCTAACTTACATTACATATGTCACAAACCAAAACATAAAATAAAAAATTTAAATGTGCATGCATATATCATCAAATAGTATTCTGGAGATTTCCCTATTTTAACAACCTCTCCTATGTGGATTCAGTTTATCTATGTACATAATTGGAATCACATTAGAGCACTTGCGATAGAAACAATTGAGTACTGTCTGTGATACTTTTTTTTTTTTTCAAATATAAATTGTATTATTTTCAAAAGGAAAGAACAAAAGATAAACAAAACATACAGAATGGGCATAGAACATTACATTACAGAGTATGGTAACTGACGCTCACAGGCATATAAGTAACACATCACAAACAGCGGCGTCGGTATTGAATGTAGTCAGTAGGCAATCTGTAATTATAGGGGCTGCCCACCAATAGGGATCACGCCTAGCAGATCCGGAGCAATCCCCCAGGAGCGCAGTTACATACTGGGACAAACTGCCCTGCCCCTGGTCACCCATATTTCAGTAACATTCTCTGGGGCCCAATACCTGAAACATATACGTAGAAAGGAAGACGAAAGAGAAGTGTAGTATAATAGCAGGAAGAGAAAGAGAAGAAGTTGAATGTAGGAGGGAGAAGAAGGGGGGGGGGAATAAATTAAAAAAAAAAGGGGGGGGGGACATCGAGGGGACATGGCTCACGCATGGGGGCTGTAACAGCCCTATCGTTTGTCATGATCGGTTGGTCAGGTGGCCAGCATAGCCACACCTTCATCAGAGTATATAAACATGGTCCAGAGCATCCACGCCCAGGAGTGTTGCTCTTGTTTGTTCTGGGTTGTAAGGACTAAGTCCTCCAGTCTGCTGATCTCCTCCACTCTACGCAGACACATCCCCGCGGTCGGGGGGTACGTTATCTTCCAGAGAAGTGGGATGCAAGCCTTGGCTGCATTCAGGAGATGTCTCACAATCGATTTTTTTTAGCTCCGAGCCGAAATCGCAGTAGCATGAAGCAAGATAAAGGCTGGGTCGTCCTTGATTGCATGGTCTGTGAATTTCTGGGTGACCGCGCGAACCGTCGTCCAGTATTGCTGTAGTAGGGGGCAAGACCCAAAAGAGGTGGAGGAGCATCCCCCTCTCCGTCCGACATCTCCAGCATCTGTCCGTGGTGGCCGGGAAAAACCTGTGTAATCGGCTGGGTGTGTAATACCACCTGGTCAAAATTTTATAATTAAGTTCCTGGATCTTTGTGCAAATCAACGTTTTTAGGGAGAACCCGATAATCACCTGCTTCTGGACATCAGTAAACGAGCATTGCAGATCCGTCTCCCATTTCCGTAGAAATTGCAAGTCCGGTTGTTCCGCCAGGGAGTTAAGTAAACTGTAGGTCTTGGATAGGACGTTAGGCAGGATTCCCTCCCCCCCACAGTAGTCCTCGTCAGGTCGCAGTTATGTTGTGCCAGGTTGGGTAGGAAGTGGAGAAAGTGATGCAATCTCATTGCATTCCAAAAGGGAAGTCTAAAATGGCCACTGTCGTCAGTCAAAGAGAACACTGAGGGCCACCGATTGTCAGTCGAGAAGTGTCGGGCCCGATCCCTGCCGGAGGTCAAGAGCGTCCCATATTCTGTTTGGCCAAATCCAGGCAGAAAGGCCGGGTTGCCCAATATCGGATACATGGGGGAATCCCTAGAGAAAAGGGAGGTTGCAAATATTGTAGAAGCGCCTATCCGGAGCGTAGTACCTATCACCGGGTGTTGCTTCAACACCAGGGGTAACTGATCGTAACACCAGACAGCACCTCCCAGCTTGGCGACGGATTACGCCTGTTCCAGCTGGGTCCACAGTTTGTTCCCACTGTGGCCGTTCCAATCTATCATCCTTCCCAAGTGGACCGCTGAATAATAGTTCCGTAAGTCAGGGAGAGCTAGCCCTCCATAGTGCTTGGGCAGTGTTAGGTACTGCTTTTTCAGTCTGGGCTTTGACTTTGCCCAAACAAACTTGATAAAGAGGGATGGCAACGCTTGAAACAAATAAAGGAACTTCGGGAGGATGGACATCTTCAAGAGATTACACCTGCCAAACCAGGAATGAAGGCCCCTGGTCCATTCCTCCAGGAACAACCTGGTTTTCGTCAGAAGAGGGGGGAAGTTAAAGCGGTTGCAAAAAAAAATAAAAATCTTTTAGACCTGCAAGGCAAAAGTCATAATGAGCTAGTATGCACCGCATATTGGCTCATTATGAAATACTTACCTCGGAACGAGGTGAAGGGAACTTACCTGGTCCACGCCGAGCGAGATCTCATCTTGACTCGGCGTGTCTTCTGGGTATCGCCGCTCCAGCGTTGTGATTGGCTGGAGCGGTGATGACGTCACTCCCGCGCATGCGCGCAGGAGATTTAAAACCGCCCAGGTCCGGCGGATGCCGGTCCTTTTCGCCGTGGATTCCCCCCTGCGCATGCGCCGCTGCAATCAGCGGCGCATTGCGAGGGGAATATCTCCTAAACTGTATAGGTTTAGGAGATATTCTTTATACCTACAGGTAAGCCTTATTATAGGCTTACCTGTAGGTAAAAGTTGAAAAAAATGGTTTACAACCACTTTAAGTTCAAAAGTGTGTTTTAAGTCTTTAGGGATCAATGTTCCCAGGTAAGAGAGGGAGATGTCCGACCATTTAAATCCAAATTGTGGTGGTAGGGCCTGCAGCCTACCCGCCGGCACACTAATCCCCATCGCTACTGACTTATCAAAATTTATTTTCAGGTTGAAGAGCCTACTATAAATCTCAAATTCCCTAATAATGTTCGGCAGAGACACTATCGGGTTTGTCAGTGAAAACATCAAGTCATCCGCATAGGCTGAGATTTTATACTGGGCCCCTCCTACCGTCACCCCTGATATATCAGCATTGGATCTTACAATGCACAAGAAGGGTTCCAGGGCCAAGGCAAAGAGAAGGGGCGACAGGGGACAGTCCTCTGTGATACTTTTTTATTTCCACTAAAATTCTAATTTTCAGAACAAGCTTTTAGGGTGTGTGCCCTATCTTATCTGCTAAAACTTTGTGTATTAGGCAGGACGTTTAATTTTCTCACAGTTGATGGGGGAATCCCTCTCGCAGAGCTATTGTGTTCTCCCAACGAGGGGGTATGGGGAGCTGTCCCTGCTGGGAGAACACAGTTATTATTCCTAGCGGCTATAGCCACTGGCAATAATCACATGTAAAAATGCAGTATGCTGGTTGTGCCCAAATTGATCGATGGATCAACTTGAGTACATCCAGCCTGTCCATAGATGGTTTGAATCTCTTCTGGTCCCTGCTGAACCGGCCTAGATTCCAGCTGTCTATGGCCGGCTTTAGTATTGCTTTGACCTTGAAGAAGGGGGCAAACCCCAAAAGCTTTTCCTGAAAATTTGGACATTAGTGCAAATGAAAAAGTGTCATAAACAGCACCCAGCATCCAGTAGTTCTCTATGTTTCGGGGATTTTATTCAAATCTGTTTGTGGTCCCGAAGAAGGACAGAGTCCGTGCAATCTTGGACCTCAAAGCCCTAAATGCCTTTGTAAGAGTTCCGTATGGTATCAATTTGTTCGCTGGTGGCTGCGTTCCATCCGAGGGACTTTCTGGCATCCTTGGACATCAAGGACACATACTTGCATGTCCCAATTTGCGCAGGACACCAGAGGTTTCTGCGTTTTGTGATCGGCGAAGACCACTATCAGTTTGTGGCTCTTCCCTTTGGCCTAGCGTCAGCACCATGAGTTTTTACCAAGGTGCTCTTCTCGATTTTAGTTTTGTTGAGACAGCAAGGCATTGCTGTCGTGGGCTACTTAGACGATCTTCTTCTGGCTCAGAATTAGAGGTAGATGTGTCTGTAGCCAGCCAGACCCTCCGAGAAATTGGTTGGGTGTTGAACATCCAGAAGTCGGTCCTGGTATCGACTCAGCGTTTGGAATACCTAGGGTTGATTCTGGACTCCTCGGAGGCGAGGGTCTTCCTTCCCTTGGAGAAATTGCAGGTTCTCCAGTCTGCGGTGAAGCTGTTGGCATCCAGAAAATGGTCGTCTCTCCATTTTTGCATGCATCCTGGGCCTCATGGTACCATATGCCCAATTCCACACTCGAGTATTGCAGAGGGAGATTCTGTCCAAATGGAACAAATCTCCGTTGTCTCTGGATCGCCAGATTCAGGTAGATCACCTAGTCAGAGTCTCTCTGAATTGGTGGCTGAGATCCCCGGCTCTTCTGTCCGAGAAGTCGTTTCTCCCCTTCCAGTGGACAGTGATTACGATGGAAGGTTGGGGAGGTGTCTGAGGGGTCCAGTCGGCCCAGGGTCACTGGACTCTGGAAGAATCCCGTCTGCCGATCAATATCCTGGAACTTCGGGCGATCAGGCTGTGCCTCTCCTTGTGGTTGAAGAGGTTGCAAGGTCGCCCAATCAGGATCCAGTCAGACAATGCCACGGCGGTGGCTTATGTCAACCATCAGGGGGGAACACGGAGCTCGGCTGTAGCGTCCAAGGTCGCTCACATCCTGCGGTGGGCGGAAAGACACGTGCCGGCTCTGTCGGCCATCTACATTCTGGGCGTAGAAAACTGGCAGGTGGACTACCTAAGTCACCAGATGCTGGACCAGGGGGAATGGTTATTGCATCCGGAGGTGTTTCAACTCCTTTGCAGGAAATGGGGAATACCGGATGTGGATCTCCTGGCTTCTCGTCTCAATCGCAAGGTGTCGAGGTTCGTGGCCTGGTCCAGAGATCCCTGGGCTGACGGGTCAGATGCATCGGCTAATTTATGCCTTCGCCCCACTGAATTTGCCTCCTCGTCTGCTCCGCAGAATGGAGATTGAGGGGATCCCGATGATTCTAATTGCTCCAGATCGACCCCCGGCGTACTTGGTACGCCAATCTCGTGTGCCTGCTGGTGGATGCACCCTGGCAGCTGCCAATGAGGGAGGACCTTCTGTCTCAAGGTCACATACTTCATCCTCATCCTTCGATTTTTCTTTTAAATGTCCTTATTTCTTCTTAGAAATCCTCACTTCCTGTTCTTCTGTCTGTAACTCCACACAGTAATGCAAGGCTTTCTCCCTGGTGTGGAGTGTCATGCTCACCCCCTCCCTTGAGGGGGAGGGGCGAGCAGGAGAGTCAGGACACTCTCCACGTTGCAGATAGAGAAAGGAGTTGTGTGTTAGTGGGTGTCCTGACTCTCCTGCTCGCCCCCTTCCCCCTCAAGGGAGGGGACAAGCACGACACTCCACACCAGGGAGAAAGCCTCACATTACTGTGTGGAGTTACAGACAGAAGAACAGAAAGTGAGGATTTCTCAGAAGAAAAAAGGACATTTAAAAGCAAAATCGAAGAATGAGGTAAGTGAAGGAGGACTGCACTAAGGTAAAGGAAGCTATTTAGGGGATTTTTTTTTTTATCTTTACGTCCCCTTTAAGCACCATTAAGGGGCAGATTTCTTCTTTGGCTGTGTTCTTTCAATGGCCTATGGCGGCCCATTCCCTGGTGGGTACCTTCGTGCAGGGGGTTCGTCATGTGCTTCCCCCTATTAGACCATCTCTTCCTTCATGGGATTTGAATCTGGCGCTCTTGGTTCTTCAGGAACCTACTTTTGAAAATATCAGAGAAATTCCTCTCATGACACTCTCTCAAAAGGTGGCCTTTTTAGTGGCCATTACTTCTGTCAGATGTGTTTCTGAATTGGCGGCCTTGTCTTGCAAGTCGCCATTCTTGGTCCTCCATAAGGATAAGGTGGTGCTATGCCCACAGCCTTTATTCCTTCCGAAGGTAGTTTCGGCCTTCCACCTTAACGAGGACATTGTACTTCCATCCTTGTGTCCTCGGCCGGCGCATCCTAAAGAGGTTACGCTTCATACTTTAGACGTGGTAGGTGCCTTGCGGATGTACCTGTCTGCTACGTATCCGTTTCGGAGGTCTGACTCGCTATTTGTGTCGGTGTCTGGTCCACAAAAGGGCCTGGTGATCCCGTCAGCCACCATTTCTCGTGGATCAGGCAGACCGTCCTACAGGCCTATGCTCTTAAAGCGGATGTCCGCTGAAAAAATAGTATTAAAAGCCAGCAGCTACAAATACTGCAGCTGCTGACTTTTAATATTAGGACACTTACCTGTCCTGGAATCCAGCGCCGTCTGCAGCAGAGGATGAGTGATCGCTTGTCACTCTGCTGCTCCCCCCGCCATCCACAGTGAGGGAACCAGGAAGTGAAGAGCTCCGGCTTCACTGCCCGTTTCCCTACAGCGCATGCACGAGTCATGCTGCGCCTGCCGATTGGCTCCCGCTGTGTACTGGGAGCCGAGTGTTCCCAGCACACAACGGGTGGTGGGGGACGGGCGATGACGTCATGCCCACAGTCTGCCCAAGACAATTGTGGTCGGAAGTGGGTGCAAATACCTGTCTTTAGACAGGTATCTGCACCCCCCTCCCCCTGAAAGGTGTCAAATGTGACACCGGAGGGGGGAGGGTTCCGATCAGCGTGATTTCCACTTTAGTGTAGAGCTCCTCTTTAAGGGGCGGGCGCCCTATTTCCGGTCACGGCACATTCAACCAGGGCAATTGGTGCTTCCTGGGCTTTCTGACATCAAGCGTCTGTCAAATAGGTGTGCAAAGCGGCAACTTGGTCATCAGTGCACACCTTCTCCAAATTTTACAAGGTTGATGTGAGTGCATCTTCAGGTTTTGCAGGCGGCTGTTTAAAGTTGCACCTCTGCCGTTGAGGAGCTGTGCTTGTTTTGGGGTGAAGTTGTTTGTTTTTATTGATACTGTTCCCACCCCTTGTTTTTTTTACACTGCTTGGGGACATCCCATATGCCAAGATTTGTGAAGGCTGTGTCCGTCCATGGACAACAGAGAAAAGGATTTTACGGTAAGTATAAAAAATGCTATTGTTTGAGATTTGGCACTGCGTCGCTTTAACTGACAATTGCGCGGTCGTGTGACGTGGCTCCCAAACAAAATTGACGTTCTTTTTTTCCCCACAATAGAGCTTTCTTTTGGTGGTATTTGATCACCTCTGCGGTTTTTATTTTTTGTGCTATAAACAAAAATAGAGCGACAAATTTGGCCTCAGTTTAGGCCGATATGTATTCTTCTACATATTTTTGGAAAAAAAATTGCAATAAGCGTTTATTGATTGGTTTTTGGGCCAGATTCTCTAAGAATTCCATTGTAGCAAAGTGTCATTTCTTCAGTGTTATCACATGAAAAAAAAAAAAAATATATATATATATATATATATATATATATATATTATTTTATATTATATTAATATAATAATTACAAAAATGTGAGGAATGTACTCACTTTGGTGAGATACTGTAGGTTTATGTTGGTCTCATCAGACTACACTAATCTATGTCCTTAGTCTGCTTGTCTTCAGCAAACTGTTTGCAGGCTTTCTTGTGCATCATCTTTAGAAGAGGCTTCCTTCTGGGATGACAGTCATGCAGACCAATTTGATGCAATGTGCGGGCTGACCCCCCCACCCCCTTCAACCTCTGCAGCAATGCTGACAGCACTCATATCTCTATTTTCCAAAGACAACCTCTGCATATGACGCTGAGCAAGTGCTTCAAACTTCCTTGGTCGACCATGGCGAGGCCTGTTCTGAGGGGAACCTGTCCTGTTAAACTGCTGTATGGTCTTGGCCACCGTGCTGCAGCTCAGTTTCAGGGTCTTGGCAATCTTTTTATAGCGCAGGCCAGGGGTAGGCAACCTTTTGAGCACAGTGTAACGAAAAAGAATTGAGCTCGCCGATTTTATAATAAAAACATGTCAACTTTCGTATACGAAAAGGATTTTTCAACAAACTAATAAAAAAAAAAATAATAATAAATTGCTGCCACTGTGCTCATCCAACGCCACCAGTTTTCCCCCTCAAAATGATGTCAGTTTCCCAATCAAATGCAGCCAGTTTGTCCCCAAATGCAGCTAGTTTCCCCTCAAATGATGCCAGTTTGTCTCCCCCACCCCCCCTCCCCCTGTGCCCGGCAGCGTTTCGTGATTGGCTCATGTCTTCAGAGGGCGTGGCTACACAAAGCGATCTATCATATATAGCGGATGGGGTCGTACGGTTCCGCCCATTCACCTGTTAAGAGCTGCTTGTCTGGGTGAATTAACCCTATCCCTACCAGCTCGGTACAGTCCCTCCGCTGTTAAGCTTCGGACCTCCCGATCAGCTCCGCCCCCTACCTATGATCAGCTGTGACCCGGGACGTGTTTAACACGTCCCTATTAGTGCAGTGCAGCCAATCGCTGTTACACATCAGGCCGCCCTTCACTGCTGATTCTATTCTATAATCCCTATGTCAGCATCCGTTCCTCTCCACACACACTGCAGAAGAAGACCTTCCTTGCTGACACCCAAACCAAATTAAACAACAACATGTCATATGTGTTATTACTGAGAAGGCAAATGTAATTGAGAAGGAAAATAAAATAAAGTTAATGGCTTATTGAGTTGCACTCCCGCACATATTGATATTCAGCTAACACCGTCACTAAAGTGAAACTGAAACCAAACATGCTTGCTCTATATATTTTCAACTCTGTTATTGCTGGGTGATGGTCATATAACCTACAGCTGCCTCATTCAGTGCTTTAAACTAATGAGCAGTCTAGTAAGCACGCAAGATAATAAAACTGTATGATTTATATATATTACAACCACCGATGTAATTAAGATGGCCGGCGCTCAACAAGGGGGCGGACACTTGAATAGTGGGCGGCAGCGGCGACAATAGATATATTCATGCAATGCATGAATATATCTATTGTTGAGTGATGGGTGCAGGAAAGAGGGAGCGGCGCTCCTGCGCCCATTATGGGCACACCGCCACTGCTCTTGCCTCAGATTCCCCAATTCCTGCAACTCCACACCTCAGATCACTGTCCCCCCTGCAAATCTGTTTCATCACTGTACCCCTCTGCACATCTGCCCCACCACTGTAGGGTGGGGCAGAGGTGGGGGGGTCTGGGGGCAGGTGTAGCGCAGAAGGTTTTTCACCTTATTACATAGAATGCATTAAAGGGGTTGTAACCCCTCGTGTTTTTTCACCTTAATGCATCCTATCCATTAAATGGGTTGTAAAGGTAATTTTTGTTCCCCTAAATAGCTTCCTTTACCTTAGTGCAGTCCTCCTTCACTTACCTCATCCTTCGATCTTTCTTTTAAATGTCCTTATTTCTTCTGAGAAATCCTCACTTCCTGTTCTTCTGTCTGTAACTACACACATTAATGCAAGGCTTTCTCCCTGGAGAAAGCCTCTTGAGGGGGAGGGGGCGAGCAGGCAACTCAGGACACTCTCTACTTTGCAGATAGAGAAAGGAGCTGTGTGTTAGTGGGCATACTGACACTCCTGCTTGCCCCCTCCCCCTCAAGAGGCTTTCTCCACAGCAGGGAGAAAGCCTGGCGTCCCCGCCAATGCGTTTCTTGGCGGGGACGCATTGTCCCTCTCTCCACGGGGTCCCGGCTCTTGATTGAATCGATTGATATCCATTGGCTCCCGCTGCTGTCAATCAAATACAATGATGCAGATGCCAGGGGGCAGGGCCAAGTCCGGCATTCATGTCTATGGACGCAAATGCTGGACGCATGAGCGCGCCCACAAGGTAACCCCCCCCACCCCCCCCCGGGAGAGTGCTTCTCCTAGAGGGTTATCTGATGCGGGGAGGATCCAAAGAGGATGTTCAGGGCCACTCTGTGCAAAACAAGCTGTACAGTGGAGGTAAGTATGATATGTTTGTTATTTAAAAAATAAATAAAAAACAAGCCTTTACAATCACTTTAAGATGAAAAATCTTGAGGCTTTACAACTACTTGGAAAAAAAAAACTCTGGTCACAAAAGGAGTATAATGTAGAAGAGCCACTAGATGGCAGTAAGAAACAAAAGAATGAACGAATAAGCTTTTCTCACGTTCTTCAAGCCAAGCGCCTGAATAGCATTTATAAAGCCAAAAAAATTGAGATTTTCCCTGCAAGCCTTCTTTCCTGACGCCAACATGGCAGCATACTAGTGATAGAGCTCCGCCTCTTGACCACTCCCTCAGGACCAGTGAATAGCATAAATTAAGGCATGGTTAGCCACCACCCCATTCTTCTTTTTTTCCTCATACCTCACGCACCAGTGAAGAGTAAGCAGTACTATGTCCCCCCTCTGCCTCAGTGCAGTAGCCGTCTGGGTTGAGCCTCTCCCAGTGCGAAGTCCCAGCGCTCAGGCTGCTAAACGCGCTATAGTCTGGGAGCCCCTTCTGTGGGTCTTATTGGGGCCCCTGCAGTGTTTCCTCTTTAGGAACGAAATCTGCTTTTACAATTGATAACTGCAGCGCTTGTGGAATATGGAGGGGCCAGCTATGCTTTATCTCTCTTGGCCCCTTGTGCCATACAGGGTCACCTGTACCTTTTACCTATATCACCATTTTTTTTTTGTCTTTCATTACCTTTCTTATTCACTGCTTCAGCAAAACAAACAGAAGACACTACAGGGTTGTCTTCTAACACAGGTACAGAGATAGGAAAGGTTCAGTCTCTTTAGCCAACATTGATATACTGTATAGACAAAGTACATGGCTATAGCCAGAGCTATAGTCTCCGATATGGTTTTGCTCACCCCAAACATCATGCTGCTGTCTGTCTGTCTCTCTCTCCATACACACAACTCATCTCTGACATGTTCAGCTCAGCTGACAATCAGGTCTGAAAGGGAAATTCTTACCCTATTCAGTTAACCCCTTTTTAACACGCCCAGACTCACCCTGTGCAGGTAGATATGTCTGTGTGTATATGTATGTGTATGTGCATGTATGTATGTATATATATTTGTGTATATATATGTGTATATGTATATATTGTGAGGATGGGACCCTGTCCGGGGTGAGAAATGGCTACTTTACGCCAGATTCTGTAAAGAAACCCATGTTAATGGGTCAGCTGTGTCTTGGGCTTTTTAAGGCTCACCTGAACAGTATTCAGGGCCCCACCCACAGACAGGAAGTCTGGTCCCTGGGAGCCAGGTGAGCTCCCAACTCTCTGAAAGGAGTCAGAGAGAGGCTGCATGGATTGCAGCTAGTGTGTGCAGATCTGCAGGTTGCAGATGCCGCTTTATGTTTGAGCAGCAAGTCGCTGACTAGGAGAAAAGCAAGGATTGAGCTTATCTCTGGGAAACGCTGTGTGTTCTGAGGAACAGAACTTGGGCTTAGGCTAGAGGCCTGAAGCCGTCGGATGCCAGGATTGAAAGCCAGGAGGCTAAGCTCTTTAGTTTATACAATGCAGTAATGGTGGAAACCCCCTGCGAGGGATGCTATTGCATATGTGAACCTTTTGTGAGTTTTTAAATAAAAGTGGGCTACCAAGCCCTTAAAAACGCACCTGCCACTGGAGTTTGATTCCCCAAATCTTACAATATATATATATATGTATATGTGTGTGTGTGTGTGTATAGGTGTATATACAGATGTAGGTGTATGTAGATAAATCAGGAAAGAAAGTGGACTCCTTTCTCCTATGTCTACTCCTGCTACTTCTATCGCTTTTCAGCTATCCTCACCTCAGCTGGCCGTCCCATTTCTCCACAGATAAAGAGTCAGTTACTGCTCATAATACAAAGACCCTCAACAACTAGGATGGGGACCACCATATAGGTAAGTTTTCAGAAAAGAGTGCCCTCTTGTGCGGATTGCTTTGATGTGCTTCAGCCCCGCATGCCCACGCTCTCAAAAGAGCCAGGCCAAGGAAACGCAGACGTTCTTCAGGGGAGCATAGCCTGGATGGCGCCCCCACTCAGGAGAAATTTCCAAGGAAGACGTCTTTGCTCCTCTTCCCCAGAGCCGGTGCCCCACCAAGAGTCCTGCAGGGCCTATGGCACAGTACCTATGCCCAGGAAGCTGGTGAGTAGACACTGCCTGGAGGAGTATGCAGCTAACAGGTAATGCCAAATGTCTTTATTATTGATAAGAGTGGCACAAGATTCTGTTTTGAACTCTCCTTAATTACCTGAAGCTACTGTTACACTTGTATTGTAAACTGTTGTAGACTGTTGCCATAGGAGACAGCGTTCCTATCAGTGCAGGTGTGGCATCTTGCTGGATGCTTTTACTGCGTGGCTGTCATTCTGTAGAAGTCTTAGAGTCTGCCGGGTTGGGGTTGCGGCTTCCTAGGGGTGTCCTGGCCCTAATCCTCTCTCCCAGAGTTCTGTTGAGGAGAGATGGAATCGCTTTGCAGACTGAAGCCCTGACACATGATTCGGAGCCCGGATTGTCCTGGTGAGTCCTGGACAGGTGGCACACCCTAGGTGTCTGACGCCCATAAAACTACTTTGCACTGCACCCATTATACCTTTATGACCCACTCTATGTGAAGGGATGTCAGCGACTCGTGGTTCTCGTTAGACTGAAGGTGGCCTGGGTCCTTGTTACATATATTACAGATACAGCAGTCTGCTACTCAGGATATGGAGGCTTCACAGGAAGTCCCACAAAGTTGCTTTTTAAACCACTGGAAAAGCATCCTGGCACCTTGGTGGCTAGGGAGGCTATATGGTTGAGACCCTGTGCTAAGTATTGCTTCCTAGAAACAAAAGTGGGAAAGAATGGAAAGATGTTGGAGAAAAATGCCCATATAAACAGGCTGTCAAAACTGTATACCCTGAACAAGCTAAGGGTCAACCTGCTCCTACATATTGTAGCATCTGCAGGTGCCAGCAGACCAGCAATAACCAGCCCATGTGTTGGGCGAGTCTAATGGGGATGGTTTAATTATTAACCAGCTGCTGCACTTGCAGGACTCTGAGGAGAGTGGCAGGATCTGCATCCCTTTAGGCATGATTTCCTTTTGAGTATCTTGCCAAAAATGACATTTTTGTAGCAGTGGGTGAAAAAAATAAAAAAATAAAAGTCTGACTTGTACCTTATTGCAGACTTCTGGGAAAAAATCAGTCACACAAGTGCATGCCCAAACTCTAGGGCTCAGTTTCCTTTAGTGCGACATGAGACTGGAAGGTCGCATGACAGACCTCTGGGAAAAATCAATCACACAAGTGCATGCCCAGACTCTAGGGCTCAGTTTCCTTTAGTGCGACTTGAGACTGGAAAGTTGCATGACAGGCCATTCCCCATAATTTCCAATGAGTATTGTTTATATCTCTGCGACTTCAAGTGGCATGGACTTCAAAATAGTCCCTGCACTACTTTGGTTCCATTGTTTCCAGTCACATCAAAATTGCAGCAAAAAAAAAAATCAAAATCGCAGCAAAATCACGCGACTTTGGGGTTGCAATAGTGAAGCCTTGAGGTAAGACCTAGAGGGCACACTTTACGTGTTTCTGGACAGCATGTGGTACAGGTCCTTGGATGAAGGTATCAGGCACTCATGGTCACTTCGGGAAATTCCTCACTGCTCCTCCAGACCATTTCTCTCCCACGCATATGCCAAGTCCACCACAACAGGTGTGCTGCTACAATGCTTACAATACTACAATACACTTCAGACTCAAGGGATTGCAGGTTTTCT
Organism: Rana kukunoris; assembly: GCA_029574335.1. NCBI lineage: Eukaryota > Metazoa > Chordata > Amphibia > Anura > Ranidae > Rana > Rana kukunoris. Next base: position 101,789,955 of record CM056051.1, read on the forward strand.
ATACAATCCTGTTTGGAGTTTGCAGGGGATGTTGGCTGGTGTCCAGTAGCAGATCGGAAGAGGTCAAACCCTTCTAGGCCCTCTTTGAGATGTTTAAGCTGAAGTCCATTAAACAGTACAACCATATGGCTGGATGCTGTTGCTGGATTATCAGGATGCCTATCCTATCCTCACACCTTAGAGGGAAAGCAAAACTAATGGTCTCCATCCTAATAGTTAGTGTACCCTGGGGGTGCTCTAGTTCCTCTTATTTCTATCAGTGGAAGTGGTGACAGTCAGGAACAGGATTCTGAGAAAGTATACTTCCGCTTGTTTGATGGTTTCTCAGTGCTCATCTGGGCACAACGTCTTCATGCATACAGATGATTCCTGGGGTGCATGGGCACCTGCGCAAATTTACATTTCAAGAATTCTACAAGGGAGGAAACAGGATCGAACACCGTTAATAACCGTGTTACTCAGTATGAGTAGCAGTCCGCCGCGATGGAAAGACCTTCAGCAAGTCTCGGTCCGTTAGGACCTTTACACTGGAGAATTGCTACGAATCATGTCTACAAGACACTCGGGAAGATGCACTGTGAGGGACTTTAGGTCAAGGCAGGCGGAGATTCCCAGCCAAGGAGGGTAATCTTGAACACGCTGGGGTTCAAGCAGCCCCTTTTATCACTTCGGCCTTACTACAGAGTCAAGGAAGACCAGTCTCGTTGCAGTTGAGCAACAGGGCAGTAGTTGCCTATATTCAGCTCCTGGGTGAAACTCACAGCAATATGCTAGTGAGAGAGGTAAAACCCATAACGCCTGGGATGGAAGATCCCCAGCAAAATTCCAGATGCAGTTTACCTCCCAGCAGATTTTTTTGAACAAGTACAAGCTTCCCAGAGCACAACGAGGGTCTATGTCCCAGGTCTTCTCTGACCTGGTCCACAAGTGGGGCCTACCACAGACAGACCTCCTCGTTTCCCAGAGTAATCGCAAACTTTGGGTATGTCTGACTTTGTTTCCGCACCACAAGGCGCAGGGGGCAGATGCTCTGATCTCTCCATGGGACTGCAATGAGTGAAGGTGTGAGTGAAAAACTTGTATAGCGCTACACCTGCAAACTAAATCACCTCAGGGCGCTTCTTCTATCCATTGTCTTCCTTATCCCCCAGAAGAGGTGGGTCTTAAGTTTCTTCCTGAAGGCCCGATGGTTTTCTCCCATGCGGATGTCCGTTAGCAAGAGCGTTCCATAGCCATGGTCCTTGGACATAGTTGTCATAGCCAGTCCTCCATATTGACCAGGAGGCCCTCGGTTTTCCCTGGCCATTCATTTCAGAATACAGAAGACATTTCTCCTCCATAACCTATGCAGACTGGGGCTGCAAGCAGGGGTACTAAAGGGGGAGGGTGGGCAACTCGGTTGCTCCGGTTTCACTACAGAGTGATCTCTACTTTGTTGTGTGCGAGAAGACATTCTACTTACAACATCTAGGCCTAATTCTGGAACAAGTTTGCTTTTTCTTGGTAGAGCGAGACATTCATCCTACTGCCCTTTCAGTGCCAGCTGTTCTATACTTCCTCCACGCCTTAACCTATTCTCACATAGCTCACGAGCGTCAGCTTTATCGGCAAAAACACATTTAAATGGGCCATGAATTCTTCAGTTTGTACAACTTTTGAGTTTTTGGAGAGTAGGTCTCCACGGAAAAGATATATTGGAGCTGCTGGTTCTCCTATCATATATAACAAAGTATCAAAATTAGAACCAAAGTCCGAATGATAAACAGCGCTAAACAATGTTGGATAAATGTCCAGCAACATCAGGCATTGAGCTTAGATGGTGTAGAAAAGATAAAGAAGTGATGTGAACATCTCAAGGAATTTTTCAGGATCCTACACCTTGTCCCAAAAGTCCACCACACGTGAGGCACACTCCCCTTCGGGGTTTAAACTCACCAGAGGGCCAGTGATATCAGGCCTTACATAGGTATCTTTCCACCATAACATCCATCAGCTAAGCAGGAGGGTAAGCTCCATATGAAAACAAATGAAACTCCAAATAGTGTAATTCCGCTTTAATCTTTAACAGAAACAGCCCTTCACCACACATAAAACCCCCGCTCACAATGTACGTACCATGAATCAGTAGAAATGAGCAAATAATGACAATTATCGGATGGTCTCAGGAATCCCAGGAGCAAGCATGTAGTGTCTTTAACCACTTAAGGACCGCCTACTGCACATTTACGTCGGCAGAATGGCACGGCTGGGCACATCAACGTATATATACGTTGGTTTTAGTACCCAGCCGTAGGTCGCGGGCGCGCGCCCGCGACCCGGTCCGAAGCTCCAGGACCGGGGCCGCGGGATTCGCGGACCCGATCGCCGCTGCAGTGCGGCGATCCGTCCCTGGAGCGGAAGAACGGGGAGAGCCGTGTGTACACACGGCTTCCCCGTGCTTCTCTGTGGCCGGAGCATCGATCGCGTCATCCCTGTAATAGGGGGACGCGATCGATGACGTCACACCTACAGCCACACCCCCCTACAGTTGTAAACACACACATTAGGGCACACATTCCCTACAGTGCCACCTGTGGTTAACTCCCAAACTGCAACTGTCATTTCCACAGTAAACAATGCAATTTAAATGCATTTTTTGCTGTGAAAATGACAATTGTCCCAAAAATGTGTTAAAATTGTCCGAAGTGTCCGCCATATTGTCGCAGTCACGAAAAAAATCACTGATCGCCGCTATTAGTAGTAAAAAAAAAAAAAATTAATAAAAATGCAATAAAACTATCCCTTATTTTGTAAACGCTATAAATTTTGCGAAAACCAACCGATAAACGCTTATTGTGATTTTTTTTACCAAAAATATGTAGAAGAATACGTATCGGCCTAAACTGAGGAAAAAAAATGTTTTTTTATATATTTTTGGGGGATATTTATTATAGCAAAAAGTAAAAAATATTGCATTTTTTTTTAAATTGTCGCTCTATTTTTGTTTATAGCGCAAAAAATAAAAACCGCAGAGGTGATCAAATACCACCAAAAGAAAGCTCTATTTGTGGGAAAAAAAGGACGCAAATTTTGTTTGGGAGCCACGTCGCACGACCGCGCAATTGTCTGTTAAAGCGACGCAGTGCCGAATCGCAAAAACCCCTTGGGTCATTTGCCAGCGTATTGGTCCGGGTCTTAAGTGGTTAAAAAACAAAACAAAGCAAACAGTCCTTCCTGGTCAGAAACCACCAGTGGAGCGCAGATAACGTCACTTCCGGTAACGCCGCGTTAGCCCTGGTTCTCCTATCAGTTCAACCGTTCGTTCCAACAGAGCAGTGTTCGGTTCAGGCCATCACTTATAAGGCAGTATCAAGAACTTTAGGCAGGAGGTTATCGGATATTCAAGCTCTTGGAGCTTCAAAGTAAAAAAATATATATGTATATTCTTTTCTTTCCAAAAGGAGTAGAGTTGGTCTTGTAGATCATCTTGCCACAAACATGGCAACAGACAGCTATTTAACAGACAGCTGGACATTGCCTAACTTTCCAGAACATCACACAGGAAAGTCTCACGAACTGATAATTTTCATAACTTTAAAGTAGTATCTGTCCACAATTGTCCCTTTCAGGTCATCTAAACCTTTTGTCATTCCAGTTGGGAATCAAGGGAAAGAAGTTACTGCCTGGACCCTAGCAGGCTCGGTTGTACATATAGGACTAGGGGTTGCAAGCCTCCGTCAGCGGTGGCGGAGCACTCTACCAGAGCAGTTGAAGCCTCATAGGCAACACATTCAAAAGAATCTATGGTGCCCATCTGTAGAGGGGTATCGTGGTCTTCCCAACATTCCTACTCAAACGTGACAGAATAGACCCGGGGGTCCTGTCATCAGGGAAATTTGTAGGAAGGACTATTCAGTCCTCTGTCTCATCCTAATTAGAAGATTGGTTGGACAAGTAGATCCCACCCTGTCAGCTAGTTATTTATCACTAGTATGCTGCCATGTTGGCGTCAGGAAAATGGAAAATTGTATCAAATACTTACCGTAATTTTCCTTTCCTGACGCCAAACCATGGCAGCATATGAGCCCACCCATGTGCGTTTCGGTATGTGGCTTGTTACAAAGAATGGGGTGGTGGCTAACCATGCCTTAATTTATGCTATTCACTGGTCCTGAGGGAGTGGTCAAGAGGCGGAGCTCTATCACTAGTATGCTGCCATGGTTTGGCGTCAGGAAAGGAAAATTACGGTAAGTATTTGATACAATTTTCCATTTTATTTTGTAAGCAATGGCTTGGGCAGCCAGTCTGAATGATGAGGCCACACAGGAAACAAGATTAGAGATTTTTGGAAAAATTCTGGTGTCTCTACCACAGACTTTGGATTTCTACTTCTGTAACGGGTGTGGAAAAATTATTCTTTAGGTGTTGGTTGGCGCCTTCACACCGTAACCCTATAGAGCAGGGGTGGCAAACTCAAATTCATCAGGGGCCGCATTAGCAGTATGGTTGCCCTCAAAGGGCCGGTTGTTTAAGACTATGTGTCCACTATTTATTATGGGATGGAATGAGATGGCATAGGGTGGGGTGGGGTAGGATAGGATGGGATGGGCTACCTGACATACATAGACCTACATGACATACACTGACCTCACCTACCTGACATACACTGACCTCACCTACCTGACATACATAGACCTACCTGACATACACTGACTTCACCTACCTGACATACATAGACCTACCTGACATACACTGACTTCACCTACCTGACATACACTGACTTCACCTACCTGACATACACTGACTTCACCTACCTGACATACACTGACTTCACCTACCTGACATACATAGACCTACCCAGTGGCGTAACTAGAACCTTCAGGGCCCCATTGCAAGAAACCATGAATGGCCCTCCCACAACCCCAGCCGGGGCCCTCTCCTCCGAGTCCAGTGGTGGAACTCCAGGGCCTGGTCGCAGGTACGACCTTTGCAAGCCCTGTAGTTCCGCCACTGTATCAGTAGTTTTTTATTATTTTTTATCATTTTTTAGGAGCCCCAGGGGCTTTGGTGAGATGTCAGAGGTCTAAACCTCTGATGTTCCACCTTTGAGACACAGCCCCCAATCTTTCTCTGCAGCCTCAGCTACATAGAATGAATGGACAGGAATAGCTCTGTACATAGCTTCCTGTCCATTCATAAACTGAAGCATAGTAAACGCAGTTTACGATATGCCACAGTTATGAATGGACATAGTCAGTGATGAGTACAGATCGCTGACTCTCAATTCAGAAAAGGAGCGGTAAATTACACGTTTACCGGCCCATTTCCCACTTTCTGTCCTGACAAACTCCCAGCAGGAGAGGGGATGGGGGAACCTGGCTGGAACACTCCCCAAATGGCTGGGAATTCAGATTTCCTATGTGTGTTCTGCCCCCCTCCTCCATCCTGGCACCCTAGGATGGGTGACACCAGCCCTGCCAGCCAGCATGGTCTGTGGATGGGGTTCCTGTTAAGGGAGGTGTGGGGTCCTGGTCCCCAGGAAAGATGGAGTCCCTAGGTAAGCTGAGTCCTTGTTGCCAGAGGAGATGGGTTCCTGTCCCCAGGAGAGATGGAGTCCTTTTCCCCAGGGCAGATGGCGTCCCTGGAGAGATGGGGTCCCTGTCCCTGGAGAGATGGGGTCCCTGTCCCTGGAGAGATGGGGTCCCTGTCCCTGGAGAGATGGGGTCCCTGTCCCTGGGGAGATGGGATCCCTGTCCCTGGGGAGATGGGATCCCTGTCCCTGGGGAGATGGGATCCCTGTCCCCGGAGGTGATGGGGTCCCCTTCCCCAGGGGAGATGGAGGGGGTATGTGATGGTGTGTGAGGGATGGAGTAATCTAACTTACCATGACCAATCTGCAGGCTGGGCACTCATCCGTGGTGGCCTGGGCTCCCCCCAGCATGCTGGATGGCGATCAGTGTATCTCCCATAAAGACTTGTCTGTCATCATATCTGCATGATGGGCAAGGAGGGGGGCTGGCAGACAAGCCTGCCGTGTCCCCCGGGGAGCCGGCTCTCACAGGGCTGCACTGCATCTCTGTGCTTAAAGTTTGTTTGCCCGGGAAAAGCATGCAGTGTGAGCTGGAATCAGGGGGCGGGACAGTCACCGGACTGAGCGGCGCTGCATGGAGCAGGAGAGGGGGACACAAAGGAGACGGTTGACGACACAGCAGCTAAAGAGCCTATGCGTGCGGTACTCGAGCATGGAGCTCTGATAGTCACCCCCCACCTCCAGCCACTCGTGCGCACGGTGCACTCGTACTCCTAGTGCCTATGCTGCCGCCGGGTGTACCAAGATGGCCGACCGCACCGGAGCTAGGCCGAAGCCGCGGCCTTTCCTAAGGCTGAGGCAGCGGTGCGCTCCGCGGATCGACCTGTTCGGATCACAGATGCGCGGGCCACATGGTGAGGTCTGGCGGGCCGGATTCGGCCCACGGGCCTTGTGTTTGCCACCCCTGCGTATAGAGGTACTCTTGATGAAAGCAAGAATTGTAATAATATGCACCTGTCAAACAGGTGCGGAATTTTTTTTTTTTTTCTGCCGAGGTCCTAATCAAGTCTGTGTCATGAACCATTGAACACGTCTTCCTTCCTCTTTTTGGCGCAAGCAACGCTCTCTGGTGCTTTTGCAATGGTTTCCTCCATACACTCTGGCAATACTTTGTGAATTGAAATGTCCCCAATACATCAGGGTGCCTGTAAGAGAACAGTCAGTGCGCTCTGGGCACACGCACATGCGTCAATGCGCAGATGCGCCAAAGTGCATACGCGGAGGAGCACGCATGTCCGCGGGAGCGCGTCCACGCGTTCCCTTGCCGTCAGACGGCCTGTTTAAGGGGCACACTGATCCCAGTCTAGTGCTGATGGATCTCAGCTGTTCCCGTACCTGTATCCTGTGTTTACCTGCCTGTCATCTGTAACTGAATTTTGGCTTTCCCTGACCCTGAACCTGCCACTGCATTTCGCTACACTTCTGATTATCGGTTCCTGAACTTGGCTCCCTACTCTGACTTTGCTCCTGCCTGATGACTTTGCACCTTGCTGCCCATCTGTTACTGAACCCCGGCTATCCGTGTGACTATTTGGCTCTACTCTGCTTCCTGGGTATCTGCAACTCTGTGCCTGCGACTTGCTGCCTTCCAAGAATCGCATCATCTGCTTCAGGCTTCCTGAGCTTCATCTGCAGGCACTCGTGTCCCTCCGGACCCTTGGTTTCTCCTGTCTCCACTCTCAGCAGGACCAGGGCTGGAGATACAACAGAGGCTGACCTCCTCACTTCAGACTCCGTCCAGGTACGTGACAGTGCCCCTACCAGAGTAATTAATTACATTGGGTGCCCCATTAGACTACCCCTATAAATCAGTTGCCGCTGTCAGGTTACACCTTTAAATCAGGTATTCCCATCAAGTTTCTTCATCAGAAGGCTCCCTTACATCTGGTGTCTCTCATCAGTGTGCCACCTTACATCATTTGTCCCCATCAGAGTGTCCCCTTACATTAGGTGCCATCATCAGAGTGCCACTTTACATCAGGTGTCCCCAACAGAGTGTTCCTTTACATTAGATGTGCCCATCAGATTGCCCCTTTACATCAGAGGTCTCCATCAGCGTGCCACTTTACATCGGGGTCCCCATCAGAGTGCCCCCTTAAATCAGATGTCCCCATCACAGTGCCCCCTTACATCAGGGGTCCCCATCACAGTGCCCCTTTACATCAGGTGTCCCTAGCAGTGTCCCATTACTTCAGGGGTTCTTATCAGAGTACCCCCTTACATCAGGTGTCCCCATCAGAGTGCTCCCTTTCATCAGGTGTCCCCATCACTTCAGATGACCCCATTAGAGTGCCCCCTTAACCACTTCCCTACGGCCGTACGACTTTATACGGCCGCAAGGACGTCCTGAATCTCTAACAGGTTGTGTTTTTACGGCCTGTTCTTAGACAGGCCACTGGGGGGGCGCGCGAGCCCTACGGCGGCGCGCGCATGCCCGCCACATCGCTGACATGCCGATGCGCGTGACTGGCGGCCGTCTTGCAGGGACAAGACGTGGATCTCTGTGTAAACACAGAGATCCATGTCCTGTCAGGGGAGAGAGGAGAACGATCTGTGTCTCTTGTACATAGGGACACAGCATCGGTCACCTCCCCCAGTCACCCCCCCTCCCCCCACAGTTAGAACACAATTTAGGGTACACATTAACCCCTTCCTCACCCCCTAGTGTTTACCCCTTCAATGCCAGTCACATTTATACAGTAATTAGTGCATATTTATAGCACTGATCGCTGTATAAATGTGAATGGCGCCAAAAATGTGTCAAAAGTGTCCAATGTCTCCGCCATAATGTCGCAGTCACGAAAAAAATGCTGATCGCCGCCATTAGTAGTAAAAAAAAAAATAATAATAATAATATCCCCTATTTTGTAAGCGCAATAACTTTTGCGCAAACGAGACGCTTATTGCGTTTTTTTTTTTTTTTTTTACCAAAAATATGTAGAAGAATACGTATCGCCTAGACTGAGAAAAAAAATGTTTTTTTAAAAAAAAAATTGGACTATTTATTACAGCAACAAGTAAAAAATATTGTTTTTTTTCCAAAATTGTCGCTTTATTTTTGTTTATAGCGCAAAAAATGAAAACTGCAGAGGCAATCAAATACCACCAAAAGAAAGCTCTATTTGTGGGGAAAAAAAGGACGCCAATTTTGTTTGGGAGCCACGTCGCACGACCGCGCAATTGTCAGTTAAAGTGATGCAGTGCCACAAGCTGAAATTTCACCTGGTCAGGAAGGGGTATATGTGCCCAGTAAGGAAGTGGTTAACATAATATGTGTCCATCAGCATGTCCCCTTAAAATAAAATGTGCTCATCAGCATGTCGTATGTCCCTTATTTTATGTTAGGGACACTCTCATGGGTACATTTTATGTTAAGGCGCATGCTGATGGGCACATTTTGTTGTGCTCATCAGCATGCCCCTTAACATAAAATATTCCCAACAGAGTGAACCTTAACATAAAATAAGGGGCATGCTAATGAGCACATTTTATGTTTAGGGACACTCTGATGGGCACAACAAATTTTGCCATCATTGTGCCCTTAACATGAAATGTGCCCATCAGCATGCTCTTAACATAAAATAAGGGGCATTCTGATGGGCACATTTTATAAGGGGCACTCTGATGGGCACAATTTATGTTAGGGGCACAAAAAAATTTGCCCATCTGCATGCCCCTTAAGATAAAATGTGCTCATCGGTGTTGCTCTTAAAATAAAATATGCCCCCCGCCCGCAGACCTCAACAACCAACAGCCAGGGTTGTCGGGGAGAGGCCTCAAGGTGCACAAAGCACCAACCCCCCCCCCCATGTTGAGGGCATGTGGCCTGGTATGGTCTAGGAGGGGGGGGGGCGCTCGCTCGACCTACCGGGCTACCTTTCCTGACCTACCAGGCTACGTGCTCGGATAAGGGTCTGGTATGGATCCTGGGGAGAACCCCCAAGCCGTTTTTTTTTGGTGTGGGAGGATTCCCCTTAAGATCCATAGCAGACTGAAGGGTCTGGTATCATGGTATCATCCTGGGGGGAACCTCACGCAAATTTTTTATTTTTTTTATTTTTGCGGGGTTCCCCTTCAAGATTCTCCGCGAACGAGTTGCCCCGCAAGTCGGGTCATCTTGATTCGACCTCTATTCAAATCAATGGGCTCCCATAGGGAGCCATTGATTTTGAATAGAGAAAGAAAAACACGGCTAAAAGCTAGCGTGGCAAAACGCGCATTAAATTTAATGCAAAACTCAGAAAAAATGTAGTTAAAAATACTGCTTTTTCCTGGCGTCTGTACTAGCTTTTAAGCCTGTTTTTTAAAACTTCCGTGGGCATGAGGCCTTATTGTGTTTTGTTAGTGTATGAATTTTTGAATGTATGAATGTATATTTTTTTTAGTCTATTATTTTGTACACTTAGCACTTTATATGAATATCTGAGCACTTTATTTGTTGATTTTTTCCCATTCACAAAGTGTTACACAGTCTCACTTCCCCCAGGATGAGAAACTTGTTGGTTACATTTAAAAGATTCGACTGAATTTCAACATTTAATGACTACATAAATAAGACATTTGTTATTCTCTTCTCTGGATAATCCTTTTATCGAAATCTTGATGTGGTTATTTCCTGAATATCTTATGCTCGTAAAATGTATTTATTTATTTTTATTCCATTTTCCTTCCCTATATCCATTTTTCCTCACCTTTTCCTTCCCATTTCTTTGATTTTATTTATTCTAATCCTCTGATACATTACATGAATTGTTTTATAAACATGCTCTGAGCTTCGTTTTCAGAAATGTCATGAATGAGTTGAATGCACAACGATATGTATTTATTTGATGTTCTGTATTTATTTTTCGAAAATCCCAATAAAAACATTTGAAATAAAAAAAATAAAAAAATAATAAAAAAGAAACGGGTGCCCCCCCCCCCTCCTCCCACAAAAAAAAAAGGATGTTGAAGTTAATATCAGTTTGAATGTAGACTTATGTGAAATTTTACATTTTAAAGATTTTATGTATTTGATAGGTGTTTTATCGAACTGATTATTATCTTAATGAGCAATAATAAAAGAGTATGTTATTTTAAGAATATACAGTACATACAGTGCATTGGGAACATATTCACAGCGCTTCACTTTTTCCACATTTTGTTATATTACAGCCTTATTCCAAAATGAATTAAATTCATTATTTTCCTCCATATTCTACAAACAATACCCCATAATGACAACATGAAAGAAGTTTGTTTGAAATCTTTTCAAATTTATAAAAAAAAATCACATGTGCATAAGTATTCACAGCCTTTTCCATGACACTTAAAATTGAGCTCAGGTGCATTCTGTTTTCACTGATCATCCTTGAGATGTTTCTACAATTTGGTTGGAGTCCATCTGTGGTAAATTCAGTTGATTGGAGATGATAATTAACCAAAGCGCCAAATGAATAAAGTGAAAAATTGGATAATAACAACAAAATATATGTATATACATGCCAAGTTAAATTTGATTAGCAGCTGCAGTGACAAATTTGCTGTGCAAATAAATAAATAGAAAATAGAAGAAACCGTGCTAAATGCTAAAAATAAAAAAACAACAAACATATGACATAATATATTGACATGAAGTCGCTTATAATTAAATTCCCAATAAAGTGCTCGTGCTCAGAATGATGAAATCCTTGTATCTGGAGTGCTCAGACAAGGTGCCCCCACATAGATGTAAATCCACCCCTCAATATGAACTATCTCTAGTATGGTCAGTGTGTGGGGTGACCCCTGCAGATATTCTTTAGGCTGACAAGTCCTGGGATGGTTGTGCCTCATGCGAATAGATATGACAAAAGAACTTCATTGTGCAATAACGTTAAAAGTTTTATTAAAAATTAAATCAAAGTAATCAACTCACATGTAACAGTGCCTGTAGCCTGGCACCCGGTATGAATACCAGGTATTTGGTTCAGGAAATCAGCCCATACGCTATGTTGGATCCACATTTATTCAAATTTTATCGATTAGACCTAAATTTGTTTATCACAGAGCCTCTGGTTTAAGAACCAAACTAGTAAAGAACATCCCTGACCCCCCTAACACATCAAGAATGACCATGTTTGACTTTAAAGGTTTCTATAGCTGTGGTCCTTGTATGAGTACTCATGTAGCACCTAGGAAACAAATGTCGCTTTACATACAAAAACAATACTCTATAAAAAGTTTTATTACATGTAATACATTTTTTTTTACTTATGTTCTGGAATGTACCTGCGGGTACCAATACGTTGGCCATACATGTTGGAGAACACATTACCAACATACGTAATCGTTTTCCAAAACATAGTGTTTCAAACTATTTCAACATGGTACATAACCGTGATCCGTCGGGACTATCCTTTTATGCTATTGACACCAAAAATAGGCACTGGAGAGGTGCAAACATGATAAAACAAATATCCCAAAATGAATCAAGGTGGATTTTTGGGCTTCAGACTCTCTCACCAATAGGGTTAAACATTGACCTATTATTGAGTATGATTTCTTTATTTATTTTCCTGATTTTAGTATAAATCTAAAAATTTTTGGACAAGCTAAATGCAAATTGATCTTCTGATCACTACGGGGCCACAGAATGGTATACTACATTTATAAAGTCCACATTTAAGTGTGTCATGATTGAATCTGACCACTAGATGTTTTTTAGACCTTTCACGCATTCATTACAAATCCGGATTAAAGCGGAGTTCCACTCAAAAATTGAACTTTCGCTTTATCCACTCCTCGCCCCCTTACATGCCACATTTGGCATGTTATTGTTTTGGGGGGGGGGGGAGTGGGGGCTTCAGGAGGAGTGGGACTTCCTGTCCCACTTCCTCCTTCCGCCGAGGTGCTGGTAAGGCATTTAGCTTCATTTCCTTACTGCAGCCCCTCCCTGTAGGCGATCGCATTTCCAATAGGACGGCGCAGTGCCACTCGCGCATGCGCAGTGACACGCGCGCATGCGCAGTGGGTGCCTGGCCATGAAGCCGAAAGCTGTCACAGCCAGATGCCCACACTAGACGCCGGACAGAGAGGGGGGGAGCGGAGCAGAGCCCCGGCCGGCGCGTCGCTGGAACCGTGTAGTAGGTAAGCGTCTGTTTATTAAAAGGCAGCAGCTACACTTTTTGTAGTTGCTGACTTTTAATAAACATAAAAAAAGGCTGGAACACCCCTTTAAGAATATCTATAGAGTTCACACTAATATATGATCTGATTCGGACAGGTGTCCCAAATGTGCTACGGACCTGGGTACCTTCATACATGTTGTGTGGGCCTGCCCTGTTATTCAAAGATTTTGGTCAGAAGTGGTGGGCGTCATAAACTCAGTGGGCAACCTGCAGATAGGCCTGGACCCAATTATACTACTTCTGGGGGTCAGCGATAATGTCATACCCAGCACGCACAAACGGCTGTTTGTTTTTTATGCAGCATTCTATGCTAGGAAAGCTATCCTACTCAAGTGGAAGCAGCCGGAGCCCCCGACGGTCTCCCAATGGAAGGCCCTGGTAGATGCCACGATGCCCCTTTATAAACTCACATATATGAACCGTAAGTGCCCCCAAAAGTTTGACAAAGTGTGGGGCGCATGGACTAACAGGTAACCTGGAGGCCTCACAGGCCACCATAATGGGGCTCTCTGCCTCTCCTGCCCCGTTTCCTGTGTCACCTGTTTTTCTCCCCCCCCTCCCTCCTCTTCCTCCCCCCCATCCTTTCCCCTTCCCCACTCTATGGCCCCCACTATATGACCGGATTTTGCCCCTCACGGTACATTTTGTTCCTCTATGCGCCCATGATTATGGCGCGCTAATGTAATCCTTGGTGTTGCTAAGTATCCTACTAGGTTCCAAAAGATGTGATTGTAACTGTGTATATACCATTGTTTTTCTTGTAATGTATAGCTGCAATATGTTCTTTCTTCTGTTTTTATTGTTTATTGTTTGTCACTTGTTTTCTCTTTTACTTCTCCTCTTGGAGAAAAATAAAAAAAAATCTAATAAAAAAAAAAAATATATGATCTGATTGTTTTTGACCACTTTTTGTTTTTGACCACTAGATGGCAATAACACCCTCTACCTACGTCTAATATTCCGGACTAAGAATAAATCCTATTTCCTTTCAAGTGTTCCAATTGACAACTAGTTTTTCAATAGACCAGCTTAAAGAATATCTGCAGGGGTCAACCCAACGCGCACCTGACCATACTAGAGATAGTTGGTCCATATTGAGGGGTGAGTTTACATCTATGTGGGGGAACCTTGTCTAAGCACTCAATTACAAGCATTTCATCATTCCGAGCACAAGCACTTTCATGGGACTTTAATTATAAGAGACTTCATGTCAGCATATTATGTCATATGTTTGTTGTTTTTTATTTTTAGCTTTTAGCATGGTTTCTTCTATTTTCTATGATTTGGAAAAAGGCACACACCCGTGTAGCACTTACCCCCGAAGGAGCTGCTGGTAATTGATTGGGCCTGCACTCTGCTCTACTACCCCCAAATAATTTGTCTCAACCCGCTTGACACAGCTGTGTAACAGTGTGGATGTGAAACTTTTACTAAACGGAACAACACCACATAACAATGTGTATATAGTGTACCTTTACCGTTATCTGGGCATCCGTTGTTCCACCTGTTAGAATAACGAACAAGTCTCACACCAATTGTGATCAACCAGAATGCAAGTTTACTGGAACTGGTATAAAGACAGTAGTTTTATATTAACTGTATCAACATACAAACTTACTATAATAATGCAAAGATATCAACACAGCACACTATGATTTTTCAAGAGCTTCCCCTGAGGTATAAGGCAGCCTTTTGTCTTACTGCATCCAAAGCACAAACCCTCCCTGTGAAGAAGTGTAGTCTCCGGTCTTCTTTTCTTCAGCTAGCTATTATACTGCAGTGTTTGTAATCCAATGGTTTAACAAGTAATGAAGTAACACAACTGAAGAGTTATAACAGTTCCTGCTGTAAAACACACTTGTAGATGCCTCTGGTGTAGGTATACCTTAACTGTCAGTCAGCCCTCAATGAAGCATAGGCTTTTAGGCTTGATTGAACTCAGTCTATTTGAATGAGACCTCCCTGTAGGACTACAGGTCCCAGCAACTTTGTAAAATGAGTCTAAGTGTGTTAAGGGTGTTAAAAAAACTTCTGGGCAACAGCCCTCTCACCACACCAAGCCTGGAAAGTTGTGAACCTCCGCTCCGGCTGCCTCATTCCTGCTGCCAATCAGCACTGTCACGCTGCTCCGCTCCGCAAGCAAACTGGACATCCACTTGGCTCTGTCAAGTGTGCTGGATCCTCAAACCCGATCACACTGCTTCTCCAGCACACTGTGGTAAGGCAGAGTCAATGGATGTTGTTCTGCTCTGCACGATGTAGGCCCTCTTCTGAACACTCCTTCACAGATCCTTGCAGGCAGGCCATGTGTCCAGAACCCATGAAAAATGGCTGCACTCTGCCTTTTTTATCCACCCAGCATGCAGTTCAGCCACCTAGTGTTCATGGGTAAGTGAGTCTTTTCACAAGATAAACATTTTTCTGCTCTGCATGTGTGAGTTAAAACATATCTCGTTCACATTGGTATTTGGCTCCCTCTAGTGGTATGCCATCTTTAGCATTACATGGCAAAAATACCAGTGCTACATACTCCCCCTGCTTTAAGTCTTTGGTCCCCAAAGATATTCAAAATCTTAGCTCTATTACACACTTTTGCCTCTAGGCGATTGCACAATACTGACAGAGGAGCCTCCCACCAGTTCTCATGCGATGGGAGACTGTTCTGTGCACTCACAGCTGACACCGTAGTGTCTGGTACAGATGTGTCAAGGGGTTGGTTGGGGTTCTCTCTTTCTGAATTGACAGTAGAGAGACCAGGCATTTCAGAATTTCTTTTGGCAGTAAACCGAGTCTGGTCGGAGCATTCACCCAGCACGTCATAAGTTAATCTTTTGGGTGCATGAATCTCTCTTTTAACTCTTTGTCTCTTGGGTGTAGGCACCATCTTCGAGCAGGTACTATCCTCTCCCACTTCAGACTCTTGTACTTCGATGTCATTAAAAGACGAGTGATCCTCAGAGTGTCCATTTTGTGGCACAAATTCTGGGGCTTCTGGTCTAAGAATTCCATTGTCATTTCTTCTTCTGTGGGGTGGACAGTTTACATCAACTCCTGGCATTTCAGATGACCACAACCAGCTTATCTCCATCTCCTCCTCCTCACTACCTTCTGTGGCAAGGGATCCAGATTGAGACCTAGTTACAGGTCGAGGTACAGCAGTAGACGTGGACGGTAGTTCCTGACGTGGAGTTATTCGGACTGCTTCTGTTAGAGGTAGGAGGTGATTCCGGTGCCATATTTTTAATGGTCCTGTACTCCCTTCTGGTTTGATCTGATATACCGGCAGTCCTGGAAGTCGTTTGCATACAATGTACGGCTGTGACTTCCAGCGATCAGCCAGCTTGTGTTTCCCTGGTATGCCCAGGTTTCTCAACAAGACTCGGTCACCAGGTTGTAGATCTTGAATCCGTACCTTGAGGTCAAAGTTTCTCTTGTTTCTACTTCCTCTCGTGTCCGATGTGGCTTGGGCTTTTTCATATGCGGCCTTCAAACTTCTCCGCAATCTGTCTACATACCCTCGGTGAGAAGTCTCTGAGGTGTGATCCAGAGAAGTGCCAAAAGCTAGATCCACCGGTAGTCGGGCTTCTCGTCCAAACATCAGACGATAAGGCGAATACCCTGTAGCATCACTTACGGTGCTATTGTAGGCGTGTACCATGGCTGTGATGTGTTTACTCCACTGTTGTTTTTGTTCAGAGGCCAGAGTCCCCAACATGTTGAGAAGGGTTCGGTTAAACCTCTCTGGTTGAGGGTCCCCTTGTGGATGGTAGGGAGTAGTCCTGGATTTTTTTATGCCAAGTAGATCCAACAGTCGTCTAATAAGGGTACTCTCGAAGTCTCTTCCCTGATCTGAATGGATCCGTTGAGGCAAACCATAGTGAATGAAGAATTTTTCCACTAAGGTCTTCGCCACTGTAGATGCCTGCTGATCCCTGGTGGGAAATGCCTGAGCGTATCGGGTGAAGTGATCAGTGACTACCAGGATGTTTCCTTGCCCACTCAGGTCAGATTCCAAACATAGGAAATCTATGCATACTAGATCCATTGGCCCTTGACTCTCTAAATGGCCCATTGGGGCGGCTCTCTGGGGTAAGGTCTTCCTTTGTATGCACCTGAGACAGGAATGACAGTAGCTCTCCACTTCAGTCCTCATGTATGGCCAATAGAACCTGTCCCTCACCAGTTGAAGAGTCCTTTCTGATCCCAGGTGGCCATGGTGATCATGCAGGGCAATTAATACTTTCTCTCTATGTTTCTCTGGCAAAAACAACTGCCACTTCTCTTCAAAATCTTCAGAGGGGCCCCTTCTGTAGACCACTCCTTGCTGCAGCTGCAACCGATCCCACTCTTTGCGTAGCAGGCGAGCTTCCTTCTGAGCGCTCTGGAGAAGTAGATCAGGGTGTTGGCTCTCCAAGGCCTTCAATACCAGGCCACAAAGGGGATCTTCCTGTTGGTCTCTCCGGAGGTCCTTCCTAGATAGCTTAGGTAGACCTTCCTCCACAATTTGAGTGACATTACCATAGCACTTAGGCACCCCCGCAGCGGACACTCCGACTTCTTCAGCCCTAGCTCCACCTTTCACTTGTTGTTCCGCCCCCTAACAAAGGGCTCTCACACCCTCAGGGGTAAGCTGGGTCCATCCTCCTGAGTGGTCCTGGGAACAGTGGGGCCTTCTGGACAGTGCATCAGCGTCTCGATTCCCAACCCCTGGTCGATATTTCAGGCTGAAAGTAAATGCAGAGAGGGCAGCCAACCATCTATGGCCTGTGGCGTCCAATTTTGCTGTAGTGAGCAAGTATGTGAGAGGATTGTTGTCCGTCTTAATCACGAACTCAGCGCCATATAGATAGTCTTTTAATTTGTCTACTACTGCCCACTTCAAGGCCAGAAACTCGAGCTTGTGAGTTGGGTAATTCCTCTCAGCAGGTGTCAGACTCCGGCTCACATAAGCAATAGGTCATAAATGTCTGTCGTACTCCTGATAAAGCACTCCACCCAGTCCATCTCGGCTGGCATCCACATGCAGTTCGTAGGGTCTGGTAGGGTCTGCATAGGCCAAGACTGGGGCAGTGGTAAGGCTCCACTTCAGCTGTCTAAAGGTCTCTTCGCATTGCGGAGTCCACTGGTCTTCGATGGACTCTTTCTTCTTCCTAGGTCCCTCTTTTGGTTTTCCAGGTTTGTCCGAGTCTAAACCAGCTTCCTCTTGGTTCTTCAACAGCTCAGTGAGTGGATGAGCTATCTTGGCAAACCCTTCTACGAACCTACGTTAGTATGAACAAAACCCTAAAAATGACCTAAGCTCGGTCACATTCGTGGGTCTGGGCCAAGAGGTGACAGCTTCCAGCTTCTGAGGGTCTGTGGCCACTCCTTCGGCGGACACAATGTGGCCCAGGTAACTCACTGAAGGTTGGTAGAATTGGCACTTCTCCATGGAGAGCTTCAGGCCTTCATCATGAAGTCTCCTCAAGACTTTCTCCAGGCGCTCTTCATGCTCCTCCAATGTCCTGCCAAACACTATGACGTCATCCAAATATACCAGCACTTCAATCAGGTTCATGTCGCCTACAGTCTTCTCCATCAACCTCTGGAAAGTGGCTGGGGCTCCAGACAGACCTTGTGGCATGCGATTGAATTCAAAGAATCCTACAGGAGTAATGAAAGCGGTCTTCTCCCTATCTTCGGGGTGCATGGGGATCTGGTAGTACCCACTTTTTAAATCCAGCACACTGAACCACTTTGCCCCCGACAGGCTCTGTAAAGCATCTTCTATTCGGGGTGTGGTGTATTGGTCGAGAATGGTCCTCTGGTTCAGTGTCCTATAGTCAATGCACAATCGTAATGACCCATTCTTCTTCCTCACTACCACTATTGGGGAAGCATATGGACTCCGAGACTCTCGGATGATTCCTGTCTTCTTCAACTCAGCCAGCTGTTCCCGCAGGTCTTCCAAGTCTCCCAATGGAATCCGCCTGACCCTCTCTCGGAAGGGTTTATCTTCCTCCAATCGAATCTTGTGTTCAGCACTTTTTGCAAGCCCCACATCAAACTCACTTTTTGAAAACGCAGTTCTCCATCTCAGGAGCTGGGTTTTTGCTCTCTCCATCCAATCAGGTGTTAGGGGGGTGTTTTTCGGGTAGAACTCTTCCATAGGAATCTCTCCCTCTTGTCCTCCCACGATACCATACGATAAGACTGGGGTTGCTTGATTCACCTTCCCCAGCAACACTCTAGCTGGCATCTTCACAGGTGAGGTTGTGGTGTTCCGGACACTGACTGAGACCTTCCCCCCGCTCCGCTTCAGCGCCTTGGTCGATAACAATTCTGGGATTATTTCCAACTCCTTATCTTCCTTCTCTCTGTCCGTCTCAAGGACGATGAAAGGGCCAGGTTGTCTCCAAGTCAGTTTGATAGAAGCTTTCAAACAGACTACTTCACCTGGTTGCACAATCTTCTCACTTCTGCCTAGGCGCCAGATTTTTCCCACTCCTTCCGCCGGGGCTTTCTGCTCATGCACTAGATTTTGGTACACTTGTGCTAGCATTGGGTGTACCTTCATGGCTGGAGTGCCCTGTACTTGGACAAGCGGTGTCAAAAGTCTTCGGACCAGGTCGGTATTGGTCCCAATGATGAGAGAACTTCTATCAGCCCCTGGGGGGCGGGGACACACCACTGCCAGGGTATCGAAGGTTTCGGCCTTTCCCGCCACACTCGGGTCGAAGGTAAGCTTAATAGGTAGGTAGCCGTCATAAGGGAAATCCTGGGTCCCTAGGCCCCATATCTCCAATTCCTCCAGCTTCCGCAGTGGCAAGTGTCTGAGATGTTTTTCATAAAAGTCACTGTAAAGTAAAGTCACTTGGGCTCCAGTATCCAACAGGGCTTTAGTGTAAATCCCTTCCACTTGGATGGGGACAATTGGAGAAGGTCCCACTAGCTCAGGAGGGAATCCATGGGGAGTGTCAGGTTTAGCCTGTTTGGTAGCTTGCACTTTTACACCTCGCTTCTGTGGGCTTTTGCACGGATTCGGCCTAAGTGTGTCCCCAGGGACCTGGTATGTATGAGGTTGTTTGGAGCTGGCTGTTGTAACAGGGCGCCCAGCTGGCTCCTTCACCGGGGCCCTCTGAAGTTTTCCGCCTGCTCTTGACGTTTTGTTTCAGGCTTTGCCGGGCTTGGGCATACTTGACGGTAGTGTCCAACTCCCCCGCAGTTGAAACAGGTCTTTGGCTTCACCGGTTTCTCAGTCTGAGCGGCAGTAGAATCCATCGGGGTCTTAAGTGCCGGGACTTCCTCCCTCTGTGGTCCAACCAGCTTTGCAGTCAACAAGGCCATCATTTCCAACATCTCTTTCTGCATTTGAAACAGTTTTCCTAATTCAGACTGTGGCAGATGTTGTACAGGTAAGGACCAGGGCATTTGATCAGTGTTCACTGTCAGGACACTGGGTTCCTGGGAGCCCTGTAGAATTTCAGATTGATGCCCTTTGGTTCTTGCTGTGGTGCTGGACTGAATTGTCCTTTGTTTCTTCTCCCTTTCCATCTCCATCTTCGCTGCTTCATTAGTCTCTTCAATGAGCACCTCATCTGTAGTGAAAGGATCGTCCAAGTACTGCCTTAACTGGAACTTGATATAGTCACTTCTCAGTCCTGTAGCCACAGACCTCAGGAATTTCTTCTGGATCAGTTCAGCCCCAAAGTGTTCATCTGAATCTTCTCCTTTCGAGACAGACAACAGGCGGTCTTTCAATTCAATGGCCCTGAATAAGAAATTCTGCGGGGTCTCCTGACTGCTCTGTGCCATATTTATCATTTGATGATATAGCTCAGCAGCATCTTCCTCTTTGTAGTAGCTCTTTAGTATTCTCCTGAGTTGTGCTAAAGTCAGTCCATTTTTCATTTCCAGCCTGCCTCTGATACTTAGACCTGGGCTAATGGCATTGACTACAGCCTCTACAATTTCGGATTCAAGATATCCTCTTTGGAGTCCCAGTTCAATCTGATGCAGAAGATTTGTATAGGACAGGTTGCCTTTCTGTTCCTTCTCTCCTATCTGACCTTCAATCTTGAAATCTTTTCGGATCGTCACCTCTGGCAAGTGGCTATGAGTGCGTCTCTGGATGACTGAAGCAGGTCTTTGCCTTTGCTTACTACCGCTCAAGTCCTTGCATGGGACACTTAGCTCTTCAATGTGTTCCGTGATCATGCCGGAGGTCTCCTTGAACCTTTCTTGTATATTGTGGTACTGCCGTTTTAGGTCAGCTAGTTGTCGTTCCGACTGGGAACCTCTCCTGTGCGTGTCAACCATGGCCTCTTCCTTCTCCAAAGGGGGCCTTGTACTGATTTTGGTTGGGGTTGACCCAAAACTAACTCCCGGCATTGTTGGCTTAACATGTCTAGAGTTGGCAGAGCTCCCTCCGAGCCCCTCTGGGTGCGTCAGGTAAAACTTGGTTTTGCCAGCTAGCTGCACACTCGAGCCTCTAAAGTTATCCGGAATTCCCTTTCTCCATTCCAATAGGGCATAAGTGTGAGAGGTCCCACAATCTGGTCTAACGGCGATCACCCAGGCCTTTCTATCTGTGGACAATGCCTTTACAATCTGGCTGACCTGTTCTTCCTCCCAAGCTTCTCCTGGGAGTGCGATTGCCACGCTCGCTTCTGAGCGAGCGCCTTCTGCTTCACACCACCGGACCACTGTGACGGGGTCCATACTGGTGCCAAGAGGGTGGGCTTAATTCTAGAGTAACAGGATCCCGGACGAGCCCCCACGTGTAGCACTTACCCCCGAAGGAGCTGCTGGTAATTGATTGGGCCTGCACTCTGCTCTACTACCCCCAAATAATTTGTCTCAACCCACTTGACACAGCTGTGTAACAGTGTGGATGTGAAACTTTTACTAAACGGAACAACCCCACATAACAATGTGTATATAGTGTACCTTTACCGTTATCTGGGCATCCGTTGTTCCACCTGTTAGAATAACGAACAAGTCTCACACCAATTGTGATCAACCAGAATGCAAGTTTACTGGAACTGGTATAAAGACAGTAGTTTTATATTAACTGTATCAACATACAAACTTACTATAATAATGCAAAGATATCAACACAGCACACTATGATTTTTCAAGAGCTTCCCCTGAGGTATAAGGCAGCCTTTTGTCTTACTGCATCCAAAGCACAAACCCTCCCTGTGAAGAAGTGTAGTCTCCGGTCTTCTTTTCTTCAGCTAGCTATTATGAATGAATGAATGAATGAAAAACTTGTATAGCGCGGCACATGCGAACTGAATTGCCTCTGGGCGCTTGTTGTTCCTGTCTCCTTTGATATCAAAAGAGAAAAGTCTTGACCTTTTTCCTAAATGCTAGGTGGTTCTCCTCCAACCGAATGCTGGCTGGTAAAGCGTTCCATAGTTTGGGACCTTGGATCGCGAATCTCCTTTCTCCCTTGGACTTGAAGTTGGCTTTCGGAACCTGGAGCAGGTTCTGATTCGTGGATCGCAAAACGCGATTGGGATTATGCGCTTTTATTATTTCGCATAAATAAAGGGGGGCATTCCCATGGACACATCTATGTGTAAGACAGAGAGCTTTAAAAGCGATTCTGTCTTTGACTGGCAGCCAATGAAGTGCTCTCAGTGAAGGTGAGATGGATTCCCAGGGTTTTTTCCCAGTCACCAGTCTGGCGGCCGTATTCTGAACGACTTGCAGACGAGCGATTTGGTACTTGGGGAGGCCGAGGTAAAGGGCATTTGCATAATCCAGTCTGGAGTTAACAATTGCTCCCACCACGACCGCTAAATCTTCTTTAGGGATGAACGGAGTGAGTCTGCGTAGTAGGCGCAGCAGATGGTGAGATCCGCTGACTACTGACCCTATTTGTGCGTCCATTGTCATAAAGGAGTCAAAAATGACCCCTAGGCTTTTGACTTTGGCGCTAGGGGTGATGAGCTTGCCCAGAATGGGCGGGGGGGTCCATGCTGTTGAAAGTTGATTCATACGCTTGGCGTGAAACAGGAGAAGTTCTGTTTTCGCTCCATTGAGTTTAAGATAACTCTTTGTCATCCAGTCCTCTATCAAAGAGAGACATGTCTCTAGATTGAGGTGGTGATCCTGTCTGTTGCAGATGCGGAAATAGAGTTGTGTGTCATCTGCATATGAGTGGTAGAGCAGTTTTTGGCTGCTGATAATCTCAAAGAGAGGACGAAGATATATGTTAAACAGCACTGGTGACAGAGGCGATCCTTGAGGGACTCCGCATGTTACTGTGCGTTTGTCAGACGTGAAAGGTCCTAACTTCACTGTTTGCGATCGGTTTTCCAGAAAAGAGGAGAACCAAGATAGATCGCCTTCTGCGACTCTGGCTACTTCAGCAAGCCGAGTCAGTAACAGATTGTGGTCTACAGTGTCGAAAGCGGCACTTAGGTCCAACAGAACTAGAAGACAAGATTCTCCTTCGTCTGCGGCCTTGAGAACATCGTCCCATACTTTCAGTAATGCTGTTTCTGTCCCGTGTCCGGGACGGGAGCCTGATTGCAATGGGTCAAGTAGCTTGTGGGTATCTAGATGCTGTTGCAGCTGTTGTACCACTACTTTTTCCATTATCTTTGAGAGTACGTTGAG
Organism: Rana kukunoris; assembly: GCA_029574335.1. Lineage (NCBI taxonomy): Eukaryota > Metazoa > Chordata > Amphibia > Anura > Ranidae > Rana > Rana kukunoris. Next base: position 101,813,283 of record CM056051.1, read on the forward strand.
GCTAGTTATGGGACGGCGGTGGAGTGGATCCTTGGGGTCCAGGGAGGGTTTCTTCAGGATGGGTTGGATTACACCCTCTTTCAACTGTGAGGGCACTATGCCTTCCAAGAAAGACTGGTTGATAAGCTGCGTGATGGGAGGAGCCAGAATGTCGGCGCATTCCTTCAGCAGTTTAGTGGGGATAACGTCATTTGGCGCTGTGCTATTACGCAGAGTACAAATGACATTCTTAGTGGTCTCGATGGAGATGGGTTCCAGGGCGAACTTACCTGATATAGAAGAATTACTATGGGTGTTGTGTGAGAGGCTGCAGGGGGGGCTGAGGGGGGAATTGTTTTGCTGAATGCTTTCACGGATCACCTCGATTTTATTAATGAAGTAATCCGATAGTTCATTGCAAAATTCTTGTGTGTCCGAGCTGGGGGTTTCAATGCATCCTGGCTTCATGGTCTGGGTGACCATCTTGAAGAGTTCGCGGGGGCGGTTTAGGGCGCCGTTGATAGCCTCCGAAAAATAATTTTTCTTGGCTTGGAAAATTCCTTTGTGGTATTTTCTTGTAGTCGCCTTGTAGATGGATAGGTTTAGCTCTGAAGAACATCTTTTCCAGGCAGATTCGGCCCTTCTGCGTTCTTGCTTCAGTAACGACAGTTGGTTGCTAAACCAGCTGCGGTTGGTTTTCCGGATGCGGGTTCGTCGCTTCGGCGCTACCAAGTCGGCTGACTGTAGCATGGCCGAGTTTATGGCTTCCAATGTTTCAACGGCCGTTTGATGCGGCGGAGTTGTTTCTATTTTTTTCCTTAAAGTGGTTTTGAAGAGTTCCGAGTGGAGCTTCTTCTGACATCTAGTCCAGTGTGTTGTCACTGGATTTGATGTTTTTGTTGCGGGGGGGATTGTGGAAATATTGAAGGTAATTGCATGGTGATCTGTCCATGGCAATTTTTCATTTTCCCAAATTTTTATTTCCAGAGCTTGTCTGAAAATAAGATCAAGTGTGTGACCTGAAGCATGTGTGGGCCCACATACTAGTTGCTGCAATCCTAATCCTTCCAGGTGGTCAATACAGGCGTCGGCAATGGGGTCCTGTGAGGAGTTGGCCCAGAGATTGAAATCCCCGAGCAGCAACAGGTGTTTGCTGTTGAGGGTATAAGTGGAGAAGAAATCCGTCCATGATGATAGCAGCTGCGATTTTGGGCCGGGCGGCCTATAGCAGAGCAGAATGTGGACGGTCTCCTTTGAACTTGCTTGAAGTTGTAGAGTAAGGGTTTCCATGAATGGAAGAGGGTTTTGGCGGACTGGTTTGGTGATCGTAAGATGAGTCTTGAGGATCACCGCCAGGCCGCCTCCTCTTTGCCCTATTCTGTTTTCCGTTATGATACGGTAATTTTCTGGCACCAGTTCTCCTAGAATGGTGTTACAGTCGGCTGTGAGCCAGCTCTCTGTAATAAAAAGACAGTCTAGATCCTTTTGTTGAATGAAGTCGCGGATTTCTAGTCGGTGTTTTACTGCCGATCTTGTGTTGATCAGAGCACATGATATGTGCTTGAGCTGGGGTAAATGGCTGAAATGACTGACCGTCGATCTATGATCGATTCTCAATAGTCGCTCAGTTCTTAGGGCCTTTTTGGTGATGGCTGGCAGTATTGCGGCGCATTGCCTCAAACTCCAAATGGTTTCGGCAGAATATTGCCTACGTGCCATGATCGTCAATACACGGGGGGGGGGATTTCGGGGCAGTGGGGAGAGGAATTGGCTAACTCCTCTTTCCAGGCTTGGTCCAGAGGAAGGCAAAAAACCCCGGCGGTGCTCGGCCAATATGCTCCAGCAGGGAAAAAATTCCTTCCTGACCCCTGTAAGAGGCGATCGGGTAACCCCTGGATCAGGCTTCTGTGCTTTGGAAAGACAGGGGGGGGGCTGGGGCTGTGAGGGGGACCCTGTTGCTGGTCAGGCGGGATGGCTGTTCAGGCAGTGGGAAGAGGGCTGACAGGGTGATTCTTTAATTGAACAGGGGGCTGAGGGGGTGAGAGACAGGCCGGGTAGCTGGCCCTCTGGGGTAGGGGAGGTTTCCTGGGGCTGAGAGAGGACCACAGAGGCGTGGGGAGCGGCGCGCCGTTAGGCCGCAAGTGAAGCCGCGGTCTTTCCTAGACCGCGGCCCCGCGATTCGGAGCGGCCTGGCGCGGTGCCCTCAACAGAGCACCAGAACGGCGAAAACTACACGGGCGGAGGAATAGAGGAAGGGGGGCCCTTGGGGCCCTTGGGGATGATGGAGGTAAGGGAGGTGAGGGAGTGCAGGGGAACCTAGGCTGGGGAAAAAAAGAAGATTCCTGTCTCTCGGGACAGAGAAGACTGCGGCTTGTCCTGACAAGGACGGCCGCTTTTAGTCCCAGGGAGAGCAGGCAGACTTACCTTCAGCGGATGGGGGCTGGAGCAGAGAAGGAGCTGGAGCAGGAACGGGGGTGGCCAAAAAACCCTGCCTATCCAGGGAGTATGAGCCACACGTCCCACTGCTGGGATCCGTGCGCCAGTATCTGCTACTCCCTGGTTCAAGCCCTAGGAGAGAGAGGGGGCCGACACAACCAGCAGTAGACACCTGGTCGTGAAATCAGCACAGAGAGAGGAGAGAGCACGTCTTGCTGCACGTCTTGCTGCTTCCTTCTCTTGCTGTTCACTGAGCCAGAAATTGTTCATTATACTGCAGTGTTTGTAATCAGGGCCGGCGCTAGCAATAGGTGGATCAGGCGGCTGCCTAGAGCGCCAGATTAGGGGGAGCGCCAAAATCCGGATCCCCACCCACTCGCTGGGATTTAAATTAAAATCCCACCAGGACCTGCGGTTGCGCCTGTGAATACCGACGGACCGCGATCTATCCCCAGCATGTAGTGGCAGTGGCGGCGGCTTGCAGTGAGAAGATGACTGAGGTCTGAGGGTTGAGAGCCGGGATGAGAAGCAGCCGGCCGGAAGTGCCGCATGATCGGTGGAGGGGGAGGATGAGATGGAAGCCCTGCGGCTGCATGTAGTGTTAACTACGGCGGGCTTGCCGTGATATATGCTCCCCCCCCCTCCTCCTGGGCACTCGGGGATCTGATTTGAAAGGACAGGCAGGGGCAGCGCCACTCTCCTGGACCCAGAGTAAAGTAATCGCCGCCGCTGGCTCAGGTATAGTGGAAGCACAGGCATCGCTCCGTGCTGTAGCCTGTGCCCAGTCACAAAAAAAGCAAACATGCTTTTTACTCTGCATGGACTCTGTTATGAATTGCACTGTGTACACAGGGACAGGGGGAACTGATATGCGGGAGGGCGGCTTAGGCAGACATGCAGGGGGGTACTGGTGTGTGTGGGGGGGGGGCAGACATGCAGGCGGGTACTGATGTGTGTGAGGGGGCAGACATCCAGGGGGGTACTGATGTGTGTGTGTGGGGGGGCAGACATGCAGTGGGGGGTACTGATGTGTGTGTGTGGGGGGGGGGCAGACATGCAGGGGGGGTACTGATGTGTGTGGGGGGGGGCAGACATGCAGGGGGGTACTGATATGTGTGTGTGGGGGGAACAGATGTGCAGGGAGGTACTGATATGTGTGTGTGGTGGGGGGTACTGATATGTGTGGGGGGGCAGATGTGCAGGGGGGTACTGATATGTGTAGGGGGGCAAATGTGCAGGGGGGTACTGATATGTGTGGGGGGGGGCAGATGTGCAGGGTGGTACTGAATGTGTGTGTGGGGGGGATGGGACGTGCAGGGGGTACTGATATGTGTTTGGGGGGGGGGGCAGATGTGCAGGGGGGTACTGATATGTGTGGGGGGGCAGATGTGCAGGGTGGTACTGAATGTGTGTGTGGGGGACGGGACGTGCAGGGGGGTACTGATATGTGTGGGGGGGCAGATGTGCAGGGTGGTACTGAATGTGTGTGTGGGGGACGGGACGTGCAGGTGGGTACTGATATGTGTAGGGGGGGCAGATGTGCAGGGGGATACTGAATGTGTGTGTGGGGGGGACGGGACTTGCAGGGGGTACTGATATGTGTTTGGGGGGGGGGGCAGACGTGCAGGGGGTACTGATATGTGTGGGGGGGGCAGATGTGCAGGGTGGTACTGAATGTGTGTGTGGGGGACGGGACGTGCAGGGGGGTACTGATATGTGTGGGGGGGGGCAGATGTGCAGGGTGGTACTGAATGTGTGTGTGGGGGACGGGACGTGCAGGGGGGTACTGATATGTGTGGGGGGGCAGATGTGCAGGGGGGAACTGAATGTGTGTGTGGGGGACGAGACGTGCAGGGGGGTGCTGATATGTGTGGGGGGAGCAGATGTGCAGGGGGTACTGAATGTGTATGTGGGGGACGGGACGTTCAGGGGGGTACTGATATGTGTTTGGGGGGGGCAGACGTGCAGGGGGGGTACTGATATGTGTGGGGGGCAGATGTGCAGGGGGGTACTGATATGTGTGGGGGGCAGATGTGCAGGGGGGTACTGAATGTGTGTGGGGGGGCAGATGTGCAGGGGGGTACTGAATGTGTGTGTGGGGGGGACAGATGTGCAGGGGGTACAGAGAGGGAACAGATATGTGTGTGGGGGGGCAGATGTGCAAGGGGGTTAGAGAGGGGTAGCAGATGTGTGTGGGGGACAGATGTACAGGGGGAGGGGGTGTGTGCAGAGGGGAACAGGCATGCAGAGTGATACAGTGATGGGGTGAGAAGGTCCAGAGGCACAGGTGCAAACCTGTGGACCACTGCTGAAGAAATAGGTGCCGCAATTTTTTCAGTGAGGGGCAGAGTCAATGTGTGTGTGTGTGTGTGTGTGTGTGTGTGTGTGTGTGTGTGAGGAGGGGGGGGGGGGGGGGGGGCGGCAAAATTAGGTTTCGCCTAGGGTGTCAAAAATCCTTGCACCAGCCCTGTTTGTAATCCAATGGTTTAACAAGTAATGAAGTAACACAACTGAAGAGTTATAACAGTTCCTGCTGTAAAACACACTTGTAGATGCCTCTGGTGTAGGTATACCTTAACTGTCAGTCAGCCCTCAATGAAGCATAGGCTTTTAGGCTTGATTGAACTCAGTCTATTTGAATGAGACCTCCCTGTAGGACTACAGGTCCCAGCAACTTTGTAAAATGAGTCTAAGGGCCAGATTCAGGAACACTTGCGCTGGAGTATTTCGATATGCGCCGCGTAACTGTGATGATGCGCCGTCGTTTCTATGTGCCCGTACCCACCAAACTAGATGCGCCCAATAACGGGTCATTTGCGACTGGCGGAACGTTCCGACGCCAGAGTATCGTCAGCGCTTAATTTCGTTGGGCGCATCAGTCGCGCCTATTGATTTCCCCTGCAAATATGCAAATGAGGGATTTTTCACAATTCACGAACGGATTAGCACCATACGCTGGCTACATGCGCCGCGCGTATCTCGTCCGTCCGGCGCAAAGTTATTTCTACAAAAGGCTGCTTTATCTTTACTCCAGATGGCCACAGGTCAGCAGGAGAGCAGCTACAGCAGCGTTACCGACGATAAGAGCTAGCTGAGCACCCCCACTTGCAGGACAACACCTCTGTCCATGCTTGTCTGTCAAATTTTACAGCCATGGAGGAAGACATCATAGGTCTCCATAGCCGAGATGACGGCTGACAGCTCCTGGCCATTAAAGTTCAGCTTTCTCCTGTGTGTTTGCGGGGAACGGGAGCAGCCATCTCAAAACAAAAGTAACATCACTGCGGGGAGGGGGAGCAGGATATACTTTAGTGCCGAAATGGCGCTTCTACGGGCGCATTTAAACGCCCAACGGAAGGCATTGCGCTGACGTTTCCCGTGAAGTGGTGCCGACGGAAGTTGTGAGCATGCGCACAAAGGGGGCGAGTGGAGCCGCACTCACTGCGCATGCTCCGTGGTTGATGCGCTGAACGTAAGCCTCTGCGCTGGGCTCCGCCCATCATTTACATATGATCACACCCACTTCCACTTGCGTCGGGTTACGCCAGCGCATTATCGTTACTCTGGCGCAAGTTTACGCGCAACTGCTATGTGAATTACAGGACTTGCGCTGAAAGGGTCTTCAGAGTAACGTAAATGAGAAGCGTTACTCTGGAGCAAAGATGCTCTCATCTACCTGAATCTGGCCCTATGTGTGTTAAGGGTGTTAAAAAAACTTCTGGGCAACAGCCCTCTCACCACACCAAGCCTGGAAAGTTGTGAACCTCCGCTCCGGCTGCCTCATTCCTGCTGCCAATCAGCACTGTCACGCTGCTCCGCTCCGCAAGCAAACTGGACATCCACTTGGCTCTGTCAAGGGTCCTGGATCCTCAAACCCGATCACACTGCTTCTCCAGCACACTGTGGTAAGGCAGAGTCAATGGATGTTGTTCTGCTCTGCAAGATGTAGGCCCTCTTCTGAACACTCCTTCACAGATCCTTGCAGGCAGGCCATGTGTCCAGAACCCAAGAAAAATGGCTGCACTCTGCCTTTTTTATCCACCCAGCATGCAGTTCAGCCACCTAGTGTTCATGGGTAAGTGAGTCTTTTCACAAGATAAACATTTTTCTGCTCTGCATGTGTGAGTTAAAACATATCTTGTTCACATTGGTATTTGGCTCCCTCTAGTGGTATGCCATCTTTAGCATTACATGGCAAAAATACCAGTGCTACACCCGTCTATATAAGGTCCCACAATTAACAGTGCATGTCAGAGCACAAACCAAGCCATGAAGTCCAAGGAATTGTCTGTAGGCCTCTGAGACAGGATTGTATCGAAGGCGCAGATCTGGGGAAGGGTACAGAAAAATGTCTGCAACCTTCAAGGTCCCAATGAGCACAGTGGCCTTCATCATCCATAAATGGAAGAAGTTTGGAACCACAAGGACTCTTCCTAGAATGGGCTGCCCCGCCAAACTGGGCAATCGGGGGAGAAGGGTCCAAGTCAGGGAGGTGACCAAGAACCCAATGGCCGAAACAGAGCTCCAGTGTTTCTCTGTGGAGAAAAGAGAACCTTACAGAAGAAAAACCATCTCTGCAGCACTCCACCAATCAGGCCTGTATGGTAAAGTGGTCAGAAGGAAGCCACTCCTCAGTAAAAGGCACATGACAGCCCTCATGTGGAGTTTGCCAAAAGGCACCCAAAGGAGTCTTAGATCACGAGAAACCAAATTCTCTGGTTTGATTGAAATATTGAACCTTTTGGCCTGATTGGCAAGCGTTATTGTCTGGAGGAAACAAGGTACGCTCATCACCTGGCCAATACCATCCTTACACTAGAGCATGGTGGTGGCAGCATCATGATGAGGAGATGTTTTTCAGTGGCAGGAACTGGGAGACTTGTCAGGATCGAGGGAAAGATGAATGCAGCAATATACAGAGACATCCTTGATGAAAACCTGCTCCAGAGCGCTCTGGACCTCAGACTGGGGCGAAGGTTCATCTTCCAACAGGACAATGAAAACAGCTTGACCCTAAGCACACTGCCAAGATAAAAAAGGAGTGGCTACGGGACAACTCTGTGAATTTTCTTGAGTGGCCAAGCCAGAGCCCAAATTTGAACCGATTTAACTTCTCTGGAGAGATCTAAAAATGGCTGTGCACCGACGCTCCCCGTCCAACCTAATGGAGATTGAGAGGTCACGTCGGCAGAGGATTGGGATGAGGCTCTCGTTAACCGTAGAACAGTCTCCCCAAAGATTTCAGACTGCCTTACTCACCTGTATATCCTTCATCGCTCATACCTGACACCCTACTGCACTTCTAGATTTAGGCCAGGACATAGCCCCAACTGCCCGGGCTGCGACCACCCCAATGCTACCTTTTATTACCTACTCTGGACGTGCCCCTGTGTGCAGGGATTCTGGACCCAGGTGGTCCAATTCCTCCACGACCGCATGGGATCCCCAATGTCTCTATCCCCTCGCCAATGTTTGTTGGGACTCCTTTCACTGTCTGAGGCCGAGAAATACCTTAACACATTTTTACAAGAGACGTTATTCCTTGCCAGGCTTCAGATAGCTAGGACATGGATGAGGGGATCCCCCCCCCACTTTGCAACAGTGGATCAGAGCTGTAAATGTTACTTTACCCTACAAAAAGGTACTGTATGTAGGTGGCGTTTACGTCGATTTCAGCATCAAATATGCAAATGAGCCGATACGCCTATTCCCGAACGTCTTTGCGCCACTTCGCCGTAGTTTACGTCGTTTCTGTAAGCGTAAGGTTACTTCTGCTATATGGTGCTTTAACTTTGCGTAGGTCCAGCGTACGCCAAGTATTGCTGTCGGGACACCGTCTGGTTTTTCCGTTGTTTACGTCGTTTACGTAACTCGTCGCGAATAGGGCTGTGCGTTAATTACGTTCACGTCGCAACCAATGTATTTGCGGCGTACTACGGAGCATGTGCAGTGGCCTACGTTTAAGGCCAGCGCATGCGCAGTTCGTTCGGCACGGGGGCGCGCTTAATTTAAATACAAGCCGCCCCCTTTGATTTACGTGGGGATACGCCGGGCCATTTACACTACGCCGCCGCAAATTACGGAGCAAGTGCTTTGAGAATACGGCACTTACTCCAGTAAGTTGCAGTGGCGTAGTGTAAATGGCATATGCTACGCCCCGCTCGTAGATACGCGGATCTACGAGAATCTGGCCCTACAAGTGCAAAGTGAAATTGCACTGAAATTGCACTTAGAAGTGCAGTCGCTGTAGATCTGAGGGGGACATGCAAGGAAAATTAAAAACATAATTTTAGGTTGCACATGATTGGATGATAAAATCAGCAGAGCTTCCCCTCATTTCAGATCTTCCTCTCAGATTTGCAGCGATTGCACTTCCAGTGCAATTTCCAGTGCACTTTGCACTTGTAGTGCAAAGTGGATTTTCCTCTCGTAAATAACCACCTATGTTATAATACCATCTGGTGCTCTTTGTATTTGTTGCTGGCCTTAGTGATAAAGGTTTTTTTCTTGAGTGCTAGTTTAAAGCGGAGCCTTTAAAAAAAGTGGAACTCACGCTGATCGGAACCCCCCCCCCCCTCCGGTTTCACATTTGACACCTTTCAGGGGGGAGGGGGGTGCAGATACCTGTCTAAAGACAGGTATTTGCACCCACTTCCGGTCCAGCATTCTCGGGCACCTCTCGTCGCCCCCCCGTTGTGTGCTGGGAACACTCGGCTCCCAGCACATAGTGGGAGCCAATCAGCGGGCATGCGCCGTAGGGAACCGGCAGTGAAGCCGGAGCGCTTCACTTCCTGGTTCCCTCACCGTGGATGGCGGGGGGAGCAGCAGAGTGATGAGCGATCGCTCGTCCTCTGCTGCGGACGGCGCTGGACTCCAGGACAGGTAAGTGTCCTAATATTAAAAGTCAGCAGCTGCAGTATTTGTAGCTGCTGGCTTTTAATAATTTTTTTCGCGCGGACATACGCTTTAAAGCACACCCTATAATTATTTTTTGAAATGTAGTGTCATTTCTGCTTTTGGAGCACAATAACTATTAAAAAACCGAGAACCGCTTGATATAAACCAGATACATTTTTGAATGCCATATTACAGCTGAACATAATTCTTGATCCCATACATCCCTTCATGATCATCATGTATCTATTCATCACTGAAGTATTTTCCCTGAAAGTGAAGCATGAGGGCACGTACCATGCAGCTAAAACGATCCGGATCTTACTGTATCCTGGAGAGCCTGATCAGTGCAAGACCCTCATCTCCACATCAAAGAGGGTCACAGAGGATGCCCAATCTCCTTCATGTGAAGCAAGAAAGAGACCAACATAAGAAATGCTAAAAAATGATGGTCTGCCCAACCAGTAATGCGTGGCATGAAATTACCTTTAATATTGCCTGTATGATCCAGATGAAAAGTTTTCCTTCCCCCATTTAACTTTCATTAGTCAAATGATATAATCAACTCCAAATAAAATTTTCATGTCTTTTTTTTTTATTATTTTTAACCTTTTTGATTTTCTTTTTGTTAAACAAAGAGTTGTAAATGAGAAATGTTCAGAGTAGGGATAAAGCGAGGTAATGGGGATAGCACTGTCACAGGGCAGAGTCTGTATATTTCAGGTAATTGTTCCAGTTCATTGACATCTCCACACAGAAAAATATCTTACTGTATCCTGGAGAGCCTGATCAGTGCAAGACCCTCATCTCCACATCAAAGAGGGTCACAGATCTCCTTCATGTGAAGCAAGAAAGAGACCAACATTTGCCCCCACGATCTTGGTCCTAGAGAGGACAGACTGTTCCCCTCAGTAGCAGCTATAATCCTGAGGTAAATATCCCTCATCCGCTGTACACCTGGGTTCCAATCACTCTCATGATCTCCTTTTGGATCTTGGGGTCCTGAGTGTTAATGTTGGCATCCCCCACCTGGCCATCTTCATACCTTTAATGAGAAAGGCATTTTTAGAACCGGAACAGTAACTCGAGTACAGCACAAATGGTAACCATAAATTATACAACACAGTTTGAATATTCAGGCGGACAGTGCAAGGGGCAATGGTAATATATAAGTAAAACAAACCTGTAACAGCCAATCAGAATTCATCTTTAAAGCCATCTGACAACAGTAATCTGATAGCTGCCTGCTTGCTGTGGGATACGAATTTTGGAATTTCTAATGAGAAAAATTCTTAGATCAGAATATTAACTGCTAAACGCAAATGATGAGCAGTTAAGCCCCTTGTTCCTATACCCTTATTGACATAACATTTTTAAATTTAAAGGGAGAGTTTAAGAGTTGTACAATTGTGAGAATTAAAAAACAGTTGTACATAGACTTTTAAAAGTCACAGTGGGCAGGTCTCTTCTAGAATCTTCATCTCAGCTGACAAAATGATTACTTTTACAGTGAAGAGCATGGTCACATCCTTTCAGGTAATCTGTAAACCAGGGGTCTCAAACTGGTGGCCCTCCAGCTGTTGCAGAACTACAAGTCCCATGAGGCATTGCAAGGTGGACAGTTACAACATGACAGGCAGAGGCATGATAGGACTTGTAATTCCGCAATAGCTGGAGGGTGACCAGTTTGAGACCCCTGCTGTAAACAAAAATGCACATGTATGCATAATATACTATAGGACCAGTCTTCCACGGCTTAAAGTGGTTGTATTGCCCGCTTGGTGATTTTAACCTACAGGTAAGCTTATAATAAGGCTTACCCATAAGTAGAATGAAGCACAGTTTAGATTCATGATACGCCGGACCTTCAGAGCACATGCGCCGCTGACGTCAGCAGCTGTATGCAGGGTGAATATCTTCTAAACTTTAGAAGATATTCACCCTGCATGCAGCTGCTGACGTCAGCGGCGCATGTGCTCTGAAGGTCCGGCGTATCATGCCGGAACTTCAGAACTCATTGCGTGGGAGTAATGTCATACCGTGCCGCAGACTGTGAACCTGGAAGAGACGCACAGGGAACATGTCAGCCCCCTCAATGGTGACCAGGCGTTGCTGCAGGGTCTTAGTTCTAAGGTAAGTATTTCATAATGTGCTAGTGTGCAATGCATACTAGCACCTTATGCTATTGCCTTGCAGGGTTTTTTTTTCAGCGATTTACTCCCGCATTAGATGATGCGATTTCTTTCCTGCAACTACGGGAAGGGACGTTGTGCTGGAAGTTTACCCCACTATGCATTTAGTCATCAACCAGACATTTCCTGAGGACGTCTGTTGATGATATAATGCATAGGGATGGAGCCTTCTGACAACATCAATTCCGTAAGCTGGAGCGCACGCCGGATCTGGATTGTACCAAAGTGGCGGCGCTGCATTATGAGCACTGGCACATTATCTTTGGTGCCGGGCAAGCACATTTGTGTGTGAGTGCAATATTTTTTACATTTTTATTGGGTTTTAATAAACTGTCAGCTTTATGCATCGATCTTTCCTATGGTTCTTTCTCTCAATTATGTGGGTGAGTGGACAGAAGATACCTGAACAGTGGTAAAGTGTATGCTTATGTGACCCACCTGAGTGTAAGCTCAGGGGGCCAACATCTGCGGGTGAGTGCATACGCTGGTGGGGGCACAGAAGGTAGAGCGCGGTGGTGATTTATTGAACACACAAGGCACTTTATTTGGAAAACATATTTAAAGGGACAGTCACTGGTTTATATTTATGCACAGAAGCACTTTGAAGATCTGGATGGACTTTTGTATACTGTATGCAGTTTTTTTTATATGTATCTCTTTTGATGCACTTTATGATAGCAAATGTAAATGATTGTGTGGTTTATGACTAGGCACTTATAACTCATAATAATAATAATAATTTATGATTTACACTTGTTACAGTACTTGATAGTTATAGAGATAAGCACAGCCATTTTTTTTACTGATTTACTGTACAGTGTTTTATTTAAGGGCTCTTTCACAAGTCCGTTCAGTTTTTTAGATCAGTTTTTTTCCCCCTTAAGTTGATCCGTTTTTCGTCCGTTTTCCGTCCGTTTACATCCGTTTCCGTTCCGTTTTTCATCCGTTTTTTTCATCCGTTTTTTCATCCGTTTTTTTTTTTTTTTTTAGAACTTTTTTTTTTTTTAACATATTTTGATGAAAAACTGACGTTAGCGGATCAGATGGTAAACGGATCATCCGCTAACGTCCGTTTTTCGTCCGTTCCGTTTTTTTGACGGAAGAAAAATAGGGTTTTCTTCCATCCAAAAAAACGGAGCTTACCGCAGACGGATGTTAACGGACGTTAGCGGATACTCATCCGCTAACGGACGCTAACCCATAGGGAAGCATTGAGGTCCGTTAACGGACGTCCAAAAAACGGACGAACTGAACGGACGTGTGAAAGAGCCCTTAGGGTCCTTTCACACGTCCGTTCCGGTCGTCCGTTTTTTGGACGTCCGTTAACGGACCTCAATGCTTCCCTATGGGTTAGCATGGGTTAGCATCCGCTAACGTCCGTTAACATCCGTCTGCGGTAAGCTCCGTTTTTTTGGACGGAAGAAAACCCTATTTTTCTTCCGTCAAAAAAACGGAACGGACGAAAAACGAACGTTAGCGGATGAACCGTTTACCATCCGATCCGCTAACGTCAGTTTTTCATCGATGAAAAAAATGGATGAAAAAAACTGATGAAAAACGGACGTCAACGGACGGAAAACGGAACGGAAACGGATGTAAACGGACGGAAAACGGACGAAAAACGGATGAAAAAACGGATCAACTGAAGGGGGGAAAAAACTGATCTAAAAAACTGAACGGACGTGTGAAAGAGCCCTTAGGGCAGCAGCGACCCACATAGCACATAGTATATATACATATATACTAGGACTGTTTCCACGTATCTTTAAGAATCTCTTCTTGTGATAGCAATTGGCAACCTAAATTGTATGTTATATTTTTTTATAGTAAAGTATGCTTCTCTAGCTCTCACCCTCAGGGCCTATGTGTAATTCTGTGGCTGTCAGAGCGTTTTCCGCCACTCATCTTGTGGTCATTACCGCCTGGGATGTCCCAGCTACTGTCTAATTTACATACCATAAGAAGCTGCTTCACAGCAATTGGCTGGTAAGTTTCAATGACAAGTGTAACCTTGTCTTCGTCATTACATGCATGAGAGTTCCTCACACATGAAAGTTAGAATAATATTTGTATACAGCTGCGGTTGACATGATGTAAAATCCGTAAATCTCAAACGTAACATTTAGGCCGTGTACACACGATCAGTCGGACAAAAGTTTGAAAACTTGCTTTAAAATCTGTCCGTCGGACAGATTCGATGGTTAGTATGCCAAAGCATCGGAGCAAAAACCTGCGCATGCTCAGAATCAAGTCGACGCATGCTTGGAAGCATTGAACTTCCTTTTTTCAGCACGTCGGTGTGTTCTACATCACCGCGTTCTGGTCTGATCGGATTTTTGGTCCGATGGTGTGTACACACATCAGACCACTTCAGCCTGTTCTATTGCCTAAAATTAGGCAATAGAACAAAAATGCCATTGCTCACTATCCCAATGCTCTTGGAGGGGAACAAAGAAACAATAAGAGCATATTTCATATGGTATTCTAGACATATTGAAGATGTTCAGTCCCCACCGATTGGTCCCTAGCAAATAATGGAGTGAAATATGTTGTTTTGCTTGTTTTATACTTATGTGTTTGACATGTTTATGCTTCATGTAGTATCTCTTGCTTCACAAGAACAATATGTGACCCTTGGAAGGTCATTAGCTTCCTTATACTGGTACACTGGTGAGGGATTGTCCACCTGTCCATGCCCATCTCCAAGGTGTCTCCAAAAACACAGTAATAAAACTACTCTCTCTCATCACAAAAGGACTCAATACTCTGGGAAAAAGTCCCAAACTCTACATGAACTTCACAAGAGAAAGCACTAAAGGAAACTCACTTCAAATGTGACTCAATGCCTAGATTATTAACCACTTTAGCCTCGGACCATATTGCTGTCCAAAGACCAGAGCACTTTTTGTGATTCGGCACTGCGTCGCTTTAACTGACAATTGCGCGGGCGTGCGACGTGGCTCCCAAACAAAATTGGCGTCCTTTTTTCCCCACAAATAGAGCTTTCTTTTGGTAGTATTTGATCATCTCTGCATTTTTTTTTTTTTTTTTAACAGAAAAGTTTTATTGAATTAAGAAAAAAAAAGTCAAATACAACAATAAAACAAAAAACGAGAAGAAACATAAATAATATCAAATCATGGTACAGTAAAGTTGTAGCACAATAAGAAAAAGAAATGCATGTCAAATGGCCACTAGGGAATACACAGGTCAAGACACAGGTCATAAGGTTAGACCCCAGAGGGTCTCGGAGGGTTGGCCGGATGTTTCAGACACAGCAGAAACACAGTGCAAATCTGGACTGGGGTGCAACATCCTTAACAGGGATGGGGGAGGGGAAGGGAGTCCCAAAGAGAGCTAAACAGTGAGTGAACTAGCAGTTACCCACGCATTCCAAACTTTTTCAAATTTTTGGGGGCATTTACGGCTCATATATGTTAGCTTATATAATGGCAATACCGAGCGGTTTTTATTTTTTGCGCTATAAACAAAAATAGAGCGACTATTTTGAAAAAAATGCAATATTTTTTACATTTTGCTATAATAAAAATCCCCAAAAAGATATAAAAAAACTATTTTTTTCCTCAGTTTAGGCCGATACGTATTCTTCTACATATTTTTCGTTAAAAAAAATCGCAATTAGCGTTTATTAATTGGTTTGCGCAAAATTTATAGCGTTTACAAAAAAGGGGGTCGTTTTATGGCATTTTTATTATTATTTTTTTTTACTAGTAATGGCGGCGATCAGCGTTTTTTTTTCGGTACTGCGATATTATGGCGGACACTTTTGACACATTTTTGGGACCATTGGCATTTTTATAGCGATCAGTGCTATAAAAATGCATTGTATTACTATAAAAATGCCATTGGCAGCGACAAGCTGCTAAAGGGAGGACGTAGAGCTACGTGCTCCCGCGTAGCAGTGCCACCGTCCCGCAGTAATATGACGGCGGGCGGTCGGCAATCAGTTAAACTACAGATTTCTCATGGTGTTCACACCTAGGGTTGCCACCTCATCCCTTTAAACACAAACACATATGAATGCACATATGGCACCAAGTGAGTTTTTTTTCTTTTAAACAAGCAACACCAAGTGTGTTTAATTACCACCTTAATCAGCCAAAGAACCTGTGTAATGTGTTCAGTTTTTGAGGGATTAGGTGGCAACTCTATTTGCGCCACCAACACGAAATACAAAACTAAAGGGGTTGTAGTCCTTTATTCCAGCCCCCCCTTCACTCCAACTGAATAGCTGTTGACTGAGAAGGTATCTGAGCAGTAAACTAATTACTCTTGCTAACAGGTACAGTACTTCTCTGACTACAAATGGGTACCCTACCATGTGCAAAAAACGGCATCAGCGTAAAACTGGAATGCGAATAGTAGGAGACAACTTAAACATCCCCCTCAACCCATTACTGGACACTTTCATGTGGGCTTCCTATCCCATTGGTTCTCAACTCCTGTCCTCAGGACCCACTAACAGGCCAGACTTGCAAGATAACTGAAATACATCACAGGTGATATAATTTGCAGTATTCTAGTCTGCATCTCCCCAAGGTAATACTTAACATCTGGCCTGTTAGTGGGTCCTGAGGATAGGAGTTGAGAACCACTGCTCTATCCACAACAGAGCACTGTGTCAAATCAAGAACCACATCTCTACAGTTATGTCCCATGACACTTCCTCTGATGACACAGAAACAAATGAAAGCAAGCAAAAGCCTGTCCAGTATTACAAAATTCTGGAAAAAACACTGAGGGCCAGATTCACAGAGCCCTTACTTCGGTCTATCTCGTGTTAGACCGGAGTACTTTCAAATTACGCTCGTCGTTTCATTAGTCTGAAGCCTCAAACCATGAAACAACGGCTTCAGGGCTTTAATCCGACTGGCTTACGTGTTCGTACGCCTTCGGATCTACGCTGCAATAATTTTGCGGCCGATGGGTGGAGTTCCCGTCGTTTTCCGCGTCGGGGTATGCAAATTAGCATTTTCCGACGATCCACGAAGTTACGAGCGTCGTTCGCAATCTCTTACGGCATCTGTAGTCATCTTTTTGCCGCGTAAAGTTATTCCAGCTTTTATCTGGTCTAGTTTTAGACAGCCCATGTTAAGTATGGCCGTCGTTCCCGCGTCGAATTTTAACGTATTTTTATATTTTTTACGTAAGTCGTCCGGGAATAGGAATGTAAACGACACTACTCAAACAAAAAATGACGTAACAACGTTATTTCGCTCAATGCACGGCGGGAAATTTCCGAACGGAGCATGCGCAGTTCGATCGCCGCGGGGACGCGCCTAATTTAAATGCTTTACGCCCCCTAATCGCGTATTTCGATTCCGCCGCGAGAAATACACTACGCCGTACCTTACGGGCCGTAATCTACCTGAATTTGTCGTAGAGCCAGGTAAAATACGGCGGCGTAGTGTATCTCTGATACTCTGCGCCAATGTAATTGTACCTGAATCTGGCCCTGAGTCTCTGTTTTGTTACAGACTGCAAGTCTCTCCCTGATCAACTCACCTATCCCTACTTACTAGAAGCAAACATTCCAGTACTGTCCAAAGAAGAGAGGATCCCAATTACAGGATTGTCTCACTTCTCAATGTAGATATGCCAAGATATTTGTGTGATTTTATCACTATATTCATTCCTTGGAGCAAGATTGAAATTGAATAGTCACCTTTCTGAAACCATTATAATCCAAAATAGGACTTATCTGGGGTGCCCTCTATTTCCCAACATATATATAATTACTTTGGACTCGTTCCTTAGGCATCTAAATGCCAACCCCAACATTAAAAAACTTCACCAAGGTCCAGGCAGGATATACTGTAAACTTTATATTTTTCTATTTCTTATGAATTCCCACATCACACAATCCAACCTAATTTTGGGTATTATTGGAAGAACACCAGATTATATCTGATTAACCACTTGACCTCAGCAAGATTTACCCCCCTTCATGACCAGGCCTGTTTTTGCTCTTTGGCACTGCGTTGCTTTAACGGACAACTGTGCCATCATGTAAAGCTGTACACAAATGAAATATATGAAGTTTTTCCAACTTCATTAAAAACAATGTTGCCCACACACCATAGTTTTTGAAAAATGATGAACAAAGCGCGGTGACATACAACACGTACGACGGCACTCTAAAGGGGATGTTCTATTCGCCTTTGGGCTGCTTTTAGCTGATTCCTTGTTAGTAAAAGATGATTTGTGCTTTTTTGTATGTTACAGCGTGATGAATGTGCTTACTCCATTATGAATGGTAGTTTTACCAGAACGAGCGCTCCCTTCTCATAACTTGCTTCTGAGCATGCGCGGGTTTAAAACGTAATTTTTAACGTCGTTTTAGCCCACACACGATCATTTTTTACAACACAAAAACCAACATTTTCAAAAACGACATAAAAATTGGAGCATGTTCGAATTTTTTTTTTAGTCGTTTTTCAGAAGACATAAAACAATGTGAAGCCCACACACGATCATTTTAAATGACGTTTTAAAAAAGGCATTTTATTTAATCACAAAAAGTGATCGTGTGTACGCGGCATAAGTTGTGAAACATATCCAATAAAGAATTAAAAAAATCAAAATGTCTTCATATATTTAGGCCAATATGTATTCTACTACATATTTTTGGTAAAAAAAATAATCCCAATAAGCGTAAATTGATTGGTTTAGGCAAATGTTATAACATCTACAAATTATGTTTATATATACTGGAATTTTTTTAATGTTAGTAAAGGTGGCGACTTATAGTGGGACTGGGATATTATAGCGGGCAATCTGACACTAACTTATAGTTTGTGGTACAGTGATCACTGTACTATGACACTGGCTGGGAAGAAAATGTGTGCCTAACAGTGCTTGGTGTGTTTACTGTGATGTGCTTTTACTAAAGCATGTGCAGATTTGTATTCCCTGCTTTGCAGGGAAACAAAAAAATGTCACATCCCCTTGTATTGTTTACATTGACAGAGCTCTGTTCTGTCTTCCTCTTCACCAATCAGCAGATGCCGATGGTCAATAATTGGCCGGCACCCGCTGATCGGCTTGTTCTGTGAAGAATCACAGCAAATATGGTGCACTCATGCTACATTACCCTAAGTGATACGTGATCCAGCCCAGGAGAGCCGCTATTCAATACCCTATTCGCGAACGAGTTAGTAAAATGACGTAAGCGACGGAAAAAGCCGACGCTGACCCGACGCCATACTTAACATGGCATCCGACGGCATCCGACGGAACTTCGTAAGGTTACTCCACATCAAAGCTGGGGTAACCTTACGCGGACGAAAACGACGTACGCGACGACGGGGCAGCGTAAAAGCGATCGGGAACCGGCGTACTAGCCTCATTTGCATATGCAAATGAGAAAACAACGTAAAGGCCACCTAGTGGCCGGAGTTGTCATTACAACTACGATCCGCAAGTGTAATGCCGCGTACACACGGTCGTTTTTTGCGATGAAAAAAAACGTCGTTTTTTAAAACGTCATTTAAATTGATCGTGTGTGGGCAAAACGTCGTTTTTTGTCTTAAAAAAAACGACCAAAAAAAAATTCCAACATGCTTGAATTTTTTGTGTCGTTTTTCAAAACGTCGTTTTTTGTTTCACAAAAAGTCACCGTGTGTAGCAAAAACGTCGTTTAAAACAACGTTTTTCAACCCGCGCATGCCCAGAAGCTAGTTATGAAGCGAGCTTCAATGGAAAAGTGTGGTGAACGTAACCTCGTTTTTTGTGAAAAAAACGATGGTGTGTATGCAACATCGTCTTTGAAAGTGACGTTTCAAAAACGTCGTTTTTTACTTCACAAAAAACTTCGTTTTTTACTTCACAAAAAACGTCGTTTTTTTCATCGCAAAAAACGACCGCGTGTACGCGGCATTAATGGTTTTACGCTTGTCGGATGTAGAAGCGTATCTATGCAAAAGTGATGCTAAGCATCACGCGCATAGATACGAGGCAAAAAAAACGGCGATACGATGGGGTATCTGAGATACTGCGTCGTAACGCCGCTGAGAATCTGGCCCATTGACTCAAGTATAAACCTAAGGTGGGAAAATACAGCAGCTACTGGATAAACAATGCCCATCTGCAGCCTCACTGTGCCTATTTGCAGTCTAATTGTGCCCAGTTGCAGTCTAACTGTGCCAAGTTGTAATCTCACTGTGCCCATTTGCAGCCGTACCTTTCATTACTAAAACAGCATGTCTCCCGCTGTGTAATGCAGTCTGTTCAGCTGTCCATTGAAACAAAGCCCCGCCTCCTCCTCGTCTGTCTGTGATAGAGGAACACTGGTACAATGCTGGGAAACTGTATCAGTGTTCCGCCTATCACAGACGAGGAGGAGGGCTTTGTTACAATAGACAGGCAAACAGACTGCATTACACAGCGGGAGACACACACTGTTTTGATAATGAAAGGTACAGCTCACTTGAGTATAAGCCGAGGGGGAGTTTTTCAGCCTAAAAAATGGGCTGAAAAACTTGGCTTATACTCGAGTATATACAGTATCTGAAAAGTGTGGTGTGCATTTTTATTCAGCTCACTTTACTCTGATACCCCTAACTAAATTCTAGTGGAACGAATTGCCTTCAGAAGTCACCTAATTAGTAAATAGAGTCCACCTGTGTGTAATTTAATCTCAGTATAAATACAGCTGTTCTGTGAAGCCCTCAGAGGTTTGTTAGAGAACCTTAGTGAACAAAGAGCATCATGAAGGCTAAGGAAGACACCAGACAGGTCAGTGATAAAGTTGTGAAGAAGTTTAAAGCAGGGTTAAATTATGAAAAAATATCCCAAGCTTTGAACTCACAGAGGACTGTTCAATCCATCATCTGAAAATGGAAAGAGTAAGGCACAACTGCAAACCAATCAAGACATGGCTGTCCACCTAAACTGACGGAGGGAGAGCATTATTCAGAGAAGCAGCCAAAAGGCCCATGGTAACTCTGGAGGAGCTGCAGAGATCCACAGCTCAGGTGGGAGAATCTGTCCACAGGACAACTATTGCACAACTATTGCCCTTTATGGACGAGTGACAAGAAGAAAGCAATTGTTGAAAGCAAGCCATAAGAAGTCCAGTTTGCAAAAAACAATGTGGGGGACACAGCAAATTTGTGGAAGAAGGTGCTCTGGTCCGGTGAGACCAGAATTGAACATTTTGGCCTAAAAGAAAAATGTTATGTATGGCGGAAAACTAACACTGCACATCACCCTGAACACTCCATCTCCACTATGAAACATGGTGGTTGTAGCATCATGTTGTGGGGATGCTTTTCTTTAGGAGGGACAGAGCAGTTGGTCAGAGTTGATGGGAAGATGGATAAAGCCAAATGCAGGGCAATCTTAGAGGAAAACCTGTTATGCTACACACAACCATTTTCAATGGTCTAGAAAAGTACATCCAGGCCTAATGTCGGCCGGCATTTGACATTCGGCCCGTGTGTATGACGAAGGCTCATGGCCAATAAAGGTCTGCCAATCAGCTCCCAATCAGCACTCTCAGCCACCAGAGTTTTCTGGCGGGGGACGGCGGCCCCCCTCTGTCAGGACACAATAGCACAGCAGGGGAAATCACTGTACTAACATCAGATTGTAAGTACAACGGCTCCGATCTTTTTCTGTTCAACCCAGTGGTGTGTATGAGGCTTAAGTTTCTAAAGGGGTGACATGTTGCAAAGAAATCTATTGTACGACATATATTCACCTAAAATACCAAAGTTCTAGCAAAGGACACATGCATCACAACATTTATATTTAGTATCTTACATGGCATAGATATAGCTACTTACACAAAGAAAAAACGTGTGCAGACATGGTCAGACACCGGGCACACCCAAATATTTCCATGCTTCTGCAGATCCTTTGATGTTATTACTATGAAGAAGCATAATAATGTTATAATCAGGAAAAATCAAGAAACTTAGTAACATCTGAAAGAATGTTTAACTAGACAGGCTGTCGTGAACATCAGAAAGGTAATTTAAACATGTGACAGAGAGGGTGACATACAGACAATGAGAATACAAAGATGCAAGCCTCGCCAGAATCCCTTTAATAAAGAGGAAACAGACTTAAAATGGAAAGTATATAGATTATAGAATGTTCAATTACTGCACACTTTGCATTATCATTGTGTCACATCAAGTGTATCTAATGCCAACATATAAAATCATATGTACATTTCCATATTGTATTTTGATAATTTCTAGCCTATTCCTATTAATCTGAATAATCTTGAAGTTTGAAAACGTACTTTACATCCTCACACATTTACTTCTGTGAAGTCAGTGACATTTAGTCATTATGCCCTCGAAATAGGCACTGTTGTGTCACACATTTCACAGAGGGTGCCTTATAAACTACAGAGGCAGAGGTGCCAAGGGGAGGAGGAGGAGTCAGTACAGGAAGTACTGCTTGCAGGCAGCAAGGTACCATGGGAGGTAAGGTAAATGTCAGATTGCCAAAGGCACCAACATCCTAATAATATAGCCCCCTCCCCCCTCAAGAGGCTTTCTCCACACCAGGGAGAAAGTGTTGCATTAATGTGTGGATTACAGACAGAAGAACAGGAAGTGAGGATTTCTCAGAAGAAATAAGGACATTTAAAAGCAAAATCGAAGCATGAGGTAAGTGAAGGAGGGCTGCACTAAGGTAAAGGAAGCTATTAAGGGATTTTTTTTTTTTTTTTTACAACCCCTTTAAACTTTGAACATATCATTAACTGCTGCCTGTTCCCTTTACTTGGACTTATGCAAGCCCTTCCACTTTATATTTAGTGACTAGGTCACTCCAGACTAGGGTTGCCACCTTTTCTTCAAGCCAAACCCGAACACTTTAGTGGCACATGACATTTAAAAGCAAAATCGAAGCATGAGGTAAGTGAAGGAGGATTGCACTAAGGTAAAGGAAGCTATTTGGGGATTTTTTTTTACCTTTACAACCCCTTTAATTCAGAGTGATGGGTAAGTGTCCTCCATGGGTAGGCTGTTGCTCAATTCCTCAACATGTTTTGCGGGAATAACCTGCTTCTTCAGGAGGTGAGGGGGGCAAGTCAAAAAAGCCCAGCATGAAACAAGGGAGGGCACAAAAGTTTGGCCAGTTGAATGTATCAAAAGCACCTCGGGGGCAGGTGTGGGAATAAAACAAGGTCGCAACAAACTACACTTATATACTGAGTGGGCTTGCAAAGAATATTATTCCAAATGTAAACATAAAAAGGGAACCATATTATGTAAATATAACCAGGGGTACCACAGCAAAAGGGTCGATATCCACATCACACTCAAATCAGGCAAGAGCTAAAACGTGGCTAGTAGAGGCCAATAAAATTATAAATCTTAACCAGCAACCTGTACAGGAATCACCAAGCCTACCAGCACCTGCAATTTCACAGGGCAAACTACTATTCAAATATTTTTTATAAATTCACATCATACTGTGCCCTAATTGGATTTTAAGCAAAACATCCTCGATGGTCTAGATCAGGGGTCTTCAAACCTTTAAGAATGAGAGCCACATCCTATATTCCCTTATTCAGAATTTTAGTATTTGGAAAATACAGAGAAATAAACATCAGTAAAACAAAGCAAAATATACCCAAATAAACCCATCAGACCCCCGTTACATCAAATTCTTCATTAAAGTCCCCCGTACATCAGTTTGCATTACATGACAGCCCCCATCAAGTGCCCTCTTACATCAGAGGGCAGATTAAAGTGATTCTAAAGTCAGAAGTTTTTTTATCTTAAGGCATGCTAGTGAGACCTAGTGAAAAAATGAACTAAAGCGCTAGCTTACAGTGAACTAAATTACAAGACTGCGGCTCAAATCTAATATGTGCTAACAACAATGTAAAGGTATCAAAATAAAGTGATGAGCGCAAATTGAAAACCTAAAAGTGAACAGTGAATGAAAATTACTGTTGCAAACTAACAAATAAGTGTTAATGACTAATATAATCACAGTGTATATAGTGAAAAGATGGTAGGTAAGCTACCAACCACTGCAAGCGAACAAAATGACCTCTATTTAAAAAATATTCTGCAGTGAACAAAAATAACGTCCAAAACATAGAATCAGTGCATCAACTGGTTCAGAAGCTCCTGTCCATGAACAACAATGCAACAATCCGGATGAATCTTCATAGGAATTAGGCTCACAGAGCGCTTACCTCCCAAAAGTCGAAAATACGCCTCAACGAAATCCTTAACACCAATGGGATGGGTCGTCCTCTGTATGTGGAAGAAATCCAGATCCAGCCACGATGAAATCAGCTCACCACGACAACCATGAGTATTAACATAGATGGAGTAAAAAAATGGAAGCTCTCATAGTGAAATCGTTTATTGAAGCTAAAAACTTGATTACAAGAAAAACGGATAAAAACGCCAAAATAACAGCACTTCCGGTGGGACGGTCAGGGTATCACGTCACTTCCAGTCAACCTAACGCATTGCGTCACGTCACGTGAATTCATACCTCTGATGAAGTCACGTGGAAGTGACGTGATACCCTGACCGTCCCACCGGAAGTGCTGTTATTTTGGCGTTTTTATCAGTTTTTCTTGTAAGCAAGTTTTTAGCTTCAATAAACTATTTCACTATGAGAGCTTCCATTTTTTTACTCCATCTATGTTAATACTCATGGTTGTCGTGGTGAGCTGATTTCATCGTGGCTGGATCTGGATTTCTTCCACATACAGAGGACGACCCATCCCATTGGTGTTAAGGATTTTGTTGAGGCGTATTTTCGACTTTTGGGAGGTAAGCGCTCTGTGAGCCTAATTCCTATGAAGATTCATCCGGATTGTTGCATTGTTGTTCATGGACAGGAGCTTCTGAACCAGTTGATGCACTGATTCTATGTTTTGGACGTTATTTTTGTTCACTGCAGAATATTTTTTAAATAGAGGTCATTTTGTTCGCTTGCAGTGGTTGGTAGCTTACCTACCATCTTTTCACTATATACAATGTGATTATATTAGTCATTAACACTTATTTGTTAGTTTGCAACAGTAATTTTCATTCACTGTTCACTTTTAGGTTTTCAATTTGCGCTCATCACTTTATTTGGATGCTAGTGAGACCATTGAGGGTGTTTTGCTCAAAATCCAAGTAGGGCACAGTATGATGTATGCATTAAGATAAAAAACGGGGTCACAGACAGTTATGAAGATTTACAGGTGTTCTAATCTCTCTCTACTCTATCCAAAAGAAAACTTGGCGCCGGCCATACACAAATATGCAGCCTCTCAGCGCCTGGTCCTTAGCGCAGAGGGACCGCATATTTGCATGAATTGCCTCCCAATACACCTATGCAAAGAGCGTGCCCACTGCGCGCTCCCAGCACAGTAACCATTGCCTAACCGAAAACTCCCCACGCCCTGCGATCAGGAGTTTTCCGACCACGTGACCGTCGTGACAGACAATCACGACAGTCACGTGATCTTAAGCCGCATCCCGCCTCCTGGCATCATAAACCTCTTAAAGGCCTCTGAGGCGCCAGTGCTAAGAGGTTAATTACATATTTTTTACAAATTCTTTATCGAAAAGGTGGCATCCAGTACTTCCTTTAATTACATTTTAAGAAAAATATTTTATTTCTATCTATGTTGTTGTTGGAGAGTTCATTTGATTTCATGTCTGGTAAAACATAATCAGTACAGGAAGTGAGGAAAAGTCTCTATGATGGTGCTGAGGAAAGCAGTAAAAACCTGACAGTTCTATTTCCCACTCTATCCAAAAACTATGACATAACAGTTTTGGGTAGACACCTGTAACAGCTGTGGTAGGGAAATCTTAAAGCGGAACCTCTGTAATTTTCTTTTATCTTTCCATCTACTAAAGCTTTTGCCCTTGTTGTTTTAACTTTGGATAGTAATTTTTTTTTTCTGCCAGTAAATACCTTATACAACCCACTTCCTCTTTCTTGTCTGGTCATTAGCCTAGGCTTATGACATCATGCACAGCTAGCTCTCTCACTCTCGTGAGATTTTGGCAGGAAGGAAGGAAGGAAGGAAGGAAGGAAGGAAGGAGGGGTGAGTCATAAGAGGGCCAATGAGAGCTGCAGAGCTGGAGGTGTGCCTCTGTGTCTGTGAAAGTCCCGGAAGTGAACAGGCAGCAGCTTCAGCTGCCCACAGTTAAAATGGCTGCAGCCAGACTTAGTGGAAGGAGATTTCTGCAGCATATTTGGCAAGTACAGAATGACAGTATATATAAAATAATATGCAAAGTGGTTGGAGGGAAGCTCCAGAATGGCAAAGATGTTTTTATTATGATTGTGCAGACTGCAGTTCCTCTTTAAGGAAAGTTGACTAGCTGCCTACAAAACTCATTGGGCCAGATTCAGGTAGATGGGCGAATCTTTATTTTGGAGTAACGTTTCTCATTTACGTTACTCCTAAACTTTAGGAGCAAGTACTGTATTCACAAAGCACTTGCTCCTAAAGTTGCGGCGGCGTAGCGAAAATGAGCCGGCGGAATTTAAATTGGGCGGGTAGGGAGCGTGTATTATTTAAACTAGGCGCGATCCCGCGGCGAACGTACATCAGTCTGCGTCGTGCGTGCGAACGTGCGTCGACTGTCAGTGCGCATGCTCCAAATTCTGTCAGTGAACGTCAATGACGTCAATCCCCATGCACGGACGTTTTACGCAAACAACGCAAATTTTTTTAAATTCGACGCATACTTAACATAGGATACTCCACTAGGGGGCTGGTTTTTCTTTACGCCGCGTATCTCTTGCGGAAAGTCACTGCGTCGGGCCCGAATATGATCGTGAATTGCCGATTCTCGCTGATTAACATATTCTCGGCGTTAATCAGCGGCAACGCCCTGAGCGCCATTTTTAAAATTGCAGTTCCGATACGACGGCGAAATACAATTACGCCGCTCGTATAGGAACTCCAACCCGGCGTTTCTTGCTTTCTGCTTACAGAAAACAGAAACGCCTGCTCAAAGTGAGAGTTAGGCTGGAGTATCACTGATACTCCAGCCTAACTCTACCTGAATCTGGCCCATTGTGCCTTTTTCTTGTGGAATGAATAATAGAACTTGGTGGTGGCTTTAAGCAACTGCAGCACCTTTCTCCAGACATTTGTTTAGTTTCTATACATCAACCACTATGTACAGTACAGTAACACTGCTTTCAAACATTTTTCCTATTTCACGTATACACCTTAAATGCAATTAAATAGAGCCAGTTACCTTCACACAGTGCAATACAATTGAGATTCCGACTCTGCAAAAAACGGGACTGGAGACATCGGGTCTAATAGAGAAAGCAGAAAGATAGAATGGCAGATGTCAGAAATTACAAACATCATGGCAGGGGATTGCAAGAGTGCTATGGGCACATACCAGCTTGCATGCCTGCTGTGCCAGGCTTGTTTTTGTTTTGAAGAAGAAACAAAAATTAACAATCCAAGTGCTGACGGTTAATTTTTGTTTTATTTCTTCCACCTCCAAGTGCTGAATCTGTGTAAAAAACACACATTTGTCACCGTTCCATAGACAATGAGGGCCAGTTCACACTAGGATCACACAGGAACATGTGCCCCGTAGCTTTGCGGTTCCTGCGTGTTCCTGTGCACTGAGATTTTGCATCCCATTCATTTGAATGGGCTGTAGAATACACCAAAACGTGAAAAAAAAGTAGTGCATACACTACTTTTAAAAACATGCTGCATCAAATCGCATGGTACATGCAATTAGGTGCCCGCAAACACACTGCATTTGCGATCTGCATTTGGGGTGCTGTTAACATTACACTGGCACCTACAAGCACATCGCAACAGAGGTGCATCTGAAGCAACTTACCTGCACTGCATTCTGGTGTAAACTGGTGTGATAACATTTTCATTAAAAAATGCAGGTCTTCACCAATTAATCCAGACAAAAATTAATATATAAATGTGTATAAAATGGAACACTTATCTTGTTTTAAGCAGGACTAAGTAAAGTACCTAAAGTTACCACTGAAGAGCAGATGGTAATAAATGTCTCTTGATGTATAGTGAACATCTTTAGTAACATACCCGTATCCTCCTCACCCATATATACCAAAATGAAGAAATAATGTACTTTCATACACACTACTTTTATCTACCAATGAAATCATTTTACAAATACAGTGAAACCTTGAAATACGAGCATAATCCGTTCCAAGAGAATGCTTGTAATCCACAGCACTCGCATATCAAAGCGAGTTTCCCCATAGAAGTCAATGGAAACTAAGATAATTTGTTCCACATTGACTTCTATGGCATGCAATACCACATGTGGCCAGAGGTGGGGGGGAGCCAGAAAGACTCAGAAATACTCGGAGATCGCTCGCCTGCACCCGGAAACCCTCGAAAACATTTGGAAACTGAGTATTTCCAGGTGTTCCAAGTATTTCCGAACGGCTCAGAGTGTCACTGGCGCCCCAGCACCTCTGGCCAAATACGGTACTGCACACCACAGAGGCTTGAATCCTGCTTATTTTGCGAGAGAACACTCAGGAGTCAGAATAAAAAAAATAAAAATAAGCTTGTATTGCAAAACGCTTGTTAACCGTGTTACTCGCAATCCGAGTTTCCACTGTATAAATTTACAGTTCCACACATTTGTATACATCAGGGGTGTCAAACTCAATTTCATCGTGGGCCGCATCAACATTATGATTGCCCTCAAAAGTATCTGTGAGATTAGATGTCCAGTGCATCCCCTCCTCTTACATTAGATGTCAAAAGCCACCCCACCATCAGAAGTTGAGTCCCCCACTCTCCCTTACATCACAGCGCACCCCCTTTCCTTATGCCGCTGCTGAGAAGAAGCTGGATGCATTGCTTTAAAGTAAGGGTCTGGAGTAGGACCAGAGGAGAGCTGGAGTTCTCCTACATCTGCAGGAGAGGTGTGAGGGCCACATTAAATAGCCCGGAGGGCCGGATTCGGCCCGCGGGCCTTGGGCCAGATTCAGGTAGAGTTAGGCTGGCGGATCAATGGATCCGCCAGCCTAACTGTCACTTTAAGTCGGCGTTTTTGTTTTCTGTAACCAGAAAACAAGAAACGCCGGGATGGAGTTCCGATGCGATCGGCGTAATTGAATTTCGCCATCGCATCGTTACTTCAACTTAAAAATGGCGCCGGGGGCGTTCCCGCCGATTTACGCTCAAAAAATATGTTAATGAGCGGAAATCGGCAATTCACGATCTTTTTCGGGCGCGACGCAGTGACTTTACGACGTTTCCGGAAGTGATACGCGGCGTATAGATAAAGCAGCCCCCTAGTGGAGTATCCTATGTTAGGTATAGGCGTCGTCATCGCGTCGGAAAAAAAACAAATCGCGTCGTTTGCGTAAAACATTCATGAATGGGGACGTGACGTCATTGCCGTTCACTGACAGAACTTGGAGCATGCGCACTGGGATGCATTGACCCTCGACGCATGCGCAGTACGTTCGACGCGGGATCGCGCATAGTTAGAATACTACACGCCCCGTACCCGCCCAATTTGAATTCCGCTGGCTCATTTGCGATGCGCTGCCGCAACTTTAGGAGCAAGTGCTTCCTAAATAACAGCACTTGCCCCTAAAATTTCTGCAGCGTAACGCAAATGAGATGCGTTACTCCAGAGCAAAGATGCTCTGATCTACCTGAATCTGGCCCCTTGTGTTTGACACCTGTGGTATACATACTTATACAGCCATCCAGTCATTTGCTTTATATAATACTATAGCAATATAACTGAAAGCCACAATAAAATCATGTTTAACACATTTCTGAACCATATTATAAGGGTATGAACATCCAAAAAACAAAATGTCATCCTAGTCCTTAGGGTCCTTTCACACGGAGCGGACCATTTTTCGGTCCGCTCCGTGTGTGTCCGTCGGCTCAGCGGGGATCCCAGCTCAGCTGTCGGCGGACAGGGCGGTCCCCGCACACTGTGCAGGGACCGCCCTGTCTCTCCTCCGCTCTCCCCTATGGGGAATTGGATGAAAACGGACAGTTTGTCCGTCTTCATCCGATCCGTTCCGCCGGACGGAAGAAAAATAGTGTTTTCTTCCGTCCGAAAAACCGGATCCAGACGGACGCGGATCTTTGCGGACGTTAGCGGATGCATCATCCGCTAACGGACGCGACCCCATAGGCGTCCATTACAAGTCCGTAAACGGACTTGTAAAAACGGACGAACGGAGGCGGACATGTGAAAGGGGCCTTAGATGTGGTGACTTCATTAGTTCCTTATTCATAGTTTTTGTTTTAGTTTTTTTGCTTTATTTTCACCTAGTGACCCTGCCAGTTACACACTTCTTGTTCTTTATTGGAATAATAAAGCTTTACTGAAGAAAGAAAAATTGAAGTAATATGGACTAAAAAAAAATATTTCTAGAATTGAGACGTGTCTTGGCTGTCAGCACATCTAAGGACTGGTAAGCTACATGATGGGGTCAAAATCTGGTGCAGCTATGCATGGTAGCCAATCAGCTTCTAACGTCAGCTTGCTTAATTATGCACAGCGTTTTCTAAGCACAGCTGCACCAGATTTTGCACTGTCCATTTTTTCCTTCAGATTTACCAAAACCATATAATATGAGGTCAAACTTTAAAGTGGATGTAAACCTGAAAAATATTCCTTTTTTTTTGATGTCACAATGTACAGTATAAGATTTCCTATCATCTGTGCCCAGTCTTGCCACACAGAGTTAAAGGGGTTGTAAAGGTTCATTTTTTTATTTTCTAAATATGTTCCTTTAAGCTAATGCATTGTTGCTTCACTTACCTTTTCCTTCAATTTCCCTTCTAAATGTTTTTTGTCTTTGTTTTCTTTTTCTGCATTTCTCACTTCCAGTTCCTCCTCAATAAGCTGTTCAGTAAGCTGTTCTAATTGACTTTCCACCGCTCGGATGATGGTGGAAAGCTTACTGAGGCGAAACAGGAAGTGAGAAATTCAAACAAAGAAAAAAACGATTTAGAAGGGAAATCGAAGGAAAAGGTACGTGAACCAACAATGCACTATCTTAAAGGAACCGATTTAGAGAATAAAAGACAAACCTTTACAACCCCTTTAATCCAGCTCTGAGCAATCCTCTTTTATTGTTCAGTGAAATAAAACACACTTACAGAGAAAAACCTTAGTCCGTTCCGCCCCCTTGCTGTGAGTGACAGGTTATTTACATATCTCATGCACTAGCTTGGAGACAGGCATTATTTTTTAATTCCCACCCCCACTCCTTTTCTGAAGTCATGTGGGTACTTTTCTGGATTTTGACTGGATGTTAGTGATCATAGCAGAATTCAGTGTAAGGGGAGTGTAGAGGAGGGCGGGGAGTCTACTGACATCACGACTCCACCCACAGAGCTCCAGACAACAGACCCACCCACAGAATCTGCAGTTTTTCGGGTCTCGTAACAGACAGCGGGGAGACATTTGACAGGTAAGGATACATGCAGGAGGCATCTCTATCCTTATAGATCAGCACTATGGCAGTAGTTTAGAAAGGATGAAAGTGGGTTTACATCCACTTTAATGCCGCTTACACCCGATCAGACATTCCGACAACAAAACTGTGGATTTTTTCCCGACAGAATGTTGGCTCAAACTTCTCTTGCATACACACAGTCACACAAATGTTGTCGTAAATTCCGATCGCCAACAACGCAGTGACGTACAACACTATGATGAGCCAAGAAAATTTAAGTTTAATGATTCGGATGCGTCAAATTGATTCCGAGCATGCCTAGGGTTTTGTGCGTTGAAATTGCATACAGAGGATCGGAATTTCCGTCAGGAACTTTTGCTGTCAGAAAAAATAGAGAACCAGCTCTCAAACATTTGTTGTCGGAAATTCCGACAGCAAATGTCCGATGGAGCGTACACCCGGAATATCCGACCAAAACTCACATCAAACATTTGTTGTCGAAAATGTGTACGCGGCATAAGAGTTTCAATTCATATGCAATCAGGCGGGCACTTGCACTACACGGTTTTGGTAAATCTAAAGGAAATCAGACAACAAAATTGTATAGTGTGTATGGGGTATTTGTCAATTTGAAAAAACAAAAGAAAAAGTCCTCTAGTTCAACCAACAAAAAAAAATTAACAGAATAAATATAATTAAATATAATCCCATATATGGAATCCTATACTCACAGCTAAAATACAATCTATTTGTGTTCAAGAGTTTAGATAGATCTTTTTTTAAACACATATTTTATTTCAACATTTCTCTGTTTCAAGAAATACATGACTTTGGCTGACTAAACATTATTGTGAGAGAAATCTGTAAACGTGGAATGATTGTGTTTGAAAGACAAATAATTATTTCACACAAAGCATCATATGTTATAACGCCCTTGTTTCTAAGTGTAGTGTATACGATACTCTTGAAAACCATAAAGTGAGTCACAGTAAATATGAGAACTTATAGTATTACTTGCATGTGCTATTGTATGTATACTAAAAAAAAAAAACTCTTTTGAGTCTTCGTTCTATCAGGTTAAAGGAACACTAAAGGTTAATTTTTTATTAGTTCAATTGATTGCTGTAAGCTAAAGCATTTAAATATCACTTACCTCTTTTTTCCTTTTGACCTCCAAAATACAGTAATCCAGGTTTGAAAATGCCATTTCCTGTCTCTCCTCTTCTTGCTTTCCACCAGCACCTGAGCTGTTTTGCATGGTGGAAAGCAGAATGTGCTCACCCCCTCCCTATGACTACAGCCATGTGTGAAGATGCTCTCATATCCCTCACAGGCATGGAGGCTAAGCCCAATGGGAACTGTAGTTCCCATTAGGCCGTGATGTAGCAAGAATGAATGCGCACCGCAAACCAGGAAGTCAGTGAGAATAACGATTCAGGAGTGACAGGGGTGAATAAAACGTCTCGATTTCAACAGGCATCAAACTAGTTATAATGCAAAACATTACTTTATCAGCTACTGTCAGACTTTAATTTAAGAGGAAAATATTTTTGTCTTTACAACCCCTTTAAGGTCAGTCAATGATTTGGACCAGTGCACAAAGCAAGGTCCATAAAGACATGGATGAGCGAGTTTGGGGTGGAGGAACTTGACTGGCCAGCACCTCAATAAAAACACCTTTGGACTGAATTAGAGTGGAGACTGTGAGCCACGACTTCTCGTCCAACATCAGTGCCTGACCTTACAAATGCACTTATAGAAGAATGGTCAAACATTCTCATATACAAACTTCTAAACCTTGTGGACAGCCTTCCCAGAAGAGTTGGAGCTGTTAAAGCTGCAAAGGGTGGACCAACCCAAATTGAACCCTACAGACTATGTCTGGGATGCCATTAAAGTCCATGTGAATGTAAAAGCTCACTGCTTTCTGGTGTGAAGGAGTCCTAAATCAGTTTTCTAGGTTCTTTTATATGTGTTGAATGTGTGAATACACATCAAAGGATTTTCCAGAACACCAAGCAAAGTAGCTTTAGTTAAAGTAATACCTGAGGAATGGTGTTCATCCTATTGTATCTCTGCACCAGCTCATCCTTGGATGGCATCCGATGTTGCCCCTTCCCCATACCTATTGGGATAAAAAGAAAAGAAAACTTTTTGACCTAATATGCAATAAATATGGGGATAAATATTTATATGGTCTGACATGGTAACAATTTTACAGATTTTGCACAGCTGATTTTATTAATAGCAAACCGCATCAAATTGTACTTAGAGAATTTAGTTATTTGGTTTTTGACTGAGTTTTCTGTACTCAGTGGAGAAGCAGTCTAGTTTCTAGGTCTTCTCAGGTTTCCCTAAGCATGGGGGTTGGTTGCTCCTGTCTGCTACTGGAAGATGCTTCTAGAGATAGAAAAGAAGGGTCAGCCACTGAAGTTATGAATATTTATCTGACCTCAGCTAATCCCTGGGAAGAGAGTGGGCACCCAGCAGGTGGCTGGGGAGAACATAAATACTTGGCAGGCTTGTTCAGCAGTGTTCTTCTCCTACGGAAAAAAAGTTGCTGTTGGGCCTCAGTATGTGCTTGGCTGAGGGACCAAAGTAAATTTAATAAAGGATATTTGATGGAGGGTATCACCTGTGTAGGCTGGTCTATAGAAGGATAATGTTTGCCCCTCACTAGAGAGTGTCTCATGAAGGCTGTGTGGCAGACAGCTTGGACATTGTGAGTGGGATGTTGATTTAGAATTCCAGATGTGCTTTGGGGAGTGAATGCTACATGGACTGGGACTGCTCATATAAAGTCTCAGATTAGCTGGCTATTACCTCTTCCTCCAGCAAAGGCTGCTGCTAAAGGATTTGTGCTTGAGAACCTGTCCTCCTGTACCTGTTCTGTATATTTGAGTATCCTGTAGCCTCACTCCTGTCTTCTTTTTTTAAAACACTGCAATAAAGCTACAAAATACATTTATAGACTGAGCCTGTTTGTTGGTGTGCTAGGAGCGGGTTACTGGGCCTGGCAGCCTCTGAACAGGTAAGGGAGACTTGGGTTATTTCAAAGTGGCCCCTCGGGGGGGGGGGGGGGGGCTACATATTCATTAGGTCTGGAAAAAAACATACATCTTATATGGCTTGTTGGTAAACTTCAGATACTTACCTGAGTATCCAAAAGAAATACTGGAGATGGGACTAAGGTAGATTCCTTTCCCATATGCTGCTCCATGCAACTATAGAGACAAATAACATAGTCAGAGTCCACTAAAGAGCATGCATCGTAGCATATGTTTTACTAATTATGTTTAAATAGAGTCTCCTTGTATAAATGGAAAAATACACCATTTGTCTACACCACTGAAAAATCCCTGGGCCCATCCAGTATAAGTTATTTAAGTGATTTTAAAAACGTAACTCACAGTTTCTGTGATGCCTTCTGTTGACCCAAAATAATAGAACCCTATTACGGTTCTGTAGTGTTCATGAAATAATGGCCCACATGAGAGATCACACTTTAGGGAAACTTACCTGCAGTTTAGTGTAGGATGCATTTACTAGCCCATTCCTCAGAATAGAGTGCCAGTTCTCAATATGAGAGCCGCTGGTGGAAGAGATAGAGTTCCAGTTATCTTTCCAACACAAATAGTCAATTAAAGTGAAAAAATTCCATCTTTTTATGTGAGCTGCCATACCATTTCCCAATACACACACATACGCATACACACACACATACACACAGCACTGCATCAATATTGCTGTGAAGTTCAGGGAGACACTACAGTAAACCACTGTGCCATTATAACTGCAGCATTAAAAAGGAAAAAGGCTGACAAGTACGTACATATTAACACTCCTCCACAAATGCTCTCACAGACTGCATCAGTTATTGAAAAATTAAATCATTCCCATGCTGCTTATCTGGAGCTGTGTGTTTTTTACATGACCATACATAACTGCTTCGTCTTTTTAACATTGGTGTGCGCAGCCTATTGCATTAGGGTGTGCACCCCAGAGCACAAACACATATAAATATGCAGTGGACGGCGTCATTAGTGCAAAGATCAGTGTCAGTAGGGCAGTGGACAGTGTCAGTAGTTTATTTATTTTTTACAATATTATATTTTATTATTTTGTTATCAATTTTTTTTATGAGTCTCGTTATGGGGCTTTGGTGAAATATCAGGGCCTAAACAGATCCATTAAGCCTCATTTTTGAGTCTCGGTCCCTTTCTCTACAGCCTGCAGTAAACATAGTTTACTATGCTTCAGTTAAGAATGAGGACAGGAGCGATCGGTACAGATCACTCACTGTGTTCATTTAGAAAAAGAAGGGGCTGGTTAATGACATATTTACCAGCCCCTTCCCTGCTCCCAAGAAGAGAGGAGAGAAGCTGGCAGCACTCTAGAGGGGGAGGGGGGGTTTTGGACAGGAGGCAGGGAGAATCAGCACCACACAAGGTGCGCACGCCTATGCTTTTTAACCATTTTAGGTGGAAAGTAGGCGAAGCAGTGTCTTTAAATTACATTAAAAATTGAAAGGAAGTCATGTATGTAGGAAAATATCCAATGCAATTCATTTGCAAACATGTTAATTGCCCACGTGTCTGTGAGGTACAGCTTAAGGGATAAGTTCATCTTTTAGCAAAAAATAATATAGGCTTTTTTTTTTCAGGTAAAAAAGGCGCATTTGCTGTTTTTTGTCTTGGGAGCCTGTAAAGCAATGCACCAGCGATCAGCAGATTGCTGGTACCAAGCAGGACTCCTGCAGACCCGTCAGTGTATCTGTGTGCTTGTACCTCATATAGGCAAGCAGATACTCACTGACAGGAAGAATGAATCAACAGCAACGTGGTAGTTCAGTGAGAACTACAAGCTGATAGCCACAAAGTCTGTCAGGACTTGTAGTTTCCCATTCACTGTGGGCTGTGAATGAATGATGTGGACGGACATCGGACAGTGTCAGAGAATGCCTATCAGACGTTTGGCTAATAGAAATGTGCATGCACAAAGAATGGATAATAGACATGCGCATGAGCGCAGAATTCTTGGCAGAATGGTGAGCAGGGGCGCGCACTCAATGCATGTTGGCGCCAGACTGACTATAAAGGGGCTCCTGCTTATGCTCCATTTCTGACTGGTCTTTCAGCTGTTCTGTGACCTGCTATTATTTTGCTTGTTGCTGACTCGACTTGCCTCTGATCAGAACTTAGATCCTGCCTCTGCTCTATCACCAGTTCCTGACCCCAGGTTCTTTCTTGACCATGTCTCTGTGTTATGTCTCAAAACCTTGCTGCCCACCTGCTGCTGACCTCACCTCTCCCTGTGACCATGATGCTGTTTCCAGCCATGCTCTCACATCTGGTTTTAGTGCCTATCCGGCTGTCATCTGTATTAGCTCTGCTCATCACAGCAAGTCCCTGTCTCTGACAAGCCTCGCATCTGAAACTCACAGCCTGTGTGGAGTGCCCCTTTACGTTTGGCTGGATCAGCTACTGTTCCTAACCTGATGTTCTGCCAGCCTGCCAGGGTCTGCATCTCCTGCTGCAAGCACTCCTATCAACACCTGCTGGCACTCGTGTTCCTCCTGTCTCTGGGTACCCTCTGTTACACCTTCAGTGGGACCTGGACTGGAGATACAAGAGAGGCCAACCTCGTCTTTTCAGGCTCCGATCAGGTAGGTGACAGACGGAGCCCTGCACAGCCACATTCGTTTTAAAGATTGACAGCAGGCACCCGGAGAAGATGCCTGTCAGCTATCACTGGGGAGGGGGAGAGGGGTAATGGCTGCAGCTGCTGGAACACGTAGCATGTTCCAAAAGGTGAACTTATCCTTTAAAAGGTACATGTGATCACGTCCATCCTAAATGTATCATTTCTTTTTACTTTAATGGCTATAGCCGCCGGCTGTATCACGGGAGCGCACCCGCAAGCTAACCCCCTTGGGGGAGAGCTTCCCATGAAGGGAGTTAACTGATGCGGGGAGGAGCCGAGACAGCCGCCGAGGGACCCCAATAGACCAAGATCGGGCCACTCTTTGCAAAACGAGCTGCACAGTGGAGGTAAGTATGACATGTTTGTTATTTAAAAAATAAATAAATCAGGAACCTTTAGTGTCCCTTTAATATATACCATTTTTGGTTTGGGGTTTAATCCAGCTTTAAATGAAAAATAAACTTGTTGGTTCTGAATTTGTGGTGACATTATTGGCATATGAATGCACTTTGCTTGAAGAATGCAATGTTTAACTTAACAGTTTTTTACTGGCGGACCTTCTGGTTTATTTTGTCTACCTCACTATAACTTTTTATAGCTATTTTTTGCTATCTACATGTCTGTTTTGATGTGTTTTAAAGCAACTTCTTTTTTAGGACTCATTGGTGTTCCTTTCCATAGTCATAAGTGGTTCTGTCACTCACTTTTTCTTTGCTAGCAAACTTTCTTTGTAATAATACAATTCATTGCACCCACTCTACTTTTCATACTTCAGTGGAGCTGTCATGTCTGGTATCCGCCAAATGTACTTGTGTTCTTCCTTCTCATCCCAATGTGCTACACACACTCATAATCTCTTTATGTGACACATATTTAACTATTTCAACCCCCATCCCCTTCCAACCCAACTATTCTTGCCCCCACCATATGCCCCAATTTTTCTCTCACTGAAAGGCGAATGTGCTTCCGTAGAGTTTCTTGGCAGTTCGGAATCGGGCCTCCTTGGCTGGGGGGCTACTGAGCAGCAAAAACTGATGAGAGGTGTGCATGAACTTCAGCTGCTATCACGGGATTGAAGCAGAGAAAATGGACATGAGGGGGAATAAGATAAGATAAACAGGTGTAAAAAGAGGGTGTTTGTAATAAATGTGAGCAAAGAAAACAGCAGAAAAACAGCAACAACAAATAAATAGCAAGAAAGAAAATCAAGATCATACAATTATAAAAAATTAAGAAAAAGATAAAAGGGTATGGCATATGGGATAGTAAAACAAAGATTAAAATGACATTGTAATTTTGTACATGGGGATGGTTTAAAGAAAAAAAAAAAAAAAGAAGTGTAATAATTGATGAGAAATGAAAAAAAATAGAGAGGGTGAAAAAAGGAGAGAGAAAAGGGAGAGAGGAAAATCTATGCAGCATATGATGTAAAACATTGCATAACTTCATACAAAATTAGATGCTTTTATCATCTTTATGGTAGGGATTTTCGTTAAATAAACATTTTACTGTAGAATTCACTTTATATATGTACATGTATTGTTTGGGTGCCACAGTGCCTTAGGCATTTACAATACCGGCATCCTTGGTTCAATTTCGGCAAGGACACTATTTGCGTTGAGTTTGTATGTTATCCTCGTGTTCACGTGGGTTTTCTCCCATACTCCAAAAAAAAAGCTGGTAGGTTAGTTGGCTCCTGTCCAAATTGGCTTTTGCATGTGTGTACAAATTGGCTATACCGATATGTATCACATTCTGCATGCCAGTCCCAAGCTGAGCATTTGGAGAGTGTGGCCAAGAAAATTCTTTGGAAAAAGGCTTTCACGTGTATCAGACATGGGGGGTTATTGCAAAGTGCTGTTTTTTATTTTCCTTGCATGTCCCCCCTCAGATCTACAGCGATTGCAATTCCAAGTGCACTTTGCACTTGTAGTGCAAAGTGGATTTGCCTTTCGTAAATAAACCCCACGGTGCCCAGGGCACTGGTCCACAGAGTAGCCAAGAGTTAAAAACGACTGAACAGATTTATAAACACATATAGTTCGCTCGAGAATATTTACAGATTATATTAATATCTACTTTTTTAATTTTCATTTATTACTCTTCATAACTCCACTCTTCTCCATTACCCAATATTGCAGCTTACAACTATGTCCTCATTTGTTACATAAACCACAGTGATCTTCTTTAGACCTGGGTTCTGATATATCTCAAAAAAATCAATAGAAGGACTAAGGACTAAGCTGACTTAATCTTCTAAGCATCATCACACATAGGTGATTAAGTCAACTTTGTTGCCTTATTTTCACTTAGATCTCTATTATATCAGAAGGATAGAAGAAAATCTGTTCACTCTATGAATGCATCTACCCCGTATATAGTCACCCTTTTACAGCTCCTATTGCCATTCTACCCTCTTGGGACAAAATGCAAGTTTATCTTTTACAAGCTTGAGTTTAGCATGTATATACAACTTAAGGCCTCATTCAGACGAGGCGGATCTGCTCAGCGGAGTCTACCAGCTCAGCATGAGAATGCTCCATTGATCTCCACTGAGCTAGCGGATGACAGGTCCATCTCTGCTCACTGAGCTGGGAGAGGGCCTGTCAGAGCGGCGCTGATTCTTATGGAGAGTTTGGAAGAAAATGGACAGCATGTCGGTTTTCATCAAATCTCATCCAATCCACCAAGACGGATGGTGAACGTATCGGCATTCGTCTGATTTTAGCGGATCGGATGGCAGACGATTGTCAGAGGACACATCTCTGTTGATATCTGTCTCCCCATAGGAGTCAATAGATGGCCCGCTCGGATCCACCTGAAAAGCAGACAGGTGGATCCAGGCGGGCTTGCTGTGTGAAAGGGGCCTAATACCTATGTTATCTCCTTTATATTATATAGTTACTTGCAACATCTTGTATACTTTTGGTTAGGCACAATTAATATGGTGAAACACTCACCCTGCTTAGGGGCAGCTTTACAATATGGGATCTGTTACTGGAAATTATCCTGCAATAAGAAAGATAAAATTATGTGGCAATTTAGGTAGAGTCATTTATTCAAAAGTACTCAGATTTTTAATGAACATTTATATGCTATGTATGGTATGTGATGCTTATCCCAATGGCCATAGCTCTTCTGTTTGTCTAATAGTGTGTATGTATGTCCAATAGAATGCCTGCTTTTATGGAAATATGCCTTTAACATTAGGATGACTGGCTGTGTTTTATGTCATATACAGTATCTCACAAAAGTGAGTACACCCCTCACATATTTGTAAATATTTTATTATATCTTTTCATGTGACAACACTGAAGGAATGACACTTTGCTACAATGTAAAGTAGTGAGTGTACAGCTTGTATAACAGTGTAAATTTGCTGTCCCCTTAAAATAACTCAACACATAGTCATTAATTTCTAAACTGCTGGCAACAAAAGTGAGTACACCCCTAAGTAAAAATTTCCAAATTGGGCCCAATTAGCCATTTTTCCTCCCCAGTGTCATGAGACATGTTAGTGTTACAAGGTCTCAGGTATGAATGGGAAGCAGGTGTGTTAAATTTGATGTTATCGCTCTCACTCTCTCATACTGGTCACTGGAAGTTCAGCATGGCACCTAATGGCAAAGAACTTTCTGAGGATCTGAAAAAAATAATTGTTGCTCTACATAAAGATGACATAGGCTATAAGAAGATTGTTAAGACCCTGAAACTGAGCTGCCGCCAACACCATACAGCGGTTTAACAGGACAGGTTCCACTCAGAACATGGTTGTTCCACTATTGAGCATCTGTGGGGCATCCTTAAATGGCAGGTGGAGGAGCGCAAGGTCTCTAACATCCACCAGCTCCATGATTTCATCATGAAGGCATGGAAGTGGACTCCAGTGGCAACCTGTGAAGCTCTGGTGAACTCCATGCCCAAGGCAGTGCTAGAAAATAATGGTAGCCACACAAAATATTGACACTTTGGTCAAAATATGAACATTTTGACTTAGGGGTGTACTCACTTTTATCGCCAGAGGTTTAGAAATAATTGGCTGTGTGTTGAGTTTTTTTGAGGGGACATCAAATTTACACTGTTATACAAGCTGTACACTCACTACTTTATAATGTAGCAAAGTCTAATTTCTTCAGTGTTGTCACATGAAAAGATATAATAAAATATTTACACAAATGAGAGGGGTGTACTCACTTTTGTGAAATACTGTATATACAAAATAAATGTGTTATAAGAAGTGTTGCCAACTGTGGTTTTACTAGCAGCCAGTAAAAAATGGGCACTTTTTCCTGCCAATAAAGGCCAGTGACAGGAAAAGGTTGCCAGTCAAAAATATGTGACACTTGCACATTTGCAGTTCTTCTCCAGCGCTGGCCGAGACCGTCCGAATGTCTTCTACAGTGTGTTTGGGTGGTGCCAGCGGGGGGCAGATCTGGCGGAGATGGTGACAGAACATGTTGTTTGGTGTCATGATGCAAGGGAGCTGCAGGACAGGTGCAAGGCAAGCCAGGCGCGGGACTGTCAGTACTGTTTGGACTGAAGTGGACTAAAGGGGAGACCTGGCGTAGAAAGAGACTGTCACTGTGACTCAGGAGGGGACATGTCCTGTCGGTGAGGTGTCATCATCATCATCTGTTCTGCTGTCAGTGTCACTGTGAGAGTGTGTGTATGCCTGCCCAATGCCCATTCTAATTTTTTGACCTGCCCCTGAGCTACTTACTTACTATAAATACTGAAATTTGTACTCAAAATTGTAATTTTTTAACTTTTGGAAATGTAAATAAAAACTTGGCTGTGCCAGTAAATCTTGAGTGTCGTGTCAGTAAATTTCTATCTGGTAGGTTCTTTTGATATACAGTTTTAAATATTTGTAACAGAATATTCTAATATGAAGTACCATTGCAATAATGGGTGAGCCAATGGGTCAAGGCGGTCCATTTGTTTTTTGATTTCCAAGTATGACCCCTAGAAGACAGTATATCATTATTAGCATGTTATTGCTTAAAGTAGAACTATAGGCAAAACTTTTTTTTTCATTTTGGATAGAAAGAAGGGAGGGTTAAAACCCATGTCACTTTTTTTCACCATACGTGTCCTATTGCAGATATTTTCCTTAACTTCCTATCCCATAGCCAAACAGAAAGTGAGAGGAAATCTCTGCAAATTAAGTGAATTCCTTGGGGACCACCAGATCACTAGAACTAGTGTTCTCATTGGAAGATTTCCCCTCTATTATTTTTCTGGGGACAACCCAAAATGTGGGATTTTCTTTAATTTTTAATGATAATGGTAAGCAGGGCAAATAGAGAAGGTAAATCTAGCTAATGGGGCAGAGACAGCAGTAAAAACTGACAAGCATTCTAATCCCTCTCCACTCTACGCAAAACTTAAAAAATAGTTTTGCCTTTAGTTATACTTTAAGCCTCCAGACAGGCATACATACCACTCTTAAGTTTACCTGGGTCATCTCTCGGATGGACATGACACTGTCTAAGGCTTTTTGGAGACGTTCATAGTTCTTCTTCTGCAGTAAAAAACATAAAAACAAGATAATTCAGTGTGTATGCTTTGTGTGTGTGTGTATATATATATATATATATCATGTTTTTCATAACACAGCTTAGGCCCCCTTCCAAACGGGCGGGACAGTTTTTCCGGCAGACCTGAACAGACACTCCATGCAGGTCTATGGAGCGAAGGATGTCAGCTGTGACCAAGTCTGATGACATCCGATACACTAAAATCAGACATATGATGATACGTTCGCCATCTGGCCTGGCTTTTCCTATCGGATGAGATCTAATGAAAACGAATATGCCGTTTTCGTCCGATCTCTCCGTAGGAATCAGCGGCGCTCGACAGGCCCCTCCCTGCACAGTGAGCAGAGACAGACCTGTCATCCGCCGGCTCGGTAGATCAACAGAGAGATCTCCCGCTGAGCTGGCAGACTCCGCTCCATCGGATCCGCCCCGTGTGGAAGGGGCCTTAGTCCCACAGCACTGACAGCGGCTGATTCAATAAATATGTACCTTCTGCATATTCATTTATTTGCAGTATACTGTATACATTTTTCTATGCAAACATTTTAATTGTTTTAAATCTTTTTGTTTAAAATATCTTTAGTAGACAAGTTTTATTCTATAAAAATTCTCCTGCACTTGGTGGCATTATGTGACCATGTCACAACCAATTCAGCATGATTTTTGGATTCCAAAACAAATATATCTGCCTTTTTTGGTAAACCCAAAGACCGTGAAATGTTTAAAATTACATTTAGGGCAAGAAAAGTGTACCAAAGTTAAAGGGCATAATTAATATATTTTGCCTGCTTGGTATGTATGGTAAGGTCACCCTAAGTTTTACCGCTCAAGGGCATATCAAGATTCACTATAGGTCAAACTCTTTGACACGGGTAACTGTGGTTATTACTGTGCTGACATTTTGTGTCTCATTTTAGCTACATGCCAAGAACCGTAGTACTGCTCAAGCACTTGCAGAGTGAAAGGTCAACATTTCTGAGCTTGGCTTTGCAAGTAAACTTCTGTGTCTGTGTTCCATGTGCTGAGTGTACATTTGAGGTCACTAAAGATAACATTTTACATTTACCCCCAAGAGGAACCAGCTTGTGAAATACATCCAATCCATTTTTACAAAATGTTCTTTAAAACATGATTAGCTTTATGTATCTTTGTCTTTTGTCCAAAAGTTGATTGATCTATCCTTTATATTGGCAAACTATGCAGAATTACAGTGCAGAATTCATCCATTTTATCAATACTCTAAATTTTGACAGCATTGATTATTTTAATTCTAATTGATGGCATGACTATGAGAGCATTTTAGGGCCTAATTATAAAGAAGAAGTGGTGCTATTGAAATGTAGCATACAGAAATTGTGAAAAATAACCAAAATCATTTGTAGATCATGAAATATATCAAGTTAAGATGACAAGTTGTAAGAAAGCCTTTCCAAATTTGCACAGTTTTTCGAATGTTGTTGATTACGAAATATGTAAAAAAGTGGTGCTGAAACTGTCATGCAATTTTACTAATAGGCAAACATATAATAGTGGATATTTTCCTTTAACCGCTTGCCAAGTGCCCTATCGCAGATTCACTGCTACAGGGCAGCCGTGTGATGCAGAATCATGTATATATACGTGATTCTGCTCTTCAGGGTGGGGGGCATGCCGGTGTGCCACTTCTGTTGTGATTTGTCACAGCAGAAGCCAATCAGCAGGTACCAGCCAATGGATGCCCGTCAGCACATGATGATTGCCAAGGAGAGACACAGTACAGAGCTCTGCCTATGTAAACAAGGCAGAGCACAATTCTGACAGTTGAATTGACAGGTTTTCTTTCTCTGCAAAACAAAAAAAATCCATTACTTCCCTTAGTAAAAGCTCCACACATACTGTACACAAACACTGGCTAGGCACACATTTAACCCTTTAATCGCCCTAGCTGTTTAACCCCTTTCCAGCCAGAGTCATTAGTGCAGTGACAGTGCACATTGTTAGCACTGTTCACTGTATTAGTGTCACTGGTTCCCAAGTGTTAAAAGTGTCAGTTAGTGTCAGATTATTGGCAACATAATTGCAGTCTTGCTATAAGTCACTGATCACCGCCATAGTATAAAAAAATTTAAATAATCGAATGCTTAATATCGACATTCCAGGGGTAATGACTACATTTTCTCTCATTATGCCCTCATTGGCGCCTCGAAAGACCTGATAGGGCCTTGTTGCTGATATTTTGTTACGCATACCACCCCTCTATGATGTTTAATTGCTTGTCATATGTCGTGACGATATTATGTTCTGTTTATCTTTTGTAATGAAAAACAAAAATCTATTGAAAGTAAAAAAAAATACAAAAATACAAAAATTCCAGGATAAATTCCATTATAACTTTTGCGCAAAGCATTCAAAATACGCTTATTTGGATTTTTTTACCAAAAATATGTAGCAGAATACATATTGGCCTGAATTTATAAAGAAATTCGATTTTCTTTAATATTGTTTTTCTTTTTAAAATTGTCGCCGCAGAAAG
Organism: Rana kukunoris; assembly: GCA_029574335.1. Classification (NCBI taxonomy): domain Eukaryota; kingdom Metazoa; phylum Chordata; class Amphibia; order Anura; family Ranidae; genus Rana; species Rana kukunoris. Next base: position 101,857,961 of record CM056051.1, read on the forward strand.
CTCTATTTGTGGGAAAAAAATGACATACATTTTGCTTTGGTACAGCACTGCATGACCTGAATTGTCAGGTAAAGTGACGCAATGCCGTATCGCAAAAAATGGCCTGGTTTTGAAGGGGGATATCATTTTCCAGAGCTCCACGGGTTAAAAGTACTATGAATTCTGATTGTAGTTTATATCTTTTTTATATTTACTAACAACCCTTGTGCTGCCAGTTGAAGAATACAATTTTTCCCCTGTTAGCTACATATTACTTCTGGAAATTATTCCATAGTGCTAGAATAAAGTCTACTTGCAGATTTATTATTCAGTAGTGATTGGTCACTGGAAAGCCTGCAACAACCAAACACATACTTTATTTTTTGTATGCATGCAAATATTTCAATGCTATATATAAAGGCCAGCTGTACGGGTAATAGTTTGTAAAAAAAAAAAAAAAAAACTCTAGGTCACCTTAGGGTTAAAGGCCAGTGTTTTTGGGTCGTTAGGGTCCACTACTGAAGGGTATGGCTCAAATATGATACTTTTCCGTGGTGACTCCAAGGCAGCTCGACACATGGCAACCAGCAGACCTACAACCTGCAAGTAAATCCAAAATCATGGTTTAGCACAGGGCTGCACAAGGACCTGAACACATGCTAAGAGGAGGCAACAACTCAAGAAGGACTACTACCTCAGCTCCCGTAGCCACTTCTTCAGCAGCCCCAGACATCACTCCCAGAGTGTAAAACGAGAAAACACAAAGCTCTCTAGTACACACTGCTGGCTGCAAGAGACAAGATGTTGGTCATGGAGAGGAGAGAGAATAAAAGGAAGCCGCAACCATTACCAATAGCCAATGCTGAGAATTTGCATAAGGTAACATGGTCAAAGACCTACCTTGAGCATGGATGCATTCTGGAAGACATGCTGCTCATCACATACTACACAATACTCATTTAAAGTGGGGAGGCGCTGTTCTGCATACTTCATTATCTAAACATGAAAACAAAATAAGAAGATGCCATGATTAATAAATAAATAAAAATGAAATAACTGAGAAGCAGAGGAAGAGTGGGCACTAATACACAAAAGGTTCTGAGAAAATAGAGGATTAAGTGCTGAGAAATCCTATCGTTGTTAAATTTGAAACAGATGGACTAAGAAACTCACAGGTCACTCACCTGTACCAAAAAGCCATATTCTAGAGTAGGAACCGTCTTACAGTGTCCACTGACCTGCACAGAGAAAAATATGTACAGACTTGATATGAATCTATGTAGGATTCTACAAGGGACAGCAGTGCAAAACAGTAGGTAATAAATGAGGCATCCAATTTGAGACTGAACTTGCACACACACAGTAACTTCATAAAGAACGATTACACCAATCCTACTCAATCTGTTTACACCAGAAGAGCCCTAGGGATAATTTTCATGTCTCAAGAATATATTTCAGCCCATAGTACATGAGCAAGATCAGTAAGGTGTAGCCATAATTAGGGCTTTTTTCTGTTGGAATGTGGGGGAAAGCAGTTCTGGCACCTCCAGCACTCAATGTATCTAATGGCAAGGGGTGCTGGGGTGTGCTGGAGGGTCCATTGACGATGGCTGCTGGAGGATTTATTGTTGCTGGGGGGGGGGGTTTATTGTTGAGGGAGGGGTCTATTGTTGCTGGGATTGATCTACTGTTGAGGGAGGGGTCTATTGTTGCTGGCTGCTGGAGGGTTTATTAATGCTGGCTTTTGGGAGAACTATTGTTGCTGGTGGAGGTCTATTGTTCAGGGATGGATCTGTTTTTGTTAGGGGGTTTATTGTTTTCAGAGGGATCTCTTGTTGCTTGGGGGGCTATTGATGCTGGCTGTAAGGAATGTATTTTACTGCTTTTTATATTATCCTTAACAAATTCCATACAAATTACTTAGCACCACAAAATGATTCTTGCTTCTGTTTTCTCCAAAAGGGGTGGAATTGGGAGGTGGGTAGTGGGCGGAACCAAGGGACAGTGCTCAGAGGTGGGTAGGGGTTGGAGACATGGGGAGACTTGGAAGAGGGGAGTATCTGCACCTATTCTTTGAGAAAATAAAAACAATGGCTATAATAATAAATAAAAGAATAAAGAATGTTAAGTACCTAGAGTATTTAGCATCCAAGGTAGATCATGTTTACAATCCTTAATACTCATTGCAGCTATGCTAGAGCTCACCAATCAGCAGGAAGCATGAGCTTTGCTGATTGCAGTTATACCATTGCATCCACACAAAGGTCTTTTCATGCAGTATCCTAGTAAGTGTTGAGTTTTCTACCAAATCTATAGTTGCTTTCTAAAGAAAAAAAAAAAAGGAATCATTTACTAAAACTGGAGAGTACAAAATCTGGTGCAGCTCTGCAAAACTTTATTGAGCCAACTGAAGTTAGAAGCTGATTGGCTACCATGCACGGCTGCACAAGATTTTGTACTCTCCAGTTTTTGTAAATCCACCCCAACCTGTAAGGCCCAAATTACACTTGAGCAATTTGTAGCTTGAAGCTCCAAAATGCTCAAAATCCTATATATTTTAGTGGCGGGCTGTTAACATGTGAGCGTTCAGATGCCTGTAGCTTTAAGCATAATGCTCCAAAAGCTACATGAACTTCTTTTGAGACAGAATTGTACATTTTTGGCCCCACCGAATTCAATGGGAACGCCTGAAAACATATAAATCAAGGGTTTTCGCCAAGTTATTCAGGCATTTTTTTTAGCCTTCAAGGACTAGTGTCTTCTCCCCAGTGTTTTTTATTGGCTAAAACAAAAATACCTAAAGCCCAAATTCACGTGTAAAGCACTTGAAATAAACTTCTAAATGCTCTCATACCTGCAAAAACGCACAAAGGAAAAAAAAATATGACTGAAAATTGCTCTGCTCAGGTGTGAATGCAGTTTAAGACTTTCTATACCTTTTAATGCACCAGGATTATTTTTAGCAGGTTTGACCAGAAAGTTCAATTGCCTTAGTTTCTACAGCAAGCTTACATACATACAGGGCTTTTTTTGAATATAGAATTACATCCACCACTAGACCTTTGTGTAATAACCTCTGGTCTTGCTATTTAAAGTTCCTTATTTTCTCAAGGACACATACATCAGCTGCTACAATGACCTTGTGTCCTTGCTGCAAACAGATAAAATAACTGCCAATTACTTGCTCCCCCAGTATATTACTAAATTCTTGTTATCTCTGTATATTCGCAATAATGTAAAATATAACATTTGCTCTTTCAGTACTAAATATAAAAATAAAAATAAATGAATATATTGCAATGTCATGGTTGCAGTTGTTTTTCTTTTTTAGCCTTTTTTTCATTATTTTTAACTAGTGATCCAAAAAAAAGGAAGGAGAATACCCCGCGCTGCCAATTTTGGTTAAATGGTAGCTGCTAACACGGCTCGTATGAGAAAAGCAAAAGTATTGGATGTGTAGAAAATGTGTAGCGCTTGGAATGACTATCTATTAATGATAATCAGAGGCACAAAAGCAGTGAAATAAATTTGTGAAACTAAATAAAGGACCCTGGAGAAGCCAGGGACAAGCACTGTGTGACTGGTACGTGATGAACAAAATGCTCTGTTAGTGTGATAGCATTACATAATATGATCAACTGCTATTGAATGCAATTACTCACATATACAAATACACATGTACTAAAAAACAGTGATAATTCATTTCTTAGACAAACAAATATGTTACTGGCCAAAAAATGCCAGGTGCAATAATATCCAGTGAAAAGAAAAAGAAAAATATAGATATAAATATTGGTGTGAAAATAACAGTCAATCTGATGATTGGTGAATGCTAAATAACTTCTCCACTGAGTTGTTCCCACCACCGAAAGCAATGCAGGCTTACCGGAACCAATTGACTTCAGCTGGCTTACACCACTGAAAGTCAAGATAGGCTTGTATTAGCTGGTGTCAAAATGGGCTCCTTGACAGGGCAGTATTTTGGCTGGTCTTCAAAAAACCTCTGTGGGATGGATGGACGAAGCCCAGCTGGGAGTACGATCCCCAAATGGATGTTAGGATGGAAGATAAGAAAGGGGATATCATGCGTGTACAATGGGGGGGTCCCAGTATATACAACTTCCAGCAGATGTGTTCTCCAGTCCCTCTAAGCTTCTAATAACTTGTTGTCATTGGCTGAAGAAGGAACCCCTAGCTAGTGATCCAGCCAGTAACACACTTTCTGTCTTTGGGTGTCTCCACCGTGGATTGAGGAGCAAGAAGACACATTTGGACAGCAGCATTGTCAGTTTGAGGAGAGGGTAGTGTTAATGCACTAGCAGATTTACTGTAGATGGACTTGCCTAACAAGGTAAAGCGAAATTCCAGCTAACACTTTATAAGCAGTTACTGCAACAGTTTTTTTTTTCCTTTTGGAATACCGGTTTGGCATAAATTAATAAAAGCTGCAAAAACCCTGTCAGTGTTAAATGGTTTGTCTTATCACTCTAATTGCTACTTTTCCTGAATCGCTTGGCCTGCAAAAGGAAGTTGAACTTACTGGCCAGATCTCCAGGTTAATATAAAGGAAGGAAGCGCGGAACCTTTGACAATGATGTCATCGTGTTTGGCTGCAGATCTGAGCGGCGTGCGATTGTTATGTGTTTTGCTTGTCGCTACCTTAACTGGAGTTCTTGAGAGTACATGTCTTTTAATAAAGCAGCCTTTTGATCCCTGGTAATTTACTACAGTGTGCTTTATTCTCTCTTATACTTGGTGGCTTGCGACTACTGCTGTGTTTGGTGAAGCAGCGATCTGTCACCATACTGAGAAGGTTGCCACATAAGTATGGACTAGTGTTGAGCGGAATACGCCATATTCGATTTTGCGCGAATATATAGAAGAATATTTGCGAATATTCGCTAATATCGAATATTCGTGATATTTAATCCAAAAAAAAAATGTTGTGAAATTTCGCTAATGCGAAAATGATTACGAAATTCTCATAAACGGAGATCATTTCCTGTATTACTAAACTAATATGCACTAAACACTAACTCTACACTAACTCTACTTAAAAGAAAGGAGAATAAGGGGGCAAAAGAAGGGCGGAGAAGATAATCGCGCAATATTCCTATTGCGCGATTATCTTCTCCGCCCTTCTTTTGCATCAGAGCCGATCAGAATAACTCGAATATTCGGCAAAAGGAATATCGCGCAATATTCCTTTTGCCGAATATTCGAGTTATTCTGATTGGCTCTGATGCAAAAGAAGGGCGGAGAAGATAATCGCGCAATATTCCTTTTGCCGAATATTCGAGTTATTCTGATTGGCTCTAATGCAAAAGAAGGGCGGAGAAGATAATCGCGCAATATTCCTTTTGCCGAATATTCAAGTTATTCTGATTGGCTCTGATGCGCCCTTCTTTTGCATCAGAGCCAATCAGAATAACTTGAATATTCGGCAAAAGGAATATTGCGCGATTATCTTCTCCACCCTTCTTTTGCATCAGAGCCAATCAGAATAACTCGAATATTCGGCAAAAGGAATATCGCGCAATATTCCTTTTGCCGAATATTCGAGTTATTCTGATTGGCTCTGATGCAAAAGAAGGGCGGAGAAGATAATCGCGCAATATTCCTTTTGCCGAATATTCGAGTTATTCTGATTGGCTCTGATGCAAAAGAAGGGCGGAGAAGATAATCGCGCAATATTCCTTTTGCCGAATATTCAAGTTATTCTGATTGGCTCTGATGCGCCCTTCTTTTGCATCAGAGCCAATCAGAATAACTCGAATATTCGGCAAAAGGAATATTGCGCGATTATCTTCTCCACCCTTCTTTTGCATCAGAGCCAATCAGAATAACTCGAATATTCGGCAAAAGGAATATCGCGCAATATTGGAGATCACTAGGATGTGATCTGTTTTAAAAATAAATTAGAAAAAATACGAATATTCGCCATAGCGAATATTCGCCGCAATATTCGAGTTATTCGCAAATACTCGAATATGCAATATTCGTAGCGAATATTCGCAATGCGAATATTCGTGAGCAACACTAGTAGGGACGTAGCCTCTGATGCTTTCTTGTATTGGCGTGCTTGAGGGACTGAACTTGGTATAAACTGTCTGCAGTGGATCTGCAATTTTCTGTTATGACAGTTTTTGATGGACTTTTATTATGAAAATTATGTTTTAAATTCCTGCACCGATTCCACTTTAAAGGGATAGCTCATCTAAATTTGGGTATACTATCTGTCTTGGTGTTTTTGTATTCAAACACTGTTTAGTGTGCAGTTTTCCCTGTGTTTAAGTTTAAAGCATTACCAAACCCACAACAATAAAATCAGTCTGTATATGCAGTAAAGCATGCTTGTTATACTCAATGTGGAACCTAAGGGGTTAATCCTCTGCATTGTGTAAAAAGGCTGTTTGATCCTGGCTTTTCCTCCTTCCACTGTCCCCTAATAAGTTCCTGATAACACAGAGTCTATGGAGTCACTCTGCACATGCTCAGTTTGGTGTGTATTGCTAGAGAGGATTTTTTTTCTTGGGAGGGTGCATGGGATCAGCACAGGGCCAATCAGCACTGTCCAAACAAAGGGTCAGGGGTCCTGCAGTCACATAGAACAGTCAGGAAACTCTCCCCACAAGCTTTAACCAATACTTGGCCATACACTGATAAAAGTCACAAGCCTGCTCTAACTTCTGACGAGAAAAGGTATTTAGCAGTTTATATTTACTAAAATAATTACATTTCCATGTAGTGTGGGAGACCACATATAGTCAGGGCCGTCTTTAATATTGTTTGGACCCACAACAATGGCCCCACAACAATGGCTGGGCCTGGGGGCAGCAGGCCCTTTTGCCCTGTGTTAAAGACGGCCCAGGGTCCTGGGTTTAGTAACACTTTAATTTTGATTTTCACATGAGAATTACACTAAGCGCAGAGGTATACTGTACACACAAATAAAATAAAATAAACAAATTCAGCTACCACATCTAAGAAATGGGAAGCTGCAATATAATATATTTTTGCTCTAGAGTTTAATGTTTGCCTGTCTTTAGTCAATATATGACCAGTGTATTTGCTTAATTGTGATTACCTCTCTGTTTGTTCACTTAATTGCATTTTATCTGTGCTGTTTATCACATGGGTTTTATAAGGCTGTCTGTTAAAAAAAAATATTGTAGGCTCCTTTTCAAGAGTTACTTCACTGTCTGTTCAGTGCTTTGTTTTATTTTGCATTCTACTACATGCACTATACTGTAGTTCAACTGAATATAAATGTTATTCATAGCGTAATCTGGAAAGCACAAGTATACCAGTCATCCACTTGGTAAATGAAAAAGTCTTTATTGGATATTCAAAAGAAGCAAACAAAAGAGCAGCTTTCTTCAACGATAAAAAGCAAATAGTCCACATTCCTGGTGTAATCAAAACATTATAACAGCTCACCTGCAATATACTAGTCCCACGCTAGGGTTCAGGGTTCCTGTCTGCTTCAGGACACAGAAAAACCAGCAGGAGCCCAACAAAACAGAGTCTTAGTCTCCAGATATTCCACAGTACCTCACAAACACATGCTGGCTCCTTTCTGCTATTTTTCATCCTCCCTTGCAGGTGGATAAACCCTTTCCGGAACAGTCCTTGTAATCAGGATTTGGAGGCTCTTTCCCACAAAAAGTCTCTTTAAGGCTCCATACACACGAGCAGACAGATTTGTTCAAATCGGTCGGGCAGACCGATTTGAACAAATCTGTCTGCTGGGGACGTATTGGTTTGATCGTGTACACACGATCAAACCAAAATCCCCGCCGGCAGACGGCGGGGTGACGTGGCGGTGACGTTGACGCCGCCACGTCACCGCACCAGGAAGTAAATCACTTCCGCGCATGCGTCGAATCCATTCGACGCTTGTGCGAGAAGACATGTCTGCTGGTTAGCATACTAACCATCAGACATGTCGGGCGGACGGGTTCCCAGCCGACAGATTTAAAGGCATGCTTTCAAATCTGTCGGCTGGCCAAATCTGTCTGCTCGCCCGTACACACAATCGAATCTGTCTGCTGGGACGATCGGGCCGACCGTTTCCAGCAGATAGATTTGATCGTGTGTACGCGGCCTAAGTCTCCCAGGTCCAGTTCTCAAATGAGGATTTACCAATCCAGAGAAGTCTCCCAGGTCCAGTTCTTAAATGAGGATTTACCAATCCAGAGAGTACTGATATCGGTCCTCCCCTTGTCCAACTGGTCAAACCCATGAGCCAGAACCCTCAAGTACTAAAACATATCTCTTGAACTTTCTCCTAAAAAGGACCATAACCCAATTAGTGGGATCTCCAGTCCAGGAAGAATCCCTGTCATCCTGTATAGTAGTTATTGTAAAGTCTAAATTAAATTAAATTCTGGCATGAAGTTTACAATTTTTACATAGATGTTTTATAATTTATATGATGGTATTTAATATGCAGTTTTTCTAGATTTGCACTTTACTGTCCTTTATTTGTATGACTAGGTAGTTCAATTAGAATAAGTTACCAACAGAGTATTTTGTATTTTACTAGTCCAAGCAAGACAAACAAACCTGTCCAGAAAAAAGGAAACATCATATTTTTGCATACATGTCTACAAAATTTTTAAATAATATAACGTTTTATCAAGCTACTATTTTTTTGGTATTTTTTGTCTGCAAATAGATGGATGAAAAACTGTGCCTCACCTGCGTTGTGGTATGACTGCTATATAGCTCAGACTTAGGGTTTCTTAGAGTGCAGGACACTGATCTGTTCATGAGACGGGGACCACGGAGGTCTGTTCCTGCAAGACCACTTCTAAGATCTGATCCTGTGAGACTACTCCGCACAGCAGAGTCCTGAACTCCGGGGAAACTGGGAGACCTGTAATACAGTGAATCAGGGTTGATATCTACATTTATCAAATAAATCTCGTATGAATACTGAACTGTTCAGAGCATCCTAAAACATCTGATATCTATAAAGTACCTACATGGATCAATTCAATTCTGTTGAGTTACATTCCTTAAAGTTTATCATTAGCCAATTTTATTTAGGTAGGGAGCAGTTTGAACCACTGTCAGGTTTATATTGTTACTCCAACCATCTGAAAGATTTATCCTCTCTATTTGTCCTAGTGGTCATGGTTACTGGGATAGAAAGTTCAACATTTGCCACCAAAACAGGACGTAAGCGTATATATTCCATTGTGAGCACTTTTTGCAGGTACAACTGTCTAAGAGGAAATTTTCCCTCACTTGGAGACATTTTATTTTGTGTCTCATTTTGCAAATCTTCCAAATGAGATACAAGGCTAAAGTTTTTTTTTTAACAGTTCTCTACTTTATTCAAAACTAAAGAAAAGGGTTTTTGCTCTGGATACACTTTAATGATAATACATTAGGTAGAGTTTGGATAATGTCCAGGGCTCACATCAAGGAATTGGGCTCAATCAATATTCATGGTACTTTTCTTACTCAGTTTTTGTAAGATATCCACAGATGGCAATTAAACTACAATGGCCCAGGAAAAAGTAAGGACAGCCGTTATGAAGCCTCTTACACACAAGTGGTGAATGGCTTAAGCTGGAGTTCATTCAAATCTGAATTCCAGACACACATTTGCAATAAATACTAGAAAATACAGAATATGTTTTACCCCCTAAGTCCCTGGAGTACAGATTTAAATACAAGGGGCAGTAACTCAGAAACAGCAGTGACTAAGAAAATGGGTGTGAAAAGACATGGACAACTCTGAAGATGCTCACTTAGGGACTGGAGAGAAGATGCTCAACCCAGCTCGAAACCTTTTAATACTACCACTGACTCTAAGCCAACGTAGCCTTCTCTCCTGTTGTGAGCGCAAGACCTCATTACTGAGATACCGCCACTGGTGAGACGAGAAGAGGGACAAGATCCTGAGGAAACAGAAAAAGGGGATAGAGAAGAAAATAAAGAAGTGGGAGGAGGACAGAGAGTGTACTGTTAGAAAAATAAAAGGAGACAGCATAATAATGTTATCCAGGACTAAAAGAATATGTTGACTCAGTAAAGGTTGGATCAAGGTAAAAGAAAAGTTCCAAAAATGATTAAAGAAAAGGCTCCAAGATAGGTAAAAGCTGTGGGGTGGTTAATTTGGAAAATGGAAAAAACATAGCATGCAGCAACATGAAAGAAAATAGAAAATGGGCACAATATATAACATGGGAGGAAATTATATTTTGTATATAGTACATTATTATTATTATATTGTATTAATAATTTAACTATTCAAGGCCATAAATATACATTCTAGGGAAGGCAAAAAATAGTAGTTTAACATCAGAAAACTAAGGATCAATTCTGATTATGTCTATATGGAATCTCCTATAAGTATTCTTCATCAAACTTACTTCTTTAGCTGTATTCCCAGTCCAAAGTCTTCTCTGTTTGATGGCTGAAAGACATCAATGGTAGGCTCTACAACAAAAGAGAATGCAAGATATTGAGCATTTGATTATTATCTTTATTTAGAATGATTGACCTATTGCAGCAGTCATGACACCAATCAATAAACATGGTTTTTAGCATTACAAAATACATATTTGAACATCCTGATAACATTATCTTCTCTGCATTTATATACTTGGATCCATGTGGAACTGGCAAGAACTATCTCATGAAAGGGTACTAAATAATGCATGTTATATGATTTCTTGGTTCCTTATTTGATATAAAGCTGTTTTAAACTGTATATGAATGCATAGGTTAATATTTTCTAACACTGTAAAAAAATGTAGAGATAGAGCAAAAGAAATGATCAGTGTGTGACAGACAGCACTTACCAGGACCATCCAGATACTGAGAAAGTGAAAAACGCAAGCGAAGGACTATAGGCTCTGTGCGAATTACTTTCCACGCAGTGGCTACCTCTTCCTACAGGCAAGGGAAAAGAAAGGAATGTAATGAGAAGTAAAGAAAAATATGTAACTATATAGTAAGTGATCAAAAAAAATAAAAATTAACAGTCATTATTTTATATAAAATTTTAAAGGTTTCCCCCGTGTGTGCATCTTTCTATTAAGCACCATACACATGGGCCAAATATCGTGTGGTATCGGCCAGTTTAATAGAAACCGGCCAACATGTACAGCAGCAGGTCCGACAGAAGCCGGACCGAAAAAGGACTGCCGATCATCATCCGATTAGCACTCTAAGGCAATAGCTGTACGTGCTGACTGGTGTGTTCTGGGGGAGGGGCTGTGCCCCTGTCAGAACACAATAGCTCAGTGGAGAGATCGTTGTACTAACATTGGATTGTTACATGGTCACCTCATGAGCTCTTTCGTTTTTTTTCTTTCAGCCCTTTTTGAAACCTATCAGAGCCTCTGGCTGTAATCACGTGCTTAAGAAAAAACACCCCCCCCCATTGGAATTTATGGTCCCGCGTCCCTGTATGTAGACCGGGGGCCAGACGCATGGATAGGGTGGGTGGCGCCCATGTGCCCCTAGTGGACAGGTCGCCACTATCTAAATCCCAACCACAACACTACCTGTATTGCATTTGCATGTTCTCCGTGTGGGTTTCCTCCAGGTACGCCAATTTCTGCACACATTCAAAAGACATATTAATTGGTAATTGGCACCTACTGTTTAACTTGGCCCTAGTATACAGTATCTCACAAAAGTGAGTACACCCCTCACATTTTTGAAAATATTTTATTAAATCTCTTCATGTGACAACACTGTAGAAATGACACTTTGCTACAATGTAAAGTAGTGAGTGTACAGCTTGTATAACAGTGTAAATTTGCTGTCCCCTCAAAATAACTCAACACACAGCCATTAATGTCTAAACTGCTGGCAAAAAAAGTGAGTACACCCCTAAGTGTAAATGTCCAAATTGGGGCCAATTAGACATTTTCCCTCCGCGGAGTCAAGTGACTCATTACTGTTACAAGGACTAAAATGTGAATATATTTGGTGTTATCGCTCTCACTCTCTCATACTGGTCACTGGAAGTTCAGCATGGCACCTCATGGCAAAAAACTTTCTGAGGATCTTAAAAAAAGAATTGTTGCTATACATAAAGATGGGCTAGGCTATAAAAAGAACAGGACAGGTTCCACTCAGAAAAGGCCTCGCCATGGTCGACCAAAGATGTTGAGTGCTCGTGCTCAGTGTCATACCCAGAGGTTGTCTTTGGGAAATAGACATATGAGTGCTGCCAGCATTGCTGCAGTGATTGAAGGGGTGGGAGGCAGTGTTGCCAACCGTCCGTAGAATTACGGACAGCCCGTAAAAACAGGCACTTTTTTTTACTGTCCGTGAATGTCCGTAGAAGCCGAACACTGCCAGTAAAAATGCCTGCTAACGGATGGAGTGAGAACCGCTGGGTCCCCTCAAGAAGATTGGTTCCCCCCTGGCAGGTGGTGGCTGGTGTGGTGCGGAGTGTAGTGGGAAGCGGCTCCCGCAGCTACATCTGGCTGGCTGGGAGAAGGAGCAGGCAGATCCCCCCCTCCCCCAGAGCCAGGGGCGACCATATCAATGTCCAGCAGCTGTGGGTGTTAGCTCTCTGCCTGCCCCGCCTCTCTCCCCAGGTGATGTGCAGGCGTGCAGCCATTGGAGGAGCAGGATGAGGGGCATTGTGCACAGAGACAGTCAGCCGAATGGACTAGCCATAGGACAGACGCTGGGTTCTGCAGCCCGCCCCGCTTACCCAGCCTCTCCGCGGGCGTCCGCCTGAGCCCGGGTGTGGAACCAACCGATCAGCTGATCAGATGGGGGACAAGCTGGAGGACGTCTCCCATGCATGAGCTGTGACTCACAGCCTGTAAGAGACCTCATCTGCTAATCCTGGGACTTGTGACACCGACTGCTGCCCGCTGCCATGTGGAGGGAGCTGAAGAGAAGTGTACAAGGTAAGAACTTGTCAGGTGGTCGGGGGAAGCGCTGGGGGTGAAGGCTTCCAAGTTCTAGTCAGACCTTATTACTGATGTGTGACTCCCTCCACCTGGCTCCATCCCTCCAGGCCTCCACCTGGCTGCACCCCTTCCTATGCACCTGGCTCCATCCCTTTCGCCTGCTTACACCCCCTCCTATCCACCTGGCTCCATGCCTTTCACCTGGCTACACCCCCCTCCTATCCACCTGGCTTCATCACTCCACCTGGCTACACCCCCTCCTATCCACCTGGCTCCATCCCTCCACCTGGCTACACCCCCTCCTATCCACCTGGCTCCATCCCTTTCACCTGGCTACACCCCCTCATATCCACCTGGCTTCATCTCTCCACCTGGCTACACCCCCCTCCTATCCACCTGGCTCCATCCCTCCATCTGGCTACACATCCCCCTCCTATCCACCTGGCTCCATCCCTCCACCTTGCTCCATCCTCCCTCCACCTGGATGCCCCCTCTCCTATCCACCTGGTTATAGCCTCCCTCCACCTGGCTGCACCTCCTCTCTTGTCCACCTGGCTGAACCCCCTCTCCTGTCCACCTGGCTGCACCCCCTCCTGTCCACCTAACTCCATCATCCCCCCATCTGGTTGCACCCCCTCCTGTCCAACTGGCTGCACCCCCTCTCCCATTAACCTGGCTCCACCCCCTCCCCCACCTGGCTGCACCCCTCCTGTCCACCTGGCTGCACCCCCCTCTCCTGTCCACCTGGCTCCATGCTCCCTCCAACTTGCTGCACTCCTGTCCACCTGGCTCCATCCCTCCACCAGGAGTTCTGGTGCTAAAATTATTGAATTAATGTTGATTACTTATTTTTTAAAGGGGGGGGGAGCAAGTAGCTGGTCTCGCCTAGGGTGCAAAATAGTTTTGCACCAGCTCTGCTTGCCGTTCTAGTTTATTGTCTTAATTTAGTGACTAAATACTATTAGTGTTTAAATAATGATGCTGGATAAATACATTAAATGTTCATTGTTCAATGATAAAATAATAACTCTCACTAACATGACAAAAAATGGAGTTACTTACCGGTAACGTCCTTTCCAGTAGTCTTTCAGGACAGCCACAATAGAGAGATAGGCTCCTCCTCTTCCTTTAGGAAACACTGCACAGCCTTTAAGAACTCTCCTCCCCCTGCCAGACCTCAGTTTTTATACGAGCACCTCCGGTCAGCTGGGGAGACACAAGAACATGTTAGTAATCCATCATTAAACATCAACATCATACTATGTTCCTGTATTAAACAAACCTTCCATACTTCGGGTGGGTAACCAGGGCTGTCCTGAAAGACTACTGGAAAGGACGTTACCGGTAAGTAACTCCATTTTTCCCTTTCCGTCTTTCAGGACAGCCACAATAGAGAGGATAATCGAGTACTCACCAACTAGGGCGGGACTATGGCTTGCAGGACCTTTCGCCCAAAGGCCTGGTCGCCTGCCGACACCAAGTCTACTCTATAATGTTTGACGAAGGTGGTGTAACTGGACCAAGTTGCTGCCTTGCATATTTGTTCTGGCGTGGCTCCAGCGGTTTCAGCCTGGGAAGCAGCCACTGCCCGAGTAGAGTGTGCCTTAATTCCTGTAGGGACCTCTTTACCAGACAAGGCATATGCCTGTTCAATAGCTAGCCTAAGCCATCTCGCGATTGTGCGCCGAGACGCTCTCTGTCCTTTTCTAACTCCAGAAAATAAAACAAAAAGAGAGTCTGACTTCCTAAAATCTTTGGTCAGCTCTAAATAGTGTAAGATGCATCTCCTGACGTCCAACTTACTAAACCTAATTTCCCTTTCACCTGAGGGATTAGGGCAAAAAGAGGGTAGCACCACCTCCTGACTCCTATGGAATCTAGAAGATACTTTGGGTAAAAAGGCCGGATCAGTCTTGAAAACAACTCGATCCGGAAAAACAATACAAAAAGGGGGTCTAACAGACAAGGCTTCTATCTCGCTGACCCTCCTAGCAGTAGTCACTGCAACCAAAAAGACTGTCTTTAAAGTCAACTCCCTCAACAGACATTCGTCTAGAGGTTCAAAGGGAGACCCTGTTAGGGCCTGAAGAACTAAGGATAAATCCCACCTGGGGAAGGGGGGCCCCTGGGCCGGTCTCTGTCTAGATAATGCTCTGAAGAACCGGATTACCCAGGAGTTACTGGCCAGTGGACTCTCTAGATATACACTAAGGGCAGAAACTTGACCCTTAAGGGTACTGACTGAAAGACCCATATCTGCCCCACACTGTAGGAACTCCAATACTGAAGAGGGGTTCTGCACTGAACAGGAATATTCTAGGCACCACGCATTAAAGCGAAGCCAGACCTTCCTATAAATAGAGCGGGTTTCCTTCTTCCTGCTACTAAGTAGGGTGGCAGTTAACCTTTCAGAAAACCCTTTAGACCTTAGCAAGGTCTCCTCAGTAACCACGCCGCTAGGCTCCACCTGTGTGGGTCTGGGCAAAGGACTGGACCCTGCGAGAGAAGATCCCTTGTGGATGGGAGGAAGAAGGGAGGATCCATGGTCAGTTGTTTGAGGACCGAGAACCAAGCCCTTTTCGGCCAGTGAGGTGCCACTAGAATGATAGAGGTGTTCTCCAGTTGGAACTTTCTTAGAACTGCCGGTAGAAGCACTGGAGGTGGGAAGGCATAACAAATCCCGAACCCCCAGCTCTGGGACAGGGCATCTACCCCCCTTGCTCCCTCTCCTTTGTTTCGGGAGAAAAAACAAGGGGTTTTCGCGTTTTCTTTTGACGCGAACAGGTCTACCTCCGGAGAACCCCACCTCCTGACTGAGAGCCCACTCTCTCTCTCTCAGCTGACTTCGGCTGAGGAAATCTGCCGTCTTGTTTTCTATCCCTCTTAGGAAGATCGCTGATAGTGACAGGGTGTTTGCTTCGGCCCAGTGAAGAATCCCTGATGTAATGGCCGACAGGACTACACTTCTCGTGCCGCCCTGCTTGTTCAGATAGGCCACAGCCGAAGCATTGTCCGACCGCACCTGGACGTGGTGACCCTGAAGCTCTTCCTGGAAGAACCTGAGGGCTAGACCGACCACCATCAGCTCCTTCCAATTGGAGCACTTCCCCAACTCGGCATCTTTCCATACGCCCTGCGCTGGAAGGGACCCTAAGTGAGCCCCCCAACCTCTGCCGCTTGCGTCCGTGGTTACCACCTGAGGAACCGGAATATGCCATAGCCGACCCTGCGATAAATTGGAAATCTTCCTCCACCACCAGAGGGACCTCTTTACCTGGGTTGGGACCTGCACTAGGGTATCTAGCCGCTCCAGATCGTGATCCCAGATTTTCAGGAGGAAAGCTTGCAGGGGCCGAAAGTGAAGGCCTGCCCATTGGACAGCCGGAAGGGTGGACGTAAGCAGGCCCAGGGTCGACATCAGAGACCTGATCGACACTTGCCGACTGCCCTGTAGGGTGGCCACCGCCCTGTCTAATTTCAGGGCCTTCTCCCTGGGGAGAAAGACCCTTAGGAGGGTGGAGTCCAAAAGGTACCCTAAGTAAGAAATTTGTTGAGACGGTGACAGGCTGGATTTTTCTAAGTTTAACAGCCACCCTAGACCCGATAGAGTCCTCTTGGTTAATTCCAGATCTCTGGATAGTTGTTCTGGAGAAGCCGCAAAAAGGAGCAGGTCGTCCAGGTAGGCTATGATGCCTACTCCCTGAAGACGCAGAAAAGCTATGGGTTCTGCCAGGACCTTGGTGAACACGCGGGGTGAGGAGGATAGACCGAATGGCAAAGCCTGGAACTGAAGATGCATCACCTCCCCTCCTAGGTCTATCGCTAGGCGTAGATACCTCTGAGACCCCTCTGCGATGGGTACGTGCAGGTACGCGTCCCTGAGGTCCAGGGAGACCATAAAGCAATTCTGTGGAAGGAGGGCCCTGACCGTGAAGATTGATTCCATACGGAACTTTTTGTATGCGATGGACCTGTTTAGGGGTTTCAAGTTTAGGATTAACCTGTACCTCCCTGAGGGTTTCCTCACCACAAAAATGTGTGAGTAAAATCCCTTCCCTTCCTCTGTCGCTGGAACCCTGAGGACCACGTCCTGGTTCTTTAGCTCTTTTAAGGCTCCAGTCAGGGCCTCTGATTTTTCCCTGTCTCTGGGAAGTTGAGTGACCAGATATCTTTGGGGGGGGAGGAGAAGAGAACTCTAGGAAGTACCCCCTCCTTACTATCGCCAGGACATACCTGTTGGGGGAAATTGATTCCCACTGTGGGAGGAAGGCCCCCAATCTTCCCCCACCTTGACCTGGGAGTCACTGTTTTTTTGTGGGCTGGTCAGGAGGGCGAAAAATCGCTCCTCTGCCCCTTCCCCTAGGCGTCCAGATTCTCTTCTGAACTTCTGGCTTTGGGACCCCCGAGTGCCTTTGGGGACGAAACCCCCTCCCCTTTACTGGAGCCTTACGTCTCTGGGGAAAGGACTTCTTTCTGTCAGCTGTACGATCCAAGACTGACTCAAGACCCGGGCCAAACAGGAGATCCCCTGTAAGAGGTATCCCACACAGCTTGGATTTGGAAGCTAGGTCCCCTGGCCAAGTTTTGAGCCAGAGGGCTCTCCTGGCAGAGTTGGCCAGAGCTGCCGACCTGGCTGACATGCGGACGGATTCAGCCGATGCGTCCGCAATGTAAGCGATGCCTCGTAACATTGTAGGGAAGGAGGATAAAATGGTCTCCTTATCCGTCCCGGCCTCAATGTGCTCCTGGATTTTGGAGAGCCAATGTTCTAAGTTACGGGCCACCACTGTGACAGCTAATTCTGGCTTGAGGTTCCCAATAACAGAGTCCCATGTTTTTTTCAAGAGGGAATCCATTCTCTTGTCCATTGCATCAGGAAGAGTTCCCATATCCTCGAAAGCCAAGACAGTATTTCTGGATACTTGGGAGAACGCCGCATCCAATTTAGGCACTTTGTTCCAAATGGATGCAGGATCTTCAGAAAATGGGAACCTACTTTTAAGGGACTGGGAAAAAAAGGGCTTCCTTTCGGGGTCCTGCCACTCCTTTTTGATAGTATCAGTTAGAAGGTCATGTACAGGAAAAACCCTTCTCTTCTGTTCCCCCAGACCTTTGTACATTTGGTCATGAAGGCCCAGAGTCGTGTAAATGGCCCCTAACAAGTCCTCAACCTCATCAAGGGACAGTTTATATCTCGAGGGCTTCCTGGAATCCCCATCCTGGTCCTCATCATCTGACTCTGCCTGAGAACCCGAGGCCACACTCTCCCCTGAGATTACTGCCTGGGAAGGGCCTGCAAGATCAACTGTCGTTGCTGTATGATCAGGTGTGACAGGAGCAAGACCCTGTTCAACTGATTGGGTTGTAACCTGTGTGGGGACAGTGGGAGGTTGCATCCTTTCAAACAAAGATTTGAAGGAAGCGAAAGTGGAGGAAAGCTCCTTAACAGAGGCTGCTAAGCTACCTTCCTGCTCTTCATCCCTCTCCCTGACCAAGGAGTGAATGCATTCCCTACACAACACTTTGGACCAAGACTCAGGAAGAATGTCCCTACAGGAGGCACATTTCTTTTTCGAACCGTGAGTCTTCCCTGTCTTTTCCAGGCTCTTCTGAAAGACATAGGAACAAGGGGCCCCACATATTATCCAAAGAAAGAAAAACATATTTTTTTTTTTTAAAACACAAAAAAAAAACATATGGGTTACAACCCTGGGGAAACTCTAAAAACAGATCCTCCTGCTAGGTTCCCCTATGGTCCCCCCCCCCCAACCACCAAGGGGGAATAGTGGGGGGGAAAGACCAGGCCTAAGGTTTAGGGACCCCTCCCCAGGGAACTCTTACCTTAGGCTGGCTGGAGGAAGCGTCCTTGGTCGTGCCCCCTTCCGGAGAAGTCGCCGACATCCTGGGGTGGTTGCGCTGTGTCAACTTGCCCCAGCAAGCTTCAGACTCCTTCAGCAAACACGCTGGGCCTCTATCAGCGCCGCGACCCGGAACCGGGAGTTGCGGATCAAAGGGGAGGCTTCCGACGCGCCGTTGATGACGTCACCCGCCACTCAGCCCGCGAATTTGGAAAAAAGTATGCAGCCTGTAAAAAAAAAAAACAGGGCGTCCTGGAGGCCTCCCCCGCCATGGTCCTGTGGACACGATAGGGGTCCCCCCTCAAGCCATCTGCCGCGCTCGACCAGGATTGGGGTGCGTCTGGCGGTGAGTACCACCAAAAAAGATCTTTTCCTTAGGAGGCCCCTGCTCCCCTGGTAGGAGAAAAAACAGCCACAGTCCCCTGACTGCACCGGCCTAGGTTCCTCTGCAGTGTCTCCCCACCAGAGGAAACACTAAGAACTGAGGTCTGGCAGGGGGAGGAGAGTTCTTAAAGGCTGTGCAGTGTTTCCTAAAGGAAGAGGAGGAGCCTATCTCTCTATTGTGGCTGTCCTGAAAGACGGAAAGGGAAATTATATTTGAGTAAATAGTAAGTAAATATATATTATTATAGTATACAATCTCTGTCTTGCCATATCCGGTATCCTGTCCACCTCCTGTACCATGTCTGCAGTCTCTGACCATCTCCTGTAGTATGTCTGCAGTCTCTGATCATCTCCTGTACCATGTCTGCAGTCTCTGATCATCTCCTGTACCATGTTTGCAGTCTCTGATCATCTCATCTTTTATCATGTCTGCAGTCTCTGATCATCTCATCTTTTATCATGTCTGCAGTCTCTGAGGGGGAGCTAGTAGAGGAGTCAAGAGTGGGAGCGCCGTCAGATTGGGGATCATGAGAGAAGTCAGATGTGTGTGGACTGTGTAGCGGAAACTATCAGATAAAACCAGAGCCGCCAAGCTGGAGTTGTCTGAGCCCTGCACGGTGCACCTGAGAGGAGGTCAGTCTGAGGGGGGGGAGTCACTGATGTAAGGGGGGGAATGAACACAATAATGTAAGCGGGCACTGAAATAAAGGTTAACCCTTATATCAGTAACCCCCCTTACCTTAGTGTATTCACTCTGCGGTAGGTAATCTCTGGCCACCAGAGTCGCCCCTTTCCCTCATTAGAGTTCCCAATGTTCCCCTTTACATTAGAGTCTGCAGGATTTCCTCTTATAGTGCAAGGGACAACTCTGCGGACCCTGATGTAAGTGGGAACTCTAATGTAAATGGAAGCGCAGAGCCCCCCCTTACATCAGAGTTGCCCCTTAGATCGTGATCTGTGGCATCGTCCTTTACATCAAGGTCCGCAGAGTTCTCCCTTGCACTGTTAGGGTGAACTCTGTGCTGGCTTTGTTATATTAACCTGACCTTCATGTAAATAGAGAAATTCGTGTTTTGACTTTTCTTTAACTTAAACACATTGCTAATAGCACTAGCAACACGTTTATAGTTTAAATACTGAAAATGGCACAGTTTAGCACCGAAAGCAGCCATTTTAGGTGCCTTTTTGAAGTGGCAGTAAAAAAATTGGTGGTGTTCATAATTTGTAGGCATCTTGCTAGTAAATTTCACTTGAGGGGGTTGGCAACACTGGTGGGGGGGCAGGGCAGCCTGTCAGTGCTCAGACCAAATGCCGCAAACTGCATCAAATTGGTCTGCATGGCTGTCGTCCCAGAAGGAAGCCTCTAAAGCCTTCTAAAGATGATGCACAAGAAAGCTTGCAAACAGTTTGCTGAAGACAAGCAGACTAAGTACATGGATTACTGGAACTATGTTTTGTGGTCTGATGAGACCAAGATAAACTTATTTGGTTTAGATGGTGTCAAGCGTGTGGGGCGGCAACCAGGTGAGGAGTATGTAGACAAGTGTGTCTTGCCTACAGTCAAACATGGTGGCGGGAGTTTCATTGTTTGGATAAGGTTTGCATAAGTGCTGCCGGCACTGGGGAGCCATGAATGCCAACATGTCCTGTGACATACTGAAGCAGAGCATGATCCCCTCCCCTCGGAGACTGGGCCGTAGGGCAGTATTCGAAAGTGATAATGACCCCAAACACACCTCCAAGACGACCACTGCCTTGCTAAAGAAACTGAGGGTAAAGGTGATGGACTGGCCAAACATGTCTCCAGACTTAAAGGGTCACTAAAGGAAAACTTTTTTTTTGCTGAAATGACTGTTTACAGGGTATAGAGACATAAAAGTTAACTGATTCCTTTTCAAAATGATTAAAAATAGATAAAAATCAATCATATAATGTGCCTGCAGGTTAGTTTCACTTTTGAACTGGCTTCATGTTTCTGTGAAGTAGAAATAGACAAACAGAACAAAAACAAACAAATCCAGGGCAGTGTTTTGTTTTTAAAATGAATCTGATTGGTTCTGGGAAGTTTTAGACACACAGTAATGACAGCTTAGACCACAGTGAGAAAGCTCGAAGCACTGTGGTTATAAGGAAACAGACAAGCAGAAAGTGTGGAGAACAGAGCAGGATTACAGCAACTTCAAAGCAAAAACGAACAATAAGGACATGAAACCAGTACTGCAGTAAGGTAAAGGAAGCTATTTAGCTAAAGAAAAAAATTCCTTTAGTGACCCTTTAAACCCTTTTGAGCATTTGTGGGGCATCCTCAAACGGAAGGTGGAGGAGCGCAAAGACTGGAAGAGGACTCCAGTGGCAATCTGTGAATCTCTGTCGAACTCCCTGCCCAAGAGGGTTAAGGCAGTGCTGGAAAATAATGGTGGCCACACAAAATATTGACACTTTGGGCCCAATTTGGTCATTTTCACTTGTGTATTCACTTTTGTTGCCAGCGGTTTAGACATAATTGTTGAGTTATTTTGAGGGGACAATTTACACTGTTATACAAGCTGTACACTAACTACTTTACATTGTAGCAAAGTGTAATTTCTTCAGTGTTGTCACGTGAAAAGATATAATAATTATTTACAAAAATGTGAGGTGTGTACTCACTTTTGTGAGATATTGTATATGTTGTATCTACACATGTGAGTTAGACTGTAAGCTCCTTCAAGACAAGGACTGAAGTGAATGTACAATAATACATACATCTCTAAATTGGTCAAACATTGTACCATATGTCAATGAATGAATGAATAAATAAATACATACAACGGGCCAGATTCAGGTAGGAGCGCGTATCTTTGTGCGGGCATAGCGTTTCCTATTTACGCTACGCCTCCGCAACTTTGACAGGCAAGTGCATTATTCACAAAGCACTTGCTCCGTAAGTTGTGGCGGCGTAGCGTAAATTGGCCGGCGTAAGCCTGCCTAATTCAAATGTGTAAGAGGTGGGCGTGTTTTATGGAAATGAGCCGTGACCCCATGTAAATGAAGTGCCGACCGTACGGCGCATGCGCAGTATCACGTCAAATCTTTCCCCTAAGTTACGCCGGCTCAATGCCTGTGACGTGAATGTAAACTACGCACAGCCCCATTCTTGTACGACTAAACTACGTAAAATGATACGGAAGCGCCCCTTGCGGCTAGCGTAAATATACACCCAAGATACGACATCGTAGGAGACTTACGCCGCTCGTATCTTGGCCAAATCAATGCGTAACTGATTCTAAGAATCAGGCGCATAGATACGACAGCTCACATTCGGAATTACGACGGCGTACGTGGAGATACGCCGTTGTAAGTCCTTGGTGAATCTGGCCCAACATCTTTAAATGTAAAGATTTTTATATCTTTAAGATTCAATATTATAGATATAGGTGGAACCTGTTGGGCAATAGGACACCTTATATAATTGCCACAGTAGGTGTGTAGACTCAGGAACACAAAAACAGGGATCTTACTATCAGTCCCCAAAAAAGAGGCCAGGTGGTTTTACACTACAGCATCAGAAATTACAAATGAATAAACAACTGGTAAGATCTTTTATATATACATTTAGGAATGTGCAGTGAAATTACCTGAAAACAGCAAGAAAAAGAAAAGGAGCAGAAAAATAATAAAATAAAGAGAGTCTTACATCCAGGAAACTAATGTTAATGTGCAGGTCGATGTCAGCATCATCAATGGTCCCATACTCCCTGGAAAAGGATAAATGATGAGAAGTAAAATAAAAGCATAATGTCCAGTAAAGTTGTAAACTTGTAGAATTCAGTAATATGAAATTCCTATCAAAAGTTCTTATAAAAACAGCACTTATATTGTACAAACTATTTTTTTGTTCATAGCCCAACATGCACTTAGTTTAATTAGTTTATGATGATGTTTATATTAAAGTGTAACATCTAGAGTGTTATCACTTATATATGAAGAAACCTAGCCTTGAAGACATTTTGGGTGGAGTAGGGCACAATTTTAACCATGTTTGGGTCTTCCTTTCGGTCCAGGGTCATTGTTGTATTGTTGTACTCCTTCTTTCCCTTAGAATTGCCATTTTACACAGTATTATGTGCCACTTTGTCCAAAAGTAACAAAATCTATTTATGGTGAAATACCTCCTAAAAGCCTTGTTTGAACAGAAAATGGACACATCTATAAAGGGAGACAGCACACTACACAGCTTTGAATCAAGAGATGCACTCGCTCTTGCGATGCTGAGGGGTGAGCGCCCAGTGACTGCTGTGCCCTGGAAATAAGCCAGGAAATAAATAGGAATGTAAACATTGACAGTATTTCGTCCAGGCTTTATGGGCAACAGAAAGGCCTACAGGTGTGGCATTTGCATTATTTTTACAAAAGGCACAGTGTATTTTAAACTACTGGGGCCTCTTGTCTGCATGATCCAGTGTATGTTTAATGTGAACTTAGCCTTTAAATCCAATGAGGAGCAGTGTCTATTAAGATTTATTTACCAAGTATGTTTATGGACCAACATGTATCAATTCTACTTTTTAATGTATCAAAGATAACGACATTCTTAATGAGCAAAGTTAAGATACAAAACATTTCCTGCAGTTGTTCAAGGTTTAGAAGGCTAAATCACCACTCTGGAAGTAGCTTCTGTCATTGCGAATCTCCGTAGAGGGAAGAGCCCGGGCCCAGATGGGTTTTCAAATACTTCCTATATTAGACAGCGGCTCTGGCCATTCACCTGCTACCAATGAGGCTTCAAAATCTGTTTAAAAAGGTCAATCACTTGGGATATATTCATTAAAGTTTTGATTTTCCCTGGTTAAAAGGTGTCAAATTGAAAAAAGGAGTGCTCAGATGGCACAAGTACCTTGAAATTTGCCATCACTAGATGAAGTTTGCATTTGGGAAAAGGATATGAATATTGATTGATCAATTTGCTAAACTTCTTGAGATAACAGATGTGACTGTAGGGCACTTCTTCTTCCCTTACTTTTTGTGGCACAGACGTCCCCCATTGGACCTCCTGGTCGGTCTTGGAGATCATTTGGAACCAGAATAATTTTAAAAGGTGGTAATGTATTGAAAAAGGTACAGAAGAAGCCATGTTTGTGGTGAAACATGTAGACGCAACCATTCTTTTGTATCGTGACCACTGGACTGTTTTTAGTCTAATTTTATGAGTAGTTTTATTTTTTTTGTAAATTTGATTTTGATTGATTTTCTTGTACCCTTAAAACTCCATTCTTTGCTCGTTGGGTATATACTTGTGTGTCAAAAAGAATAACAATTGACATTTGGTCTGTTTAGATGTATTACTCCCTGGAGATTGACAAGTTACTTAGCCCTACTTGATACAGGGGGTCTACCAGGTATGGTTGTGTATTCACTTTACAGTACTGGCTAGGCTGTTTTCACACAACAGGGCAGTCTTCTCACTATCCCGTCCCTCAAATTTTTTAGGGTTCTGAAGGCTGTGGATCCGCAGGTTTCACAGCAGTGATACCTTTTTTCCTGCAAGCGTTAAAGAGAGAGACAGTTGCACTATATAGTTTCCTAGTGTGAACCTGATAGGTTGGATATATTTTTGTTTATTTTCATTTTATTTTTTCCTTTATTTTTTTTTCTGTTTGATTTTGTTTATCTGGTCTCCTCTCATTCTGTTAGTGGCCCATGTTTTGGTATTGAGCTGCTGGGCCCTCCACCCTGGCTGTGTACGCCACAGTTGGTCCACTCTCTCCTGTAATTTGGTAGGGCCTAATGTACAGGGGGGGTTTCTTTACTCTTTCCTGATGTTTGCAGGTAACTCCTGCGTTTTATTATTATTATTATTATACAGGATTTATATATCGCCGACAGTTTACCCATCGCTTTACAACTTGGCGCTGCGTACTAGTTAAATGATAGATATTTCATGCCTCCTATTACAGCATTTACCTTTGTATGCTTACACTCATTGTCAGGAATGCCTATGTCTATAGTCATTGGTATTGCTTTTTATATGTTGACTGCAATTCGGGCACTATGTAACTTTTGTTTGTACTTTTTATATATATTGTCTCTGTTGGGCCTTGGTTTATATTGTGTATTGTTCTAAAAAAAATCATAATAACAGATTATATTTAAAAAAAAAAGATACAAAACACATATGATAAATGGATGGGAAAAGGGAAAAGGAAAGGGGTCAATCAGCTTTACATACCTTACAGATACTGCATTTTCACCATATATCTCCTTAACAGCTTCAATGTCTGCATCTAGCTGAGGGTGTCTGTACAGGTCAGCACAGCACGTGCCCTATAGTTTAAGAAGGGTCTCATCAGATTTCATAAAAAGTATAGTATTACAAAAGATTTAATACTGAGATAAAAATAAAAGGTCCTTATTATGACAATATTCCATGTTTTTTGTTTTACCCAGGCCAGTTCTCTTTATTGCAGCCCCTGAAAGCAAGCTGTGAGATACAGCAAGGAACCTGCAGTGGGGGTGTTACATTGTACAGTGGAACCTCGGATTATAAACATAATACGTTCAAGAAGACTGCTCGTAATCCAAAGTACTCACATATCAAAGCGAGTTTCCCCATTGAAGTCAATGGAAAATAATTTGTTCCGCATTGACTTCAATGGCATGCAATACCGCATGCGGCCAGAGGCGGGGATCGCCGGAGAGACCAGGAAATGGCCGAAAAGGCCCGAGGACACCTCGGCTGACCTCGGAAAGACTTTGTTCCCAAGATTTGCCGAAGTCAGCCGAGCTGTCCTCAGGCCTTTCCATGCATTTCCGAACCGCTTTGATCGATTATGCTCAACTCCAGTGCCCCCCCCCACCTCAGGCCAAACGCGGTACTGCACACCGCTCTAGCCTGAATCGTGCCTGTTTGGGGGACAACACTCGCAAACTGAGTTACGATTTAAAAAAACACAGTGCTCGTATTGTGAAATTAACCGCGTTACTCGCAATCCGATGTTAGACTGTATATAGTGGGTATAGAAAATAATCACCCCTGTTTAAAATTATCACATTTCATTGCTTTGCAGTCTGAAATTAAGACAATCATAGTTTTTGTTTTATCCAGCTGTATTTACTCTGTGCAACCTTATAACGTCCAAGTGAAAGATATAACACCAAAAATTTCAGAAAATAGTAAAAACAAATAAAAAAACATATTAACTGAGTTAGAAAAGGAATCACCCCTCTTAAAAATGATTTGTAAACACACAGAGCCATTTGACTTTCAACTGTGATCAGCTGTGGTCATTTTGATTAGCTCAGCATGAAAAGTGCTTTACTGGTGCATTTCCTGGTAGTGCAACCGAAGCAAACAACTATGCGTGGCAAGGCACTCACTGTCAAGAGATCTCCAGGTTTTATCAATGCTTAGAAGCACAGTGAAGTCTGATATGAAAAAGTGGAAGGTATTTGGTACAGAGACCCTCAACTGAATCAAGGCATCGCTCCAAACTGGGTGAAAAAGCCAGAAGGTAACTGGTCAGAGAGGCTACCAAGAGGCCAACAGCAACTCTGAAGCAGTTGCACGCATTTATGACAAAGAGTGATCATTGTGTGCACGAGACAACAATATCACAAATTCTTTACAAATTTGGCCTGTATGGGAAGGTTGCAAGTAAAATGCCACTACTCAAGAGAAGCCACATGCAGTCACGACTGAGCTTTGCCAAAACGCACCTTGAAAATACTGAGGCCACATTGAAAAAGGTGTTATGCTGCGTACACACGATCAGTTTGTCTAATGAAAATGGTCTGATGGACTGTTTTTATCAGACTAACCTATCGTGTGTGGGCCCCATCGTTTTTTTATCCATCAGTCAAAAAACTAGCAACTTATTTTAAAATTATCTGATGGACAAAAAACCTATAGAAAAAAAACACTTGTCTGTGGGTACGTCCGTCGGTTAAAAATCCACGCATGCTCAGAATCAAGTCGACGCATGTGGGCAAATATTGCAAAGTCTAGATGTACATAGTTAGTAGAGACAGATTCCAACAGACTAAAGGCTGTAATTAAAGCAAAAGGTGGTTACATTTTTTTTCTGATATGTTGGTGTTATATCTTTTACTTGGATGTTATAAGCTGCAAATACAGCTGGATAAAACAAAAACAATGTCTGTCTTCATTTCAGGCTGCAAAGCAACCAAATGAGATTATTTTAACCACTTGCCGACCGTCCAACATCGATTGACAGTGGCAGAATGGCACTCCTGCGCAAATCGCCTCAGCTGTACGGCTGACGATTTAGGAGTATAGGGGGCGCGTGTGTGCTATGTGACTTAGGAGCCAATTTGTGTGGCCAGCGGCCGCGATGGCCGCCGACTACCTGCGATTGCTCCTGAGAAGGACAGAACGGAGATCTGTCAATGTAAACAGACAGCTCTCTGTTCTTTCAGGGGTGAAGAGACTGATTTGTTGTTCCTACTGCTTAGGAACAACGATCGGTTTCCTCCCCCACACACTCCTATCCGCCCACAGTTAGAAACACGCCCTAGGACACACATTTAACCCCTTAATTGCTCCCTAGTGTTAACCCCTTCCCTGCCAGGGACATTTACACAGTAATCAGTGGTTATTTTTAGCTCTGATCACTGTATAAGTGTCAATGGCCCCAAAATAGTGTCAAAAGTGTCCAATATGTCTGCCGCAATGTCAGAATCCAGATAAAAATCGCAGATCGCCATCATTACTATTAGAAGAAAATAGTAATAAAAATGCCCTTAATTGTAGACGCTATAATTTTTGCGCAAACCAATCAATATACACTTATTGCGATTTTTTTAACCAAAAATATGTAGAAGAATACATATCGGCCTAAACTGAGGAAGAAATTATTTTTTTATATATATTTTTTAGGCAATATTTATTATAGCAAAAAGTAAAGAATATTGCTTTTTATTTTTTAAATTGTCTGTCATTTTTTTGTTTATAACGCAAAAAAAAAAAAAACGCAGAGGTGATCAAATACCATAAAAAAAAAGCTCTATTTGTGGTAAAAAAAAAAGACGTCAAGTTTGTTTGGGTACAGTGGCACAATTGTCAGTTAAAGCGACTGTAATGGTTTGACTCTGTCCTTCCTGAAAGATGGCTGGTTTTCACCATATTTTGGATGGACAGACACATTAATGACACAGCTGTGTGTTCAGCTCTTTAGTGCTGGCCTGGCTGTGGCTCAGGGCCCCACCCGCAGACAGGAAGTCTGGTCCTGGGAGCCAAGTGTGTGAGCTCCCAAAACCCTCTGAGAGGAGTCAGAGGCGCTGCATAGGTGCAGCTACTGCATGAGGCAGGTTCGTGCGATTGAGCAGCAAGTTGGCTGTGTGCTTGCCGTTAGGAAACGGGTAGTTCTGAGGAGCAGAACGTGGGCCTGAGTTGGAGGTCTGAAACAGCCGGAGGACAATATACAGGAATGGTGGAACCCCCTGCGAGGGCTACTATTTGTATTTTGTGAGCTTATAAATAAAATTGGGCTACCAGGCCCTTAAAAATCGAAGTTCTGGCTTGGTGTACTCACGGGAAACTGCATCTACCACGAGAGCTAAACAACCCCAATATTACAGTGGTGGATTGCTGCGGGCAATTTGGAAGAGTTCCAGGTCCTTGCATACCAACAAAACAGTGAGTAGAAAGCAACTGTGCGTTTTGCAGCAATGCTATGATGAACAGCCAATATGAACTGAAAGTTAAAGTTTTCTGCTGTTAGCTGTGTGTGGCAGTCAGGAGAACTGCATTGCACAGGAGTTCAATTAATGGACTGTGTTGCATACAGGTGGCATACCTGTGGAAGTAAGCTCAGCGTGGCCTGAGAAGTCCTATTCATTTGGGAAGGCCCAGTGAATGGATAATTCAAGTGGAATCGCAGAGAGTGAAGTCTGCGTGTGAAAGTGTGCTGTCTTGTGGAACGCTCACCAACATTTTTTTTTCCCAGTGTTTAAAAAGGAACTGTGTTATAAATCATTGCCCTGTTTGCAGCGATGGGAAGGTCAAATCGCAAACAGAAAGCAAGGTTTGCTGAAATGAGAGACAGGACTTTGTGGCTGGAGGGTTTGTTGCCAACAGAACAAGCCCCAGAATCGTGCAAGCGACACCTGGCCGCACTGAACCAAACTAAAGAGTCGGATGCGATTCAAAGGGCTGAGATAGTGGCATCAGATTACATGCAACCCATGCTACCTACAGAGGAGGTTGGGGACTTCCTAGAGAAATTTGAAGAAGTCGCTGTAGGGAGGAGGTGGCCTAGAGACTGGTGGCCAAAATTGCTGCAAACCTTAATATTGGTAGAGTACCGGTCTGTTTACCATTTGATGGACGGTGACCATGACGATTACTGCCAGTTTAAAAAGGAAATCCTTCTTAGAGGAGAGTTCAGTCGCATCATGAATAGCAAGACAAAGATATTGCCCACAGAGAGTTGTGGCAAGTTTAAAGCAACGTCGCTTCAGGGAGAGAGACGTCTACATGTGTTGGAGAGCCAGCAACGTGCAGCTAGGAGAGCACCGTTTCCATTAGCAACCGGAGAAAATGTGTCAATGGGAAGGAGGAGCTACAGGGAAGAGGTGTATCGCCATCCCCATAGAGATGCAAGTGGAGTTCTGCGTGTTGGGAGAGTGTCATCTTCCTTAGCAACAGGAGAAAGTCGCCAAACACCAGGCCTGGAATGTGGTTACCTGGGGCACGGCATATTTTCTTGCCCTAGATTTTGGGGTGCAGCTGGTAAACAGTGGGAGTTGCCTACTGTGATTTCATCATGTGGCCACCAGGGGGAGTTGGCCAGTAAAAATGCAGCTGAAAGACAGCGCCCTCAAATGAAGACAGAGTTACCTGCTTCAAGATATGGTAAGACTGTTGCAATTTGTGATTCAAGTGAAGTAGCAATGTATCCGGTGAGGAGATCTGCAGAAAGTGTAAAGATGGACTTGCTGCAGTGTGGAGGTCAAAGATCAAAGACTGAAAGTGATATGTGGACTTTGTGTGCACCTAAGGTAGTTCAGCAGAGTGCTGAGAGAGATGTATTAGGGGTGACCAAAACAGTTGGTGTGTCATGTTCCCTAGCGATAGAGACAAGTGCTGCAGAGTTGCAAAGGGAAACCGCTAAGGAGCCTGTAATGGTAAGGCAAATGGTTTCCCCGGACAACTGTGAAGCCGCCCTAGTGGGCAAAATAATTCCTTTAGAGAGGAAGGTTAATGTGCTGAGTCGCATGCAGGGTGCCATGCGTTCTGATAAAATTCAATCTGATAAAGGTTGTAGAACCGCTATGAATGATGATGTTGTTGATGATACATGTACTTATGGTGATGTGTTCACTAATATTGAGGTAGGGGTGGTCGCTAAGCAGGATATGCGATTTCCCTTAGCAACAGTAGGTAAGGTTGCAGAGGTGTCCTTTGAAACCTCCAGGGAGCTCTGTGTGCTGGAGCCAGAGGTTGCCAGGGACAACTGTGGTGCCGCTCTGAGGGATAAGAGGGTACTTCACCTTTGTGATGAGAAAAATGGTAAAACTGAAATGTCTGAATCTGCTTGTAGTGATAACGTGTTACTACAGTCTGTCACTGCTGACAGAAAAAGTCCTAATGAGTTTAATGAAGCGCCACACAGTGGTCAAGTTACGTTATTGCAGCCTGCTGTGTTTAACAATGTGTTTGCGGTGGACACAAATTCTGCTATGCAAAATGGAGAGACTGCAGAGTCGGTAGACATGGGTGCGTTGGCTTTTGCAGAAGTTAACCCTCTCCAGTTGGAAGGATCTGAAAAGGGCGCATACATGGCAGAAGTTTTGTCCTCAACAAAAGAGATGAGAAATGTTGAGCTTCAGAATGTTATGGTAATGGATAGCGATTTGGAATCGCTCGGTGTTGCTGAAAGTGAGAGGATGAGTGTCGCACATGCGATTTGCAGTGCTCAAGGGGAGCCGCAGGGTTTGTCAGTTACCTCTGAGGTAGAGGTCTCTTTAAGTGACTCAGCCTCTCACGCCTTAGCAAATGAGCCCCTCCACATCGTTGGTAAAGGAAAAGTTCCTAAAGTTCTGTGTTTAGATGTGGCGTGTCTAGAAATAACTGAGATGTTCTTGGAATTGGTGAAAATATTTCCAATGTACACCTGTGTGTATCCACTGCAGAGGGGCGACATGGTACTGCGTAGTACCAATCTGTGGGCACAGGTGGTACCGGCGTTAAGCAATGTTGATGAAAATTGGTTGCTCTACTGTTGGTTTATTTTGTGGAAAGTTGTCTCACAGTTCTCTTTGAGAGTGCTTCCAGCGGCGGTTGTGTGCAGAAGGCGCTCGGGAGAATTGTTGGAGAAATCAGAAGTAATAGACAAAGTGGTAGTCTCTCCGTCTGCTGATGTGATGGAGTGCATTCATACTGGTTCGGTCCGAGGTACGGCTGAGCAGTGGTTGGTACATGGGGCGCGCACTGTTTCACCCTCTAGACCTCATGAAAAGGAAGGGCTCGGAAGGGACGTGACAATAGTGGGAATTCAGTCCATCACTCGCAGAGAGGTGCAGTTTGAGGTACCCGGAGACACTTTGATAGGAAATAACGGTAATGATAACTGTAACGAAAACGTGTGTGAGAAGCACTGTAGAGCACTGTCAGACAGCTCAGAGATCCTGGTTGAGGTACCAATGGTCTCAAAAATGGTTAAAGAGATTGGAATGGAAAAATGTACGTTGGTAGGACAATTGCTATTGGAGTGTTGGACAACAGGGGGCGATGTGAAACTGTGGGACTGTCCCATAGGGAGTAGCTGCTTGCCTGTAGGTGGTCCCTCCATAGACACTGTTCTAACAAACAAGGGGACAAGAGGTCCCAATGACAATGCTGAGTTGAATAACCCTTTGTGGAACATTGCTGGTGAGGGTAAACAGAAGGATATGGTGTTGACCTCAGATGGTTTGGTTGCCACGGGTAACCATATAGGCGATAGTGAACCTGAGAAACAAATGTCGGTTGGTGTTGCGTCAGGTAGTGAGAGTGGTCAGCCCCTGACAGATCCCTTGGAAGTAGGTCCACAACAGTCCCAGGAGAGTAGGTCTGTGGGAGGAAAAAGAAGGATCCTAAGGCCAGAAGGTAGAAGGGATAGAGAGATTAGTGGGAGCCCACGGTTCAGGAAGAAGTGCTGGTGGAAGCACACCCGGAAGAAGAGGTGGGTAGAGTTCCCCTTTAGAGAAAAGGTTGGGCAGATTAGGACTCCTACTGCTGATCGTTGGCACAAAGGCGCCACGGTGAAGTGTTGGTGGAAACATACCCGTAAAAAATGGGCCTATGCAGCAAATGGCTTGTACATAGGTGTCCCATTTATAATGACGGGTCTATGTGTTCCTCCCTCCGGTTCGAAACAAGGGGGGGAGGTATGTAATGGTTTGACTCTGTCCTTCCTGAAAGATGGCTGGTTTTCACCATATTTTGGATGGACAGACACATTAATGACACAGCTGTGTGTTCAGCTCTTTAGTGCTGGCCTGGCTGTGGCTCAGGGCCCCACCCGCAGACAGGAAGTCTGGTCCTGGGAGCCAAGTGTGTGAGCTCCCAAAACCCTCTGAGAGGAGTCAGAGGCGCTGCATAGGTGCAGCTACTGCATGAGGCAGGTTCGTGCGATTGAGCAGCAAGTTGGCTGTGTGCTTGCCGTTAGGAAACGGGTAGTTCTGAGGAGCAGAACGTGGGCCTGAGTTGGAGGTCTGAAACAGCCGGAGGACAATATACAGGAATGGTGGAACCCCCTGCGAGGGCTACTATTTGTATTTTGTGAGCTTATAAATAAAATTGGGCTACCAGGCCCTTAAAAATCGAAGTTCTGGCTTGGTGTACTCACGGGAAACTGCATCTACCACGAGAGCTAAACAACCCCAATATTACAGCGACGCAGTGCCGTATGGCAAAAAATGGCCTGGTCAGGAAGTGGGTAAATCCTTACTGGGCTGAAGTGGTTAAAGGAGGGTGATTCTTTTCTATACCAACTGTATATCTAATGTCAAAATCTTTTTTTTTTTTAATTTAGAAAAAGTAGGGAACGTCATCTATATACTAGCATGTGCATTTCCCTTGCTGTTCTGGTGGCAACTTAAAATCTTGTTTTTCCCATCAGTCATGGTGTCAATAATCATATGAAAACAGGCTGAATCTTCCCAGTGGTGACACAGACAGTAATAAAAACCTGACAGGGGTTCTAACCCCTCGCCATGCCATCCATAATGCAAAAACAGCTTTGCCTTTAGGTACGCTTTAACCTTCCCCAGGAAATGTCCTGCAGAAAAATCGAAGGCGGTTTTTTTAAACAAAGGGAAACTTGTTCTTACTGAGCCTCAATTATACAAAAGTCATACTGATGTTTTCTGCAGGCAATTTTCTCAGTAGGATACAAAATCATTTAGCGCAACCACAGTAAATTATTAAAAGGCAGTGTAGCGCAACCAAAATCTACCAAATGCTAAAAAACTATACTACAAAAAATGTGAATATTTTAATAGACTCACATTATACAGTATACAACCAAAATTGCGTTAAATTTACAAAATTGTGTAACTTCAAACTTTAAAGTACAATCGATAAATAGTGTAATCACCACTGTGACACTATTATCCAAATAAAAGTGCTCAGTGCCTCCATCATTAACTCCAAATTGGCCACTCACCTCAAAGCCATGGCGCCTGCATTACCAGAAAGGTCAAAGCAAGCGATGTTCCCCTCAGGGATAGGGACAGTGGTAATTGCATTATTTATTGATTGGACTTTACAGTTTGATTTTACACAATTTTGGAATATGAATGCAATTTTTGTTGAACACTGTATAATTTGAGTATATTGGAATATTCTCATTTTTTGTAATATAGTTTTTTAGTATATGGTAGATTTTGGTTGCGCTACACTGCCTATTATTAATTAATGTTCTCAGTAGTGTACTGTATATATTTGGTTATACTGACTGTAGCCAAAAGCTGGGTGCCATGGATCACATGCAAGTTATACTTTATTAGCAGAAGAGTGAGTAAGGAGAGATATACAATATAGTACTGACATCAAACATAACATACGGTACTGATGTGAGAAAAAAATTGTGAACCCTTAGGCCTCATGCACCCTGGGAGTTTGCTCAGCTCCTATGAATGCCTTTTCTTCTGGCAGGAGAAAAGCTGCTTTAAAAATGTGCCTATAATACACGTGTTTAGACACCTCAAGTGTATGAGTGTTTCTGGATTCCATTGGCCAGAATTTTAATTGGTGTGTTTATACAAAGATAATGGTGATTTCTACCTGAAATGCAATTTTATGCAGTAAATTTAATGTGTTTTACTGAAAGAAAACAATTGGGAATAGTCCCTTAAAGGACTTAATAGAGCTCACAGTCAGGCAGATAATGCAGCGATGTAAAAACCGAATGGTTACATAGTTACATAGTAGGCGAGGTTGAAAAAAGTCCATCAAGTCCAACCTATGTGTGTGATTTTATGTAAGTATTACATTGTATATCCCTGTATGTTGAGGTCGTTCAGGTGCTTATCTAATAGTTTTTTTAAACCATCGATGCTCTCCGCTAAAACCACTGCCTGTGGAAGGGAATTCCACATCCTAACTGCTCTTACAGTAAAGAACCCTCTACACCAGTGGTCATCAACCCTGTCCTCTGAGCCCACTAACAGGCCAGGTTTGCAAGATAACTGAAATACATCACAGGTGATATAATTTTCTGCCCAGTGATTGCAGTATTCTAGTCTACATCTCCCCAAGGTAATACATAAAACCTGGCCTGTTAGTGGGCCCTGAGGACAGGGTTGATGACCACTGCTCTACGCAATTTAAGGTTAAACCGATTTTCTTCTAATTTTAGTGAATGACTACGTGTCTTTTAAATTCCCTTTTGCGGAAAAGTTTTATCCCAATTGTGGGGTCACCAGTATGGTATTTATACATTAAAATCATATCCCCTCTCAAGCATCTCATCTCCAGAGAGAATAGGTTTGGTGCTTGTAAGCTTTCCTCATAACTAAGGTCCTCCAGTCGCTTTATTAGTTTTGTTGCCCTTCTCTGGACTTTCTCCAGTTCCAGTACATCCTTCCTGAAGACTGGTGCCCAGAACTGGACAGCATACTTCAGGTGCGGCCAGACCAGAGTCTTGTAGAGTGGGAGAATTATCGTTTTATCTCTGGACTTAATCTTCTTTTTAATGCATCCCAATATTCTGTTTGGTTGACCTACCAACCTCAGTGCGAAAGGCGCAATGTGCAGCAATGGTGCTTAACATGCACCAAGCCCAAGAGCCGAATCAGTCAGCTGTTGGGGTGCCGGATCTAATCTTGTGGAAAAAAAAATATATATATAAAAAAGTGTACATATATGCAAAAAAAATCCATAAAAAATATAAAAAAGGATAATTAAAAAATAATAATAATCTCATTAATTATCCCCAGGTTTCAACAAATATGTTGGATGATATTGGGTGACATTTGTGTTTACTACATGAGAGTAAATGAGTGCAATCTAATTAAAAAATTTAAACAATCACAGACTTGTGCAAATGTCACCAATGTGAATATTTTTGCCCACGCAAACCCAGCTTTATTTTATGTTAAATTGACAGTAAATTTTATTCAAGTATGTATTCTTTAGGCCTTGTTCACACAGACATACTTAAGCATACAGCTGTGTGAGGTGCAGTCCCATTCATGTCAATAGGAATGCATGCCACAGCTGCACAAACTAGAAAACATTAAGACCCCTTTCACATTGAGGAGTTTTTCAGTCGGTACAGCGCTAAAAATAGCGCTGCTAGAATGTGTCTGTCGTTTGGTTGCTTACGTGAGGAGCAGTTGAGCCTCCCCTGATATCTGCCTTGTGACGTGCTGAAATAAGCTATGCACTGTAATTTCTACTCCTCTGCTGAAGTTTTTGTATAATTTTCTCTGCGGCACGGGGGTTACCCTGTGTCTAATAAAAATTGTTATTTGAAAAAAAAAAAAAATAGCGCTGCTATACTGCCTGAAAAACTCCTGCCCCAGCAACCTCAATGTGAAAGCACGAGGGCTTTCACACTTAGGCGATGCGCTGGCAGGAGAGAAAAAAATCTCCTGTCAGCAGTATCTTTGGAGCGGTGAGAGGAGCGGCATGTATACCGCTCCTTCCCATTGACAACAATGGGAAACCGCGGCAATACCGCCTGCAATGCACCTCTATAGAGGCGCATTGCGGGCGGTATTAACCCTTTCACGGCCGCTAGCGGGGGTTAATACCGCACCGCTATCGGCCGCAACTCGCGGCAATTCCGGCGGTATAGCCTATTTTTAGTGGCACTATACCGCCAGCGCACCTCCACTGCCCCATGTGAAAGGGGCTTTAAGGGCAAATATTATCTTCCAGCTATATGTTTTTCCTATTGGCCTTGTAACCGAGCTGTATGGCAGTGCATTGATTTCTGCCTGGAGCTTCCACAATAATAGGAAGCTTGTTGTGATGAAAGTAGCCAGCATGTAATTGTCTGCAATGTTATAAAGACAACAGTAATCAAAATTATACCTAAAAAAAAATGTATTAAAAAAAAAAATTATACCTGTACTCCATATAAGAACTCCCCACATTCATTTTCCCCATCAGAGTCTTCCTCTGCCCAGTTGTGTCCCTTGATGTCCTGGAAGACACATACAATTAGTAGTGAACGGGAATGATATAATTCTTCTAATTAAACTTTGTGCTTACATTTTTTAAATCACATTCTACACACACTAAACACGGACTAACCAGTCATGTATACGTTTTCAATATTTAAAGGGTAACTCCACTTTTGTTGAGAAAAAAACGTTCCCCTCTATGTACATTGTGGGGATTTTTATACAAACGTTGCAGATTCTACTTTTTGTGATTTTGAGAAATAGCTGTTTGTTTGTCCAAAATGTGCAAAGTGAATGACTTCTTAATTATCATGTACCCACTGCAGTTGCAGGGTTCTAAAGGAAAAAGTTGCAGGGTCTGCATTCCTTTAGAAGTAGTGTCCCTTTGGGAGTAAATCTCAAAAAATGCAAATGATACCCAAAATCTGACTTCTAGGAAAATTAGTAAACCAATCACACAAGCAGGAAATTAAATTTCTGGGGGACGTTCCGTGTACCATCTGTGTACAGAACGCCTCCAGTTTGCCAAACTGCATGGTGTTTTACGGAAAATTGCAGCGCCGCAGATTGAAAGGGCAAGGTCATTTTTAATAATGTTCAACTACAATATGACTTGTATAGCAACTGTTACCCTTTAAAAACAGTAACCTACTGTAATATGATTTGAGACTGGTTGTCTCATTATTAAATAAGCCTGCTATGCATGTGATAACTATGTTCTACATTCCAGTACAGAGAAAAGCAGTTCCCTTCCTCATGATACACACAATATTTACATGGTTTTTGTAAATTGTACATTTCCCCCATGAATTTCTTCTAGTAGAAACAAACGATTTAGAATTTGGCTATTACTTTATCTTCACAGGTACAATTTAAGCGTTATGTCTGCCGTAAAAAAAACAAAAACGTTTAATATGTAATTTCAAGGAGTTAAAAAAAAAGGAGGTTTAATATGTAATTTCAAGGAGTTACAAATAAACAAAAACGTAAAAAAAAAAAAAAAGTTTAATAAGTGTTATGTCCGGAAATGTATTTTCTTTGTTTTGGATAAAGGAGTTGGAAACCCCTGTACCTTTTTACCTGCTATCTGAGGCTCCACTAGTGAGATATGTCCTCACTTCCAGTCATGCTACCACATTTTACCATACATAAATTCTCAAATAGTGATGAGCTTAGATTCGGAGTTGGGTTTTGTCCAAACACAAGCTAATCCAAACCCGGCAGTTAGAAAAGCTGGACTATATTAGGTCACTGATGTCACAAGCATCCCCACTTCTTTGGATATAAGCAGCTGCCTGCACCTTATTGGACTAACATTGACAGCGCTTACTTCTAGATTGACACTGGAGTCAAGCTTATTCCAATTCTTCAACAGCAGCACTGACAGAGATAAAAAAAATGCTTTTCATTAAGCAGACCTTCACTCCCTTTTTCTGCTTTGAAGAATATTGCACACAGCACACACACAGTTCCACCCCTTTCTCAACTTTTTAGATATGACTTTTTTTGTGACGCACAGCCCATGCTTCTGCCTTTCTTGTCTAGGTGAGAATGACATCCCGAGCTACTCAGAGCCAACTGGAATACAGACAACACACATCCAAAGAGACTTCAGGACAATCTAGAACACACTGTGCTACAGTGTATCATCAGAGTGGTGGTTGCAAAAAACTTGGAAGAGACTGCTTGCTCCAAATGACATAACAAGATGGCGGTGTGGCACCTGCCGTGCGGCATTAAGCAGCAGATTAGAACAGAACAATGCTTGTTTTGCTAGACATGTACTGTAAGGCCGCGTACACACGTACGAGAACCTCGACGGGCCAAACACATCGTTCCGCCCGTCGAGGTTCTCGCCCAGCCGTCTAAATCGTCGACCAAGCCGTCGGGAAAGGCGTTGAGCCATTGTTTTCGATGGGCCATCGAGCAAATAAAGAACCTGCTCTCTATTTTGGCTTGACGGCTTTCTCGACGGGACGCTCGGCGAAAACGTACACGCGACCGAGTATGTCGGCAGAATATGGATCCCAGCGAGCTTCTCACTGGATTCTGCCGAGGTTCTCGGTCGTGTGTACGCGGCCTAAGTATGTTTTAAAGATAACCCAGGAAACCAGGTAGGAGAGGAAATCATCACACTGGGGTCAAGTTCCTATTTTGATGGTGTAGAGGAAATTAAGAACCCCTATCAGATTTATATTTCTGTATGTGTCCCTGTTGCAGATTTTTTCTTACTTTTTTTGCCTTCTCACACTTTATTGCTTCCTACTTAGTCCTCATTTATTTGGATTTTTTCTTCCCTTTTCCACATTTTTATTTATCCCTATTCAATTAATTTACATGTTTTGGTTCTTACCTGTTGCTGGTCCTCTACTAAGCTTCATACTCTTATTCCACACATTTACAGAACTCCTTAGTTATCGGCACTTAGTTGGATTCCACTTTTTCCTTATTAGTACCAAATTAGGGATGGAAGTACATATCCCGGGACTTTATTTTTTGTAGTATTATGCTCCTTTATACATTAGTTGCCATTATATATTGTGTTTTTTTTATTTTTCTGTTTACTGTTTTCTAATCATGTGTATTATGTTATTTGACAGTCCATCTGTCTTGGCTTCCTTTCCAATTTCTCCAGTTAAATTTCTCCAGTCCAACTACACTGGCTTTTTTGTATGCCCTGTATGTTCTTGGCAGTTTGGGCCATGTTGTGCTTCCCACGGGTTTCCTTCAACTTGGGGACTGCAATGCGCACTGCATGCGTTCCCCTTCCCCCATCCTCTTTGTGTGGGGGTATGTGGGCACTGCGTGTCAATGTCATGCCTAACGCCGGAGATGGGGTGTCACTCTTTGAGGCGCCTCCCCTCCCTGAGAGCTTGCGTGTGTGACGTTGGAGGGGTCTTTTCCGGTGGCGCTCATATATGGGCTCCATCAATGGGCGGTCCAGGCATTTGGCAAGTTCTCACTTCACAGGACATTACACACCACTTATACCTTAGCCTAGATGGCAGGTAACATCCCTGGCTCTTCCATTTTTCTCTTTGCTTCATCCTTTCACTAATCCTTCTACCCTCTTGTCTCTGCTGGGGGTCTCTTTCCCTTTCCTCCCCAGGACTTCCCTCACGTGTGTTTTCATTGATTACATTTGATTTAAGTTCTACTCATCACATTCTCTCTCTTTCTCTCTCTTACACCACTTTCCACTATTTTGACAGGAGATGCCATGCATCCTTGGTTGAACCTTTCTACAGTCACAGTTTGTCACTGATATCATGTCCACACACCATTCACCAACTAGTACGTCCTGGGTGGGGCCTGTGGGGACTGTCCATAGTGGAATAACCCCCGGACATGGGGAGACGCTTGGCCCACATTGCCTTGTCATTAATACATGAATACCCTGTAAGTACTATCTGGGGCTCTGACCCCTCACTTTTGTTTGATATATTGTGAGTACACATTTGACCAATCGGAAATGTATCTATGTCATTACAGAGACACAATACACGCAAAATGCGTTGAGCCAACAAACGTTGTGTTCTAATTATGTGTCATATTTTCTACTGCATCAATCAATTCTAGTTTATATACCTTGGGTTGTATTACTATTCATCCTGTGTTTACCAAATTTATTGGACTGTCCTAAATTGTGCATTTATCCATGTAAAATAAAGTTTTTTATATTGTATAATTTCTCATCCCTCTTCAATGTCAGGGATTAGAGTAGGTATCTACAGTACTTAGATGTATATATAGAGTTGTATCTAATAATGAAATATAGCTACCTTTGAATTAACAATGTGCAACCAAATAGAATACAATATATACTATATATATCCTAGACATGTTTACTACTACAAATGAATACATTATCTTGTACCTCAAGTACTTAATGTAAAATCCCACCCTCTTTGCTTTGCCTTTTATATACACAGACCCACTTTAGTCACACCCACTTTTATAGCAATTTCATACAGTTTTGTCATCCTTTTTATTATTCTTTTCCCATTCAGCTTTCCCTTTTTACACTTTGTACAACCAGCTTTATTAAGTCCGATCAACAGAGCCACATAATGGTAATCTATTTGGTAGAGCTGCATGATTCTGGATAAAATTAATAATTTTTTCCCAAAAAATTGTGTTTGAAAAAAAGCTGCGCAAATACATTGTGACATAAAATATTGCCACGACCGCGATTTTATTCTCTAGGGTCTCTGTTAAAAGAAATATATATATAGAGAGGGGCGTGGTCTGGACATGCCCGAGTGAAGTCGCAGCTTCTTGGAGCTCCCAGCCCGGACAGTCCCTTACCAGCTTTAACCCCTTGAGAATCGGCATGCACTCAGCCAAAAAACACAGGGAGAGAGCAGGAGCCAGGGTGACCCGGTCTAGCACAGCAAACGGCGAAATACACTGGTATTTCAAGCTCAAGCAGCACTCTTCTTCCGGGGCCAGAGCAACTGCGTCACGAGGATCCCCACATGGTAATCCTGCGGAGGCCCAAGATCACAGTGACTGGCATTCCATCCCAAACACACCAGCCTCCCCGGTCTATATACCAGATCCAACCGAGGCACCACTACCGGGTATGGCAACACCCGCCCAACACCCCGATGGCCTTTAAATGGACCCTGACACCCGGGCACTACTGCACCGCACAGTGGCGAGAGAGCATGGCGGAGCTGGGAAGCAGTGGGGGGGACTGGAAAGCACAGTGGGGGGAGAGCATGGGGGAGCTGGGGAGCAGTGAGGGGGACTGGACAGCACAGTGGGGGAAGCAGGGGAGCAGTGGCGGGAGGACTGGACAGCAAAGCGGGGGGAGCATGGGGGAGCAGTAGGGGGGGGACTGGACAGCACAGTGAGAGGGAGAGCATGGGGGGAGCTGGGGAGCAGTGGGGGACTGGACAGCACAGTTGGGGGGAGAGCATGGGAGGAGCTGGGGAGCAGTGAAGGGTACTGCACAGCACAGTGGGGGAGCCAGAGAGCACAGGGATCAGAAAGCACTGGGGGGGACCAGGAAACAGTGGGGGTTTGCTGGGAGAACTGGGAGGAACCAGTTGGATAGGAGGAGCTCTGGTGAATGGATCCCATCCCAGCACCGCTCAGAGAGAACGTGAATACCTGGTCGGCCGCACCGCACCCCTGTGTGCCTGGATAGTTGTTGCGGCGGGCCAGGGACAGCTGCACATGGAGGAACTGATCTTTCCATATTCTTTCTGCAGCCAATGAACGCCTGTAGAAGAAGCGGCTGCAGTAGGAATATGGAAAGATCAGTTCCTCCATGTGCAGCTGTCCCCGGCCCGCCGCTCCTCCTATACAGGCACACAGGGGTGCAGTGCGGTGCAGCCGGCCAGGTACTCATGTTCTCTCTGGGCGGTCGGTCAGGCTGCAACAGGCGCTGGGATGGGATCCATCCACTGGAGCTCCTCCTTCCCCTTCACAGAAAGTCAAAAGGGCAGGGATAGTTTCGCCGTCTGTCCCGACTCCTGACCCGAATAGTCAGACACGGAGGGAGATGCAAGATGAGCGGCGTGGGCTGAAGGAGCAGCTTGGCTGCTTTGTGTGCCCAATGGCTGCCCCCACGGCTTTTACAGATAGCACCTGGAGCTTGAAAGGCAAATTAGGCGGCCGCAAGGCCCCTGTGAGTGCGAGGCCTTAGGGGCCGCCTCATTTGTCTAATTAGAGAGCTGCCTCTGGCCGAGGACATTAATCGGGCCCACCGAGTGTTTTTGTCACAGCTACCTGTCCGTTACTTTTTTTTCCAACATAAGAGACAGTTGGTCCGGCAGCCGGCCTATCATTGGTGGAAGAGGGAGAGGGGGCGATGGCCGCCGGTTGGCTGGCCATCTGAAGCGCTGAATCATGGGAATTATAGTCTGGCCGCAACCAAGCTCCTGGCTGTGGGAGGAACCCGAACAGCGCAGCCAAGTTTTTTCCTGCATTGAACACTGATGAAGGTGGAGTGGTGTTGACCAAAAAAAAAACATGTTGGCTGTTTTATAACTTTTTTAAATCAAAATTAACATTATTTTAGAATCTTATTTGATTTTGGTCTGATGCTTCTTTCTGTATTTCTTTGATTTCAGCTACTGTTGGGGGCCCATCGAGGGAAGCCTTGCTGTGTGGAAGCTGGCTTGCCAGAGCTATTGAGCTTGTTTGAAGTTTTCCTTCATCTTACTACACTCTCAGGTCTAAAGCCCTGTACACATGGCCAGGAATCCCGCCAGGAATTTTTTTTCCTGGCAAGCTTGCCGTGCAAACAGACAGCCATTCAAAAGAACCGCCGTTCTTTTGAATGGCAAGAACTTGTATGCTACCCCGCAGGTTTCCAATGGAACAGGTAAGCATACAGACGACCGGTTTTCTCAGCAGGAAACACTCTGCCAGGAATCCTGATGGGAAAATAGAGAGCAGGTTCTCTGTTTTTCCCGAGCAGTTTACCTGTTGGGAAAATTGCTAGGGAGCATACACACGGCCAGGATTCCTGGTCAAATGCTCTCCTGGCAGTTTTCCAGCTGGGAAAACCAGTTATGTGTACGAGGCTTAACCTCTTTCCATATGTTGTTCTATCGGATAGCTCCCAGTCACTGTTATTGAACAGGAACCAATGGAAATGGCTCCTGATCATGTGAGCTTTGACAATCAATCACAGGGACCTAATGATCATTCAGAACCCCTAAAGAGCTGAAGGGAGTGTGTCAGTAAGCAGTTAAACTGTATAGTCAGCTATTTGTTTTTAATGGTGCAAGTTCCAGGTCTGTTATCCTTATCATTGTGTTAATGCTTACTGACCTTATCTGACTTGTAATAAATATGCAGCTCAGGTGTCCTTATATGTCACTGGATGCTTGTGTGTTCTGTGTCAATAAAGTTGTTATAAAGAGTTTGCCAACAGGTCAGCAGGTTGGCAGAACAACTAACAGGTTCACTGTTAATCTGAACCTCATTGATGCCAATGGGAATATTTAAAATTAATTATGGAAATTTTCAAGACTAATAGGCAAGGGATTTTTAAACAAATAGCATGAGAAAAAACATTTAAATTGCATGTAAATGGCATTGCCCTGTCAGCTTCTTTTAACTGCATGGAGATCCCCCAAACCACATATCAGTCCCTTAAGGGTGTGTTATGTATTTTGAGGGACATTTGGGGTGGTCCCTATGGCCTTTAAAAAATAAAAACTGTCAGGAAAATTTAATTTACTGGTTCTAATCCACCCATTTGGCAGCATTAGTAATATAGTTGCTAAATGTATGACTTCCCACTGCAGCCAGAGCCTCAGTGGGCGGGTAAATATCCCTTTTATTCCAACTGTTCCCTAAAGAGGCAAAGTTCAGACCGGATGCTACTTTGGTCTAAACCAGAACAAAACCACAACCTCATCCCTGCCAACAGGTTCCCTTTAAAGGTACTGTTAGGTTTGCAGTGAGGAGTTTACAAAAATCTGACTATAGCAAAATCAGTCTTTCACT
Organism: Rana kukunoris; assembly: GCA_029574335.1. NCBI lineage: Eukaryota > Metazoa > Chordata > Amphibia > Anura > Ranidae > Rana > Rana kukunoris. The sequence goes on from CM056051.1 coordinate 101,902,167, forward strand.
TAAAAAATATAGATATTTGTGTGTAGTGGCCGCCATTTCATTGTTTGCACTGCAGACAAGACCAGCAATTGAAGTGGTTGTAAAGGCACAAGGTTTTTTATTTTCATGCATTCTATGCATAAAGGTAAAAAACTTTGTTTGCAGCAGCCTCCCAAATACTTACCTGAGCCCCCTCTCGATCCAGCGATGTGCACAAGAGTCTTGCTTCTCTGGGGATTCACACTCATCATTGGCTTTTGGCAGCAGCGAGAGCGATTGGCTTCCACTACTGTCAATCACAGCCAACGAGCCAATCAGGAGACAGATGGGGCGAGGCCGAGATGCGGCTCCATGTGTGAATGACCACACAGAGCCGCTGTTCGGGAGCACACCTGCTTAGATGCTTCCATAGCACGCAGCTTCCTGTGGGAGGGAGGAGCTGAAAGTGCCAGTGTGGGACCCATAAAGAGGAGGATCAGTGCTGCTCTGTAGAAAAACCACTACACAAAGCAGGTAAGTATAGCAAGTTTGTTATTTAAAAAAAAAAAAGGCTTTAATACCGCTTTATTCTTCCTCCAAAAACAATGATCTATTCACCAAAAACTTCACACTCACTGACAGATGTTCCCCCTAACTTAGGTCTGTTAAGGACTGAAGTACCCAAAGACAAGCCAGCAAACCCTGACCAATTCTGGCAGTTTTAGGAATCGTTCATCTTTTTTTTACTTTAAAAACTAAAAAGGCTAATTTTCTAACATTAGAAACTACATACTGACTTTACCACCTTCTGATTACCTTTGCTACCTAGGGAGGGCTGGCAGCCTTAGGCCTGGAGGGCAAGTCCAGTCAAGTGGCCCATAGAGCGTGGAAAAGTGATGGATAGAGGAAAACATTCTAAGATTTTTCATGATCATAAGAGTCCGCACAGAGGCTCCACTTACATCAGAGTCCGCACAGAGGCTCCCCTTACATCAGAGTCCGCACAGAGCCTCCCCTTACATCAGAGTCCGCACAGAGCCTCCCCTTACATCAGAGTCCGCACAAAGCCTCCCCGTACAACAGAGGCCCCCCTTACATCATTTTCCGCACAGACCCCATATCCATCAGATCTGATGTAAGGGGTTTTCTGGGAAACTTGATTTAAGGGTGCATTCTGTAGACTATTGTGTAAAGAGGGTCTCTGCTTACCAAAGCCTGCCCCCCCCTCCCCTTTAACAAAGTCCACAGAGCACCCCTTTTTATACACTGGAAGGCAGGAGAGACTAGAGAGGGTGAGCTTACCAGAATGGAGGCTGGACGCAGGCAGGCTGTCTGATGCTTTTTTGGGTTCAAACTTCCTGTCCAGTGCCCACACATGCCTGGGGAGTGTGGGCAGGGCAGACTCAGAAGGAGGAGGAGCACATGAGCTCTATCTCTCCTTGTGTCTGTGCAGAGAGAGAAGGGGATGTCAGCGTTGGTGTGCGCTGAGGCTGAGCTATGTGTGAGACGAGACATAGTCTGCAGCCATCCACCTCGGAGCTGACACAGGCACGGCTGCACAGTGGGAGGTGAGCAGCGGCCGTGACCTGTGTTAGCAGAGCTCCAGCAGGCATATTTCTGCTCTGCAAAAACAGCATTTGGTAGTGGCAGCCGGTGGCTGTGCATAGTGTCACCAGCCCAGGGGGGGATTTCCACCCTGCCCCCCATGCCAGCCCTCCCCTGTTTGCTACAATGTAAAGTAGTGAGTGTACAGCTTGTATAACAGTGTATATTTGCTGTCCCCTCAAAATAACTCAACACACAGCCATTAATGTCTAAACTGCTGGCAACAAAAGTGAGTACACCTTCCATTTGCAGATGCCCCACAGATGCTCAATAGGCTTTAGGTCTGGAGACATGCTCAGCCAGTCCATCACCTTTACCCTCAGCTTCTTTAGAAAGGCAGTGATCATCTTGGAGGTGTGTTTCGGGTCTTTATCATGATGGAATAATGCCCTGCAGCCCAGTCTCTGAAGAGAGGGGATCATGCTCGGCTTCAATATGTCACAGTACATGTTGGCATTCAATGAACTGTAGTTCTCCAGTCCCGGCAGCACTCATGCAGCCCCATGACACTCCCACCACCATGCTTATCTGTAGGCAAGACACACTTGTCTTTATACTCCTCACCTAGTGCTGCCACACACGCTTGACACCATCAGAACCAAATAAGTTTATCTTGGTCTCATCAGACCACAAGACGTGATTCCAGTAATCCATGTCCTTAGTCTGCTTGTCTTCAGCAAACTGTTTGCAGGCTTTCTTGTGCATCCTCTTTAGAAGAGGCTTCCTGTCAGGTCACCTGTGGCCAGATGACAAGTGCACCCCATTGGAGTCAGGGGTGCACCACAAGGTAGTGAACCCTATAGCAGACTGCTGCGCATTGCCAACAGAGAGGATATGGAAGAGAGGTTCACTGGGCACAAACAGGGACCCTACAGGAAGCTTGAGCCCAAGATTACCCAGGGGGTGGAACCTAAGATCCAGCTGTATTCACCAGAGCCTCTAGTGGTGAGGATGGCCTTCGCTGCAACTGGGTCCAGGTCGTGGCCCCCGGATACCCCTAGGTCACGCTCCGTAGGGAGAGAGGGAAAGCAGCCACTCAGGACACAGAGAAAGTGAGGGATAAGCCGAGGTTGGGGCAACAGGCAGACGAGGATAACCAAGGGACAGGTCAAAGGTCAGGGTCACGGGCAAACAGGAGAGCCGAGCCAAAATCGGTACACAGAATTAATGTAGCACACGACAAGCAGGAACACAATGCTAACAAACAACGTTGATCAGAAAAGCAGACCTGCAGTGAACTGGGATGGCCTGGGACTAAGTCATACAGGGAGGAGAGATGATAAAGGCAGCCATATAAGAGAGTCTGGCCTCTAATGAACACTTGGAGAGAAAGGTAAGCTGCCAGACAAACTACATATCCATGACAGTACCCTTCCTCTTACGAGGCCTCCCCCTTCCCTGCCTGGAGCAGGCTTTAGAGGGGAACTTTAGATGAAACTTTTTTAACAGACGAGGTGCAAAGACCTCAGATGCAGTGATCCAAGACCTCTTCTCAGGACCGAACCCTTTCCAATGAACAAGGTACTGAAGAGCGACTCTACAGAGTCCGGAAATCCAGAATTTGACTGACCTCGTACTCCTGATTATCCTCAGAGACCGGCGCCATGGTAGGGAGGGGACGAGATAACTTATTGAGGACTAAAGGCTTCAGAAGAGCAACATGGAAGGAGTTAGCGATTTTGAAGCTTTTGGGAATCTGGAGTTTGAAACAAACTGGATTCAGTTTAGAAATTATAGTGTATGGACCAATGAATCTTGGAGCAAACTTCAGAGAAGGAACTCGAAGATTGATGTTCCTGGTGGAGAGCTAGACTTTGTTCCCTGGCTGAAGAGAAGGCGGTTTACGCCTGCGGCGATCAGCAAAGCCTTTGAATTTGTCACCAGCTGTCTGGAGGGAATCATGAACGTCACTCAAGATAGAATTGAAGGACTCCTGAGCCGAGGCCAAAGCTGGAAAATCCGGAGAACAGGTCACGGGAAGAGGAAATTGAGGATGTCTTCCATAAACTGAGAAAAAGGGTGTTCTCTGCGAACTAGTATTTACATGATTGTTATGAGAAAATTCCACCCACGGAAGTAAAGAGGACCAATCATCATGATGAGCAGAGACTAAGGTGTGAAGAAAACCTCCAACTCCTGATTGACCCTCTCAGTCTGTCCACTGGATTGAGGATGGTAAGAAGAGCAAAAACACAAGACAATTTTGAGGGATTTGCAAAAGGCTCTCCATAAGTATTACGTAAATTGAACACCCCTGTCGGAAACAATATGAGAAGAAACCCCATGAAGGCGGAAAATTTCTCGAATAAAAATGGGAACTAAGGCAGGGGCAGAAGGAAGGCCAGGAAGAGGAACAAAATGAGCCATCTTGGAGAACCGATCGATTACCACCCAAACGACCATATTACCCTCAGACAGTGGAAGATCGGTGATAAAATCCATGGCAATATAAGCCCAGGGCTCCTTAGGGATGGGCAAGGGCATGAGGAGACCAGCAGAAGCTTGTGTGGAGGATTTAGACTGAGCACAAACATGACAAGCCTTGACATAGTCTTTGACATCCGAGTGGAGATTAGGCCACCAGTAGTGACGACTGATGAGTAAGAAGGACCGGAGGGATCCAGCGTGGCCCACCACCTTGGAATCATGTCCCCAACGAAGGATCTTAGCTCTTAGTTCAGTGGGGACAAAGGTCTGACCAGGGTGGTAGAATGGGCAACAATGCATGAGGTTGGGATGATTGGCTCAGGTTCAGAAGTGGACTCCTCGTCCAAAGTGTCAAAGGACCTAGAGAGCGCATCAGCCCAACCGTTGCAGGAACCAGGTTTGTACGTAATCATGAAATTGAAAAGGGAAAAGAGACTCCATCTGGCCTGTCTGGGATTCAGACCTTTAGCATTCTGTAGGTACTGTAAATTCTTGTGATCGGTGATAATCGTTATGGAGTGAGAGGAACCCTCCAAAAGATGATGCCACTCTTCTAACGCCAGTTTGATTGCGAGAAGTTCCCGGTCGCCGATAGCATAATTTCTCTCTGCCTGGAGATATTTCTTGGAAAAAAACGCACATGGTTGACGTCTCTTCTCAAAGAGTTAAAGAAGCACAGCTTCCACCCCATTGAAGAAGAGTCCACTTCAATAGAGAATGCATCTCCAGGATTGGGTCTCCTCAAGAGAGGTCCAGAAACAAAGGCATGTTTCAGGTCGTTAAAACACAGAGAAAACTTCGGGAGGCCAGTCTTTGGCATTAGCACCCTTCTTGGTCAAAGCGATAATCGGCGTGGCAATGGAAGAGTAATTTCTTATGAACTGACTATAATAATTTGTAAAGCTAAGAAAGCGCTGTGTGGCCTTGAGGCTAGCAGGAAGAGCTCAGTTGGTAATGGCCAAGACCTTCCCAGGATCCATACAAAGACCCAAACTTGAGACAAAGCATCCCAGAAATAGGATCTCAGAACATTCAAAGGAACATTTCTCCAGCTTGGCATAGAGATTATTCTCTCTAAGGCGCTGAAGAACAGTGCGGACATGGTTTCTATGGACGAGCAGATTTTCCGAAAAGATAAGAATGTCATCCAGATAGATGACAACAAACTGGTGCAGCAGGTCCCTGAAGATTTCATTGACAAAGTTTTGAAACACAGCTGGGGCATTACACAACCCAAAAGGCATAACCAGGTATTCGTAATGGCTGTCTCGAGTGTTAAACGCAGTCTTCCATTCGTCACCCTCTCGTATTCGAATGAGGTTGTACGCGCCCCTGGGATCCAACTTGGTGAAAATGGAGGCACCCTTAAACCTATCGAATAGCTCAGATATTAAGGGTAAGGAGTATCGATTTTTAATAGTAACAGCATTTAAACCTCGATAGTCGATGCAGGGTCTCAAGGTACCATCCCTTTTGGCAACGAAAAAGAACCCTGCTCCTGCAGGCGTTGAGGATTTCCGGATGAAACCTCTCTCAAGATTCTCTGCGACATATTTCAACATGGCCTGGGTCTCTGGGATGGACAAAGAGTAGGTACGACCCCTGAGCAGAGTTGCTCCAGGGACAAGGTCAATGGCACAGTTAAAAGACCTGTGGGTTTTTTATGTTTTGTGTTGTTCAAATACTAATAAATATATTTTCAACTCTAAAAGACCTGTGGGGGGGAAGCACCTCAGCTGATTTCTTACAGAACACATTCCGGTAATCTCTGTATGCCTCAGCTGATTTCTTACAGAACACATTCCGGTAATCTCTGTATGCAGCAGGAAGATCAGAAGATACAGATGTGGTAGCAACCGGAAGTCTCTCCTTGGGAACCACCTTGAGAAGACAAGACGAGAAACATGAGGGACCCCAAGCCAGGATCTGCCCAGAGACCCAGTCCACATGGGGAGAGTGGAGCTGTAGCCAAGGAAGGCCCAAAACAATGGGGGTAGAGGCTTTGGGTAGAATGAGAAAGGATTTCCACTCCTGGTCGAGAATCCCTACCGACATTCTAATAGGCAGCGTCTGGAAGCGAATAGGGCCCCCTGGGAGGACAGTGCCATCAATTGCCGAGACTACCAACAGCGTAGTGAGGGGTGAAAGGGTAAGCTTCATAGAAGAAGCAGTTCTCCAGTCCATAAAATTGCTGGCAGCCCCGAAATCCAGATATGCAAGGGTCGATTGAGGAGAAGTGCCTACATGAAGGAACACCGGAAGAAAAAGACGGAAGGGTGATGTTTCTGGGTCCAATACTCCACCATCTAAATGTATTAGACCCGAGCGTTTCCCGGGCGAATCGAGCAGGAGTCACGAAAGTGACCCTTGCCTCCACAATAGAGACACAAGCACAGAGTTCTGCGCCTAGCACATTCTTCGGGGGTTAGTCTGGTCCAACCCAGCTGCATAGGTTCCTCAGCAGGCAGAGAATGCTCCACGGGTTGAAGTGAGGGGAGCTCAGACTGGTTAGGGCCTAGGGAGTGTTGGCGTCTTTTTTCTATGGACCTCTCCTGAAAACGAATATTGATCTGATTGCACAAGGAAATGACATCGTCCAGACCGGCGGGGATGGTTCTTCCCGCTAATTCGTCTTTCACTCGGTCAGAGAAGTCATGTAAAAAGGTAGAGACCAGGGTCTCATTGTTCCAGCTCAATTCAGCTAAGAGGATACGGAACTGAAGTGCAGTAGCCGCTGAAGGAACCCGAGCCGGCTCCTCGAAGATATTACGAAAGAGCTTCAGGAAGTCGGATAGGCTCGAAACCACCGGATCATTCTTCTCCCACAGGGGGGCAGCCCAGGCTAAAGCTTCCCTGGAAAGGAGGGAAATTATATAGGCTACCTGTGCCCGATCAGACAGGAAGTTTTGAGGCTGATGCTCAAAATGAATGGTGCATTGGCTAAGAAACCCCCTGCAGGCCTTGGAGTCCCCAGAAAAACTGAATGGAGAGGGTAGTTTTAGTGAATGCGACTATGCGACTGGTGCGATAGGCGCAGCCGCTGGTTGTACTTGAGGTTGCTGTTTCAGGGTTCCCAAAGAGGTCTGGAGCTGCTCGAAGCAGGAAGCCAGAGCCTGAAGGAATCACATCACTTGAGTCTGATTTGATTCTTGAGTCTCAAGTCTGCGGACTATGCCCTGCAATGGATTGTCTGCGGGAAGCGGCACATCGGTTGGGTTCATGGCTGATCAAACTGTCAGGTCACCTGTGGCCAGATGACAAGTGCACCCTGTTGGAGTCAGGGGTGCACCACAAGGTAGTGAACCCTATAGCAGACTGCTGTGGATGGACCACAGAGAGGATATGGAGGAGAGGTTCACTGGGGCACAAACAGGGACCAGGTTCCTGGGATGGCCTAGGGTGGAGACATACAGGGAGGAGAGATGATAAATGCAGCCAGATAAGAGAGTCTGGCCTTTAATGAACACATGGAGAGAAAGGTAAGCTGCCAGACATACTACATATCCATGACACTTCCTTCTGGGACGACAGCCATGCAGACCAGATTGATGCAGTGTGCGGTGTATGGTCTGAGCACTGACAGGCTGACCCCCCACCCCTTCAACCTCTGCAACAATGCTGGCAGTATTCATATGTCTATTTCCCAAAGACAACCTCTGGATATGACGCTGAGCACATGCACTCAACTTCTTTGGTCGACTATGGCGAGGCCTATTCTGAGTGGAACCTGTCCTCTTAAACCGCTGTATGGTCTTGGCCACTGTGCTGCAGCTCAGTTTTAGGGCTTGGCAATCTTTAACACACCTGCTCCTCATTCACAACTGAGACCTTGTAACACCAACGAGTCACATGACACCAGGGAGGGAAAATTACTAATTGGGCCCAATTTGGACATTTTCACTTAGGGGTGTACTCACTTTTGAGTTGCCAGCGGGTTAGACATTAATGGCTGTGTGTTAAGTTATTTTGAGGGGATAGCAAAGAGGGTGGGGGAATGACAAGCTGTGCACTCACTACTTTACATTGTAGCAAGTGTCACATTAAAAGATATAATAAAATATTTTTAAAAATGTGAGGGGTGTACTTACTTGTGTGAGATACTGTACATAGAGAAGTAAAACAAGCATACAGTATATCTAAACCCAAAAACTAAAAATGTAATATATAGCTGCTCACTAGTCCTTAGATATGGTGGCTACATTTGTTTTTGTTTTCTTTTTCAGGCTAAGTAAATTTTCTACAAATACAGAAAAATACTTTCTGATCCTGATAGAAATCCAGTGTCCTTTCACTTTCTCTGCACTAAACTCAAATCTCAAACAATGTTATCAGCTTTCCCAGCTAAACTTCAGAATCACACCCTTCTATGTAATAGATAATATGGATGAAGAGACAGGGAGGTGTTTTTCTCTGATTGGTTGAGGTAAAGATTGTAACCGCCATGTCTATTCAACTCACCTAGTCAGAGAACACGTTTACTGAGAGAATGCAAAGTGTTCCCTAAAGGGCGCCCACCCTGAGAAAGTAACCTCCTTTGTTGACAATGCACAAGGGCAGTTACTCACACAGGACCTGGAAGCTAGTGGAGATCACTGGAGTAGTGGTGCCTTCTACAGTGATTTCCAGCTTCCATGGGGACCCCAGAGGTATGGCGCATATATACTAACATTGGTCCAAGCATGTAAAAATTGTCATACCTAAACTTCATCTTTAAACACTGAAGTAACTTCTATATAGCATAAACATAGATAAATGGATACAACCATTCCTTAAGAAGAAAAAAATATTTTCAGGTTAGCCAATGAAAGATATCCCATACATTTTTACTGGTATTTTTGGCCCCTTTCACATGGGCAGTGCACCTGCCAGTTTTAGATTCATGATTATATGGATCAAAATGGACAACATTTCCCTACGAATGTATGTAGGCAAACTTGCATCTGTCCATATCCACCCATCTCTGGATCTGTTCAGGTCTGTTGGGCTGAATGGAAAAGATTTTCATTCAAGTCTGCTTTTACTGACCAGACTAGAGGTGAGCGCACATAAGTGAATGCAAGTCCACCAACATTGGCCCACCTAGAGAGCAGGGGTGGACTGACAACTCATGGGGCCCCCGGGCAATAGAAGATTATGGGGCGCCTGGGCTTACAGATGGCCACCACGCCAGGAGGCAGTGCAGAGGCAGGACAGCTAAAATCTCAGGATTTTCACATTAAAAGCATGTCGGTTTAAGACATAGCAGGGACGGATGTAAAAAAAAAACACAGATTTTTACATACTGTCCCTGGTTTTATTGAGCCTGGGAACCCTGATGGGGTCCCCTAGTGGCATGGGGCCCTCGGGCAGTGCCCTAAAGTCCCAATGGTCAGTCCGCCCCTGCTAGAGAGATTAAATGGGTGAAGAAAATTTACATTGTAAAGTCAAAAATGTGAAATCTATACTGTACTGGTCAAACTCAGCAGGGGAAATGTCTAGGATCCACCTGCTGAGGCTGAATGGATGCCGTCCATGTGAATTTGGTCCATGGTTAACATAGTGAAAAAAAACTCTAGTTCTAGTGTATATTTGTAAAAGTGAAATTTACAGACATGGTTCATTTTGACTGGATAGGTGTCCATAGCACTGGAAATGTTATTATATCATTATATGTACATACAAAAGCATAGCTGGGCACATTGGCGGCTTTCAGAAACAATATAGCAGTAGGCAATAATAAGATCTCTTGAAAATGTAATTCTTGTTATTCCTGAAATTTCAAACTCTCACCATTTGTGCTGAAGTGGAGAATCACCTTGTCGCTGTTTCAGGGCTGGAGGGCCAATGCCCCATGTACCAGCAGGCCTATCATTATTAGATATACCGGCATACTGGGATACAGATTTGAGGGGATCACTGCCCCCTGTAAAAAGAGAGCAAATAAGTTACAGAAGAGCTATGCACAGTAGTAATAAAGCAAAAAGGTAATTGCATATTGAAGGTGAATACAAAGAAAAAAAAGATCCAATAGTTTCCAGCATGGCATAGAATGGAGGGGAAATCACTGGGGATCAAACAGGTATGCAATTAAAGTGGAACTAAACCCATCAACCAAAACAATTACATTCAAGGCATGCCATGAATGAAAACTGTCACAATTGCTTGTACTCTCAACCCAACGGTCAAGACATCAAGTGGCTGGTGTTATAACTGATCACATGTGCAGCACCATGGCAACTGCAGATCAAACAAAGGCTAAGATAGTCCATAGGAGATAGGAGGGTTTAGTTCCACTTTAATATGTCACATATTATACTGTACAGAAAACAGTATTTTGTGTGTCCATAAATCTTCCCCATTTTGCTTTATTTTAATAGGATAAGTTACTCCAGGAGTGAGCGGAGATGGACAGACAGAAATTGTCAGAAGACAGCATCCTATAAGAATTCTATGTATAGAAGATCTAATGCTGGCCATACACATATAGATTTTCATTAGTGGGGTCAAATCGACGTTTGTTTTTGACCACAGTCACAGGAAAATTTGAAGGTGAAGAATAGAAAACTTTTCCCGATGGAACAAATTTTTGGACAGTGCATGTCGTTTTTGTTTAGAAATTATATTCATTTCCAAATCGAATGTTAAAAGCAAGTGAAATTTTCTAAGGGCAGTTATCCACTAATCGAATGTACAAAGAATTTTTGTACAAATATTCTTGTCTGAAAATCTATATGTGTATGGCCAGCATACCTCTTTCACTTCAAAGCAAGAATGAACAATTCATGAAAATGTGGTTTTATTGGCACAAATTCACATTAAAGTGGTTGTAAACCAGTGACCGGCCTCAGGTGATACACAAAGATGACACAAATCCTCCTACATAAGTTGTACCTGGCTTTCTGCAGTCTTCTCTGTAATACATCCATTCAAAGTGCTAAATTTAAAGCTTGTCTGAGGGTTCAGAGAAAAATGGGCGGAGAGCTGAAATTACACTCTTCAGAGCTAAGTGAGGAGAGCCAGTGGTGTTGCTAGGCAGGTGTGGGGGGTGCGGACCGCATCCGGGTGACACCCGCCAGAGGGGTGACACCCGTGGGTAGTGGCACCACTAACACCACCCGCTTCCGAGTGGTACGAAGCCAGCGCCCCATCCCCTCTGTTTACATGTACAGAGGAGGAGGAGCCTGCGCTCGAGGGACACACCACTGTGTGTATATGCTGTTCTGAGGTCTGTTAGGTAAGGGGGCATCTATACTGATGGGGGAGGGGGTGTCTAATGCTGGGGGGTCTGCACTGAGGGGGGTGTCTGTACTGCTGGGGGTGTCTGTACTGGGGGTCTGCACTGCGGGGGGTGTCTGTACTGCACTGGGGGGTGTCTGTAAGTTAGGGGGGTCTGCACTGCGGGGGGTGTTTGTAACTGAGGGGGTCTGCCCTGAGGGGGGTGTCTGTACTGAGGGGGTCTGCAACTGAGGGGGTCTGCACTGAGGGAGTCTGTAACTGAGGGGCGTCTGTAACTAAGGAGGGTCTGCACTGAGGAGGGTGTCTAACTGAGGGGGGTCTGCACTGAGGGGGATGTCTGTACTGCTGGGGGGGGTCTGCACTGAGGGAGTTGTCTGTACTGCTGGGGGTGTCTGTACTGAGGGGAGTGTCTGTACTGCTAGGGAGTCTGCACTGAGGGGGGTGTCTGTACTGCTGGGGGATCTGCACTAGGGGCTCTGCACTGAGGTGGGGGTGTCTGTACTGATTGAGCGGTCTGCACTGAGGTGGGGGTGTCTGTATTGAGGGGGGAGGTTTATACTGAGGGAGGGGGTCTATATTGATAAAGGGTGGTCTGTACTGTCGGGGGACTATAGTTGGTGGGGGGGTGACACCATTTTTTTCGCACCTGAGAGCTGATTGGAGAGAAGGGACACGTCCCCTTCACACAGCACACAGGAACAGAGCTGAGGCGGTCAATCTGCTCTAACTCACTCCCCTGTCACCATTTTTCTCCTAGGTATCAGGAAACCTTGTCAGAACTGATAGCAGAGAAACAAGACAGCAGACAGAAATGACACTTAGTGCTCTTAATTGAGACAAGTACACACTATAGAGAAATATGCTTTGTTCTTATTTCATGTCTGAGGTTTACAACCACTTTAACTTCCACGTACCACTGATTTTCCCACAACATGGGTCCTTAGACCTACTTTTAGCCCGCAAACATATTTCACTGCGATCCGCCAATCTGGCTGGTGTGAAGCACCCCCCTCCTTTTTTTCATTTATCCTTACATCTACCCCTACCCGTATTGTTTTTCTCTTCCTCTATGATCACACAATGTGACACTGAATCATATTAAAGGCACGTCCTTGTCCTTCACAAGCATTATTTTGTGTGGATCAGAACGATTGGCAATATGTCTAATTCACCTTTTTTTTTTTTCTGTAACCCTATTTCAACTTAAAAAAAATATATATATAATAAGGTATATACAAAATAAAAAAGAATACTATATAGAGGATGTTACCAGCCCTACTATTACAGGAGAAGCATTATAAATCAGGTGAATAACCCTGGCTTATACGCTGTTCAACTGTTGTGATCAAGGCCTTCCAGCCAGGGAGGAGTGCTCATTACAATACTATAGACACCATCTCTCTTTTTTTTTCTCGCTGCCTCTGTACATAATAAACACCATCAACCCTGAACAGAACCACATATAAACAAAACATTATAAAGCAGGTTTATAGATTACATGCAAAACAAACACATCAGCTCGGGTTGTATACTCACATCTTCTGGTGTGTTCAGTGGAAGCTGTCACAGTGGGGCAGAAAATAATGGCCTCAGTATAATAAATGTATGATGCTGTAATGCAAATAAATATTTCTCTTTAGGAGTTTGTGTCTATATATTGATGGTGATTTTTGTTGCGATTTTTTACAAGTGTTTATAGTGATGATAGATAGATAGGGATATCAATATGTAGCTGTGATGACTGGGTGAAGATGAATACAGAATGGACTGTCAGACAAAAGGAGCAGGACCAATCACAAACAAATGATGGGAGGAGGAGGACTGAGAGTGAGCAGAAATGAAAGGGGAACAGGAGGGAAGAGGGTGGGGGAATGACTGAGGGACCTCGGATGCTGCTGTCACTGTATGTGTAGGAGAAGAGGGACAGATCTTGGGAAGGGCAGGTGCTGTAGAACAGCAGACGATCGTCTTAGCGATTCGATTTGGAGGTCTCAGGCTGTCGCTGACGACTGTCTCAGGATTTCGGTCTCAGGTGACAGCTGTCAAGGAATTTCCTGAATATCTCTCAGCTAATGGATGTCTCTTCTGGATCAGCTGTAATCTGCTATCTTCTTTTTAAGTAAAGACTGTCTATGAGACAGAGCTGCTTATCCTTCATAGATAGATCTCCAGATGAGTCTCTCCGAAGATGGTTATCTCTGGCTGTCACGGGCACAGCTGCTCCAGCCTTTGTTATTCCTGTTCTGATGGCAGCTGAGAGCCTAGTACGCATGTGCAGATTATCCTCTGCCAGTCACATGACTCTTCTTCTACAGCAGGGAATAATGGTACCCAATATATATATATATATATATATATATACACACACACATTTAAGAGCATCGTCTTCATGTTTCTTTGTTTAAAATATACTGTAGGTGCTATATCATGTGTCATGTTAAGCAGGGGAAATGTGTAAATAATAAAAGTATACTATGTTATTAATATCGTATAAAACCTCAGTCTTTATCTAGTAACAGCATGCAAATATCAACATATACAGGTACAAATGAGCATGAACAATATATATATAGAAAATAAAAATATATATTCTATCTAGTAACTATCTTTCTACTCACTGTATGCCCAAGATCCTTAAAGCGGAGTTCCACCCAAAAATGGAACTTCCGCTTAACCCACTCCTCACCCCCTTACATGCCACATTTGGCATGTCATTTTTTGGGGGGGGGAGTAGGGGCTTCAGGAGGAGTGGGACTTTATGTCCTACTTTCTCCTTCCGCCGAGGGGCTGGTTAGGCGATTAAGCTTAATCGCCTAACTTCAGCCCCTCCCTGTACGCGTTCACCTGGGACACGTCCAGGTCCCAGGCGATCGCATTTACAATGGGACGGCGCAGTGCCGTCCAGGCATGCGCAGTGCCGATCGCGCATGCGCAGTGCGTGCCCGGCCGTGAAGCCGAAGGCTGTCACGGCCGGGTGCCCACAGTTGTAATGAAGACGCCGGCCGGGGAGGGGGAGAGGAGCGGAGCCCCGGCCGGCGCGTCGCTGGACCCATGGACAAGGTAAGTGTCTGTTTATTAAAAGCCAGCAGCTATACTTTTTGTAGCTGCTGACTTTTAATAAACATTAAAAAGGGCTGGAACACCCCTTTAAATACACAAGTAAAATAAATAAATACAAATAATCGTAATAGCAACCAATAGGTCACAAACACACACTGGCATACAGTAGATGATAACCATAATGTAATTACACCGATCAGCCATAATATTATGACCACTGACAGGTAAAGTGAATAACATTGGTTATCTCATTACAATGGCATCTGAATTTGGGTGGGATATATTGGGCAGCAAATAAACATGTTGTCCCTGAAACAGATTTAAAGTGGAATTCCAGGCGAAAAAAAAAAAAAATATTAATAGTCAACAGCTGCAGTATTTGTAGATGCTGACATTTAATATATATATATATATATATTTTTTTTTGGCGGAACTCCACTTTTAATCCGTTTCAGGGAAACATGTTCATTTGCTGAACAATATATCCCACCCAAATTCAGATGCCATTGTAATGAAATAATCAATGTTATTCACTTAACCTGTCAGTGGTCATAATATTATTATTTAATATATGGACACTTACCTGTTCAGGGCGCCCGCGATGTTGGGTCCCGAAGCCAATATGTCCCTCGGCTCTCTGGTGGAGGCGCCGCCGTCTTTGGTAAGGGAATCAGGAAGTGAAGCCTTGTGGTCTCACTTCCTGGTTCCCTACTGCGCATGTGCGAGTCGCGCTGCGCTATCCCACTGGTCCTTGCTGTCTTCTGGGACCTGTGTGTCTCCCAGAAGATCAGGGGGCGGAGTAGGCGCCGGAAGTGGTGTAGGTCACTGCAATCACCGCGGGGATCTATGGACGGAAGTGGGAGCAAATAACAAATTAGACAGGTATCTGCTCCCTCCTCCCCCCTGAAAGGTGCCGAATGTGATACCAGAGGGGGGGGATTCCAAAAAGCAGAAGTTCCATTTTTGGGTGGAACTACGCTTTAAGTGACTCTAACAAGGGCCAAATTGTAATAGCTTGACGACAAGCTTTTGGGATGTACCCAGTCTGTGATCAGGACCTACCAAAAGTGGACGGAATGAATGAACCAGCAACAGGGTCATGGGCTGCCAAGGCTCGCTGAGGAATGTGGTGAGCGAGGGCTGGCCAATGTAGTCCGATCCAATAGAAGAGCTACTGTAGCTCAAATTGCTGAAAAGATCATGCTAATACTAGTTTTGTAGAAAGGTATCAGAACACAGTTTGTTGCATATGGGGCTGTGTAGTTGCAGACCAGTTAGGGAGTTAGAGTGCTGTAAGGGGTTAGCTCGGTAGCGGGTGTGTGTGACCCCCTGGGTGGGTTCACTACACACTGAACTATATAGAGAGGCAGCCGAGGATAGTTGAAAACTTGGGGCCAGATTCTCAGCTGAGATAAGACGGTGTATCTCAGATACACCTTCGTATCGCAGTTTTTTTCAATGGGTATCTATGCGAGTGATTCTTAGAATCACTTACGCATAGATACACTAAAGATCTGACAGGTGTAAAGCAATTACACCGTCGGATCTTAGATGTAATGACAACGCCGGCCGCTAGGTGGCCTTTACGTTTTTTTTCTCATTTGCCTATGCAAATGAGCCTAATTCCCAAACACTTTTGCAACGCGGCGACGTAGTTTATGTAGGTTGCGTACGCGTAAGGTTACCCCTGCTGTATGAGGGGTATGTTTCCGAAGTGCCGTTGTTGCCATGTTAAGTATGGCGTCGGGTCAGCTTGGTTTTTTTCCGTCGGTTACGTAGTTTTACTAAGTCGTTCGCGAATAGGGAATTGCGTAAGTGACGATCACGTCGTTTTGACGTCGGTTTCAACGACGCTTTCCGACGTGAGCTGGAGCATGCGCACTGGGCCTTTTTCCTGGCCGGCGCATGCGCACTTCGTTTGACGCGGGGGCGCGCTTAATTTAAATACAGCACGCCCCCTCCTTCAGTATTTGAATTACGCGGCCTTACGACGCCGCATTTACGATACGCCGCTGAAAATTACGGAGCAAGTGCTTTGAGAATACGGCACTTGCTCCAGTAATTTGCGCAGACGTAGTCTAAATGCGATACGATACACTACGCTGCCAGATACGCCATTTTTTGAGAATCTGGCCCAAAGAGTTTGGTTTATTCTTCCATATTGCTGGAAACAAGTGCAAGCATCCAAACAGCAAAACAAAACATAAAATAAACCCTGGCCACTTGGGGCGTCTACCTTCACAACACAGGAACCTACCTATGGAGTCTGGCACAGCCTACTGCTGGGCAAACACTGCTGGTCATACAGCAGAAAAACAATAGTCTTTTTGATTTTTATCACACAGAAAAATCAACACCACCTCACCTTCAAAAGTCTTTCTCAGCTCACTGCTCTCCTTAACTCAAAAAGCCTCAGGATGCAGCAATCAGTAGTAATCCTCTGGATACCTTATAGAGGCCTTAATTGCCTCATTCTGAACAGCTAAAGCTATCCAACTACCTTAAACCTTTCTGGCTACCTCTACAGCCGACACCTGATAGTAATTGGTGAATTGTCTAAACAAGGCAGAAATGTATCTCCCGTCTGTGACAACACCCACAGATTTACCTGACTTCCTGTCACAGTGCCCATGCTGACCAATGTCCACAGCCAAAAAACATCTACAATGATCATGTGAGCATCACAACTGGACCATGAAACAATGGAAGAAGGTGACCTGGTCTGATGAATCATGTTTTCTTTTACTTCATGTGGATAGCTAGGTGTATGTGCGTCGCTTACCTGGGAAAGCGGTGGCTACAGGGTGCACTATGGGAAGGAGGCAAGCCGGCAAAGGCATTGTGATACTTTTTCTAGTGAAGATTATTGCCTTAATGGGTCAGGAACAGTTTGGTCGCAAAAAGGGACCTACTCAATATTAGGTTGGTGGTCATAATGTTATGATGGGTGGTCCTAAAGTTATGACTGATCGTGTATGTTCCTTTATGTAACATAAAAAAGACAGATGAATCACATTGACACAATTACCTTTTTTAATGGCCATACGCATAAAAATGTATTTGAAATTCAATCAGTGGATGACTATGTTGCCACCCTCTTCCCCAACATCAAGGGGTCAGCAGAAAAATTGTCAGCTGAAAGGCACCTGCATCCAATCATATGCAGCCACTGGTATGGTCAGCTGTCAAAATACAATAGCTGAAGCTGTAGATTTGTCCATATGCACTATATAGCGTGGATGAAGGAATCTCTTGGATTCCTCTTTTGTTTTATATTCAGTTTGCAGGCTGAACAACAAAAATCAACATACTGTATATGTATGGGCATAAAGTGTTACTAAACCCAGGACCTTGCATTCACTATATCTGATTATTATTAATTATACTATTATTAATTATTTTAGTAAATATAAACTGCTAAATACCTTTTCCCATCAGCAGTATATAGCAGTCTTTTGACTTCTGTCTGTCCAAGCACTTATTAAAGCTTGAAGGAGGAGTTTTCATTCTCCTCCGACTGTCTTCTGAGGCTGCATGACTAGGGGCAAGGTAAAGTACCAGTAATAGGGGAAAGTAAATACAAGGCATACCCGCCAGGCTAAGCACCACTTGGGGGCAAAAGGGGTATGGAGGGGGGGTACAGGACCTTGTACCGGGAGGCAATGCACCCCCCCTCATGGCGACATCTTTACCTGCCACACCTTATCAAACTTCCAGGGGCACCTACGACTGATATAGGTTAATTTATACAGTGGCAGTGCTGCATCAATCACAGATAACCAGGAGGGTACAGTAGGTGCAGAGGGAGAGGACCAGGATGAGCATTTTTTTGGGCATAGAACAGTAAGTAGGAAATTAGCAGTTTACATCATCATCAGAAGAGCCAGCTCTGGTGTCATGGGGAGCGACAACCCCAATTAAACATTAACCAGCTTAAACACCTCTCGCCAGAAGGCCAGAGCATATGAAGGAAGGTACCCAGCTAAGTCAAACAGCGTGGACAGTGGGGGTCCCTGGCCGGATACATTTTATGGAGCCTGACTGGAGTGTAATACACTCTATGCAGTAACTTTACTTGAACCAACTTGTCTCGTGATGAGATAACCAACTTAAGGCATTGCTCTAACGAGTCCTCCCTGTCCAGAGATCCCACAGACGTTCAATTTTAGGGGAGTCAGTCCTAAGCAGCGCCAGCGTGCCATATAGAATAGAAAGTGGCATCCAAAGCTTCTCCTGTGACAGAACCTCCTCAACTGGGTCCAGCTGGAGGAGGGGCCTAGAGGAGAACTGAGCTCTGGCAGCATGTTGAAGCTGAAGATACCTAAAGATCATCCATCCTGGCAGGTAAGATGCCCGACGGAGCTGAGCAAAGGTCAGCAGCGTACCATCTGGCATTATGTCCCGCAGGGGGGGTCAGGGACTGTTCTAAAGTGGGCCAGATTAGGGTTCCCCCATAAAGGTTGCACTGGGGACCAACGAGACTCCCGAGCGAACCGCCGCCTAGCTGCCACACAGACCCGAAATGCAGTTTTAGTAGGGATTGGTGCCACCTGGTAAGCCCCAGTCCCCTGATAGGCCGATTGAACACCTTTGGGATGAATTAGAGCAAAGACTACTACGCATACCTGGCTGTGTATTGAACAGAGAGTTTTAAAAACCAACTCCAGGAAGATTCATAAACCCACTCTTGCATTGGGGCCCCTGCATTGCAAGGGTTAAATGCCCATTTAGTCTCGGGGCAGAGGATTAAGGAGTGAATACTACTTTTTGCTCCAGAAGGGTAATTCCAACCAGGGACGATCCTAGGGTCACAGGCGCCTGGGTGCAGAAATATTTCAGGCGCCCCCACATGGGCGTGGTTATCTTACTAACTCCTCCCCTTTACAAATGTTTCTATAACAACAACTTCACCCCTGCCACTTTGCTTTGACAATAAAGTCAGCTTGATAAAAAGTGGAGTGTGACTAAAATTATGGATAACCTAAGAAAAATAGGTGGGGAAAGAAAACACATGCAAAGATTCATATAGCACCACGTGGAAAAGCGTTATTATGGTCTAAACCTGGGCCTAGTCGCTTTATGCACTGCACTCCTATTCCACAGTCCATTAACCAACACAATTCTCCTAATTACTGTACCACAACCGACAGCCTCACACATACGCCTAGGGCTAGAGGATCCTTTTTAAATCATTTTAATTTTCAATAACATTTGCACAAAGAATGAAATCACTTTGTCTAAACCAACCTCACAGAAGAACTTTGTTAAATCAGTAACTGTTGAGAGAATGAACACTTTGGTTAGGACTTTGCAACATACAACATGGAGTATGGGAACGAGAGGGGGGAGAGAGAGAGAGATCTATGTAGTACGTGATCTGACACTACTGGGTCTGGGGAGTGCATGTGCGTTTTGATTGGCACAGAACAGTAGCCGTGTTTTGATGGGCACAGCACAGTAGCTGTGTTTTGATGGGCACAGTGGCTGCATTTTAAATGGGCACAGTAGCTGCGTTTTTAATGGGCACATTTAAAATTAATATTTAATGGGCGTTTTTGATGTGCACAGTGGCTGTGTTTTGACGGGCACAGTGGCTGTATTTTGACGGGCACAGGGGCTGTATTTTGACGGGCACAGTGGCTGCGTTTGACAGGCACAGTGGCTGTGTTTTTGTGGGCACAGTAGCTGCATTTTGATGAGCACAGTGGCTGCAGTTTGATGGGCACAGTGGCTGTGTTTTTATGGGCACAGTAGCTGCATTTTGATGGGCACAGTAGCTGCATTTTGATAGGCACAGTGGCTGCGTTTGACAGGCACAGTGGCTGTGTTTTTATGGGCACAGTAGCTGCATTTTGATGAGCACAGTGGCTGCCGTTTGACGGGCACAGTGGCTGCATTTGGACGCGCACAGTGGCTACGTTTGATGGGCACAGTGGCTGCGTTTGACGGGCACAGTGGCTGTGGTTTTATGGGCACAGCACAGTGGCTGTGTTTGACGGGCACAGTGGCTGCGTTTGATGGGCACAGTGGCTGCGTTTGACGGGCACAGTGGCTGCGTTTGACGGGCACAGTGGCTGCGTTTGACGGGCACAGTGGCTGCGTTTGACGGGCACAGTGGCTGCGTTTGACGGGCACAGTGGCTGACTGTGTTTTTATGGGCACAGTAGCTGCATTTTTATTGGGCACAGTAGCTGCATTTTAATGGGTTGAATTGGATGGACTTGTGTCTTTTTTCAACCTGACTAACTATGTAACTATGTAACTATATATTCGGCTCCCTATCGTACAATGCTCCAGAAGTCACGTGGCGGCCAACTGCGCATGCGCGATGCGTTCCAAACGCAATTGCGATGCGTTCCAATGGATTTACGACAGTACACACCAGCGAACCCTGTGTTGCCATATTCTGCTCCCTATCGTACAATGCTCCGGAAGTCACGTGGCAGGCCAACTGCGCATGCGCGATGTGTTCCAAACGCAATGCGTTCCAATGGATTTACGACAGTACACACCAGCGAACCCGGCATTCAGGGCGACGTGGACTTAGAGGAAAGTGGCCAGTCAGCCTCACGTCCCCACTTCGCTCGGACGGCTCGCTCCGCTCGCTCGGCCTCCTGGCTCTTTTTTTAACATCCTCCAATCCACGGGGATGTTAAGGAATGAGCCTGGATGCCGACCGAGGTTTCACTGGTGTGTACTGTCGTAAATCCATTGCAACGCATCGCAATTGCGTTTGGAACGCATCGCGCATGCGCAGTTGGCCGCCACGTGACTTCCGGAGCATTGTAC
The DNA here is from genome assembly GCA_029574335.1 of Rana kukunoris. Taxonomy (NCBI): domain Eukaryota; kingdom Metazoa; phylum Chordata; class Amphibia; order Anura; family Ranidae; genus Rana; species Rana kukunoris. The sequence continues at coordinate 101,923,221 of CM056051.1, forward strand.
GATAGGGAGCCGAATATATAGTTACATAGTTAGTCAGGTTGAAAAAAGACACAAGTCCATCCAATTCAACCATAAAAAAACAAAAAAAATTAAATAAATAAAACACGGTACATCACATACAACCTAACTCCATACCCACAGTTGATCCAGAGGAAGGCAAAAAACCCCAGCAGAGCGATGATCCAATTTGCTACAGGAGGGGAAAAAATTCCTTCCTGACCCCCCCCCCCCCCTGGAGGGAGTCTGTTCCACATTTTCACAGCTCTTACTGTGAAGAAACCTTTCCGTATTTGGAGGTGAAATCTCTTTTCCTCCAGACGTAAAGAGTGCCCCCTTGTCCTCAGTATTGACCTTAACCAGTTAAGGACCCCCGCACGCCTATGTACGTCCACAACATGACTCGTACAGGCACAAGGTCGTAAATTTACGTCCTCGCCTTAGTGCGGTTCGGGGGTCCCATCGGGACCCCCTCCGTGGCGTGCGGCGGTCCCCCTGGCTCTGGGAGCGATCGCCGACGAGCGGGCGGATGTCCGTGTTTTCCGCCCCCCCCGCGATCGCTCCCAGCCAATGGGAGCGCGCTCCCAGCCTGTCACTTCCTCCTCCTGTGTTTACACAGGAAGGAGGAAATGATGTAATCTCTCATCGCAGCGCTGTTTCCCAGCGCTGCTGATGAGAGAAGACATGCCAAGTAAGTGTGCACCAACACAACACTGACACACACTCACATAGGCATATTAACCCCTTGTGATCGCCCCCCCCCCCCCCCCTGTCACAGTGTTACTGAATGCAGTGATTTAATCACTGCATTTAGTGTCAGTGTGACAGGCACTGTAAAAAACAGTTAGTGTTAGGTTCAGGATAGCCCCCCCACCCCCCCTAATAAAGTTTTAACCCCCTGATCACCGCCCTAGTTAACCCTTTCACTCCCTATTGCCAGCGTCACTAAGCGATCATTTTTCTGATCGCTGTATTAGTGTCGCTGTTCCCGCTAGGTAGCTATTTTTTTTATTACGATTTTTTTTTTTTACTAAAGACATGTGGCTAAATAAATTTTGGCCTAAATGTTTTACTAAAATTTAGTTTATTTGATTTTTTTTATAACAAATAGTAAAAAAATAGTGATTTTTTTCAAAATTGTCGCTCTATTTTAGTTTATAGCGCAAAAAATAAAAATCGCAGAGGCGATCAAATACCACCGAAAGAAAGCTCTATTTGTGGGAAGAAAAGGACGCAAATTTTGTTTGGGAGCCACGTCGCACGACCGCGCAATTGTCTGTTAAAGCGACGCAGCGCCGAATTGTAAAAACACCTTGGGTCATTTAGCAGCGTAAGTGTCCGGGTCTTAAGTGGTTAAAGTGAATAACTCAACACCAAGTTCACTATATGGACCTCTTATATATTTGTACATGTTGATCATATCCCCCCTTATTCTCCACTTCTCAAGAGTGAATAAATTCAGTTTTTCTAATCATAGCTCATAGCTCCTCCATGCCTCTTATCAGTTTGGTTGCCCTTCTCTGCACTTTCTCCAGTTCTCCGATATCCTTTTTGAGAACTGGTGCCCAAAACTGGACTGAATATTCCAGATGAGGTCTTACTAATGATTTATACAGGGGCAAAATGATATCTCGATCTCTGGAGTCCATACCTCTCTTAATACAAGAAAGGACTTTGCTCGCTTTGGAAACCGCAGCTTGGCATTGCATGCCATTATTGAGCTTATGATCAACTAAAAACCCCAGATCTTTCTCCACTACAGATCCCCCAAGTTGAACTCTCCCTAGCATGTATGATGCATGCATATTCTTAGCCCCCAAGTGCATAACTTTACATTTATCAACATTAAACCTCATCTGCCACATAGTCGCCCAATTAGACAGAGTATTGAGGTCGGCTTGTAAATTGGAGACATCCTGCAAGGACGTTATTCCACTGCATAGCTTGGTGTCATCTGCAAAAACAGAAATGTTACTTTTGATCTCAGACCCAATATAACCTTGGACCATTCAGAGTAAGAATCATTAACCACAACTCTCTGAATTCTGTCTTTCAGCCAGTTTTCTATCCATTTACAAACCGATATATCCAATCCTGTAGACCTTACCTTACACATGAGCCGTGTGTGGGGAACTGTATCAAACGCTTTTGCAAAATCCAAGTATACCACGTCCACTGCCACGCCTCTGTCCAGGGTTTTACTTACCTCTTCATAAAAAGAAATCAGGTTTGTCTGACAACTTCTGTCTTTCATGAATCCATGCTGTCTGCTGCTTAAATAGTTTGTTTCCAGCAAGAACTCATCCATGTGGTCTTTTATTAAACATTCCAGTATCTTCCCAACTATAGAAGTTAAACTAACAGGTCTATAGTTACTTGGTAAAGACTTTGTTCCCTTTTTAAATATAGGCACCACATTGGCTCTACGCCAATCCAGTGGTACTATTCCTGTCATTAATGAGTCCCTAAATATTAGATAAAGTGGCTTTGAAATTTCAGAGCTCAATTCTTTTAGGATCCGTGGGTGGATGCCATCTGGTCCAGGTGCTTTATCCACCTTTATTCTGTCTAAATATTTCTGGACCATATCACCTTTGAGCCATTGTGGATTTGGGGCTGTGTCAGTCCCACCCCCATTATGGACATGAGCTCCCCCATTCTCCATTGTATACACAGAGCTGAAGAAAGCATTTAATAAATTTGCCTTCTCTTTGTCCTCAGTCACCCACTCTAGATTATTTTGTAATGGGCCTACATGCTCAGACTTGACCTTTTTACTATTTATATATTTAAAGATTTTTTTTGGGTTTGTCCTACTATCTTTTGCAAGCTGTCGTTCATTTTGAATTTTTGCATCCCTGATTTCCTTTTTACATATTCTATTATATTCTTTGTAACATTTAAACGACACTAGTGTTCCTTCATTTTTATATTTTTTAAAAGCTATTTTCTTATTGTTTATAGCTTTTTTAACTTTGACCGTGAGCCACATAGGTTTTATCTTTAGCCTTTTAAACTTATTGCCCATGGGAATATACTTTGCAGTGAGGTCCCAAAGAGTCTTTTTGAAGAATTCCCATTTCTGTTCTGTGGAGAGCAGTTCTCATCCTTTGAAAATTTGCTCTCTTGAAATTAAGTGTTTTTATCTTTCAACTATGAATATGACAACTCACCGGCGCGCTGTGGATGCTGCGGCGGCCGTCTGACGTCACTGTCACATTCCGCTTGGCTCGCAGATTGCTTTGGAGGCTCGGCTTTTAAAAAAAAAAGTCTCGGCTGCCCGGCGGATCGCTCAGCGCCTCGCGGGTGACAGCGCTGGGGTGCGGGGCACCCACTGCACCCCGTGTAGGATTGGCCCTGACTCCAACATTGTAATCATTCCTCTGCAGCCTGCTCTGTGTGCTGCAACCATTTGCAGTCGCATGACAGCCTCCTTAGCATACAATACAGGGTTAAAGTTGTTCTAAAGTCTGAAGGTTTTGTACCCTAATACGTCCTTTACATTAGAGTGAAAAAATCTTCAGTATGCAGCTTGCACCTGTCCATATACACCCGACAGCCATCCGATATGCTAGATGGATGGAGAATGGATCCCTATCTGTTTTTAGTGGATAGGATCCGATCAGATGTCGGTGATTATCAACACCCACACATGTCCCCTGACACCCACCACTCCATAGAGGGCAATGGATGCTCCGATCAGGTCTGCCTAAGACTGACAGGCAGACTTGATTGCTCTGCCTTGGTAAAGGGGCCCAACTGTCACTTTTGCAGGAGTGCTTGGTTTGTTTAGGGAAGTTAAAGTGGAAGTCCATCCTAAAAAAAAAACTACACCAAAATGCTACAAGAAAATAGAAAAAAATATATGGGCCAGATTCAGGTACAATTGCCCTGGCGCAGAGTATCAGAGATACACTTCACCGCCGTATTTTACCTGGCTCTAAGACGAATTCTGGTAGATTTCGGCCCGTAAGTTACGGCGGCGTAGTGTATTTCTAGAGGTGGAATCGAAATACGCGATTAGGGAGCGTGAAGCATTTAAATTAGGCGCATGCTCCGTTCAGAAATTTCCTGCCGTGCATTGCGCGAAATTACGTCGTTACGTCAGATTTTTTTTGAGTAGCGTCGTTACGTACATTCCTATTCCCGAACGACTTACGCAAAAACAAAAATTTTTTTTAAATTCGACGCGGGAACAACGGCCATACTTAACATGGGCTGTCTAACTATAGACCACATTTTTGCTTCCCTAACTTTACGCAGCAAAAAGATGACTACAGATGCCGTAAGAAAATGCGACAGACGATCGTAACTTTGTGGATCGCCGGAAAAAGCTAATTTGCATACCCCAACGCTGAAAACGACACGAACTCCACCCAGCGGGCGGAAAAAGATTGCAGCGTAGATCCGACGGCGTACGAAGATGTAAGCCTGTCGGATCGAAGCCCGAAGCCGCCGTATCATGGTTTGAGGATTCAAACTAATGATACGACGCGGGTAATTTGAAATTACTCCGGTCTAACAGGAGATAGACCGGAGTAATGGCTCTGTGAATCTGGCCCTATGTTTTTACTTACCAGAAATTGCGGTTGCTAGGCAGATCTTCCTAATCTGCCTCTTCCTAATCAGTGGCTGGTCTTCATCCTCGCGTTGTCTTCTGGGGAATGGGGCGCGCTGCCTTCTGGGAACTGTGTGTATCCCAGAGAGCAGCCGCACCATTTATACAGTGTCTGCGCATGCGCAGTAGGAAACAGGCTGTGAAGCCGCAACACTCCAATGCCTCTTTCCTTTAGTGAGGATGGCGGCACCGGGACCTGCCATGATCGAGGAATTGGCTTCAGGGGCAGGGCTGGACCAAGTCAAAAAAAAAATTCCCTGGACTTCATCCAGACTGGCCCACTTTGACAGGTCTCTCTCAAGGCGGCCGGACAAACCCGCCCCCCCTCCGGCCGGCCAACCCTGATGGCCATCCAAGGCCCCTCCCCCTTCACTAGCCATTAGCCGTTCTACTTTATTATAGTAGAACGGCTGGTACTGGTACTCTTATAGGCAGAACCAGTGGGGAAGCTAGACATTATTTCACCCGGGGCAAAGAATCAGTTCGGTGCCCCCCCTAATGGGACAAGAAGTGAGAAACTCCCAGGCCATAGCTGTTGAGTCAGCTGTCTGTCCCCTCCCCCATGCTCCTCTGTCATCGTCCCCTGCTCCTGCGGTCCTCCCCCTGCTCCTCTGTACCCTTGTGCTTCACTGGTCCCCCCCAGTGCTTCTCTGTCCCCCCCATGCTCCTCTGTACCCTTGTGCTTCTCTGGTCCCCCCCCCCCTTGTGCTCCACTGGTACCCCCTGCTTCTCTGTTCCCCCACATGCTTCTCTGGTCCCCCACATGCTTCTCTGTTTCCCCACATGCTTCTCTGTTTCCCCACATGCTTCTCTGTTTCCCCATGCTCCTCTGTACCCTTGTGCTTCTCTGGTCCCCCCCTGTGGTCCACTGGTACCCCTTCTGCTTCTCTGGTCCCCCACATGCTTCTGATTTTCCTATATTGATCTTCTGTTCCCCCCATGCTAATCTGGTCCCCCCTGCTCATCTGTACCCTTGTGCCCCTCTGGTTCCCCCCATGCTTTTCTATTCCCCTCTGCTGCTCTGGCCCCCCATTCTTCTCTGGTTCCCCCATGCTTTGCTGGTCCCCCCATGCTCCTCTGTGTCAGGTTTCATATCAGGCTAGCAGCAGACAACAGTTCAGGTGTGCTAATATGCCTATAGTTCAATAACAAGAGCACATACCATGAGCAGGTCTTGAGAAGCAGGTCAGCGCTGGGACTTGTAGTTCACCACGGATGCAGGGTTGAGACGAGCGGGACAGCTGGCACTTGTAGTTCACTGCTGAAGTAGGTGTTGTGATGAGCAGGAAAGCTGGAACTTGTAGTTCACCGCAGGTGTGGATGATGGTGGTGTTGCTGGTGCTAGTAGTGCACCGCTGCAATGGATGTTGCTTACAGGAGTCAGGCAAAGCGTGGTCTAGGCAAGCCGGGTCATACACGGATAAATCAGAGTTCGAAAGGTACCAAATCGGAAGCAACAAGCAGGGTCAAACAAGCCGGGTCATACACAAAGTTTACAGATAGACAGGTCAGGCTGGATCACACAAGGCAAGCAGAGTAACTCTATCACGAGCACTGATTGGGTGAAAACACAGGTGTTTTAACCACTTCTGACCGGCCCCACGTCCAAAGACGTCATTTTTTTGAAGATGGATATCTCGGTAACGGCAGCAGCTGCTGCCACAACCGAGATATCCATCTCTTCGTGGGGCGGTCCTGTTAACGATAACGGCGGTCATCGCGGCGGATTCGCCGCGAGATCGCCGTTACCGGCGGCGGGAGAGGGTGCCCCCCCCCTCCCGCCGCTCTCCCGTGTCCTCCGCCGCTTACCGTAGCCGTCGGTAGCGGCGGAGGCGATCGGGTCCGCTCGTCGTCTGTCCGGGGATGTGACTGAGGGAAAAAATGTCCCTCAGCCGTCCCCCTCCCTCTGCTGGGCGGAAGTGACGTCAAAACGTCATTTCCGCCCAGCGTCTTAAAGAGACATTTAATTTGTTTACATTTTGACTTTTTTTTTTTTTTTTTTCTTTTTTTTTTTTTGCATTTAAGCCTGAATATGAGATCTGAGGTCTTTTTGACCCCAGATCTCATATATAAGAGGACCTGTCATGCTTTTTTCTATTACAGGGGATGTTTACATTCCTTGTAATAGGAATAAAAGTGATCATTTTTTTATTTTAATTTTTTTTTCAGTGTTTAAAATTATAAAATAAATAAAAACCAAAACCCAAAAAAAAATTTTTTAAAGTGCCCCGTCCCGACGAGCTCGCGCGCAGAAGCAAACGCATACGCGAGTAGCGCCCGCATATGAAAACGGTGTTCAAACCACACAAGTGAGGTATCGCCGCGATCGTTAGAGCGAGAGCAATAATTCTAGCCCTAGACCTCCTCTGCATCTCAAAAAATGCAACCTGTAGAATTTTTTAAACGTCGCCTATCGAGATTTTTAAGGGTAAAAGTTTAACGCCATGCCACGAGCGGGCGCAATTTTTAAGAGTGACATGTTGGGTATCATTTTACTCGGCGTAACATCATCTTTCACAATATATAAAAAAATTGGGCCAAATTTATTGTTGTCTTATTTTTTAATTCAAGAAAGTGAATTTTTTCCAAAAAAAGTGCGCTTGTAAGACCGCTGCGCAAATACGGTGTGAGAAAAAGTATTGCAATGACCGCCATTTTATTCTCTAGGGTGTTAGAAAAAAAAAATATATAGGGCCAGATTCAGGTAGATGAGAGTATCTTTCCTCTGGAGTAACGCTTCTCATTTACGTTACTCTGAAGACCCTTTCAGCGCAAGTCCTGTAATTCACATAGCAGTTGCGCGTAAACTTGCGCCAGAGTAACGATAATGCGCTGGCGTAACCCGACGCAAGTGGAAGTGGGTGTGATCATATGTAAATGATGGGCGGAGCCCAGCGCAGAGGCTTACGTTCAGCGCATCATCCACGGAGCATGCGCAGTGAGTGCGGCTCCACTCGCCCCCCTTGTGCGCATGCTCACAACTTCCGTCGGCACCACTTCCTGGGAAACGTCAGCGCAATGCGTTCCGCTGGGCGCTTAAAAGCGCTGGCGGAAACGCCATTCCGGCGCAAAAGTAGTTCCGCTTCCCCCCACCCCAGGGAAGATACTTTTGTGCTGTGATGGCTGCTCCCGCTACCCCCAGAGAGAGGAGGAACCTGAATTTTAATGCCCAGGAGGTCTCAGTCATCATTTCGGCAATGGAGAGGGATAATGAATTTCTCCATGGCAAAAAAAGCCGGAAGACCAGCCGGGAAAGGAAGCAGGGCATCCTGGAGTCGATTGCTGCCAGGGTCAATGTCCTGGGCTACTCCACCCGGACTGCTGGGGACATACAAAAAAAAATAAATGACCTGCGGCGCAAGGTGAGGGACAAGGTGGCCTCCATCAGGAGGTATGAGAGGGGCACAGGTGGTGGTCCCCCATGTCCTGTCACCCTAACCGCAGAGGAGGAGGTGGTTGCTCGCTGCCTGGAGAGGGAGCAGGTGGAGGGGGTCGCAGGCTATGACTCCGTGGAGGAAGGCACAAGGACAGGTAAGTGTTTTATAATCCCCTATTTGTTGTTTTGCATTTGGGGGGGGGGGGGTACATGTGCCAAGTGTGTGGGACCACCAACATGTGTCTGCTTTGTGTCATCCACAGATGACGGAGCTGGGCCATCATCTGTCAGCGTGCATTCCACCCCATCCCCCCCACGCCATCGTGTGCCTGAGCCACTGGGTGGTGAAGAGGTTGTGGAGGAGGAGAGTGGCCACACCACACCTGCCGAGGTGGTTGTGGAGGATCCTGCTGTGGCAGAGCAGGACTTTTCATTAGTGTTGTCTGTCTCCTCCCCTTCTCCTGGGCCGTCTGTCGTCCCCTCCCCCATCCTTGGAAGCCCCTCAAGGGCGACTCCTTCCACCCGAGGACATCCATCTTCTGGCCCCAGGAAGGCGACCCAGAAGACCAGGGGGGTGTCTGATGGTATACAGGACCAGTTGGCGAGGGATCACGCCAGGCAGACGGAACAGATGTCAGCTGTAATTGCGCTGCAGTGGTCACCACTTTGGGGGAGGTGCAGGGGGATATTCGGCACCTTACTGCAGCCGTCCAGGCCAACAGTGCTGCCATCCGGGACCAGGGGAGGCTGAGTCGGCGGGCCCAGCACTACCAGGTCACCCGTCAGCTCCGGATGCAGGCCCAGACCAACTCCTACCTTGGACGGATAGCCAGGGCCTTGGAGGGCACGCAGGCCACACCTGCCAGGAGTGGCCCACCTGGGGATCAGCCACCTCCAGATGCCCCCCCACCCCCACCCACTCCATCCAGGCAGCTGCGGAGCCAGAGAGGGGCCCCCAGAAGAAGCCCCCGGCATCCCCGATGAGGCCTTTTATTTTGGTTGTTTTATATTTTTGATTTGGACATACTCAGGTCATGAGTTTATTTTTTCTTTTTCTCAGGTTATGAGATTTTGTTTCTTTTCATTATCAGGAAATGATATTATTAATTTATTTTTGTACTGCACACGGTCAGGAGTGCAGGGGACAGTGTGAATGGTGTGTGAATGTGAGAGGGTGGCACTCCTGAAAGTAAGGGGTGTCACCCTCGGCCGTGGTGGTGAAGTTAACCCCACGGCTGAATGAATCACGTGTGAAAGGTGTGTGAATGGACAGTGACATCATTGGGGCCTTGACGCTGGCGTTACTGCTCCCAACTCCTACATGCTGGACTTGGGCTAATCCAATGCGATGTGCATGTGGTGTGTGTGATCTAGGGACATCAGTGGTGTACACGCGTGCACTGTCTGTGTGATTAATGTTTTGGTTTAGTGTCCAAAGATGCCTACGGCGAGGACCCTCCTGACTGCTCTTCCATCAGCAGACTGGGTGTCCTCTGGCAGGGGGGGGCTGTGTGGGTCGGGGGTCAGGTCATCACGTATGTCAATATGCAGGCCTTTTTTCATAGCAAAGTTATGTAGTATGCAACATGCAGCGATGATCTGACACACGAAGGTAGGGGAATACAATAGGGCCCCCCCAGACTTATCCAGGCATCGGAAACGGGACTTCAAGAGCCCAAATGTTTGCTCCACCACTGCACGGGTTTTGATGTGTGCTTCATTGTATTTTCTCTCTCCTCTGGTTTGGGGGTTCCGGAAAGGAGTCATTAGATGGGGTCCCAGTGCATATGCAGAGTCACCTGTAAGGTAAAAGACAGGAGAATGTTAGTCATGCATGTGCGATTTCTGTTGTGCATCACGGGAGGGGATAGTCATGCCTGCCACCCATGTCACTCACCAACCAGCCAGCTGTCCCCATACATGTTCTGGTTAAATTCGGCTGGGATGGGGCTCCGATTGTATATGTAGCTGTCATGGCTGGACCCGGGGTGTTTGGCACGGACGTGCCATATGAGGCGTTGGGCATCAGCTATCACCTGTACGTTGATGGAATGCCAATGCTTCCGATTGCGGTATATGTGCTCTGTGGCACTGGGGGGCTGTAGGGCCACATGTGTGCAATCAATGGCCCCCACAGTGCGTGGGAATCTGGCAATGTTGTAGAAATCTGTCATTGCCTTCTGCCGCAGCTCCTCAGTGGTGGGTCTGATGAACTGGTTGGACATGCGTCTGAGGATTGCAGGGACAACCTGGTGCACACATCTGCTCATGGAGGATTGTGACATCCCAGCCACCACTCCACTTGTACGCTGGAATGATCCACTGGCAAGGAAATGAAGTGTTGCCAGGACCTTCACCAGTGGCTGCACTGCTTGTGAGCGGTATGTCTTGCTGGTGATGTCACCCTGCAGGGTTGTGGTTAGTTCAAGTATTGCATCAGGGCTGAATCTGAAGAGGCGATACACCTCCTCCTCCCCCATGCCAAAGAGGTTCATACGAGTGCGGTATATCCTCTCACGTGCCCGCCTTCTTGGTTCCGGGGGACCCATCAGTAGTTCTAGGACCACAATTGCCCCTGGCATGTTGGCACACAGAGGTGTTGTCCTTGCAAGTGGGGGTGCTCAGCAAGCTCCTATCGTCGGTAACGCTGCTGTAGCTGCTCTCCTGCTGACCTGTGACCGTCTGGAGTAAAGATAAAGCAGCCTTTTGTAGAAATAACTTTGCGCCGGACGGACCAGATACGCGCGGCGCATGTAGCCAGCGTATGGTGCTAATCCGTTCGTGAATTGGGAAAAATACCTCATTTGCATATTTGCAGGGGAAATCAATGGGCGCGACTGATGCGCCCAGCGAAAATAAGCGCTGACGATACTCTGGCGTCGGAACGTTCCGCCGGTCGCAAATGACCCGTTATTGGGCGCATCTAGTTTGCTGGGTACGGGCACATAGAAACGACGGCGCATCATCACAGTTACGCGGCGCATATCCAAATACTCCAGCGCAAGTGTTCGTGAATCTGGCCCATAATGTTTGGGGGTTTTAAATAATTTTCTAGCAAAAAAAAATGTTTTAGTCTCGTAAGCACCGAATATGAAAAACAGGCTCGGGGCTGAAGTGGTTAAAGGAGAGCTGGCCAATCAGTGTTTCCCAGCCAAGGCTGTGTCATGTGAGTGCGCTGGGTCCTAGAGGGATCCAGTACTGACAGTACCCCCCCCCTTCTCGAGGGGTTGCTCATGCACCCCCAGGCTTACTTGGATATCGAAGATGGAACTTCTTCTTAAGGCAATCAGCATGGAGATCGCGAGCTGGGATCCAGGATCGATCCTCTGGGCCAAAACCTTTCCAATGAACTAGATATTGTAAGGAATTGCGTACTCGTCTGGAGTCAAGAATATATGCCACTTCATATTCCTGGCTATCCGACACATCTACAGGTTCTGGTTCATTTACTTGGAGACTAGAGTGAACAGGTTTCAATAAAGAAACATGGAAGACATTAGGAATGCCCATGGACTGGGGGAGTTTTAATCTATAGGACACAGGATTAACAATCTCCGAAATCTCATAGGGCCCGATGAATTTTGGGCCAAGTTTTTTGGATGGAACATGCAGGGACAGATTCTTGGATGACAGCCACACTTTGTCACCAACTTTATATCCAGGGGCCTTTGAGCGCCTCTTATCAGCCGTTTTCTTAAAAGCCTGCACCAAACGAGAAATAGCACGATTGACGTCAGACCAGATTTTGGAGAAATTTTGAATCGTGGTGTTGGCATCTGGAACATCAGAGGGTGGAAGATCAAAGGAGCACACACGAGGATGCAACCCGTAAACACAGAAGAAGGGAGAGGTCCCTGTAGAAGAGCTGGCACAATTATTAAAGGCAAACTCTGCCCATGGAAGGATGTTGACCCACTCCACCTCATCATTGGCCATCAGACAACGTACCATCTTCTCAAGAGTCTGATTAGTTCTTTCTGTTTGGCCATTTGTCTCGGGATGATAGGCTGAAGAATATGATAACTTAATCCCTAGCTGAGAACAAAGGGCCTTCCAAAACTGGGCTATAAACTGAGAGCCGTGGTCTGAGACAATATTAATTGGTGCCCCATGGAGCCTGAAAACATGTTTAATGAATAAAGATGCCAGATCTCTAGCAGACGGCAGTTTCGGAAGTGGAACAAAGTGGGCCATCTTACTGAACCTGTCTACCACCACACAGATCGTGGAACATCCCTGGGACGGAGGCAAGTCAGTGATAAAGTCCATAGATAAATGGGTCCAGGGACAAGTAGGTATTGGTAGAGGACGTAGAAGACCGGAGGGCTTAGAGGTACTGCCCTTGCTTCTGGCATAAACCTCACAAGCCTGGACAAAGGCTAACACATCCTGCCTAATCGATGGTGACCAGAGGTTGCGAGAGATAATCTCATAAGTTTGTCTAAACCCCGGATGCGCTGCAGGCTTTGACGCATGTACCTGCTGCAAAACCTGCAAACGAAGAGCCAAGGGCACAAAAAGCATACCAGAGGGAGTGGAAGGGGGGGGCTTCAACCTGTGCAGGTAACAAGGCCTCAGAGATGTCAGTCTGGGTGAAAGCCAAAATCCTGTCCTCAGAGATAATGGATTGTGGAGGAAGCGGAGGTGGGGATTCTGATAAAAAACTGCGAGACAAGGCATCGGCCTTAACATTTTTTGGCCCTGGTAAATAAGAAATTGTGAAGTCAAATCTGGAGAAGAACAATGACCACCTGGCCTGACGTGAGTTCAGTCTTTTAGCAGAACGGATGTATTCAAGGTTTTTGTGGTCAGTCAGAACTATGAATGGATAGCGAGCTCCCTCCAGCCAATGTCTCCATTCCTCCAAAGCTAGCTTTATGGCTAACAGTTCTCTGTTGCCTATATAATAGTTGCGCTCTGCTGGGGAATATTTACGGGACAGGAAGGCACAGGAGTGGATGGCAGCAGTTACAGGGTCCTTTTGTGACAGAAGCGCCCCCACCCCTACTTTGGATGCATCTACCTCCACAATAAAAGGCAGCTCAGGAACAGGATGGCGTAGAATTGGTGCAAAGGTAAAGGCTTTCTTCAACTGAGTGAAGGCTGTCTGGGCTTCAGTAGTCCATTTAAACTTAGCCTGAGACTTCCTGGTGAGAGAGGTGAAGGGATGAGTAATGGTGGCAAAATTCTTAATGAATTTCCGATAGAAATTTGCAAAGCCCAGGAAGCGCTGAACTGCTTTCAGGTCTGAAGGTGATGCCCAGTCTAGAATGGCCTGAATCTTGTCTGGATCCATGGTTAGGCCTGTGTCAGGCCGCGTACACACGATCGAATTTGTCCGCTGAAAACGGTCCGATGGACCGTTTCAGCAGACAAATCCGATCGTGTGTACGGGCTAGCGGACAGGTTTGTCCATCGGACAAATTTCAAAGCATGCTTTGAAATTTGTCCGCTACAAACCTGTCCGTCGGATATGTCCGCTGGTTAGTACGGGAAACCAGCGGACATATCCTCCCGCACATGCGTCGTATCCAACACTGAGCGGATGTGCCTTTGATGCATTTCAAGATTGGGAGAATATATCAAAATATCATCCAAGTATACAAGCATAAAGTGACCCAACAGATCACTGAAAATGTCATTCATAAAGTTTTGAAAGACAGCTGGTGCATTCCTGAGACCGAAAGGCATGACAAGACATTCGTAGTGGCCATCCTTGGTGTTAAAGGCTGTCTTCCACTCATCTCCTTCACGGATGCGCACTAGATTATAGGCTCCCCTTAGGTCTAGTTTGGAGAAAATCTTTGCTCCCTGGATTTGGGAGAACAACTCTGTGATGAGAGGGAGAGGGTACGGTTATTTTATTTAGACCCCTGTAGTCAACACAAAGTCTTAGACCCCCGTCCTTCTTTGGGACAAAGAAGCAACCTGCGACTGCGGGAGAAGTAGAGGGACGGATGAAACTTTTAGCTAGGTTTTCCTGGATGCATTCTTGCAAAGCAAGGTTCTCTGGTTCGGACAATGGAAAGACTCTCCCTCGCGGAGGTGTAGTGTCAGGCAAAAGGTCAATGGGACAGTCATAACTGCGATGAGGTGGTAAGGTGTCAGCACTCCCTTTAGAAAACACATCCTGAAAGTCCTTATAACAAAGCGGAATCTGTTCCATTCCCACTTGACAAGCAGCAAATCGAACAGGGTGCTGGATGAAACTTTCTTTACACTGATTGGACCAAGCCAGAATATTTCCTGTTCGCCAGTCAATTACAGGATTGTGCTTCTGAAGCCAAGGAAGGCCTAGGATCAAAGGAGTGGATGGAGAGTCAATGACAAGACATGAAATCTTCTCCCAGTGCAGGGCCCCCAATTGTAACTGGAAGGTCTTGTGAGAGAGGCCGGTTATCCACAGAAATTAGGCGGACTGGGCAATCTAGCGTATGAGTTTCCAGGGACAAGGAGGTAATCAGAGTCTTATCAATAAAACTCTCAGCAGCTCCAGAATCTACCAAGGCCAGCAGTTCATGAGTCCCTGTCCCAAAGTGAATAACACTGGGTAGAAGTATACGACTGTCCCCCTGGGGAGATGAAAGCAGACCTAAGGTGACCTCCCCATAATCACCTAGGTCCTGGAGTTTCCCGGACGTGTAGGGCACGAACGGAGCATGTGACCCCTGAGGCCACAATACAGGCAAAGTCCCATATTACGCCGGCGTGTGTGTTCCTGGGCAGATAGCCGGGTGGAGCCTAACTGCATAGGTTCTTCCACTGAACTGGCACTGGAGGTGGGATGGTCAGGTGGTAAGGGAGGTATACAGTTTGCCACAGCCATATTTTTTTCTCGCCCCCTCTCTCGCTGACGGCGACCAATTCTAATGGCTAGATACATAGCTTCCTCCAGTGAGGCTGGATAGGAGAAGTTGACCAGAGCATCCTTAATTGCATCTGAAAGACCTGTTCTGAACTGGCTGCGGAGAGCTGCATCATTCCAGACAGATTCTGGGGCCCACCTGCGAAACTCTGAGCAGTACATTTCAGCTGTGGTGGTTCCTTGCTTTAAGTTACGCAGGGTTGATTCTGCAGTAGCCATACGATCTGGATCATCGTACAGCAATCCAAGGGCTTCAAAGAAGGCATCTACAGTTAGCAGGGCTGGATGGTTTGGTTCAAGGTTAAAGGCCCAAGCCTGGGGGTCACCCTGTAGCAGAGAGATAATGATCTGAACTCTCTGAGTTTCAGAGCCAGAAGAGGATGGCCTTAATTTGAAATATAATTTGCAGCTGTTTTAAAGTTGCAGAATCCCTTACGGTCGCCAGAAAAACGGTCAGGCAAAGGAATTTTTGGTTCAGATAAAGTTTTTGTAACAGTTGTAGTAGGGGATTGCACCTTGGTGAGCTCTGTGGCCATTTGCTGAACTTGATGGATGGGATAAACGGCAAAGTTCTTGTGCAAACATCTGAGCCTGCTCAGAATCCATGATGGGTTTTCCCTTTTTATGTATGGCTCGTGATAATGTCAGGTTTCATATAAGGCTAGCAGCAGACAACAGTTCAGGTGTGCTAATATGCCTATAGTTCAATAACAAGAGCACATACCATGAGCAGGTCTTGAGAAGCAGGTCAGCGCTGGGACTTGTAGTTCACCACAGATGCAGGGTTGAGACGGGCGGGACAGCTGGCACTTGTAGTTCACTGCTGAAGTAGGTGTTGTGATGAGCAGGAAAGCTGGAACTTGTAGTTCACCGCAGGTGTGGATGATGGTGGTGTTGCTGGTGCTAGTAGTGCACCGCTGCAATGGATGTTGCTTACAGGAGTCAGGCAAAGCGTGGTCTAGGCAAGCCGGGTCATACACGGATAAATCAGAGTTCGAAAGGTACCAAATCGGAAGCAACAAGCAGGGTCAAACAAGCCGGGTCATACACAAAGTTTACAGATAGACAGGTCAGGCTGGATCACACAAAGCAAGCAGAGTAACTCTATCACGAGCACTGATTGGGTGAAAACACAGGTTTTTTAAAGGAGAGCTGGCCAATCAGTGTTTCCCAGCCAAGGCTGTGTCAGTTGAGTGCGCTGGGTCCTAGAGGGATCCAGTACTGACACTCTGGTCCCCCGTGCTCCGCTATTTCCCCCCCATGCTGGGCTGACCCCCCATGTGCTAAGCTGGCCCCTCATGTGCTGCTCTGGTCCCCCATGCACCTCTATCCCCCCCATGAGACTCTGGTCCCCCATGTACCTCTATCCCCCCCATGATGCTCTGGTCCCCCATGCACTTCTATCCCCCCCATGATGCTCTGGTCAGCCATGCGCCTCTATCCCCCCCATGATGCTCTGGTGCCCCATGCGCCTCTATGGCCCCCCAAGCGCCTCTATGGCCCCCCATGCGCCTCTACCCCCCCATGATGCTCTGGTCCCCCGTGCACCTCTATGGTCCCCCATGTGCCTCAAACCCCCCCCCTTCAATCGCTCACCTCCTCTCCCTGGCTAGTTAACTTCAGCGTGACTGAATACAGACATGCTCCTCTGGAGTCCCACTGAGAAGCTCATCATATGATCCGGTAGGACGGCGCCACACACAGCTGTTACATAAGCTTCCTTGGCACTCGTTCAAACTAATCTTTCCTTCCCCTGCTCTCCAACCTGTCTGCTGCCGCAGAGAATCTATATGAAGAGCCGGGAAAGGAAAGACCAGGAGAACTAGCCAGGGATAGGAGGTGAGCGCTGCGGGGAGGGAGAGGAGGTGAGTGCTGCGGGGAGGGAGAGGAGGTGAATGCTGCAGGGAAGGAGAGGAGGTGAGCGCTGAGGGGATGGAGAGACAGAGGAGCAGAGGGGGGGCGGCGGTCTGCTGTTACTGAAGCTGGCCCACTAAGCCATCGGCCCACCAGGAAACTCCCAGAAGTCCCGATGGCCAGACCATCCCTGCTCGAGGGGGGCGACATTGTGGGCACCCAGGACAGGTAAGTGTTATTATTAAAAGTTAGCAGCTACAGTTTGTAGCTGCTGACATTAAAAAATAAAATAAAAAAATTGCTGGTGACACCCCGCTTTAAAAAAATAACATACTTACTGGCCAGATCACTAGGTGAAAATAAAGGAAAAGCCTGAAAAAGAAAAGTTGATGCAGCCACCACATTTTACAATTGTAAGCTTAATACAGCACACTCTCTTATTTAATACCAATTTAACATTTGCAGGGCAGGGAAGCCCTCAGGTGGATTTTTATTATTTTCCTGAAGTTGGCATATTATATTATTATTAAGTAATTATTATTAAATATTAGCAAGGTGGAACAACATAATAACTTTAAAAAAAAAAACATTTGCAATGTTACTTTGCTAGCCTGTGCTGTGATATGAGACAGAGCACAATGTGTAATTAGCTAGAGCTATCCTAAAACGCCAAGCATAACCATTTAATGTATCCAAGGTAGCTAGTCACACCTTCATTAAACTCTGCTAATAGGTATGTTTATGTTGGCTGTAATTTTTATGGCACAGCATACAGAGACATTGTAATTGTGCCCCATGTAAAAGGAAACCTAACATTCGTCTGGGATTTTATGTCAGTAAATAGTGTATTGGGCACGGCCGACATCTTAATAGTTACCAGTAAACCCAGCAGAAAGTGAAATTTTGTAGTAAACCAGTAAAAAAAATATTTATTTGAGCCCAGGTTCACACTGAGCTGCGGGAATGAAGCTTTCACTCCCGCATGCCAGTCCCGATTTCGGCTGCGATTTCAGAGACATCTGTGCAGATTTCTGTAAACCGCAGCCGGAAATCGCAAAAAGTGATACAGAAACTACTTTTTGAAATCGGTGCGGCACCACAGATGCGGCATGTTACCGATTAGGACACTGCCATTGACGGCAATTGCCGCCGATTTGATATGTCAAATCACATGTCAAATCATACCAATGTGAACCAGGTCTCAGAGAACTATAAAACCGAGTACTATAAAACCTACATCACTGGAAAATGTGTAACCAGATTTGGTAGTTAAATATCAGTGAGCTTTTCAGAAATGCTGGAGCTGGATTCATACACAATTACAACTCTATCAGACTCAAATGTGTATACTTTGTTAACTTTTGAGTCCCTGAGCATTTTTCTACCTTAGGCCTCTTGCACATGATCCTCCTGTACTTTTCCAGCCCTTTTTTTTTTTGTATATACGGTATTTGCACAAATTTACGGGTACAGTATATGCTTTCGCAAATTTTCGAGAAAACGTATTCTTGCGTTCTCGTTCTGCACAATATGTAAATGAACATTTGCACGCAGAGTCGTAAATTACTGACCAAAAAAGCAGATTTTTTCTAAAAAAAATTTTTTACTGAAGAATGCACAGCGCTTGTTTACATACCTTTGTGCATAAGCACATTACAATTAGTGCGCAAGAGGCCTAAATTCCCTTGAGTCCCAAAGAGTTTTTTTTTGCACATACCTTTTATCATTAGAAGCCTACACTATTGTATTACATCATCTTTTAAGACAGATAGGGCTTTAAATTAGTATCAAATATGGCCCGGATTCACAGAGAGTGCGCGCACATTTATGCTGGCGTAGCGCACACACAGTATGCTACGCCGGCGCAGCGCGGAGAGGCTTGCACTGTATTCAGCAAGCTATTGCTCACCAAGATACACCAGCGTAGCATATTTTCGAAGGCGCAGGCCAGCGTAAGTTGAAGTGGGAGTGACCCCATGCAAATGATGGTCTGAGAATGGTGCAGTGTTTTACGCCTGGCATATCCTGAACGCGCATGTGCCATGACATAGTCGTGACGTGGACGCATGAAACTGCACCCTTATGGGCATGCTCACAACTACGCCGGCACAACTGCCTAAGCTACGCCGGATCACTACGTACGCTGTGAACGTAACGTACGGCTAATACGCCGGCCTGTGTTCCCTGGGACAGACCTTTGTATGTCTATTGCTGGGTTGCGCCTTATCTATAGGGAATAACTTTACGCCGGACGTACAACTTACGCATAGATGCATCGGGCGCACGTACGTTCGTGAATTGCCGTATTTCCCTAATTTGCATATTTGAATGCCTAATCAATGGGAGAAGCAACATGTGTCCAAACCATATTTGCGCCCACGCTACGCCAGCGTAAGCAAGATACGTCGGGGTAGGATGGCCTGTTTTTGGACGTATGTTGGTTTGTGGTTAGCGCACATTTGCACTACGTCAGCGTAAAGTGATTTACATCGACGTAAGTGCTTTGTGAATCCGGGCCTATGGGTACATGTCCTTTTTTTTTTACTTTGTTTTTTAATTGGGAATAAATAGTAAGAAATTAGAAATAAATATAATTTTTCTGTAATTTTTCCCAACACAATGTTTATGCAATTTGTGCATCCTAGTATATTTACTACAAAATATAATCAACAAAGCCTGCTAATTAAAATTATATTCATGCAACTTTTATGCAACACAGAAGAATAGTGAAGCTCAACACGAACTACATTGCATTGACTTGCGTGAGTGTTTGACACTTGCACAGCAAACATTGTAAATGCCATTCAGATTATTTGACATCATTGTTGCAACTTGAGAACTATTCTGTGGGGGGAAAAGGGGGATATTTTAATTCAGTGTTTACAAGCACACACACTGTTTTTCTACACTCTTTTTTCTTTGAAGCGGTGTCCCGCCCCCCCCAAAAAAAACACATACTTCATCTGCTGGCTTTTAATTATAGGACACTTACCTGCAGGGCCGCCATCAGGAATTTTGGGGCCCCTTACACAGCTTCAGGCATGGGCCCCCTGGAGCAGAGAACCGGGGGGGGGGGTGCTGCCGCATGAAATTGAGAAGCGGGGGGGGGCTGCTGCCGCGAATTGAGAAGCGGGGGGGGCCCTTTACAAAAATAAGAAATAAAGAAAAATATATATAATAAAGGGGGGTAGCCATCCGGGGCCCTGGGGACCTCTGTGCCCTTTAATATAAAGAAAAAAAAGATATATATATATATAAAAAGGGTGGTTGCCAACTGTGGCCCCGGGGATGTTATTTTTTTTTTATAAAAGGAAATTACAAAAAAAAGGGGGCTTTCCATTCGGGACCTCTGGGCCCTTTAATAAAAAGAAACCTCTGGGCCCTTTAAAAAAAAAAAAAAAAAGAAAGAAAAAAATATATTTATAAAAAATAAATAAACATTTATATATAAAAAAAAGGGGTTGCCTTCCAGGGCCCTGGGGACCTCTGGGCCCTTTAATAAAAAAAAAATATATAAAAAAAATATATAAACAAAAATAAAAAATACAATTATAAAAAAAGGGGGTTTGACACATGGGGCCCTGGGGACCTCTGAGCCCTTTAATAAAAATGCATCTATATATTAAAAAAAGAAATAAAATAATATAAAAAAGTAAAAAAAAAATTATAAAAAAGGATAATATAAATATAAAAATAAAAGAAATAAAAAAAATATATAAAAATTATATATTTTTTTATAAAAAAAGGGGGGTTGTCATCTGGGGCCCTGGGGATCTCCAGGTCCCTGTGGACCTCCTGACCCCTAAAAAAATAAAAGAAAAAAAATTGGCCCTTTAATAAAAAATAAAAGAAAAATATATTAAAAAAATATATTTTTTTATAAAAAAATATATAAAAAAAAAGAAGAAGAAGAGGGGGTTGCCATCTGGGGCCCTTGGGGCTTACGGGCCCCTAGACCCCTAAAAAAAATGGCCCTTTAATAAAAAAATAAAATAAAAATATATTAAAAAATCTATATATTTTTTAATAGAAAATAAATAAAAAAAAGGGGGGTTGCCATCCGGTGCCCTGGGGGCCTCTGGGCCCCTGTGGACCTCCGGACCTCTAAACAAATAAAAGAAAAAAATTGGCCCTTTAATAAAAAATAAAAGAAAAATATATTAAAAAAATATATTTTTTTATAAAAAAAAAATAAAGAAAAAAAAGGGCTTGCCATCTGGGGCCCTGGTGGCCTCCGGGCCCCTGGGGACCTCTAAAAAAATAAAAGAAAAAAAATTGGCCCTTTAATAAAAAATAAAAGAAAAATATATTAAAAAAATATATTTTTTTATAAAAAAAAAATAAAGAAAAAAAAGGGCTTGCCATCTGGGGCCCTGGTGGCCTCCGGGCCCCTGGGGACCTCTAAAAAAATAAAAGAAAAAAAATTGGCCCTTTAATAAAAAAATAATAAAAAAATATATTAAAAAAAAAAATTATAAAAAAATATATTTTTTTATAAAAAAAAAAAAAAAAAATTTATAAAAAAAAAGGGCTTGCCATCTGGGGGCCTTGGTGGCCTCCGGGCCCCTGGGGATTTTCGGACCCCTAAAAAAAAAAAAAAAAAAAAAAAAAATTTTTCTTTTTTTTTTTTTTTTTTTTTAGGGTGGTTCCCATCCGGGCCCCTGGGGACTCCCGGGCCCCTTACAGGTGTAATGCCTGTACCCCCCTGATGGCGGCCCTGCTTACCTGTCCAGGAGTCAAGCTGTACGATTCATTCAACCAGGTCGAGACACAGAACAGAGAACCCAAATTACCAAACAGCGCCCTCTGCGGTAACGCTACACAATCATTCTCAGAAATGTCTGTGTTTTTTTAGGGGTCTCAAACAAAAAATAATTTTAGGAAGTGGAGGAAGTGATATACCAAGGACCATTCTTATTATTCTGTGCTGTTCTATGCAATGCTTGTGAAAAAGTAGGACATTGCTTTTTAACGTTTCTTAGCTGTCATAACAATCTCAGAGTTTCAGAATTTCCAGTTCAGATGTCCCCTTTTTTTTATTTGGACAGCATAATATTTTTTTTTTTTTTTTTTATCCAACAAAGTTGATGAAAAGGTGGTATACAGCTTTTGACAGTTATAAATTGTACAGCATAACCAGACAGGCAGCCATCAAAAACAAAATACAACAGCGTTGTTACTTGAACAATGTCGCCACTTCTATAACCCTCAAACTTCCATGCTATGGTACTCATCCTGCAATCAGTCCCAGCAACCTGTCCATGACCAGGTCCACCGGGGAAAGCCCCGGCGTATCCAGCCACAGAGCCCATAGATTTTTATATTTCCGTGTACTCCCCCTGTGTTGATAAATAAACTTCTCCATGCGTAACACATCTTCTACCTTAACAATCCATTCCCCGGAAGTCGGGGGGTTCTCAGATTTCCAGTAGAACATAATCAACTTCCTAGCCTGGAATAGCACCCTATGCACAGCCTCCCGTGAGTACACCTCCACCACATACTTCTCCAGTACACCCAATAGACAGACCCTGGGGTCCACAGGTATGGATACCCCAAATACAGAATAAACAGTACTCACTACCTCGGTCCAGTATTTATGCAGTTTGGGGCATCTCCAAAGGAGATGAATAAGGTCCCAATGGTCACGCTTGCATCTAGTGCATGTATCATCAGTTTGCATCCCCATCAACTGCAATCTATGTGGCGTATAATATACCCGAAAGATGATATATAGCTGAGTGAGCCGCTGGGCCACATTCAGTGAACAAGTACTCACCCCTTGAAATATCTCTTCCCACTGTTCTCCATCCAGTTAGCCCACGTCCCTCCCCCAATTTTCCCTCACCAGTATTGGATGCTGCCCCAAGAAGTTCTGTACTAGGATGGCGTAGCATTGAGAAATAAATCCCTTCGAAGACACAGCATCCCCAAAGAGACTGAATACTGAGGTTGGCGACAAATGCCACTCAGAAGACCTACTCTGAGCCCTTACTGCGTGTTGAAGCTGCAGATACTGGAAAAGCATTGAGGACTAAAGCCCATATTCCGTCCGCAGATCTGCAAACGGCCTAAGTCTTCCATGTCTAAAAACGTGTTTAATATGCGTGATCCTGTATAATTTCCAGACAGTCCCTATCTGTAGTTTAGCCAGTTCCGTGTAAGTATCATTAAGCCATAGGGGGCTGTATTCAGTATAGCCATCAGCCTGTTGAATATACTTGCATTTATTCCACACTTTTTGTATGAGATTGTACGTAGGGTATTTCTTTTTCGGCTTGGCAAAAGCCAAGGCCTCCAGTGCCATGGGGATGGGGCCATCCCCCACCGTGTGGGACATCAGTGCTCTTGAGGAGCCAGACGGCTCACTCCCGAAGCACCCCACCAGGTGTTGCAACTGCGCCGCCAGGTAATATAAACACGGGTGGGGCAATGCCAGCCTGTCGTTGTCTTTGGGCCTCTGAAGATGCTTCAATTTAATCCTGGGCGGCTTATTCTTCTTCCATATCAGAGACCGGTAGATGAAGTTTAGCGGGGATTCTCTTGACTGATCCCCGTTGACCAGGTGGGTGACAGGTCTGTGTCCGCTCCGCTATAAAGAGCGGACACAGAGACAGCCCACTGTTCATTTTGGGGCGGGCAGATGGAAACGGACTGCCTTTTTAATTACCATCCGACTGTCATCCGATCCCCTAGGCCGAATCCGGCCCTCCAGGCCATTTCATATGGCCCTCACACCTCTCCTGCAGCTGCAGGAGAGCTTCAGCCCTCCTCTGGTCCTCCTCCAAACACCTACTTTCTGCTTTCAAGCAATGCATCCAGCTTCTTCCCAGCAGCAGCATAAGGAAAGGGGGTGCACTGTGATGTAAGGGAGAGTGGGGGCCTCAACTTCTGATGGTGGGGTGGCTCTTGACATCTAATGTAAAGGGAAGGGAATGCGCTGGACATCTAATATTACAGATACAACCGGCCCTTTTGAGGGCAATCATAATGCTGATGCGGCTTACGATGAAATTGAGTTTGACACCCCTGCCCTAGACCAAGGGTTTCAAACTTCAACTTCAACTTTCTCAACTTCACTGTGGGCAGCATCAGCATTATGATTGCTTTTAAAAGGGTCGGTTGTATCTGAAAAATTAGATGTTAAGCACATCCTCCCTCCCCTTACATTCAGTGGCGGCTGGTGCTCAAAATTTTTTGGGGGGCGAAAACAAACGGAAACAAAATAAAACAATTGCAGCCTCACTAGGCCCATCAAACGCAGCCACTGTGCCCATCAAACGCAGCCACTTTGCCATGCCATCAATTGTCACCACTATGCCATGCCATCAATTGTCGCCACTGTGCCATCAATTGTCGCCACTGTGCCATGCCATCAAATGTAGCCACTGTACCATGCCATCAAACGCAACCACTGTACCGTGCCATTAAACGCAGCCACTGTGCCATCATTTATCGCCACTGTGCCAATCAATTGGCACCACTGTGCCATGCCATCAAACCCAGCCACTGTGCCATTAATTGTTGCCACTGTGCCCATTGTCACCACTGCGCCATGCCATCAAATGCAGCCACTGTGCCATCAATTGTTGCCACTGTGCCCATCAATTGTCACCACTGTGCCATGCCATCAAACGCAGCCACCATGCCATAAATTGTCACCACTGTGCCCATCAATTGTCGCCACTGTGCCCATCAATTGTCACCACTGTGCCATGCCAAATGCAGCCACTGTGCCATCAAACGCAGCCACTGTGCCATGCCATCAAACGCAGCCACTGTGCCATCAATTGTCACCACTGTGGCCGTCAATTGCTGCCACTGTGCCCATCAATTTTCGCCACTGTGCCCATCAATTTTCGCCACTGTGCCCATCAATTGTCACCACTGTGCCCTGTAAAATGCTGGCAGATTGCCCCCCCACCCGGCACTTACCGTTCTGGGGTCAGCCATCCTCCGTCTTCTTTCACCCTCGATGACATTTCAGCCAATCAGGTTACTGGTAACCAGAACCGGTGAACCTGATTGGCTGAGACGCCTGTCAGTGTTAGCCAGGGAACGCACCCCCCCGTGCGTGCCCTGGTTAACTATTTGGAAGCCGATTACAGCCCTAAATGAGTAACTTGTATAGAGCTACAAATGCAAACTAAATTGCCTCATGGTGCTTTTGCAGGCAGTGTCCACCTGTGGCTTCAGAAGGATGGGTCTTAAAGCGGAGTTCCACCCAGGAAAACCACATTTGGGCAAAAGTCCTAAAAAAATAAAATAAAAAAACGTGAAAAAAAAAATTAATACTCACCCGAAATACCTATTGCTATGCGGAAGTCCGTAATCTGCCTCTTCCACGCTGCGGTGTCTTTTCTTCTGCTTCTTCTCCTTGTGAATGGGGCACGCTGCTTTCTGGGAACTGTGTATGTTTTCAGAGAGCATCCGCCCATTCACAAGCCAGCGTGAGACTCACGCGGGCGCAGTAGGAAATGGGCAGTAAAGCCGTGTTTCCCCTAGTGTGAATGGCGGCACGGGACCTGGAGCTATCGTGGGACCGGCATCGGGGGGCCATCAGCGCGGGTAAATAGGACAAGGTAAGTGTCCTTATTAAAAGTCAGCAGCTACACTGTTAGTAGCTGCTGACTTTTAAAAAAAAAAATGTGGCTGGAACACCCCTTTAAGCTTCTTCCTGAAGGCGAGATGGTTTAATTCCAAGAGGATGTCCGGGGGTACTGCTGTTGTGTCTCCTTCGGGGATGAAGGGGATAAGTCTAGGCAACAGGCAAAGAAGGTGGTGAGATGCGCTGACTACTGATCCTATTTGTGCATCCAATGTCATGTCTGAGTCAAAGATAACTCTGAGGCTTTTGGCTTTAGTGGTGGGGGTTTGTCCAAGGATGGTGGGTGTTGTGATCGGGTTTTTGTTTTGGTTTGCATGGAGGAAGAGGAGTTCTGTTTAGGATCCATTAAGTTTGAGGGAGCTCTTCGTCATCCAATCGTCGATCAATGAGAGGCAGTTTAACAGTGCGTGGTATTGGTCTTTTTCTTAGTGATGCGTAGGTAAAGTTGGGTGTCATCAGCGTAGTAGTGATAGAGCAGGTCCTGGTTGCTGATGATTTTGAGGAGTGGACGGAGGTAGAAGAGCATGGGCGACAGGGGTGATCCTTGAGGGACTCTGCATTTAATTTTACATACATTTTTTCAGAAGTTTTGTGGGAGTAATTTGGCGATGTGCTGTCTCGGAGGCTTCTGATGATGGTTTTGGTGGTGATGATAGTGATTGGGACCAGAGTAAATCTAGGTGATTGTAGAATATTTGTATGGTCTTTGTCTTTCTCTGGCCGAGTGGGGTTGCTTGCTATGTTCTGCTGAATTATTTCACGAATGTTTGTGATTTTGTCAATGAAAAAATCAGATAGCTCAGAATTCTTGTGTTTCGTTTGCTGGAGGCTCTAGACAGGTGGGGTAGATAGTCTGGGCGACAAGTTTGAAGACTTTGCAGGGGCAGTTTATGGCTTTTGAGATGGTGTTGGAGAAGTGAACTACCTGTCTGCTGACATCCGCCGCTTCATAGATAGCAGCTGTTTTTCATGCTGCAACTGTGAGCCAGGCTTTAGGCTTTGCCGTTGTGGTGTGGCCCCATTGAACAGTTTGGTTTAACCTTGACCAGTATGAGTACACCCTTATGCCGCGGACACATGACCGCTTTTAATGGTCTAGAAAAAACAATGTTTTTTTTAACCCGATTATT
Organism: Rana kukunoris; assembly: GCA_029574335.1. NCBI lineage: Eukaryota > Metazoa > Chordata > Amphibia > Anura > Ranidae > Rana > Rana kukunoris. The sequence continues at coordinate 101,949,669 of CM056051.1, forward strand.
GTTAAGCCTGCCTTGCCTACACACGATCGTGAAAAAAAAAATGCTCGAGCAAAGCACGGTGACGTACAACATGTACGATGGCACTATAAAGGGAAAGTTCCATTCGGATGGCGCCACCCTTGGGGCTGCTTTTGCGTTACCGCGTGTTAGTAAAGTTTGATGAGAGACAATTCAAATTTTTCAGTCTTCGTGCTTTAAAGATCGTTTTCTGGTGTTAAGTTTGTGCTTGTGGGTTCGTATCTGTCTTTCAGTGCTTGTAGTCAGTTCGTATCTGTTTTTGCAGTGCGTTCTTGTCCGCTCGTTACTGTTTTTCAAGTCGTTCTTCAGAGGTCTTGCTGTTCTTCAGTGCGTTCTTTTAGTTCATTCTGATTAGGCGACCGTTTTCTAGCCATGTTGCAGGTACGGTCTCGTCGCTGAGATCGTGCTGTGCTTGGTGCTGGGATTTCTGCTTTATTCCGGCTCCGGTCCATGAACAGGGTGAGGAGGAGTTTGTGGGCCAAGAATTGGTTGCTCCAGCTGGACCAATTCTGTCACATGCCTCTGCTGCGGGAGATCCAGGAGAATAACCCTGAAGTCATCTTTTCTTAGGATGTCTAATCCCGTTTTTCAGCAGCTCTTGGCTTTGGTGTCTCCCTATATCACCAAGCAGGACACCGTTATGTAGGAAGTCATCACTGCTGAGCAGAGGCTAGTTGCTACGTTGCGCTACCTGGCAACAGGGAGAAGCTTGCAGGACCTCAAGTTCTCGACAGGCATCTCCCCCCAGGCTCTGGGGATCATAATCCCAGACACCTGTTCTGCTATAATCCAAATACTGCAGGAGGACTATATTAAGGTAAGTTTTGTCCTTTAACCTTTTTGAATCAGTCCCTAATTAACATAATTGTAATATGCTGTGAATGTCCCCTTTGTCCCCATGCATGCTGTAAGCTTTTAATGCTCCTTTTTTGGCCTACATGCATATTTCCAATAGCCCAAACACACCCAGCCTAGTCACTTCCCAATGTATTTTGTCTGCTCTATTGTAGTGCTTGACCCCCCCCCACCATAAAATGTGTGCATTTAATATTTTTTTGGAATTCAGACAGAGTGAAGTCTGAAGTACCAAACTCATCTTGAACCCCCCTCCCCATAAAAAAAAAATATTCGGTCGTCAGAGGTGGTGAGGAATCTGATTAGTGATCTTTTTTTTTTTGGCTTAAAATACTCCTTCAAATTAATGATGTACTGATGTTTTGGCAAGAATGTTTTTGGATAATCTAATTGCAATGTTTGTCTCAAAGTATTTTTTTTTTCGTTACTCCACAGTTCCCTTCTACTCCAAAGGAATGGCAGACTGTGGCATTGGAGTTTTGCCAGTGTTGGAACTTTCCAAACTGTGGAGGAGCCATTGATGGCAAGCACGTCTGCATCGTGCCACCACCCCTTTCGGGATCCTATTATTTTAATTATAAATGGTTCCACAGTATTGTGCTGATGGCGGTGGTGTCGGCCAATTATGATTTTCTATTTGTGGATGTGGGGAAAAATGGGCGGATGTCTGACGGCGAAGTGTTTGCCCAGACGGAGTTCACCCAATTGCTCCAATCAGATGACCTGGCATTGCCACCTGCAGCAGAGAATGAAGAGGGCCTACCCTTCGTGTTCATTGCAGATGAGGCGTTTGCGCTGGGTCCCCACCTGATGAGGCCTTTTCCCCAAAGAACCCTCACCCCTGAGAGGAGGGTGTTTAATTACAGGCTAGCCAGAGCCAGAAGGGTGGTAGAAAATGCCTTTGGCATCATGGCCAGCCGTTTCCGCCTATTTCTCACCTCCATCAACCTAGCGGAGTACAAATGAACCATGTTGTGATGTGCTGTTGCATTCTCCATAACTTTTTAAAGAACAATTCAAACAATTATTTAGCATCCATTGGGCCTGAGGCCACTCAATAATCCCAAATGGCATTGCCGGCCCAGGAAGCTGGCCCTGCAGGCTTGGCCCCCCAAAGCGCCCGTGATGTCTGCCAACAATATGTTGATTATTTTATGGGTAGAGGGGCCATTGCAATGCCTAATGAGATTTGACGAAAAATGTTAAATACAAATGTATTTTCTAATGAAAAAATAGTTTTTTATTTGGGTTTCTTTTATCTTTCTCCTAGGTTATCCTAGTGCACTTGTAGTGCCATGTGTATTTTTCTTTTCTGTTCTATGTAAACACCACAAATATTTATTTGTTCTTTTAGGCAACATTGATATAAGAAGCCACACATTATTGAGTATCAAATATTTTTTATTGTTTCACATTTTAAATGTGTTTTTTTGGGGGGGGGGGTTAAACTTTTTTTTTTTTGCAAAAAATATAATTTAATTTTTTGGGTAAAAATATAATTTTTTTATTGCAAAAAATATATTTTTTATTGCAAAAACTTTTTTTGGTAATAATCTTAAAAAAAATTATAATCTAAAAAAAAAATCTAATCTAAAAATTTTTTTTATAATCTAACATTTTTTTTTTATAATTCAATTTTATTTTTACAATCTAAAAAAAAAAATTCTTGCTAAAACGCATGAACAATGTAAATTTTTACAAGTTTTACATTGTTCATGCGTTTTAGCAAGATTTTTTTTTTAGATTATAAAAAATTTAAATAGATTATAAAATTCAAATAAAAACAATTAAAACATTACCAACAAAACAACAAACACAAATTAAATGTATAAAATACTTGAACATATTTTTTTTTAAACCCTCCCAAGAACATCAATAACATATTTTATCCTTTGCTCCACCTGCTTGGTCTTTTGCCTTATATGGACCAAGCTTTTGTTGAGAGAAAAAAGAAAGGCGCCTCAAGGTTAAGGACAAAGTAGCTTTAATTGACAATAGATGACAGCATCCACTTACATAAAAAGTAATGGAGATCCGGCATACAGATCCTTAAGGGATGATCCAGGATGTGGCGTACTACCACACTAGATTTAAGCTGAAGAGGTGCTCTGGTGCCCAGAGGTGTATTTAGGTTTTATGCTGCCCTAGGCCTGACTAACTTGCGCACCCCCTAATTTAAATATGACCCACCCCTTCCTGTCAAAGCCACATCCCTGTCATATTAATGGGAAGAGGACAGAGGGATGCTGTGGGTGAAGGACAGAGGGACGCCCTGGGAGGAGGACAGAGGGTTGCCGTGGGTGACGGACAGAGGGACACCGTGGGAAGAGGAGAGAGGGATGTCGTGGGAAGAGGACAGAGGGCCGCCCCCCACAAAGTGCCGCCCTAGGCCTGGGCCTTGTTGGCCTAGGCCAGAATACATCCCTGCTGGTGCCTCTCTGTGTCGGACTGTCCGTGGCGCGCAACGTGAGTCGCAGTGACGTCACAGGAATCCTTTGGCATGCAACGACGTTTCGGAGCTAGCGCTGCGTATATCGGGGGCTCCTTTTTCAAGCATGCCAAAGGATTCCTGTGAGGTCACCGTGACTCACGCTGCACTCCACGCCTCGCCCCCGATGGTCTCATCATTCCAGCCTGACTTCCTGCAACACGGACGGTCCGACACAGAGAGGCACCAGAGCACCTCTTCAGCTAAAATTTTGAAACACACCATGCATTATAAATATTCAGGCCTACATCTTTTACCTGAAGCTGTGGTGTATGACACTGACCTGTTGTGGTGCCACTTTCTCCTTCCTCCGCATCTTCCTCCACATCCCACTGGGGTGGGTCTTGTGCTGAAGGTGTGGGGTTCCTAGGCTCCTGTCTGGAAGATACTTGAGTCAAAAATATTTATATTTTTTTCCATGAAGAAGAATACGGTACACATTTATTGTTGAACAAAAAAAGGAGATTACCTGTATACGAAGGGGGGGTCAAAATGACACAGAAGAATCAGAGGGTGGGATTACCATTTTAGTAACCCCTTCTGATCCTGCTGTGTCATTTTGATTCCCCCCTCTGATCCTGCTGTGTCATTTTAAGTGATCCCCCTCCCCCACCCCTGTGCCAGTGGACACCTTCACCAGACATCCCCCACCCCTTTATCAGACATTTCCCCCTACCTCAGTCACCCCTGTGTGTCCACACAGTGTGCCCGACTCCTGCTCCGTGCTACTCACTGTCTAATTGTGAGTCGGCCAGACTCCATCAGGACAGAGCGAGCAGCAGGCGGCAGCTTGTCCTGGCAGCATCGTGGGCACTCTGATATAAAGAGACCATGCACCTCTCTGCTCTGTCTCCGCTGCGGCCAATAGTGAGCTGTGTGGCGGCGCCCGCTGCTACGGTCCAGGGTACAGAGTTACGGTAGCTTTGGTGGGGGGCCTTATTATCGGGATGCCCTATGTTTGGGGGAGGCCCTATTATCGGGGAGGTCTTATTTTCGGGGGATACCTTATATTTCAGTGAGAGGCAAAACTGTAAGTAGGTCTTACTTTCGGGGAAACAGGGTATTCTCCTCTTTAACGGTTCATTCACGTGTGCCTTGCTCACTAAAGAGCAATCTGCATTGAGGTAGCTCTTCAGACAGCATTTGACAGGTGGTGAGGGGGTTGCAGTGCACTTGCAGAGTGGCCCAATTCACTTGAAGCGCAGCGCCTGCCAAAGCAGCAGGGGGTATAATTCCCACCATGGCTGTGAAGTAAAGCATTAAGGCCATGGTATGTGTACACCCCAGCTGCTGCGGTTGGGGGGCAGAAAAGGCACGGTTCAACTCAAGGGTTTTACTGCCCCCACCCTCACATGTGATCAAGCCCTTAGACAACTGCTAGTGGAACAGGTGTCCATGTTGGAAGATTTGCCCCTTTTTGTTCTGGTGATAACATTTTGGATTTCCCATCAATTTTTGCCTTGGTGACAATAATCAATAGGACAAATAGAGAGAGTGAATGTACCCAACAGGACTTCACAACCCTTCCCTTTGTTATCTAAAACTAAAAAAGAACATTTTGGCTATACATAAAGTGGAATTGAATCCAAAACCAAAAATGAATTATATTGCAGCTTACCAATTACCAGATGTGGTGGCTGCATTAGTTTTCATTGGATTATTGCCCCTCTGTTTTCACCTGGTGATCTGGCCAGCAACACACCTACTGTATTAGTAAAACAACTCTGGAGGAATGAGTTTAGGAGGCACAGTAGACAGCAGTATTGTCAGTCTGGGGGGGGGGGGGGTGTTAGATGTATTAACAGATTTATAACCACTAACAAATCAAGGGCAAACTCCAGTTCACACTTTAGAGGCGGTTACAGCAAACAGTTTTGTTTTTCCTTTTGGAATAAAGGTTTTGCATAAATAAAAGCTAATCAGTTTAATCACCCCTGCCTGTGCTAAATGGTTTGTCTCATCCATGTAAATTGATACATTCTGCCAGGGAGTTTTTGCTGTTAAAAACAACAGACTTGCTGGCTGGATTACCAGATGAGAATGCAGCCATCACATCTAAACAGCTGCTGTAAAAACGTCCAGTGTGCATGAAGCCTAAGAATTGGTAAGCTGCAATATAATAAATGTTTGCTTTTGGTTTTAATACCACTTTAAGGATATAAATCTTTGCATAATACATGCAGCTGACTATTTCACAAAGTGGTTTTATGTTGCAATCATGTAATACATAACTTCAGTAACGACACTGTCTACAGATAATATTTTTTTATAAGTCCCTGTTGTAGCTGCTTACACGTCTACATATGTGGTACATGATATAGAAACATTGGGTCTAAGGTCCCCAAACCTAAGACCAAACAAAAAAGGGGGGGGGCACAGTTGGACTATTGCGGTACATGTAGAATTGGATAACAAAATTACTAAATAAGGGTAAAATAATTTTATTAAATACACAGAAGAAAAAACACAATACAGAGCTTAAAATGGTGACGACCATACATAACGCCAGTATAATAATCCCGGTGGGGAACAAAATAATGCGTTGGGGGTCATGACAATCTTGACCGGTTTCGCGGTATTGACCGCTTCATCAGAAGTATGTCTACAATTAGGTTAAAAAACAATTGGTTATACATAAATTAGGAATACAAGATTTAAATGGGGAGAGGGGGCTCAGCTGCTTACCTAGATGTATCCCGCAGAGGAGAATCACCGAACGAGGTCCCATGTGGACGCCAGAGGGCAAGAACATGGGGATGGATCTACTAGACAGGTATGTAGAGTGAAAGATATTAATAATTAATATAGGGAGGGCCTGGTCTTGGGAAAAAAAAAAAAAAAATGTGTTTTTCACTAGGTGCCAACAGTCGGCTTCACTATCTTGATGCCCTCCTGGGATCCATTGTGGTCCCCCTCCCTCTTTGGCCCATTACCATGGACCCATTAGTGGAGGCTAAATGTGACCCTACACAGTTTTTTCAACTTGGGTTCCCATCCGGGGCCCCCCTACACACAATACAATTGTATTACAGGTACATATTTTTTACACACTTTCCCTTCTTCCCTTGTCCCTTCTTCATTTCCCATCCTCCCTCTCCTCCCCCTCTCCTCCCCCTCTTTTTCTTTCTCCTCCTTCTCCCCCCCCCTCTTTTTTGTCCCCCAGCACCACCATCTACATCCTCTACTCTTACCTGTTCACCTGTGTTCACACCCCTGCCTCTCATCACGGCTTGCACACTGGCCCACACCCTTGGCCTGGTTTTAGATATTTTTCCCCACACTTCCCTATTATCATATTAACTTTTCCCTTCCCACACCCGAAGCAGTAGGTCCATTCCTATATGTATCCCCCGATCACCTCACGGGATACCCGACGGCATTGCCCAAGCCCTCCCCACCCGCTGGATGGGTAATATAGGTGAGCAGCTGATTTCCTTTCCCCATGTATTAATTTATTATTTCTTTGTAGTTGTTCAATGTATAATTGCTGTTTTGCTATTTTATATTTTCTGTTTTTAGACATGCTTCTGATGAAGCGGCCCTAGCCGCGAAACCGGTCAAGTTGATTGTCTTTTTAACCTCACCTGTGTTCTATTTTACCCTGTACTCAATAAAATGTTCTTTCATATTTTTATTTGCTTGTTTGTATATGTTGTATCTTGTTTATCAGTACCGGAATAGTCCAACCTTGGCCCCACCCCCTTCTTTGGTTCTGTAGTTTGGGACCTCAGAATCAATTTATTTACACTTTTTAAATAAAGGTTAAAAAACAATTGGTTATACATAAATTAGGAATACAAGATTTAAATGGGGAGAGGGGGCTCAGCTGCTTACCTAGATGTATCCCGCAGAGGAGAATCACCGAACGAGGTCCCATGTGGAGGCCAGAGGGCAAGAACATGGGGATGGATCTACTAGACAGGTATGTAGAGTGAAAGATATTAATAATTAATATAGGGAGGGCCTGGTCTTGGGGAAAAAAAAACAAAAAAAACAAAGGGGGGGGGGGAGGGATTAGTGCAAGACCACGCGTGTTGAATATACGTGATAAAAGGGTAAAAAATAAAGTGGGGATGTGGATGGAGGACAGGGAAGAGGGGGAAAGGGAGAGGGGGGAGAGTAGAGGGAAAGAAAGGAATGGGAAAGGGGTGGGGAGATAAGTGGGGGGGGTAGAGGGGTGGTGAGAAATGGGGAGAGGGAAGCAGGGGCAAAAGAAGGAAAGGAAAGGAAGAGATAAGGGTGGAGGAAGGAGGGGGGACGGAAGAGGGAGGAGAGAAGAGGGGGGAGGTGGTGGGAGGAATAGGGGGGGGGAAGGGGGTGTATGTACCTAATGCAAAGAAGGATGGTGATTCATAGAAGGTGCCCCAAGGATAGGGGCCCAGCTTAAACATGTGCTGAAAACATATGTTGAGTTGGAGAAACATCCTCAACGGTAGTGAGTACGTATGAAGGAGGGGAGGCGTCACGGTAATGATGCCAGCCACTAACACCTAAAGGAAAAAAGTGTATAATAAAGGATTATGATCCGTGGAAGGGGAAGGGGCGGGATGGGAGGGCGACCAGGGCAGGTATGAACAGACAGCTATATGCAAGTAAATGGGTAACTTACTGTGGATTGGGTAGATCACACAGTGATCCCGAGAATCGGCATCCCTTTCGCTGTGAGTAAAAGCATCCACATGGAGTGTGCCCTAAATAGCCCCAGAACAGGAAACCAAGTGAAAGGTTACAGCCCCGGGGGCGGGGCTGTTGACCTCACCAGGGTGATTAACCGTCGGAGGACTTGCCAGGGATGGCAAAACCTCACCTGGAGCTGACGGGGGATAGCAAGCAGCTGAGCCCTAATGAAGGGAATAATTACAATTGAACATCATAAGAAATAAAATAAACAATTTAAAAGAAGAATATAATAGTTAGACGTAGCATATAAATACAGTACACATTGTATGATGGTGCCTCATGAATAATGGACACCAGGGTGGACCAGCAAAACGAATCTTGAGTGCTATAAGCATATGTGGGCAAGAACTTTAAATGGTGGCATACTGTAACCCATAGCGGCAACCGCTAGCCATAAGGGATAGCCCAAATGGGGGCAGAGGATTAGAGTTCGAGGTGGTAGGGAAAAAAGGGAAATGCTCAATGTGTCCTCGCAATGATAATTGGTGTTGGGTAAACTGAGCATGGGTCTGAAGGGGTTAACGTTATCTAATCCAGTTTGATGGTGGTCAAACAATGGGTATAAAGGACAAACAGAAACCTAAACTGCAGATATTGCCACAGCAACTCGCAATTAAAGTCGCTTGAGTCGCACCGTAAGACGTAATAACATACTTATAATTGGGTTAATATGAAGTGCATATAGAGGCTACTCCCCAGAAAAAAATCAGGGGAGTGTTAAGTGGGTGGGATGCAAGAAAAACGCACGCCACCCCATGGGGGCCCCAGGTGTATTATCCACCTAATCAATATGATTTAAAGTAGAGCCTCTAGGATAGTTATAGATAGATATAGAAATAAAAAGTACCATCATCCTGGAAATTCGATATAGAAACATTGGGTCTAAGGTCCCCAAACCTAGGACCAAACAAAAAGGGGGGGGGGGCACAGTTGGACTATTGCGGTACATGTAGAATTGGATAACAAAATTACTAAATAAGGGTAAAATAATTTTATTAAATACACAGAAGAAAAAACACAATACAGAGCTTAAAATGGTGACGACCATACATAACGCCAGTATAATAATCCCGGTGGGGAACAAAATAATGCGTTGGGGGTCATGACAATCTTGACCGGTTTCGCGGTATTGACCGCTTCATCAGAAGTATGTCTACAATTAGGTTAAAAAACAATTGGTTATACATAAATTAGGAATACAAGATTTAAATGGGGAGAGGGGGCTCAGCTGCTTACCTAGATGTATCCCGCAGAGGAGAATCACCGAACGAGGTCCCATGTGGAGGCCAGAGGGCAAGAACATGGGGATGGATCTACTAGACAGGTATGTAGAGTGAAAGATATTAATAATTAATATAGGGAGGGCCTGGTCTTGGGAAAAAAAAAAAAAAAAAAAGGGGGGGGGGGGGGAAGGGATTAGTGCAAGACCACGTGTGTTGAATATACGTGATAAAAGGGTAAAAAATAAAGTGGGGATGTGGATGGAGGACAGGGAAGAGGGGGAAAGGGAGAGGGGGGAGAGTAGAGGGAAAGAAAGGAATGGGAAAGGGGTGGGGAGATAAGTGGGGGGGGTAGAGGGGTGGTGAGAAATGGGGAGAGGGAAGCAGGGGCAAAAGAAGGAAAGGAAAGGAGTTGCTGTGGCAATATCTGCAGTTTAGGTTTCTGTTTGTCCTTTATACCCATTGTTTGACCACCATCAAACTGGATTAGATAACGTTAACCCCTTCAGACCCATGCTCAGTTTGCCCAACACCAATTATCATTGCGAGGACACATTGAGCATTTCCCTTTTTTCCCTACCACCTCGAACTCTAATCCTCTGCCCCCATTTGGGCTATCCCTTATGGCTAGCGGTTGCCGCTATGGGTTACAGTATACCACCATTTAAAGTTCTTGCCCACATATGCTTATAGCACTCAAGATTCGTTTTGCTGGTCCACCCTGGTGTCCATTATCCATGAGGCACCATCATATCATGTGTACTGTATTTATATGCTACGTCTAACTATTATATTCTTCTTTTAAATTGTTTATTTTATTTCTTATGATGTTCAATTGTAATTATTCCCTTCATTAGGGCTCAGCTGCTTGCTATCCCCCGTCAGCTCCAGGTGAGGTTTTGCCATCCCTGGCAAGTCCTCCGACGGTTAATCACCCTGGTGAGGTCAACAGCCCCGCCCCCGGGGCTGTAACCTTTCACTTGGTTTCCTGTTCTGGGGCTATTTAGGGCACACTCCATGTGGATGCTTTTACTCACAGCGAAAGGGATGCCGATTCTCGGGATCACTGTGTGATCTACCCAATCCACAGTAAGTTACCCATTTACTTGCATATAGCTGTCTGTTCATACCTGCCCTGGTCGCCCTCCCATCCCCCCCCCCCCCGCCCCTTCCCCTTCCACGGATCATAATCCTTTATTATACACTTTTTTCCTTTAGGTGTTAGTGGCTGGCATCATTACTGTGACGCCTCCCCTCCTTCATACGTACTCACTACCGTTGAGGATGTTTCTCCAACTCAACATATGTCTTCAGCACATGTTTAAGCTGGGCCCCTATCCTTGGGGCACCTTCTATGAATCACCATCCTTCTTTGCATTAGGTACATACACCCCCTTCCCCCCCCCCTATTCCTCCCACCACCTCCCCCCTCTTCTCTCCTCCCTCTTCCGTCCCCCCTCCTTCCTCCACCCTTATCTCTTCCTTTCCTTTCCTTCTTTTGCCCCTGCTTCCCTCTCCCCATTTCTCACCACCCCTCTACCCCCCCCACTTATCTCCCCACCCCTTTCCCATTCCTTTCTTTCCCTCTACTCTCCCCCCTCTCCCTTTCCCCCTCTTCTCTGTCCTCCATCCACATCCCCACTTTATTTTTTACCCTTTTATCACGTATATTCAACACGCGTGGTCTTGCACTAATCCCTTCCCCCCCCCTTTTTTTTTTCCCCAAGACCAGGCCCTCCCTATATTAATTATTAATATCTTTCACTCTACATACCTGTCTAGTAGATCCATCCCCATGTTCTTGCCCTCTGGCCTCCACATGGGACCTCGTTCGGTGATTCTCCTCTGCGGGATACATCTAGGTAAGCAGCTGAGCCCCCTCTCCCCATTTAAATCTTGTATTCCTAATTTATGTATAACCAATTGTTTTTTAACCTAATTGTAGACATACTTCTGATGAAGCGGTCAATACCGCGAAACCGGTCAAGATTGTCATGACCCCCAACGCATTATTTTGTTCCCCACCGGGATTATTATACTGGCGTTATGTATGGTCGTCACCATTTTAAGCTCTGTATTGTGTTTTTTCTTCTGTGTATTTAATAAAATTATTTTACCCTTATTTAGTTATTTTGTTATCCAATTCTACATGTACCGCAATAGTCCAACTGTGCCCCCCCCCCCCTTTTTTGTTTGGTCCTAGGTTTGGGGACCTTAGACCCAATGTTTCTATATCGAATTTCCAGGATGATGGTACTTTTTATTTCTATATCTATCTATAACTATCCTAGAGGCTCTACTTTAAATCATATGTGGTACATGCTGAGACTTATAATTCTATGTACACCAGTACAGTGACATGGACAATTATTTGTATTAATCACAAGACTAGTGAGCTCAGTCATAAAAGGAGGGAATCGATCTTCTCGGATTTGTAATTTATAATTTGGCCATTTGCTGCATCAATTGAGCGCTGAAAATATTGGGAATGATGTAATCGTTCTTTTATTATAGCAGAAGTAGTGGCATAGCTGGAGTGATCTGTGGACCTGAGCCGCCGTGCAGTGGATACCCTCCCTTTGTGACCTTCCTTACTATTGCTACAATTACACCTAAAGAGCCTGCAAATTCATTTCTCTTTTTTGGTTACTTTCACACGGGTGGATCCGTTTTTAGACAATCGCTTGCTCAGCAGGGATCGCTCCGTTGATCCCTGTTTAACTCCTTCTAAGCCAGAGTCATTAGTACAGTGAGGCCTCGTACACACGATAGGATTTATCCGATGGAAACGGTCCGACGGACCGTTTCCATCGGATATGTCCGCCGGGCTGTTTTGATCCGATGGCTGTACACACCATCGGATCAAATTCCCCGCCGGCTGACAGCGTGGTGACGCGGCGTTGACGTTGCCACATCACCGCACCAGGAAGTGAAACACTTCCGCGCGCATGCGTCAAATCCATTCACAGGATCCGACGCATGTGCGGACAGATATGTCCGCTGGTTAGGCGTACTAACCAGCGGACATATCCGCCGGCCCCTACAGACGAGCGGATTTTTCGGCTGAAATGGTCCGTCGGACCATTTTCAGCGGATAAATTCACTCGTGTGTACGAGGCCTGACAGTGCATATTTTGAGCACTGATCACTGTATTAGTGTCACTGGTTCCCAAAAAGTCCTTCTATAAGTCGCTGATCGCTGTATCTATGTGAAAAAAGGAGATTTTTAATACAGCTTACCTGTAAAATCTTTTTCTTGGAGTACATCACGGGACACAGAGCAGCATATTCATTACTATACGGGTTATATGGAGTACCTTCAGGTGATGGACACTGGCAATCTCAAACAGGAAGTCCCCTCCCTATATAACCCCCTCCCATAGAGGAAGTACCTCAGTTTTGTAGCAAGCAGTATGCCTCCCAAAAACGTTCCCCAAAAGAGGGGTGGGAGCTCTGTGTCCCGTGATGTACTCCAAGAAAAAGATTTTACAGGTAAGCTGTATTAAAAATCTATTTTTCTTTCTCGTACATCACGGGACACAGAGCAGCATATTCATTACTATACGGGATGTCCGAAAGCAGTGCTTTAATGAGGGTAGGGAGACATCTTCCAAAAAAGGATTTAATTTAGAGGTATACTCAAATAATAATAAATCCAACTTAGTCAAGAAATGTAAATCTGAAATCTAAATCAAGGGAGCCCCCTCAGATCCTGAGGAGCTTGAATCGCTGCCTGCAGTACTGCCTGCCCAAAGGCTGTATCTGCATTCCTTCTTACGTCCAATTGATAAAAAATTTGTAAACGTGTGGACTGACGACCACGTTGCTGCCTTGCATATTTGAGCCATAGAGATCTGATGATGTGCTGCCCAGGAGGTGCCCATGGCCCTGGTAGAATGGGCCTTTACCGACAAAGGAGGAGGCAACCTCTTCAAACCGCAGGCCTGAATGATTAATTGTTTAATCCATCTTGCGATGGTGGATCTAGCAGCTGCCTGACCCCTCTTGGGCCCCTCCGGTAAAACGAACACCACATCTGTTTTCCGAACCTTCTCTGTAGCTTTAAGATAGGCCTTTATGGCCCTGACAATATCCAACGTATGCAGCAACCCCTCCTTTCTAGAGGTGGGTTTTGGAAAGAAGGATGGAAGTACCACATCCTGGTTCAGGTGGAAACTGGATATAACCTTTGGTAGAAAGGAAGAATGAGGACGGAACCCCGCCCTATCCTTATGTAAAATTAGATATGGTTCCTTACAAGATAAGGCTGCCAATTCCGATACTCTCCTGGCCGAAACTATGGCGATCAGAAATACCGACTTTCTAGTCAGTAAAACCAAAGGTACCTCAGCCAACGGCTCAAAGGGTTGTTTCTGTAGAGTTGACAGAACAAGATTTAAGTCCCATGGACAAAGTGGTGATTTGACCGGAGGATTAACACGTAAGACTCCCTGTATGAAGGTCTTAACCAGCGAGTGGGCGGCCAGCGGCCTCTGAAACCACACTGATAAGGCTGAAATCTGTCCCTAGATCGTGCTTAATGCCAGGCCTTTATCCACTCCTAGCTGGAGAAAACTTAATACTCTATCAATGGTATACTTGCGGGAAAACCATCTCTTAGACTCACACCAGCCTACGTAGGCCCTCCAAACCCTGTAACAAATTACCCTGGAGGCCGGCTTTCTAGCCTTAATGAGGGTAGGGATTACCTGCCTAGACAGACCTCTACCCCTGAGAATCAGGGATTCCACCGCCAGGCCGTCAAATTTAGACGCCGTAATGCAGGGTGGAGGATCGGGCCTTGTGAGAGTAGGTCTGGCCATAGAGGAAGAGTCCAAGGGTCTCCCGCTGCCAATTTCAGGACTAGTGAGTACCATGCCCTCCGGTACCAAGCTGGGGCTACCAGGATAACCGGCCTGTGCTATGATCCTGCGCAACAGGCGGGGTAGTAACTGCAGCGGGGGAAATGCATATAGAAGTTATGATTGATGCCAAGGGCAAACCAACGCATCGGTTCCGCAGGCCATAGGGTCCCTCGTTCGAGACATGAACCTGTCTAGCTTCTTGTTGAATCCTGATGCCATGACTTCCACGTCTGGCACTCCCCACTTCTGGCAGATTGTCTGAAAGACCTGTGGATGCAGAGACCACTCCCCCGGCGACAGGGTTTGGCGACTTAGGAAGTCCGCCTGCAGGTTGTCCACCCCGGGAATGAATATCGCCGATATGCAGGGTACATAAACCTCTGCCCACCGAAAAACCAAGCTCATCTCTCTCTGAGTGGCTTGACTCTTGGTTCCCCCTTGGTGGTTCACATATATGCCACCGCTGTGGCATTGTCTGAATGAATTCACACCGAGGACCCCTGTAATCTGGATGTCTATGCCAGGAGGGCTAGCCGAGCCGCTCTGATCTCCCAGACATTGATGGGCAGCTGCCTCTCCACCTCTGCCCAAGTTCCTTGGCGAGTGAACCCGTTCAAGACCGCTCTCCAGCCTTCCAGACCACTAGGCAGAAAGACTCCCCTTCAGAAGGTTCTGAGGGTTTAACCACCAGCATAGACTCTGCCGGACCTTTAATGACGGCGTTAAAGGAAACTCCAAGGCCTGTGCTCCCTTGCTCCAAGCTGCTAGAATTGCTGTCTGTAGGACGCGAGTGTGGAAGCGTGCGGTACCGCCTTGAACATGGCCATTAGTTTGCCTAGTAATCGCATACATAGGCGAATAGTTGGTTCTCTTTTGCTTAGAACCAACTGAATCAATTCCTTGATAGCCTCGACCTTTACCAGGGGCAGGAACACCTTTTGCTGTTCTGTGTCTAATCTCATGCCGAGATATTCCAACTGCTTTGTAGGTTGAAATGCTGATTTTTCCCCGGTTTAGGACACAGCCGAACCTCTCGAGGTACTGAACCATGAGGGCTACTGCGCATTCCAGCCAAGGAAGCGAGTGATCTATGATTAAGAGGTCGTCCAGGTATGCTAGGACCGAGACCCCTTGGATCCTTAGATTGACTAGAATTGGAGCTAGGACCTTCGTGAATACCCGGGGGCCGTAGCCAGCCCGAAGGGGAGCGCCACGAATTGGAAGTGACGCTGCATCACTGCGAAGCGTAAAAAATCTTTGATGTGGCTGAAAGATTGGTACATGAAGGTAACCATCCTTTATGTCTATAGAAGCCAGAAAGTCGTCCTTCTGGAGTGTGGCGGCTGCTGACCGAACGGATTCCATCCGGAAAGAGCGAACCCTTAGGTAAGCATTTAAACCTTTTAGGTCCAAAATTGGTCTGACATCGCCGATGGGCTTTGGTATGACAAACAGATTGGAATAGAAACCTAGCCCCTGTTCTTGGGCTGGTACCTCTACCATTATGCCCTGGTAAAGCAGATGATCCAATGCCGCCCGCATTGAGGCCTTCCTTGTGGAGGAAACTTTAGAAAATTCTAATCTGTAGCCTGTGGCCACAGATGACCGGACCCCCTCTGTCGGGGATCGATACCATGGCCTCTTGCCCCCAGAGGCCTGTCCTTGCGATCCATTGTTAAAAGTTTGATCGCGCAGGAGGCCCGATACTGCCTGGAATTTGAGGGCCCCGGAACAGGGGGGAGCTGCCTTTTAAACGCAGGACCCCGGAACTTCTTTTGACTGGTAAAAGGGTACTTTTGCCACTTGAAATAGTCTGAATGTATTTATCCAGATCTTTCCATGGAAGGGAAAACCTGCCAGTAGTCTTTTGCATGGGGCTCGGCCGCCCAGTTCTTCAACCATAAGAGCCTTCTCATATGCACTAAAAATAGTGACAAACGAGACGCCTGCTGGATGGAGTCTTTTATAGCCTCTACCGCAAAGCACAGAGCTCTGGGAATATCCAATAACTCCTCTGCCTATTGGGCAGGGATGTCTTTAAGCATCTGTTTTGTCTGGTCCTTTAACGCCTGACAAACTCCAATTGCAGCCACTGCTGGCTGTACCACTGCTCCTGCCGTAGCAAAGGATGCTTGAAAAAGTGTCTCTAAACGTTTATCGACCGGGACCTTAAACATTTGTATGTTTTCCCCCGGGCCAGTTAATGATTTATTCACACATGAGATGGCTGCGTCCACAGTTGGGAGCGCCCATTTCTTAGAAAAATTTCTCTTCCATAGGGTAAATAACAGAAAACCTTCCAGGCGGTCTCCCATCCAGGCACTAACCAGGCCCGACCCTGCTTAGCCTCCGAGATCAGACGAGATCGGGCGCTTTCAGGGTGATGTGGCCGTAGGCTTTAGGCGGCAGAAAAAATTCTGTCCGGTCGTACCCAATCCTGGAAAAACCAATTCCTCTAACAGAGGATGGACCGGAAAAGCTGCGTTGCTTAAAGGCGCTTTAAAAGAACCCAAAGAGGATACCGCAGGAACCTGAGGCTCTGGAAATGGCAAATTAAATGCCGAGCGGACCATGTCTGTCAAAGACTGGACCCACAGACTCTCCGTTTGGGAGGCTGAAAACGATTCCTCAGTGGTAGATCCTTCCTCTAGGTTCTGGTCCAACCGATCCTCCTGAAATTCTAATTCCTCCGGAGAGAGAATCTCAGCATCCGAGGATACACCTTTTGGTGATGGGGATCTAGTCCGCTTCTTGCCAGAAATAGAGCCAGCGATCATAGCTGCTAACTTTTTTTCTCTAGCCCCCCTAGGGTGACGACTAGCATCTCCTCTGTGATAACACAGGGTTGGGCCGATCTGGGCCAGCCTCAGCACCAGACCCCCTTAATGGCTTATCCAAGGCGACCCCTATAGGAATAACCTGTGGGGAAAGTATTGGCATATCATCAGAACCAGAGGAGGAACCCCTTTGTCTTTGCCTTTTTTTTTTTTTTTTGTGTTTTGATCCTGAACCTTTGGAAGCCATAATACAAAACCGAGGGACTCCGCCTACAACAACAGACTGTTATAGCCAGGAGTACAAAAAAATAAGGTTTAGGGGACAATAGGATCACTAATGCCCAAAAACGGTGGGGCTCAGTATGTTTTCCTTAATAATATTATTGTTTTTCACAACATACAGCCCCACCCCCAACATGTTTGCCAGCATTCAACCTGTTGCCAAGGGGATTTTTGGCTTAACAAAAAGCATTGGAGCTGACTCCAGCATGTACTACCCCTTTCTCGCCACCGGGAGTCACTGTGCTGCCAGCTCTGCGTCCTCTCTCTTCCAGCTCAGCTTTGAACTGAGCTAAGATCGCACCTGCTGTGTATAACAGCAATTGAAGGCACGCCCACTCTACACTGCAGTCACGCTCCCCGTCCCCCCCCCCCTTCCCGAACGGCGCGAAAAATTTTCTATATGCATGCGTGCGCGCGCGCGCGACTGTCGGGGGAGGAGAGCCCAGGAGGAGACGCACTCTGGAGCCCAGGAATGCAGGCTGGAGGACGCATCAGGCGGCAGATTTGAATCCCGGCTAGGTAAGGCTTAAACAGGCCCCTAAGGAGTCCCTTTAGCCTAGAGACAGATCTCTTCTTTTTTTTTTTTTTAAAAGACCTTCAACCAGCGAGCAGCAGGTAGCTAGCAAACATACATAGATAGGTAGGGGGATCAAGTGATGGGGGGGGAACATTTCAGGCCATCCTGTCCATCAGACATAGTGACCATGGTGCCCATGCAGAGCATACTCAGGCTACCCCCCTTAAGATCTCCCCTGGAGAGCCTGCTGTCGAACCAAGTCCCGCAGGCTCCCCTCTTACCTGCTCCATGCCGCAGGACGTTTGCATAGCAAAATGGTCCAATCTTCTCCCATCTCCGTGGGTAGCGTAGTAGACCTTCAGGCACTGGGGTCCTGGAAGGAACCGACTGTCCTGGACCTATACAGCACCCTGGCAAACAGGATCTTTTGGTTTACAAAAAAACTGAATTTGTATTATCTTACTCCCCCACTCATAACCTCTGCTCCTCAAATTCTGTGTGTCCCTTACTCACCTACACCCAATGGGAGACAGAGCCTTCTCCTTAGGGTTGCCACCCGACCAGGATTTACCCGAACAGTCCGGGTTTGGAATCGTGTGTTTGGGTTTCAGACCACCGTACTGAGAATGGACTGCAGTTCCCCAAGTAACTGAGTACCACAGCCACCAAGTAAATAGGTGTGCACACGGGCCCACCCCCATGCATTGACAGGAGAGGAGAGAGAGCCTCTTGCTTTTTGTGCCCTTAGCCCTCTGTCTGCCCACCCACACTCCATACCCCGGAGTTCAATGCTCGGGAAAGGGATTCGTGGGCTTGAAATTTGAAGCTCAGCAGCCAGCTCTTAGCGAGTGTGTACACTAAGTTAAGAGGGACTCAGCTATAAGCGGTGCCCTGTGGACTCTGATGTAAGGGGGGCTTTGGAAACCCTGATTATGGGAAAATGCTGGGAACTCTAAATTAAGTGGGAGATTTGGTGAGCAGGAAACCCCTTACATCAGAGTTCCCCTTTACACCAGAGTCCACAGCATTCCCGCTAAAAATAATTTGCAGTGCGCCGCTAAAATGTTCTTGTGGCAACCCTACTTTTCCTGCTATGCTCCAAATCTATGGAATTCACTTCCAAATAACAAAAGAGAGTCGTCTTCTCTAAACTCATTCAAATCAAATCTGAAAATGTTTTTGTTTAGACAAGCTGTCACATAATTGTCCCTTTTTCCTTTCTGTTATCCTGTGTATTGCTTGTGTTTTCCTTGTAAAGTGCTTTGAGAAGCTACCCTATCTATATATATAAATAAAGGCGCTATATAAAATAAAGTTTATTACTATTTTGTTATATCTGTTTGAATAGTCTAAAAAAAAAATACTTGTTGATCATGATAACTTCCTTTGCCCTCTGATTGTTATCAGTTACACTGTACTTAGCTGTCTCTGAGGACTACAGAACTTTGTTATAGAGAAAAGGAGAGGTGAGGTGTATGTAGTCCTATCTTGTTGCCCTGATACATTAGGATGAATGATTACTGTCACCCTAGGACAATAAATGTGTTACTGGAAGATTTACCAGGTGAAAACTACAGGGAAAAGCCAGAAAAGTGTAAAAGAATGTAGCCTGAGCATCTAATGCCTTGTACACACCATCGGAATTTCCGTAAACTCCGATAGATTTTTCCGTCAGAATTCTGTTCAAGCTGTCTTGCATACACACTGTCACACCAAATTCCGACTGTCAAGAACGTGGTGATGTACAACACTACGACGAGCCGAGAAAAATTAAATTCAATGCTTCAGAGCATGCGTCGACTTGATTCTGAGCATGAGTGATTTTTTCTCCGTCGGGCCATGTACACACGAGGAGACAAGTCCGCAGACCAGTTTCCGCGGACATGTTAAATCGTGTGTACGGCCTAGCGGACAGGTTTCCGCTGGAAACCTGTCTGACGGACATGTCCGATGGTTAGCACGCCCAACCAACGGACCGAAATCCCGCGCATGCCTCGAATTGATTCGACGCATGCGTGGAAGCATTGAACTTCCTTGTTTGAGGACGTCTGTGTTTTCTACGTCACCCCGTTCTCTGTCCGCGGGGATTTTGGTCTGATGGTGCGTACACACATCAGACCAAAATATCCCTGGAGACATGTCCGATAAAAACGGTATGCAGACCGATTTCATCAGACATGTCTCCTCGTGTGTACAGGGCCTCAGAGTTCCATACAGACGAACGGAATTTCTTTCTAAGTCCGTCGGAATTTCCGAAGGAAAAACTTAGATGGGACGCACACACGGTCGGAATATGCGTTTTTTTTGGAAATTCCGATCGTGTGTACACGGCATAAGGACTGCTAAGCTGCAAAATATATACATTTTGTGTTTGGAATTTACATGGGCATTAAGGCCCAGACTGTTGCGGCCCTAAAGCGTATGTAGTATTCTTTTCATGAGTGTTACATTAAAATGATTAGGGTAGCTACATAATGCAACAGATTTTGGCCTCATTCACATGGATGTATTTATCCGTACACCCAAGCACAGTGCCACCTTTGCCCACATGAGATGCACAGGTATTCTGTGCATCCACATGTATGTAGTCCCATTTATGTCTATTGGGATGCAGCGGCTGCACTGGTCCCAATTTGACAGTCTTATGGGTGCAGCTGTGTGTCCAAAACGCAGACAGTGTGCATTAGGGAACATGCACCCACACAGCTGTCAAATTGGCCCAGTGGCCATGTCTGTGCAGCCGCTGTGTCCCAAAAGACATGAATAGGACTGTCTGCACCCGGATGCACAGAACACCTGTGCGTCCCATGAGGGCAAAGACAGCCCTGTGCAAGGGTGTATGGAAAGCTACGTCCATGTGAATGAGGCCACTAACCTCTTTCCTCCCGCCCCGGTGTCCGTTTTAAAATTTCTGAACACCTTGAGGAGCAGGAGGGATCAGCAATCATGTGACCACTTTGATTGGCTGTCACAGTGGTCCCATGATCGGGAGCTGGTCCCACCGGCTACTGATTGTTAGTGTGGATAGGAGCTGCCTTTGTGCTGGAAGGGGCAGATTCACAGAGAATTAGATTCTCGTAGCGTATCAGAAATGCACTACGCCGCCGTTTTTTACCTGGCTCTACGTGGAATCCAGGTAGATTTTGTCCAGTGAACGACGGCGGCGTAGTGTATTTCTCCCGTCGCAATCCATCTGCGCGAGTAGGGGGCGTGAAGCATTTAAAATAGGCGCGTTCCCGCGGCGATCGAACTGCTCATGCTCCGTTCGCAAATTTCCCGCCGTGCATTGCGCGAAAACACGTCGTCACGTCGTAGTAGCGTCGTTTACGTACATTCCTATTCCCGAACGAGTTACGTTAAAAAAAAATATATATTTTCAAATCGACGCGGGAACGACGGCCATACTTTACATGGGTTACGCACTGTTAGACCAGCAAAAAGCTCCTCTAACATTACGTAGCCAAAAAATGACGTAGGCGATTGCGAGGGACACTCGTACCTTCGTGGATCGCCGTAAAAACTCATTTGCATATCCCGACGCATGAAAACGACGCGAACTCCTCCCAGCGGCCGCAAAAATATCGCAGTGTAGATCCGAAGGCTTACGAGGACGTAAGCCTCTCGGATCGAAGCCCTAGTGATACGGCGCGCGAAATTTGAAATTACTCCTGTCTAACACCAGTTAGACAGGCGTAATTGCTCTGTGAATCTGAGCCGAAGTGTGTAATGAGCATGCTCATAAGACAGAAACATCAGCCACCCTGCGACTCATATATGCACCACATGGGTGGAAAAGCTCACTTTTTTGCTGCTTCACATGTATGTCATGCAGGCGGCAACAGTTTAACCACTTCAGCCCCGAAAGGTTTTACCCCCTTCCTGACCAAGCCATATTTTGCAATACGGCACTGACAATTGCTTGGTCTTGCGACACTGTACCCAAATAAAATCTTTTTCCCACAAATACAACTTTCTTTTAGTGGTATTTGATCACCTCTGCGGTTAAAATTTTTTGCGCTATAAACAACAAAAGACTGACAATTTCGAAAATAAAAAACATATTTCTTACTTTCTTCTATAAAACATAAAACAAATGTAATTTCTTTATCAATTTCAGTCAATATGTATTCTGCTACATATTTTTGATTTAAAAAATCCCAATGAGGCCTCGTACACACGTCCGAGAATCTCGGCAGAAAAAACCTGTTGTTTTCCCTGACGAGATTCTTGGCAAGAAACTCTTGCCGCCGGAGTATACTGACTTTCATTTCAAAAGAACCGCGGTCCTCTTGAAAGGAAAGAACGCGGTGACGTCATCGCGTATGACGAGCATGCGCTCATCACATTCGATGCCGTCACCGCCATCTTGCTTCACCCTACCTATGCCGTGGAAGCTACCGCACATGCGTCAAAGTCATTTCGAGCATGCGCGGGTTTCCACGGCGACAGGTAAGTATACACACTCTCTGGTTTCTCGTCTGGAAACAAGGTCGACAAGAATCTCTACGAGAAAAAAAGAGATCAGGTTCTCTTTTTTTCTCGTCGAGATTCTGGCCAGATTTGCAGACGAGAAACCTGAATGCCTCGTACACACGAACGGGAATCTCGGCAAGAAACAGTTTTCTTGCTGATTTTTGCAGAGAAACCCGGTCGTGTGTATGAGGCCTGAGTGTATATTGATTGGTTTATGCAAAAGTTATATCATCGACAAACTAAGAGATATATTTATGGACTTTTTATTTTGTACTAGTAATGACCGCGATCAGCCATTTTTATTGGGACTAAGACATTGTGGCGGACAAATCGGACACCTAACTGACACTTTTTGGGGACGAGTGACACTAATACAGTGATCAGTGCTAAAAAAAAATGACTTTGCGATTGGCACCTGTTGTGCAGGAGCGGGGTTTCAAAGGCAAGCATGCACGCCCCAGAGCTGAAGAAAATAATCACGTACAGGTAGGTCATTTTGCATTTAAGGGACTCCCTGCTGTAGTATATGTACGTGGAGTGGTCTTTTTTCCCTAAATAGCTTCCTTTACTTTAGTGCAGTACTCTTTCACTTACCTCATCCTTCCATTTTGCTTTTAAATGTCCTTATTTCTTCTGAGAAATCCTCACTTCCTGTTCTTCTGTCTGTAACTCAACACCGTAATGCGAAGCTTTTTCCCTGGTGTGGAGAAAGCCTCTTGAGGGGGCGAGCAGGAGTGTCAAGACGCCCACTAACACACAGCTGCTTTCTCTATCTGCAAAGTAGAGAGTGTCCTGACACTCCTGCTCGTCCCCTCCCCCCTCAGGAGGCTTTCTCCACACCAGGGAGAAAGGCTCGCATTGCGGTGTTGAGTTACAGACAGAAGAACAGGAAGTGAGGATTTCTCAGAAGAAAAGCAAAATGGAAGGATGAGGTAAGTGAAGGAGGACTGCACTAAGGTAAAGGAAGCTATTTCCTTTACAACCCCTTTAAGCAGTTAATGGACGTCCGCCATTTTGCAGGGCAGTTGTGGTGTGACCCCCCGTACTTGAATAAGTCACTTTATTATGGAATTTCACTCTGTATATAAAAATGTTGTTTGTGTGGCACTGCACTTGTGAATAGGTCTTGAAAATTTCAAGGGGTGTGAAAACTTTTTCAAGGCACTGTAAATGTTTGCTTCTGGGTTTAATACTTGATTGTTTTGAAGTGAAGAATCTTAAAGCGGAGTTTCACCCTAAATATAAGATCTCCCATGTGATCCAGCATACTGGCATCAGCGCCAGTATGCTGGTTTTTTTTTTTTTTAATCCCACACTTACTGTATTATCCTGGAATTTCATTTTTTTCCCCCGCGGTGGACGGCGCCAGTATAGCGCGTCACATCTTCCGAAAATACCCAATATGGACTCGGGTAATCTCGGCAAAAATGCGGCGCCTGCGCACAGACCTAGGAGCTGACTGCGCAGGCGCCGTATTTCTCCGAGTCCTATTTCGGAGGGCGTGACGCGCCATAGCCGTAGGACTCGGAGAAATACGGCGCCTGCGCAGTCAGCTCCTAGGTCTGTGCGCAGGCGCTGCATTTTCGCCGAGATTACCCGAGTCCATATTGGGTATTTTCGGAAGATGTGACGCGCTATACTGGCGCCGTCCACCACGGGGGGAAAAAATGAAATTCCAGGATAATACAGTAAGTGTGGGATTAAAAAAAAAAAAAAAACAGCATACTGGCGCTGACGCCAGTATGCTGGATCACATGGGAGATCTTATATTTAGGGTGAAACTCCGCTTTAAATTCAGGGCTCAAAATTTCAAGTCCTGAGCTACTAGCCAGGCCTCAAGGGTTACTCGCCACCAGTTGCCCTACCCGACCACGCCCTCATAAATTATCTCATGACACTTAAATGTTTTATGCAGAATTACATTACAAAAATAAATATTAACAGCAACTTTATCTGTTCCCCTCAATGCAGGCTCTCCTGTGCCCATCAATGCAGCGTGACTTGTGCCCATCATTTCAGCATGACCTGTGGGGAGATCGGATGAACACGGACCATCTGTCTGCATTCACCCGATCCGATGACGGATGGAAAAATAGGGTTTTCCTCCGTCTGCAGAATCAGAGGATTGCGGAATCGAGTGAGATCGGATGTTCATCCGCTGACACCTGCGATCTCATAGGGACCAATGTATGTCCCTTTTTCATCTGCACACGGATGGATGAAAAAGCAGACATACGGTCCACCTGTGTGAAAGGGGCCTTACAAATGACTAAAATTATCAATGGTGTCAGTGTTTACTCATCAGAGAGGCAGATCAAGAAACCCCTAGCAACCTGTGGGGGGACCTCGGGGGTTCCATGAATTTCTGGTTTAGACTGACTGACCTACCCACACCAAGAAGCCTAAGGGCTCATTTACAGCTGCGTTGCCCTCTGAAAAGTGAGTCACTGTGGATTATTAGAAGGAGCTTCCTAAGACAAAGAAGCGTGCTGCCCCTTACACTCCGCCCGCCGTGTACCCGCACTCCGCCCGCCGTGTACCGCACTCTGCCCGCCGTGTACCCGCACTCTGGCCCTCTCTCTATGACATGACAGTCACGGTGATGAGGCGGATGACTCATTCAGCCATGCGCACCTCAGCACATCTTCCACGCACCGGGCATGTGTTCCTCTCCCGTCTCCTGATTGGCCGGCAAAGAAAATGCGTCAGTCAATGCCATTGCCAAAATAATCCCTCCGCGAAATAGTTCTTCGCTATCACCTTCTATCTGAACGGTGATTATCCTTCGTTGTGCCGTATTTAATAACAGAACACAAGCTGTGATAGTGAAAGCCGTGTTGCGGGGCTGTTTTTTGTGCTAGGCGGCGGTATAGCGGTGTGGAGAAGGGGGTGGCGGAGGGATCTGTGCGGCAGGTTGTAGTCCTGTGAAGCGGCTCTGCAGGGATAACCTTGGTGCTGGGTAGCTGCCGGCTAGTTTCACACTGACGCCTGAGAGAGAAAGGAGCGAGGTGTGAGGACACTCCCAGCACAGGTAATCAGTAACCCGAGCCGCTATTGTGTGTAACGGAAGGGATGGAGGAGAGGGAAGACTGGGAGAAGCCCGGAGAGAGCTCCTGTGTATACATTCATGGGATTACAGATATCAGGCTTAGTGCTGGGGATGATTGGGCTCAGGCTGCCTCTATCACCTCCATATACCATAGAGAAGGTTGGAGGTGGGTGTGTGACATAATGTGTGGGATTCCTATCACTAGAACATGGCTCCCCTTCTATAAAGTGCTGCATCACTAGTTACCAGGGAGACCAGGAGGGGGCGTGTCCTGCTTGACACATCGGACCCTTCTCTGTCCTCTAATGGAGGCCATACACGCCTGGATCACAATGTCCAATCCACATCAGATTGCACAAATCGGCGATCAAATAGGGATCATTTCCATTCTGATCAGTAGGGCTCATTCCCCTGAGCAGAAAAAAATTCCCACGCATTTTCTGCATGAATGAGTTTTTTTCTGGCAGAGCTCCAAGATGCAGTGTAAAGTACAAACATACGTGTAAAAAATACAAAAACAAAGGAAAGTATCTTGTATTAAGTTGTTGTACACAACTTTTTAGTGCTAGCAGCTTTTAGTTCATATTCATTGTCATTGATCCACTCATTTTTTTCTTGCTAGCGCAGCGTCAGCCTTTTGCCTTTTTTGTTATACATGTATGAAATCTGCGGATCTACATGTATGAAATCTGCGGATCTACATGTATGAAATCTGCGGATCTACATGTATGAAATCTGCGGATCTACATATATAATCTGCATCTTTTTCTGTGTCCAGCTAAACGCAGCACTCCCTTTCATACATAGACGTGGCTGTGTGTATGGGCATCTTGGTTATAGTGCTGCGTTTAGATGTGCACAACACCTTCTGCTGTAACAGTACAGATTCCTTTTTTTTTTTTTCTGCCAGCGTGAGTGAGCTCATAGATTAGATCACATTCGATCAACCTGGGTTAGTCGCCCTGGGAGAAAAATTATCAGTCATATTTGCACTGATCGGCACCACTGAGATGCATTGGTCCTAATTAGCATGCAATCATATCTTTCAACTATCAATCGAAGGCTCACATTAGTATCTCGGTTGGATAATGCACAGGATATTTTATATCCTTCGAAAGCTGCGTTCCCATAGGTGGCATATATGTTGAATGCAGGGGGTGGACTGGCAACTAATGGGGCCCCCCGGGCAATAGAAGATTATGGGGCCCCTGGGCTTACTGATGGCCACCATGCCAGGAGGCAGTGCAGAGGCGGGGCAGCTAAAATCTCAGGCTTTTCACATCAAAAGCATGTCAGTTTCAGACATATCGGGTATCAGATGTAAAAAAAAAACTGATTTTTACATTCTGTCCCTGGTTTTACTGAGCCTGGCAACTCTGATGGGGGGGCCCCCTAGTGGCATGGGGGGGGCCCTTGGGCAGTGCCCGAGTGACTCAATGGTGAGTCCGCTCCTGGTTGAATGAGTTGTACACTACAGATCGATTATTTCTGTAAAGAGACATCAATCTTTTATTGAACCATGATTATGGTGGCCTGTGCTTTCCGCGTTGTGTGTGTCGTACTGCGGGACCATGTCATTTGCTGCTGCAAACGCACTGCTTGCAAGATGTATTTGGGGTGCAATTAATAATTCAGTGGCACCTATGTGCTCTTGCAATGGCAGTATGTTCACTCACGGTGTGGGAAACGCTCATTCAATGACGTGCCTTTCCTGCACTGTATTTTGATGTGAAGAGTCCCCAAAAGCAGAACTGGGCCCATCGGTTTAACAGTTTTTACAAAATAATTACATTTAAGGTGTGATGTGAACTGTCATATTTGCTTACTCTCAACTGAACTGTCCAATCATTCAATGGCTGGCGTCATAACTGATGACATGTGCAGCATCATGTAATTGCAGCTCAGAGGCTAAGATGGCAGCTTCCTTTGGCTGGAAAGGAGGAGTATTGAGTTCTGCCTGATTGGAAAATCACTCTGTACATATACAATCGTTCCAAATTATCTACTTTCTTATGATCAGATTTTTTTTCCATCCAGGTTGATCAGAATCATTTCAGCTAAATCCGTTCAGTTTTTCTTTCTTGTTAGTATTCCATAGATCTGATCATGTTATCGGGTTCTGTGAGGATCAGATCAATGCGTGTATGGTCATCATAAGGCCTTAGCAGGTTTCACAGAAACTTGTGTTTTTTTTTTTTGTAAAAATAAAAAAATGCTCAAATCTAAAAAAAAACATCAACCAGACTCCAATCCTCAAGTATAAAGGCAGTCTAGTCTTTCACACGGGTGATCTGATCGGGCGCACTTGTAGGTTATTGTGAGGACTTGATCAGAATTCTATGGGCAGGCGGGTCTAAACAGATTTACAATGTTTACAAAAATAGGAAAAGATCCTTTTTTCTGACCTAGAAATAATGCATCGGAGCTGGTCTCTAAATATAATGCATGTCCATTTTTGTCTGGTCCTAGAGAAAAAATATGGGCCTGGAAAGTTCCTTTTTTTTTTTTTTGGCCACTGAGCCGACACAAATGTCACAAAATGACATCCTGGTTTGCTCTGATTCAGCAGGATATCTGTTCATGGATCTCCACCTGACCGGACAATGCCTGTGTGCATGAGCCCTTGAATGCTAAAAAGGAAGCCTTGTTCGTTGTATGTTTGTGTTATTTTATACAATTGTTTCATTTCCTTTCCGTTTTTCGGTCCGCTCCGTGTGTCCGTCGGCTCAGCGGGGGGGTCTCCGCTGAGCTGTCGGGCGGACAGGGCGGTCCCCACACACTATGCAGGGACCGCCCTGTCTCTCCTTCGCTATCCCCTATGAGGAATCGGATGGAAACGGACCGTCTGTCTGTTTGCATCCGATCCGCCGAACGGAAGAAAAATAGGATATTCTTCCATCCGAAAAAACAGATGCGGATCTTGTGGACATTAGCGGATGCATCATCCGCTAACGAATCCGCTCCCATAGGGGCCCATTACAAGTCTGTAAACGGACTTGTAATGAGCGGAACGGACGTGTGAAAGGACCCCAAGTTAATTTTTGGTTTTTATTTTATTATTTTTTTCTTTTCTTGTCCTACTGACCCAATGTCAGGGTTCATACGTAGAAGATGGGATATCGTGTCAGTTATGTATAATCTCGCTTTTCTTTTCCAATGCATTTTTGATCACGGCAGGCACACCTTCATGATGAAATCCCGCTCACTTCCTGGAATAACCTTCTTCTGTTCATGTCTGTCGTAATGTGAGGAAATAATCCAGGCTATGTTATTCTCCTATTCCCCATGTTACTTGAAAATGTTTTTCTTCCCTGTATCGCCATGAATGCATGCCTTCTTCAGAGAGACAGAGCTATGTAGAGTCTCGGATATCTATAGCTGTTCTATCTTTAGCATCGTGCAGTAGGATGCACTGCGCCCTTTCCAAGGTCATTGGAAGTCGTGGCTGAAGCATTTGCTACTCAGGTCAGTGATTGATTAGAACAAGAGCTGCACAAGTCAATAACCTAATCGGCAGAGCAGGACATTGATGATCCA
Source organism: Rana kukunoris (assembly GCA_029574335.1). Taxonomy (NCBI): domain Eukaryota; kingdom Metazoa; phylum Chordata; class Amphibia; order Anura; family Ranidae; genus Rana; species Rana kukunoris. The sequence goes on from CM056051.1 coordinate 101,978,430, forward strand.
GGTCTCCCACAGCTCAGCTGTTGATCCAATATGGCTTTTTCTGGAGTAGATGAGCAGGAGCACCAAAAAACACTAAACCATTCAATGCAAATCTGAATGACTATTTCTAGACACAGTAAAGCCTAGTACACACTAAGTTTCTTTTCATACAACCCAGGGGTCTGAATGGGGGGAAAAAAAACCCAGAGGCGCTCGGGAGGAGATCTTGTATTCACAATGTTAGTACAGTGATCTCCTATTGTATTCTGACATGGAAATAGGGGGGGCCCCCTCCTGAACACACCAGTCAGCGCTTGCAGCCATTGGCTACCAGCGCTGATCGGATGGCAATCTGCAGACATTTATTCGGTCATGCCCCTTCGAAAGAAGCTGAGTCGGCACCCGTATACACAGGCCAAATGTCGGCTGGTTTCCATTAAACATCCGTGTATACAGGGCTTTAGATCTTCATATGAATAGCTATGCTCACACTGATGGTCTAACCCGTTTTATTCCTGTTTGTTTAGTGTGATCTGCACTAAACCATGCCTGGGAACAGTTCAGTGTACTGTGTTCCTGGCCGCTTGGTAACGGTTTATTGTGAGTGCACATTGTGTCTGAGCACACAAACTCTAATAGATCCCTCAGCACAGACCAGGGATCTCTGCAGTCTAATTGGTGGAGGTGATGATGCAAGCATGCAGATCAGTAGGGGGGGCATTTGAACTTGGTGACAGTTAGGGTGTACTCACACTGGGTACTGTATAACCAAACTGCTAGTAGAAAATATCACACTGGCCTGATTATACAGACACCTGTGGGTTCCTTTAGTCTCATCAGCAGATAGGGGGGGATCTCGTTTTTTTAATTCTACACATAGCAGCTCAGTGTCATAGTTGAGCAAGTCTCAACAAGCCATTTAAAAAAAAAAGAGAACTTGGCTTCAGATGATGCGGTAGGAGATTTTATTAGGCGCCGTTTCCATGATGCAATAGGACAGCCTTTCCCAACCATTTCAATACAGAAGAACCCTTTGAATAATTTTTCAGTCTTGGGGAACCCTGGCTAAAAATGAATATATCTACAATTCGTTACAGTAGTGTGGTGGTGGGAAGAATGCTCCTTACACTTGTAGTCATTGGTAAGGTACCCCCCCCCCCCTTAACAGATGGCTAAAAAAAATCTATGGCGACAGTGGGAACTTATCTTCGAGGCAGAAATTGCTCATGGAACCCCTAGCAATCCTGGGAACCCTGGTTGAGAAACCCTGCACTAGGAGATACTCCCATGGGATATTCTAGTGTGCTCTACATCAGTCTTCAACTTGCATGAAGGAACCCATAAAATAGTTTTCAGATTATCAGGGGAAATTAATAATGACCATTGTCAAAAAAGAGTGAAAATTGTGGTGTTTCCTACATTGGTGGTCAGGTTAGGCAAGAGATCAGTCTACCACTTCTTCTCAAGGAACCCCTTGAAGAATCTCGGGGTTCCATGAACTACATACGTTTACTTAATTCTTTACGTCTGACCACACATAATCTAAAGCTCTCAGGGCCTAGATAAATTATAGCTGCTTTCTATTGCAATGAAATTTAAAGTAAATCCCAAGCTTGTTGGGCTGTACTTCTCCCGTGGATCACAACAGTGCAGTTCTTTCTGCATTCCTGCGACCCTTATTTTCAATGCTTTGCTGGAGTCTGACTTTGACATTCTGCATACGTTTGCAACTGCTTACCCTTCTCGGTGATCGGACACTTTAACCACTTCAGACCCGCGCTATTGACAAAATACATCAACAGCGCGGACCTGAGGCGCCAACTAGATGTCTTTGGACATGATTTGAAGTGCATTACCCGCGCCCGCCACTGGGTGGCGCGCATCGGGTAAACACTGTCCCACCGCATCGCTAAGGGGGGATGCATGTACCTGGTGGCCGCGATGTCCGTCGGGTACATGCGATCGGCGGGAACACAGCAGGTGACAGCAGAGACGTGGAGCTCTGTGTGTAAACACAGAGCTCCACGTGCTGTCAGAGGAGACCGATGTTGTGTCCCTTGTACATAGGGACACATCATCGGTCACCCCCCCTCCCCCCACACAGTTAGAACACACCCAGGATACACATTTAACCCCTTTCTCACCCCCTAGTGTTAACCCCTTCCCTGCCAGTCACATTTATACAGTAATTAGTGTATTTTTATAGCACTGATCGCTGTATAAATGTGAATGGTCCCAAATTTGTGTCAAAAGTGTCTGATATGTCCGCCGCAATATCGCAGTCCCAGTAAAAATCGCAGATCGCTGCCATTACTAGTAAAAAAATAATAAAAAAAATCATTCTGTTCCCCATTTTGTAGGCGCTATAACTTTTGCGAAATTTTTTTTATTTTTTTTACAAAAATACGTCGCAACATACGTATCGGCCTTAACTGAGAAAAAAAAAATTGGGATATTTATTATAGCAACAAGTAAAATATATATATATATATATATATATATATATTTTTTTTTAAATTGTCGCTTTTTTTGTTTATAGCGCAAAAAAATAAAAGCCGCAGAGGTGATCAAATACCACCAAAATAAAGCCCTATTTGTGGGGAAAAAAGGACGTCAATTTTGTTTGGGAGCCACGCCGCACGACCACGCAAATGTCAGTTAAAGTGACGCAGTGCCGGAAGCACGAAGGGGGTTTATGTGCCCAGTAAACAAGTGGTTAAGCACACCTGCCATTTGTATATTAGAATCAGAAGACCCCCCCCAGATGTACAGCAGAAACCCTCCGGCTCCAAATGTGCAAGAAAGAATTGTCTGTCCAGCTAGCACATTCTTATCCTTCAAGTGTTAATATTGCCCAATATCTCTTTACATCCTCACTGCTTAGTCAGAGACTTCCCGTCTTCTGAAATCAACGGAATAGCTGAGTAATATCCTACTGAGCAGGCTTAGCTGTACCTAGTATGTTGAGGATTTCCCCTGCCATGCATGTGTAGTATTGGAATGAGTGAGAGAGGAAAGGTACTAACTAGTCTTGGTCTGAGGGTTATTCTGTGTTTGTAGCTTATCTTGTTTCAGGTGACATTAATCATTTATCACTGAAACGGTTCTTTTTTTTTTTTTTATCAAATTCATTTTATTTTTAGTGTAATGGGTACAAAACTATGATATGATACAAAGAAAAACAAAACTAACAAACCCAAGTTTGCTTTGCAATAAGCAGGAATAAGAACTTGGCCGCAGGAGAAATGTTACTGAAAGTAACAGTTTGATGCAAAGTTTAATTGAAATGTTGATGTATGGCTCGCACAACCTTACACCTAACTTTATTGCCCTGCCTTTAAAGTGATTGTAAAGGGAAAAATGTTAATAACAATAATAACACAATAACAAACATGTCACATTGCACAGAGCAGTCCGGATCCTCCTCTTCTTGGGTCCCCTGACAGCATTCTGTCTCTTCCTTGTCATGAGATCCCCTCTAGCAAGCCCTTTGCTGTGGGGGCACTCGTGGTTGCTTGCTCCTGAGCTGGTGTCTTGCCGAAAGGGTTGCCCCCCTGTACTGCGCAGGCGTCAACCGCGCCTCCAAAAATAGCAGAACGTGTAGAGCTGAGGGTCGGCTCTAGACGGTGCCTGCGCAGAGCAAATTGTACTGCCGAGGCGGTGGGGCTACACTTCTGACATCAGGCTCATTCCTTACCATCCCCGTGGACATAGTCTTAGTGGTGCTTTACCAGCACATTGGGATTGCAGATGAGGCTTCACTCTGAATGACGGCAGCGGAAGCGAATGGCTCCTGCTGTTGCACCTCAGCCAATCAGAAGGGGGAGAGCCTCAGGTCTTGTACAAATCCTAGGATCCAGGCTCTGGCTTCAGCCTTTACTTCCTACCTGATAATATATCCAACAAGGTAGTTGTAGAAGGCAAGATTTTTTGCGTCCATAATTGGGAGTGAGAAGAATACCTTTGCAATTCCTGATAATTTAAAACTATTCTGAAATAAATTGGACCAGCCAAAAGATCTACCTGAATGAGAGAAAATATTGGATGGATAGATAATTTCAGGAAGTGCAACACGGCAAATTAAAGTGCAAGCAAATCGGGCCATGTATAGAAGACTTGGAAGGGGGTTGCTGCACTTAAAGAACATTTTGAATACATTTTTAATTGCAGCAATCCCCTTCTGAGAAAATATATATTTTATCCTAATGTTCTATACTAGAAAGCCTCTGTAATAGTGTGCCTAGCTGAAGGGTCACCTCTTGATGTAAGGGGTGCATAAAGCAGAAGTGTAGAATTGGGTAGATCTCACATGCTCGTGTGCTGTTGCACGTAGAGTCTAGGCTTACAGAGGGAGGGAGGGAGGGGCATCGTGGTGGCGTGTCCTACAAGAGGAGGAGGGATGCAGCAGCTCATGAGATGCTAGTCGGGTAGCTAGATCAGTCGATTATCTGTGTTGGAGGAGAGAGCACCAAGCCTTACGTAAGCTACATCCAACCATGCTCTATACCTTTTTTATTTTCAGCCATATATTGCTACACTGACATCATACAGAGCTAGAAGCTGCTTATTCCTTTCTCATATTTCTATTTTATTTGTTTTAGAAATGTTTGTAAAGGTCACCTATCCAGTTAGTGAATAAAAAATTATATGGAAGGCTTGCTTTAAACTTAAATGTAGGTGATTTTTAAAGGATTTAAATGCAGAGATGGGTGGTTGGTCCAGATAATTATTTTGTGCCGAGTTGGAAATTTTCACAGTAATTTCTGTTGTGTTGAAGTGACTAATCCCGTCCCGGGAGAATTCTGTCTGTAGTCATATTGCACATATAGGTGGGTGGTAGTTTTAGTTCCAGTTCTTGGTGGGGGTGAGAGATTTGAATGTGAACGCTGTACACATGCGGTAAATAGGTGCTTGGGAATGAGTCATTTGTAGCTTTACAAGGATGGCAAATCTAAGGAACCCTTCTAAAGGCAATAATGGCCTCTGTGTGGTCTTCGCTAGTGTAATTACATGGGCTCAACCTTGTGGTGGGTTTCCAGTAATAACTGCAGTAAGTCTCTCTCCTTGTTAGTCACAAATGAATGAGTACCATCCAAGCTCTGTATAGTCAGGAATAATTTAGGATTTTGACTCGTTCCACAGGACTATAAATTATTCTTCAGGATTTATACAGGAGCAACAGTTTACACAGCGCTTTACAACATAAGGGCAGACAGTACAATTGCAAAAAATAGTAATAAGAGGGTCCTGCTCTTTAAATATAAGAGGGACGGTGGTGTCGCTATTGATTGCCTGTTGTATAATGGTTCTTGTTGTTGGTGCTTCTCCTGTGTCTAGAGGTTAAGATGGAACTGCAGCTAAATTAATGCCTCGTTTCCACTGACCGGATCGGTACGGTACGTTATTTTGGGTGTTTCCATTATGAAAGCGTGCCATAAAAGCAAACCGTACCGGACCATTCTGGGTCCTGCTTCAGATGTGGGGCCAGAAAAAAAATGGAACGGCTCCATTAGGGCGGACCTACAAATACATCTCACTGATTGGTGGATGTGCTAGGCTTTTTTTCTAAACCTTGTGTGGTCCAATTTGCAGTGGAAATGCTCAGCAGAATAGACCGGACCATTCTAAGGCCCCTTTCACATGAGCGATCCAACGATCCGCGTCCGTTAAGGTCCGGTTTTTCGGACAGAAGAAAACCCTATTTTTCTTCCGTCTGAAGGATCGGATCGGATGAAGTCGGGACAGACGGACCGTTTTTCATCCAATTCCCCATAGGGGATAGCGGAGGAGAGACAGGGCGGTCCCTGCACAGTGTGCGGGGACCGCCCTGTCTGCCGACAGCTCAGCGTGACCCCCCGCTGAGCTGACGGACACACACGGAGCGGACCGAAAAACGGACCGCTCCATGTGAGAGGCCTAAGCGACCCGAACCTATCCGCTCAGTGGAAACAAGGCATTATACTTTTGTTTTCTATTGGCTGTGGAGATTCCACCTCACTTTCACATAGAGAACAGGAAAGTGAGAATTTCCTCATTGGTAACACAGAAAGCAGTAACCTGTAACCTAGCCTTGCACCTGTAGAAGTTGTAAATGGAGCAGGGAAGGGTTACAATCTCTCAGGTTTTTATTGCTGTCTGGGGCCTTTTGAGTCACCAGACAGGAAAAGAGCAGTAAAAACCTAAAGGGGTTCCCACCATCGCCTGCCCTAAAACAATAAAAAATATGGTTTTTGCCACGTCATGTGCGAGGCTGCATTCTTTTCATTTTTATTAAAGGGGTGTTCCAGCCCTAAGTTGTGTTTATTAAAAGTCAGCAGCTACAAAAAGTGTAGCTGCTGGCTTTTAATAAACACTCACTTACCTGCTCCTGCGTTCCAGCGACGCGCCGACCGGGGCTCCGCTCCTCTGCCCCCCTCCCCGGCCGGCGTCTCCATCCTGACTGTGGGCACCCAGCCGTGACAGCCTTCGGCTTCACGGCCGGGCACCCACTGCGCATGCGCGAGCCGTACTGCGCATGCGTGCGCGGCGCGGCTCGCCGCTGATTGGAGAGGCGATCGCATGGGACCTGTCAGTGTCCCATGTGATCGCCTACAGGGAGGGGGCTGGTGTAGGCGATTAAGCTTAATCGCCTAACCAGCCCCTCGGCGGAAGCAGGAAGTGGGACAGGAAGTCCCACTCCTACTGAAGCCCCCACTCCCCCCCCAAAAAAATTACATGCCAAATGTGGCATGTATGGGGGTGAGAAGTGGATTGAGAAGGGGTAATTTTTTTGGGTGGAACACCCCTTTAAATTTATTTCAAAGAATTAAAATATTTGTCTGGAAATTCGGCAAAACCGGGTGGTATAATATAAACCTATTTTAACAGCACTAAACCCACCTATCCTTTCTAGTCATGGAAGCTGCCATATTTGCCTCTGTTTTGTTCTGCAGTTGCCATGGTGCTGCACATGTGACCAGTTATAACACCAGCCATTTGACGATTTGTTGTTTCATAGCATGCCTTCAGCTTTATGATTTACTTTGGGAAGAGTTAAATGCATTTTTTGTTTTTAGATCATTAGTAGTAAATGTAAGAGCCGGTACACACACGGGCGGCACGACTTTGCGAGAAACTCGGCAAGACGACTTGAGGCAACTTGTGTATTGAAGTCAATGCAAGTCGCCCCCAAAGTCGTACAGGAACCTTTTTCTAAGTCTGAGCGACTTGCGTCGCTCGTATTAGAACGGTTCCATTGACTACTGCGAACCGCGACCTTGTCTGGCGGCTGAGTCACCTGACAGGTCGCCCCTGTGTGAACTGGCTCTAAATCTTTTGTTTATCAGCAAACGCATAACTATTTGAAGTACAATATTGGCTTCATGTTAAAGCAAAGTCAAACTCAATTTCATCATGGGCCGCATCAGCATTATGATTGTCCTTAAAAGGGCCGGTTGTATCTGGGAGATTAGATGTCCAGCACATTCCCTTACATTAGATGTTAAGAGCCACCCAACCATCAGAAGTTGAGTCCCACACTCTCCCTTACATCACAGTGCACCCCCTTTTTTTTATGCTGCTACTGGGAAGAAGCTGAATGCATTGCTTGACATCAGAAAGTAGGGGTCTGGAGGAGGACCAGAGGAGGGCTTGAGCTCTCTTGCAGCTGCAGGAGAGGTGCGAGGGCCACATAAAATGGTCTGGGGGGGATTCGGCCCGTGTGCCTTCTGTTTGACGCCTGAGTTAAAGAATAGACTCTATAGTGATTGTAATGGCAATGCTATAAACAGTGTAATGTAACCAAGTAATACAGTACAGCCATTAAAGAATGTGTGTAAACCATTATATTTGCATGGCTACACAACATACAGTAGTCATGTGGAACGGTCTTATTATACAGATGGTTCCAGTCCTAGGTGATTTTCCTGTTATCAGTATGGCTTGTATACACTGAAAAACTAGTTTAATTACAGTGTATTCCCTTTTGATAATCGAATATGTATTGATGTAGAAGTTGTACTGAAGCATACATTCATGTTGCTTTCCATGCAGATAACCATGTCGAAGTCTCCTGTATGTGATGCCGGAAGCGCCTTCATCCAGACACAGCAGCTGCATGCAGCAATGGCGGACACCTTCCTTGAACACATGTGCCGCCTGGACATCGACTCCGAACCCATAGTGGCACGCAACACAGGCATTATCTGCACTATTGGTATGTATGTGTTTGGAATCTGGGCAAATAACGCATGAATGGCCTACTCCCCAGCATTTGATTATTGTAGAGAAGGTTGGGCAACATTAAGGTCTATATGTCTTTGCTTAGAAGATCCCACTAGTGCTGACCTCATCTGCATCAGGGCTCTGTTTTTAGGTGCGTTTCTTTCCACGATGGGCAGGTTGTAATTTTATGGGAATGGGTAGGATTAAGCTAAACGGATGTAGGAGTTGCAGCCTGTGATCTGCTTAAGCAATTGCATGCGTTTTCTGAGAGTGCAGCGCAGAATTCTTAATTTGTGACCGCTGGAACTGAAGACATCAAGTGGAGAATATATCTATATCGAGCAGCACACTGAACTTAGTAAAGCTGGCCATACATTATACAATTTTCTTATTCAATTCCCTTTTAGATTTACCTTCACCTATGTAGTGCTTGCCTGATTGCATCCAAATTGAAAGTGTTTAGGCCTCACATTATATGGCTTTGGGAAATCTAAAGGAAAATTGTATAATGTATGGACAGCCTTAAAGTAGAAGTTCAGCCTAAAACTAACTCTAATGCCCCGTACACACGATCGGAATTTCCGATGGGGAAAAAGTCGCTGACTTTTTCTATCAGAAATTCCAATCGTGTATGTATGCCCCATTGGAGAAATTCCTTTGAATTCCATCTGTTTACATGGAGAACATGTTCTATTTTCCTCCGATGTGAATTTGGTCGGACAAAGGTCCGTTTGTGTGTACAGGGCATAAGTCTACTGGAAGCCACATTCTAAAAATAATCTATCTAGCCCTGTAAAGCAAAAATCACTACACATACACTTTCTGTAGTGGCTGGGAAGTGGCGTCACCCATAGACTTGCTATGTGGCTTCCCGTTGTCCACTGCCTCTCCTGCACATGCCTACATAGAGAAGCTAACGCTGATAGCGCAGCATGGGACCAAACAAAAATGGCTGCAGAAAAGGTATGTATAAGGATTTTTCCTTTACAGGTTTAGAAAAATTAGTCTTAGAATGTGGCTGCCAGTATATTTAGAGTCTGTTTGTTTTAGGTTGAAATTCTACTTTAAACTGCCCTGTGGATGGTTCTTTAAGACTGAAGTTGGGTAATGTTGCACTGTACTGCATCTAGTGTAAATGGAAATGTCTGTAGAATTGTTTCTTTTGTTTTCCATCTAAGACGGTGTGGAGTTCATGCTGCAGTTGCTGCATTCCTACATATAAGCTCCCTAGTGAATGCTGGTCAGTAAGCCTGAGGTGCAGCAGGTGGTCGATGCAATTGAAAAAAAACGTGGTGGAAAAATCCAGTGATGGTTGCTAGATATTGTCGTTCTTTTAGTCGGGAACGAAACGCATTGAATTTTATAATCAAGAACAAGAATAGCTCTCTAGATAAAATGACAGTCAAAGTCATCAACCAGCAATTATCTGAATTTTGTTTAAAGATGTTGCCTATTGATAATTTTCAAAGTCACTAGTTAAGCAACCTCATTGGATCCTTCTAAGTCAGCCGTCACTAAATGGCGGCCCGCGGTCCGAGTCCGGCCCGTGTGACACTTCTGCCCGGACCGCCAGTATAGTTAGAAATTGCAGCGCTGGTTTGCTGGGATCGCGGGTTTCCCCAGCAACCAGTGACGCTGCCAGTGTGCGCCCGCCCCCTGCTCCTCACCGCAGGTCCTGGAAGTAAACAAGCGCGTACAGCGGCGAGTAGGGGCGTGACGTCACATTCCTTCACCCGCCCCCCTGCAGCTCGTAGTCCACTCCTTGCCAACATTGCAAGTAGGGGCCACGCCTGTCTTCACGTCGCTTGAGTACCCCGCCCCCTGCTGCTCCTGATTCCCGGGTCCACTCCTGGCTCTCCTAGAGGCGTGACGTCCCGTGCGCATCCTGCCCCCTGCAACTTGGTCCCGGTTCTTTACCCTGCATTCTAGGTATGTGGCATATGTTAACGGTGACGCTGATGGGCACTTTTTTTATGTTAAGGGGCACGCTTATGGGTATATTTTTAAATTGTACGCTGATGGGCATATTTTATGTTAAGGAGCACTCTGATTGGCAAATTTTATTTTAAGGGGCACTCTGATGGGCACAAAACTTTTATGTCAAGGGGCACGCTGATGGGTATATTTTTAATGTGCGCACTGATGAGCATATTTTTTTAAGTGGCACACTGATGGACACATTTTGTTGTGCCCATCAGAGTGCCCCTTAACATAAAATTTGCCCATCAGCGTACACATTAAAAATATACCAATCAGTGTGCCCCTTAACATAAAAGTTTTGTTGTGCCCATCAGAGTGCCCCTTAACATAAAATTTGCCCATCAGAGTGTCCCTTATTTTATGTTAAGGGGCACAATGATGAGCACATATTATGTTAAGGGGCACTGTGATGGGGACACCTGATGTAAAGGGGCACTGTGATGGGGACACCTGATGTAAAGGGGGCTGTGATGGGGACACCTGATGTAAAGGGGGCTGTGATGGGGACAACTGATGTAAAGGGGGGTTGTGATGGGGACACCTGATGTAAAGGGGGCTGTGATGAGGACCCCTGATTTAAAAGAGCACTCTGATGGGGACACCTGATGTAAAGGGGGCTGTGATGGGGACACCTGATGTAAAGGGGGCTGTGATGGGGACCCCTGATTTAAAAGAGCACTGTGATGGGGACACCTGATGTAAAGGGGGGCTGTGATGGGGACACCTGATGTAAAGGGGGCTGTGATGGGGACACCTGATGTAAAGGGGGCTGTGATGGGGACACCTGATGTAAAGGGGGCTGTGATGGGGACACCTGATGTAAAGGGGGGCTGTGATGGGGACACCTAATGTAAACGGGGGCTGTGATGGGGACACCTGATGTAAAGGGGCGATGTGATGGGATCACCTGATGTAAAGGGGCACTGTGATGGGGACACCTGATGTAAAGGGGCACTGTGATGGGGACACCTGATGTAAAGGGGACTGTGATGTGGACACCTGATGTAAAGGGGCGATGTGATGGGATCACCTGTGTAAAGGGGCGCTGTGATGGGGACACCTGATGTAAAGGGGCACTGTGATGGGGACACCTGATGTAAAGGGGGCTGTGATGGGGACACCTGATGTAAAAGGGGGGCTGTGATGGGAACACCTGATGTAAAGGGGGCTGTGATGGGGACACCTGATGTAATGGGGAGCTGTGATGGGGACACCTGATGTAAAGGGGGGCTGTGATGGGGACACCTGATGTAAAGGGGGGCTGTGATGGGGACACCTGGTGTAAAGGGGGGCTGTGATGGGGACACCTGGTGTAAAGGGGGGCTGTGATGGGGACACCTGGTGTAAAGGGGGGCTGTGATGGGGACACCTGGTGTAAAGGGGGGCTGTGATGGGGACACCTGATGTAAAGGGGGGCTGTGATGGGGACACCTGGTGTAAAGGGGGGCTGTGATGGGGACACCTGGTGTAAAGGGGCGCTGTGATGGGGACACCTGGTGTAAAGGGGCGCTGTGATGGGGACATGTGATGTAAGGAAGCACTGTGATGTGAAAATGGGGACTTGAGTTTCGGACCTCGGCCCAAAGAAAATTTTAGTGACCGGACCTCCTTGAATTTTAATTCAAGACCCCTGTTCTAAGTGCTGCTATTAGACTTGATTGCCTCCCGCCGCTTCATAGTGCATAGCTGTCCTCCACTCCATAGAACACTGTAGACCCAAATCACAGCTTTGACGCATGAATAAGAATTTCTGTTTTTAAAATGTGGTCCTACCCTCTCCAGCATTCTCCTGCGAGTCCAGGGTGGAAGTTGGTCCTTTGACACCCTGGGTTCACAGAGAATTGGTGGAGCGATGATGGGCAACTTTCAACCATGAAGTGGACCACCATCAGATTGTTGACCTGGTAAGTCTAGGAAGGAAAGCACTAAATATTGGATGAGTTTAGCAGCCAGAGCTGCTTTTTATATTAATGGGCTGCTAGGGGATCCATTTTTATTGTGCCCAAACTGATTGGCCAAGTTTTTATGGGCAGTTTAACCCCTTCAATACAGGGCACTTACACCCACTTCTTGCCCGCCGTTTTTCAGCTTTCAGCGCTGTCACATTTTGAAAGAGAATTGCATGGTCATGTTATACTGTAACTACGTGACATTTTTATTTTCTTTACACAAAATGAGCTTTCTTTTGGTGGTTAATCACTGCTGTTTTTTTTTATTTTCTACAAAGTGACATTTTTGGGAAAAAAAATCTTATTTTCTTTCAGCAAATTTTGTAACTGATGGGCGGCACTGACTGGCATCACTAATGTGTACTGATTGCTGGCACTGGTGGCGCTATTGTAATCAGGGCACTGATCACAGGTGTACACATCTCCTGTGAGGAGAAGCTGCTGTCAGTGTGAGGTGAGGAGTGCCGATTACTGGCATCTCCGTGTTTACATGTGCCCGGCTGTGAGTGGACACAGCAGACACAGCCGATCACATGGTTTAAGAGCCGCGGCTCTTTACAAGGATCCGGGTCACGCTATATCTTGGCAACACGGCGTGGCTGTGATTGGCGCGCGAGTGCAGCCGTTCTGGGACAACACCGTCCCTCCGTCATTTGAAGGTGGGTAGGCGGCAAGTAGTTAAACCAGATATAACCCCCAAAAATTTGGGACATTGTGTAAAATCTACATAAAGACATAATGCAATGTTTTTCAAATTTCATAAACCCATATTTTATTCACAATGGAAAATAAAAACCTTTTAAAATGTTTAAACCGTGAAAATGTACCATTTTAAGAAAAATAAATAAGGTGATTTTGAAATTGATGGCAGAAACATGTCTGAAAGTTGGGACAGGGCAACAAAAAGCTGGCATAGTAAGTGATACGAACAAAGAGCTGGAAGAAAATTTTTCAACTAATTAGGTCTTTGGGCAACAGGTCAGTAGTGTGTGTGTGTGTTCCATCGCAGAAAACTGCTAAAAAAAGGCTTTCTTTTTTCCCGTTGTGATTCCCGGCTGACTTTTTTTTTTTTTTTCATCGGGAAAACACGCATGCTCAGAATCAAGTATGAGACGGTAGCGCTCATTCTGGTAAAGCTAGCTTTCATAATAGAGATGGCACATTCGTCACGCTGTAACGGACTGAAAAACGCGAATTGTCTCACCAAATGTTTACTAACGCAAGGATCAGCAAAGCAGCCCAAAGGGTGGCGCCGTTTGAATGGAACTTCCCCTTTATAGTTCCGTCATACGTGTTTTACGTCACAGCTCTTTGGACGGGAGGTATTTGGCAAAAAGCTTGCATCTCTGATGGTATGGGCGCGCATTGGTGTGTATGGAATGAGCAGCTTGCAGTCCTTGAAATGAGTATATGCTGCTCTAGCCAGGTTTTAGAGCAGCATATACTCCCATCCAGACTACATGTTTTTTTTTTTTAGGGAAGGTCTTGCATTGCATCTATTGCAACAGCAAGGCTTCACCGTGGAGTCTGTGTGGAAGACCCAGGACTGTTGAACAGTTAAAATCCTATATCAATATATATCAGGCAAGAATGGGATAAGATTCCTCTTTCAAAACTCTAGCAACTGGTCTCCTTAGTTCCCAGAGATTTACAGTATTGTTAAAAGGAGAGGATACATTGTGGTAAACATGTCCCTGTCCCTACTTTTTTGATGCATTGCTCTTGCTCAGGGATCCTCAAACTACGGCACTCCAGCTGTTCCAGAACTACAAATCCCATGAGGCATTGCAAAACTCTGACATTCACAGACATGACTAGGCATGATGGGAATTGTAGTTCCTGAACACCTGGAGGGCCATAGTTTGAAGACCCCTGCTCTTGCTGCTGCTATCCATTTCAAATTGCCTTATTTTTTATTTAAATGGTACATTTTCAGTTTTAAATATTTCTAGTTTTCTATTCTGAATATAATATGGGTTTATGAGATTTGTAGATTGTTGCATTCTGTTTTTGTGTTTGATTTATTACTACTTTTACTTTTTTTGGAATTGGGGTTGTATAAGCTAAGCTCCAGCATTCAAGTGCTCTTCTGCCCATTGGAGTTTTGAAGATTTGAGCTCAGTGGTGACCTAGGTACTAAAGCCATGAGCAGAATTATAGGCTTGGAATGTCCACTACTTTTAAACCAAGTTGGTAGTGCCTGTATTTTTCACCCTAATTTATCAGAAGGGAAGAGCCATCTCCTACAAGGTAGCGTGTAAGAAAGTAGGGAAAATTAGCACTTGAAATCTTAATTTGGCTGATGTAGAGACCATTTCTCTTCCAAATGCTTTGATGAACTAAGTTTGTGTATTTGGTCTCCATTTTTCATTGTAGTGGTTTTTCTTCTTTTGTATGTTAACCACTTCCTTGGCACCCTATTGCGGAATGACGTCTGCATGGTGGCTCAGTCACCGTGACTGGGCGTCATATGATGTCCAGCAGCATAAACCGGTCATGCATACCCACAGTGGTGGTGCTGTGTGTCGCTCTGACACACCGCATCTCAGATTGTGGTAAAGAGCCTTTGACGTGTGCTCTTAACCACAGCAGTAATTGGCACTTCCTGGTTACTGCTGGCAGCTGGTTACTGATTGGCCATCGGTAACGCATGTCAGAGCCCATCACAGATGCCAATCGGTGCCCATCATTAAAGGCTGTTGGTGCCTCCTCATCAGTGCCCATCAGTGAAGAAAACAAGATATTTTTTTTTGTTTTTTGTTTTCCATAAACTAATTTCCAATAAAAAAAGTGGTGATTAAATACAAAAATCTTTTTGTGCCAAGTAAACTTTAGGAACAGTGTGAAAGTGGCCTGTATTGTGGTTAAGCATAAACCAATGAAACCTCAAACAAGATTATAATTTCACAGATTACATTTTTGCCATGCTTTTCTGATGTTTTTGTGTTTACATTTTTATCTTAAATAGGGCCAGCATCTCGCTCAGTGGAAATCCTAAAAGAGATGATAAAATCTGGAATGAATGTTGCTCGTATGAACTTTTCCCATGGGACCCACGAGGTGAGGATTGTATCCGTGTTATTCCCTCTTAGGCTTATGGTCACACTGTTCTGACATAGAAGTTACACAGCTTTTGATCCAACTTCTTGCAATAAAAACACAAAAGGGCATGCCCCCCCCAAATACCAGACCCTTATCTGAGCACACAGCCTGGCAGGTCAGGAGGGGGGGGGGGGGGGGGTTGTGCATAAAATTGCCTCCAACATTGTGCCTGTTTTTTTTTTTCTTTTTTTTTCTTTCTGGAGGCTGCCATTTTGCTGAAGCCCAGAGCCCCTGAACAGCAGTAAATCATAAAGCGGAACTAAATCCCTTTAACTGTTTCAAAAAACGGTTGCATTCCTGAAATGCCGGGATTGCTAACTCACATTTTCTTGTGTGCTACCATCAAATGCCCGGTGTCATAACTGACATGTGCAGCACCATGGAAGTTGCAGATCAATTAGAAGCGGCATCCTTGGGTGTAAGGCCTTTCACACCAGTGCAGAGACATCTTTCTTGCATGTGTTCTGCAAGGGCACAACAAAATCTGTTCTCTACTTGCCCTTTTCACACCACAATACTAGTATCCCGTGCAGATTTTTTTCTGGGCAGGAATCTGCAACATGTATAAAGCTCATTGGCGCTCACATAAAAACTGATATCTCTGCAAGTGAAATCTATTTCTTCATGTATGGTGTGAACCAGGGGTGGACTGACGACTCATGGGGCCCCCGGGCAAAAGGAAATTATGGGGGGACACACAAGGTACAGGAGAGGTGGGGCAGCTATAATCTATTTTTTTTTTAATCCCCAAGATTTTACATACTTTCCTTTGTTTTACTAATGCTGGCAACCCTGATGGGGCCCTCGGGCAGTGCCCGAATGGTCAGTCTGCCCCTGGTGTGAACAAGGCCATAAGGATAGGAGGATTGAATTCCATTTTTAAGGCTATTCGCAGATCAGCCTCTAAAAAAATTTGGCAGTGCCTAAAAAATGGAGAGCAACTGAGCATGTGCAGAGCAGGGTGAGACGGTGCATTACTGGATTTTTAACAGTATAGGCACTTATTATTAATGTTTTACATAGCTATACCTGCAAAAGGGGCCAGCCTGGAGTGATCTAGCAGGACTACATTTTCTGACCTAAAGTGCAAATGTGCCAGCATTTTTAATTGCCAACAGCTAAAATGAGATGCATTGAGTCATTTCAAACAGAATTCCACATTGGTCACAGCAGTATAAATGGCATGTGTGTTGTGTCCCTTATTGGTACTAAGCAACTCGGTTTTTTTTAAATTGCACATCATTGCCAATACAGTAAATGAATTAAGATTGTTGATGTTTCTGCAAGAGGTGTCCCCCCTTAGCGCTCTTTTCATGGTAGGATGACTCTGATCCTTCTAGGAAAGAATATTAGTAATATGAACACATATGTGTTGCTGATTTGAGAATGTAATGCCAGCAAACTATCACTATACCGTTTTGTCCTTCAAATGTTTGCTTGGCATATTATGCTCTATGTAGTATTCATGGCTTGTAATGGCTATTTTCAATGAGGGACATATCCTTACAGCACATAGAAGGTGATCTGGTATGAATGTATGCCTACAGATTGCAGCGACCTTTTGTGGCATTTGTCGGGCACATTTTCATTCTTGTACAGGCATGACTTAAGCCGTAGACTTGGCACATGTAATGGTTGAGCCGTACCCTGTGCTGTGCAGCTGGCAGCCTCAAAGCGTTCATTTATTTGTGAAGGCATGCTTTCTTCATCCTTGGGTCAGTACTGATAAATGTCCCCAGTGAGCCAACAAAAGCCTAGTTTCTAAATGCAAAAGAAAAGCATCACCTTCCACTGTCATTCTTTGTGGTGAGGAATCGTATAGGCCTAAATCTCATGTTGGCAGCTTGGTGCATTTACTTTACTCAAGAAAAAACTGTAGTATTCTGATATATACTTTTTTTTTTATTTATTTATTTTTATACATTCTCGTGTTCTAGTACCATGCTGAAACCATCAAAAATGTCCGTGAAGCCACAGAAAGTGTTGCCTCTGACCCAATCCTCTACAGACCCGTGGCTGTTGCATTGGACACCAAGGGACCAGAAATCCGCACAGGTCTTATCAAAGGTGTAAGTATTGCAAAATCTCCAGCAGCTGAGGGGAAAAAATATATAAACTATATTTTAGAGAAGTCCTTGTATATCAAGTGGCTATTATCTATAATACTTTTCAATATGACTTATTTTTATAATGCTTTTGTCTGTCATTAGAGAACTATAGTGGCTATAATAAGCATTATACTTTATTTTTGGCATTTATGGCAGCAATTTAGACTTTATTTTTTTGATTAAAAAATTGAAATGGGGGCTGGTTTTAGACAAGCATACGTTAACTTTTTTGCTGCAAGCTCCTAGTATATTTTGCTTTAAGCTGTTTTTGTGTCTTTTTTTTTTTTTTTTTAGAGCGGCACAGCTGAGGTGGAACTGAAGAAAGGTGCAACCCTGAAGGTGACCCTGGATGATTCTTTCCAGGAAAACTGCGACGACAAAATTCTTTGGGTTGATTACAAGAACCTTACCAAGGTGTTAGTGGCTGGAAACAAGATCTATGTAGATGATGGTCTCATTTCTCTTCTGGTTAAAGAAGTTGGTTAGTAGATTTTGATGGTTTAAAGCGCATGTGTCAAGCACAAGGTCCATGGGCCAAAAAACCTGCTTTTGCAGCTGCGGCACCCCCTCACCAGTGGGCAGCAGAGAGGAGGAAAGAACTCATACAGATCCTGCAACTCTCTGTGCAGTCACAGCACCCCCTCACCTCTGCCTTCCCTGGTCTCAGCATTCAGCTGACTCCAATCCTCCTCTGGTCTGGACCTCCTCCAGGCCCTGCACTCTGATTCCCAGTCCCCCCCCCCGTCCCCCCCCCCCCCCCGTCGCAGCAACAATGTAAGGGGGTGCACTGTGATTTAAGGGATGGTGGGGGGGGACACGATGTAAGGGGGGGGGTTCTCTGGAGGGAGAGCTAGTCTAGGGCAACCATAATGCTGATGTGACCTGTGGCGAAGTTGAGTTTGACAGCCTTGGCTTAAAGGAAACAAATCTTTACTTTTACGTGTACTAATCTGCTTTATTCTTTTGTTGGGTAAAATGTTCTATTTTGATTAAGATGCAAGTATATAGGAATGCCAAAGCAGCCTGAAACGGGTCAAATGGCAGGTCTAAAGAAAGCCAAGTACAGGTCAAATACACTTGTTAATGAATCCTATATGATCTTTAACTGATGTCAAAAGCAAGTTGCATTTACCCATCAACACGGGCCCCTATAGTAGAGAGGGCAGGGTTTAGAAGTACTGTGTTTTTATTGCGGTTTGTGCTTTCCAGCTGTGGTGACAAACGTATGTCGGACACAAATTGGGAGAACATGCATTGCACCAGATCCAGTGCGGGCAAGTGCTTTTGCATTTGAGGTGTCTTAACATTTATATTGACACCTGCAGTAGATCGCATAAACCAAAAAGATAAAAATGCTACAGTAGCTACACCTCAGTAATGGGTATATGGGGAATAGTGTGTGTGTGTGTGTGTGTGTGTGTGTGTGTGTGTGTGTGTGTGTTCCAATGTCCCTAAACCATATATAAACATCACTCCTCAAACTGAAATGAGTGTGACGGCAGCATATATTTGAAGGGGACTATAGGTCCACAAGGAAAAATTGTCAGCAAATTAAAATGTATTGAAAAATACAAAATGCTAAAAACACCTCCACCATTGTGGTGTTAAATCACAACGTTGTCACCACAGACAGGCAGCTGCAACAAACAAGCATCCAACCCCATTCACACACCTATTTCTTAGTAATGGAGTAAACAGCAAGGCAGTTTGGTTATTAGGATAGGAAATATTCCCAGACCTTCAGTAGCAGTCCTGCTAATGTTACAAATCGGCTTGGAATCCTCAGCAGTGGAAACCAAAGCCAAACCAAAGCCTGGCACAGTCTCTAACTGGGTAGTAGGGATGAGCTCCGGCGTGTTCGCATGGAACACGTGCAGAGCCCGCCAGGAAGACAGCGCTGCTCTAATCACAGCCGGCGAGACTTTGTCCCGATGCTCGGCTGCAGAGATCGGGAAATGTCTCCCTGGCTGTGATTAGCGCAGCGCCGCGCTGTCTTCCTGGTGGGCTCTGCACGTGTTCCATGCGAACACGCTGGAGCTCATCCTTACTGGGTAGGTGTGCTGTGTTAAAGTTTTCTGTTTCGATTCCAAAGGGTGCTTGTAAATCTAAATTGGATCATTGTCCTTAGATGTAGAGTTCTGTACAATAAACCAATATACTCTGTGTCTGGCAGCTAAGATGAGACAGGCAGAGCTGGTAGATTTGTGCATGCAAATAGGAGCTGTGTGCAGTAGTGCTTGGTAGGGGTGGGTGTAGGTATGGACACATTAAATGGTAACCAGTCCAGGTAATCTCGCCATTTACCGACAGCATAGATAGATCCACCCACAAACACTGGAATCGACTTCCAGTGCACCTCGATCGCTGCTTCCACACCTACAGCAGATTGCACATGCAGCGTGTTTTGAACACGGTGTGGAAAACCTGCAGAGTGTGAACAGTCACTCTTAAATTATACTTGCAGGCATGTTTATGCTTTTTAACTTCTGCTGTTGGAAACTTTACTGCAAGTAAATCTTCTTCTAGCGCTCCCAAGCATGCTCAGTACATAAATGCTGCATCTCCTAGCTCTGGCCCGTTCCCTTTTAATATGCACCTCGCCAGTGAGGGCAAACCCAGTCTTTGAATAAAGGCAGATCAAAGCTTAGACTTCAGAGCTGCAGGCTAAAATTTGAAGACTCGACACCATGGCTTTTTAGGTCTACTTGGGAAGATAAATTATAGGTGTATGCATGTGTTTTCACTAAGGTTGCATTTTATAAGATGTGACTAAAGAGTTTGGTGTAAAAAAATATATATATTTTTGGTATAGTGGGCAAACTCATAAAAAAAAATTCTGATGTGAACGAAAGCCAGTCAATGGTGGCCAAAAAATGTTTGTTTTCCAGTGGAGAGGATTCCCATCATTCTGATTTGGTTGAGAGTATGAGATCCATGGGGGACCATATTTTCAGGAGCAAACTGAAGAAATAGACAATTTTTAATTTCTTGGTGTCTTTCATTTTAAGAGTAAACATCTGAACTTCAACGTAGGGCACTTCCATGAATACGCAGTTGTCTGCCTAGTAGCGGTGTTTCCTTTACTTTGATGATCGGTGAAATAAGATCCCCCTAACACAAGAATAAAAAGATTGAGTAAAGGTCAATATTTTCCTGCCTGAGAGACTTGAGGAGCGGATGGCTGGCCATGGCATTATTTTTTGCTGGCACTAGCTGAGGTGGGACAGAAATCATTCTATTGCTAAAATGGTCAAGCAACTGTATGCCACCTCTGGAGGGAACCCTGTTTGAGAGACTATCTTGCACAAAGAACCACTGCCCAGTATGCAGATGATGCTACTTAAACAGGGTTTTTCAATCGGTTCCACCAAAACTCAATACAATCACTCCTGTTATGTGGAGAGAAGAGATTCTGAGCGAGTGCCAAGATCTGGCCACCAGGGGTGTACTTCAACAACGTGTTCCTGGTCGCTCTACACTCAGAGTTCACAGGAGACGCAACTACAGAGGAGGGTATTAATACGCTCTGACAAGTACTTTGACCAGATATACATCCACCTCAATGTTTGCGGCAGAACCCCTGGGGAATTCTCAGACCCCTGGTTGAGAAACCCTGATTTTTAAAAGGGATTTTTTTTTTTCAGCAAGCTGCTGAGACAGATGCATGTCCAGGCATGTGGGTGGTTCCCAACTTCATTATTGTGATCTTGCCCCAGCCTGGACCGGCTCCGTCACGTCAGCGGGCATGAGCCCATTGTCTGCTGAAAATGGTTCACAGGAGTGCAAAATGTACTGCAGTCCTATGATCCACAGGAGGAATACAGCCAAACGAGCTTTGGCTGCACTTATTTTCAATGCGATTTCTACAATAACTGATCTACCTTAGTTGTAGATCTGAAGTTTTTTATTTAATTTTTTTTTCAGTGGTTTTCCAAAATCTTAACTTTTCACCAAGGGTTCCTTCAAGGTAAAAAGGGGTGAGAAACCCCGTAGTGGAAGGCTCTAGATTGCAAGTTGACATCACCTGAGACGTTGGGGGGGGTTTAGCAGTATTTCACTGTGATGTTTGGCTAATGTTTTTATTGCTTTCTTTATCCAGGATCAAACTACGTTATCACAGAGGTGGAGAATGGTGGATCTCTGGGCAGCAAGAAGGGAGTAAACCTTCCAGGGGCTGCTGTAGACCTGCCTGCTGTGTCTACGAAAGACGTTCAGGACCTTCAATTTGGAGTAGCACAGGGAGTTGACATGGTGTTTGCCTCCTTCATTCGCAAGGCAGCTGATGTGCATGCTGTAAGAGAAGTTCTCGGGGAGAAAGGAAAGAATATCAAAATTATCAGCAAGATTGAGAACCACGAAGGCGTGCGCAGGTAGGCATGAATGGTGGATAGATGGCTACTAAAGGGGAAGGATATGTTGGAGTATTGTACTGTTAAGATTTAACTTCTGTATCATACACTCTCCTTTCCAGAGGACCATAGTCATTTTATTTCTACATGTTTTTTTGTTTTAAGGTGTGTATAAAGTAAGGGCAATTTATCAGAATCTAGAGCAAATGTACATAGCAGCCAATTGGCTTCTAGCTTTCATTTTTAAACAAGCCGATGATACAAGCTGACTGGTTGCCACTCACAGCTGCTCTAACTTTGGTAAATGTCACCAATGTTTGCAGCAAAAATGCTTTCCTCCATTCGGTTCTCCTGTACTCATAAGTTGACAGAAGTGGGTCAGCTGTAATGCAAGATGCACCATCAATAACCCTCATTGATGATTCAGTGCATTCCAGTAGGCCTTGTTAGATAAACCGATCCACTGAATGGATGTGATCACGCACTAACTGCAGCACAGTTCTTATGGCCTTAAGAACCAAGTTATTTTTAGAGACATACTGTACTATATTCTGTAATGTACCTGCTTTGCTAGTGCATGTCCTTAAGTTGTGAACGGAACCTCGCATCTGCGGCTCAGGCTGAAATTTTGGCACACCTTGGTGCTGGGATGTCGTCCCAGGCAGGTCAAGTGGGGTGCCTGTAGAGGGACGCTTGCAGGCATCACTGTTCCATATCTTAATGTAGTATAAACTGTTGTCTTTGCACTTTTTAGATTTGATGAAATTCTAGAAGCAAGTGATGGTATTATGGTGGCCCGTGGTGACCTTGGTATTGAAATCCCAGCAGAAAAAGTCTTCCTTGCCCAGAAGATGATGATTGGCCGTTGTAACCGCGCAGGGAAGCCTATTATATGCGCAACACAGGTAGTATTCATACCTTTTATTTTTTTAGTTTGTATAAAACAGATCAACTTGTGTTTTTAAAAAAAGGATTCTTATGAACTTGTTGACTTTAATTTTTTTACAGATGTTGGAGAGCATGATCAAAAAGCCACGCCCAACCCGTGCTGAAGGCA
Organism: Rana kukunoris; assembly: GCA_029574335.1. NCBI lineage: Eukaryota > Metazoa > Chordata > Amphibia > Anura > Ranidae > Rana > Rana kukunoris. Next base: position 102,001,156 of record CM056051.1, read on the forward strand.
GTGATGTTGCCAATGCAGTACTGGATGGGGCAGATTGTATAATGCTTTCCGGGGAGACTGCCAAGGGAGACTACCCACTGGAGGCAGTACGCATGCAGCATGCTGTAAGTATTGCCAATAAACAGGCCACATTCTGCTATTGCACACACACATCGGCTCTTCTAGGGACCTGCATTAACACATTACAGATTGGCTAGATTACAGCACATTCCTAATCATTAAACTGAGCAGATAGATCCTGTAGTCCTATATACTTTTTAGAAATGTGTTTTTTACTAGGTTAGGTAAGAACATCACATACAGTATTTTATCTTGTTCACATGTACATAACCGTTTAGACTGAGTGTATTTGTGGTTGGTGTGTGTGTGTTATTATATATCCGTTAATATATTACCCTCAAAATGCGTGCAGTGTGCCGTATTGTTTAGATACGGTTGGTGTGGCATGTGTTGTCGCTCTGCTGTCTGCTATAGCTTGCTTTAGACCTTGCGCAGCTTTTTAGATAGGCAGTAAATAAAGACCCCTTAATGAGCGCTAGAAAATTCAGCTCCTTTCCTGCACTTCCTCCCTCCTTTCCTCTCTTCTTCACTTCACTGAAGACCTGTAATGGCATGCTAGTTGCCAACTCACACTTTTACTGTAGGTTTGAGGACTGACTCAGTCGAGGTTATGCTTGTCTCATCTAGTGCTTTTGGAAAGGAGTCCTGACTGCTCCTGGTATTTGGACAGTTGGCATGTTTTCATAACTGATGTGGGAGAGTGCTGACTGAGACAAGTCCTATTACTCATGCACCAATGTGCTTCCACTTGTATTACGTACTGGTATGCACGTTCATTCTGGAAGTATTCTTTCAAAGTCTTCACACATGCTAAAATAGCCCAAATGGCCTATGTTGTAGTGTTAACACTTCCTCCTCTTCACGCCCCCCCCCCTTTTTTTCCTCTAATATTCAAGGATAACTGAACTGATTTGCAAATCTAACGACTTTACGACTTCTAGTTTTTAATTTTTGCCTAAATATATTTATGCAGTGCTGTGCATTGTGTGGAGAAGCATGAAACGAGATCATCTGAAAAACAAGAATCTTTACAAATCTGTCATTTGCTTTGAAATATTCAGGCAATAAACCGTTTGGTTTGCTAATTCTTAACAGGAAATTGGACAAATAGCAGGTTTTGATTTACCTGAATGGAGTTTACTCACAAAGGAAGTAAAGCCTGTTCACTTTGCAATTTTGAATTTTGTGCAAAAAAAATTTTTTGGCCTCACCTTTTTATTTGCTAAGCTAATGGAAAATAACTTTGCAAAGTTGAATGCGCTACAATCCTTTTAAAGACAAGTATAGGAATTCCCAACCCCCCCCAAAAAAAAAAAACATACCCACCTAGATGGCTGCAGCTGTTCCCTGCCAGCTGTAGCTCAAACATCACTGATCGCTCGGTTCTCCGCTCTGAGTAGAGGTCAGATTGTCTCATCGGCTTTCTGCTGTGCCCCTCCATCGCTCACTTGGTGCTCCGGACTGTGGGGGGGCAGGAGGAGCTGGCTCGGGCCCTCGGCGGCATACTGAGGCAGGTGCCGGTCCAGGCATCTGGCTGAATCCCGACCATGTAGTTAGGATCTTTTCTGAGCCTGGACCGGCTGAGTGACGTCAGCCATCAGCGGACTTTAGCTCGCTGTTAGCTAAAAATGGACAAACTGCACTGTGCTTCTGTGATCCATAGAAGTATTGACAAAATGGCTTTGGCTGTACTTATTTTTTAATAAAACAACCTAGCTCTTCTAATGCAAGTGTATATAATAATCACTACTCTTGACAAATCCAGACAAAATTAGTATGGTTCTCCACACATTGGAGAGATTTACAAGGAATATATTTGGCCAAATGTGGGGTTCTCCAGTCTGCCTGATTTGCAAGTCAATATGTTTGTCCCAGTTACTTCTTTTTATTCCTCTCTGTCACACTAGTAGTTCCTATTCTAAAGTAGAGATACAATTTGTACATGCACAATACATATTCTTCACTGCCTGGGTGGACTGATTCATTTAACAGACCTTAGTATTATACGCTAGCCGCCTAGCATGTGCAAACCTTTAAATGTCATGATGGCTGTGACATGTAGCACACTTTGTATATACATTTTGCACTGCTTCCAGCTTTAATGAAATGAGCAATTTTAAAATCTTGTACATGGATCATTTAAACCATAATGCTGGGGACTTTGCTTTTCATGCTGTATGAGATGCAACATCTTGACCTAACAAATCTGTTTTGACCCTAAGGTCTTCCAGCTTTGGTGGTTTTTAATTCTCTGGAGAACAAGTGATCTGTCCTAAATTAAATATGTCTGTTTTTCTAACCACAATACTACCTGAAAGGTACTGTGCACACATGCAGTTTGGTTTGTAAATGGACCAAGCGTGCCCTTCAGTGATTGCAAAGCAAGGTATTGTTCATGTCATTCCCTCACCTCTCCTGACATGTGCTCTGCTGCCTGACTTTTCTTTGCTGGGTTGGAGAAGAGGCAGTGTGTTGCATGGTGTGGTCTGGACTGTCATTCCATCGCACTGCAGTTGTCCTATGTATGTGACAAATGATTTATACAAACTCAGAAAAGGGTTATCCTCACACCCACCACTTCCACTAAAGCTGACCATACATTATAACATTTTCTTCAATTTCCTTTAAATTTACCTTTAACTACGTAGTGCAAGGCCTGCCTGATTGCATACAAATTTAGGTTTGACAGTATATGTATTTTTAAACCTATTGGAAAATTGTATAATGTATGGCCAGCTTTATTTCTGACACGGAGAATGGGGGTGGGGGGGTTCACAATTGAGGACAAGGACAGCAATAACAGTGGGAGGAATTTTAACTTTTCTATTGTAGTTCTATTTAAAGGGGAGGTTCACCCTCCAAAAAAAATTCTAGCATGCCATGGAGCCCACCTGACTGGCAGTATGCCTTTTTTTTTTTTTTTTTCCTGTACACACCTTTTTACGGGGTCTCTTCCCCTCCGGCGATGCCGCGTGACTGGGCGTTTCCAATCACAGGCTGTGATTGACGTCCCTCAGCCCGGCGCATACAGCGCGTCACGAGATGCCGAAGGAACCCGAACGTTGGTGCGCAGGCTCCGTATAGGGCCGCACCGACGTTCAGTTTCCTTCGGGATCTCGTGACGCGCTGTATGCGCCGGGCTGAGGGACGTCAATCACAGCCTGTGATTGGAAACGCCCAGTCACGCGGGATCGCCAGAGGGGAAGAGACCCCGTAAAATGTGTACAGAACACTGGCATACGGTCGGGTGGGTGGGCTCCATGGCATGCTAGAATTTTGGTGGTGAACCTCCACTTTAAGAAAAAAAAAATTATAATTTTTTTTTATAATTCTGCCACCTTGAGGTCCTCCTTCCCTTTTTACATAAAAAAAAAGCTTTGACCATACTTTTTTTTTTTTTTTTTTGTCGAATAGTTTTTTGGGTCACAGCAGTGCACTTAGTTTTGCACTCCCGTGACATAGAATCAGATAAGTGGGCTAAAAGCCTGAGACCCCATGCACACTATCCAACTTTTGTTGCCAGATTTCCTTCAGATTTACTAAAACATGTAGTGCAAGGGACTGCCTGATTGCATACAAATTGAAATTTGCCTGCCTGATTCCATACAGATTGAAATTCATAAGGTTTGATCTTGTATATTATATGGTTTTGGTAAATTTGAAGGAAAAACGACAAAAAGAAAATTGAATAGTGTGTACCCAGCTTGAGCCAGTTGCCTCTAAGCGCTGCAGGGGCAGACTGGGTAGCAGTGACTGTCAAGTCACCACGCTCTGAGCTGACCAAGAACTGAGCAATCGGCTGTTATGTTATTGCTCAGTTCTCAGGCTTATTGCCGGCAGGGGACAGCTGAAGCGTCACACCGATGCTGCAACCATAGAAGTGAGTATGTATTTTATAATCTGCTTAAAGGGGTTGTAAAGGAAAACCTTTTTTTTCATAAGCATCATTTACCCGCAGACATTCCTCTTTTCACTTCCTCATTGTTAGTTTTTGCTCAGAAGTAGCTCCATTTCTTCTCTGTTCTTTTCACTTCACTTCCTGCTTGTCTGATTTTTACTGACCACCATGAAGGGAGGCTTTACTGCGGTGGTCAGTGACGTGCTCGCCCCCTCCTGGGAACTACATCTGTGCGGCAGGACGCTCTCTACGTGTTAGACTTCAAGGAGGTGTGAATTACTGGGCGTGCCGCAATTCATACTGGGAAATGTAGTTCTTGCATGAACAAATGATGCAAACCAGGAAGTGAATGAGAGAACAGAAACTAGAACTCCGGAGGTGATATAGATGAAGGAATTTAATAGGTATTTACTCGTTTAACAGAATCATTACACTATTCTGTCTGTCTACCTTGCAGACATAAATTTTAGGCCAAAATTTTTTTTTCCTTTACAACGCCTTTAATCTATACTGACCCCTGTCCTGTAAGTTTAAAGTGGTAGTAAAGTCTGTATTTAAAGTTGTACCTACAGGTAAGCCTACAATCAAGCTTACCTGTAGGTACAATGAATATCTCCTGAACGTGCACCGTTTAGGAGATATTCACATTGGCAATAGCTGAGATCACCCGCGCATGCACAGTCACGCTCTGTATTCATGGCTGTGCAATGCAGAGTGCTGTGCCACGGCATGTGCGAGAATAATGTAATTGTGGCCTTGGCCATTCAAACAGCCAGAGCCCGCAAACCCGGAAGAAAGATCGACTAAAGTGCCAGGGCAGCCGTGACAGCACTGCACTGGAGGGCTCAGTTTGCAGGCAAGTTTGTCATAACGTACTAGTATGAGGTGTATACTAGCCCATTAAAAGTGAATAATGTGTGGCTGTGCTGCTCCAAAACTATCAAATTTGCACATTTTTAGCATACTAGCACATTATGTCAAAAAACCTGCGGAGGACCCATTTGATTTCCCCCTTTTATTCTTTTATTTTTATTTTTTAAGCGGTTTACTACCACTTTAAGGAGAATTCTAGTTATGGATAATAGTTGTTCCAGCTTGGACCAATGTCACTATGTATATACCATATTTAGCTGATCCCTCTGGAAATTACTAAAAGTAAGACTTTTTCAGTGATCTCCACTAGCTACGAGGTTCTGTGCTGAGCGGCTGGCCTGCTGCCTTGTGAACACTGGTCAGCAGCTCCATCCAGGTGCCATTCACATAATGCTTTGCATTGGACGAGCGAGCGTGATTTGACCGCCACCTTGTCAAATCAGAATGCTTTCATTCAGAAAATGCAAAGCTAAATACCTGGGAAATGTTTTTAGGTTAGTTGGTGTTTACAATGTGAATAAAATGGGGGGGGGGGGGGTGTGGGGGATAAGACTGCAGCTCTAATTGGGTCCAATGAAAGCTTCCTGGAAGGAATTATGGGGTGCAGATCCCACTACTCGGTATTGCCCACAATTATTTTCTTCTTCCCCCTTTTTTTTTTTTAGACTAAGAGGGAACCACATTCATGTAACGGAACATTGCATCTTTTATATATTAAACATTTGTACACTGCATTTTGGTAGATGCTTTGCACTAGATAACACTTGATTGTAGTCAGTGCATATTATGCTACGGTTATGTCGTACACATGTTTTAGGCATTCCATAACGGTAGTTTTAACCCTGCATTACATGTAGTTGGTAATCCCTATGATTTTCTAATTCCTCCTTTAATAGATCAGTCATTTTTTTCACATTAACAAAAATGCTTTTGTCTGTACCGTATGTTCAGTTCCACAAGCACACTTTCTAAGTAAAACTAGCAGGTATTAGTTACTGTATGTTTTTTAGTTTGATGGGAAGTTGGTAAAAATGTCCCAGTAAAGCCAGAACAGCTTCACATAGTCTCTATATACAAATTGCTTTACATATTAATGTCCAAAGTCATCAGGCTGCATTGAAAATGTCTGTTAGTTGAGACATTTTTTTGAATCAAGAAGTAATGTAGTTTTCATTGTTTGGGTCATTGGACTTGTCATCACATTCTAGAAATCTCCAAATCTTATGACCGGTGCTCATCACCACCTTTGTTGTATCATCTTTACAGCAGCCTGATGATTTGTAGTTACTGTCCTCCTTCTCTTTTTCTTTCTCTCTCTCTCTCTCTCATACTCCTAGTTTTTCTTTCCTTTAACCCTACTTCTTCCTACTCTTTCACACTAACATTTGGATTCTGGTTACTGGTGCAGAGAATCACTCTGCTTTATTTTCTTTCTTTTGTTATGTCCCCCTCTATCCTTGTCCTCCTGTTCCTTGCCCTGGTTCCCTTTCTCTTTTCCTTCGGCTCACAGATTGCTCTGGAGGCCGAGGCTGCTGTTTTCCACCGCCAACTCTTCGAGGAACTTTTCCGTCTCACGGTTAGCTCCAGGCATCCTGCGGAAGCGATGGCTGTAGGCGCAGTGGAGGCATCTTTTAAATGTTTAGCAAAGGCGCTGATAGTTCTGACAGAGTCCGGCAGGTAGGGCTCTGCCCGCACCACTATCCCTTAGCTTCTAACATGCTGCGACTTCTCGGTTACTCCATGGTACAGGCAGGTGGCGAGTGTGAATGCTGCGTGAGTGGTTTCAGGTAATAGGCTGTCGTACAATGAAAAAATGTAGCCTGACTGATGTGAATGTTTCCCATCCCATCCTCTTTCCCCTCATTCATCCCCTGCTTCCCTGCACTGGGCATTTGCGGCACGTCTTATCCCATTACTGCTAGATCGCTCGGGAGGCAGAAGCAGCCATTTACCACCGTCAACTGTTTGAGGAGCTTCGACGTGTGTCCCCGCTGACCAGTGACCCAACAGAAGCGACTGCCGTTGGAGCAGTTGAGGCATCTTTCAAATGTTGTAGTGGAGCCATCATCGTTCTTACCAAATCTGGCAGGTAGGAGGGGAATAAGCTCTGTGACCAAGCTGTGTATATACTGTGCCTATTGGATCAGGAGTATGGGAGGTAAATGTGTTACTAGACTAATTACTGACCTAATTAAAAGATTGATTCCTGAGAACAGCCCTCTTGCCTGAGAAGGGATTAACTGGGGAAACAGGTCATGATGGTTGGAGTTTAGTACTCTGGACAGCTGAAGTTGCTGCTCTTATTTCATATGACCTTTTCGCTTGTGGATCCTTCACTCTGTGACCTTTCTGTGCAGGTATTTATAGCTGATACCAGCCGCTTTCTATTACAGGGTTACATAAAAAAAAAAAATCACAATTTTGGCACTGTCTGACCTTGAGATGCCCAACTGTAAAAGTTTTTTTTATTTCCTAATGTGCGTGGTTTAATTATTGTTGGTTTATATAATATGTTAAACCTGTAAAATTATGTGGTAGCATCACTTACAAGCTTTCAGTTTTCCTTCTAAGGGCCATATATTAAGCATCTTTTGCAAACTACACTATTCTCTATAGGGTTGCTATGCTACCTTGTGGGGTCTCCCTAGAGCTGCCATGTAGCCACCAATATGTGCATGTTCTGAGCCAGGAATACAGCTTTACATGGATACACGCCACCTCCTAAGTAACCTGATGTCTTCTCTGCCCACGAGCCCTTAGATTTGATAGCAGCACAGAAATAAGTTTGTAAATAGTTTTCTGCTGGTCTTCCACTGCAGGAATGCAAAGGAAGGATCAGCAGAAAAGAGACTTTTTTTGATGAGTATTTACTTTAATGCCCTTTAAAAGAGGTGCAGAATAAAAAAAAACCTACATGCTGACTAGGGTGAATGAAACTTCAGTCCAATGCTGTATTTGTTCCCCACCGCCTCTAGACCGAGAGCTGAGCGATCAGACTAGTGATCGTTTGGTTCTCAATCTTTAGTGAGCAGAGATCCATCGCTCTGTTCTCTGCCCCGCCAGCGCTTACTGGAGCATTGGGCTGTGGAGGGGGCATGAGCATCTGGCTCAGGCTCTTGGCTGTGCACTGAGGGGTTGAGCCAGCTGCTGGTCAGGTATCTGGGCAGATCCTGACATTATATTCGAGATCTCTCTAGAGTCTGCACCAGCTGAGTGACAGCAGCCAACCGCAGATTTTACCCCACTATGGGCTTAATATGGGTCACAGGAGTGCAGAATTAAGTACACTCCTGTGACCCTTTAACTTTAGCCCTACTGCTCCTTTTTAAAGCAAACCTGAAGGTAAATAGTCCTCTCCCCCATGCTTGTTGTGCCACATGTAAAATGCCCATCAAAATTGTTTGCGATTCTGTCACTAAAGGATATCTGTTGCGCCATATTCATGTTTGCCTAGCTGTAGAGGCACTCTTGATTGGTCAGCTCAGCATTTTGACTGTTGAGAGTTATGATTATTTTACCTTTTTGATGTATTCATAATAGTGTGCCTGTTACGTTTCCCCTTTTACTCTGATCCTCCCTGTATACATTTTCTAATAAATTGCTACCCGAAGGATTTTTTTCCCTGTATGTGTTCACGTGACTGCGTTGAAGGGAAAAAAAGAGAATTATTTCATTAGAAAATGTATACAGGGAAGTTCCGAGCAAAGGGGAGAAACCTTTAACAGGTAAGATATTGTGATGCTTTTTCCTAGAGGTCAAAAAATATATTGGCCGATATTTGGTGTTTTTTAATCAATTGGCATTGGCCGATTATGCTGGGAAAGGGAAAGAAAGCTGATATTAATACAGTATTTGTAGCTGCTGACTTAATTTTTTACTTTTTCAACGGAACTCTGCTGCTTTCACACTGGACTGTCATTCTAGTGGCGCTATTTGGCTGCTAGCGGGGTGCTTATATCCCAGCTAGCGGGCTGATGAAGGGGTTAAATGCTCTCGTGTAGCGCCATTGCAGAAGTGCTTTGCAGGCTCTTCGGCAGCGTTGCCATTCATTTCAATGGGCAGGAGTGGTGGAGTAGCGGTATACACAGCTCCAAAGATGTTGTTTGCAGGACTTTTTTTTAACATCCTGCCAGTGCACCGCCTCAGTGTGAAAGCACTTGGGCTTTCACACTGAGACTGCAGGGGAGCCATTTTTGCAGGCACGTTATAGGTGCTGTTTAGCCCAAAACACCTAAAAAACGCCCCATCGTGAAAGGGGTCTAACTGTTAGAATTTAGGAAATGAACCACCAGTAACCACTAGCCATTGCAAGCATTATGCTACTATAGAGCCTCCGGGGTTGTTTACAGAGCCTAAAAGTGTATGGATTGATATATCGGCAGACATGGGTGGCCGAAGATTATCGGTGCAGCAGGAAGTGTTGAGAGTAAAAGTGAAATGGCACAAAAAATGCTTTGTCATGGAAATGTAATATGACCACAGCATTAATAAGATGCAAGTCAGTGGTCTATTGCAAAGACAAGGACCAATTCAGACTATTACTGTAATGTATAACAAAAAATTCTTGTATTTCTGTATTGTGTGAAAATAAGTTTAATGCCCCCTTTTTAATGGCGCCCAAATGCACCTGGTCAGTGCACAGCAATGTATAGCAATGTATGTTCAGTTTTGGCACACAATCCAGATCTCTGAATTGTGGTGCAATGTTGTGGGGAAAAAATGGTGTAGGTCTTTTAAAACCTATTCAAAATAAAGGGGCTGCCCTACTGTAACATGCAGACCGTGTTCTTACTGTCTGAAATGGGCTCTTATGCCTCGTACACACAATCCGATTATCTAAAAAAGCGCTTTTGGATTGATCGTACGATAATCTGATCGTTGGTACACAGCTTTCGACAGTCGATCACGACAGCCCCGGCCAACAAAATCCGAAGGGACACACAAATTTTGCTCGGCACCGTAAGACGATCGTTTAATCAGTACAGTATGCGTCTGCTAAAAATGGATAAACGAACACCACATATGATTGGAAACATGAAGATAAACCAGAAGGACACCGGGGTCACACAGATTTGACATTTTAGATGCAGATACTGGAAGTTTTTTCAGAATCGTACGACGTAGAGCGCATTTTGCACTGTTGTATTCTATATCTAGTTTTATGCAACAAAATGCGAACAATACATCATACGAAAATCTGTGTACGAGGCATAAGACAACCGGGTATACAAGCAATATTTTTACAGGGTTAATTGCTATATTCAGCATTCTGTATAATGTGTTGTGAATTTTACTTATTAACACTGGCATTTTGCAGATCTGCACACCTGGTATCCAGGTATAGGCCACGCGCTCCAATCATAGCCGTGACTCGTAATGGACAGACGGCCCGTCAGGCACATCTGTACCGTGGCATCTTCCCTGTACTGTACAAAGAGCCAGTGCATCAGGCCTGGGCAGAGGATGTGGACCGCAGAGTAAACTTTGCCATGGATATTGGTAAGAGGGGGGAATAGAATAAAATAAATAACTATAAACTATGTTTAGTAAAAAAAAACACGTAAGATTAAGTCAAATGCAAACTTTATCAACTTCTCTTAGACGGCACAGAAAATAGACATTTATTAACCCCAGGCCAGCACTGACCTTTTCCTCATACATGCAAAAATCCATTGGTACAGTGACTGCTTTTTTATTTTTTTGATTACTGTATTTGTGTCACTTTGTCAGATTTGTCTGTAGCAATATTGCAATTGTGCAAAAAATTGTGATTGGGTACAGCATCGCATGACCACACAATTGTCAAAGTAATTCAGTGCCGTATTGTAAAAAATGGCCTGGTCTGGAGGGGGTAAAACCTTCCGGAGCTGAAGTGGTTAAATTAAAGCTGCTCAGGTCACTTTTACACTGCAGAAAATGGCTAGCAAGAATAAAAACAGTACCAGGATCATGGTTGTAGCTGCAACCATGGAATGGTACAACCACTTCAACCCAAGGCTGTACATAGACAGTCTATGAATGGGAAGTGGTTAAAGTTAAAACCTTGGTTTGAGAGCGTTTTGCAAGACTAGCAACTTTTTTTTTTTTAATACATTTTGACTTGATATACAAGAGTAGCGTCGTGTCACAACTGAGTATAAAAGAGAATCTAGGTGCCTCTAAGTGTAGCAATATGGTTACATTTAATGGAGGTAAAACATTAAGAAACTCGCATGGTTGATGATTAAAACGGGGACATCCAAGTATGCAGGCATCCCAGGATAAGGTTGTCCACATAGACCATTCTCCTCGCCACTATTGATGACGTCCCTTTCACGAGCGATTCAAGCCTTGCTTTTTAGATCGGGAAGACTACCCTGCAGTAGAGCAGTCATGATTGCAGACTGATGAGAGAGCTGGTGGTGAGGACGGTCTATGTGGATCGCTTTTACCCCGGATCCCTGCATACTGGGATGTGCCTCTTTACTCAACCTTGTGAGTTGCTAAATGTTGTACCTTCATTAACCCCTTAAGGACCCCTTCATGCCGATATACGTCGGCAGAATGACACGGCTGGGCACATTAACGCACCTGTACGTAGCCCTTTAAGCCCAGTCGCGGGCATGCGACCCGGTCCAAAGCTCCGTGATCGTGGGAACCCGAAAATGCAATAAAACTATCCCCTATTTTGTAAACGCTATACATTTTGCGCAAACCAACCAATATTACCAAAAATAGGTAGAATTACGTATCGGCCTAAACTGAGGGAAAAAACATTTTTATATATTTTATAGTAAAAAATATTGCATTTTTTTTTTTTTCAAAATTGACGCTCTATTTTGGAAAATATAGCGCAAAAAATAAAAATCGCAGAGGTGATCAAATACCACCAGAAGAAAGCTCCATTTGTGGGAAAAAATTACGCCAATTTTGTTTGGGAGCCATGTTGCGCGACGGCACAATTATCAGTTAAAGCGTCGCCATGCCGAATAACAAAACCTGGCCGGATCCTTCAGCTGCCTAAAGGTCTGGGTCTTAAGTGGTTAAATGTAACCATATTGCTGCCTCTTTTATACTCTATAGCTCCTGCTGGATTTTGCTTCTAATCCCCTTGGGAGTCTTCCATTTGTGGATGGACATTTTATGGTTAAGCAACTTATCACATTGCTATAATCTTTTTATATGGGCTATGAACTGTGAAAGACCTATGAATAAATGGTTGTGGAACAAATCATTTGAACTTTCCATTATTTCTTATGGGGAAATTTGCTTTGATATACACGTGCTTTGGCTTCTGGAACAAATTATGCTCTCAATCCAAGGTTTTACTGTATTGTGTAATTCAGCAAAGCCAAAAGACAGAACCTGCATATATGAGCATATACGGTTGCTTCTTTTTTATAGTGGCAATTAAAATATTCAATTTTGGTACACGCCCGAGTCTTGTACCCAAACAAACATGATTTTGGCTACTGTGTGTTAAAGATTTTGAAGACACCATTTTATAATGTCATTTTTTGTATATTTAGCCAGTGTCGGTACAAGTAATAGGCTAGAACTGCGTCTACAAAACAAAACCCACGAGGCAGGCAAAGGGGTTACTATTGGTAACAAAAGGACCATTATAGGGTGTTTTCTAAAAGGTACAATTTATTAATATCAAACATAAAAAAAAAAAGCAAAGCAGAGTTCAATGCGGCTGGTCAGTGTTTTTAGAACTGCATCTAGCTTTAGTTGGGGTTGGTGTCAGTTTATGTATACTGTATGTAAAGTACATATCTGCATTTAGTGTTCTTTTGTCATTTTAGGTAAAGCCCGTGGCTTCTTCAAGACTGGCGATTGTGTCATCGTTCTAACTGGCTGGCAGCCAGGATCCGGTTTCACCAACACTATGCGTGTGGTACCAGTTCCTTAAACTTGATCATCTTCCTGCAGCTCTTGTTCACCCCACTCCTTTATCTGCACTTAGAACGGTTTTGCCCTTTGCATAAGCGCACACTTGTGGATACGCTTGTAAATCCCATCTTCTATGTGCGGGACAGAGGCGTTAAGTGTGTGTGTACGTACATAGCACTGTTCTGCTGCTCATCACACTCCCTCTAGTATAGCTATTAGTCTCCCATATGTGCTGCTTACTCCTTAGGGAAACATTTTAGTGCTGGTGTATGTGTACACACTCCTCTCCTACTGTCCCTCAACAGTGTTCAGTATGAGTATCCTTTGTGTGTCTTCTCTGGGCAGCTGTGTAGCTTGTGGTTAGGGGAAGGTTCATCTCCCGCTGTATAATCCACCTGTCAGCATTGTGCAGAGTTTAGTGTTTAATAAAATCATGCTACTGAGCACTTCTGCCTCATATTTGTCATTTATTAGCACTTTATTGCATGTACATACATGTGAAATATTCAAAGAACTGATGGCAGTTGCTACCTTAATGTGTGGGTGCATGGTGGGGTTGTCTATGGAAGTGTAATGGGCCTTTTCAATCCAACCAGCAAACATGTGTTTTTTGACAAACCTCATGCTGCATTTGTTTTAGATCAGAGGTGTCGAACTCCATTTCATCATAGGCCACGTCAGTGGTATTTTTGTCTTCAAAGGGTCAGTAGAAGCTTGTGTGCGCTACGTGCAGGGTTCAGGGGTGTGCCATGTGCAGGGTTTAGGGGTAACTAAGGTACAGATGCCCAGTTTAGGGGTACACTACATACAGAGTCCCGAGTATGGGGTGCACTGTGTACAGAGTGCAGGGTTTAGTGGTGTGGTATGCCCAGTGTGCAACCCCAGCTCCCCTGTCATGTTCTAGGTGTGAGGGTCACATGAGAAGGCCTGGCAGGCTGGATTCGGCCCCCGGGCCTTGTGCCAAATGTGTTTTAGAGCATCAGAACTTGTAATATTTGCACCTTTTGTGGTCATTATGAATAATGCCTACATTAAAAACTCCTGTTTTTTTTTTTTACTTTAATCAAAAGGTACTAAAATTGAACCACTTGGCTTCAGGCATTCTATAACCAGACAACCCTAAAGGTTTTCTTAATGGTCGAAAATTGACATTCCAGATGGGGCCAGCCATTTATTGCAAGCAGAATAAATGCAATAGTTGCACACATGCAGGCTGAACTCGCACTGATTGTACATTTCCATCCGTTTTTATGTATGTTTTAATGGGCTGATCTACATTTTAGTGCACTTGTAAAATGTAGGTCAACTCATAGACACGTAAACAACTGTTTGTCCTGTTCACGCAACAATGCTCTGCTGACCTGCATTGCGTTAAAATGCATTTAAAGGGAATAGTTGTGCTACTTCTATACAGTGAATGTCTAAATATAAATAATGTACACTGAGTGAATTATTAAACATGAAAAACCCACAGCATTATACAGTTGAGAAATGTCCACATCTAGTAAATATTGTATCAAATGAATGCAATGAAGTGAATAAATGAAATTAAGTGCACAGAAGTCCACGTATGATGAACAATGAGTCCAATTTCCAAAGTGTATCAAAGACGCATTGTAAATAAAAATTGAAAAGTAATTGCAACACCACCGAGAGGATGAAGGGATGGCCTCTCCTTGGAGTGCACACCAGTTAACTGGGGACCCTTACCAGATGTACTTCCTGTTAGCGAGGTTATTAATCACCTGCAGATATAACCCTCTCCTTGGTCTGTCCAAGACGTGGATCCTTCTTCACTTACCACGCCAATTTTCCGTGCAGTATGGGAAGGACACTTCCCTCTGATAGAAAGCTATGCACTCTTTCTGGTCAGAACGGGACGTGTGGCACTATAAACCTCTATCATAAGAACAGTCAGAGTGGTTTTTGCTATACATAGTCCTAGCTGTGTCTTAGTTATGGCTTTTGAAGCTTGTTGGTGGCCTCTGCGGAGATCAGGACATGTTGCATTTTAATGCAGTGCAGGTCAATGCAGCATTGAAGTGTGAACAGGATGCATAACAAACGTGTGTGTGTGTGTGTGTGTGTGTGTGTGTGTGTGTGTGTTTTTTTTGTCTATGCAGATCAACACTCATAAAATGGATGGAAATGTACTTAAAATTTCCCTGCATTTTATCTAGAGTTTAGCTTCGAACCCTTCTCTTACATATGTACAGGATTACATTTTTGAAAGACTGACCTTGAGTAATAAAAAAATAAAAATAAACTTTTTTTTTTTTTTAGGAAGAAATCCCCTGTGGGTGATCAATGTAGAGTGGCTATATATTGTCAGGTTTCTGTGATGTAAAAAAAGACCAAGATAAATCATTTCAGAACTTATTCCACCTTTTTAATGTGACCTATAAACTGTACAACTCAGTTGAACAACAAACTGAAATATTTTAGGTGGAGGGAAGTAAAAATAAAATATGGTTGCATAAGTGTGCACGCCCTTAAAGGAACACTAAAGGTATGTTTTTTTTATTAGAACAATTGATTGCTGCAAGCTAGAGCATTTAAATATCACTTGCCTTGTTTTTCCTTTTGACCTCAAATACAGTAATCCAGGTTTGAAAATGCCATTTCCTGTCTCATCTTCTTGCTTTCCACCAGCATCTAAGCCGTTTTGCATGGTGGAAAGCAGAATGTGCTCACCCCCTCCGTGAAGATGCCCTCCTTTCCCTCACAGGCATGGAGGCTAAGCGTAATGGGAATTGTAGTTCCCATTAGGCCGTGATGTAGCAAGAATGAATGTGCACCGCAAACCAGGAAGTCAGTGAGAATAACGATTCAGGAGTGACAGAGGTGAATAAAACCGCTCTATTTCAACAGGTATCAAACTAGTTATAATGCAAAACATTACTTTTTCAGCTACTGTCAGACTTTAATTTAAGAGGAAAATATTTCCCTAGTTCGTCTTTCAGGACAGCACCTTAGAGAGATCCCGGCTCCTCCCCTTCTAGGAAACACCGCCTTCTTTAGATCTTTAAAGCCTCATCCTCCCACTGGCCCTTCAGTTATGGTGTTTCCTCCGGTGGGGAGACACTGCTGTGGAACCAGGGCTGTTAGCTGGGGAGGCTAAGGCTATGTTTCAGAGAAGGGCAGGACCCGGGAGTTGCCTGGTGCTCTTTTTTATGTTTGTATTTGGCGCCAGGTAAAAAAACGAGCGCGTTTTAAATTTACCTGTGGAGGCGCCGTGCATCTCAAGTGCTCCTTGGCGAAAGGATGGCAGCTGGGAGGTTCGCTCTTTCGCGCGCCTAGGGTGGCGCTGTGTATCGAATCGACTTCCCCTCCACTTCAGCCTGGAGACTCAGTGGCTGCGTCGGACGGCGGGTGACGTCAGTTCCGGCGGAAGGGGCGGATTCGATACACGAGGCCGCATCTTCCGGTTCCGGACGCGGCCTAGAAAGGCGGAACCAGCACTCGGCTGGTGCGGTCACCTATTCAGCTGTAGAGACAGCACTTTTTGGGACCAGAGGCCACCGCTACCGTGCGGGAGGATGTCGGAGGCAGAGGCTTCTAAAACCGCTCCCGGAGAGAAGGACACCAGCCAAGCAAAGGTCAGTGGAACCCTGGGGTGGTGTTCCCTGACTCACAAAACCCCTGTTAGCTCCACGGGTGTGTTTTCCCTACCAGGTGGTCGGTAGGAGAGGAGTGGGTCCCTGGTGGTGGTCATTCCTGGGGATTAGGCACTCCTGGTGATCCCTGTTTATTCAGCTGGGGGGGTTCTGACTAATACTGCTGCTCTTTATGTTTTCTGTTTGTTTCAGAAATACACAAGCAAATCGCTCCATGGCTCTAAGAGAAAGTGCCCTGTCTGCAGGTCCACGTTAGGGGAGACTTGGGACAAGACTCTCTGTAGGGGGTGTATGGATGCGGTAGTGAGAGAGCAGACAGCAGAACAGGGGGTAGATCTGGCAGCATCTGTTAAGGAGCTTTCAAGCACTTTCCAATCATTTAAAACGCTGTTTGCTAACTTTCAGTTGCCCCAGGCCCAGAGCACCCCTCCCCCAGTACAACAGGCGGTTTCACCTGATCCACCGGTACCCCTCGCTATTGGTGCAGAGAGACCGGTAGGATCAGCAGAGGAAATTGAGGTAGAAGCAGGAAGCACTCCCTCTGATTCTCAAGGAGAATCTGATGAAGAGGGGTTGGACGGGGAGTCCACTAAACCCTCACGTTACAAACTCTCTCTAGAGGAGGTTGAGGAGCTTTTAGGGGCTATCCACACCACCCTAGGGATTCAAGAGGAGAGGAAGCCGCTGTCTCTGCACGACCAAATGTACAGAGGCTTAGGGGAACAGAAAAGGAAAGTTTTCCCAGTCCATGACGTTCTGGTCGATGCCATCAAAAGAGAATGGCAGGATCCGGAAAGCAAACCTTTTCTCTCAAAGGCATTGAAAAGAAGATTTCCTTTTGAGGAGGGAGAAAATTTAGTTTGGAATAAGACGCCTAAACTTGACGCGGCTTTTTCCCAAGTTTCCAGACACACAGACCTAGCCTTTGAGGACATGGGGGTACTTTCTGATCCCATGGATAAAAGGATGGATTCCCTGTTAAAGAAAACCTGGGATTCCTCCCAGGGTAATCTTAGGCCAGCAATGGCGGCTACAGTGGTAGCCCGCAACTTGGAGTACTGGCTGACTCAGATCAAATCCCATATAGAGGCGGGTACAGCAAAGGAGACAATCCTCTCCTCTTTCCCCATGCTACTGAAGGGGGTAGCTTTCTTGGCAGATGCCTCAGCGGAGTCTATTCATATGTCCGCAAGGTCTGCAGCATTGTGCAACTCAGCCAGAAGGGCCTTGTGGCTCAAAACGTGGCAGGGAGACAGTGCGTCCAAGGCAAAACTTTGTAGTATCCCGCTTACGGGGGATTTGTTGTTTGGTCCTGGTTTAGAAGCAGTCCTAGACCGGACCGCCGACAAAAAGAAGGCGTTCCCCGTTAAGAAGAAGTTTGGGGAGCAGCCAAAAAAGAGGTTCTGATTTCGTGGGAAATCAGAGACACCCAGGTCAGGTTCCCAGAAGAAAAGTTGGGGACAGAAGGGGAAGGGTCGAGGGGGAGCAATTTTTCGCCCTCCTGAACCCCCCCAGAAAGACCAATTGACTCAAACAGTGGGAGGAAGATTGGGGGTCTTCCTACCACAGTGGGAGATGATTACCTCCAACCATTACATCTTGGAGATCATCCGAAGGGGTTACAAGCTAGAATTCTCAACCCCTCCCCCCCTCAGGCGGTTAATTACCAACCTTCCGAAGTGTGTGGAAAGGTCTTGTGCCCTCCTATGCTCACTTCAGGAATTGGAGGAGCAGCGGGTCATTGTTCAGGTCCCAACCAGGGAGATAGGTGGGGTTTTTTTTTTAAAGTGTATTTTTGTGCGTGAACTCGAGAGAGAGGAGCCGGACTGCAGGAGTTGGGAGTAGGCAGACCCTCCCCCCGGAGGCAATCGCCATCCTTCTCCATGCCCCTGGTGGCAATGGCGGGTGTGAAGGGGGGCCTCCCACTCACCCCGCCCTACCTGCTCCTCTTGGGAGCCCAACTGGGGCCCAACGGGACCCCAATGGGGCAGAGGGACTCCCCCTATGAGGGAGTGAGGGGGCCTAGCCCACCCAGCCAGCCCCGTAGGTCCTTCGCCTCTCTTTATTTTAAGAGACCGCATGGCCAAAGTGCATGTGTTTTTTAAACCAATTTTTTTGTGTGCGTGCAAGTGTGGTGGTTTTTGTGGGGGGGGGTGGGCGTACTAAGCACAGGCGTACCTTGCATAGCACACCCACCGGGAGCCGGGCTGAGACCACCAAACTCAATTCACATGTAGCCGAGACCGGGATCCGAACCCTTGGCTGCAGAGGTGAATGGCTTGTCAGCGCAGTGCCAATCACGTTGAGCCACCACAGCTCCCCAGGTGGGGGTTTTTACTCCCACATCTTTGTGGTCCGCAAGCCGTCGGGAAAGTTCAGGCTTATCCTCAACCTAAAACCTTTAAATGCCTCGGTCAGGTACAAGAGGTTCAGAATGGATTCGATCCATTCCGTAAAAGCCCTTCTCCCTCCAAATTGCTTTATGGCTTCGATCGACCTAAAAGACGCTTACCTACATATCCCTATAGCGGAGGAACATCAGAAGTTCCTGAGGCTAGCAATAAACACCGGGGATCAGGTACTGCACCTACAATTCAGAGCCCTTCCTTTCGGCTTGTCATCTTCCCCCCGCATATTCACAAAGGTAATGGCAGAGGTCTTGGCTTTCCTGCGACTCAGGGGAATTCTGATAGTCGCATACCTGGACGACCTTCTATTGTTCGCCCCCTCCCCGGAACAATTGAGTCAGGACTTACAGTCAGCCAGAAACATTCTGGAAAGTTTGGATTGGCTCATAAATCCAGAAAAGTCCAACCTAATCCCGTCACAGAGGGTGTCCTTCCTGGGGTTTATTCTGGACTCAGCAGTCCAAAGGGTCTTCCTTCCCCCAGAAAAGGTGCAAAAGGTGGACAAGGCCATGCTGTTTCTGCAGGGCAGTGGCCAGGTCTCTATAAGAAAGGCCGCTCTGGGGTTGCTGACCTCCACCCTTCCAGCAGTACAGTGGGCGGGCCTTCATTTCCGTCCCCTTCAACTCTTCATCTTGAAGGTGTGGGACCACAGCCAGGGGTCATTGGATTCCCTAGTCTCTGTCCCAAGTCAAGTAAAACGGTCCCTCTGGTGGTGGAGAAGGGGGGCAAACTTGTCTCAAGGCCTAGAGTGGGTCCTACCCATATCCAGGACGGTCACAACCGACGCCAGCAACACAGGTTGGGGAGCACATTTGGGTTCTCGCTGGGTACAGGGCACCTGGGCGTTAGTGGATGCAGCAAAGTCCTCCAATTGGAGGGAATTGAGGGCAGTGTCACTGGCCCTTGTCTCATTCCAAGAAGATCTGCGGGGTCACCATGTTCGAGTCCGAACAGACAACTCGTCGGCAGTGGCTTATATCAACAAGCAGGGGGGCACAAGGTGCGGCCCCCTCTGGCTGTTGACAGAGGCCATTTTCAGATGGGCCGAGATCAATGTCCTGTCCCTGTCAGCCTTACATCTGAAGGGGGATCAGAACTGCTGAGGGAGGGCGATTGGTCTCTGAGTCAGGAGGTCTTCAGGATGATAGCCCAGAGATGGGGGCCGCCATGCGTGGACCTCTTTGCCTCCAGGCAGAACACCAAGGCGGACAGGTTCTTTTCTCTAAGCAGATACGATGGAGCTTTAGGGATAGATGCACTAGCTCAGAAATGGGAATTTTCCAGGTGTTATGCCTTCCCCCCTCCGGTTCTGATCCCTGCGGTGTTGAGGAAATTTCAACAAGAGAGCACAACCTTAATTCTAATTGCCCCGTATTGGCCCAGGAGACCGTGGTTTTCAATCCTAAAGAACCTGGCTGTAGAGCCCCCCTGGCTTCTACCAGCTCGGAGCAACCTTCTCACTCAAGGTCCAGTCTGCTGCCCTCACGTGGACAGGTGGAAACTTGCAGCCTGGTTTCTGAGGAGGAGTTACTAAGGGGAAAAGGGTTTTCAGATCGCTTGGTTGCGACCCTCCTAAATTGTAGGAAAAAGGAAACGCAAACCATCTACCACAAAGTGTGGAGACGTTTCAATTCATGGTGCTCTGAAAGCTCCTTCAGTGTACGCAGTTCCATAGCAGTACTAGAGTTCCTACAGGCGGGGGCAGATAAGGGATTGGCTCTCAGCACTTTGAAGGGGCAGGTGTCAGCCCTGAGTGTATTTCTAGAGAAAAATCTAGCAGGGGATCCCTGGATAGTAAGATTTTTTAAATCTTTGAGTAGACAGAGGCCAGTTGGTGTGACCCCTTTTCCCGTGTGGGATCTTTCCTTAGTTTTGCAGGCCCTTACAGGAGATCCTTTTGAACCATTGGGGTCATGCTCTTTGAGGTTAATCACTCTCAAAACTGTTTTTTTGGTAGCGATTACGACGGCACGTCGAGTAAGTGAACTCGAGGCCCTCTCAATTAAAACTCCTTTTTTTCAAGTTTTTCCGGATCGTATTGTTTTTAAGACCGATCCGGCCTTTTTGCCAAAGGTGGCTTCAAAGTTTCACGGAGGCCAGGAAATTATTCTGCCAACATTTTGTTCAAACCCGGTGAGGGAAAAATAATTTATTTTTCACAACCTAGATGTAAGGAGGTGCGTCCTTCAGTATTTGGAATGCACCAAACAGTTTAGAAAATCAGATTCCCTTTTTGTTTTATTTTCAGGGGCTAGGAAAGGTTCTAGAGCCTCCAGGCGTACTATAGCGAGCTGGATTAGGGCAGCTATTAGCCAAGCTTATGTGTTAAAAGGGATGGAGCCTCCAGTGGGAATCAGGGCACATTCTACTAGAGCAGTGGCGACGTCACAAGCAGAATGGGCTGGTGCTTCTCCGGAGCAGATCTGTAGAGCAGCGACTTGGTCGAGTTTTGCTACCTTCGTAAAGCACTACAGACTAGACCTGCTGTCAGCACAGGACCAAGCCTTTGGTCGTAAGGTGCTACAGGCAGTAGTCCCACCCTAAGGTAAGGTACTCGCTTATCCTCTCTAAGGTGCTGTCCTGAAAGACGAACTAGGGAAAAATGGAGTTACTTACCGGTAACATCCTTTTCCAGGAGTCTTTCAGGACAGCACCGCTACCCACCCAGGGTCTGAAGATTGGAAGACTCATCACATGAGGACGTCAGGTAAGATAAAGTATTCTTGTATAATGTTGTCTTGTGTCTCCCCAGTTGGCCGGAGGTGCTCTGTAAGAACTGAAGGGCCAGTGGGAGGATGAGGCTTTAAAGATCTAAAGAAGGCGGTGTTTCCTAGAAGGGGAGGAGCCGGGATCTCTCTAAGGTGCTGTCCTGAAAGACTCCTGGAAAAGGATGTTACCGGTAAGTAACTCCATTTTTTTGTCTTTACAACCCCTTTAAACTATTACTTTGAAGCATCTTTTATTACAGCACTCAGTCTTTTTGGGTATGAGTATCAGAATGACAATTCTTGACTTGGCAATATTTGGCCACTCTTCTTTTCAAAAACACTCAATCTGTCAGATTGCAAGCGCATCTCTTGTGCACAGCCCTCTTCAGATCACCCCCACAGATTTCCAATGGTATTCAGGTCTGGGCTCTGACTGGACCATTCTGGGCTGGGCAGCACAGTGGTGCAGTGAGTAGCACTTTCGCCTGGCAGCAAAAGGGTCGCTGGTTCGAATCCCGACCACGACACCATCTGCCTGGAGTTTGCATGTTCTCCCTGTGTCTGCGTGGGTTTCCTTCGGGTACTCCGGTTTCCTCCCACACTCCAAGACATGCGGGTAGGTAAATTGGATCTCGTCCAAATTGGCCCAGTATACATGTATATATGTGTTTATGACTGTGTGTCCCTAGCTTGTCAAGATCCTACGGGGTAAAAATGACCGCACCAGCCAAGCAGACACTGGCTGGAAAAAGCGCCCAGAGGCGATTCAGTTCGCATGCGTTGCGCTATACAAGTCATTCATTCATTCATTCATTGTTCTAGTTAAAAAGCAGCCCCAAAGCATAATGCTGCCACCACTGTGCTTTACTGTGGGTATGGTGTTCTTTTGGTGATGTGCAGTGGTTTTGCGCCAAAAAAGTTCGACCTTGGCTTCATCAAACCATAACCTATTTTCCCACATGGTTTTGGGAGACTTTAGCTGTATTTCAGCAATATTTTGCTGAGCTTGGATGTTTTTCTTAAGAAAAGGCTTGTCTTGCCACTCTACCCCCTAGCCCAGACATACGAAGAATACGTGAGATTGTTGTCACGTGTACCACACAGCCAGATATTCCTGCAGTCTAATGTTGCTGTTGGCCTCCTGGCTGCCTCTCTGACCAGTGTCCCCTCTCCTTTTCATCAATTTTGGAGGGACGTCCAGTTATTGATAATGTCACTGTTGTGCCATATTTTCTTCAGTTGATGACTGTCTTTACTGTATTCAAATTATTTTGTACCCTCCTGTTACCTTTTTAACAATGAGATCCCTCTGATGCTTTGGAAGCTCTCTGTGGATCATGGCTTTTTGCTGTAGGATGTGCGTAAGCAAATGTCAGGAAAGACCTACTAGAACAGTTGAAATGTATTTGGGGTTAATCAGACACTTTAAACGATGGCAGATATGTACTGCAGTGGTGGCTAGTAGGGTTGTCCCGATACCACTTTTTTTTAGGACCGAGTACAAGTACCGATACACTTTTTTTTTTTTCCTCATGTACTCGCCAATACCGATACTTTTTAAATGTCATGTGACAGTTTTCAAAGACAATACAGACTAAGGATATTTTCTTTAGAATTATGAAGAACTCTAACTCAAGACATTATAAAAGAGTAAAAATGTATAAAAATGTTTTATTTGCTTGTCACGCAGTAGTAAAAAACTCAAAGAATTTTACCAGGACATGTTGATAAATACAAAAAATTATTCGGCCAGGCATCGGGAGCATTTGTACAAGTACTCCCGAAAGTACTCGGTATCGGTCCCGTTACTAGTATCTGTACAACCCTAGTGGCTAGTGCTCAAAAATTTTGAGGGGGAGTAAACAAAGTGGGTGATGGCTCCTGCATCCTCCATGGTGCCCGTGTGTCTCTTCCTTTTCGTCCACTAGCGATGCCTGTGCTGGAGGAGGGTGACATTTGGGGGTGCCATTAACAATGAATGGTGCTGCGAACTGTGTGTTGATATACTGTGTGTAAATGTGCACAAAAGCATGCAATCGTGCATTATATAATGCAAAGGTGTGAATGCAGCCTTTCTGTTCATAATATTTTAATTGTAGGTCTTCT
The DNA here is from genome assembly GCA_029574335.1 of Rana kukunoris. Lineage (NCBI taxonomy): Eukaryota > Metazoa > Chordata > Amphibia > Anura > Ranidae > Rana > Rana kukunoris. The sequence continues at coordinate 102,024,701 of CM056051.1, forward strand.
ACAGGCAAAGAAGTCAGATGGAAAGATAAAAAAAAAAAAAAAACTCTTGTGGTGCACCAGAGCACCCCCTTTATTTGCCTGATCATTACTGTGTTAGAATGAGCCCACCCATCGTAGCCAGTGTCCTGATTAACAGCAGGATTCAATGGCTGCTCTGCTATCAAATGACCTGGGGACGGAGCCGAGTCTTGCTGTCTCAATGGATGCAGCAGGACATGTGATTACAGACCTGTGGGAGGGGGCTAAAGATGTTGAGTGTCATGCCTAACAATGGGGTCTGGCTCTTGTAAACTAGTGCCCATACAGAAATTTTGAAATTTCAAGTGTGCTCCATCCACAATGATAAATAAATGGTAGTTCAAATAAGTGGCTACTCAAAATTCCGAACAGATGTTCTCCACCCAAAATAGATTTTTTAATTGTGCTCCATTTTCAATAATAATAATGAAATACACAGAAGGCAACAGGAGAGGAAAAGAAACACAAGACAGAAGAGGAGCAACTTAAATCCTATTATTTCCAGCCCCCCCATTATAAAATAAAAATTAAAGCATTATAAAAAAAATAATGAAATATACAGATTACAGTGCTTTTTTGAGCTTACCAGGAATGATGAATCATATTATTATACAAGTTTGCAGTGCATAAAGTGCACAATAGAGGCAAAGCTTGTCTTCACTGCCACACACCAGGTAGCTTCAAAGCAGAGACAGACAGACTCTTGTCACATAAAACTAAGGTGTATTCACATTTGCAGATCCCCAACATACAATGGCACTATTACATAAGGCATAGAGGAATGCCGTCGTTCTGGAGCTGGTGTGTTCCAGCACTGCTCTAATCATGATTGATCCATCGTGAAGTCACTTCTTTTCAATTTGTTTTTATTAAGCATAATAAGGAAATTGACAGATCAACAGGGGAAAAAAAAGAAAAACAGCAGTACAATGTGAATTCGCTAACAGATTTCCCAATAGACAATAGGATATTGTATACAATAAAAGTTAGAATCATAATACCAGCGTTGAAGTATGTAACAATCTAGCGGGTCCGCGCATCCTAAATCGTGAAGTCACTTCTGGGTACCGAATGTCCAATTAGAGCAGTGCTGATGCTTTTTTTTTTTTTCCACTAAAAATAAATAAATATTACAACCTGCTCGCCACTGACCTCTGCATGCCGCCTAGCTCACCAAGTTATAAGGCCATTGCTATAATGAAGTCCTAAGTTATTCGGGATAATGTCGTAACAGAAGTGTAAGGTGAAATTAATCTTTATTTGGAGGGAATCAACAGCCCTGTGTTTAAGACCTAGTAACTAGGTTAGAATACTATTTCAACCCATCTTTTCGAGTGACACACATACCCAATTACCCTGGTAATGGTTGGTAGTGGCCTGGTAATTAGCCTAAGGTTGGGGAGAGCAACGAAGGGTAGTGGGAAAAATAAACTAGGCGACATATGGTAACATTTGAAAGAGAAATAGGATTAATGCATCTTCACAACATCTTACACAACTGAGAGTGATATAGGGATGACCAATATGTCACGTCTACCCCAATGCAGGTGGTCAGACACTATAGCTGGCTACTGTGCACTTTACCTATCGCATCCCCCTTTCCCTTAAGGGAAGCAGGTCTACTGGTACTTGGTTGCCCCAGGACTTAAACACAATGCTATTGTGTCTTGCCAGCCCACCCGGGCAGATGCGAACAGAGCAAACATTACTTGCAGTTCGCAGACAACGTGGTTTAAAGACTGTTCAGGGAGAGGCAGGGGATAATCCAGTATCCATTCCAGGTAGAAGGGCAGGTTGAGTTCAGGGCATAATCTGGGTCAAACACAGGGGATCCAACAAACGAACAAGGCAGACTAACATGGGGTTTGGTCTAGAACAATACAGGTAAATCTGGAAAAAAGTAAAAAAAATGGTGTTGCGCTCCAATAGCATAGAATGGTATAATTTGTAAAATGTAGAAATAGTGTGGGCAGTGTATATCAGAAACGAGCAGCGAGCTCACACTGTGCAAACATCACTTCCGGTGTCCTAGTTACTGACGTGTATCGTCGCTGTCACATGACTGCTCGTTTCTGATATACGCTGCATTACTGTCTTAAATGTGAGTACCCTGTTTGTTATATGTTTAAATAAACCGCTGAGTGTTTAAAACATATTGCACTAGAGAGCTTCCTCTGTTTTCTCTACCCTGTCTGGTGACACACTTTATTACCTTGCTGACCACCTAGCCTGGAAGGAAGCCTTAACCCCCTAGGCGCTATACCACTGGAAGGACGGATGGGAGTTATCCCCTCTACCCCCGAGTGATTCCATTGGTTTTATTGAATGCTGCTTACCTTGCAGCCGTAGGGTAATTTGCTAGCACACCTTCAGGTGTCAATATACACTGAAGATTCAGCAACAAGTCACCTTGCCACCTGCTGATGTCATTTAGCACCCAGCACTTCACTCGCACTTTGCAATTTCTTTTGATTAAATTGCATCACCTCTTGGACTGAGTTGCAGTTGCATCATTCATCATTGGTATATATCAGTCATTCATTTTGATTGGAGCATAACGCCATCTTGCGATTTCCTCTGCGACTGCATATATTATTATCTTTATGTTGTGATTTTATTTATGCACGTGGGTCACCTTATCTGCACTGTTTGCACATTCATTCAGTACACCTTTGGATGCACCTTATCTTAGCATTTATAGTGATTTTTTTTTTATCTTTCAGTCAGTATATTTGCACATTCATTTATCAATTATACTATTCTGGTTATTTATACATTTTACAAATTACACCATTCTATGCTATTGGAGCGCAACACCATCTCTTGATTCTTTTTCCATGTCTCACTGTGGGTTGAGGTTGGCCCATATGGTAGTTGCCACACCTTTACCCTCTGCACACATAGTTTCCACTGTAGTGCAGGAATAACTACTTTACCCAATACAGGTAAATCTGTCTCTATCACAAGCAAGGGATAGAGTGTTCGGTTTGCTTATATCAGGTGACTGAGCAGATCAAGCATCTAACACGTTAAACATACAGGGAGGAAAGCAACACCTGGGTGCTAGAATGAGGAACAGGGGCACTAAGTGATCATGACACAATGGTGTTCAATAGGGGAATGTAGTTAGTTGGGAATAGATTAGAGGTGGTTGGTGTAGTGTATGCCTAACTATTTTAGTTTGTTCAGACGCATAGTCTAGAAAAGTGAGACTTCAACACCTGAACATCTCTTGCAGGCAGGGTAAGGGTTAGAATGTCTACCTTGGGGAGTTTTATCTTGAAATTAGGATACAAAATCTGGTTCGGGCTGAAAGTAGATATCGCAAAATGGCCATCAGGTAGCCCCCGTCCATTTGATCAAATGCTTTTTCTACACCTGTTCAAATGAGAAGGGTGGGCTGAAACTACCAATGAATGTGCACCATAATAGACAAGTTCACCAGACCACTGCACTTGCTGTGTGGCAACCGACAGCTCAGCATCTACGGAGGTAAGTGCAGTAGGGGGGGGGGGGGGGGAAGTGTGTACATTGTTGGTTCACCTTTTCATTTTTTTTTCTATTAATATTTTGTAAAGATATTGGATGGTAGTTCACACATGCTGTCAGATCCTTTCCAAATTTAAGGAGCATGGTAAAATGGGTGTCAATGTATCTGGCCTAAAATGCCTGCTATATGTAAAAGAGTTAACATAGGAGGCCAAATTAGGAATGAAAAAATCACTAAGTTTAACATTGGGCCACAGTCAGAACATCTGGGCCTGTAGCCTTTCCATTGATCATTTTAAAGTTTTAGGCCCCGTTCACACCTATGTGAATTGGTTGCTGCTTAAACTGCATCCAATTCGCATAACATTATAAAATACATTGATTTTAATGAGGCTGGTTCACATATGTGCGATGCGCATTGCAAAAAAAATGTGCATTTTCTAGGCATTGTGGTGCGGCTCAGGTGCAAATTCAGGCCCATTATCTTCTATGGGCAAGCATCTGATTCACAGATGTGTTCAGTTCTCATCAGGATTTCTCTCCTTCTCCTCAATACACTTCCCCCCTCCCCTATCCCAGGTCTTTAAATTAGCAGCTAAAACAGGGATGATCTGCTGAACAGCTCTGTTATCTCTTTGCAGAGATAACAGAGCTGGAATTTAGCACTGCACAATTGTGAACCCAGCCTCAAAGGGCTTTTTCCAGTGAGTAAGTCAGCCTATCAATGGTGCTGTTAGGGATCACTCGTTGTGCAATATGGGGAGGGTTGGTGGGATTGTTAAAAAAAAATAAAAATCTTTCAACGTATGTGCAATATTGTAGGATACATGCAATAGGGTATCTGAGGGAGATTTGCTTTTAGAGACAAAGAATGACTTGCTCCCTGTAAGTGCTCTAACTAGACTTCAGCCTGGTTTATTGCCTGACTCCTGTATTTTTCTTGTGAGATAAGACTGAAAGTGTGTTTTGTTTTGTATAACTAAGATAGCTTTTAACGCCTTTTTCTTCAGGTAGAGTGCAAATGTGGGGCTTTGTCAGGGATAATATATCCAAGTGAGAAATATAGTAAGAAAGAAGGTCCGTAACCAAAACCAAGTCCAACCTGGACAGCGCCCAGACACTAGGCTCCATAATAGGTAGGGCTGTTACTGATTAAAATTTTGTGTTCGATTAATCGTTTTTATTTTTTTAATCGATTAATCAACTAATTTTGATTAATTATAACGCACATACAGATCCAACTACTTTCAGCTGATCTCCTTGCAGGCTGATTCCCAGTGCAGCTCCCAACCACTGGAAAAATGGATAGCAGGATACAAAAACACACAAAGGCAGCGCTTAATGGGAAGAGCATTAAAACTTTTATAGTCTTCAAATAGGTAACCAAATAAATATTGCACTGGAGATAAAATCGATGTTGCTACATAAACTGAAAAAATGGTGCGAGTAATACCAAACGGTAGCACAAGCAGTCATAAAAACATGTAGCTAAATATAATACTGGTATAAAAATGTGTACAACGATACCACTGCTGAATCCAGATGAGGAGGGGTCAACATCAGTCAGTCAGCATGAAGATGTCCCGTGAAAGGAACTATAACAACTCCCAGTGGATGGTTGTAGAATTCCAGGTTGATAAAGGGAAGTGTAACAGCCCTTGGGTGTGGCGGATAGTAAGGTCCCGCCGACATGAAGGCACAGCAAAGGAGCCCTTCAGATGGAAACGGCAAGCCCTGCCGGTGTCCGTGACGTCACCGGATCTCTGACGGAAACTCCCTTAAGGCCCACAAGACGGCGGAGAGGTGAGTACCAATCAAAATAATTTTGATCGATCAAAAAAATTTAAGATTAATCGATGAATTAATAGTTAATTTCCCCAGCCCTAATAATGGGTAATCCAGACTGAATAGGAAGCACTTTAAAAAGAGCATGTCTGTCTCGAAATAATGGTCCCTAATAAACATCAGTTGCCACAAGCAGTAGTAAACAAAACGTTAGTAAAAATTGAATCTCTGTTCTTCCGAGAGAAGCATGCAATTCTTTCCTGTATAAGAAGCAGAGGAGGTACCATAAAAGCTTCAGGATAAATCCTGGCCTGTTAGTGAATGACTACAGTACAGTTAACAGAAAAGGAGCAATCCAGAAGACCCCTTACATTGTCCTTAGTGGAAGTGGGAAGAGTATGACTGCGAACACGCTTATAAAATACGTGTTTTTGTCCAGAATTTGCAGAAGGAACTGACAACATTAATCTTCTGTGCACAGTGAACATGAACATATTTTTGCCGCTTTCTATTTATCTACAAGTCTTCACAAAATTTGTGCGGACAGAAGCCAAAATCTGAAAGTGGATGTCGTGAAATAAAACTTGTTTCAGCAAAAAAAAAGAAAAGGAGCAATCACGCCAGATTGATCATGGAGAAGAGGCAGGTGTGATGGGTCTCCGTCATTCTGTGGAGGGCTGCTATTGGTCCTCAGGGAGCTCGAGAAGGGTAGGTAATTATGTCATGCCATTCAGATAAGTCAGGTGCCTCAGTGTAAAGGTTGTAGCAAGGATTCTCAAGATCTCCAGCGAATCAGTGAGTATAGGATCATACATCTTTAATAGTGATTAGACAAGCTGGAAATCCCCATGGGTGATGGATATTAGCAGAGCATAGTTTACCCAGGACTCAGGAGAGGTGCAATGAGCTATGCCAGTGATGGTGAACCTTGGCACCCCAGATGTTTTGGAACTACATTTCCCATGATGCTTCACTACACTGCATGAGATATCATAAATGTAAATGTAGTTCCAAAACATTTGGGGTGCCAAGGTTTGCTGTCACTGATCTATGCTAGTCCAAAGTTTCCCTAGCCAAATGCTATCAGAATGTCACCATCAAAATCAATAGGGTACATCTCTGAGCTTACACGTCATCACCTCCTTGTCATCAAAGTAATGGAAGTAGCAAATCACATCCGTATGCTTTTCAGTATTTAGATTGCAGGGGGAAAGAGCACGATGATTCCTGTCAAAGCACAGAGGGGACATGGCAGGTCTAGGTCCACCATCTTTTAGCTATGGTGGTTTCCAATATTGCCGGAGAGATCTAGGCAGCAGGAATGCATCAGTGACCTGTGTCTGAGAAACCCACAGTTTAGTGAGGTGGAGATAGATGTTTCTACGAGTACCACTATTTTATTTTTTTATGTTACTAAAAAACCCACACAAAGATACTACAAGCCTGGTGTTCCTTGTTCTACATAAATTCAGTAATAAAGAAGGCATCTGATGTTATACTGGGTGTTAATATTGTTATTGCCCGCCCGCCCCCCCCCCCCCCCCTGTATCTAAGTAAATAATGGAATGTGTATTCATAGGAAAATTGTTGTCCTTACTTGTTACCGTTTACTTGGTTGGCGTTTCTCCATGACAGCATACTTACTATTGAGGTATCTTCGTCCCCATCAACCACATACGTTGAGGATGAAAGTACATTTTAAAATATTGCCCACGTCATCTTTCTTGTAACTAGCATGAGGTAGGTATGTATGCTCCTGTGCAAATATCAGGAATTTCAAATTACCAACAAGGGTTTTTAACACTTCACCACAATTTTCACCTGGTCCTCTATCTATGAAAAAGCAGCATTGTTAAGATAGTAAGCATTTACAACAGGGGTGCCCAACCTTTTGAAGAGCGAGGGCCACTGAAGCGACTTGGTAACCGGTCGCGGGCCAAAATGAGTGGAATGGGCGGATGACAGGTCTTTGTCCATGCTGCATATACTGAACGGACACAGACACAGCCCACTCTATTTTTTTTTTAATTGGATTGGAGGTAAATGGAGGGTCTGATTGGGTCCGAGGCTGCTTTCACACTGATGCACCTGTGGCTTTCCTGCAGGTTAGCTGCACTTTGCCATAGACTTCTCTTATATCCTGTAGGTGTGGTGCAATTTCTGAAAGCGCACCAAACCCACAGGTAATATAAATCTATGGCTCAGTGCAGGTAACCTGCAGGTGCACTGTGCTGCACCTACGGATTCGTTTGAAAGCAGCCTAGTAACCACTGCAAAAAGATATGCACTGTGATTTCAGTAATAAACTTACCTTTAATAACAGTCTTCAATTCAGTTTTCCTCGGCTGATGCTGTCCCAGGCAAAGTGCATTTGGGATCGATTGTGACAGGAGCTAGCGCTACACAGGAAGCATCAGCTTATGTGGCCCTGCTCTGCAGCTGCTTGCTTTCTCTACCGCCGGCTTCATTCACAACACTGATGCTCTGGGATGACGAGTCGGCAATCTGCGATCTGGGTTGCCAAACCACTATCCCAGAGCAGGAGGTCGTGGGCCACATCAGAGGGCTCTGCGAGCCACATGTGGCCCCCGGCCACTGGTTGGGCACCCATGATTTACAACTTCAGATCATCTACCTGTCTCCTTTTTTTCAAAACAGAGTAGAGGTGTTCTGTATTCTAGAGAGGGACCTGAGAACAAAGCTGGCTACCAATAACAGAGGCAGAGTGCACAAGAAGTTATCAGCTTACAATGTTTCCGGCACAATCAACAGATTTTTTTTAATTATTGAATAAGTAGCAAATAAGAGGAGTTCATTGTAGTCGGTTCACACTGGGGCGACTTGGGATCCGACTTGAAGTCGTCTCAAGTCGTGCTGTCCAGAAAAGCAATGTAAGTGAATGGGAGCGGTGTTAATACAAACTACTTAAGTCGCTCTGACTTCAGAAAAGGTTCCTGTACGACTTCAGACTTCTAGGCGAATTGTACCCATTGATTTCAATGGAAGTCGCTTCCAAGTCTGATCACTGTCTTAATTGAAGCTACTTTCCAGGAAGATAACATACATTTCTCAGGCAAACCCCTCCCTCTCCCAGAGCTGATTGTTGTTTTATTGGCCACTGGAATGTCTTCTGTCCTGGAGACGACTTCAAGTCGTGTTGTAAATCTCCCCAGATCGCCCCCTGTGGTTCATGCTCAAGTCGTGTTGGAGTTGCTTCTGAAAGTCGTGCTGGAAGTCGTGTCGCCCCAGTGTGAACCGACTTAGGATTTAGACCTTGTACACACAAGACATACTAATCTGTACCCCTCTGGGTCTATGTTTATATGCATGGGGATGCACAAATGTTCTGTGCATTCCCATACAGGTAGTCTCATTGATGTAAAAGCTGATCATATATATATATATATATATATATATATATATATATATATATATATATATATATATATATATATATGCATGGTCACTGTGGGCACATTGTACAGAGGCATAGCTGGTACAGCTGCAAAGGGTCGGCCAACTACATATTTAACCCTACGGACTAAGACGGGGATGAAAAGTTCATGTGCGTGTAAAGGCAGACGTACCAATACTTTTGGTAATATAGTGTATAATGGTGCAAAACAAAAGTAATATAATTGCCCACATCAACCAATCAGGTTTTCCCTCTCAGGGTCCATTCACACTTGCCCACACACTAAACCGTATGTGGGCAACTGTCCATATAGGCTACAGTGAGCCAGCGGTGGGATGCTTGTTTTACTACATCACACATCTCCCCTTTTTTGGGGAACTTTATTTGTGTACAAAGTAACACTGCATTAATTTTACCGCACAGCAGTGTGAAGTGTTGTGTTTGCTGTGTGGTGACATCCAATGACGTGATATTATGCAGTATGTCTGCATTGTCTGACATCTCACTGCACTACACCTGGGTTGCTTTGTAGCGAGAACTAGACAATTGTTTTCTATGTGTCCTAGTGGTGACTAGTGCTCTTCCAGTGCAGAAATACACCAGGCACTGCTCTGGTGTGAATGGACCCATACTAGTCAGAATTTTAGAAGTTTACAAAATACTCCCAACAACTTCATTGGGACTGGCATTATTATATTATACAGGATATCATGAAAAAAGCTACAAATTTAAAGTACAACATGGGCTGCTAGAAGCAGCATCATCCCTCTTTAACCTATATCTAAAGAAAAATAATACATAAACAAACTCCCGTCGAGAGAGATTTGCAGGATGCCATTGCCATGGCAGAAAATGAACAAGACATGTACCCTGTGTCCAAACTTCTGAATACATATGTAAAGGACAAGGCTGTCCTATGTTTTACTTATTGTACATAGTGCCACCTTGTGGTCATTTAAATTTGTACAATTTACTTACTAGATACTGTATTGCAGGGGTGGCCAACCAGTGGCCCGGGGGCCACATGTGGCCCGTGGAGCACTCTGATGTGGCCCGCGACCTCATGCTCTGGAATGGCGGGTTGGCTGCGGAGAAGAGCCCCATAAGCCGATGTTTCCTCTACAGCGCCAGCTTTTGCCACAGGCAGAGAGTCTATGGCACAGTTCAGCTAACCCTCAGGATAGACACAGCTAGGTAAACCGCAGCACATCAGTGTGAAAGCAGTCTTAGGCCCTTTTCACACGATCAGCCCGACCAAATTGGACCCTCAATTCACCTCTACAGAGCGGCACATGTCCATTTACGCCGTCCTACCGCCAATCCGAAAAACATTTTTTCCCTTCCACCTGGGCAGATCGGAATGCCTATAGAGTAGTCGTGACCTGTCATCTGTCCACTCCGCTCATTTTGGCCCGCGACTGGTTACCAAGGTGCTTAAGTGGCCCTCGCTCTTCAAAAAGGTTGGGCACCCCTGCTGTATTGTATATAAAGTAGTAAATGCGGTAAACTAATCACGGTAATTTGAAACACATGGTGAATGTCAATTACCCGCTTTTAAATATGCCCAAGATTTTTAGAAAAAAAGTCACTTTGTATATCACTGGAAAGGCAAATATTTCAAAGTTCCCTTAATCTGCTTGCCGACCGCATGCTGTGTGTGTGTGTGTATATATCTCTATCTATATATAATATAATCTCTCAAGTCTGGGGTCCCCACGCACACCACACAGCAGCAGCCAATCAGCAGGTCCAGCGGACTCAATGTCTGCTGGGACCCGCCGATCGTTTAGGACACAAGCAGAATGGCGGTCTGCCTATGTCAACAAGGCAGACTGCCATTTTATCAGTAGAGAAGGTATTTATCCTGTGTCTTTGCAAAGCAGGAACACGGATCTCTGCCTTCCCATAGTACAAGCACCTCCCACACAGTAACCAAGCACAGGTTAGGCACACAGTTAACCCTTTGATCACCCCCTGATGTTAACCAATACTGTCCCTTGAACAAATAAAAAATAATAATGATAATAAACATCAGTGTGGTAATGGCCCAATTTTAATGCATCTGATCATAACTTGGATCTGGTAGTAGTCAAAAGCAAAACTGATTTTTCAAGTTCTCTTCTTGCATAAGCAATCCGGCTGAACTCAAAAGTCAGAACTTGCCGTGGAATTAGAACTCAGTCCCCTGATAATCTCTTTCCACTCTTTCCTCTTCTGTGTAACATGCTGGGGTGTAATATTTTGAAAGTTCAGATTGTTACCCCCAAGAAAATACTGCTCACACAGCTCTTCAGCCACACATACCACATACATTCCACAATCATAGCTGTTGTGCTGGACAGGTGCCTTCTCCTCCTGGCAATGAGGATTACCACCCAGCAACATCCCTAGGTTTTTTGCCATGCACTTGGCGTGTGGGGCATTAGTCCCCGGTGCAGAGTCGAAATGAAGAAATCCATCAAACTTACGGAGGTAGGCAAGGAGGCTCCAGTGTGTGCCACCTGCTTCCGACCCTGCATTATCATTCACAGGCAACAAAACAAGGTCCTTGTTAGGAAGTTCCAGTGGCTGTAGGAACTCTTTGGCTTCATTCCCACAGCATTTGATGAACTGGCTTACTTCAGGGCTGAGGAAAGCAACTCTTTTAGCTATAGATGGTGCCAAGGACGATGCCAAGAATTCAAAGGTAAAGCCGATGATGTTATCATTCAACCAATGTGGGGCATCGAGAAGAGTAACATCAGAAGAGCGTAGAAGGGAGTCCCCATAACTTAATACAACCTGCTCCATTCTGAAAGACAGGAAAACAAAGAATAATTAAACTAATAAAGTGATGAAAAAAAAAATGCACAAGTGTTTCATCTGCATTAATAAACATAAACCTGAGTCTCGTAATGAATTAGTAAATGGTTGTCTTGCTTAACTTTACCCCCCCTTTTTTTTTAAAACATACTGACATTATAAAAAAATAGCAAGGGGAGGGGAGCAGTCACGTCCTGCATTGGTGTCTATGAGAACTACCACACTCATGTCAGCAGTGGGTAAGAGGTATAGTGGCAGCAGCACTATCGCTACAAAAACATATTTTAAGTGGAACATTGGACAAAAAAAAAAAAAGGACATGCATAAAGCGTTTCATTACAAGAACAGTTTTATTACCTGTTGGTCCCGCCAGCAGATTTGTTATTTTCCGCTAACTGTAAAAGGCCAAACTATAGTAAGTCCCTGCCTGTTACTAAATGGACAGAGCAGCCATTAATCAAGCAGTAGGGGCCACTGACTGTGTGGACTCCAGTGGACTGGATAAAAGCACACAGAGAACACCCTCCATAGGAATTATGTCACCCTATTAAAAAGTGAGAGCAGAAACTGGAGAGATTAACACCTGTTTATGAAATATGTATTCAAAATCATAATAAAGAACCTTATACATCTAAAAGTTACACAGCAAAAGGGGATCCACTTACACAGCCTTAGTATTTAGGTTTACAGTGCATGCGGAAAGTATTCACAGCGCTTTCTTTTTTTTTTCGAGGAGAGAAGGAGAAGGTATATGAGAAGAAGAGACCAAGAGAAGAGAGCAGAAGAGACCAAGAGAAGAGAGCAGAAGAGACCAAGAGAAGAGAGCAGAAGAGACCAAGAGAAGAGAGCAGAAGAGACTAGAGCTGCAACTAACGATTATTTTCATAATCGATTAATCGGCCGATTATTTTTTCGATTAATCGATTAATCGGATAAAATCATTAAAAAAAACGTAATGTGGAATTTTTTTCGTTTATTTAACAGTAATAATGAAAAAACATGTTATACTCAAACGGCAGATTAAAAAACGTTTAACATTAACATTACACAACTTTGCAGCAGTACTATTCCTACCCGGGAACACCAATGCTGGGGCACTATTCCTCCCGGGAACACCAATGCTGGGGCACTATTCCTCCCGGGAACACCAATGCTGGGGCACTATCCCTCACGGCAGGGCTTAACAAATTTGCTTGGAATCTAGGAGCCAGCTAAAAAAGTTAGGAGCCAGAAAATGCGCCCCGTCCCGACGAGCTTACGCGCAGAAGCGAACACATACGCGTGAGGTATCACCGCGATTGTTGGAGCGAGAGCAATAATTCTAGCTCTAGACCTCCTCTGTAACTCAAAACATGCAACTTGTATTTTTTTTTAAACGTCGCCTATGGAGATTTTAAAGGGTAAAAGTTTGACGCCATTCCACGAGCGGGCGCAATTGTGAAGCGTGACATGTTGGGTATCAATTTACTCGGCGTAACAATATCTTTCACAATCTAAAAAAAATTGGGATAACTTTACTGTTTTATTTTTTAATTAAAAAAAAAAAAAAATCCAAAAAAAGTGCGCTTGTAAGACCGCTGCGCAAATACGGCGTGACACAAAGTATTGCAACGATCACCATTTTATTCTCTAGGGTGTTAGAATAAAAAATATATATAATGTTTGGGGGTTCTAATTATAGGGAAGGAGATGGCAGTAAAAAATAACATTACAGTTGCTGTTTAACTTGTAATGTCAAACGGCCACCACCAGATGGCGCCAGCTCACAGAAGGAAGAGCTTGGGACTTCACAAGGCCGCAAAGCCGCGGCCTCAATTAGCGTTTGCCGCGGACCCGCGGCGATCGCGCGGCGGAGGTGGTGGGGGCGCACGGAGACACAGGATCCTGTGCCTCCGTGCTCCCCCACCTCCCCCGCTGCTCGATCGCGTCGGGCCCGCGGCAAACGGTAATTGAGGCCGCGGCTTTGAATGGGCGGAAGGGCGGACCGATTAATCGATAATGAAAATCGTTGACAACGATTTTCATTATCGAATATTATCGATAATATCGATTAATCGTTTCAGCTCTAGAAGAGACCAAGAGAAGAGAGCAGAAGAGACCAAGAGAAGAGAGCAGAAGAGACCAAGAGAAGAGAGCAGAAGAGACCAAGAGAAGAGACCAAGAGAAGAGAGCAGAAGAGACCAAGAGAAGAGAGCAGAAGAGACCAAGAGAAGAGAGCAGAAGAGACCAAGAGAAGAGAGCAGAAGAGACCAAGAGAAGAGAGCAGAAGAGACCAAGAGAAGAGAGCAGAAGAGACCAAGAGAAGAGAGCAGAAGAGACCAAGAGAAGAGAGCAGAAGAGACCAAGAGAAGAGAGCAGAAGAGACCAAGAGAAGAGAGCAGAAGAGACCAAGAGAAGAGAGCAGAAGAGACCAAGAGAAGAGAGCAGAAGAGACCAAGAGAAGAGAGCAGAAGAGACCAAGAGAAGAGAGCAGAAGAGACCAAGAGAAGAGAGCAGAAGAGACCAAGAGAAGAGAGAAGAAGAGACCAAGAGAAGAAGAGACCAAGAGAAGAGAGAAGAAGAGACCAAGAGAAGAAGAGACCAAGAGACCAAGAGACCAAGAGAAGAAGAGACCAAGAGAAGAAGAGACCAAGAGAAGAAGAGACCAAGAGAAGAAGAGACCAAGAGAAGAAGAGACCAAGAGAAGAAGAGACCAAGAGAAGAAGAGACCAAGAGAAGAAGAGACCAAGAGAAGAAGAGACCAAGAGAAGAAGAGACCAAGAGAAGAAGAGACCAAGAGAAGAAGAGACCAAGAGAAGAAGAGACCAAGAGAAGAGAAGAGAGAGAAGAGACCAAGAGAAGAGAAGAGAGAGAAGAGAAGAGAGAGAAGAGACCAAGAAAAGAGAAGAGAGAGAAGAGACCAAGAAAAGAGAAGAGAGAGAAGAGACCAAGAGAAGAGAAGAGAGAGAAGAGACCAAGAGAAGAGAGAGAAGAGACCAAGAGAAGAGAGAGAAGAGACCAAGAGAAGAGAGAGAAGAGACCAAGAGAAGAGAGAGAAGAGACCAAGAGAAGAGAGAGAAGAGACCAAGAGAAGAGAGAGAAGAGACCAAGAGAAGAGAGAGAAGAGACCAAGAGAAGAGAGAGAAGAGACCAAGAGAAGAGAGAGAAGAGACCAAGAGAAGAGAGAGAAGAGACCAAGAGAAGAGAGAGAAGAGACCAAGAGAAGAGAGAGAAAAAGACCAAGAGAAGAGAGAGAAAAAGACCAAGAGAAGAGAAAAGACCAAGAGAAGCCCATAAGACAAAAAGGAGAGCAGAAGACTACATCAAGGGTCATAGTTGGTGGTGTAGGCCATGTTTAAGTTGCGAAACGCGACTGTACAGCGTTAATCGCGGTGGAGCATGGTCCCGATTCATCTCCCAAGAGACTACTGTCCGCATCCAGCATGGAGGCTGGGCAGAGAGGGTGCTCCTGGGTATTCACAGCGCTTTCCACATTTTATGTTACAGCCTTATTCCACAATGGATTCAATTAAAAATATTTTCCTCAACATTCTACAAACAATACCGCTTAGAGCCGGTTCACACAAGGGCAGCACGACTTGACGAGCGACTCGGCAAGGCGATATGCACACGACTTCAGAGGCGACTTGCAAAATGACTTCTGTATTGAAGTCAATGCAAGTCGTCCCAAAGTAGTACAGGAACCTTTTTCTAAGTCGGAGCGTCTTGAGTCGCTCCTATTAGAACGGTTCCTATTTACAGAACGGAGCGCGACAAGTCCGGCAGCTAATTCACCCGACGAGTCGCGCCTGTGTGAACTGGCTTAATGACAACTTGAAAGACGTTTGTTTGAAATCTTTATTATTAAAAAAAATTATTTTGTTGAAGCACCTTTGGCACCAATTACAGCCTCAAGTCTTTTTGAGTGTGATGCTACAAGCATGGCACAACTATTTTTGGGCAGTTCTCCTATTCTTCTTTGCAGGACTTCTTATGCCTCGTACACACTGCCGGATTTTCAGAGAAAAAAATTCAGACAGGCTTTTTTTCTAGGAAAGTCCGGCTGTGTGTAGCCTCCATCTGACTTTTTTTTTTTTTGGAAGTCGGACCTTAGATAGAGATTCCGTTCTCTATTTGTCTGTCGGACTTCCGAGGGACTCACGATGGACTTTTGCATGGTCAAAATTCCAACCGTGTGTACGTATGCCACTTTTGTTATCTTGGATGTGTGCTTAGGGTGCATAAACCACTTACGGACCGCTGCACGACTATATACGTCGGCTGTTTGAAGAGGGATATCTCTGTTATGGCAGCAGCTTGCTGCCATAACCCAGGTATCTGGTTTACGATAATGGTGGTCTTTGTGAAATCACCATTATCAGCGGCGGGAGAGGGGCGCCCCCCCTCCCGCCGCTCTCCTGTACCCTCCACCGCTTACTGGAGGAGTCAGTAGCGGTGGAGGCGCTCGATCCTTCTCATTGCTGGGTAAGGAGTCGAATGAGTGGAAGATGGCCCCCACCCGTCTCCATACCATAGCAGGGCGGAAGTGCACTTTTGCCCATAGCACTTAAAGGGCCATTTTTTTCTTAGGATTTTTTTTTTTTTATTATTGCATTTCAGTGTAAATATGAGATCTGAGGTCTTTTTGACCCCAGATCTCATATTTAAGTGGTCCTGTCATGCTTTTTTCAATTACATGGAATGTTTACATTCCTTGTAATAGGAATAAAAGTGACACACAGAACAGTGTAAAAAATAAAAAGGTAAAATAAACAAGAATAATAAAAAAAATTTAAACGAGCCCCGTCCTGCTGAGCTTACGTGCAGAAGCGAATGCATACGTGAGCAGTGCCCGCAAATGGAAACAGTGTTCAAACCACCCCTGTGAGGTATCGCCGCGATTGGTAGAGCGAGAGCAATAATTCTAGCCCTAGACCTCTCCTGGAACTCAGAACATGCAACCTGTAGAATTTGAAGATTTTTAAGGGTAAAAGTTTGTCACCATTCCACGATTTTGAAGCGTGACATGTTGGGTATCTATAATGTTACTCAGCGTAATATTATCTTTTACAATATAAAAAAAAATTGGGCCAACTTTACTGTTGTCTAATTTTTTTATTAAAAAAAGTGCGCTCTGTAAGACCGCTGACTGCGCAAATACGGTGTGACAAAGTATTGCAACGGCCGCCATTTTATTCTCTAGAGTGTTAGAAAAAAAATGTATAATGTTTGGGGGTTCTAAATAATTTTCTAGCAACATTTTTTTTTAACTTGTAAACAACAAATCTTGGAAAGAGGCTCGGTCAATAAGAGGTTAAGGTGCAAAACCTTGAGGGTTTACAACCCCTTTTATTCTTGCATTTGAAAAAAACACACGACCAAACACGCTAAAATGCTTAAAGCGGAGTTCCACCCAAAAAATTGAACTTCCGCTTAACCCACTCCTCACCCCCTTACATGTCACATTTGGCATGTAATTTTTTTTTGGGGGGGGGACTGTCCCACTTCCTCCTTCCACCGAGGGGCTGGTAAGGCAATTAGCTTAATCGCCTTACTGCAGCCCCTCCCTGTAGGCGATCGCCTGGGACACATCACAGGTCCCATGCGATCACCTGTCCAATGGGACGGGGCAGCGCCGTTCGCGCATGCGCAGTGCCACTCGCGCATGCGCAGTAGGTGCCCGGCCGTGAAGCCGAAAGCTGTCAAGACCGGGTGCCCACATTTGAAATTAGGGTTGTCCCGATACCAGTATCGGTACCGATACCGAGTATTTGCTGCGCGCCGCATGGGTTAAACGGGAACATCACAGCTTTCATTTGAATAGCTGTAGTGTTCCCGCGCGTATAGACACTCCCCCTTGCTCGGGATTGGATGGGTGATCGTGACCTGTCCAATCCCGAACAAGGGGGAGTGTCTATACGTGCGGGCAAAACAGTTATTCAAATGAATGCTGTGATGATCTCTGTGCAGTGGCTTTCGGCGGTTAGGTATGGGGGACATGGCTGGAGGGACATGGCTGGAGGGACATGGCTGCATATGTGGGGGACATGGCTGCATATGTGGGGGGACATGGCTGCATTTGTGGGGGGACATGGCTGCATTTGTGGGGGACATGGCTGCATATGTGGGGGACATGGCTGCATATGTGGGGGACATGGCTGCATATGTGGGGGACATGGCTGCATATGTGGGGGACATGGCTGCATATGTGGGGAACATGGCTGCATTTGTGGGGGACATGGCTGCATTTGTGGGGGACATGGCTGCATTTGTGGGGGACATGGCTGCATTTGTGGGGGACATGGCTGCATTTGTGGGGGGATTTGGCTGCATATGTGGGGGACATGGCTGCATTTGGGGACACATTTAAAAAAAGTTTCGGTATCGGCGACTATTTGAAAAAAAGTATCGGTACTTGTACTTGGTCCTAAAAAAGTGGTATCGGGACAACCCTACTTGAAATGAAGACGCCGGCCGGGGAGGGGGGGAGAGGAGCGGAGCCCCGGTCGGCGCGTCGCTGGAACGTGGAGAAGGTAAGTGTATGTTTATTAAAAGTCAGCAGCTACACTTTTTGTAGCTGCTGACTTTTAATAAACATAAAAAACGTCTGGAACACCCATTTAAATCAAGCGTTTCCATGCATTTCTATGGGACAAAAAAAAAAAATACTTAAAAAAATAAATACAAGCTATAAAGAAAGCTCCAGAACGTTCTTGAGCTTCACACAACTTGTAGTGGGGATGTGAACCACCTTCATAGAGAATCGTTGATCCCCCCCCCCCCAGTGTTTTGGAGCTCTGTGCTTCAAACTACAAAACGCTGAGGCGTAAATTGGGCCTTAGCCCTGGTTCACAACTGTGCGGATTGTCATGCGACTTGACAGTTTAAAATTGCATTACAAGTCACACCCCATTGCCAGCAATAGAACCATTCAAATTGTTGTGACTCAAGTCGCAGCAACTTTTAAAAAGGTTCATGCGCTACTTTTTGTTTGCAATTTAATTGTGACTTGTATTGACTTCTGTTAAAAGAAGTCGTGAGCCACAATGAAAGCAGAGACCCAAACCACACTGATCTACGGCTTTGAAATCACGCTGAAGTAGCGTTATTTCAAAGCCGCACTGGTGTGAACCGGGGGTTGGAGTGAGTAAATCTCAGACACATCTGAACAGAATTATAAATCATTGCAGTAACTAAAACCGGTCACATTTCTGTCTTCAGCCAATCTATTACGTCTGCTGGTGTGGATATTGTATTTGTATGACATAAAAAAGCAGTAATAAATGTGTGTAGGATCTGAGAGCTGGGAATACATACAGCCATCA
Source organism: Rana kukunoris (assembly GCA_029574335.1). Taxonomy (NCBI): domain Eukaryota; kingdom Metazoa; phylum Chordata; class Amphibia; order Anura; family Ranidae; genus Rana; species Rana kukunoris. The sequence continues at coordinate 102,043,514 of CM056051.1, forward strand.
TATAACTGGAATCGTGACTTCCTCTACAACCTACACAGCACTTCCTCCCAGGCCAGGGTGCCCATTACAGTGCAGTCTAATAGGCAGCATAGGACATACAAGGAGATATAAAGCAGCACAGACAGGGCAACTTACAGCAACTGCAGCACAGGAACACGGCTCTGTTACATGGCACACACACACACACCACTTCCAGCATCAACAGAGTTAACTACAAACAGCTCTCACCTCCCGTCCCCAAAAGATGACATCACATGAAACGCTTCTAAACACTAGAGAGGAGGAAGTCATGTAAACAGTGCTAGAGCGGAGGCCATTTTGCTGTAGACCAACCAATGTCTACAGCAGTGTTTCTCAGCTTTTTTTCAGTCAAGGCATTCTTTAAAGCAGAGCTCCACCATAAAATTAAACTTTATTGTACCAACTTCCTTTTAATGAGTTAAAAAAATGTGTGAAAAAAAAAATGTTTTACTTGCCTTTAAAGGGGTGTTCCAGCCAAAATGTATGTTTATTAAAGGTCAGCAGCTACAAAAAGTGTAGCTGCTGGCTTTTAATAAACATACACTTACCTGCTCCAGCGACGCGCCGGCCGGGGCTCCGCTCCTCTTCCCCCCTCCCCAGCTGGCGTCTTCATTCTAACTGTGGGCACCCGGCCGTGACTAGAGTTGCCACCTCATCCCTTTAAAACAGAACACATATGAATTACACAGGTTCTGTGGCTAATTTAATGCAGGTAAAGCACCAAGTGAGTTTAATTACCACCTTAATTAGCCACAGAACCTGTGTAATTAATATGTGTTCTGTTTGAGGCTGGGTTCACACTACACTACACGACTTTCATCCTACTTTGCTCTGCAACATTTGTCCTACATTGATCCTATATTGATCCTACACAGTGCTTTAAGTGGGCCGAAAGAGGTGCCGGTACTCTATTAGGTGCCGGTGCTCCCCCCCCCCAATACTGAACATGAAAATACCCTTAGAAAATACCCTGAAAAAGAGCTACTGTAGAAAGAGCTACTGAACATAAATAAAATGTGCAAAAGGGTATTGAACAAAATGTTGTACAAAATGTACATAAAATAAATTATAAAAATTATAATAACATACTAACCTCTAGACCCCTATACATTACACAGCACCCTGCACCCCTTTACTTTACACAGCACCCTGCACCTCTAGGCCCCTTTACATTACACAGCACCCTGCACCTCTAGACCCCTTTACATTACACAGCACCCTGCACCTCTCTGGGCCCCTTTACATTACACAGCACCCTTCATCTCTGGGCCCCTTTACATTACACAGCACCCTTCACATCTGGGCCCCTTTACATTACACAGCACCCTGCACCTCTGGGCCCCTTTACATTACACAGCACCCTGCACCTCTAGACCCCTTTACATTACACAGCACCCTGCACCTCTAGACCCCTTTACATTACACAGCACCTCTAGACCCCTTTGCATTACACAACACCCTACACCCATGGACCCCTTTACATTACACAGCACCCTGCACCTCTAGACCCCTTTACATTACACAGCACCCTGCACCTCTAGACCCCTTTACATTACACAGCACCCTGCACCTCTAGACCCCTTTACATTACACAGCACCCCACAGTTCTGGACGTGTGTATGTTGCAGACACCCCCTTACCAGTTCTGGACCCCCTGCATGTTAAACAGACCCCTGTACAGTACAGACAGCCCCCATTCAGTGCAGTCAGTCCCCCCTACAGTTCAGACACCCCCAACTTTCCACCCCCCCCAAAGTGCAGACACCCCCTACAGTGCAATCAGTCCCCCCTACAGTGCAGTCAGTCCCCCCTACAGTGCAGTCAGTCCCCCCTACAGTGCAGTCAGTCCCCCCTACAGTGCAGACACCCCCCTACAGTGCAGTCAGTCCCCCCCTACAGTGCAGTCAGTCCCCCCTACATTGCAGACACCCCCCCTACATTGCAGAGACACCCCCCACAGTGCAGACCCAGACCTCTCCTACAATACACTACAGCCCCCCCTTCAGACCCACAATGTATGTAACTCGCATGTCGCTTAATCATCACCTCAGCACGAGAGGGACATGATGCAGGCACGTGACGAGTAGGAGGGGGACTCGGGAGGCGGTGGCTTCACTCTGCTGCGTGACGTGAGACAGCAGCAGAGACAGAGCGGGTGTCACTCGAGCGCGGCGAACACCCCCCCCCCCAGGCTCTCCATGTGTTTGCCGGTGCCTCGCCGCTACTGCATTTTTCTTACCTGCCTGTCACTATCAGCGCTGCTTAAACCCGCGGCTGCCCGTTCCCGCTTCAGTCGTGGAGGGGGGGGGGGGGAGTCACCAGCCTGACACCCCCCCAGTGTGTGGCACCCGGGGCGGTACGCCCCCACCGCCACCCACTTAGTACGCCATTGGCTACAGCTAGAGTATAGCCAGCCCAGTCCAGCACTGAATATGATGATCATCATATTCCTGGCCTGGGGCTGCGTTCCGGTACGGGAAACCCACGTACTGGGCACACGGAGAGGTGCTGGTACTCTCCAGGGCCATTTTTGGAAGTGGCGGTACTGAGTACCGCCGCGTTCCGGCCCAGTTAAAGCACTGATCCTACATTGATCCTACATTGGTCCTACATCCATCCGACTTTCATGAACAGGATACTACTTTGGTCCTACTTTGTGATAGACTGACTTGTTCTTTGACCAATCAAAACAATCCCAGAGTGAGATAAATTCCTTTTACTGGTGCTGTAATCACATGTCAGATGGCAAAAGTCGGATGGTTAGGACAAGGCTCCTACTTTGGTCCTACTTCAATGATATTCAATGGGCTGAAGTAGGATCAATGTAGGACCAAAGTAGTACAGGGAGTAGTTTCAAAGTCGGACCGACTTGTGTAGGACCAGTTAAGACAGCTCTCATAGGGAAACATTGATTTTCACACGTCATGCTACATGAGCTCCCAATGTAGGAGCGTTGTCGGAACAAGTGTGAACCCAGCCTGAAAGGGATGAGGTGGCAACTATAGCTGTGACAGCTTTCGGCTTCACGTCCGGGCACCCACTGTGCATGCGCTATTCGATTGGACAGGCTATCACCTAGGACCTGTCACGTGTCCTAGGCAATAGCCTACAGGGAGGGGCTGAAGTTAGGCGATTAAGCTTAATCGCCTAACCAGCCCCTCGGCGGAAGGAGGAAGTGGGACAGGAAGTCCCACTCCTCCTGAAGCCCCCACTCCCCCCCCCCAAAAAAAGTTACATGCCAAATGTGGCATGTACGGGGGTGAGTGGGATAAGCGGAAGTTCCATTTTTGGGTGGAACTCCGCTTTAACATAAGGTGACCAGATTTTTCAAATGAAATCCGGGGACATATATATATATTTTTTTACTAGTAATGGCAGCAATTAGCGTCTCTCTGCTCGTTGCTGCCCGCCTCACAGCCTGTCATGTCTTACTCTCCGGACCGGGCTACTACTGTGTGGAGAGCGGAGAAAGATTACCCTGTCAGGGAAGGCAAGGAGATAAGCAGGCTGGCGGCTGGCCGGGATTTGAGCTAAGGCAGAAGAACATGCGAGCGGAGCAAAATGGGCATTCGCCCGAAACTGAAGAAATATTCCCTCCGCTCCGACCAACACATGATCATCAGGAAGGGGCACAGATAATGGAAAAAAATACACCCTCCTAAGCTAGTATGAGCACTGACTGTCTTTGAAATTGCCCCAGCTCCTGTTCAAATCCTAACCGGGGACAAAAACAGACTTGTTCCCGGGACAGCCCCCATTCAGTGCAGTCAGTCCCGTCTCCTCAATCAGGGGACTGTCCCCTGAAACCGGGGATGTCTGGTCACCCTACTTTAACACCCTGTTGCTAGGCAGAATTGCTAATCTGCCTTCTTTCTGGACTGCAGTGGTTCTTCTATCCTACCTAAGCCGCACAGACTCCTGAGAAAGGAGTGTCATCATTTCCCAGGAGACTGTGCGCTTTTCTCTGACGAAAACCTGCTCTACTGCGCATGTGCGAGATCTGTTATCTGCGTTGTTATAACAACAGGGTGGGACGTTCCTCCGTCGCTGCCTGTTGTCATGACAAAGAAACAAACTAACGGCACTATGAGCGCCGTTCTACTGCGCATGCGCGAGATCATGAGGTGCATGCTGATAATCAGGAAGGGAAACGAACTGGGCTTCAAATGCCCACACACAACATGGATACGGCCAGATCTGGAGAGAAAGAAACTAAGGCAAGTGTGCACAAAGATTACTTTCGGGGCTGGGCTATGTTATTTGACAAGTACGATCGTGCAAAAAAAAAAGCAAATACACTTTTGCACACAGATACTGATTTGTATTCTAATGTTTCTCTTCTCCCTTAATTTTTCTCCACCACTCAGCTAATGTCACCCCAGTGCTAAGGGAGAGAGCCAGGGGAGGGTCAAACAAGGATGCTGTGGAGGCGACAGACATCCTCTTATCAACTGATGATATCATTGGTTGTTAGCATGCCAGTGTCTAGAAAGTCGTAATGGTGCATAATGAAAACCTGTGGTTTTGTGTAACTAAAAGGCAGGCTTCATCCACCTGTTGGCTTGCATACAATTTTTGATCAATTTTTAGGCATTTTGCCAAGGTACCCCTGAAGAAGCCTCAAGGCACCCCAGGGTGCCTGAGCTAGGGTGACCACATGTCCGAACTACCATTCAGGGACACCCTCCCTTCCCAAAAATCAGCTTGTGCTGTAATGAATCACAGCACAGTGATTGGACACAAGAGGCGGGATTTATGATTTCTCCAATCAGAAGCAGAGGGCGGGATTGTGCTTCCCCAGGCATTCCCGGCCTGGACAAGTACTGTGTCTGACGGACCGTTTGCAGCGGACATGTCTCATCGGATTTTGGTCTGATGGCGTGTACACACCATCGGACGAAAATCCCCTCGGGCTGAGGAGGCGGTGACGTGGCGGTGACGTTGACGCCGCCACGTCACCACTCCAGGAAGTAAAATACTTCCACGCATGCGTCAAATCCATTCGACGCATGCGCAGAGATTTCTGTCCGCTGGTTAGTGGACATGTCTCCGGCGGACAAATTTCAAAGCATGCTTTGAAATTTGTCCACTGGGAAAACATGTCCGCTAGCCTGTACACACGATCGGAGATGTCTGCTGAAACGGTCCGTCGGACCAGTTTCAGCAGATAAATTTGATCGTGTGTACGCGGCCTTAGTCTTTTGACTAAAATGCCATTTTAGTTTTAGTCGTATTTTAGTCATCTCAATTGTTTTAGTTTTAGTCGTATTTTAGTCAACTAAAATGTTTTAGTCGACTAAATTAACACTGATACGTAGTCAATGTTCCATAATGCAAAGAGGTTTAAACATGACAGCAAGTGGTGTGTGATAGCTGGATGCGCTTATAAAACCCAGACAGCAAGCAGCTCGTTCACACCTACTGCTTGCTCTCTGGTGCCCGGTCACTAGCGGGCATCTCTGCACTGCTGTACCACCACCCTCCTACCATCTAAACCTGCTTATTTGTGCCGCCCAGATGGAGATTCTCATTCATCCACCGCAGCACCGGACCGCGATCACAGGAGGCAGTAACCCTTATAACCCTTATAAGTAAAACTTATCTGAATTATATATACAGTATGGGCTAGATTCATGTAGAATCGCCTATCTTTGTGTGGGCGTAGCATATGCTTTTTACACTACGCCGCCGCAACTTTTACAGGCAAGTGCTTTATTCACAATAAAGTTGTAAAGTTGTGGCGGCGTAGCGTAAATGGCCCGTCTTAATTCAAATTGGGCGGGTAGGGGGCGTCTATTATTTAAATGAAGCGCGTTCCCGCGCCGAACGTACTGTGCATGCGCCGGCCGTGAAAGTCTTCAAGTGCGCATGCTTCAAATCACATCGCAAATTGTCAATGAAAGTGACGTGAACGTAACGTACGGCCAGCCCCATTCTGAATCGTCTTACGCAAACAACGTAAACGACGTCTGTCCCGACGTCCATACTTAACATTGCCTGCGCCTCATATAGCAGGGATAACTTTAGGCCTGGCATAAGCCTGACGTAAACAGATACACCAGCCGGGCGCACGTTCGGGAATCGGCGTATACGTTCATTTGCATATTTTAGACGGGAACGCCACCTAGCGTCCAGCCTAAAATAAGATTCAACAGCGTAAGAGACATATGTCAGTTGGATCTAATAGAAATCTATGCGTTACTGATTCTATGAATCAGAAATATCTGGAGATAAGCTGTCTTATCTCTTTCCTGAATCTGGCCCTATATATGTACAAAAAGGGAGGATTTTGTTTTTTGTTGGCAGGAAATGTTGATGGTGATTGGTGCAAAACTCTCCCTTTTTGTACATATATATATCTATATATATATCGGATATAAATATATATATTTCAGATATGTTTTAAACAATTTGAATAAAAGTTATATATTAATACCAATGGCCTATGGTGCACAGGGCGACGCACCCTCTGTTCAGTTAGAATTCAGTGATTGTCAGCAAGGTGTTCTTTGAAATATTTCAGGTATTAGTTTGTGTTAATTGATCTATTTTACATTCTACAAATATATTTTTTTAGATTTGATACGAAAATTACAAATATAAGAATAAGGCCATATTAACAACATTTGCAGTTTATATGACTTAGGTGCCATTTGCACCTTTTTGTTTTAAAAATGCATATATTTTTAATGCGTGTAATGACGTGCACTAAAGTGATGCACATACTAATGCAGGAATAGACATCAATTCACCAATTAAAAATGCATGTTTTTTTTAAAACACAAAGGAGTGAATGTGGCCTTTAAATCTGAGCTGAAGGAGTCCTAAACTATACTAATTACACTGGCTGCTAGACGACCTATAATTTATACATGATGTTCACCTCACATTTGTTTTGTTTTGTTTTTTCCTTTTTTTTCCATTCTAAATATTTATGAGATGCATCCTCGTATATTGCAGACTTTTGTTAGGGCCCTTTAACATGGGTGGCATATGTTCTGATCCTCCGTGAACTGATCTGCTGAATAAGAGCAGAATGGTACAGATGACAATTTATTTACATTTTATTTATCTCCATCCACTAACCTTAAAGCGGAGTTCCAGCCTTTTTTATGTTTAATAAAAGTCGGCAGCTACAAAAAGTGTAGCTGCTGGCTTTTAATAAAGACACTTACCTGCTCCACTGTCCAGTGAGGCGACCGCCCTGAGCTCCGCTTCTTTTCCTCCCCTCTCCACTGGCGCCTTCATTCATAGTGTGGGCACCTGGCCGTGACAGCCTTCTGCTTCACGGGCAGGCACTCACTGAGTGGACAGGCGATCGCCTGGGACCTGTCACGTGTCCCAGGTGATCGCCTACAGGGAGGGGCCGCCTGAGGCTATATGACGAGTCACCTTAGCGGTCGCTGGGCAGAAGGAGGAAGTGGAACAGGAAGTCCCACACTTCTAACGAAGCCCCCCCACCCCCAAAAAAAAATATTACATGCCAAATGTGGCATGTAAGGGGGCGAGGAGTGCTTAAAGCGGAAGTTCCACTTTTGGATGGAACTTCGCTTTAACAGGCCCATGTGAGAGCTATGAATGTAATATTGTGTATGTAAACAGATGTGCATTCATTTACATCAGGGGTCTCCAAACTTTCTAATCAATGGACCAGTTAACTGTCCCTCAGACTTTAGCAGGGCTGGGCTGTGACCAGTGGGGTTAGGTAATGCCTCAGGCTTGGTGGCCACTGGGACAGTTGGCACCTGTGCATAATTAGTAGAATTCTTACTTCATCACAGCTGCTCATTCTGTGATAGTCAGGTGGTGGCGCCAAGCCAAGGCTCCATAGACAGCTGATTAGGCTTGTGAGTTGGACAAGATTGAGCTTATGGAATGAGGATAAATCTGAATCACACAACTTATGTGGACAGTTTGGTCTAATTTTAGATAAAAAAGTTAAAGTCTATCTTCACTGACATTTAAGGTTCTAAGCTTTATTTTATTTTTATTTTTACTCTCTCCCTCCTTTTCATCTCTTTCTTTTCTGCTTCTCTTTTTCCTTGCCTTATTATGGGATCATATGCAGGATGCCTGGACATACCAATGAAATAAAAACACACCAGAAACTACTAAAAAAATTTTTTTTTTTTTATTAAATAAATAAATACACCAAACATTCCATTAAATATAATCTTAATACCACATCACCAATACTATATATATACATATATATATATATATATATATATATATATATATATATATATATATATATATATTTTTGGATAAAATTTGGCCGCGGTATAACTATTGGTTTATTTAAAATGACTATTAAAATATTACTATTACCTCTTAAAACTGATATAATCAACTGTATCCAATAAAAAATTACAGCTCAGCCACTAAGACTCAAGCTGCATAAATTCTTTAAACTATTCCAACCACTATCCCCTTTTGCCAACCTTGCAAAATGGATTTACCAAAGCTATACCGCGACAAGGGGAGGGGGGGCGGGGAGATCCGCTGTCAGTTCTCCCTTAGAACGGCTGGCCCCGATCCACGGAACCAGCTCCTTAAATAGGGACCTTTCCCAGAACTGGAAAGTTCTGGAAGGTCAGCTGACCCCGTTTAACCTATCCTGAGCCTTCAGACTTCAAAATTTTCCCCAGTAACCCAAGCCTCTAAGCCAACCCGGAGCTTTCCCGCTCAAAACCTTTATTAACCTATCACCATCCTAGATTTTTCCCCTAGCAACTCAATGCTCCAACCAATCCCCTTACTTCCCGCTTAAAACTCCCAGGGGAACCTTGAAACTGCCCCTGCCAATGATCCCATGAGGAAAAGGGGGGCTGAAAACAGCCTATACCCCCTTTTCCCTTTATTACACTCATTATTACTTTTCCTGTATATTTCTTCTATCCCGCGTGACATTTTACATGGTAGACACCGATAGTGTGCAACAATAAACAGAGAAAAGAAAAAAAAAACCCAGAGGATCGCACTAAGGAGACAAAATAGAGGAGAAAAAAAAGAGGAGACGAAGGGGGTAAAAGAGGGGGGAGTAAAAGGGATCCAGTCATACCACCAACCTTACAGGACCAGGAGACCCAACAGAACAATCCTCAGATGAGGGGATTTAATTCAACAGAGTTTTGTGCTCCTCAGAGTAGAAAAGTTCTTATCAGTAGAACCATTTTTCAAGAAATTATTTCCGGAAGCCTTTCTTATTGGCCTTTCCTGTATATATCTATAGAAAGCTAGCATCTTCGTGTTGCACGATACTTTTTCTCACTTCGTCTTTCAGGACAGCACTTGGAGAGAGCGCAGCTCCACCCACTTCCCAGGAAACACTGCAGTCACTGCTATAACTTCCGCCCACCTCCACCATGGCCTCAGTTGTAGTGTTTCCTCCGGCCATGGTGGAAGCGCTGCAGGGAACCAGGAGGATGCTGGACTCTCTCCAGGGGGAGACGGATAAAAGGGCATACCTGCGATCGGTTGTTTTTCTTTAGGAGGCAGACCCAACCTCCCCCCTGACGCGTGGGGGACGTGTCGGTGCTCCCCTCTTCTCGAGCCCGGCGAGGGTAAAGGCTGCCGGGGGTTCCGTGCCAATAGGCTGGGCTTTGCTGGCCATGTTTGGGGCGGTTAGATGCCGGTCTCCTGGGGTCTGCGATGTCCCGGTACGGAGGGCGGGCGACGTCATTTCCGGTGGAGGCGGGACTTCCGGCGGCGCATGGCGGCTTCCGGTTCCGGCCGCTGGAACGCAGAAGGGAGGGGCAGCCTCGGCGGTGCAATTTCCGGTTCCCACAGCGGTGGGGTTAACCGGGACTTTCAAAAGGAGGCGCACAAACGATCGCCGCGTTCTGGGAAAATGGAGCCAGAAGACGCAGCGGAGGTGGCGGGAGCAGGAGCCACATGCACCAGCCCGGCCCAGGTAGGAAAACAGCGGTTTAAGTCTACCTGGTTCCTTGTTATGTCCCTCCTACTGCCCCTTTGGGGAGAGGAGCCTGCCTCACTCACCCTAGTCACGTCCCTGGGAGAGTGTTGTTTGTTTGGTACAGCGGTGATGGGACCTGGTGTGTTTTTTGTTCACTGGCTGTTTTGTGGTGGTGGTGGTTCGGGTCTGAGACACAAAAAGTTAAACATGGGGTTGTTGTCTTTTGTGTTTTTCAGAAAGCTAAAGAGAAGCTAAAAATTGCAGTGCCCCCTCCTAAGAAACGGTGTGCTACCTGCAAAACAACCCTTAAAGGGTCTTGGACTAAGCCGTTATGCAAGGCATGCATCGCGGACATAGTCAAAGGGGAAGCCTCTACTAGTGCAGCCTCCGAACAACCCAAAGAGATGCTCTCTTCCTTTAGGAAAGAGCTAGAAGAGACCTTTCAGTCGTTTCGCTCCTACTTGGACAGAGGGGCGGCGTCAGGGTCAGCAGCTAAGGCCTCCACTAGTGCACCCTTGGATTATAGAGGGGCAGGTAGTGAGTCCGAGGAGGAAGAACCTAGCAGCATAGTCTCAGGGTCAGAGGCAGAAGAAGAAGATACAGGAGAATCTTCTTCTTCACGTTACAAGTTGTCCTTAGAGGAAGTGGACGACTTGCTGAAAACTATTCATTCCACCTTAAACATTAAGGTGGATAAGACGCATTTGTCTCTGCATGACAAGATGTACCAGGGTTTAGACGAAGTCAAGCATCGAACCTTTCCAGTACATAGAGTATTGTCAGATGCGGTCAAAAGGGAGTGGAAAGACCCAGAGAGGGCTCCTTTCTTTTCCCGATCACTTAAGAGGAGATTTCCTTTTGATGAGGATCCAGCGCAGGTATGGAATAAGAAACCTAAGCTGGATGCTGCGTTCTCAAAGGTATCCCAAAATACAGACTTGGCCTTTGAGGATACGGGCACCTTAAAAGATCCCCTAGATAAAAGAGCAGAGGCGCTCTTAAAGAAGGCTTGGGATGCCTCCCTGGCCAACCTCAAACCAGCTATGACATCCACAGTAGTGGCCAGGAACCTTGAGCATTGGTTGGAACAGCTGAAGGGTCACATTGAGTCTGGGACCTCACGCAGAGAGTTGCTAGAGTCCTTCCCGATTCTTCTGAAGGCAGTAGGCTACATGGCGGATGCCTCAGCCGAGTCAGTGAGAATATCAGCCCGTTCCTCGGCCCTAGTGAATTCGGCCAGGAGGGCTCTCTGGGTCAAAACCTGGACTGGGGACATGGCTTCGAAGGCTAAGTTATGTGGCCTGCCCTTCGATGGAGATCTGGTATTTGGCGCCGGTCTGGACACTGTTCTGGATAGGACGGCGGATAGGAAAAAAGCCTTCCCCTTAAAGAAGGTAGTACCGCGGACCAGGAAAAACTTTCGTCCTTTTTTCCAGCCCCAAGATCCTAAAGAGATACAAAAAGGTCAGGGTGGAAGGTCCTGGCGGCCTCAGAGGGGTAGAGGGAGACCCGGGGTGTTGTTTCGCTCCCCTAGCCAGCCCGCTAAACCCCAGTGATGGTCGCCCGGCTGTGGGAGGACGTCTTCAGTCGTTCCTTCCACAGTGGGCAGAGACGACTTCCAGTGCATACATCCTCAAGGTTATTGCAGAGGGCTACGCGCTGGAGTTCTCAGAGAAACCACCGTCGCGTTTCTACGCGACTCAGCTGCCCAAGGATCAGGAGAAATCCAGGGCAATGTTGTCGCTGTTAGAGGAATTTCTCCAGCAGAGGGTGATCACCCCGGTACCCCAACAAGAACAGGGGGCGGGTTGCTACTCCCATGTGTTTCTAGTAAAAAAGCCGGCAGGAAAATTTCATTTGATTCTGAACTTAAAATTCCTGAATCGGTCAATCAAGTACAAGAGGTTCCGGATGGATACCATCTACTCGGTCAGAAGGCTCCTTCCTGCAGGTTGCTTTCTGGCTTCGATAGACCTAAGGGATGCTTATCTTCACATCCCGATAAGAGCCTCTTCTCAGCGTTTCCTGCGTCTAGCGATCAGGACAGGAAGCGAGATCAAACACTTTCAGTTCAGGGCCCTGCCGTTCGGTCTCTCCTCCTCTCCGAGGATCTTTTCGAAGGTGGTGGCGGAGGCCTTGGCACCTCTAAGGCTAGAAGGAGTTTCGGTAATTCCATACTTGGACGACCTCCTGTTGTTCGCCAAGACGGAAGATCAGCTTCTCAAAGACCTATGGAGGACCCAGGCCCATTTGGAGGGTCTAGGTTGGATTATGAACAGAGAGAAGTCAAATCTAGTCCCCTCTCAGGTCATAGTCTTTTTGGGGTACACCATAGACTCCATCCAGGAGAGGTTATTTCTACCAGAGGAGAAAATAATCAAGGTTCAGGCAGCAGTGAAGGCAGTGCAGACGAATCTGTCAGTGTCAGTTCGTGCAGCTATGTCCACCCTGGGACTTCTCACATCCTCCATTCCTGCGGTGCAGTGTGCCCGCCTGCATTCAAGGAGTCTCCAGCAGGCGATTCTACAGAATTGGACGCATGGAGAACCCCTAGAAAAGGAGATCAGGGTTCCAACTTCAGTAAAAAGGAAACTTTGGTGGTGGAGGGCTCACGCAAATTTGAGTCAGGGTCTAGTGTGGTCCTTCCCTGCTACAATGGTCCTAACTACGGATGCCAGCTCCTGGGGATGGGGTGCTCACCTCAGGGGTCAGTTGGCTCAGGGGTCCTGGTCCAGGGAAGAGTCCAAGAGATCCTCCAATTGGAGGGAACTCAAAGCCGTTTGCCTAGGGCTTTGGGCCTTCCAGGAGACGATACAGGGTCAGCATGTCCAGATACTGTCGGACAATGCTACAGCGGTAGCTTACGTCTCAAGGCAGGGGGGCACGAGGAGCAGGGTTCTCCTGAACCTGGCCCTACACATGCTTTACTGGGCAGAGACAAACTTGGCATCTCTGTCTGCAGTACACCTAAAGGGCAGTTTAAACCACCTGGCAGACTTCCTAAGCAGGAGGAGGGTTCTAGAATCCGAGTGGAGTCTAAATTCAGAGGTGTTCCAGAAAATAGCAGACAGGTGGGGAACCCCTCAGATAGACCTGTTTGCATCCCAAGCCAACGCCAAGGTTCCGGTTTTCTTTTTCCTCAACAGACTGGATCAAGCGGAGGGTCTAGATGCGTTAGTTCAGCATTGGCCCTTCCATTTGTGTTATGCTTTCCCCCCAGTACAAATGATTCCGTTAGTTCTGCGGAAACTTCAGGTAGAAAAGACGACTCTTATCCTGATAGCCCCATACTGGCCCAAAAGGCCTTGGTTTTCAACCCTGCTGAAGCTGGCAATAGAACCCCATCAGCTACTTCCAGTCAGAAAGGACTTGTTATACCAGGGTCCTCTGCTCCATCCCAACGTGGATCGGCTCAACCTGGCGGCCTGGTTACTGAAGAGTTAATCCTGAGTAGGAGGGGTTTATCTAAACGGTTAGTGGATACGCTACTTAGTAGCAGAAAGGAAGTTACCAGGGCGATTTATTTCAAGACCTGGAGGGTCTTTAATTCCTGGTGCAGTTCAAAGAATTGTTCCCCTATGAATAATTTTTCGGTCCTGGAGTTTTTACAGGACGGGATGGACAAGGGTCTGGCAGCCAGCACCCTGAAAGCGCAGGTTGCTGCGCTATCAGTATTCCTAGAGAGACGGTTATCTCTAGATCCCTATGTCATCAGATTTTTTAAGGCATTGGCCAGGGCTAGGCCTTCCCCCTTTAAATTTTTTCCCAAGTGGGACTTATCGGTGGTTTTGGGGGGTCTGACAAAAAGACCTTTCGAACCGCTGTTAGAAGCATCTTTAAAATTTTGGACCCTGAAAGCGGTCCTTTTAGTAGCCGTCACCTCGGCTAGGAGAATTAGTGAGCTACAGGCTCTTTCTATTGTGGAACCCTTCTTGACCATCTTCCCAGATAGAGTCGTGTTGAGGACAGATCCTGGGTTCCTTCCTAAGGTGGTATCGGCCTTCCATAGGACACAAGAAATAGTGTTACCTACCTTTTGTCCGGCTCCTTCCGGTTCAAGGGAAGAAGAGTTTCATACCTTAGATGTCAGAAGGTGCATTATGCACTACCTGGAAGTCACCAGGGAATTTAGAAAATCCAATTCTCTGTTTGTGTTGTTCTCGGGTGCACGTAGGGGGTACGGTGCTTCCAAAAGTACACTAACCAGATGGCTCTGTATGGCTATCCACGAGGCCTATAAGGCTAGGGGTATAGAACCTCCCCCAGGGGTGGTGGCACATTCTACAAGGGCAGTGGCAACTTCCTGGGCAGAACGGGCTGGAGCTTCACCAGAGCTTATCTGCAAGGCAGCTACGTGGACGAGTTTTTCCACTTTTACTTGCCACTACAGGATGGATCTGCTCTCAGCGGCGGAGCAGTCTTTTGGCAGGAAGGTCCTGCAAGCGGTGGTCCCACCCTAGAGTAAGTACTCGGTTATCATCTCCAAGTGCTGTCCTGAAAGACGAAGTGAGAAAACCTTAGTTACACTTACCGGTAACGGTATTTCTATGAGTCTTTCAGGACAGCACCGATAACCCACCCTTCTCTCTTCTGGTGGATATATGTATATATATATATATATATATATATATATATATATATATATATATATATATATATGTGTGTGTGTGTTGTACTAACATGTTTTGGTTGCTATGTTGTGCTTATCTCATTTCAGTATGGCCGGAGGTGCTCGTGTACAACTGAGGCCATGGTGGAGGTGGACGGAAGTTATAGCAGTGACTGCAGTGTTTCCTGGGAAGTGGGTGGAGCTGCGCTCTCTCCAAGTGCTGTCCTGAAAGACTCATAGAAATACCGTTACCGGTAAGTGTAACTAAGGTTTTTTTTTCTCTTCTATTTACTGTTTTCTCAATGTAACCCAGTGGTTTCTGATAACCTGTCTCATAATGAGATGCATGTACGAATCTGGATACATTTGTTCAGTTACGATCTGTATTTGTATTGCACACTTGTATTGTCCACAAATACTTAAAGGGGTTGTAAAGGGGAAAAAAAATTCTCCATAAATAGCTTCCTTTACCTTAGTGCAGTTCTCCTTCACTTACCTCATCCTTCCATTTTGCTTTTAAATGTCATTATTTCTTCTGAGAAATCCTCACTTCCTGTTTTTCTGTCTGTAACTACACACAGTAATGCAAGGCTTTCTCCCTGGTGTGGAGAAACCCTCTTGAAGGGGGAGGGGGCGAGCAGGCAAGTCAGGACACTCTCTACTTTGCAGATAGAGAAAGGAGCTGTGTGTTAGTGGGCGTCCTGACACTCCTGCTCGCCCCCTCCCCCTTAAGAAGCTTTCTCCACACCAGGGAGAAAGCCTTGCATTACTGTGTGTAGTTACAGACAGAAAAACAGGGAGTGAGGATTTCTCAGAAGAAATAAGGACATTTAAAAGCAAAATGGAAGGATTGGTAAGTGAAGGGGGACTGCACTAAGGTAAAGGAAGCCATTTAGTGAAAACATTTTTTTTCCTTTAGAACCCCTTTAATAAAAATTACTTATACATAATGGGCCAGATCTTCAAAGAATTACGGCGGCATATCTCCAGATACGTCGCCGTAATTTCAAATTCCCGCCGGCATATCTTTGTTTTGTATTCACAAAACAAGATACGCCGGAATTACGCTAAGATACGACTGGCGTAACGTTATTACACCGTCGAATCTTAGTTGCATACTTACGCTGGACGCTAGGGGCGTTTCCGTTGTGTGTCCGCGTAATATATGCAAATGAGCTAGATACGCCGATTCACAAACGTACGTACAGCCGGCGCAGTGTTTTTACGTCGTTTGAGTAAACGTAGGTCCGGTGTAAAGTTACCCTTGCTGGATAGAGGCGTACGTAATGTTAAGTATGGCCAGCCGGCCAGCATCGCGTTTTCCGTCGTTCACGTCGCTTGCGTAAACCGTTCGGGAATAGGGATTTGCGTAAGTTACGTTCATGTCGTTTTCATTGATGTTTTGCAGTCGTTGTTTGCGTCGGGTCATTCATAATTATAATAAAACACGACCCCCCACTAGTTAATTTGAATTACACCCGCGTACGCAGGCCCATTTACGCTACGCCGTCGTAAGCTACAGCGGCATTTCTTTGTGGATAAGGATACGCCGCCGTAACTTACAGCAGCGTAGAGTAAATGAGACATGCCGCGCCGACGGGGCAGCTTTGTGGATCTGGCCCAATTAGTAGAATTGTCAATTTTGCACAATAGTCTTCCTTTAAAAGGTTAATCATATTTTACCCAGTTGTATGGAAATAAATTGTTTGTGATATTATATTTGTATTAAAAACTTGTAATACTGTGATCTTTACCAAAATGAAGGGCACAACAAGATCAGAAACACTTTCCTCCGACACACAAAAAACATTGCCTGAAGCACTTAATACTCAACCTTTCCTGTTCTCCATTTCTGTTTGAAAGCTGTTTCAAGCCTTCATCTAAAATAGACCACAATCTGCATTAATTTAAAACAAGGCACATTCCTTGCATGTTTCTGCTACTGGGTTCCAGGCTTTGGGAAAGCTAGGGCAGACATTCAACAAGATGAATCAGTTACACCCTCTTTAGGACTTCATGTACAAGGGGGAGATAAGTTTCTGCAAACTGAGAATAATTTGCCTTACTGATAAGAAAGGTGCAGTGCCACATGGTAAACATGTTCTTATTTTTTGGACATAATGCTCCCTTTTGTGTTGTGCTGGGTTTACTTTATCAAGATGGGAACATTTTATATTGTGCTAATTCTTTCTTTGCTTTATTAATAAATTAAAAGTAATGTGTACGTTTTATACATTTTTACACCTGCATTGCTCTCGTAAATATGGATCACCCTTCAGAGGGCAGTACTAGTGATGCTGATAGATATTCACAAGGGCAACACTGCCGCCTCCTTGGTGCCTGCTTTTTAAAATATATTTGACAGGAAAACATTTATTTATTTTTTTGCATGGGAATACTTTGTCACAACTGTGAGCCTAGCATTTGCTGGCAGGTGCGGAGCTGCCCCATTCACTTAAAGTGGAAGTAAACCCTCCTTTTGTTTTCAGCCAAGGAAGCTGCCATCTTAGCCTCTGTTTACTCTGCAACTGCTATGATGCTGCACATGTGATCCTTTATGACACCAGCCATTGGATGGTTTGACTGTTTGGTTGAGAGCACAACACATGTGAACAGCTAGCATTAGGGTTGCCACCTGTCCGGTTTTGACCCGGACAGTCCGGGTTTGGACACATGTGCCCGGTTTTGAAGCCTCCTGAAACCCGGGCACATTTAAAAAAAAAAAAAAAAAATTTTTTTTTTTTTTAGCTGTCCATCCTGGCCCGGCGGCAAAACAGAGCTGCACATCCCCGGCTCCACCAGCTTGCCTGAGTGTTAGTAGAAGGTGTGCCGCCCGCAGCAGTGCTCTCTGTTAGCCCCCCGACCGGGCTATAAACATGTGTGCAACTTCTCACTGTGCTAGCCCCTCCTCCTCCCTCCCTCCGGCGCGCCTCCGTCTGCATTGTGTGCTGCAGAGTGGAAGAGGACACATGGGACACAGAGTGCTCAGCTCTTCTCTGACTGGCTACAGAATACACATGGAGGTGGGTGGATGGGCGGACCATACACTACCCCCACCATACACTAAACATACAGTTCTGCCCCCCCCTGCATATACCATTACCATCCACAGCCGTATATACAGTTCTGCCCCCCCTCCATACCATCCACAGCCATACATACAGTCCTGCCCCCCCTCCATACAGGGCCGGATTAACAGAGGGGCTGATGGAGCGGGGGTTGTAGCTCGATGACCAGAGGTCACAGAAACCCCACATTTGGGGGGTAGTCAGTTGAAGACCTACCCCACAACTGGTCAAAATATGGGATGGCTATCATTTATGGTTCTGGAGATACGGGCCTGCTTGCACAGCCTGTCAGAAGCTACATACAGAGCGGCCAGTATAAATACAAGCTGACACACTGCAGCAGACTGAGAAAAAAAAATCATCATTAATTTTTTGCTAAAAAATTACTCTATGGTGGTCTTTGCAACTTTTTATGTTGCACGGCATAGAGCTGCACGATTCTGGCTAAAACGACAACTGCAATTTTTTTGCTTAGAAGATAGATGACAATTCTCTCACGATTCGTGCGGCATAACATCATCTTTCACATTAAAATGAAAAAAATAAAAATGGACTAACTTTACTGTTTTGTTTTTATGGTTTTTATTATTCAATGAAGTGGGCAAATGCAGCGTGACATAAAATATTGCAGCAATTCCCATTTTTGTCTCTGCTAAAATATATATAATGTTTGGTGGTTCCAAGTAATTTTCTAGCAAAAAATATTGCTTTTTAACAAGTGTTGGACTTTAAGTGGTTACATTTCTTGCATTTACACACAGAAGTTTGATCTAAAAAGGAAGTTGGTTACAGTGTTTCATGTTGTTTACAAACTTGGCAGACAGTCGGATATTTTCTTTACACACAGAAGTTTATCCCTTTGATCTATGAAGAAAGCGTTAGTTACAATGTTTCCTGCTAACTTAGCAGACTGTCCAGATATTTTCTTTTGACAGCTGAAAGTCTCTCCACTTGTTATATGAAAGCAGTGGCGTAACCAGAGTCATGGGCGCCCGGGGCAGATTTTTTTTTTCCGCCCCCCCCCCCTTATATAAACATGATATCAGGGCTGCAGTGTGGAGCTCCCTATTAAGCTATGGACCGGGCCGGGCCGGGCCAACACTCTTCTCCAACGGAGTCCCAGGCTCAGCCTGTGGCAGAGGCAGGGTGTGCACTGGGGAAGACTTGGGACAGGCTCTGCTAAACCATTCTCTCCCTGCATCACATCCCCGCTTACTTGCTTGGCTGAGCAGGAGTCCCTGCAGGCGCCGCCGGACTGCAGAGCACGTCACCATCTTGGAGCCTCCGCAGCGCACGCCGGTGTTATGCCAAACAGGGCATCCCCTGCATCCTTCCAGGCATGCCTGTGCCGGCCGCTGGGAGGTACCGGCGGGGGGCTGTGCGCTCAGTGGAGGAGCCGCTCACTATACTATCCGCAGAGCTGCCGGTCACAGGCGCCCCCCTCAGCTCAGCGCCCAGGGCAGACGCACCCCCTGCCCCCCTGGTTGTTACGCCACTGTATGAAAGAATCAGCAAACTCTGCATTGGAGATGTCAGGGGGGTTGAATCGACATCACAATTTTTTAACGATTAATTGTGCAGCTCTAGCACGGTACTGTATTTGCGCAGCAATTTTTCAAACGTGTTTTTTTTTTTTTTGGAAATAAACTGTTTCATTCATTAAAAAAAAACACTAAAGTTAGCACGATTTTTTTTGGTATCCTAAGCGATGCTTTAAATTTTTTTAGGTTACATGTTTAGAGCTACAGAGGAGATCTAGTGCTAGAATTATTGCTCTCGCTCTAACGATCGTGACGTATGTAACCTGTGTGTATCTGGCTCTGATACTAGCCAGTGCCTACCCAGCCACTGACTGGTATCTCTCCCTAGCCTGTCCCCACACACCCTCTCACCTGCTGACCTCTGGATGGGGGAATCACTCCTGTAGTGTTGTTGTGTTCTGCCAGTGAGTACAATGATCAGTGTTGCTATCTATAGCTGGCAGCACTGATTGTTTTTGGAAAAACAGGCTGGTTGTACTCAAGTCAATTAATAGATTGACTCGTGTAAAACCAGCTAGCCCATACATAGATCGACTATGGCTGGTCTCTGCATAATTGGTGTAATTTCAATTCATGTATGACCTGCTTAACCACTATGCAGTCCCTAAACATCCTTCCACTCCTATACATTGTGCCCACTGTCATACCCTCCACACTCCTCTCCTGTACATAGTGCCCACTGTCATACCCTCCACACTCCTCTCCTGTACATACTGCCCACTGTCATACCCTCCACACTCCTCTCCTGTACATAGTGCCCACTGTCATACCCTCCACACTTCTCTCCTGTTCATACTGCCCCCATCATACCCTCCACACTCCTCTCCTGTACATACTGCCCACTGTCATACCCTCCACACTCCTCTCCTGTACATACTGCCCACTGTCATACCCTCCACACTCCTCTCCTGTACATACTGCTCACTGTCATACCCTCCACACTCCTCTCCTGTACATACTGCCCACTATCATACCCTCCACACTCCTCTCCTGTACATAGTGCCCACTATCATACCCTCCACACTCCTCTCCTGTACATACTGCCCACTATCATACCCTCCACACTCCTCTCCTGTACATAGTGCCCACTATCATACCCTCCACACTCCTCTCCTGTACATAGTGCCCACTGTCATACCCTCCACACTCCTCTCCTGTTCATACTGCCCCCATCATACCCTCCACACTCCTCTCCTGTACATACTGCCCACTGTCATACCCTCCACACTCCTCTCCTGTACATACTGCCCACTGTCATACCCTCCACACTCCTCTCCTGTACATACTGCCCACTGTCATACCCTCCACACTCCTCTCCTGTACATACTGCCCACTATCATACCCTCCACACTCCTCTCCTGTACATAGTGCCCACTATCATACCCTCCACACTCCTCTCCTGTACATAGTGCCCACTGTCATACCCTCCACACTCCTTTCCTGTTCATACTGCCCCCATCATACCCTCCACACTCCTCTCCTGTACATACTGCCCACTGTCATACCCTCCACACTCCTCTCCTGTACATACTGCCCACTGTCATATCCTCCACACTCCTCTCCTGTACATACTGCCCACTGTCATACCCTCCACACTCCTCTCCTGTACATACTGCCCACTGTCATACCCTCCACACTCCTCTCCTGTACATACTGCCCACTGTCATACCCTCCACACTCCTCTCCTGTTCATACTGCCCCCATCATACCCTCGCACTCCTCTCCTGTACATAGTGCTCCCATCATACCCTCCACACTCCTCTACTGCATATACTGGTCACTGTTACACCCTCTTCACTCCTTTCCTGCAAGTAATACCTACCCTCTGCACTCATTTCCTGTACATAATGTCTTACACTTTGCACTCCTTTCCTACACATACCAACATACGCGCCACACTCTTGTATATACTGTTGTAAATTCAGCACTCCCTCCCTGCACATACTGTAATACCCTCTGTACTTAATGAAAATTAAAAGGTGAACTAATGCCCCTGATCTCCACTGCACTTACCTCTGTAGTAATGGAAGAGTTTTATTTTTTTTAAATGATTGTGCTAAGGTTTATTCATGTCAGTGAGACTCTTACTTGTGGCACAGCAAAGTAAGCATATTTTATAGGTAAAATAATTATTTTGTTTAATTTAATCATGCCTCGTGAGGCCCCTCCCTCAATATGGCCACACCCACCATATGTAGTGGCGTGTTCGGGTTTGGCTTGAGGAAAAGTTGGCAACCCTAGCTAGCATATCCGGCATGCAAGGAGTGTTAACTGTTTTTTAAAACTATCAAATTGATAGGTTTACTTCGGCTTTAAATGGCACACATTAGGTGGTGGTCAAGTTTTGCCAACTGTCAGTATTTTTACTGGCAGCCAGTAAAAAAACAACATTTTTCTCCTGCCAGTAAATGCCAGTAAATGTAAAAGGTTGCCAGTAAAAAATATGTCTGTGACGCTCAGCTTCGTCCGGAGACGGCTGAGACCATCCGGGTGCCTGCTACAGTGTGACTGGGCGGCTTCGGCAGAGGCGGTGCCTGAGCATGTCGTGTGATGTCATGGTGCAATGGAGCCAAGCAGAGTGACCAGAGCCTTGTGCGTGGGTCTGTGGTATGGGAGCAAGGCAGGCTGGGACTGGAACAGTCAGTGCTGTTTAGAATGAAGTGGACTGGAGGGACTTCTTGGCTTGGAGAGAAACTGTCACTGCGACTCAGGAGGGGACGTGTCAGTGAGGTCTCATCATCATTTGTGCTGCTGCACATTGCTGTCATTGTCACTGTGAGAGTCAATTTTATGTGTGTGTGCCACCCATTCTAATTTCTTGCCCTCCCGAGCCATGTCCCTGAGCTACTTACTATATATATATATATATATATTAAAAAAAAAAGAATAATGTTTTTTGCCTTATTATCTACCTTAAATCATATTGCTAATTGTATTTGTTTGTAGCCTAAATACTCCAATTTGCACTTAAAACTGTATTTTGGAAATGTTTTGTCAGTAAATTTCAATCTGGTAGGTTGGCAACACTGGTGGTGGTACAGTCTGCTGAATGAGACAGGAGGTATAATTCTTGTGACAACGCAAGGCAAAGCATCATCATGGTCATCATCAACTATCATGTCACGCTTATAGCTGTGTGTTTGTGTGGGCGTGGGGGGTGTTCCACCACAGTTCAATTGCCTACTTTTACCACTAGGGTTGCATCGATACCGTTTTTTTTTTTTTTTATCAGCAAGTACAAGTACTGATACTTTGCGGTGCGATTTGCGTTAATACAAAATAAATGGGACATCGCACTTCAAAGAATCACATGCAATTTGAACAGGAATGTGGTGCGATTCCTGTCCCAATCACATGCGATTTCACCCACCTCCCTGTGTGTGTGTGTGTATAGAAAGAGAAAAGTGCCATATTGTGGGCAGTCTATTAAAAATGCTAGAACTCACATTATCTGTTCAAATGCAAAATATGCATAGGTGTCCCAGTCCCACCGATGATAGAGAATAACGGCCACTGAAAGTACTTACAGGGCTGGTGGAGAATTTGCGGTACCCCGTTGGTATAGAGTGGAAGTGATTTCAGCTTGGGGGCGAACCACCTCTACATCTCCAGCCTTGTGAGTTATAACATTTTTAATAAATTGCCCACTAGATGGCGCTTTTCCCTTTCTATACACCCACACACGAGCTGTGGGGGAAATCGCATGTGATTCGGACAGGAATCACTCCACATTTCTGTTAAAATCAAATACGATTCTTTGCAGTACTTTTTTTGCAGTGCTTTTCTGGGCACAACCCAAAATTTGGGATTTTCTTTTACTTTCACATTCAATGATAATGGTAAACAGGATAAATCGAGAGGATGAATCTCCCTAATGGGGACACAGACAGCAATACAAACTGACAGGTGTTCTAATCCCTCTGTAATCTTTTCAAAACTGAAAAAAAAAAAGTTTTGCCTTCAGCTTTGCTTTAACCGCTTCCCGACCGTCGCATGCACTTTTACGTCGACAGAATGGCACGGCTTTACAAATGGGCGTATATATATATATATATATATATATATATATATATATAGACATCTCCTTTAATTTGCGAGCCGTGTGGTCACACATGTGACGCTGCCGGCGCGCTCGCGACCCTAGAAGCACTTCCTAGGTCACACTTAACCGCTTCAGCGCTCCCTACAGGTTAACACCTTCACCGCCGTCATTTTTACAGTAGTCAGTGCATTTTTATAGCACTGATTGCTGTAAAAATGACAATGGTCCCAAAATGGTGTCAAAAGTGTGCAATGTGTCCACATATATTCATAAAAATGCCATAAAACTATCCCCTATTTTGTAGACGCTATAACTTTTGTGCAAATCAATTAACGCTTATTGTGATTTTTTTTACCAAAAATAAGTAGAAGAATACGTATTGGCCTAAACTATGGAACAAAATGTTTTTTTATATCTTTTTTGGGGATATTTATTATAGCAAAAAGTAAAAAATATTGGGGTAGATTCACCTACCTCGGCGCATCTTTATGCGGGTGTAGCGTATCTTCTTTACGCTACGCCGGCGCAACGTTGAGAGGCAAGCATGGAATTCACAAAGCAAATGCTCCCAACGTTGCGTCGGCGTAGCGTATATTCGTCGGCGTAAGCCGACGTAAGTCAAAGTAGGTGGAAGTGGGCTGGAAGTGGGCGTGTAACATTTAAATGAAGCATGACCCAATGCAAATGATGGGCTGAGCTTCAAACAAGTACTAAAAACGAACGGCGCATGCGTCGTATCTTGGCCGCATCCCAGTGCGCATGCTCACAGTCACGTCGAAATAACTACCTAAGATACGTCAAAACACTGCCTACGACATGAATGTAACCTATGGCCAGCCCTATTCACGTACTATGTAAACGGCGTAAAAATCTACGGCGTTCGTTCCCTGGTCCATACCTTTGCATGGGCTGCGCCTCCTATATGAGGAATAACTTTACGCCAGACGTAAACCTTCCGCAAATCGCTTAAAACATGCGCCGGGCGCAAATACGTTCGTAATCCGGCGTATCTCCCTCATTTGCATATTTGCATCGTAAAGTAATGGGAGTTCCAAATGCGTCCAGCGTAAATATGCGCCCACTCTATGCCGGCGTAGGCAAGTTACGTCGGTCGGATGAAGTCAGTTTTTTGGCGTATCTTAGTTCTATGGGTACAGCGCATAGATACGACAGTGCATATGTACACTTACGCGGCGTATCTCGAGATACGTTGGCGTAAGTGCTTTGTGAATCCGGGCCACTGTGTTTTTTTCAAAATTGTCGCTCTTTTTTTGTTTATAGCGCAAAAAATAAAAACCGCAGCGGTGATCAAAAACCACCAAAAGAAAGCTTTATTTGTGGGGAAAGAAGAACGTCATTTTTGTTTGGAAGCCACGTCGTACGACCGCGCAATTGTCAGTTAAAGCGTTGCAGTGCCGAATCGCAAAAAGTGGCCTGGTCTTTGGCCAGCGAAATGGTCCAAGGCTTAAGTGGTTAAATATGTACAAGGGAGCGGCCATATTTTCTCATAACATAGGCAGGCTCTGCTTTCTGCATGAGAGTATGTCTGCTATACTGATCCTTCTAACAATACAAGTCTATGTTTCAGCTTGTTAAAAACAGATATATCTGTTATATTGTCTGAAGACATTTTAAGCAGTGCGGCTGTGTGCGCACACTGTGTTTAGTTTGTGTTTTAGTGTGATTGTGCTACTAAAACCGCACATATTTTTTGCTTGTGAATGACTACATATAGGGAAAAAATAATGTGGCATGCAGGAGCAATTAACTGCTAATGACAACATAATGCTTCAAATCATTGCAATCAGTTTGTAGGCAGGTGTAGTTAGCCTTCCCACCAGTAGGTGGCTTAACATTGTTATTGCATGGGAAGGGAAGTCTTGTAAGGAAATTGGTTCCTAGGCTGCTTTCACACTGAGGCGTTTTTCAGGCGCTAAGCGGCTAGAAATAGCGCCTGAAAAACACCTCCCCTGTCACCCCAGTGTGAACGCCTAAGTGCTTACACACTGGAGCGGTGCGCTTTTCGAGGATTTTTTTTGAGGATTTTGAAAACTGCCTTCCCTTTATTGCACAAGAACATTTCTTAGTTAACCACTTAAGGACCCCCGCACGCCTATGTACGTCCACAACATGGCTCGTACAGGCACAAGGGCGTAAATTTACGTCCTCGCCTTAGTGCGGTTCGGGGGTCCCATCGGGACCCCCTCCGCGGCGTGCGGCGGTCCCCCTGGCTCTGGGAGCGATCGCCGACGAGCGGGCGGATGTCCGTGTTTTCCGCCCCCCCCGCGATCGCTCCCAGCCAATGGGAGCGCGCTCCCAGCCTGTCACTTCCTCCTCCTGTGTTTACACAGGAAGGAGGAAATGATGTAATCTCTCATCGCAGCGCTGTTTCCCAGCGCTGCTGATGAGAGAAGACATCCACAGTAAGTGTGCACCAACACAACACTGACACACACTCACATAGGCATATTAACCCCTTGTGATCACCCCCCCCCCCCCCCCACCCCCCTGTCACAGTGTCACTGAATGCAGTGATTTAATCACTGCATTTAGTGTCAGTGTGACAGGCACTGTAAAAATCAGTTAGTGTTAGGTTCAGGATAGCCCCCCCACCCCCCCTAATAAAGTTTTAACCCCCTGATCACCGCCCTAGTTAACCCTTTCACTCCCTATTGCCAGCGTCACTAAGCGATCATTTTTCTGATCGCTGTATTAGTGTCGCTGTTCCCGCTAGGTAGCTATTTTTTTTATTACGATTTTTTTTTTTTACTAAAGACATGTGGCTAAATAAATTTTGGCCTAAATGTTTTACTAAAATTTAGTTTATTTGATTTTTTTTATAACAAATAGTAAAAAAATAGTGATTTTTTTCAAAATTGTCGCTCTATTTTAGTTTATAGCGCAAAAAATAAAAATCGCAGAGGCGATCAAATACCACCGAAAGAAAGCTCTATTTGTGGGAAGAAAAGGACGCAAATTTTGTTTGGGAGCCACGTCGCACGACCGCGCAATTGTCTGTTAAAGCGACGCAGCGCCGAATTGTAAAAACACCTTGGGTCATTTAGCAGCGTAAGTGTCCGGGTCTTAAGTGGTTAAAGGAGGTGCAGTTAGCCACTAGGTGGCTCTGTCCCAGAATAGTGTGATAATAGGGAATTATGTACATGGACGTTGGGTCCCCTTGTAGACAAAGCCTTCAAGTAGTATAGTAATAGGTGGAGTTAGTGCCCATACATATGCCAGGTTGGGAGGAGCCTAGTGCAGTCAGGGCATGGGAGCCAAACACCCCTCCAGCATCCAGATGTTGATAGCTATTGCAAAGGCCCTGGACAGTGTGGAGGGCCCAGAGTGAGATAGTCCAATTTCCAGAAGATCTGGTAGCCATCCTGTCACACTTAACAGGTGGTCTAAGTGAACTGAGAACATGGTCTAACTGGCCTGGGGCTGGGAGCTGCATGTAAAAGGCTTTTAAGGCCATGCCAAGTATTCCTTGTCATGAATACTAATACTCCTGGACTTCTAGTGACACCTGGAAGAAGTGTACAAAATCTTAAGGTGCCGCTGCAGCAGTCCTGTCTCTGGAACGACATGATGGGAGTCATGAGCTGGATGCACAAAGCCTAATGGGCAAGTCAGAGCCTTCTATGTGAGTACTAATGACCCTGGGGAGTGGGAGATAGACATTAAGGAGCTGGCTTCCAACACAGTGGTGCTCCCAAGGAGAGCGATATTAGGGGAAGATGGCTAAACCGTGAAGTACAAGTGCAACTTTCACATTTGACTATTATGAACCGTCCACTTTATGTGATTGGTGAAGTATGCTAGGCAACACCGGATAGTATGTCTATGTGATGTGATGCGTCACTGCCGTTTTTAAGAACAACAGTAAAGTGTGGAAACTATAACTTGGTGTGGACATTCCTTTCTTATGAATATAAAAGATAATGGCTAGGAATGTCATAGGAAGACTTAGGACAAGGAGTTGGGCACAATATGACGGAGGCTTTGGGCAATAACAGTGGATTGTTGGTCTATCCAAGAAGAAGCGGGCAAGAACTTGAGTAATTTGGCTCTGACAGTCAGCCAGTCCAAAGGCCCCCTTAAAGGATCACTAAAGGAACAATTTTTCTTTTAGCTAAATAGCTTCCTTTACCTTACTGCAGTACTGGTTTCATGTCCTTATTGTTCATTTTTGCTTTGAAGTTGCTGTAATCCTGCTGTGATCTCCACACTTCCTGCTTGTCTGTTTCCTTATAACCACCATACTGGGAGCTTTCTCACGATGGTTTAAGCTGTCATTACTGTGTGTCTAAAACTTCCCAGAACCAATCAGATTCATTTTAAAAACAAAACACTGCCCTGGATTTGTTTGTTTTTGTTCTGTGTGTCTATTTCTACTTTGCAAAAACATGAAGCCAGTTCAAAAGTGAAACTAACCTGCAGGCACATTATATGATTGATTTTTTATCTATTTTTAATCATTTTGAAAAGGAATCAGTTAACTTTTATGTCTCTATACCCTGTAAACAGTCATTTCAGCAAAACATTTTTTTCCTTTAGTGACCCTTTAACCACTTCCATACCAGGCACTTACGCACCTTCCCGTCCAAGCCAATTTTCAGCTTTCAGCACTGTCGCAATTTGAATGACAATTGCGCGGTCATGCTACACTGCACCCAAACAAAATTGGCGTCCATACGGATTAGCACCATACGCTGGCTACATGCGCCGCGCGTATGTGGAACGGCTAGCGCAAAGTTATTTCTACAAATAGCTGCTTTATTTTTACTCCAGATGGCCACAGGTCAGCAGGAGAGCAGCTACAGCAGCAGCATTACCGACGAAACTAGCAAGCTGAACAACCACACGTGCAAGGACAACACCTCTGTGTGCCAACATGCCAGGGGCAGCCGTGGTCCTAGCACTAGTACTGGGTCCCCCGGTACAGAGGAGGCGGGCACGTGAGAGGATATACCGCACGCGCATGAGCCTCTTTGGCATGGGGGATGAGGAGGTGTATCGCCTCTTCAGATTCAGCCCTGATGCAATACTTGAACTAACCACAACCCTGCAGGATGACATCACCAGCAAGACACACCGCTCACAAGCAGTGCAGCCACTGGTGAAGGTACTGGCAACACTTCATTTCCTTGCCAGTGGATCATTCCAGCGTACAAGTGGAGTGGTGGCTGGGATGTCACAGTCCTCCATAAGCAGATGTGTGCATTAGGTTGTCCCTGCAATCCTCAGACGCATGTCCAACCAGTTCATCAGACCCACCACTGAGGAGCTGCGGCTGAAGGCAATGACAGATTTCTACAGCATTGCCAGATTCCCACGCACTGTGGGGGCCATTGATTGCACACAGAGCCACAGAGCACATATATACCGCAATCGGAAGCATTGGCATTCCATCAACGTACAGGTGATAGCTGATGCCCAACGCCTCATATGGCACGTCCGTGCCAAACACCCCGGATCCAGCCATGACAGCTTCATATACAATCAGAGCCCCATCCCAACGGAATTCGAACAGAACATGTATGGGGACAGCTGGCTGGTTGGTGAGTGACATGGGTGGCAGGCATGACTATCCCCTCCCATGATGCACACATCACAAGGGGCACATGCATGACTAACATCCTCCTGTCTTTTCCCTTACAGGTGACTCTGCATATGCACTGGGACCCCATCTCATGACTCCTTTCCGGAACCCCCAAACCAGAGGAGAGAGAAAATACAATGAAGCACACATCAAAACCTGTGCAGTGGTGGAGCAAACATTTGGGCTCTCGAAGTCCCGTTTCCGCTGCCTGGATAAGTCTGGGGGGGCCTTATTGTATTCCCCTACCTTTGTGTGTCAGATCATCGGTGCATGTTGCATTCTGCACAACTTTGCCATGAGAAAAGGCCTGCAGATTGACATACGTGATGACCTGACCCCCCAACCAAACAGCCCCCCCCCTGCCAGAGGAGACCCATTCAGCTGATGGAAGAGCAGTCAGGAGGGTCCTCGCCGTAGGCATCTTTGGACAATAAACAAAAACATTGATCACACGGACAATGCACGCATGCACACCACTGATGTCCCTAGATCACACACACCACATCCACATCACATTGGATTAGCCCAAGTCCAACATGTAGGACTTGGGAGCAGCAACGCTAGCGTCAAGGCCCCAATGATGTCCTGGACCAGATCAGACACCCCCCTGGTCTTACGGGTGGCCTTCCTGGGGCCAGGAGATGGTTGTCCTCCGGGGGGATGGCGTCGCCCTTAAGGGGCTTCCTAGGATGGGGGAGGGTATAACAGAGGGCCCTGCAGAAGAGGAGGACTCCTCCAAAAATAAAATAATGTCCTGCTCTGCCACAATAGGCTGCTCCTCAACCACCTCTGCAGGTGAGGTGTGGGCACTTTCCTCCTCCACCTCGGTCTCTTCACCACCCATGGGCTCGGGCACAGGATGCCGTTGGGGGGATGGGGTGGACTGGCCGCCAACAGATGATGGCCCAGCTCCGTCATCTGTGGATGACACAAAGCAGACACATGTTGGGTGCTCCCACACACTTGGCACATGTACCCCCCCCCCCACATGCAACACACCAAAAAGGGGGTAAAAATCACTTACCTGTGCTGGAGCCTTCCTCCATGGAGTCATATCCAGGGACCCCCTCCAACTGCTCCCTGTCCAGGCAGCGGGCGACCACCTCCTCCTCTGTGGTCAGGCTGACCGCACATGGGGGTCCACCACCCGTGCCCCTCTCATGCCTCCTGATGGTGGCCACCTTGCCACGGACCTTGCGCCGCAGGTCATTTTTTTTTTTTGTATATCGCCAGCAGTCCGGGTGGAGTACCCCAAAACATTCACCCTGCCAGCAATGGTCTCCAGGATGGCTTGCTTCCTATCCCGGCTGGTCTTCCGACTTTTTTTGCCGTGGAGGAAGTCATTAAAAGTCTCCATAGCAGAGATTATAACAGAGACCTCCTGGGAATTGAAATTAAGGTTTCTCCTCTCTTTGGGGGGAGCGGGAGCAGCCATCTCTTTGCAAAAGTAACTTCCCTGGGGTGGGGGGAAACGGAAATACTTTTGCGCCGGAATGGCGCTTCCGCTAGCGCTTTTAAACGCACAACGGAACACATTGCGCTGACGTTTACCGTGAAGTGGTGCCGACGGAAGTTGTGTCCGTGGATGATGCGCTGAACGTAAGCCTCTGCGCTGGGCTCCGCCCATCATTTACATATGATCACACCCACTTCCACTTGCGTCGGGTTTCGCCAGCGCATTTCCGTTACTCCGGCGCAAAGTAACGGACAGGCGCTTGGTGAATACTGTACTTCACTCGCTAGTTTGCGTCAGCGCAGCATATATATGCGATGCGATACGCTGGCGAAAATATGCGCGCATCTACCTGAATCTGGCCCTATATGTGTAGTGATCGTTAGCAACTAATGGCTAGAGATTGCTGGTGATTTAATTAGCACAATTGAACAGTAACCACACGCATACACCAGCCTTAAGCCGGGTACGCACTATTCGTTTTTTTTCGTTCAACTCCGAGAGATGGACAAAAAAGAACTGTCAGCTCCAGTCGGAGCCGCTGTACTAACCCCCTGCCAGAACACTGATTGGGAGTCAGTCAGCTGCTTGTTTTCCAGCATGCACGTCCAAAAGATGGACATACACACGGGTCAAATGTCGGTCATTGTTTTATTAACTGGCCGTTGTTTCCTGACATTCGGCCCGTGTGTACAGGGTTTTAGGTGAAGTAACTCTATTAGCTAATCTACTCTATTAGCTAATCTAGCTAATCTACTACGTTTTGTGGTAAATCCACAAATCTCTACATTTAATAAACAAAAAATGAAGAGGAAGTGTACAAAATGTATAGATCCCAACTGTCCCTAAGTTGGAGGGACTGTCCCGTTTTTTTATGTTTTTATTTTAAAGTAATAGATTACAACAGTTACAGTATGTCAGATGACAACAACTTAGAATGAGATACAGCATTGAAATACAGATAAATGCAATAATAATTGTACTGTTGTAGGAGTTGAAGTATTATACAGATATAAATAAACATAAATAAAAAAAGTTACTAATAAATGGGAATGGGAACTAATGGAGGGAAGGGAGAGGGTAGTAGTGTTCCGAAGTTGGATTTCATTTATTTTATTTCACTATTATCCATGAAAGGGTATCAATACCATGACATGAGAACTCTTGAGTCAAAAGTGTCTAATGTATAGTATATGGCCCAGGGTTTCCATATGCTATCAAATTTTTCCAATCCATTTTTGTCTAGCGCTTCTAGTTTAGCATGTAATGAAAGATTCATTCTTTTTTCAGCTTCCGACAACAGTAATGCAGGTGATTTCCATGCACTAGCTATTACCTGTTTTGCGGCTATCATAAACAAAAGAAATAACTTATGCTGAATCCGAGAAAGGGTTTCTGGTTTAATATTAAGTAAGGCCGTCATTGGATCTGGTATAATAATACAGTCAAATATTTTAGACCCGATTCTAAAAATCCCTTCCCAGAATTTCCTTACAAGTGGACACTGCCACCAGATGTGGATATATGTTCCTTTGTCTGGGCAACCGCGGAAACAGAGATCTGATTAGTGGGGAAGCACTTTGTATAATGTTTCCATTGCCGATACATTTATAGATGAAGAGCTAGTGTTAGACCAAATGCTTGCCCAGGTTTCGTTATTAATTTTACATTCCAGGTCTAATTCCCATTTAGCAATGTAGCGTCACCCCCGCAAGGGCCGCTGGATTAATATGGGATCGGCAGATTAAGTTACCCTTGCTTGGTCTAGGGGTGCACCAGAAGTCACTAAGTAATAATTGAGTGTCCACACCGTCAATAAAGATTTTCTCAATGCTTTAATTCCAGTCCAACACAGCCAAACATCAACTCGGTGAAAGAATAGGTTGATGAGAAGGTAGAGATTCTCGATGTCAGGCCTGGATATATGTACAGCAAAAATCAGCCCCTTTACAGATACACTTTTTCACGCGTCGCCACTTTAAATGCTGGTTGGGAGGAACAGGTCTCTCTCACTGACCCGGCTCTAGGCCTCTGCCACAGGCTAATGTAGTATAGATAATTTGTCAACGTCCGAACAGAGCAAATCCTCCCAGCAATTACCTCGGCACGAGTCACCGGGCGACGGCAGCTGTCTTTAGCCTGGGCGTAGGATCCTCTCTACGGCATCGGAAACCCAGTAGGTCACTGGGGTCCCTTTGGTTTCGTCCCAGACCGAGACTCAGCAAGGCCTGGAAGCCTGGCCAGGAGGGCCACACCGAAAGGGTCCATGGATGCGCACACCCTGAAGATGGGTGCTGCCCCCCGACTCCGGGACCCGGCGCAGGAGAAGGAAAAAAGAACAACCCTGAACACATGACCACCATTACAGATATACCCCTCCCCAGCAAGCCCAGCAGGGAAAACCCCCTCCAATTGGCTGCTGGGGAAGACTCCATCCTCCAGAAACCCCTCTGGCTCCCACTGCCGGCCAAAGATACTCACATCTCCAGTCTGCAGTCCGAGCCAGTGGACCTTTCCAGAATGACACAGGTCATTAACCTGAACAAATCACGACCGGGAGCAAGGTAACTCTCCCAGTCAACTAGTTTTTTTAGCGTAGTGCCCATGCTACAAGAAAGGGGGCGCTACAGCAATATAAGAAGGTATTATGGTATTTGTTTTAGTAATCAATTGAGAATAAATTATTGAAATACAACCTTTGGCATGTGGATCTTTGAGACATATCCTTTCAAATTGGGTAATGTTATTTAAATTATCGCGAAGGCTAAGGGAAGGTCCATAAAAGTTTTTGATTTAAAGGTATCTGAAAATTTCTGTATTGGGGAGGCCGGATGCCTCACAAAGGTCTGGAAAAGGTCGAATTGTAGTTGTTGACTGTCCCGTTTTTGAGACCAAATCTCTCCCTTGTGCAGCCTCTGTTATACCACTTTTTGGTCTTTATATAATACATTATATTCCTTTTTTCTCTCTTTTTTTGCCCCCTCTCCTCCCCCTTCTCCCTTTTTTCTCTCTCAGTCTATCCATAAAAAGTGGCCCCTCACCAATGAATTACACCAGGCATCTATAGGCACATTATCATTTAGGAGAGGCACATATTCTACTGCATAATTAGAGCATGAGTTGGTACCTTGCCTGGCCCTTCTTCATTGAACCTACTTTGAACTATGCATGGATACCAACCAAGTGGGTGCTTGAGCCTGACACCTGTAAGATCTTTTTGGATATATGAGTATGCCTGCGCTACCAAGGTGTGGGGAAGGGGGGGAGGGGGATACGGCTGCAGCACTGAAAGTGTATCAAACCTAAAATAGTCAAAAAAGGGGGGTAATGCTGTACTGTATAGGGTGAGTGGAAAACGACTAAGTGAATATAAATTGAGATTTTCCTAGCTTGTGACGGAAAATATTAGTTATATGAAGACAGGAGGCTCATATCTTATGCATTATCTTCCTTTAATAATGCCCACAGCAGAAATACAAACTTTCAGTGAATTTCAATAATAAAAGAACTTTTTAACACCAAAACTACAAGTCCTAGCAGCCCTCAGTGTATGACTGCCAATCACGCGGCAGGTCAGACCGTATATAAGGTACTGCCTCTTTAACCTCCTCCTCTTTCTTGGAGCGAACTTGTATGGACTTGTAACCGGATCTTCAGATGTAACTATTCTTCTGACCGTCAACGAATCGGACCCGGTAAGTCGAGCAGGTAACATCCCAACGGGTAACATCCCAACGGGGAACAAAGGAGACCACTCCGGAAAAGATTTCAGCCCTTGGCTCGCGCATTGTGGTCATCAATAACCTGGAACAAAATAAGATAAAACCGTGACAGGGTTGGGTTGGGTGGGAAGATACTCGCCTCCTGTCTTCATATAACTAATATTTTCCGTCACAAGCTAGGAAAATCTCAATTTATATATCAGACAGGAGGCTCATATCTTATGCAAGTTCAAAGTCATACAATGATATATATATATACAGTAATAACAATGACAAATCTACCCAATAACAGGATCACAGAACTGACATAGATACGTGTTCCTCCGGTCTAAAGTAAAATTGGCGGAAGGTGGTCTCGGAAGACCAGTCTGCCGCCATCAGGAGATCCGAAAGAGAACCTCCAGAGGTGATTACCTTGGTAGCCATAGCACCCCTGGAAGAATGAGCACCGAACAGGGAAACGTCAATCCCTGCCATGGCCATGGTGGACCTCACCCAACGGGCTAAAGTAGCCGAGGAAACCGGGTGATGCGGGCGAGTGTAGGAAATAAGGAGTTGGGAAGAGGACGACGACCGCAGTGACGCTGTTTGTGACTCATAAGCCTGTAAACAGCGAACCACACATAAGCGTGGGTGTGTGGGAAAAAACGGGTAGAAGACCGATTGAATCCTCGTCTTTGTTCTGCGCACGACCGAGAACTGAACACCATGAGGTGAGAATTGACGCCTAGATATGTCTAAGGCTTTGACGTCGGAAACGCGTTTGACGGAGATCAGGCATAGGAGAACCGTAAGTTTAAAGGACAGTAGTTTAAGCGGGAGAGCGTCATTGTCATCCCACATAGCCAACATGTTTAATACCGCCGTTACGTCCCAAGTGCTCTGATATTTGGGGCGTGGCGGGCGTTGGAACTTGACACCTCTCAAAAGATGGCACACCAAGGGGTGTCTACCAACGGGAAGGGAATCCACTGGAGAATGATACGCCGAAATCGCCGAACGATATACGTTAATAGAGCTATACGATCTACCAGATTCAAAAGACTCCGCCAGGTAGTTAGCTACTACTGATACAGGTGCGTGAATGGGATCAATTTGCCGTTGATCACACCAACGCACCCAGGTTCGCCAGGCTAATCGGTATGCCGATCTAGTCCCGGGGGCCCAGGCCAAGACGAGGAGGTCCCTAGCTGTTCGTGAAAGATTGTCGTCTGCGTCTGGCAGCCTGAGACTAACCAAGCCAGGAGCTGAAGGTTGTGATCCACCACCAAGGGGTGTGGTTCCCCGGTTGGATTGGATAGGAGATGGGGAAATCGAGGAAGCAGTCTGGGGAGATCGACAGTCATTCCCAGGAGAAGGGGAAACCACGGTTGTGTTGGCCACCACGGAGTGATCAGCACGACTGAGGCCCCCAGGTTTGCAATGTGTAGGAGAACCCTGAGGATCATTGAGAAGGGTGGGAACGCATAGTGCGTCCCCTGTGGCCAGGTCTGTCGAAGAGCGTCTATCGCCTGGGCATCGGGATCCGGTCTCCAGCTGTAAAAGTGTGGAAGCTGGCGATTGAGGCGGGAGGCGAACAGGTCCATGGAAAAAGGACCCCATAGTTGCACCAGGGAGAGGAATACCGATCGGTCCAGACACCAGTCGCTGGAATCGGTGAGGTACCGAGAATTCCAATCCGCGATCCAGTTCGAGGTGCCTGGAATGTATTCTGCCAAGGGAACGATGTTGCGTTCTAGGCAGAAGTGCCAAAAAACTTTTGCTAGGTCCGCCAGGGCTCTGGATCTGGAGCCCCCTAAGCGGTTGACATATTGAACTGCGGTCACATTGTCCATCCGTAACAACACACAGCAGTTGGATACGTTCGGAAGAAGACTCTTGATGGCGAAAAAGGCCGCCATGAGTTCCAACGTATTGATGTGGAGCAGAGACTCGCCTGCGGACCAGGTTCGCACCGGGCACCCCAACCGTGGCGGCTCGCATCCGATTCTATAATGTAATCCGGATTGGAGCTGAAAATGGTCTTGCCGTTCCATTCGACGGCATGACGTAACCAACAGCGTTACTCCACTACGGCTTCTGAGTCCAGTGGTACTTCGTCTGCGTAACGAAGTCCCTGGCGTAGATGGAGTGCCTTGAGCCTCTGAAGGGCCCGATAATGGAGAGGTGCCGGAAAGATGGCCTGTATGGAGGCTGATAAGAGTCCCACTATTCGTGCCAGGGCGCGTAAAGACACTCGTCTTTTGTGCAACACGGATCGAATCTCCTTGCGGATAGTTGCAAGTTTGGTTTTGGGTAAGCGAAGGACAGATCGATTGGTGTCCACCAAGAATCCCAAAAATTCCATCTCTTGGGATGGAACCAGGATGGATTTGTCGTGATTTATGACGAACCCCAGCCCCTGGAGCAAATTGATGGTCCAGGAGGCATGTATGTCTGCCTGGAGGCTGGATCGGGCCATAATGAGCAGGTCGTCCAGGTAGATAATCAATCGTACGCCTCTGCTCCTTAGTGCCGCCACTACTGGCTTCAGCAGCTTGGTGAAGCACCATGGGGCGGATGATAGCCCGAAGGGGAGGCAAGTGAATTGCCACATCCTGTCCCTCCAAAGGAAGCGTAGAAGGTGTTGGGAGGAAGGATGAATGGGGACTGTGAGGTAGGCGTCCTTCAAGTCCACCTTTACCAACCAGTCCCCGGGCCGTAAGAGATCTCTCAGAAAGTGGATCCCCTCCATCTTGAAGTGTCGGTAAACGACATGTTGATTGAGGGTTCTCAGGTTTATAACGGGGCGGAATCCGCCATCCTTCTTTCTGACCAGGAATAGGTTGCTGAGAAACCCTGGAGAGTGAGGGTCCACCTCTATCACAGCCTGTTTGGTGAGAAGAGTTTGAAGTTCTAGGTCTATAAGTGTCGAGTTTTGGTTTGAGAACCGGATGGGTAGGGGTACCACATTCATCTCCGGTAGGGAGTATAATTCTATTTGGTATCCCGTCACTGTGTTGAGTATCCAGGCGTCTGCCGTAAACGCAGACCAGGCGTGGATAAAATGTCTCAGTCTTTCCCCCAAGAGAATGTGAAAAGAATTCGGGTGTATAGTACTCACCGGCAGCAGGTCGTGAGCCGGTGTAGCCTCTCCCTCCGCGTCCTCTCCAAGGGCGTCCGCGGGGTGGGAAGAAAGGTGCTGGTTGTGCCACCGGGACTGAGTATGATTGAGGAGCCTGGCTGTACTGAGCGGGAGCTCTTTAGTATGGCCTGTTCGCGGAGTAGCGACCGGCAGAACGGCCCCTGTTTCTGCCGGCCCTAGGAAAAATTCTAGGGGTACCTGACTTTTTCAGTGACGACTGGGCTTTGTCAAGACTTGTGTATAGTCCGACCATCTTATTAATGTCCTTAATAAGTGAGTCGCCAAAGAGCAAGCCCTCGGCCGCCGGACCGGGTTCCGTTTCTGCAAGGTGAGATAGTTGAGGGTCCAGTCTCATTAAAATGGAGCGGCGACGCTCTGTGGAGCAAATGGTATTTGCGCACCCCAAGAGACAAACCGTTCTCTGGGCCCAGCCTCTGAGCTGGTCCAGGTCCACAGGGTTATCAGAGGAGTAAGCCTGCTCGGCGATATTCAGAATCTTAGTGACAGGGCCAAACAGGTCGAGGATTCGGTCCTGGATGGAACGAAAGGATCGTTCGATACCCTTTTTTGAATATTTGCCCTGCTTAGTAAGGTACCTGAGGAGTACCGGGTCCACCTCGGGGGTGACTACAGCCTTGTTTGGGATACAAGGTCGGGGACATTCTGCCTTCAATTTATTTCGGTTGTTTTTGTCCACAGACTTGCGGGCCCAGTATTGGATGTATTGGGCGACCTCAGGGAGAGGGGCCCATTCTCCAGATCGGGGGTGAGAAATCCCTTCTGGGTCGAAGAAGGGGTCTCCCCACGTGTCTAGAATTGTTTCGCCCTGGGTTGCAGGGGTGGCGTTTTCAGGGGGCCCCATATGCCCACTACCCTCGTATTCTATATCATCATCAGACTCATAGGCGTCTGCCTGTTCAGATTCCGCGGATGACTCTGACGTATCCACAAAGGAATCTGGTTTGGACCGTCTAGCGGACCTGTGCCCCTGCGAAAGCTGCTCCCCGAGGCTCAGGGGTCGGTGAGAGTCTGGAAGGGTAGTGGGTCGACAGACCGGGTAGGGTGCTGCCTGGGGCACATTATTTACTTCCCCTGCCGGGGAGTCGCGTAGTGTGGTAAAGTTTTTGCGCTTTTGAGACGCTTTGCCCTTTTTTGTGGGCGGTTCACCACAGCCTGAGGGACCAGGCATGACAGGCGCAGTTGAATGCGTTATGGGGGCAGAAGCCATGGCTGCTTGTACTGATTGATTAATTAATTCTTGGATTTGGGCAGCGGTCAAGAATATGGGACTATTAAGGACAGGTCCCCCCTCAGCCGGGATGTTAGGGGACCCGGTGTATCTGTCATCAGCCATGATGAAGTTCAACAGTATAAGTAGTGAGTAACTCAGTGGGAATGGACTGACAGTCCTTCTAAACGGGAATCTGTACAGAGATGGGGAGGATGGGGGAAGAAATTTCCCACTCTCTAAACCCAAGTAAAAGTTTTTTAAAAGGAAAAGGTTTAAAAGAAAAGGATTCCTATGGATGTGATACTAGCTCCGCACAGGGACGCCCTACCAGTTTAGCCGCTCACTCAGCACTGGAGTAGCGGCGAAGGATAGTGACGTCCTAGTTCTGGAGAGCGTAATCTCGCGAGATTACGTCTCCCGAGCCGTGATAGGACGCTGCGGAGGTCAGAAGGACCCGCCCCCCGCAGTGTGCGGTTCGCTGAGTGGCGGAGTTGCACCGCCACGCCCCCTCAGAGACGAGCCGTTCTGAGGTGAAGCGCGCGGTGCCCGAGGAGAAGAAGCAGGAATGCGCCAAGCGATTTTTAAATGGCGCCGACCTGAGGGGATGTCTGTTGTGGGTGGGTTACACTGTTGAGAGAGGGATAGCGGCGGAACGAGAGCCGTCGGAAGGAGGGGGAATAGAGCGGTACATGATACAGCAGTAATAAACTAAAAAACATGAAGATGGGTAATCATAAAATAAATAAGAATATCTCATGATAATAAATATCACAAGGATATATATGCAATATCAGTAAAATTGTGGGGAGAGCTGCGGGGAACAAACCCCGCCCGGCAAATCCCCAGGTAATAAGCTAAACAAACTAACAATTGAAAAAGACTTATCTGATTTCTGTGCTGTGAGCAGAAAGAAAGAGGAGGAGGTTAAAGAGGCAGTACCTTATATACGGTCTGAACTGCCGCGTGATTGGCAGTCATACACTGAGGGCTGCTGGGACTTGTAGTTTTGGTGTTAAAAAGTTATTTTATTATTGAAATTCACTGAAAGTTTGTATTTCTGCTGTGGGCATTATTAAAGGAAGATAATGCATAAGATATGAGCCTCCTGTCTGATATATAACTAGTATTAAGAAATAGTGATCAGTCATTCAAATGTAAGACATGTAAGACATATGTTAAAACAAATGAAATATATGTAACAACATTCTATTTGAGGACTATTTGTTTTTTTTTAGGTTTATTTATTTTGGCTTCATATTTGTTTGAGTGTTGCATATGTTTCATTTGTTTTCACATATGTCTTACATTCTTAATACTAGTTATATTCACTCAGGCTCCATTCACACCTAGGCATCTTAACGCCTGAAGCCCGACGCTATTGCAGCCTAAAATACGCTGGAGGGGTGATTTAACATTGCTCTCTATGGAGATGGTTCACATCTCCACGCCGAACGCCGAAACGCTGTATGCCTGAAGCTCAAAACAAGTCCCAGACCCTTTTTTTCAGGCGGCTTCGGCGTTCGGGCATAGCTGACAATGAACACTAAACAAACAAGGTTAAAAACGGTGCGTTTTGTCGTGGCAAATCGCGGTACAAAAGCTGCAATTTCTCGTGGCAAATAACAGGAAAAAACGCAGCGCTAAGGCGTAAGAGCTTTATATTTCCGTTCATCTCCTTCAGGTTTCAAACCTGTGATGTTCTCTAAGATTTATGGTAGATTGTTATCTACTTTACTGTGGATAAAAAAGCTGTTTGTATTAATTAAGCTCATGTGCCACAAATTTAAGAAAAACTTTATCCTTTTAAAACAAAACTCTATACAAAATATACTATTTTATTATTACTGTTATGCTGCACTAAAATTTTGAACCAACCTACATATTATTACATTTGTTATTTTGAAAATCCAATATAAAAAATAAATAGAGGTAAAAAAAAGCACTTGTTTGAGTTAGCCAATCATTTACTGCATATTAGATCTTTGTGGTTTGTATGATTGGAGCCTGGCAGGGATGTGTCCTTTACCTACATACCATGTGATAAAAGGTGACTCTCTACAATTTTAGAAAGTTGGGAGGTATGAAGATGAAATTAAGAATTAAATCTTCCTCTGAACTAAAATCTGAACTAAAAAAGTGAAGAACTGCTGTGTTATAGGAAACCTCGAATGTTGTTTGTGCACTGTCAGTACCCTGCAAACGTCTATTTTTTCTTGTAATTAGCAGTTCATTTCCTGGTATGTCAGGGCGCCTAGACATTTCTGTGCCTACAGCCTCAAATTTAATCTGTGATTTGGCTGTCACTGTCTGTATCAGAATTGCCCTGAGATTTGGTGACTGCACTACTACTGCTGTTCAGTTTACTCCTTGCTGGAGGCTCTGACATGAGGATTCAAACTCCCACCTGTACCAAAATGGCCACCCCCATACAAATACACAGCGCAAGACACAGTAAGGCCGCGTACACATGGAGGGACATGTCCGCTGAAACATGTCCGACGGACCGTTTCCAGCAGGCATGTCTCCTCTGGATTTTCGTCCGACGGTGTGTACACACCACCGGATGAAAATCCCCTCGGCCAGGGAACGTGGTGACGTGGCAGTGACGTTGACGCCGCCACGTCACCAAACCCGGAAATAAAATGTTTCCGCGCATGCGTCGAATCCATTCGACGCATGCGCGGACAGTTCTGTCCACTGGTTAGTGTACTAACCAGCGGACAGATCCGACGGACAGGTTCGTAGCGCACAAATTTCAAAGCATGCTTTGAAATTTGTCCGATGGACAAACCTGTCTGCTCGCCCGTACACACAATCTGATTTGTCTGCTGAAATGGTCCGTTGGACCGGTTTCAGCAGATAAATTCGATCGTGTGTACGCGGCCAAAAAGGTCAGTAATTGGGGAAAGATCATATGCAGGGAGACCAAAAGCAATTATGATGACCAGTCCTTTGCCTTCTGCCTGCCTTTTTTGGGGCATGGCTTTGATGGTTCAGTTCCTCTTTAACCACTTGCTTACTGGGCACTTAAACCCCCCTCCTGCCCAGACCAATTTTCAGCTTTCAGCGCTGATGTATTTTGAATGACAATTGTGCGGTAATACAAAATGACTGTACCCAAATGAAATAATTTTTCCTAGAAATAGAGCTTTCTTGTGGTGGTATTTAATCACCTCTACGGTTTTTATTTAAAAAAATAAAAATAAAATGCTGAATTAAAAAAAATATATATATTTTTTTATATTTTGTAAAATTTTTTTGCAAATGGGTAATTTTTCTCCTTCATTGATGTACACTGATGAGGCTGCACTGATGGACACCGATGGGCTGCACTGATGGGCACCGATGAGCTGCATTGATGGGCACTGATAAGGTGGCACTGGTGGGCACTGATAGGCGGCACTGGTGGGCAATAAGAGGTGACACTGAGAGATGGCACTGATGGGTGGCACTGAAGGGCATTGATAGGTGGCACTAGTGGGCACTGAGAAGTGGCACTAATAGATGGCATTGATAGGTGGCACTGATAGCTGGCAGTGATGGGTACTGATAGGTGGCAGTGATGGGCACTGATGGGTGGCAGTAATGAGCACTGATCAGCACTAGTAAGTTACTCTTATAGGCAGCACTGCTAGGTTGCACTGATTGGCACCACTGGTGGGCATTGATAGGTGGCACTTGTGGGCATTGAAAGGTGGCACTCATGGGCATAAATTGGTGGCACTGGTGGGCACTTGCAGGTGGCACTGGGGGTACTGACTGCACTGACTGCACCGATGAGGCGGATGTGCCTTCTTCCTCTTCGGGAACACATAAGCCGGTGATCGGCTTTTTTTTCTCCTCGTACTGTCAGCGTGAGGAGAAAAAAGAGGATTTTTATAAACAGCTTACCTGTAAAATCCTTTTCTTGGAGTACATCACGGGACACAGAGCAGCATAGTAATTACTATGTGAGTTATAGAGCCTACCTTCAGGTGATGGACACTGGCAATCTTCAGACAGGAAGTCCCTCCCTATATAACCCCCTCCCCTAACAGGAGTACCTCAGTTTTGTAGCAAGCAATAATTTGTCCCATAAATTCCCCCAACAAGAGGGGTGGGAGCTCTGTGTCCCGTGATGTACTCCAAGAAAAGGATTTTACAGGTAAGCTGTTTATAAAAATCCTCTTTTCTTTATCGTACATCACGGGACACAGAGCAGCATAGTAATTACTATGTGGGATGTCCAGAAGCAATGCCAACTGAGGGGAGGGAGACCTAACAGGAAAGACCAAAAGATGCCACCGGGCGCAAGGAAACTAGAGGGCGGCTCTTAAGACCGCTTGGCCAAAGGCCAGGTCCTCGCGCCTCCTCACGTCCACCTGATAAAACCTTGTGAACGTGTGAACCGACGACCAGGTTGCTGCTCTGCAGACCTGGTCCATGGAAACCTGATGCTGGACTGCCTAAGAAGTCCCTAAGGCCCTGGTTGAGTGAGCCTTGACAGAGGCCGGGGGGGTCCCTACCCTTTAGGCCATAGGCCTGTGAGATTATCTGGCGGATCCACCTGGCTAGTGTGGCTTTTGACGCCGCCTGACCTACTCTGGGCCCCTCCGGCAGAACAAACAGCGCATCCGTTTTCCTGATATGGGCTGTGGCCTGTAAATAGGCCTTAATAGCCCTTACCACGTCTAAGAAATGTAACAACCTTTCCTCTCTGGACCCTGGATTGGGAAAAAATGACGGGAGGACCAAGTCCTGGTTTAAATGGAATGCTGAGACCCTCTTAGGCAAAAAGGTGGGCAAGGGTCGCAAGATGACTCTGTCCTCATGAACTATCAGGTACGGCTCCTTGCAAGAAAGGGCCGCCAGCTCCGAGACCCTTCTGGCCGAGGTCATGGCCACCAAGAATACTAACTTCCTTGACAGCAACACCAACGGGATGTGACCTAGGGGCTCGAAGGGGCGCCTCTGTAGGGCCGAGAGAACCAAATTAAAGTCCCAGGGACAAGCCGGGAGCTTGACTGGGGGGTTAATTCGCAGAACCCCCTGTAAAAAGGTCTTGACCAATGAGTGTGTGGCTAATGGCCTCTGAAATAGAACTGACAAGGCCGACACCTGTCCCTTGATAGTGCCGACAGCCAGTCCCTTCTCAACTCCGTGTTGCAGGAATTCCAAGATCCTACCGACTACAAACCTACAGGGGTGCCACCTCTTGGTCTCACACCACGACACATAGTTTCTCCACACCC
The DNA here is from genome assembly GCA_029574335.1 of Rana kukunoris. Lineage (NCBI taxonomy): Eukaryota > Metazoa > Chordata > Amphibia > Anura > Ranidae > Rana > Rana kukunoris. The sequence goes on from CM056051.1 coordinate 102,087,077, forward strand.
TGTAGTATATACGCCTTGAAACTGGTTTCCTCGCATTGATTATAGTGGAAAGCACAGACCTCGAGAGCCCCCTCTTCCTTAGGACGTAGGCCTCAGCCGCCAAGCCGTTAAACCCAGCGACTGTGAGGCAGGGTGGAATATTGGTCCCTGCGATAGCAGGTCTGGCCGGAGTGGCAGCGGCCAGGGGTCTCCGATTGACATTCTCACAATTAGGGAGTACCAGGACCTCCGGGGCCACGCTGGAGCCACTAGGATTACGGTCTTGCCCTCTGCCCTGATCCGACGGAGGAGTCGGGGAAGCAGCTGAAGTGGCGGGAAGGCATACATCAGTGAATACTGGTGCCATGGACAAACCAGGGCGTCCGTGCCACAGGCCCGTGGGTCCCTCGTTCTGGATACGAATCTGGGTAGTTTTGTATTTAACCTTGACGCCATTAAGTCCACTTCTGGTGTCCCCCATCTCTGACAGATGTTTCGAAAAACCTGGGGATGGAGCGCCCATTCTCCTGGCAACAACTGTCTCCTGCTGAGATAGTCTGCTCGCCAATTTTGTATTCCCGGAATGAATACCGCTGAGAGACACTGTATGTGGGTCTCTGCCCACGCAAAAATCTGATCTGTCTCCCTCTGAGCTGCTCGACTCCTTGTACCTCCTTGGTGGTTTATATATGCTACCGTCGTAGCATTGTCCGATTGTATTTTGACAGCCGTCCCCACTAGCTTGGATGTCCAAGCCTTCAGGGCAAACCGGACTGCCCGCATCTCCAAGATGTTGATGGGCAGGTGTTGTTCCGTGGCTGACCACCTCCCCTGCTGGGATAGGTTCTCCAGGACTGCACCCCAACCTGTCCGGCTGGCGTCTGTCGTGACTATCTGCCACGGCCCTGGGTTGAAGGGTTTCTCCTTCTGAAGGTTCCTGGGAGTCAACCACCAACTGAAACTCTCCCGGACTACCGGGGAGAGAAAAATGGGTAGATCCAAGGCTACTCGCAGATCTAAGAACCCGGGGGATTCTGGTTCTGGCCTATTTGGACGATCTCCTCTTGATAGACCAGTCTGCCCCCAGCCTAAGGCGGTCGGTTCAGGCTACAGTTCGGTATCTAGAGACCTTCGGTTGGGTCATAAAGAGGGACAAATCTGCCCTGCAGCCAACCAGGATCCTAGAGTACCTAGGTATGCGTCTCGATACGAATCGACAAAAGATATTTTTGCCACAGTCAAAGATTCTCGCCTTGAGGACATTAATTCTGTTGATTCTAAGAAAGAGGAAGCCATCCCTGCGACTCTGCATGCAGCTGTTAGGGAAGATGGTATCAACTTTCGAAGCGGTACCCTTCGCCCATATTCACTCCAGGAAATTGCAGTGGATCATCCTATCCTTGAGCTTGTCATCCGTCCATCGGATAAGGGTGGAGGCATAGTAGTTATGGATAGGTCTATGTACATCACTGAAACCAAGAAAATTGTGGATGACCAAGAGACTTACACACTACTATTGAGAGATCCAGTTATTCAATACAAAAACGCTCTTGAGATCTTGATTAAAAAAGGTGCTGATCAGGGAATTCTTAATGAAAAAGAACAGATTTTTTTAGTCCCGCGAGCACCAAGACTTCCAGTGTTATATTGTCTCCCTAAAATCCACAAAAGCCTTACTTGCCCTCCTGGACGTCCCATCATCAGTGGGATTGATTCTATCACGTCCAGGGTGGGTAAGTATATAGATTATTTTCTACAACCCCTCGTACAGAAAATGCCCTCTTACCTAAAAGACACAAAACATGTCATCAACTTACTGTCTCAACTTCAATCAGACGAGAATATGTGGTTAGTGACAGCAGATGTTAGTTCACTGTACACCATCATCCCACATCATCTAGGGATATCTGCTGTGAAATACTATCTAGACGCACTTTCTGATCTGTCTGAGATACAAAAGGATTTTTTGATTGAGCTCCTTGAGTATGCGGCTAGTCACAATTATTTCTGGTTCGATCACAATTTCTATCGACAAGTAAGAGGCGTCGCTATGGGTGCCAAATATGCACCCAGTCTGGCCAATTTATTTATGGCCAAATGGGAGGAGGATGTCGTCTATAATGACCTGAGCCCGCATATCAAACTATGGGCCAGGTACATCGACGACATCCTTCTCCTGTGGACTGGAACCAGATCTCAATTGGATGAATTAATTTCCCTTTTGAATAACAACAACAGAGGTATTGTGCTAACATACGAAGCTAATCAAGATGTTATCAACTTTCTAGATCTTACCATCGCTAAGGAAGAAGGAACATTTAAAACATCATTGATAGGATGATCCACTGCAATTTCCTGGAGTGAATCTGGGCGAAGGGTACCGCTTCGAAAGTTGATACCATCTTCCCTAACAGCTGCATGCAGAGTCGCAGGGATGGCTTCCTCTTTCTTAGAATCAACAGAATTAATGTCCTCAAGGCGAGAATCTTTGACTGTGGCAAAAATATCTTTTGTCGATTCGTATCGAGATGCATACCTAGGTACTCTAGGATCCTGGTTGGCTGCAGGGCAGATTTGTCCCTCTTTATGACCCAACCGAAGGTCTCTAGATACCGAACTGTAGCCTGAACCGACCGCCTTAGGCTGGGGGCAGACTGGTCTATCAAGAGGAGATCGTCCAAATAGGCCAGAACCAGAATCCCCTGGGTTCTTAGATCTGCGAGTAGTGGGGCCAGGATCTTTGTAAATACCCTGGGAGCCGTGGCCAACCCAAAAGGGAGGGCCACGAACTGAAAATGGCGTCGACCTACGATGAACCGCAGGAATTTGTGGTGGCCAGAAAATATAGGGACATGCAAATACGCGTCCTTTATGTCTATGGATGCTAGAAACTCTCCTCCATGGAGGACAGCGGCAACTGAACGGATGGACTTCATTCGAAATGACTGGACCGACAGGTACTTGTTTAGGCCCTTCAAATCCAGGATCGGCCTTACATCGCCGTTTGGCTTTGGGATAATAAAGAGATTGGAATAAAATCCCATCCCTCTCTCCTGACTTGGTACCTTGACAATCACCCCCTGATCCAGGAGGCGGTCTAAGGATGCCAAGAGCGCCGCCGCCTTCCTTGGGTCGCTTGGTACGCAAGACCTGCGGAACCGGGGTGGGGGAAATTGTTGGAACTCCAGCCGATATCCTGAAGTGACTGTGGAGCGGACCCATCTGTCGGAGATCCTTGCTTCCCAGATCCTTGCGAAGTGCTGGAGTCTTCCCCCCACCCGTAAGGATGGGGGCGCCCCTTCAGAGAGACGCTTTAGGGGTGGGTTTCCCCGCTTTGCGGGTCCAGGGTCTTTTGTTTGCTGTAAACTGACCCCGGGACTTGCTCTCCCCGGCAGGCCGACCTGCCGGCCGTCGATACTGCCTAGAGCTGGAAGATACTGGCGCGGGAGAGGCAGGGCGCTTAAATGAGGGCCCTCTAAATCTCCTTTTTATTGGCAACAACGTGCTCTTTCCGCTGGATATCTTCTGGATATATGCATCCAGGTCTTCCCCGAACAGCCTCTCCCCATGGAAGGGAAACCCCGTGAGAAGTCTTTTACACGGAGTCTCGGCTGCCCAATTCTTTAGCCAGAGAAGTCTTCGCATATGAACAAGGGACATAGAGAGGCGGGAGGCCTTCTGGATCGAATCTTTAATTGCGTTGATCGCAAAACAGAGTGCCCTTGGCAAATCTGCCAAATCTTGTGCCTGTTGGGCTGGGAGGTCCCTTAGGACCTGCTTAGTTTGGTCCTTAAGAGCCTGGCATACCCCAATGGCAGCCACAGCCGGCTGGACCACTGCCCCAGCGGTGGCAAAGGAGGCCTTCAACAAGGTTTCCAACCGCTTATCGACCGGCTCTTTGAACATTTGGACATTGTCGACAGGGCAGGTCAGTGTCTTATTAACACATGAAATAGCTGCATCCACCACCGGGACTGCCCACTTCTTCTCAAATTTTTCCTCCATGGGATAAAGTACCGCGAACCTCCTAGGGGGTACAAAGATTCTATCCGGCTTACCCCACTCCTTATACATTACATCTGCAAGGAGGGGATGGACCGGAAAACACATAGAAACCTGAGGAGCCTTCAAGGACCCTAAGGAACCTACCGTACCAACCGGAGGCACCGGTGTAGGTAATTTGAAGGCAGACCGAACCATCTCTGTTAGAGAATGGACCCACAGCTTTTCTGCCTGAGAAGCCGAGAAGGGTTCCTCAATGGTGGATTCCTCAGATTCCCCTTCTTCCAGGTCCTCTCCCTGGAATCCTGAAAACTCTGACTCGTCTGAGGAGAGATCTAAGCCTGGAGCCTGCACTGCAGGAGAAGGCGATCTATTGCGTTTCTTCCCTGGTAGGGAGGCAGCAATCAAGGCTGCAAGTCTGCTTTCCAACCCCACCAAGGTGGTAGCCAAAACCTCCTCAGTTACATAGACCGGGGGTGGCTGATTAGGGCCAGCTACAGCACCCGCCGGTTCCAATGACTCGGTCTGGAGCCCCAACACTGATCTCTCTGGGGAGGGCAGGGTGACCGCGGCCTGACCCAAATCCTCTGAGCCTGATGGGGATCCTTTAGCCTTCTTTGCCGTCTTAGACCCCTTGGCAGAGCCTGATCCCTTGGGAGCCATCTGTACAACCCCGAGGTACCCCTATAGCACAGCCACTCTGGGGTGATCAGGCCACTGGTAGGAGACTCAGGGATTTAGGTAGCTGTCTAAAGCAGCAACCGTTCTGCTGACCAAGTGTAGAGTCTGTCTCCTCTGGGGGGAAGGAGGTATTAGGGAATATTCCTGCAGCGCCTCTTTTTCTGGCTGAGCAGTGTGTCCAGATTTGGGCTCACAGCCCCTGAACTGGTGCACGTCTGAGTGTCCTGGATCCCTCCTGAAGGCACGACCCTGCACTCTGTGTGTCCTCCACCGATGAGGCTTTATCCGGCGTCCGCATGCTGCTCCGCCTCCCCCCTCTCAGGCCGCCGCGCCCCGCCGCGCGCAGTCGGCACTTTGGACGGATCCGGTATGTAGCTGGCCTAGCCACAATGGACCAGGCCTTAACCGTGACCAACACCTAGACACTGGCGAAAAAACTGAGGTACTCCTGTTAGGGGAGGGGGTTAAATAGGGAGGGACTTCCTGTCTGAAGATTGCCAGTGTCCATCACCTGAAGGTAGGCTCTATAACCCACATAGTAATTACTATGCTGCTCTGTGTCCCGTGATGTACGATAAAGAAAAAATGATTACTGCCTTATGTTTACATCACGTGATCAGCTGTCATTGGCTGACAGCTGATCACGGGGTAAAGGGCCTGGACTGTCCCATTACTAGGATCTGTGATCACCTAAGTCTCAGTAAATCGGGTGATCACAGTGCTGCGCGCGTGCCCTGCAGGGGCGCGCAGGGAGCGCCTGAAGTGGTAAAGAGTAGCTCCAGGCTCCCCCAAAAAATACAACAAATACTGTAGCTACTGACATTTAATATAAGGACACTTACTTGTCCAGGAATTCAACGATGTCCTCACCTGAGCCTATCCTTCAATCGGCTTTGGATGCAGGCGCCAACGTCTTAAGTAAGGGAAGCTGGCAGTGAAGTCTTGCGGCGTCACAGCCGGTTTCCTACTACACATGTGTGAGCTGTGCTGCGCTTTGTTAATGGTCCCGCAATCTTCTGGGACCTGTAATGTGTCCCAGAAGGCAGCAGTGAAAGGAGGGGAAACGTCAAGCTCAGATCACCGTGGCACAGGTACATCTGGCTGGAAGTGGGAGTGGGTACCTGTCAAAACCAGGTACCCGCTAAAAAAGTGCTAAATGTGGAGAGGGGAAGCTACGGTTTAAGTTAAGCAGTTCAATAACATGTAAAAACATGTAAAAATATAAGCACATTCAAACTACATTTTACTTTTTCATTCCAAAAAAAATGCAAACGAAGTTTGAAGTACATTCAATGATGGAAAATTGGTTTAGAAAAGTATAGGTTTTGTCTATAATAACCAGTCAGATAATAGCTTTTATACTGTAACCTTTCATTACTATGATTATTATTATTAGTATACAGGATTTATATAGCTGCAACAGTTTGTGCAACACTTCAATACACAACGCTACACTACAATTCAATACAAGGGGGTTAGGAGGGACCTGCTCCTGTAAAAGCTTACAATCTAAAGGATGAAGCAAGTGATACAAAATTGTAATTAATATGGGGGGGGGGGATGTTTTTTATTAGGTGGAGGTGGGTTAGGCTTCCCTGAGGAGTTGAGTTTTTAAGCTTTTCCTGAAGGTGGACAGGAGCACGAGCTAGTAGGGCATCCCAGAGGAAGGGAGAGGCTCTAGAGAAGTCCTGGAGACAAACACGGAGGAGGTGACAAGGGAGCAAGGGAGGAGGTCGTCTTGGGAGGAGTGGAGAAGATGGTTTGGGTGATATTATGTGATGAGGTTGGTTATGTAGCTAGCGGTAGAATTGTGGATGGATTTGTATGTTATAGTTTTGAAATGTATGGATTTGATGTATGAAAACTAGAGGTCGACCGATATATCGGTCGGCCGATATATCGGCCGATATTTGGCCGTTTTTAAAAAATCGGCATCGGCCGATTATTGTAAAAAAATCGGCCAATTTTCGGCTGCCACACTAGCCCCGCTCCACCTACAGCAGCGCATGAAATGAATCCTTCAGCCGCGCTGCTGATAGCCTGCGCGCCGGCCCCTAGCACCGTCCCGCCCCCCCTTCCCTTTACCTCGGCGGGCTGTAGCAGAAGAAGAAAGCAAACACGTGTCAAGCCCGAGCAGCTGCAGTAGGTTATCTGTGAGAAGAGATCACACTTGTAAAGCTTCCTGCATGCTGGGACAGGGGCGGGATCACTGCACATGGGCTCTAGGCTACGGCTGGAGATAAGGAAGAACATGGAGACTGGCTGCCTGATACTGGGGTAATGTATTTATATTATCTCCGATAGGTGCCTCAGTGATTGTACATAGTGCTCAACTCTTGTGGGAGCTTACAGGTATCTTTCAATGGGCAGTGCTGGAGGGAACAGTGTGTACATGCTGACACACCCCTCTCCTGTATACACACTCGTATACACACATTTTATTTTTATTTTTATATCTCCACCCCCCTCCACAATGCATCCCCCGCGGCCAGCTCCATCCATCAATCCCCCACCCACGGCCAGCTCCATCCATCCCCGCCACAACGCATCCCCCGCGGCCAGCTCCATCCATCCATCCATCCATCCCCCACCCACGGCCAGCTCCATCCATCCCCGCCACAACGCATCCCCCGCGGCCAGCTCCATCCATCCATCCCCCACCCACGGCCAGCTCCATCCATCCATCCCCGCCACAACGCATCCCCCGCGGCCAGCTCCATCCATCCCCGCCACAACGCATCCCCCGCGGCCAGCTCCATCCATCCACCCCCCTCCCTCCATCCACAGCCAGCACCATCCATCTCTCCTCCTCCACAATGCATCCCCCACCCACGACCAGCTCCATCCATCCACCCACCCCCCTCCCTCCATCCACAGCCAGCACCATCCATCTCTCCCCCTCCACAATGCATCCCCCACACACGGCCAGCTCCATCCATCCACCCCCCTCCACAATGCATCCCCCACCCATGGCCAGCTCCATCCATCCACAGCCAGCACCATCCATCTCTCCCCCTCCACAACACATCCCCCACCCACGGCCAGCAACATCCAGCCACCCCATCCACAACGCATCCCCCACCAACGGCCAGCATCATCCATCTCTCCCCCTCCACAATGCATCCCCCACCAACGGCCAGCACCATCCATCTCTCCCCCTCCACAATGCATCCCCCACACACGGCCAGCTCCATCCATCCACCCCCCTCCACAATGCATCCCCCACCAACGGCCAGCACCATCCATCTCTCCCCCTCCACAACACATCCCCCACCCACGGCCAGCAACATCCAGCCACCCCCCTCCACAACGCATCCCCCACCCACGGCCAGCACCATCCATCCATCCCCCTCCACAACTCATCCATCCCCCTCCACAACGCATCGCCCAGCACCATCCATCTATCCCCCTCCACAACGCATCTCCCACAGACGCCCAGGACCAATTATCCACCCCCCTCTACAATGCATCCCAATCCAAAAATCGGCCCAAAATATCGGCCGCTGAAATCGGCATCATATATCGGCTATCGGCGCCCCGATTTCTAAATATCGGTATCGGTATCGGCCGGAGAAAAACCCATATCGGTCGACCTCTAATGAAAACCAATGGAGGAACTGACAGGGAGGGTTGGTGGACACTTGTTGCTATAGCTATGCATACTTAATTTATATTTCCCAGGAGCTCTGTTATCGAGCCAAGAGGGCTGAAGCATAAGCCTGCTAAAGAGAGCCAGGTGGCTTGGCATTTTTCATACACATTGTTGCTGTGGAAAGCTGAAACCCCTGCGTCGATATCTGTTCCGTGTGGACTCAGCTCACTGGGTAGCTCTACACCTAAACTAAACAACCCCCAAACTTTACACCCTTACCACAAGAGTTACTGAAAACACCGGCTGGGGTGCCAACTTCACTGGATTATTATTCTTAGTACTAGGTGTTTGTTGTTCATTTGTTTTTCATATGTTTGCATACTTATGGACCTTTCCGGGTCCAAAATGTATATTTATGCAGAATTGTAGGAGAAATAGGGCCAAAGCTCTACTTCTTCTTTTACTGCATTTTAGCGCACATTTTCTATCTATTTCAACATAAAGACTCCAATCTAGTGTTCTAACAATGTTAGGACCATGCAAATTTTTAGGAACCATAATCTGCACCTCCATCTTCCAAGCTGTCAGAAATGTATCCACTGACTGTTGTGTGGCTAATGTAAAAAAATAAATGCTATAGGCAAAATAAGTAGCAACCAATCAGATTCAAAACTATCGTTTTACAGTTCTGAAAATGAGGATGGGGATGCGAGATACAAATAGAGTAAAACCTTGGTTTGAGAGCGTTTTGCAAGATAAGCAAACATTTTTAATACGTTTTGACTTTATATACAAGTGATTTCTTGATATACAAGTAGTGTCATGTCACAACTGAGTATAAAAAAGAAGAGAGGTGCCTCTAAGGCCGCGTACACACGATCAAATTTTTCCGCTGAAACTGGTCCGACGGACCAGTTCAGCGGACAAATCCAATCGTGTGTATGGGCTAGCGGACATGTCTGACCGGCGGACAAATTTTAAAGCACGCTTTAAAATTTGTCCGCCAGAGACATGTCCGTCGGATATGTCCGCTGGTTAGTACACTAACCAGCGGACATACCTGCCCGCACAAGTGTCGAATGGATGCAACACATGCGTGGAAGTTTTTTACTTCCTGGTGCGGTGACTTGGCGGCGTCAACGTCACCGCCACGTGACCGTGCTGTCTGCCGGCGGGGATTTTGATCCGATGGTATGTACACGCCGTCGGATGAAAATCCAGAGGAGACATGTCTGCTGGAAACGGTCCGTCGGACAAGTCCCTCCGTATGTAAGCGACCTAAGGCCTCGTACACACGATCAAATCTGTCTGCTGGAAACGGTCTGCTAGACCGTTTCAGCAGACAGATTCGATCGTGTGTACGGGCAAACAGACGGATTTGGCCACCCGACAGATTTCAAAGCATGCTTTGAAATCTAAAATAAAGATCATAAAAAGAACAAAAATTTCCAAAATGATAAACAGCGCTGGAATGTTGGTTTAAATGTCCAACTTCATGGATGGCAATTGTATGATGGCGGAAGATCTCATCAATAAGTGAAGATACAAACAGGAGGATCCTACACCTCTTCCCAGAGAACAGACACCACAAGTGGGACACACTCCCCTTCGGGGTACTCACTCACCAGAGGGTCTAATAATCCAGGCAATAATGGGTATCTTTCACTCGATCTCCCGTCTCTATAGCTGGGCTCAGTAGGTTTAGTGTTCCACATATATTGGATAAAGCACAGAGAACACTCCAAATAGTGCAATATCGTTTATTGGTGTAACATAAAAACCCACATGTAATAATACTGCCCCCGCTCCAAATGCACGTACCAAATAGTAAATAAACACAGGCACTTAGTAGTGTAGCAATGCCTTCCTACCGGTTCCGATTCCCCAGGAGATAGCGTTTACAGCACGATGTGCAGATCTCCTTCCTCCTTCCTGGATGAACCACCCGTGGAACGCACGCGTCACTTCCGGATCGTCGTATAGATCCGCCCTGACCGGTTTCGTCCAATGACTTCAACTGAGGGCGGTCAGTTGAAGTCATTGGACGAAACCGGTCAGGGCGGATCTATACGACGATCCGGAAGTGATGCGTGCGTTCCACGGGTGGTTCATCCAGGAAGGAGGAAGGAGATCTGCACATCGTGCTGTAAACGCTATCTCCTGGGGAATCGGAACCGGTAGGAAGGCATTGCTACACTACTAAGTGCCTGTGTTTATTTACTATTTGGTACGTGCATTTGGAGCGGGGGCAGTATTATTACATGTGGGTTTTTATGTTACACCAATAAATGATATTGCACTATTTGGAGTGTTCTCTGTGCTTTATCCAATATATGTGGAACACTAAACCTACTGAGCCCAGCTATAGAGACGGGAGATCGAGTGAAAGATACCCATTATTGCCTGGATTATTAGACCCTCTGGTGAGTGAGTACCCCGAAGGGGAGTGTGTCCCACTTGTGGTGTCTGTTCTCTGGGAAGAGGTGTAGGATCCTCCTGTTTGTATCTTCACTTATTGATGAGATCTTCCGCCATCATACAATTGCCATCCATGAAGTTGGACATTTAAACCAACATTCCAGCGCTGTTTATCATTTTGGACATTTTTGTTCTTTTTATGATCTTTATTTTATATACCTACCTAACTGGCTTTGACTGGTTAGGTTTTAAATAGCTGCTAATCTGTTTCCTTTTTGATATAAATTGGATTCTAGCATTTTTCTTTTATCTATTTTTACTGCACAATTAACAGGTTTTTTATGACCAGTTTTATTTATATACAGAAGCTAATACGCAATAAGGCGCTGAGTAGTGACACTAGGCCTGGTGTTACTCTTTATTTTCTATGCTTTGAAATCTGTCGGCTGGGAACCCGTCCGCCCGACATGTCTGCTGGTTAGTACGCTAACCAGCAGACATGTCTTCTCGCACACGCGCCGAATGGTTTTGACGCATGCGCGGAAGTGTTTTACTTCCTGGTGCGGTGACGTGGCGGCGTCAACGTCACCGCCACGTCACCGACACGTCAGCGCGCTGTCTGCTGGCGGGGATTTTGGTTTGCTCTTGTGTACACGCGAGCAAACCAAAATCCCAGCAGACAGATCTGTTCAAATCGGTCGGTCCGACCAATTTGAACAGACACATTTAATCGTGTGTACGAGGCCTAAGTGTAGCAATATGGTTACATTTAATGAAGGTACAACATTTAGCAACATACTGTATTGATACACGTAGAGGCACCTATCTTCTCTTTTATATTCTGTAGCTCCTGCTGGATTTTGCTTCTAATGCCCTTGTGGAGACTTCCATTTGAGGATGGACATTTTATAGTTCTGGAACGAATTATGCTCGCAATCAAGGGTTTTACTGTAGGTGCAAATAAGGTTATGTCCAGTATATTTTCTCTGGGTAAAAATAAGCCTTAGAAACTTCATGAAGATCGAATTTTGGTTGGATTACCCAAATTGTTAGAAATAATGAATTATGTAGATGATAAATATTGCCACTTCAGTTGTTAGTTGGTCTCCCATGTAAATAAGAGCTTTTAAATGTTCAAGTAATTGCGGCATACAGCTGTCTCAGCAAAATGGAGGCACTCCTGTCAAGAACATCTTTAAACTGTTCTTTTATCCTGAATGGTGGATGCTACGTTACTAATAGCAAATTATCCACTTTCTGGCTGGTGAGGGACTTTTAGCTGTATTGTAGATTGCCCCCCGGGAAAAAATAATGTACGACTAACTATAATTAGGTAGACTGAAAGCACTTGGTTTAGCCTATCCCTTTTAGCCTGCTCACACAGATAGTGTATTCACTTCATACTCATTCATTCCCTGTCTTTTTTCAGAAAGGGCATCGTATCTTTATGTATGATCTTGTTTTTGCTGCTAGATTTACATTTTAACATCATGCCAAACTCGAAGTTGGGTGGTCTTTTCTGACTTCAAGGGATAATACAAGATTTTGGGGCAGCCCATGGTATTTAGTGGTAGCAGTTGTGATTCTTGTAGTTAAATCTCTGAGCTTGTCTTATAATTTAATGGTCTTCTTCTTTTTTTTTTTTCAGACAATAAAACATTACAACACTATCACAGTAAATAAAATACAGTAAAACCTTGGTTTGAGAGTAACTTGGTTTAAGGCCTCGTACACACGAGGCACTCCAGTTGTTCAAATCGGTCGGACCGACCGATTTGAACAAATCTGTCTGCTTGGATTTTGGTTTGCTCGCGTGTACACACGAGCAAACCAAAATCCCCGCCAGCAGACAGCGCGCTGACGTGTCGGTGACGTGGCGGTGACCTTGACGCCACCACGTCACCGCACCAGGAAGTAAAACACTTCCGCGCATGCGTCTAAATCATTCGGCGCGTGTGCGAGAAGACATGTCTGCAGCAGACATGTCGGGCGGACGGGTCCCCAGCCGACAGATTTCAAAGCAGGCTTTGAAATCTGTCGGCTGGCCAAATCCGTCGGCTCCCCCGTACACACGATCGAATCTGTCTGCTGAAACGGTCTAGCAGACCGTTTCCAGCAGACAGATTTGATCGTGTGTACGAGGCCTAAGAGCATTTTGCAAGACAAGCAAAATGTTTTAATACATTTTGCCTTGATATACAGGAGCCTCTAAGGCCCCATACACACGATCGGACATATCCGATGAAAACGGTCCGCGGACCATTTCCATCGGATATGTCCGATCGGGAGTTTGATCCGATGGCGTGTACACACCATCGGATCAAATTCCCCGCCGCCGGACGGCGCGGTGACGTGGCGGTGACGCGGCGGTGACGTTGACGCCGCCGCGTCACCGCCACGTCACCGCACCAGGAAGTAAAACACTTCCGCGCATGCGCCGAATCCATTCGGCAGCGGCGCGGCGGCGGTGGGGGCCGACATGTCTGCTGGTAAGTGTACTAACCAGCAGACATGTCGGGCGGACAGATTCCCACCGGATAGATTTCAAAGCTTGCTTTGAAATCTGTCGGGTGGAGAAATCTGTCCGCTAGCCCATACACACGAGCGGAGATGTCTGCTGAAACGGTCCATCGGACCGTTTTCAGCGGACATATCCCCTCGTGTGTACGCGGCCTAAGTGTAGCAATATGGTTACGAATATGGTTATGAAGGTACAACATTTAGCAACTTATTGCTACACTTATGCCGCGTACACACGATCGGTTCGTCTGATGAAAACGGTCCAATGGACCCCATAGGTTTTTTTCCCATCGGTGAAAAAACGTAGAACCTGTTTTAAAATTATCTGATGGTTGAAAAAACGATAGAAAAAAACGATCGTCTGTGGGGAAATCCATCGGTTAAAAATCCACGCATGCTCAGAATCAAGTCAACGCATGCTCGGAAGCATTGAACTCCATTTTTCTCAGCACGTCGTTGTGTTTTACATCACCACGTTGGACACGATCGGATTTTTAACCAATGGTGTGTAGGTAAGACTGATGAAAGTCAGCTTCATCGGATATCTGATGAAAAAATCCATCGGTCCGTTTTTATCGGATGAACCGGTCGTGTGTACAGGGCATTTGAGGTGCCCCTATTCTCTTTTACACCCTGTAAAAAAAATGCTTTGATATACAAGTGCTTTGGATTACAGGCATGTTTCTAGAACTAATTATGCTCGAAAACCAAGGTTTTACTGTAGTGACAAAAATATAGATAAATATATAGTTCAATATTTTCCTATTCTGTGTGATTCTTAAAGGACGTTTCAAACATATATATACTTCTCATCCAGTTAAATATGCGCTCACAGAACTCTCACATTCAACATGTAGGTGTCTAGCATCAAGTGATATACGATCCACCAACACTCATATGATTCAGCCTCCAGATCCTTATTAGGGTGTTCACCTTTAAAGGGTCACTAAGTTAAAAAAAAAAATTAGCTAAATAGCTTCCTTTACCTTAATGCAGTGCTGTTTTCATGTTCTCATTGTTCGTTTTTGCTTTGAAGTTGCTGTAATTCTGCTCTGATCTCCACACTTCCTGCTTGTCTGGCTCCTTATGAAAAATCTCATGGCAGCTTTTCACTGTGGTCTAAGCTGTGTGTCTAAAACTCCTCAGAACCAATCAGATTCATTTTAAAAACAAAACACTGCCCTGGATTTGTTTGTTTTTGTTCTGTGTGTCTTCTGTACTTCACAAAAACATGAAACCAGTTTAAAAACTCAAGTGAAACTAGAGGCACATTATATGATTGATTTTTATCTATTTTTAATCATTTTTATAAGGAATCGGTTAACTTTTATGTCTCTATACCCTGTAAACAGTAATTTCAGCAACAAAAAAATGTTTTCCTTTAGTGACCCTTTAACTATGGTCCACCAGATCACCTAGCCTCCAGGTTATAGATAGCCAATACAGGCAGTTGTAAAAGAGGGTTTAAAAGCTCCAGTGTGAACAGAGGGGAATAAGAAAATAGATGCCTCCCATAGTGTAGTAAATATTAAAAACGAGGGAGTTTATTAAATAGAGTTGGACTCTTACATTAAATAAGTAATAAAAATCGCATAGAGATAAAAGACAGGCATTTGCGCACCTTCTCACTTCACTTCCAGTGTTCTTCTACATCAATCTCCGGCCACGCCCTGCTCGTTACGTCACGACATGTGACTTCATCAGTGGAACCCCTGATGCAATTTTTATTACTGTTTTGATGAGCTAACTTTATTTAATACATACCCTAGTTTTTAATATTTACTACACTATGGGATGCATCCCTTTTCTTATTCCCCTCTGTCTACACTGGAGCTTTTAAATGCTCGGTAACTGTCTGTCAAACGTAATTCAAGGCAATTACCCCCCCCCCCCCCATCCCCACAATGTGCAGTTCCACACCCGAGAAAGAGCTTACTAAACAAAACATCAATAATTTCTTCCCATATGAATTAGTTGCAATTATCCACCTCTCCCTCCAGGGTATCATCAGAATCCACCCAAAGATACCACACCTTCCTAAACTTCTTGGGAGAACCATGTCCCTTATATGTCATGCGGTAAAGTGGGAGGTCAGCATTGACTACTTTCTTCCACATCCCCAATGTCAGGTTCTCAGTATATCCACCTCCATGCTATGAGCTTATGAACACCAAAGAAAAGGAGTCTAAAGAACAGTTCCATAGACACATCCATCTCCTCGTCTTAAAGAATTCCCAAAAGACACCGCAAGGGAGAGCATATATTAGGGAGACCAAATTTATCAGCTATAATCTCTGTCACCATAGCCCACAAAGACCTGATCCTTTTAATGGTCTTTTTTAATGTTTTTACTTAATAGGCAATACTGAAAAAAAATCCCTATTTGTCCAAGTAGGCAAAGTTACAGTGTCTAGTTGAAAATAACTTTTACTAAGCATTGTTTACCTATAAAATTGGTAGAAAATTATTATAACCTGTTGGAAGAACCATATTTTTCTTCCTGTTAATGGGATGCCAAAACTTCATGTGAAAGAAATATAAAAAAATGTAGGACTTATGTAATGTGTATGTGATTATCTACTCACGAGCATGTGACTAATTAAATCTGCAAGCATGAAGTAAAAAAAAAAGTCACTTGAATGTGCATAAGCAATAATACAGTAAAAGTTCATATAATTTTGAATGGGGTAGTCCCTTACAACTTGTGTTATATCTACTTTTGTGCAGCGGTCTTTCAAATGCAATTTTTGGGTAAAAAATACACTTTAATGAATAAAAAAAACACTAAAGTTAGTCCAATTTTTTTGTATAATGTAAAAGATGATGTTATGCAGAGTAAATAGATACCTAACATGTCATGCTTTAAAATTGCGCACGTTTGTGGAATGGCGACAAACAACGATACAAAAAAAATCTCCATAGGCAACACTTTAAAACATTTTACTTGTTTAGTGTTACAGAGGAGGTCTAGTGCTAGAATTATTGATCTCACTCTAAGGATCATGCAGATAACTCACATGTGTGGTTTGAACACTGTTTACATATGCGGGAGCAACTTATGTATGCGTTCGCGAGCACTGAGGGATGGGGCGCCATATTTTTTTTTTTTTTACTTTTTTTTTTTACAAAAAAATAATTATAAAAAATTACTTCTAATAATAATTATTAAAAATATATTTTTTATAAATAATATTATAATATAATAATAATAATAATAATAAATTACACTTTGCCTGTAAAAAAATACAATTTGACTGTAAGCCCGACTACGGACGTGACATCGGAGGTTGCTCCAGTCTTCCAAGGGCATAGACCTGAGTGGGGGCCATCTTGCCCTCACTCGACTTCCTGCCTAGCAATCAGCCAGAGAAAAAGTCTGAAACGCATCTCCTGTTCATGGGAGTGCTGTTGCTAAACCCAGACCAGAATACAGAGATTACTAGGCAAGTGTTCCTATGTAAACAGTTTACTAGAAAAAAAAATGTTGCTGCAACTGCTTATAGGTAGTTATCTGGAGTTCAGCTTCAGTTTGTTAGTCAAGTTCACCTAAATCTGTTAATCTAAAGCTGGACACACACTGGCCGAAAATCAGCAAGAGCACTACTCTCTCCCAAGACTGACAATGCTCCTGTCCTAAGGTGTCTGCTTTATTACTGCATTCAGAATTTAGACACACAAGGACAGTAAATGTATTACTGGCTGGATCAGCAGGTTAAAAAAAAAAGTAAGCAGACCAGGCCTGGAAAGTGAGATGCTGAAGCATATTGTACCACTGCTGCAAATTTTAACTAAGTTCTTTAAATTTGACAATATATTTGTGCATGTGGATTCTGCTTTATAGCATTTATTATTTATTTTGTAATGGTTTCACTTTTTAAAGAATCAGTTTTTCAATTGCGTGCACAGATTTTCTTTACAGAATTGTGAAGTTAAGCACTCACGAGTCACAACAAGCATTTGGAAAAAAATGAATGATAATATATATTGTTTTTTTGTAGTTTTACTGCCAAGAGTGTCAAGGCAGCATTCAAATCACAGTTAAAAGCCAAGAGTTGTTACCTCTCTGCTTGTGCTATCAGATGCTACCAGCTAAGGTGCTTGATCTAATTTTATGGAACAATTTTTTTGTCTAAAATATTTAGATAATATATATTTGTTTAATATTTCTAATATCGTCAGTCTGCTTTGCACCGATGTTGCTAAAATATAAAAAAAATAAAACGTTTTTTTTTTCTTGCAATATTTATATTTGAACAGATTAACCAAGATGAGTTCCGATCAAGCATGGGAATAATGTGTGTGGGGAATCAAAAGGGAATGTTTATCTCCCTTTGCAAAAAGGGTATTAAATGTATGCTTCAAACTGAATTTATACCTTTATTTGGTTTCCAGAGGCTTCATCCTACAAGTGACTTGGGATTGGAAAAGCTATTCTGCAAAAGATTGCTTTGTCAGTAGTAAAACATGACATATACTCAAAAAGCTGCAATCATGGCTGTCAACAGTTGGGGGTGCTCAATGATTTAATAGCATAGCATACATAATATATGACAAAATACTGAATACAGCTACATGATTGAGGAATAAAGATGGAGGTCAAAGACATTTAATATGTGTGAGTATTTTATAGTCACAACTTAAATATGTGTAAGTATTGTAACTTTATGACAAGCATACAATTTTACCTGTTAAGAAAAAGTATACAAACCTTTAAAAAAATGTATTTGCCACAAATGTATTTTTTGCACTGATGACATACCCCTTTGCATTTGCATTTGCATTTGCGAGCGCGTTCCCGTGATACAGCGGCGGGCATAGCCGCCGACTGTATCACTCGCCCCGCCCCCCAGGGCTGCGCTGCTATCAATCCGCCCAGCCTAGCCAATCAACGGCCAGGCTGGAAACCAAGAACATCACATGGACGCGCCCGGGAATTTCGGCGTTACCATTGGATGTTTTTCACCTTAATGCATGGGATGCATTACGGTGAAAAAACATTTACCTTTACAACCCCTTTAAGAATCAGTGTGAATATTCACTTTGTAAAGAATACTCACATGCAAGAGATGTAAAAAATACTTTTTTTACTTGCAAATGTTTGGATGTTTGAAATTAGCTGAGATTCCCCTCATTCATTAAAAGAGAAGTATGGTTTTCTTTTTTTATTGCAGAATCATACTTACCTAGGTGGATGCAGCATCGGTCCGATGCTGCATCTGCCCCCCCGTGCCTTTGCACTGAAAACCAAGTGATTGAATACAGAGCTCCGTGAGCAGAGAGCTGTAGACTGTCAGGCACAGCTTTCTGCTCTTCTCCCTCCTCGCTCACTGGAGCGCTGAGCTAGGGAGGGGGCGGAGCAGGCCATCTCAGGCTCTTAGCAGCTCACTGAGAGCCTGAAACAGGTATTAATCTAGGCACCTGGCAGATACAGACTTCCATTGTCTGGATGATGCAGAGCCTGGACTGATTTCTGTGACATCAGCAGACAGCAGACTTTAATCCTGTGATCCATAGGAGAAGCCTAGCCAAACAAACTTTAGCTGGACTTCTCCTTTAATAATGGAAAATTCTCATGCAAAATGAAATTTCCCTTTTTCAGTTTTTACTTGATTCACACATTGGTTGGAATCACCTGGGCAAATGTAATAAGTTAGCCGCAGGGTGCTATACAGGTCTAGGAGCGTGGCCCATCCGCTTCTGAGAAGACAAAGACCTGGATGGGGCTTGCCGATACCATTCATTCCTAAGCTACTGGGACCGAAAGACATAGTGGTAAGTCAGTCTGGGAGCCTAGAGTGCTGCCACCCTGGTCCTTTACGGTTTAACATAGGGGAGCCATACTGTGCCTTTTTCAGTTGCAGTTAGTGTCAGGAGTATCCTTTTTCCACACCTGCACAGGTCCAGGCCAACTCTGCATCTGCACAGCTTTCATCTCATGGGGACTTACTGGGTAGGTCAGCAAATACATCCACTCTCTGCCTCCTCCTGGCTATACAGCACAGTATTCCTTTCACATTCTGGGCCCCCTCTGCCCACAATGACAGGTCACAAAAGGCATAACTCTTTCTGCTGTGCAGTACAGGACATAAGTACATCTGCTGAGTTATTATTCCTCACTACACATGGTGGATCAAAGACACAAAGGGCATGGTTCAATGGACATATTACATCCATGTCCGTCTGTCAGACCTTAACTGGTTGGATCAAAAACATTCCTCAGAAACATGGGTTTATTCTTATGACTATCTTCCCTTCATAAGCTGGAGCTCTTATTCAAAGCCTTGCGCTACTGTTTGGACGAGTTACCAGATATTCTCAGCCAAATGTCCAGGATCAGCCTCCTTTCAGTAGATATGCGAAGGTTGCTTTGGCTTAAGTGTTGGTCTGTGGAACTTTCCTGCAAGAAGCGCCTTGTGCAGATGTCTTTTGACAATGTCACCCACATCAAGGAAGTCATGGGGAGAAAAAGTACCATCTTACCTCAGAAGAAGACGGGAAAAGCCCCTGCAGGCAAACCTATGTTTCCTGAGACTCAGAAAAGTTCCTTATATTTCTCTCAGGCCTCCGGGTCTAAGTCCAAGCCCAGTTCACATTTTCACCATAAGATGTGGACTCCAAAGCATGCCATTTTGGAAAAAAGCCCTCCTAATAATGAGGGAGCACCCCCACTTTTCAGAATAGAAAGACTCTTGTTGGACTTTGTGGTCATTTAGGCACAGAGATTGCGGCACCGTGCAACCAGGATCCATTCAGATAATCCTTCAGCAGTGGCTTAAATCAACCACCAAGAGAACACAAAAGAAGCTCAAAACTAAGTAAACCTCATTCTAGCTTGGGTGGAACTAAACGTCCTGGCTCTGTCTGGAGTGCACATTCTAGGCATTGAAAATTGGCAGGCAGACTTATTCATTTGGCAGCGTCTGATTCCAGGGAATTGCCCTCCACACCTTAAAGTGATTGTAAAGGCATGTTTTGTTTCCCTACAAAAATAACAAATAAGTTATTCTTACCTGCTCTGTTGCAGTGGACTTGCACAGAGCAGCCTTGGTCCCCTTATTCTCGGGTCCCTCTTCTGTGCTCCTGGCCCCTCCCTCCTGTTTAGTGCCTCCACAGCAAGCAGCTTGCTATGGGGGTACCCGAGTCTCCATTCAGACACAGAGCACCGACACGGCAGTCCCCTCTCTTTCCTGATTAGCTAGCTGACTTTGATTGACAGCAGCAGGAGCCAATGGCGTCGCTGCTGTGTCTCAGCCAATCGCTCTCACATTTTGAATGAAAATTGCGCAGTCATGCAACTCTGTACCCAAATAAAATTGTTATAATTTTTTTTCCCACAAATAGAGATTTCTGTTGGTGGTATTTGATCACCTCTGGGGATGTTATTTTTTGGGCTACAAATAAAAAAAGAACGAAGTTTTCGAAAAAAATAAGTTTTTCTTTGTTTCTGTTACAAAACTTTGTAAATGAGTACTTTTCTCCTTCACTTATGGGCCATGTGTAGGCTGCACTGATGAAGCAGTACTTATTGGCACTGATGAGGTGGCACTTATATGCAGCACTGATGGGCACTGATATGTGGCACTTATGGACACTCATAGGCAGCACTGAGGGGCACTAATAGGTGGCACTTATGGGCACTCATAGGTGACACTGATGGACACTCATAGGTGGTACTGATAGGTGGAACTGGAGGGCATGTATAGGCAGCACTGATAGAGGCCCTGGCAGGCATGATTGCCATCCCTGGTGGGCTCTAGTGGGCTTACCTAGTGGTCATGGGTGGGCAATTCTGGTTGCCATGGGTGGGCATACTTGTTGGCCATGCGTAGGAATCCCTAGTGGCCATGTGTGGGCATCCCTGGTGGTCCTGGATGGACATCCTCAGGGGGCATGCACTGATAATCAATCAGTGCAGACCCCCCCTGTCAGGAGAGCAGCCGCTGACAGACGCGAGTAGATGAAATACATGGCGTTTCCTGTTTACACTGTGATCAGCTGTGATTGGACACAGCTGGTCACATGGTAAAGAGCCTCCATCAGAAGCTCTTTATCTAGATTGGAGATGCAGTATGTTAGACTGATACACCACCGATCACCACGCCGTGTGCCCCTGCGGGCGCACAATCGCGGCTTATCCTGCTGGACATCATACGATGCCAGGATAACTGAACCACTTTCTGTTATAGGCCGGATGAGAAGTAGTTAAGGTGTTTTAAAACCTCTGACACAAGACATTATAAGATTTTTTGGCATCCTGGTTCAACAACAAACTGGACAGGTTTGTCGCCAGGACCAGAGATCCTCAAGACTTTTCAGGGGATGGCCGGTGACTCCATGGAATCATTTAAACTTGATCTACACCTTTTCCACTGCTAAACATTTTTCTTGTCGGCAGAATCGAGAGTGCGTTTTAGTGAATATCCTTTCACCAAACTGGACCAGAAGGACGATGTACTCAGACATACTCAGACCCCTGCCAGACTCTCCATAGGCCCTCCCAGAATGTCCATGCCTTCTGTCCTGGGGGCCAGTCCATCATCCTGTTTAATGGCATGGTTGTTGAAGCCCAGGTCCTGAGGACAGGAACTTATTGGATTCATTTAACTCTAAGCTCCCAAAAGCTTTAAAATCGACCTCTCACAAAGTCTATCATCACACCTGAAAGGCTTACAGTGTGGTGTGAGACTAAAAAATTCCATCCCAGTAAGCACTCTGTGGAGTGAATTCTATATTTTCTCCAGTTAGATCTGGATCAGCATTTGGCTTAAAAAAAATAATAAAAGCTGTTTGTATAACATGTTTTTTTATTTTAGGAAAAAACAAAGATTGCACAAAGCGGGCCGAACCTCTTCTGCTTGCACCACTATAGCAAGCTTTTTGCTATGAGACACATGTGTGGGCTAATTCCTTAGCCAGGCTCTGTGCATCCATAGGCACAACACCCTTTGAGCCTATCAGGGATATTCCCCAGTCTTTCTTCACAAACAAGCTTTCCTTTCTCATTGCTATTACTTCTGTAAGCTGTGTCTCAGTGTTATGCTGTAGAGATTCCTTCCTAGTATTACACAGGGAAAAAGTTGTCTTGCAACCCAAGGCCCCCCTTTCTTTTCAAGATGGTTTCCTCCTTCCACCCCAACCAGGACATTGCACTTCCCTCCTTATGTCCTAAACATTCCTGGGAGATATTTCTCCACTGCTTGGAACCGAACTGTGCTTGACTACCTGTTAGCTACGGCCTGTTAGACAGAGTCTCCCTTTATCACTCCTGAGATTCCCAGTAGGGGAAATCCTGCCTCCTGTATTGCTAGGTGGATTAGCTAAATAATAATTTAAGCCCAGGGTCTGAGGGAAAAGGTCCTCCCTTTCCTGTTAAGACACACTCTATCAGATCTGTTATTGCCTCGTGGGCTTTCCAGCATCAGGCATCCTTTTCCCAGTATTGCAAGGTTGTCACTTGGTCTTCTGTTCACATGTTTCTTAAAACAGAACTACACTGCATCTGAGTGCCGCAAACCAAAAATTATATTTAATAAAATGTTAATATTCACACTAGACACAACCATCCATCCATGTCTCTATCCTGGAAAGAGAATGCAAGAACAGACCTGATCTCCAGATCCATTGACTGTGTGCTGTTTTGAAGGATAAGTGCCAGCAGTAGCTCTTTCTGATACAGCTCTTACAGGGTCTTAGTTTTAGCCATTCCTATTAACCATTGGCATGAAGAGTGTTCCAGTCAGTGCCGATCCTGACCTCCCTGGGGCCCTAAGCAAAATTTCATGTCACGTTAAAGTTGAGAAGCGGTGGGGGGGGGTGTTCTGCTGGTGGAAATGACAAGCGAGGGGGGGGTGCTGCCTTCTTATCTCTTCTCCCATGCAGCCAGCGAGTTGAGAACTGGGGTGAGGGGCCGAAAATTACTTCTCACCAGGCGGGGCCTCTAGTAATTTGGGGGCCCTCCTCAGTTTTGCAGGGCCCTAAGCGGCTTGCTCAGTGAGCCTATAGGACAGATCAGCCCTGGTTCCAGTCTACCTTTACCTGTGCTGAACCTACTTCATGGTCCCTATCAGTAAACCTTTAGACAGTTTAAGTCTGCTTGTACTAGTTATGATTATCTGTGGTGCAATCATCAACGTTGCTTGTGCTACAAACTACTACTAAGGTCCTCAATGTGAGATTACAGGCTGCTTCAGTCTAACAACTGCCTTATAATGTCCAGCTGCGAGAGATGGACTGTGCAATTTCTGAAATTTTACTAAAGAGAAGAGCGCCCTCTATCTACTGTGCTTGTTTTAACTATGCCAAACCACCGTCACCCCTGTCCCATCCCAAGTTCTACAACAATAACTACTAAAAAGACAAGCCCATGACTATTTATTGGAGCCAGCGTAAATGGACTGTTGCTTGTGTGACTGGTGGCCTCTGCACTGTCTGTCCAGTTAAAATCAGCGGCTCCAGCTGGGGTAGCGCTACACATGCTTAAGATCCTGTGTCCTATAATGTACTCCAAGAAAACTATTTACAGTTAAGTAGAAAATCTGAGTTTTTAAGTAATTCCAGGGTCTTTGAAGGGATAAAACCTAAGGAATTGAATGTGCATGTATCACAGAGATATACTGCATATTTTTGGTTTAATCTGCCCTGACATATACTTTAATATTTTTCTGCAGCTTCATTCCTCTCCTAAGATTGTGTTAATATATATTTTGCCTGTAAGCGTAGATTTCTATATATAGAATAAGGAAAAAAATGTATGATCCGCGCCAAAACCAATGAATTAGTGATCTCCACTTATGTGAAGATAAGGGGTTAAATGATGTGCTGCTCCTCAGTGGTATAGTAAATAACTATATGAAGTGATGAATAAAAGAAACAATAGAGGGCGCCACTGCAACTATATAAGAAAAAATTCACTCATAGTGACTAAAAAATGTATATATAGAATAAAGATGGGCACTAAGTAATAAAAGTCCATCTCTAGTTATAATGTTAACCCCCTACTAGTCTACTGGAAGTATATTTATAATTTATCTAAACACCCCCTTTAAATGTTAAACCTGTGGGAACATCACATTTTTTTCCGATTTTTCACCATATTCTGTGAAGTGGCAAGGAAAATGACTCAGTAATGAGTAATACAGATGTTTCCGTCTTATCGCTGACAGGGAAGTAGTACCATTAGTGGCATATTAATAATAACCATGATGGGAGACATTTTTTTTACAATGAATACAGAGAGCCCTTTCCACGTATGCATATGTGGTTTCATTAATTTTCTATATATATGCATGATTTTGAGAGTTATATGTCTGTTTTCTGCATTTTCTATACAAAGCTTTTTTTCATTTATTATACAGTGTGAGAGGCTTTTGCATGGGGAAATGCATTAAAAACCTACAACACTGCATGATATATCTTTTATCTTTTCTTTATTTTACCTTTTATCCCAATGGGCCTGTTTTATGCGCATCAATGTCCCAGTACTGTCATATGCAATATTAAAAAAAAGCACTAATCTACATTACATGAAGAAAACACAGACATAAGGAACATTTCTGCTTGAAATTAATTTTCATGTGGTAAAATAGCTTACTGAAAGAAAAAGTATGAATGGACCTGTAGTTTCAATTTGTTTTTGTCTTTTGTATATATAGAAAGCCTGAGACTAATGATAATTGGGAAAATACAAGAATTTTGGCTAAAGCTAGCAGGCCTCCGGAAAGTTGTTTAATCATAACACCTTCAAGTGTATGCAGAGCTTTTTTTCTCAGAAAATAGGTGCAGGAACTCAACCACGACCCCGTTCAGATTTCACAAACAGTAGAAGGGTCTTAAAGGGGCATTAAATACCAGAATTGCACTACATACAGAGTGCAGAGTTCAGGGGGGTTACACACAGAGTGCAGAGCTGTCACTTGTAAACACAGAAACCAGACTTCTGTGTTTACAAGTGATTGTGGTGAGCAGGCACCAAAGGGTCTGGGCCAAAGGTGGTGGAACTGAGTTCCCCCAAGTTCCCCCAGAAAAAAAGCCCTGAGTGTATGTAAAGGAAATTTTTAAAGTCTTGAATAGAGTGGGTTTACCAAAGATAGGCACCCTAAGTCACATGTATAAGAGTGGACATGCAATGTAATTTTCAGTAGCACCTGGAAGATGGTTATTTTTTCTGGAAATGAGGTTCATGCTGGTCACCAGTGTACCAGAGAATTACCTTATGTGTAAAGTGCTGCTTCCATAGGCCTTAACTGACAGCTCACTAGGCTATAGCGTACATAGTGTTTCCCCCCACTTTAAGGAGCTGCAAGTAGATTGTGATCCCCCCACCATGCATAGCCAGGCACACCGAATTACCACAGGCACTCGGAGTTCGTGACTTTTTTTTTTGTTTGTTTTATTGAGGGATTAGAACTTGGATGGGAATTAGGAATTATGGGATGCCCACTCGACTTCGGAACAACTTTAGGAACAACTTTTCCTATATACACTTTTCTGCTTCCTCCAGTACTCACATGCTTGCGGAAATCTGCTGGCACACTGTTAATTGATCTGACACAGCACTCAGTCAGACTGAAGCAAATGCCTGTTATAGGAAGGAACCCAAGGCCCCTTTGTTGTGTAGCAAAGTTCAATGTCCAGCAATGGTCACTGTGGCTACTGATCCCTGCACCACCTCCTCAGGCACTGCCAACCCACCGGGCTGCAGCTGCCCCTTGCACTAGCCCTCCTGGCAAACTTCTCCACAGTACTCCCAGACTGAAAACTCACCAGCCGACCTGGCTGACTTCTCAGGAGATCTCCCAGATGTCCTGACCTTCTCCCGTTGTCCCCTCCTTGCTTACGTGCCTCCAGAAAGAGGTTCCTCCATGTGTTGTGGGGGATCCTTTGTTAGACATAAGCTTTTGGAGCTAAACAAATTACAGGCAGACAGTCTGTAGGTCGTGGAAACAGGAACTGAACTTTATTATTACTTCTTGTACATAGACAAAACATGAACTAGCAAACGTAACACTGCCATCTAGTGATCATATAATGTAATAGGCACACAGCAATGACATTTAGTAGATGTTGCTCATATAATACAAACCTTGTATGCTAACACCCCCACTCAACAACTACTATCTATGTCAATCCCATTTCTGATCTAAGATCAACAAATCTGTTTCTAGCTAGTGGTTTTGTCAAAACATCAGCAATCATTTTTTCCGATTCACAATACACAAGTTCAATCACTTTCTGATCAACTAAGTCATGAATGTAATGATGTCTGACATCGATGTGCTTGGTTCTTCCATTAATCTTCTCACTTGTTGCAAGCTTAATGCAACCCTGATTATCCTCAAATAAGACGGTAGGTTCTGATGTTGCTTCTCCAAGATCCTTGAGTAATTGTTGTAACCACACAACTTCTTGACTGGCATAAGCTGCAGATATGTATTCAGCTTCTGTAGAGGACAATGCCACTGACATCTGTTTCTTGCTGGACCATGATATAGGACTGTCTCCCAATTTTAATAAGTAACCACTTGTGGATTTGCGTGTGCTGTGATCACCTGCCCA
Source organism: Rana kukunoris (assembly GCA_029574335.1). Lineage (NCBI taxonomy): Eukaryota > Metazoa > Chordata > Amphibia > Anura > Ranidae > Rana > Rana kukunoris. The sequence goes on from CM056051.1 coordinate 102,113,823, forward strand.
ATCGGAGTCCACATATCCCACGAGGTTTAAATCACCACTTGCTGACAGTTTCAAATTTAAGTCTTTTGTCTGTTTCAGATATCTGATAACTCTTTTGATCGCATTCCAATCTCTTAGACGTGGTTTATCAACTCGCCTGCAAAGAAGAGACATGCTGGCTGCAATGTCTGGACGTGTAGTGGTTGCAATGTAGAGAAGTGCCCCCACTGCTTGTCTGTATTGTTCATTGGATGTGAGAAGATCATCTTCTCCTTCTAACTTTGGATAGGCTGTGTCCATAGGTGTGTTTGCTCCTTTCGCCTCTGTCATGTTGAATTGCTGAAGAATAGATTCAATTTTTGCGCTCTGATTCAACAGGAAACTTCCATCTTTCTCACGCTGGATGTCAATTCCAAGATAATATGTCACTTCACCTAGGTCTTTAGTTTCAAAGTGCTTGTTGAGTACTCCTGTTAACTTTGCAATTTCATTGTTATTTTTGTGAGCAATGATCAGGTCATCTACATAAATTAGCAGATACATCCACTCAGTGTCTACTTGTTTAGCATATAGGCACGGATCAGCTTTGCTTCTTGTAAATCCTTCATTTAGTAGAACTTGATTAATCTTCAGGTTCCATGCTCGAGCTGATTGTTTAAGGCCATAAAGAGATTTATTCAACTTGCAGACAAGATGCTCTTGTCCCTTTTTCAAATATCCTTCTGGTTGTGACATGTAAATTTCTTCTTCAATATCACCATTAAGAAAAGCTGTCTTAATATCGTGATGTTTCACAATCATTGTACGCATGGCAGCCACTGTCATTAGTGTTCTGAAAGTACTTTGTTTAGCAACTGGAGCAAAAGTAGCATCATAGTCCTCACCGAACTTTTGTGAGTAACCTTTAGCAACCAGCCTTGTCTTGTACCGACAGACTTTCCCTTCAGAGTTACATTTGGTTTTAAAAACCCATTTACATCCTATGGCATGTTTACCTTGAGGTAGCTCTGAAAGTGTCCATGTCTGGAGATCTTCGAGTGATGTCATTTCTTCATCAGCGGCTTTATTCCATACTTGTTTCTCATGCATTGGCAGTTTCTGCATCTCTTTCCATGAACCTGGTTCAGTTTGAACAGCTCTGCGAGCTATGTAAGATAAACGTTCAGCTGGAACACCTTTATTGATTCTGGTTGATTTTCTGACTGAAGGTATATCTGGTTCAGATTCAGGTTTTGATTCTTCTGCAGTAATTTCTATTTCTGTATCACTTTCCTTATTTTCTTGAGTTACTGATGTTGATTCTTTCTCAGTTTGAATAGTTTGTGTCTGTTGTTCAAACTTTGAGCACATAGAGGTTTCATCAATAATCACACTTCTGCTGACTGTTACCTGTGCAGGAATTGGGGCAGATCTGAGGTCAGAAGGTACAGGAAAGGTAGCTGATCTGATGTCTGGAAGTGCAAGAATTAGGGCTGATATGAGGTGTGAAGGTGCAGGAAATGGGGCTAACCTGAGGTTTGAAGATGCAGAAAAAGGGGCTGATCTAAAGGTGAGAATGTGCAATAATTGAGGGTGATCTTAAGTCTGAAGGTAAAGGAATTGTAGCTAATCTGAGGTTTGAGGAATTAGGGCTGGTCTGAAGGTGCAGAAATTGGGACTGCTTTAAGGTCTGAACGTGCAGAAATTGGGCCTGATCCGATGACTGAAACTGACCGATGGGGCCCACACACGATCGGTTTGGACCGATGAAAATGGACTTTCAGTCCGTTTTCATCGGTTTGGACCGATCATGTGTACGCGGCCTTAGACTTGTTACGTAAACATTGAGGGGACATTTTCCAATGGTGCTAAATGTTTTGGTGACAACTGTCTAAGATTGGAATTTTCCTAACTTTGATGGGATTTCCCACCACTTCCCGTTGCAACTCCAAAAGTGTAGGGAACTTTCAGAACCGCTGTCTCAGTCCCTGCTATAGAATTTCACCCTCTCCATTTGACCATTGTCACTAGGACAGAAAGAGATGGCAAATCTGAAATTTCACAGTTGCCACAGGAGGGGAATCTTACAGTAAATTTGTGTGCTTCCTGTTGTGTTCCAATAAACTCCCCAATAGCACAGAGACAGCAAAAAAATTTATAAAAAATCAACTCTATCCAGATGTAAAAAAAAAATGCATTTAAATACTAATATTAAAAAAATGTTATGGAATGATTCTAATTACACAGTTCTAGCTCTTTTATTTATTAGATGTATATACTGCATGAGGTGTATAAATAAGACAGGTAGCCTCACGTTGCCACAAGGAGGAATTACCAGCCACATCTACAAATACAGGGATATATAAATTCACAGTAAAAAAAAAAACCCTCAGATAGCATTTTGTCAAAAAAACAAGTATATGACTAAAACCCAGTTCACACCAATGCAATTCACTGCGATTTGACAGTTTAAAATTGCATGACAAGTCACACCCCATTGCCTGCAATGGAACAGGTTTAAAGCCCTGCCATAACAGCGGTAAAGCCCCGTTAAACCTAGCAGTGCTTAACCACTTATGCTCCTCCCTCTCCAGTGTGAGAGTAGCCTTAGGGCCTGTTCTCAGCAAATGCTGTGTGGGAAACATGCATTTCAGTGCATGCTTCCCACACCGCACAGGAATGTATTGCACTTGTTAGATGCGTGAGTGCCATTAATTGATAATTTTTGCATGTTCCTGTACGTTTGGCTGCGCATTGAAATTAATACTCTGTCAAAAACGCGCCGAGAGGGAACGCACAAAAACCCATTGGTGAATGCACTTGTTGTGGTGTGGACTGGCCTTAAAGCGGAACTAAACCTAACTTTTGGAAACTTGTGAGAAGACATGCTAGGTCTTTTCTGCAATAATAAACACTTATAAATATGTAGCGGTACCCCCGAAGGGGCTGCTGAGAATGAATGGGATGGCATGTTACCTCATGGCTCTGGTGAAATGTCTAGGGTGGATGATGCATACAGCAGCAGTAAAGGAATGTCCGCAAGTGAAAAGTCTCTTTATATGTGCTCTTTATTACCCAGCCGGGTAAAAACAACTAACAGGTGATGGAAATAGATAGACATAGGTTGGAAGGAGAACAGCAGATTCAGGCATTCCATATGAAAACAGTCCTGCTTCCGACAACACTTAGATTTCTTTGCAACTCCAGACGGAGCGGGTATAGCATACCTGGACAGGCCTCTCACACCGACCCGGAAGCCAGAGTATCGCTCGGAACTTTAGGAAGATGTCTCTCTCACAGACCCTTCTAGGATGAACTCAGGGAGACACCTCTGCCACAGGCCCTCTCTGATTGCAGTTACGGAGGAGCTCCTCCTAAGCAAAGTTTCGCCTGAATCTTCTTCTTAACGTCGCCCAGGTACCGACTGAAAGAGGAGTCAATTCTTCAGTGTCCAATATCTTTGATCACCGGTGGTTTGTCTGAATCTTGTTGGACCGCCAGCCTCTCAATGGCGCTCCTCAGATGGACTCCCCACCGAACAGCCACACTTGCTTGGGATCTTCAAAAGTGGGAACTCAGTCGCTCACTGAGTCCCCTTCCTGCTTGAGTGTTCCGGACCAACATGGCCCAGAAACCAGGAACACAGCGTGGCACACACGCCCCGGCCAGGTAGGCCATAACGCTAGGGGCACGGTGATGTGGTTACCCTAAAGGTGGGTGCCACACTCGAAGAAGAAAACCACCCAGACCGATGGCGTCTGTTCCATAAATACCCTCTCCCAGCATGCCCAGCGAGGCCCAAACCTCCTGATTGGTCGCTTGGAGACAACACCCAAACCTCAGCTTCCACTGCTGCCACCTATTGTCCTGGGGTGGAACAACACCCCAGGCACAACAGAATGAGCCCACAGCACAGCCAAGCCGAAACAGAGACCCTATCTGAACAATCATAATTGAAATCAGAGTCACTTACACTTACAAATTTTACTAGCACCAGTACTTGAAAGTACATGGGCACTACAAATATAAAGAAAAAACATTGCGCTTAAGTTAGATGACTAAAGCTGCTGGCAACAGGAGTTTGGATACATAAAGTCATAAAACATATAAAAATATCGAAATATGTATAAAGCAGCAATAAAATAAATGACACCAATAATAACAATTCTTAAATGAATTTAAAATCATGAGCAAATTAAGATCCAAAGAAAAATTAGCGAATGATAATGGCTGACTACATTTTTGCAGACATGTCAAACATTTGGGCCACATGCAGCCCTTTCACTATTTCTGGCCATCAGCTGGGTCAAGGATTACAATGAAATGAGTACTTATTCATATGAACTTCCCTTTCACTATTGTCAAATAATTAGTAATGAGCTTGTTCATATACTGTAAATAATGTATATGTCTTCCACCACTTTATTTAATATCTTTAATTGCTTACATTTGAAACGTTCATTTCAATAAAATATTGTATAAAAAGGCTTATAACAGCTACACTTCCTCACATCATTATGTGCAAAAATACTTTAGGAATAGTTTTATGGCCCCTTTCTTTGCGTTCAAATGTTGCAAGTTACAATTATTACCATAGTGTTAATTGCTGAAGCTCTAATTGATTTCTGGAAATGTGTAAAATGTTGCCCTAAGCAGACATAATATGGCTCCTTGAAGATTTATTACACTCACCTCTGCCCTTTGTTTAATGAAAGTATAACTACAGGCAAAAACTTTGTGGGCGAAACACATCGTTCGGCTGTCAAAAAACTTGTTGCGCCAAATTTTCCCATTGCCCGTCGAGGAAATAGAGAACATGCTCTCTTTTTGGCTCGACGAGTTCCTTGACAGTTTTCTCGGCGAAAAGTGTACACACGACTGGTTTTCTCGGCAGAATATCGAGTTTCTTGCTGAATTCTGCCGAGAAAACCGGTCGTGTGTACGGAGCCTGTTAGTTTTGGATAGTGTGAAGAGGGATTAGAACACATGGTGGGTTTTTTATTGTTGTCTGTGCCCCTATTAGGCACATTTACCCTTTATATTTGTATTGTTTGCCATTATCAAAGAGATAAAACTTTGGGTTGTCACCAGAACAAGAATAAAGGGGAAGCCTTCCACTGGGGACATACATTTTGTGCTGACTAGGAATTCCCTCACTTTGGAGGCATTTCCTCTCATTTTCTGTTTTGTCTATGGGACAGGAAGTGAAGGGAAATGTCCCAAATGGGACACAGATGGAAAAAAAAAGTGTCTCTTACTTATGCAAATTAAAGAAAGTATCCTGTACTCTTTACATTGCTTTCTTTCTGTGAAATCCCTGGTGTTTCTGCCAGTCCCTCTGTTTTACTAATAAAAACTGAACACACTAAGTAGGAGAACCCATCGTGGTCAGTTCTCTAGCTGTGCTGGGAACTCAGCCTGTTGTCCTCTAATGAGCAGACTTATACTGACATGCATCCCCTATACAGCCTTTAACTGGGAAGCTCAGTGTGCTGTTGCTTCCCCTCCCCCTTCCCAGTTCTTATGCAGCTGAGAACAGAGGGAATGTGATCACTAAAAAAGGGAGAAAAGGTATTTATAATGTTTTTTTATTTCTATACACAAATGTTTTGCCTTTCATTTCTATTCTAAACTGAATGGGTTGTTTTACAAGGTGATCATTTACAATCACTTTAAAGGAAAAAAGTTTTGCCCTTAGCTCTGCTTTAAGTTTGACACGCCTGCATTTGTATTCTGATCCAATGGGTTAGGATCTTCTAACTTGTTTTTTGTTTTGTTTTTTCAATTTACGACAAGTTTATGTTAGTGGAAAATGTTCTTATTTAAAAAATATTACAATTATTTGTTTTAAATGAGAATTGTCAGATCTTGTTAAGTTCTTTGTACATTTGCCTATTTGTGAATCACCATGATCCTTGAAATGCAGACCAGTTATCTCATCTCTAAAGCACTCTCATGACTACATCTTTGCTTTCCACAAAGAAATATTATCAGAAAATGATCAAATGTAATTGTCACTCTGTTTACCATAGAGCAGGCAGAATAAAGACGTCTGAGCCTTTTAGAATCTGCTGTACAACAAAGAAGCTGTGTCAAGGAAATGGTATCATATAAAAGGAATTAGCCAGTTAGCATGCGATGTACAAATGGAAAGTGTCGGAGGAATATGTCACCAAAATTCCACAAAGAAGAATTATTCTCTGTACCATAACTTGTGTTATAATTCATTAAAATTAAACAAAACATAAAATGTTTGAGATATAGAAAGAGGATTGCCACAGTCAGTTATTACATCCTTAAATCCTGAATTTGCAAACAGCGTGACAGTGGGAAAAAACTGATATGCCCTTGTACTGCAAACTACAAAACCATTAGAGATAAATACTTCCTTCAAATTGCAAGATAAAACTCCCACTTAGAAAAAAGGAAAAATGCACACTACAACGATACCAAAAGAAACAGTGATACCAACTTATCAAAAGCATCTTAAGCTTTGTAAACAAAACACCATTTCAGAATTGTATTGTCAATAAAGCAGCAGAACATATTTGCTTCTATTATTTTATTTCATAGTGAAGCATGACTTTGACTTTTTAGTGTAATTTCTGTTAGCGTTGTAAAGAAAGAGACTGATGGGAAGAGAGCTCAGCCACAGTGGGTGTAAACCACAAAACTTTTTCGAAGCTCTTCTGTTCTGTATTTTCATTTAGTTTTGGCTTAACTGGTGTGATAGCAGCATTCAGTGCAAGTCCCTTTTTAACCATATCAATACCTGTGTACGTGGACAAATTTATCTATTCCATACCTTGGCAAAAAAACAGAGCAACACAAAACCTATATGTCCTATTTATTTCATGCTATGACTAAGCACTAATAGTGTGAACTAATAGTGTGAAACGCGTTAGTGGCATCCCCTATTTTTTGCTGTGATATGTGGTGTTTAAAGTTTTTTTACCAATAAAAGGCAACGGAAAGGTTTTTCCAGAGTGCGGCTGTCTACATATTCTTTCCAATTTTGTTTTGTGCATTTCCAGCACCTGGGCTTTCCTGAGAGGACACAGAGTGTTTCCATACATCCATCTGGAGCGGTAACTCTATTTATTTTATTTATTACATGGCTATTTGGTGTTTGATGACCATGAATGCAGACAACATGTGCAGGCAAGTAGAGTTCCCTTTAACTATTGCTGCCCCTTGAAGGTGGAGTAATGACACGGGGTTCCCCTTTATAGGGTGGGAGGAGTCAAGGAAAGGGGCTTCTGTCTATCTGGCGCCACTGAGAGATGAGAGAACAGCTCTGGGGAGGGGCTGTGGAGGACTTTCCCCTTGTATAAGGTAAATTGAGATATGGACTTTAGTCTGGTTGTGAATACCACATGACCCCCTCACTGTTGTGTTAGGTACAGTGATATGTTTGGCTGTTGTCATCTATCTAGCCATTATCTGGAAAAACGTTGTTACCACTATTATGGGCTGTTGATTATGACTACTAAGTAAAAACAACGCTTTTGCAAAACTTAACTCCTATGTCCTTGAGATGTTGTAGGCATTCTCTACTGATAAATGTATGCAATGCAGCAAAATAATGTGTTCCATTATTTTTTGATTTGCTAAGATTTATGAAATCAAACTGATAGAATAACTTGTGGGATCGGCAAATCATAGAGAAGATCATTTCTTTTAAACGTGGCTCTTCTGGACTTCTTCATGAAATAGTGAGATCGATATCATCCTTGACTCACTCCATTGGAGATACCAAGAACTCACTCAAGGACGTTGCTGGTTCTCTTTCCTCAAGTAGCACACATGACTTCCCTCTTCTCCCAGCTTTCTCCCTTTTCCATCCTTGACCCTCTTCTTTGTTTCCGATTTCTCTTCCATCACCTAGTATCTATAGGATGTGTTGCCGTTTACTTTGGAGCTTCCACAATTTTTTTTTACGACCATGGCAGTATACCATTTTTTTTTCTCTTTCTCTATATCTATGTAGATATGGATATACATGAAGAGACAGTTATTGCTGGTGCATATAAAGATTCAAAAGATCTCTTATGAGTTTCCATAAATGAAAGAATTGAGCTTAACCAGTGTTGGCCACTATTTCTAAACCCCTTTGTGATCCAGATATATGTTATCTAGTTTTTATATACAGGTGCATCTCATTAAATTAGAATATCATCAAAAAGTTAATTTATTTTAGTAATTCAATAAAAAAAAATAATATGTGATATATTTTAAGCATTTCTTTTAATTTTGATGAATATGGCTTACAGCTAGTGAAAACCCAAACGTCAGTATCTCAGAAAATTTGAATATTACATGAGACCAATACAAAAAAAAAAGTATTTTTAATACAGAAATGTTGGCTTACTGAAAAGTATGCCCATGTACAGTATAGTATGCACTATACCAATACTTGTTTGGGGTGTCTTTTGTAGGAATTACTGCATCAATGCGGTGTGGCATGGAGGTGATCAGCCTGTGGCACTGCTGAGGTGTTTTGGAAGCCCAGGTTTCTTTCATAGTGGCCTTCAGCTCATCTGCATTGTTGGGTCTGGTGCCTCTCTTCTTTCTCTTGACAATACCCCACAGATTCTCTATAGGGTTTAGGTCAGGCGAGTTTGCTGGCCAATCAAGCACAGTGATACCATGATCATTAAACCAGGTATTTTGGCAGTGTGGGCAAGTGCCAAGTCCTGCTGGAAAATGAAATCAGCATCTCCATAAAACTGGTCAGCAGAGGAAAGCATGAATTGTTTTAAAATTTCTAGTAGAGGGCTGCGCTGACTTTTGACTTGATAAAAACAGTGGACCAACATCACTATACTGTACACGAACATACCCTATTTTTCGCACTATAAGACGCATCTGACCATAAGACGCACCTAGATTCTAGAGGAGGAAAAACAAGAAAAAAAAATTCTGTACCAAATAGTGTACTAAAATATTTTCTAGTGCCCATGAAATGCAGAGTGACCACGGCCATAGAAAATGCAGAGTGACCACGGCCATAGAAAATGCAGAGTGACCACGGCCATAGAAAATGCAGAGTGACCACGGCCATAGAAAATGCAGAGTGACCACGGCCATAGAAAATGCAGAGTGACCACGGCCATAGAAAATGCAGAGTGACCACGGCCATAGAAAATGCAGAGTGACCACGGCCATAGAAAATGCAGAGTGACCACGGCCATAGAAAATGCAGAGTGACCACGGCCATAGAAAATGCAGAGTGACCACGGCCATAGAAAATGCAGAGTGACCACGGCCATAGAAAATGCAGAGTGACCATTGCCCGTAGAAATGCAGAGTGACCATTGCCCTTAGAAATGCAGAGTGACCATTGCCCTTAGAAATGCAGAGTGACCATTGCCCAAAACAAATGCAGAGTGACCATTGCCCAAAACAAATGCAGAGTGACCATTGCCCAAAACAAATGCAGAGTGACCATTGCCCAAAACAAATGCAGAGTGACCATTGCCCAAAACAAATGCAGAGTGACCATTGCCCAAAACAAATGCAGAGTGACCATTGCCCAAAACAAATGCAGAGTGACCATTGCCCAAAACAAATGCAGAGTGACCATTGCCCAAAACAAATACAGAGTGACCATTGCTTAAACACAGCCTTTAACTCATGCTGTCACTTCCGCCTTCCTCTGCCTCAGGAACTGACCGGAAGATCGCCTGGCACTGACGGGGGTTTGGGAGTCTGTAATCCGCTCTCCTGCCTCTCTTCCGGTGGAGGCGGCAGGAGGCGATGCGAGCAGCGGTGGGGGGGTGGTGCCATCGGCGGCGGCGGGGGGCGTTTCCAGCGGAGGCGGGAGGCGATGCGAGTGGTGTGGGGGGCGGTGCAATTGGCGGTGTGGGGCGTTGCCAGCGGCGGCAGAAGGCGATGTGAGTGGCGTGGGGGGCAGTGCCATCGGCGGTGGGGGGCATTTCCAGCGGCGGCAGGAGGCGATGCGAGTGGTGTGGGGGCAGTGCCATTGGCGGTGGAAGGCGTTGCCATCGGCGGCGGGGGGCGGAGCCTGTCATCTATTCGGACGATAAGACGCAGGGACATTTTTCCCCATGTTTCTGGGGGAAAAAACTGCGTCTTATAGTCCAAAAAATACGGTACTTTTCAGTAAGCCAACATTTCTGTATTAAAAATCTTCTTTTTATTGGTCTTATGTAATTTTAAAATTTTCAGAGATATTGAATTTGAGGTTTTCACTAGCCATAAGCCATAATCATCAAAATTAAAAGAAAGAAATGCTTGAAATCTATCACTCTGTGGGTAACGTTACGCATCTATATAAAATATGAGTGTCACTTTTTTAATGATATTCAAATTTTATGAGATGCACCTGTATGAGCATTGTCAGTGGTCTATGCTGTGTATTTTCATTATTCTCCAACTGGATTGTTTATTATTGCATGCGCACCCTAAACCTGGAAGCAAGCTGGCAACGTACATCGCAGTATATTTACTGTGAGCGGTCGGCAAAAGGTTAAAATGACACAAAAATATATAATTATTCTCCAAATGTAACCCATAAACATTCACTACTTAAAGCTTGGTAATTTTTACATACAGGTAAGCCTATAATAAGGCTTACCTGTAGGTAAAATGAATATGTCTTAAACCTGTACGGTTTAGGAGATATTGACATTGCATGCAGCCGCTGATGTCAGTGAAGGTCCAGCATATCTTGCCGCAATGGAGTGACATCATCATGGCTCCGGCCACTCACAGCGCCGGAGCCGCAAACCCGGAACAAAAGCAGCTCCTTCAGCAGTGACCAGGTGGCCCTGTGGAAGCTTTGTTCTAAGGTAAGCATACTAGCTCATTATGCCTTTGCCTTACAGATTTATTTATTTATTTATTGGGCATACAACCGCTTTAATGACTCTGTAATATTTTACTGTGTTTTCCTGCCTCCTTGTAATTTCCTCGGTTTTCCCCTCACTTTCATTTCATCCCAGAGTCCCTAGTCCATCTCGGGAGCGAGAAAGAGAGGATAGCTACCTTTCTACATACAGTGGGACCATGGAGAAAAACATAGCAACCCTCTAACAGGAGGTTGAATCAAAACAAATAATAAGGAATTTAGAGATTTGGAGGAGGCTGGGAGCAATAGAAGGTACATTTTGAGTTAAGAATTTTTTTTAAAAGAAGAGTTTAGTGTATCTTTAAGCGTCTCCCCTCAGACCAATGTATATAGATGGCCAGACGGGAGCAGCTCTAATGTGGATGGACGTACCACTTAATCAAAGGCTTATGCGCTGCTCCTAGAGCATTCACCCAAGCGCCTGGTGATCGGTGTGTCACCCTAATACAGCTGATTACATGACATGGTACAGGACCAATTAAATTGGACCTGTACCATGTGATCGCTGTGTCCAATCGCAGCGTCACACAACTGTAACCAAAAGCCAGATGATGCCACTTTCAGCTCTCTGTCCTCACACAGAGATCATTTATGAGAGGAGAGAGAGTCGTTACACTAGTACAGTGTCCCTGATCAATGACCAATAGTGTACTGTGCATTCTCTGCAGCCAGTCACTTGTCCTAGTGTCTTGTTCACCATAATATCAGCATCCTGATCACTGCCACACCAGTGTCCTGATCACTACAATACCAGAGTCCCGATTACCACCATACCAGTGTCCCAATCACAGAATAAAGAAATATATCAAGCGTTCAAACTCCAGTAATTGATAAAAGTTGTCATTTATTGTGGGGAAACGGGAAATGCGGCTCTATACAGCAAAAGAAAATATTGCACACACAACAATTGAACTGCTGAGGTGTTGGTCATATGACCAGGTGCTAATAACCGTAAAGGTGTGTAGACCAAGCATCAATGCATGGAAAACAAAACATAAATAATACATACACATATAACAAATATTGATGTGTTGATCATGTGATCAAATGCTAGTAATCACAGAGGTGTATAAGCCAAGTACAGATGCATGGAAAACAAATCACAAATAATAAGTCCAAGTGTACTCAGGTGGATATCATGAAAGAAAGAAAGTCCCAGATAATTAGGTGATAAAACAATGTTGAATATGTGAGGTGAGATATATCACTTTCTGGATTTTCAAACTGAAATATAGCATCCACCGTGTAGTCCAAAAATGGTCAAGAAGATAAAATACTCTTACCAGAGAAGGTGGACATACTGACCAGCGGTGGTATGTCAAACACGCATGGATAGGGTCACCAGACCGGGGAGGACCATGGAGGGAACTCTGAAGTCATCCGATCCAAGCATTAATCCAGTCACAGATCATCAGAAATAGGCGTTCCAGATGTATTAAAGCGATGAGGGCTCATGGATTGGAATTCACATAGGAGGATATGCAAAAAAACAGAGGAAGGCTCCACATGGTGCAATTAAACCCAAAGGCAGGGCAAGGCAGCTATTATTGGTAAGGCAAAAAGTAATGCCATAAAAAACATTTAAAAAAATAAAAACCAAGTATCAGCCAGAATGAAGTGGTGAATACAAGTGATCACGAAGGGTAAAGCGTGGTATGTGGATAGGCTGTAGCAGGCCATGTACCCTACATGTTTCGAGTAAAAAACTCTTCAACTGGGGCATAAACCTGCTGCTCCACACCATGCTCATATATAGTGCACATAATTAGCCAAATTGTATCAAAACTCTTAACAGCTGATAAATTGGCAAAGAGACGTCCTGTGCATACAGTCACTGGAGCACAAGACACACCTACACCAGTCCAGACCACCCTCTGGGGGCAGGGTATCATGTCTGTCGTAAGAGCTGTCTATGGGCGTGAACGACGGCATATACGTCACAAATGCGTCACCGCGCTCACCCGCGGCGATGCATGGACACTTCACGGTGTGTCTCGGCTCAAAATGTTCTGGATACACCAGCTCCGCTGCTTTTCCCCTCACGGGTTAAACATAGACTGGGATATTAATGCTTTTATTAATAAATCATAAGGTGTCTCTTGGTCTAGACTTTTTCCCGTACTTTTTCTCATTATACTTTACCCAAGACCAATGAGTCTAGGATTTTCCACGGACACTGTTTGAATATGTCTCTTATTAAGCTGTTTTTTATTTTTTTATTTTTCTGTTCTCTTATTCCTATTTCCTGGTTACAATATGCAGGTTTATTTTAAAGATTAGTGGCTTTTCCTATGTATACCTATGTTTATATGTCAGATATGTACCTAGGTGTATACAATGTTAGAGTCTTGCATCTATATGGTCTTCTATCTTTATATTAATATGATGTTTCCTTACAACCAGTCCTGATCCCTTTGGGATTTTTCTTTCCCCACGCTGGTTGCCTAATACCCGGGTCGTGCTGCCATTGGACAATACCCGTGGTAGGCTGTTTGGAACGCTAATACACTTTGCGTGATGACGTCAGTCGGCATCAGCGTGAGGATGCGGGAGTGCTCATGACTTCTGCGCAATCACGTCGTTGTGTGTGCGTATGCCTGGGGCTGACGTGAAGTGTCCATGCGTCGCCGCGGGTGAGCGCGGTGACGCATTTGTGACGTATATGTCGTCGTTCACGCCCATAGACAGCTCTTACGACAGACATGATACCCCGCCCCCAGAGGGTGGTCTGGACTGGTGTAGGTGTGTCTTGTGCTCCAGTGACTGTATGCACAGGACGTCTCTTTTCCAATTTATCAGCTGTTAAGAGTTTTGATACAATTTGGCTAATTATGTGCACTATATATGAGCGTGGTGTGGAGCAGCAGGTTTATGCCCCAGTTGAAGAGTTTTTTACTCGAAACATGTAGGGTACATGGCCTGCTACAGCCTATCCACATACCACGCTTTACCCTCCGTGATCACTTGTATTCACCACTTCATTCTGGCTGATACTTGGTTTTTATTTTTTTAAATGTTTTTTATGGCATTACTTTTTGCCTTACCAATAAAAGCTGCCTTGCCCTGCCTTTGGGTTTAATTGCACCATGTGGAGCCTTCCTCTGTTTTTTTGCATATCCTCCTATGTGAATTCCAATCCATGAGCCCTCATCGCTTTAATACATCTGGAACGCCTATTTCTGATGATCTGTGACTGGATTAATGCTTGGATCGGATGACTTCAGAGTTCCCTCCATGGTCCTCCCCGGTCTGGTGACCCTATCCATGCTTGTTTGACATACCACCGCTGGTCAGTATGTCCACCTTCTCTGGTAAGAGTATTTTATCTTCTTGACCATTTTTGGACTACACGATGGATGCTATATTTCAGTTTGAAAATCCAGAAAGTGATATATCTCACCTCACATATTCAACATTGTTTTATCACCTAATTATCTGGGACTTTCTTTCTTTCATGATATCCACCTGAGTACACTTGGACTTATTATTTGTGATTTGTTTTCCATGCATCTGTACTTGGCTTATACACCTCTGTGATTACTAGCATTTGATCACATGATCAACACATCAATATTTGTTATATGTGTATGTATTATTTATGTTTTGTTTTCCATGCATTGATGCTTGGTCTACACACCTTTACGGTTATTAGCACCTGGTCATATGACCAACACCTCAGCAGTTCAATTGTTGTGTGTGCAATATTTTCATTTATTGTGGGGATCCTAGCTGTGCTAATTGGTTTGTACCATTTTTTGTTTAATAAAAGCTTCATACACATACACTAATATTGTTCCATGTCCATTACAACAATGTTGCCCCCCTTATCAGAGGGCTTTATAACCAAAGTTGTATTGGAAATCAGATTGGTAAGAGCTTTTTTTTTGGCTGGGAGTAAGATTTGATTGACCATGTTCTGGGACTGGGACAGATGCATTTTCCAGAGAGAAATGAGGTGGATACATTCTCTCAGGGCCACTATTGCCACTGTTTTTAAAGAGTCCACCTCATTTAAGTAAATTTTACCCATTTTGTTTTTTTTCTAGAATTTTTCTTGAATGTTTGATACATGTTTATTCTTTGTTATAATATAGGAAACACTGTGGGACATATGTTGGGTATTGTGTGTTGTTATTATTTTATCTAGTCTTGTGCATGACAGTGTTTGAAGATTTTAACTTTTTTTTTCTAGGTTCTTTCCTGTTTCTTCAGCCGAGATCTGAAATCCCCTTGCTTTTGCAGCCATTGGTCATAGTACCCCCCGGGCCATCTCCTCAGGCGGTCACCTCCCCCTCGTGGAAGTTGCGGCGTCACCTGCTGCATAACTTCACGTCTCCTTCCGCTTCCACTCTGGGGGGTGGTCGGAATTGGTGTCATCTTCCCACTACCATCTCTGAGATATCCACCGCCTTCGTTTGTGTGACGTCCCGGGCACTGCTTTGTGTGTGTACACTGGTTGGTTCTCTCCAGTGAGTGGACACGCTAATGTCTCAGCTGTGTTCCACTCAAGTGTTTTGATTTGTAACCTCGGCCATGTCCTGTGGGGCGGAGTTGCCTCCACCTCCCATGATTGATGTGAGCCCATTGGGGGTTCACTGCCATGATGACGCTGGAGGGTTTTGTGTTTGAGACCTGGGCTATTTAGCCCAGTGGTTTGTCTCTCAGCAATGTTCCACTCATCTGGTGTTTAGACCGCCGGATATCTATCTGTCTTTCCCCTTAGGGCAATTATTGTATTTTGTGGCATATTGTTGTTTGTTTTAGATTGTGGGTGGCTGCCTTATTTGGTTGGCCAACTGAGATTAATGTTGGTTTTGATTGTATGGTCTTTAGGAGTTTTTAGTCACTTCACTCTTTGGCATTTTTTGCTATTTTGGTGTTTTTCTTTGATGATGCACCAGTCATTATGTATTACTGGATTTATTGTCACTGTTATTTTTAGATCACCACTCACACACATTTCACACCAATTATGATATATGATAATCATTCACATCGCATGACTCACCAGTCACTACCTAACAAACAATGTGGCTCCAGTTGTTTTGACTCGCTGGGACCAATCAGTTGTTATTTCCTTTTGCAACATATTTATCATTGGATGTAGTCACTTATTATCTTTCACATTTATATATTGCATATATTAACAAGCTACGTTCCTCACATTTTGGTAAAGTTTTTAATTTTCACATTTCTTTCTTGTTTTTTTTACTTTTTAAAATACACCGACATGTACTAGTTAGACACATAATAAAAGTTTTTTTTTTTTTTTCCTTAAGTATAAGGGCCTTTTCACACGTACGGACAAACGGTCCGTTTTTTACAAGTCCGTTTACGGACTTGTAATGCATCCCTATGGGATCGCTTACGTTAGCGCATGATGCATCCCCTAACGTCCGCAAAGATCCGTGTCCGCAAAGATAACCCTATTTTTCTTCCGTCTGGCGGATAAGATCGGATGAATACGGACAGACGGTCCGTATTCATCCGATACCCCATAGGGGAGAGCGGAGGAAAGACAGGGCGGTCTCTGCACAGTGTGCGGGGACCACCCTGTCCGCCGACAGCTCAGCGGGTGATTTACGGATGATCCCCGCTGAGCCGACGGACACACACGGGGCGGATCAAAAACAGTCCGCTCCGTGTGAAAGGACCCTAACTATTGCTTTTGATTGGCACACATTTTTCATTCATTAGTACAATTGATTCTTTCTGGTGTGGGATAATCTCTTTTTCCTTGTTGGATCCGACACCCACAATTTGGTTTTCCTGCTGAGAGCATAGCTATCTTCCTCTCTCATCTCCCCGCCCCTCCACAGTTCCCGGTGGAAGATTAGTGGACCTTCTGGCATTTTTGTTGGGGCTTTTGTTAGTATATATACACTGCTCAAAAAAAATGAAAGAAACACTTTTGAATCAGCACTTTTGGGATATTTATCTGGTCACTTAAGTAGCAGAGGGGGAGGGGTGTATACAGAGGGGGTTGTTAATTTTAAATAACAGCAAAGCAGCTGAAACGTATTAACAAGAGGTGCACTAGATGGGCAACAATGAGACGACCTCCAAAACAGTAATGTTTTTTCAGGTGGAGGTGTCTGGCTTTTTTTTTCCCTTTCTCATTTTTCTGACTGTTTTTCACTAGTTTTGCATTCGGCTAGGGTCAGTGTCACTACTAGTAGCATGAGGCGATACATGGACCCTATAAAGGTTGCACAGGGTTTCCAACTTCTCCAGGATGGCACATCAATACGTGTCATTGCCAGAAGGTTTGCCGTGTCTCCCAGCACAGTCTCAAGAGCATGGAGGAGATTGCAGGAGACAGGCAGTTACTCTAGGAGAGCTGGACAGAGCCATATAAGGTCCTTAACCCATCAGCAGGACCAGTATCTGCTCCTTTGTGCAAGGAGCACTGCCAGAGCCCTTCAAATCGACCTCCAGCAGGCCACTGATGTGAATGTCTCTGACCAAACAATCAGAAACAGACTTCATGGGGGTGGCCTGAGGGCCCAACGTCCTCTAATGTGCTCTGTGCTCACTGCCGGAAAACAGTGGAGCTTGATTGGTATTTTGCATTAAACACCAGAATTGGCAGGTCCACCACTGGTGCCCCATGCTTTTCACAGATGAGAGCAGGTTCACCCTGAGCAAATGTGTCAGACATGAATGGGTCTGGAGAAGCTGCGGATAACTTTATACTGCCTGTAATATCGTTCAGCATGACAGGTTTGGTGGTGGGTCAGTGATGGTTTGGGGAGGCATATCCATGGAGGGACACACAGACCTCTACAGGCTACACAGTGGCACCCTGACTGCCATTAGGTATTGGGATGAAATGCTTGGACCCATTGTCAGACCCCACGCTGGTGCAGTGGGTCCTGGGTTCCTCCTGGTGCACGACAATGCCCGGCCTCATGTAGCGAGAGCATGCAGCCAGTTCCTGGAGGATGAAGAAATTGACACCTTTGAATGGCCCCCACGCTCACCTGACCTAAATCCAAAAGAACACCTCTGGGACATTATGTTTCGGTCCATCCAGTGCCGCCAGGTTGCACCTCTGTCTGTTCAGGAGCTCAGTGATGCTCTGGCCCAGATCTGGGAGAAAATACCCCAGGACACCATCCGTCGTCTCATTAGGAGCATGCCCTGATGTTGTCAGGCATGCATACAAGCACTTGGGGCCATACAAACTACTGAAGATTATTTTGAGTTGTTGCAATGAAATTTCAGCAAAATGGACTAGCTTGCTGCATAATTTTTTTACTTTTATTTTTGAGGTGTCTTTGAATTCAGCCATCTGTAGGTGTATACGTTTAATTTCAATCAAATGATGTGCCATCCTTTCATTCATAACACATTACTCCATATCAGTATAGATATCCATCATGAGATTTATCCCCGTTGAGATCTGATATGTTTTCAAAGTGTTTATTAAATTTTTTTGAGCAATGTATTTTATATACATCTGACTTCAATCTATTCACAAGCCTAACCACCATCTTGGTGGAAGTTTGCTAGCTTATAAGTTAACCACATGATATTTTATGTATATTCGTTTTACATAGTTACATGCACATATATATTTGATATTTATGTTTTTTTTATATATATTTACATGTGTCCTTTAGATACTCTCCTGAAGAAGAAAGATTTTCCTTGCGAAATGCATTAAGATAAGTAGCACAGTTATTTCAGATTGATGGTGGTCATCTACATGAACTACATAGATTCTGTGGAAAGTCGAATATTATATATGTATTGATGTTTATAAAAAACTAATAATTTTGTTTTGTTTTTAAATGTATGTCAATACATTTTTCATATTTTTTATATACTATGTCTCAGGTGTGACTTTTAATTAAAGTTAAAAAATATCACAAACTCATTTTTTTTAACATTTTTTTTACTTTAAATACATTTTTATACAATATACTACACTATGATGGCCGTTTGTGTGTTACACGAGAGTTCATAAAGCAAGACACTCAAATAGAGCAGTGGGGAGGATTGCTGTTGGAACTGAAACACGGAGTGGTTATCCTTATGAACCAAAGGCGCTTATCCTAGCCATATCTGGTGAGTGGCCATTTCACAGGGTGTGGTGGATGCACATTTATGGTGAAGGTAGCAGCATAGGAAGTCACTATTTGAAAAGGAGCGATCATTCACTGAGGACATTTTTTGCATTTTCTTTACTTGATTTTTCATTCGACATTATTTGCTTTTTTTTTTTTTTAATGATGAACTTAATAAATTACACAACACAGTTTTTTGTTTAAACACTTTGGCCCAGATTCACATACATCGGCACATATACAGTATATGCCGCCGTAGCGTATCTGTTTTACGCTACGCCGACGCAGCGCAGGGAGGCAAGCATGGAATTCACAAAGCAAACGCTTCCAACGTTGCGCCGGCGTAACGTAATTTCGTAGGCGTAAGCTGGCGTAGGTGGAAGTGGGTGTGACCCCATGCAAATGATGGTCCGAGCGTGGTGCAATGCTTTATGCCCGGCGTATCATGAACGGCGCATGCCCCGTGACACGGACGTATGACCAGCACCCCTGTGCTCATGCTCACAACTACGCCGGCGCAACATCCTGAGATACGCCGGCTTACGCCGAGCACATAAATACGCCCAGCCATATGCCTGTCTAGCGCAAAAGTACACCCGTTTGCTTGTTTCCCACCTGGAGCACAGTGTTTTTGTTTGGCCATGGCAGCTGCTAAGTTGGACAAGGAGAGGAGGAAGAAAAACTTCTCCTTGGAAGAGAGGGCTATCCTGACCTCTGCGATACGGCAGTATGATATGTAAGGCACAGAAGAGGGTGATATATGAGAAGATCACCCTGGAGGTCAATGCTCTTGGGCATGAGAGCAGGACCCCCGACGATATCCAGAAGAAGATAAATGATATGAGACGTCGGGTCCGTGATAAACTGGCCATGATGAGGAGGCACATCAGGGGCATGGGAGGAGGACCAGCTTCTGCTCAGAAGTTGACCGATGAGGAGGAGGTCATCGCCAGCTGTCTTGAGCGGGAGCAGGTGGAGGGCATGGAGAGCTTTGACTCCAGTGATCAGGACTTGAGGAGAGGTAAGTGTGTTTTATCCCCCATCCGGTGTGTAGCATGTGAGGGGGTGCAAGGGAACATGTGACAAGTGTGTGGGTCCACCAACATGTGAATGTTTTGTGTCATCCACAGATGTGCTGGAGGGAGCTGGGCCGTCGTCTGCCGGTGTCCAACCCATGCCATCCCCGGAACATCATCTGCCTCAGCCTGACCCCCTGGGAGGCCTGGTAATATTGGTGGAGGGGAGTGCCAACACCTCTCCTCTAGAGATAGTTAAGGAGGAATGCCTCTATTTTGAGGAGGCTTCCACCTTCCCCGGACCCTCAGACATCTCCTCGCCCATCAGGGGAACCCCCTTCAGGACTACCCCATCCAGGGGAACCCCCTCCAGGGCTACCCCATCCAGGGGAACCCCCTCTAGGGCTACCTCATCCAGGGGAACCCCCTCCCAGTCTACCCCCTCCAGGGCACAAGCCTCTCCACCCTCCAAGAAGGCTTTAAGAAAGACCAGGGGTGTAGCTGGATCCCTCGTAGAAGGGCTGTAGTGGGAGCGGGCTAGGCAGACACGCCACATGGGTGATCTAGCCTGTGACCTGCGCCGTGTGGCTGACAGCCTGGCCTCCTCTGCCAAGACCCAGGCTAAGTGCACAGTGGCTGTGCAGGGCACCGCAGCCGCTATGCAGCAGTGCCTCATCCAGCAGGCTGAGCATACCAGCTCGGTGTCGGACTGCCTGCAGGAGGTGAGTGCTAACTGCGCTGCTATGGTCACGTGTCTCGGTGACAAAACTGAGACCCTGGAGGCCATACGGCACCACATGGTGGCAGGGGGTCCCTCACCATCTGGGAACCAGGGCTCAGTTGTGCAGGCCAGCCTGGAGCGGCATACCCTGGCCATTGGGGAGCTGCAGGCCACAACAGCAGGCCTCGCGGCGGAGGTGAAGAGACTGGGGGAGGCTGTCCAGGCCAATACTACTGCCATCCAGGCAGAGGGAAGGCAGAACAGGCGACTCCAGCGGCAGACCAGCGCCCGCCAGCTGCGGATGCAGGCGGATAATACCTCGTCCTCACCCACATTGCCCTAGCATTGGAGGGCATGCAGGTGGCATCTTCCATCAGACCAGGGAATGAACCTCGACATGATGTGCCACCCCCCCACCCGAGTCTCCCCCGAGACAATTGAGGAGTCGTACCCGTGGCACCAGGCCTGGCCCGCGAGAGGGCAAATTACTTTTTTTCTTGCTCAGAGTATGAGTTGTTTTTTTTTTTTAGGTTGGACGTGCACAGAGGTATGTGCCGTCCTCCAGTAAGGGCATGCCATATCGGCCAATGGCATGATCTCTATTTTCTTTTTTTTGTAGTAACTGCACGCGGTTAGGAGCGAAGGCTACAGTGTGACTGGTGTGTGAGTGTGAGAATGTGTGGGTAAAATTCCTGCCAGCAAGGCGTGTCACCTTGGAAAGTCGAGGAGAGGTTATCCCCATGACCGTGTGAATGTGGTATGAATGGACAGCAATATCATTGGGGCCTAGGCGTGGCGTTGCTGCTCCCAAGTCCCATGCGGTGGACTTGGGCTAATCCAATGTGAGGTGGATGTGGTGTGTGTGAGCTAGGGACCACAGTGGTGTACATGCGTGCATTGTCCGTGTGCCATGCTGAATGTGTGTGTTTAACGTGCAAAGATAAGTTCCACGAGGCAACTCCTGACTGCTGTTCCTTCAGCAGACGGGGTAGCCTCGGGCAGGGGGGGACTGTCTGGTTCGGGGGTCAGATCATCACATATGTCAATCTCCAGGCCCTTTCTCATGGCGTAGTTGTGCAGCACGCAACATACACCGATGATCTGGCACACAAAGTTTGGGGAATACAACAGGCCCCCCCAGAATTATCCAGGCATCGGAAATGGGACTTCAGGATGCCAAATGTGCGCTCCACCACTGCGCGGGTGCGTATGTGTGCAGCATTGTATCCTCTCTCCTCTGGTATGGAGTCAGGAGATGGGGCCCAAGTGCATATGCCGAGTCACCTGGAAGGGAAAAGACAGGAGGATGTTAGCTGTGCATGTGCCCCTTGTGATGTTTGCATCATGGGTTAGGACAGTCATGCCTGACACCCATGCCACTGACCAACCAGCCAGCTGTCCCTGTACATGTTCTGTTCGAATTCTGTTGGGATGTTGCTTTGATGGTATATGTAGCTGTCGTGGCTGGCCCCAGGGTGTTTGGCACGTACGTGCCGTTTGAGGCATTGGGCATCGGCTATTACCTGTACGTTGATGGAATGCTACTGCTTACGATTGCAGTATATGTGCTCTGTGGCACGGGGGGGCCGTAGTGCCACATGTGTGCAATCAATGGCCCCCACGGTGCGTGGGAATCTGGCAATTCTGTAGAAATCCTGCATTGCCTTCTGCCGCAGATGCTCATGGGTGGGTTTGATGATGTGGTGGGACATGCATGTGAGGATTGCGGGGACAACCTGGTGCACACATCTGCTCATGGTGTATTGTGACAACCCAGACACGACTCCACTTGTACGTTGGAAAGATCCACTGGCAAGGAAATGGAGTGTTGCCAGTACCTTGACCAGTGGCTGCACTGCATGTGAGCGGTGTGTCTTGCTGGTGATTTCATCATGCAGGGCTGTGGCTAATTCCAGGATGGCATCAGGGCTGAATCTGAAGATGCGATACACCTCCGATTCCCCCATGCCAAAGACGTTCATGCGCGTTCATGCCCTCCTCCTCCGTGCCTGTGGACGCAGTAGTGCTATGACCATGGCTGCCCCTGGCATGTTGGCATACGGATGTGTTGTCCTGCAAGTGTGGTTGCTCAGCTCATCCGTAACGGTGCTGCTGCAGCTGCTCTCCAGCTGACCTGTGGATGTCTGTTGCTGAGTTACACCTCCTTTATGGTGAATAATTTTGCGCCGTAAAAAAAAATTGTAGTAAAAATGCCATAAAACTATCCCCTATTTTGTAAACGCTATACATTTTGCGCAAACGCTTATTGCGATTATTTTTTTACCAAAAATATGTAGAAGAATACGTATCGGCCTAAACTGAGGAAAAACAATGTTTTTTTTATATATTTTTGGGGGATACAAAATATTGCATTTTTATATTTGTTTATAGTGCAAAAAATAAAAACCGCAGAGGTGATCAAATACCACCAAAAGAAAGCTCAATTTGTAGGGAAAAAAGGACGCCAATTTTGTTTGGGAGCCACGTCGCATGACCGTGCAATTGTCAGTTAAAGCGTCGCAGTGCCGAATCACAAAAAGTGGCCAGGTCCTTTACCTGCATATTGGTCTTAAGTGGTTAATACCAATAATACAAGGCAATGGCCTAATTTCATAAAAAATGTATGTTTTTTTTTTTGCTTTCTTTATTTATGAAATCTTTTAGCATCTTTAAACAACAGCAGGTCCTACAGACCATACAATAAAAAAACAAACAGGAAGCAATACAGCATCAGTTGTTATGTTTTGCTTACTTATACATACACTATGGGCTAGATTTACGTAGCCCGTCTTATCTTTGTTCGGTCATAACGTATGTCATTTACGTTACGCCGCCGCAACTTTTCCAGGCAAGTGCTTTCTTCACAAAGCACTTGCCTGTAAAGTTGAAGCGGCGTAGCGTAAATGACCCGGCCGGAATTCAAATTCGGTGAGTAGGGGGCGTGTAGTATTTAAATCAAGCGTGCCCCCGCGAATGCGCCAGCCGTGACTGAATTCCAGTGCGGATGCTCCAAATCACGTCGCTAATTGTCAATGAAAGCGGCGTGAGCGTATCTAACGCAAAGCTTCACTGTGAATCGACTTACGCAAACGACGTAAATTACGTCTGTCCCGACGTTCATAGTTAACATTGGCTGCGCCTCACTATAGCAGGGGTAACGTTACGCCAGGCGTAAGTCTTACATAAATGACGTAAACAGCTACGCCTGTCGTACGTTCGGGAATCGGCGTATTTGCTCATTTGCATATTTTACAGCGGTAACGCCACCTAGCGGCCAGCGTAAATATGCATCTAAGATACGACGGTGTAAGTGCCTTACAGCGCTCGTATCTTAGCAACATTTAAGCGTATCTCATTATGAGCATACACTTAAATTTGCGTGGGCTGAGATTAGGACTTACGACAGTGTATCCACTTTTTTCAACTGCCCCTGAACTCATTCAATGTTATCTTATGTGTACATGTACACAGGTTTGTTTACTCTGCGTTTATAGGCCTTTTTTTGAAGGCAAAAAAATTAGTTCAGATGCCGAAGTTTCTCACATTTCAGACGCCAAACGCTTCTAAACGCGGAAACCCATGTTTAGCAGTGTTTTATTTATAGGCGTTTTTAGTTTTTGGGCATTTACAAAAAAAAACACAATTTTAAAATGCTTCTAAACGCGGCAAAACGCGGCGGCATGTACAATCGGCAACGGGTTACTATCTGTCAAGTTAAAACTTTCAGGAGAGGTTGTAAAAACCTCCCGAGTACATGAAGCCTTACACACACACATGAATTTCAATGGCATCCCATTCTTAGTTCATAGGGTTGGATACTGAGTTGGCCCATCCTTTGCAGCTATAACAGCTTCAACTCTTCTGTGAAGGCTGTCTACAAGGTTTAGGAGTGTGTCTATGGGAATGTTTGATCATTTTTCCAGAAGCTGATTTGTGAGGGCAGGCACTGATGTTGGACGAGAAGGGCCGGTAGGATTCTGTGCAGGCCAGTCAAGTTCCTCCACCCCAAACGCGCTCATCAGTGTCGTTATGGACCTTGCTTTGTGCACTGGTGCGCAGTCATGTTTGAAGAGGAAGGGGCCGTCCCCAAACTCTTCCTACAAAGTTGGAAGCATGAAATTGTCCAAATTGTCTTGGTATGCTGACGCCTTTAAAGTTACCTTCACTGGAACTAAGTGGCCAAGCCCAACTCATGAAAATCAACCCCACACCATAATCCCCCCTCCACCAAATGATTTGGACCAGTGCACAAACCAAGGTCCATAAAAGACATGGATGTGCGAGTTTGGGGGTGAAGGAACATGACTGGCCTGCACAGAATCCTACCGGCCCTTCTCGTCCAACATCAGTGCCTGACCTTCTGGAAAAGTGATCAAACATTCCCATAGACACACTCCTAAATCTTGTGGACGGCCTTCACAGAAGAGTTGAAGCTGTTATAGCTGCAAAGGGTGGGCCAACACAGTATTCAACCCTATGAACTGAGTCCAAACCTCAAGCTGATAGAACACCTTTGGGATGAATTAGAGCCAAGGCTGCGAGCCAGGCCTTCTTGTCCAACATTAGTGCCTGACCTCACAAATGCACCATTGGAAGAATGGTCAAACATTCCCATAGACACACTCCTAAACCTTGTAGACAGCCTTCCCAGAAGAGTTGAAGCTGTTATAGCTGCAAAGGGTGGGCCAACTCAATATTGAACCCTACAGGCTAAGACTGGGATACGATTAAAGTTCATGTGCGTGTAAAGGCAGGTGTCCCAATACTTTTGGTAATATGGTGTATAATGAAAGGAATTGCATATATTTAAGTGCTGTGTATGTTCCCAAACATCAACACATCTCCCCTTGAAAAAAAGCATGATGACAAAAAGACTTGTGTCCTACAATTTCCTACTACAATCGCTGGGTCAATTTCAATATTCCAAATCGATTTGAAACTCTATGGTAGTAAAAAAAATAAAAAATAAAACAATCCCCAGGTAATAATTTGCTTTGCTCAGGAAGTTTTCTTTGTTGAGTATTCCTGTTGAACAACTGCCAATAGGCCACGTAATGGCTTGGATGCATGATCCTCTCAATTTATAATATAATTATTTAAATGACAGTTGTGACACTGTATGATTGGAACGTTCTGATTTTTCCCTAGTTGTCCCATTATATGCAAATTTAAGCTATTTGAATTACATTTTTATTGTTCTTTGGAAAGATTAGCTCAAGGTAGCATTTCCAAGGACTCCACCACATATTAATCATTCTTTTTAGAGCTAACTTGCTACTTTTATTTTAAAAGCTTGCTTTTCCGCACAGGAAGTTTTTAGCAATTCATAGCAAACAAGCATTTCATACCTGGCTCCTAGCTTGCTTTTGCAGCACCGTTGTTCTGGGTTCAAACATAAGTCATACCCACCTCACCTCTCAGCTTTATGCTATTCTCCTGTCTCAGGACTATTCATCCCATATTTATATGTATATATATTTTTTATCAGAAAGGTGTTTAATGTAAACTTAGGCTCCATGTACACGGGACGCTTTTACAACTGCTCCTGAACGATTTAACCCACATTTAAAATGGCCGTTCAGCCGCGTTTACATGACACGTTTAGCCGCGTTTGCATCTATAAGCATTTTGTTTTTGTTTAGATGAAAAACGCCTGTAGTTGCCGAGTTGCCGCGTTTAGCCGCGTTTGGTGCTTCAACTGCCTCTAAACACAGGTTCTGAACACATTTTTGAGGTTCAAGAAAAAAACTCTAAACACAACTGCCTAGAAATGACTATAAATGAACCAGTGTACATGCACTGATAAGATAACAGAGGAAAGTTCAGGAGCAGTTAAAAAAAATGCCCAACTGCTACTAAACATCCATTTACCAGCAGTAGTGTACATTAGAAAAGAGAAATTTTACAATAAGATAATACATCTCAGGGACATAAAGAACATACATATACATGATACAACACAGTCATATGTGGGAAGGTAAAGAAAATTTCAACACTGCAAATACCACAGCCATAATAACCAAAGCATATTGTCAGTGTATCTCCACCTAGGCAGACAAAACCGATGATGAGGGTAATATGAGGATGATCAGGGTAATACGTACTCCCTTGTTCCCCCAGCAACCACCCTACACAAACAGTGAACCTTCTCTTTTCGGACCCCCCCCCCCCCCCCCTGGTGTCACATTTGGCACCTTTCAGGGGGAGGGGAGTGCAGATACCTGTATAATACTATATAATACTGAATAGTCACGCCCCTTTGTGTCACCCGTCTTCTGGGAAGCACGCCGGTCCCAGTGAGGGCGCACCACGTGGCTCGTGCATGTGCAGAAGGGAACTGAGCAGTGAAGCCGCAACACTTTACTTCCTGACAGGGGCGGATTGACAACTCATGGGGCCCCAGGGCAATAGAAGATTATGGGGCTTACAGATGGTCACCACGCCAGGGGGCAGTGCAGAGGCGGACAGCTAAAATCTTGTGATTTTCACATCAAAAGCATGTCGGTTTCAGACATATCACGGACAGATGTAAAAAAAAAAACACAGATTTTTATATACTGTCCCTGGTTTTATTGAGCCTGGCAACCCTGATGGGGCCCCCTAGTGGCATTCCTCACCGAGGATGGTGGCAGGGGCAGCCGAGAGATGATTGATTGCTCGGCCTCGGCTGCCGACATCGCGGGCACGCTTCAACTCTTCTGGGTAGGCTGTCCTCAAGGTTTAGGAGAGTATTTATGGGAATGTTTGACCATTCTTCCAGAAGCACATTTGTGAGGTCAGGCACTGATGTTAGACGAGAAGACCTGTCTCGCAGTCTCTGCACTAATTCATCCCAAGGTGTTCTTTTGGGTTGAGGTCAGGACCCTGTGCCGGGCAGTCAAGGTCCTCAACCCCAAACTCGTTCATCCATGTCCATGGACCTTGCTTTGTGCACGGGTGGCCAGTCATGTTGGAACAGGAAGGGGCCATCCCCAATCTATATAAACAAAAGTGCAGCGCCAATAGAGAACTCTCAATGACACGAGTTCTAAATAGTAAAAAAGATTCCACAATGTGAAGTTATACAAATCAGAAACTTTAAACTTACAACATTAGAAAGGTGTGTGAACACACTACTATATAATTAAAGGGGACCAATAAACAACAAATTGTCCATATAAGGAGAATAAACATCAAGGTGATAGAGTGATACCTGTGAAATCAGCATAGAAGGTTTCCCCTCAGGAGCGTCATCCACATGGAAACAAGGAAATTACTAGACCAGGCTTTCGGCCTTCCATGCCTATGTGACCCATCGCCGTATGGTGTTTCGGGTCCACTTCATTCGGTAAGGGTATTTCATCCATTTCCTTGTTTCCATGGGGATGACGCTCCTTCTATGCTGATATCACAGGGATCACTCTATCACCTTGATGTTTATTCTCACCATATGGACAATTTGTTGTTTATTGGTCCCCTTTAATTATATAGTAGTGTGTTCACACACCTTTCTAATGTTGTAGATTTAAAGTTTCTGATTTGTATCACTTCACATTGTGGAATCTATTTCACTATTTAGAACTATTGTCATTGAGAGTTCCCTATTGGCGCTGCACTTTTTTTTATATATTTTGCTACAATTATCCTTTAGTTGTGTTGGCTGCCCACTACAGATTATTTTGGGAGAAGCGCAGTATTGTACATTTTTATTTTATTTTTTTAAATTGTTTATTTATTCATAACAGAAGACTGGTCCACACGGCCTACAACAATGGTACAGTAGATTAGCATCACAAAACACAATCATCAAAGGGGGTAAACATGCAGAGACTTTGACTTTAGTCGGCATTTAACATGTGTATCAACATACTCCGCCAGGGGCGGGACACGGGCAGCGGAGGGATCACCCCCCACCCCCGTCGCGTCCCTGCCATATCCCTCAGAGCGGTCCCGTGTAAGCCATGTGCATTCGTGAGGTGCTTCGGGTCCCTGCGGTCCTGCGGGCCCAGCCTCCCTTATTTTCCGTTTACTAAGTATGGGAAGAGAAAGTAGGAGCGTAGCAGATGTCCAATGGACAATAGGAGGGGGAAGAGAAGAGAGGAGAGAGAAGAGAAAAAGAAAAGAGAAAAGGGGGATAGAGGGTGAATAAGGAAGAGAAGAATGGGGGGGGGGAGCTCGCGGGCATAGACAGCCACCCAAGGGGCGGCCAACCGGGTGACCCACCTATCTTCGCATCATGTACCCCTTCTGGGAGCCCTAGCTACCTCTCCTGAGGGCCTGGCCCTCCTCTGAATACATGAAAATGTTCCACAGTTGCCAGGTCCGGGAGTAGAGTTCGCTCCTATCCTGTTTTGTTAGGATAAGGTCCTCCATCTTGTTAATCTCATCCACCTTCCGCAGCCACATGGCTACCGTTGGCGGGTGCGGCGATTTCCAGCAGAGCGGGACACATGCCTTAGCAGCATCCATTAGGTGGCGAATGACAGATGTTTTGTATATACGTGTGGGGGTGTCGGTCGCATGCAGGAGAAAGTACGCTGGGTCATCAGGGATTGTGCGGTCTGTGAATTTTTGTGAGATTCGCCTGATCTCTTTCCAGTACGTCCGCAAACGCGGGCATGACCAGAAGACATGTAGCAGTGTCCCTTTGTCCGTCTGGCACCTCCAGCAGAGGTCCGACACCGTCGGGAAAAGTTTACTCAGCAGGGCGGGGGTCCTGTACCACCTTGTCAGGATTTTGTAGTTGGTTTCTTGTATTTTAGTGCAGACCGACGATTTGTGAGTGAACGTCAGGATCCGCTGTCGCCTCTCAGCAGAGAACTGACAGTCTAGGTCTCGTTCCCACTTATCAAAGCACGGAATCCGACACCCCTCCCCCGGAGTAAGTAATAGTGTATGCATCATGGACAGGGCATGTGGTAGCGTGCCTGACTCCAAGCATAGCTCTTCCAGGGTCGTGAGTGGTTGGCCTGTGTTGGCGGGGGGCGGGATGGTTTTCAGAAAGTGGCTGAGCTGGCCGGCCCTCATAAAATCCAGCCGGAATCGGCCCTCTTCGTCCATCAGCTCAGCTATGGTCCTCCACTGACCCGATTCGGCAAAGTGTGAGGCTTGGTAAATACCAGAATCCCGTAAAGCGCGAAATTTAGCATCGCCAATCCCAGGTTCAAAAAGGGGGGTGCCCAGAATTGGGCGCAGCGGTGAGGCTGTCGAGGATAGACGGGACTGTGACATTAACCGCGTGCATACTCTAATGGTATTGCCTATGAGGGGATGATGGTGCACATCCTTTTGTGTTAAGGAGCGACACCAGGGAGCGCGTCTCAGTAGAATCCCGCATTGCGCTTGCTCCAGTCGTGGCCATAATTTGGTCGACTCATGTCGGCACCAGTCGATAAGGCGATTCAGGTGCGCTGCGTGGTAGTACGTCCGAATATCTGGTACGGCTAGGCCACCGAATTGTTTGGGTAGGGAGAGGACCGTTTTGTGTATCCTAGGATGTTTTCCCGCCCACAGAAACGTTCCAAACGTGGATTGCACTTGTTTGAAGTACTCTGGTGGGATGTGTATAGGGAGGGCCTGCAGGAGGTATAGGAATTTCGGTAGAATGGTCATTTTGAGGATATTGCACCTGCCAAACCAAGAGTGAAGACCCGTGGTCCAGAGGCCTAGCAACTTTTGAACTGTTTTTAGCAAAGGCGGAAAGTTAAGTTTAAAGACCTCAGATAGTTTAGAGGGGATTCGCGTTCCTAAGTACGTCAGCGCCACATCCGTCCATTTTAAGCTAAAACTATTCTGGAGGCGGGACAGCTGTGATTTAGGCAGTCCTATTCCCATTGCCTCAGATTTGGACAGGTTTATTTTCATGTTGGACAGTTTCCCGTAAGAGTCAAATTCACGCATCAGGCTCGGCAGAGATGTCAATGGGTTCGTCAGGGAGAATAACATATCGTCGGCGTAGGCCGAGACTTTACACTGATCACTCCCCACTACTATTCCCGTGATGTTGGGGCACATCCGTATGCGTCTCAAGAACGGCTCCAGGAACAGTGCAAACAGGAGGGGCGATAAAGGGCACCCCTGTCTTGTCCCGTTGGTAATCGGGAATGGGTCAGATAGTGTCCCGTTTGCCCTGACCCTAGCCGTCGGATTTGTATAGGCCGCATTTATCCAGTTAAGCATCGTTCGTCCAATACCTATGTGTCTCAGGGTGGAGAACATGCACTGCCAACTAACCCGATCGAACGCCTTTTCGGCGTCTGTGCCTATGAAGACACAGGGGACCTTTGTAGTGTTTGCGACATGTAACAGGTTCAACACCTTGGACGTGTTGTCCCTGGCCTCCCTGCTTGGGACGAAACCCACCTGGTCTAAATGTATGAGGCCTGGGATATATCGTTGGATCCTGGACGCGATTACTTTGGTGAACAGCTTAACATCAGTGTTTAGCAGCGAAATCGGGCGGTAACTCCCGCATTGCCCCGGGTCCTTTCCGTCCTTGTGAATCACGGCAATCTGTGCCTGTAGGGTGTCAGTGTGTAGTTTTGTTCCCGAGCCTAAGGTGTTTAGTAGGCTCACCAAGCGGTTCCCCAAATATGGAAGGAGGGTCTTATAATACGAGGTGGTAAGTCCGTCTGGGCCGGGGGCCTTACCGGGTTTGGAATGTTTCAGTGCCGCTTGGAGTTCGGGTAGGGATATCGGTTCGTCTAACAGCTCTCTTGTTTCTAAAGTGAGGGCTGGCATTTGAGATGCCGCAAGGTACTCTAATGTCTGGTTCGAACTAGAGTCCGAGGGTGGGGAGGGCAGGTTGTACAAGGAATGGTAAAAAGACCTGAATTCCTGCGAAATTTGTTGAGGCACCGAGATCTTCCGACCCCCGCGCGACATAATGTGCGGTATGTACGATGCCATATTTTGTGTTCGGATCGCCTGGGCCAGCATTCTCCCACATTTGTTTCCTGATTCGTACATATTACGTCTACAAATTTGTAACGCGGCTTTGGCTTTGTACTGGAGTATGTCAGTAATTTGTTTGCGGACTATATTCAGATCTGAAGACACCTGTATAGTCGGAGCCTTTTTGTGCTGGGCCTCTAGGGCCTGCAGCTTAGCCAGCAGTGAGTCAAGTTGCTCGGTCCTTTTTCTTTTCAGACGGGCACCATGTTTAATAAGTACCCCTCTCACCACCGCCTTATGGGCTTCCCACACTACTCCTGGGTCAGTGTCCTGCGTGGCATTGGAGTCAAAGTAATGTCCTATTTCTTTCACTACATCTGTCATGGTGTCTGGGTCTTGCAGCAGGCCTTCATTCAGTCTCCAGGGGTGTCTCTGGGCCGTTTGGGCATCTCTCAAACCGTAGACTAGTGTGATCGGGGCATGGTCCAACCACGTGATTGACCCGATCGAAACGTCTTTAACCGCCGCAAGGTGTCTATGGGGGATCATATAGTAGTCGATACGGGAATAGGATTGGTGGGGTTTGGAGAAGAAGGTATAGTCCTTCTCCCCTGGGTGGAAGAGGCGCCAGACGTCCACTAGTTGTGCAGCATGTAATTCCGTATGGATGCGCTTGCGAGCGTCTCCTGGGATAGAAGACATCCCAGTAGAGGTATCTTCCGTCGGTATAAGGGGGACGTTAAAGTCTCCACCCAAAATTAGTTGGCCCTCCGCGAAGCGCGTCAGTTGGTCTATTTGTCTTGTCAGGAATCTAGCTTGTTGATCATTTGGGGCGTATAGGTTCACGAGTGTGATCAGTGCTGTCCCAATGCGGCCCTTCAAAAATAGGAAGCGGCCCTCATCATCCAGCCTCGCATCCACGTGCGTCCACGGGACTCTAGCGGATAGGAGTATTGAAACTCCCCTGGACTTTGCCGTGGCGTTTAGAGAGTGGTAGACCGTGGGGTAATATCTGTTTCTAAGCGTGAGCAGGTTGTTATCTCTGAAGTGCGTTTCCTGAAGCAGAACAACGTCCGCTTTCAGTCGGCGCATATCATGAAGGAGCATTCTCCTTTTTTCTGGGATGTTTAGGCCCTTGGCGTTCAAGGACACCACAGTTAGTGTGTCCATACCCGCGAGAGAGGGGGGGGGGTGGACTCTAGGGGTCCGGAGGGGTAGTATGGAGATTTGTAGGATGGGAAGGGGTCCTGTGAGCGCACATGGCCAAGAGAGTGTAGTGCAGCAAGAGGGAAATAGTACAGTCTCCCTTAGGAGGGGGAAGTGAAGAGGTTCAGGAGCTTACACTAGGGCGTGCAGCTCTAAAAAGTATCTAAAGTAGCCCTAGCGGCTATGGCGCTCGCCGGCACCTCCTCACAGAGAAGGTGGCGGGGTACTGAGCGCCGGCCTATACGGGGTATCAGGCGGACAGGGACCTAGGTCAGGCTGCCCGGCCTACCCCCCAACTTATAAATCTATGGTGCGTTACACGTACCGGCAGAACAAATAATCATGACAACATTTTTAAGGTACAAACAAAGCAGCAAGCATAGTATCTTAATTGTATAGATCAGAGTGAAACATAAGTGCACACAGGAGCATAATGCAATCAACAGCAACAGCCGTGGGCTGTCAGGAGCAGCAGAGAACGTATGAGGTGCCGTACACACGGCCGAGGTTCTCGCTGAAAATCAGCGAGAACCTCGCTGGAATGCACATTCCAGCGAGGACCTCGGCCGTGTGTACGGTCTCGGCGAGCTTCCCGTCGGGAAGCTCGTCGAGCCGAAAAAGAGAGCACGCTCTCTTTTTTCTCGACGGCCCGCCTGGAAGAATGGCTGGTTGCCATTCCCGACGGGCGGGTCGCCGAATTCGACGGCCGGGAGAGAACCTCGACGGGCGGAACGATGTGTTCTGCCCGTCGAGGTTCTGGGTCGTGTGTACGCGGCCTGACTGGTAACAGACAGCAGGTCACCCCCCCCCCCCTCAAAATCACATCAAGCATCCCACCCTCCACCCCCTCCCCCGCCACCCCCCTGAGTGTGGGGAGCTCACCTCCTTGCCACTCCCTCTGTCAGGTCCCTTGGGGGTTTCCTCCGGCCCCGATGGTGTGTTTCCACAGCAACAGCTGGCAGATCTGTATCTCTTGGGGTATCACCCTTATCCTATTGCAGGCATAAAGTGTAAAAACTGGGTCTCAAAGTGGTTTCCTCGTTTCGACCCCCCGCCCCAGCAGCAGTCTACCCCCCGCCCCCCCCCCGGGACAACCCTCCTGATGGGCTATATGGAGACTGCTGGACCCCCCACACCTCCCCCGCCCCCCCACAACAACTCAACCCAGGGGGGGCGATGGGTTCCAGGGGCATCAATCAGCTGGCAGGCGGCAAGAACAGGCAGCCGCGGGGATAGGGGATGAGGACGTGCTCAGGGTCAGTGCCGCTGCAGAGGAAGTCTAGTGGCCAGGGGGTGCGCGAGAAGGTGCCGTGTGACAATCATCGGTGCTGCAAATCAGCTCAAGGCAGCATGGTATGGTGGCGACGGGAAGAGGGATGTGGAGGGCGGATAGGGATCGTGGAGGGGTGCGGCAGGGAGAAGGGGAGGGGAGATACGGCCCAGGGCCTACTCACGCAATTCTCCCAGGGACGCCGACCGGTTCCTCCGTCTTCCACGTTGCTGCCGAGGATGTGGTGCTCCACGGCGGGCCGAGGGGCCGGATCTTCCAGGTGGCCTAGGAAGCAGCTGGAGCCAGTTGGGGACCTGGATGGGATCCGCTTCCATAAAACGGAATAGCTCCGGGAGGTCCGCCGTTGTCTGCAGGACATAGGACCCGGTTTCCCCGCGGAAAGTCACCGATAGTGGATATCCCCAGCGGTAGGTTAGATTCTTCTGCCTGGCCAGATCCAGTAGTGGGCGCAGCAGGGCTCTGCGGCGCAGCGTCGCCCTGGAGAGATCCGGGAGAATTTTAATCCGTGCGCCCTCATGCTCCACCTCGCCACGGTCCCAGGCTCCTCTAAGGATGGCTTCTTTCTGGGCGTACCGATGCAGTCTGCATACAATGTCGCGCGGCCTCTCTTCATCCGCCGGTCTCGGGCCCAGGGCTCTGTGTGCGCGGTCCAGGATGATCTCTTCCTCCGGCGCTCTCAGTATCTCCCTGAACAGTCTCGTTACCACCTCCCCCAGGTCCTCTCCGTCCGCTCTCTCTGGCACTCCCCGCACCCGCAAGTTTTGACGGCGGCTGCGGTCTTCAATGTCCTCCAGGTGGAGCTGGAGATCAATGGCCGTGTCGCGGTGTGTGTCCCTTGATCGTTCCAGTGCCGCCACTCTGGCCTCCAGTGATGACAGGGACGCCTCCCCGGACGTTACTCGCTCCGACAGCGTGGAGACCTCCCCACGAACTTCTTGAATGTCGCGGTTGTGTGTCTCCTCCAGCCGGAGGATGAGGGATTCGACATCCGAGCGCGTGGGGAGGGCCTCAATGTCCGCGCGCGTCGGCAGCGCCAGCAGCAGAGACCTGATCTCCTGGTCCTGCATCTCCGCGTCAGGCTGCTGTACCGTGGTTGTCTCAGCCCCAGGGTGACCTCGATGTGGCCCGGGGAGCGCCGTCGATGTCGCGGCCGCGACAGGTAGGTCGTCGGCGGCAGATACGGCGTAGGCCTCAGTCAGGGATCCACGTGGTGCGGTCGCCTGAGCGCCGGGGGACTTGCCCTGTAAACTTTGAAAGTATTTGTAAATTTCCCCCGATTTCGTCCCTGAGGGTGTCTTGCCTGATGTTGCCCTTGTGCTGTACCTTCTCGTAGGTATCATGCCGGTTTTTAGTCGTGTTTTTGCTGTTTTAGGGGAGTCTTAGCCGGAAGCTCAAAGAAAAAGCAGCTTCATAGATCCATGTCCAGGCCACGCCCCCATACATTTTTATTTTCATCCCCAATCTATTCCCACAAAGTTGGGAGCATTAAATTGTCCAAAATGTCTTGGTATGCTGGAGCCTTAAGAGTTTCCTTCACTGAACTAAAAGGCCAAGCCCAACCCCTGAAAAACAACCCCACACCATAATCCTCCCTACACCACCATGATTTGGACCAGTGAACAAAGCAAGGTCCATAAAAACATGGATGAGCGAGTTTGGGGTTGAGGAACTTGACTGGCCTGCACAGTGTCTTGACCTTTGCAGTACCACCCTTGCCTCCCTCACCTTCCATGCCTCCTGGTATCGAGTCTGCCAGTGAAGTAGAACCCATGCAATTGAGTTTCACGCGTCTTTCTGAGAATGAGAGGGCCTTTAGGAGGAGGGAGAGGTTGTGCCTATATTGTGGCCAGGCAGGTCACTTCTTGAAGTCTTGTCCTACCTGTCCAGGAAACACTTTCACCTGAGAGCCTGTAGGGCACAGACCTTATGTGGTATTGTTACATCCCTTGAAGGATAAGCCTCTAGTTTTGGTTACCCTTTCGTGGTCTGAGTCGTCAATCAATACATAGGCTCTAATTGACTCTGGGGCTGGAAGCCAAAGGTCAAGCCGGTAGTTTGCCTCCATATCGGTCATATGATTACGCAATTGACCTTCAGCCCAGTGCTATGCCTTCCCCGTGGCCGAGTTTACCCTTTGTCTATCTCGGAGGATAAAGCTATGGAGGACTATGTTGCTGATGCACTTTCTCGGGGGTTGATCTGCAAATCCTTGTCTCCTGCTGATGCTGGCTTCTTTTTTGTGAAAAAGAATGGCAAACTGAGACCTTGTATCGATTATAGGGGTCTCAATTGCATCACGGAATCTACCCGATTCCGTTGATTACAGAATTATTTAACCGTCTCAAGGGGGCAACGGTCTTCACGAAACTCGATCTGAGAGGGGCATATAATATTGTGAGAATAAAGGAGGGCAACAAATGGAAAACTGTGTTTAACACCAGGACAGGACATTGTGAATACCTTGTAATGCCATTTGGTCTTTGCAACTATCCTGCAGTTTTTCAGGAGTTCATCAAGGAAGTCTTCCGAGATATGTTGCAGAAATGTGTGGTGGTTTAGCTCAACAATATTCTCATATTTTCTAAATCCCTAGAGAGCCACCACACAGATGTCTCCCATGTACTACAGAGGCTGAGAGATAATAACCTGTATTGTAAGATAGAGAAGTGCTGGTC
Organism: Rana kukunoris; assembly: GCA_029574335.1. Taxonomy (NCBI): domain Eukaryota; kingdom Metazoa; phylum Chordata; class Amphibia; order Anura; family Ranidae; genus Rana; species Rana kukunoris. Next base: position 102,150,507 of record CM056051.1, read on the forward strand.
ATCTCTCGCCTTGATTACTGCAACTCCCTTCTCACTGGCTTACCGCTGCACACTCTATCTCCTCTTCAGTCCATCATGAACGCTGCTGCCAGACTCATCCACCTTACCAACCGCTCTGTCTCTGCTGCTCCTCTCTGCCAATCCCTCCACTGGCTTCCGCTCACCCAACAAATTAAATTCAAACTACTAACAATTACCTACAAAGCCATCCACAACTCTGCCCCCAGCTACATCACTAACCTAGTCTCTAAATACCAACCTAATCGCTCTCTTCGTTCTTCTCAAGACCTCCTACTCTGTAGCTCTCTCATCACCTGCTCCCATGCTCGTCTTCAGGACTTTTCCAGAGCCTCTCCAAGCCTATGGAACTCCTTACCCCAATCTATCCGTCTATCCCCCTCCCTATTAGCTTTTAGAGGATCCCTGAAAACCCTCCTCTTCAGAGAAGCCTACCCTTCCCACACCTAGCAACTGCACTTTTCATTTGAGTCCATCTGACCATCCCCCACAGATAACTACCCTTTGTTCCACTTGACCCTCCCTTCTAGATTGTAAGCTCTTACGAGCAGGGCCCTCTGATCCCTCCTGTTTTGATTTGTATTGTGAATGTTCTGTCTTCCCTGATGTAAAGCGCTGCGTAAACTGTTGGCGCTATATAAATCCTGTATAATAATAATAATAAATAATAATAAGTGCGAGTTCCATCGTAAACTGGTTACATTTCTGAGTTATGACATTTCTACTGACGCTTTTTCGATGGACCCAGAGAAATTATCTGCAGTTCTACAGTGGCCTCAACCTGTAAGTCTACGTCCGTTACAATGTTTTCTTGACTGACAATTATTATCAGAAATGTATTTGGAACTTCTCCTCTCTAGTCAAACCCTTGACTGAAATGACCAGAAAGGACGGTGACCCACATGATTTTTACTGCATTTTCTGTCTCTGTCTGTTGCATGGTTCCTGACACTTTGTTGAGAATTCCTTTTAGATTAATAGGTCATGCAATGGCTTGAATGCATGATCCTCTCAATTTATAATATAATTATTTAAATGACTGCTGTGGCACTGTATGATTGGAACTTCCTGATTTCTCCCCTAATTGTCTCACTGAATGCAAATTAGGCTACAGTATTTGAATTACTTTTTTATTGTTCTTTGGAAAGATTAGCTCAAGGTAGCATTTCCAAGGACTCCGCCACTCATCAATTCTTTTTTTTTTTTTTTAGAGCTAACTTCACACTTTTATTTTAAAAGCTTGACAAAGGCACATTGGTTATCCACACAAGAGTTTTTTTTAGCAATTTACGGCATACTGTCAATGGCAGACAAAACCTATGATTAGGGTAACATGAGGATGATGAGGGTAATATGTACTCCCTTGTGCCCCCCAACAACCACCTTAAACAGCTGAGTCCGGGTTAATTAAAGAAAAAGTCTATTAGTTACTAGGTCTAACGGGGACAGTGCCAGCCACCTGTCAGTGCCATCAGTGCCGACTATCAGTGCCATCCATCAGTGCCACCTATCAGTGCCCATAAGTGCCATCAGTGCCACCTGTCAGTGCCGCCCATCAGTGTCAGCCCCATGTGAGCGCCAACCAACTGTCAGTGCCCATAAGTGCTGCCTATCAATGCCATCTTTCAGTGCCCATCAGTCAAACAGTCACATGACATGAAAAAAGTATCGGTAATCGGTATCGGCGAGTACATGAAAAAAAGTACTGGTTCTTGTAGTCTTGTAGTCGGTCCTAAAAAAATGGTATCAGGACAACCCTAAAAGGAATACCTGAAATTGCCTTTCTCTATATACTCCCGGGATCAATATTGAATGGCAAGAAAAGTCTGCTTTGTTTCTTTCTTATCATGTCTAGAACAGTAATACCAAGAAAACAAATAACCCTCCTTCTATTAAGAAATTGGTTATCTACCACTCACCTGCAACGTTACAGCTCGACTTCAAGATAAATTGAATCAATATGTATCCACTGGAGCATTTGGATTCATTACATAAGCACTGACCTCTTTAAAAGCCAACTTTGACATTATGGCATAGACGTGTAAGTTGTCCCTCTCAATAGTTACCCATCTTCCATTTTTATCCCTCCTTTTACTCTTTTACTACTATTTATATATGCCTTTCCTATTATGCTGGATTCTTTTTCGGAGAAAATTTCACTGAACCTGCCCTCTTTTTGCCATTGAATGCCAGATCATACAGAATACCCCCACTTACTTGTACAATGGTTGTTAAAGCTTTACCACAGTGATTATGTATACCATTAAACACCTATTGTCTGTGACTAATCATGTTTTTCTGTACTGTCCCTGTACTTGGTTTTGTATGGAAATTATTACTAATTAAAGTGAAACTCATTGTTTTAAAGGTTTATCGAAAGAGGTAAATTCAAGGCATGCTGCAAATTATAACACATCTGCTTCTGCTCTCAACCAAACGATCAAGAGATAAAATAGCTGGGGTTGTAATTGAGCTTTGTTAGGCTGGCCATACCTTATACCAGTGTTTTTCAACTCCAGTCCTTAAGGCACACCAACAGGTCAAGTTTTCAGGATTTCCCTCAGATGAAATGGCTGTGGTGATTACTAATGGCCCGTCCACACGATCCGAATATCGTACGACGGATCGTATGACTTTTTTCGCTTAATAGTCGCAAGTAAAATGAAATGGGTTATTAAAGTCACGAAAATTCTCGTACGACAGAAAAAAAAATCAGGAAGTGATGTCATGTGTTGTAATGTATTTGTATTGTATTGTCGGACGATAGCTGTACTGACTAAACGAAAATCGTACGATCTGACATCGCACGAGGAAAATTTTCGCGCTTGTCCGATCGAATAATATCGGATGAACGGTCGTGATCGGCTCTCGAAAGTAGTGTACACACGATCCGAAAATCATGTGTATGGGCCATAAGGCAGTGAAACTGATCAAATCACCTGTGCAAAATAATGTAAAGCCTGAAAACATGACCTGTTGGTGTGCCTTGAGGACTCGAGTTGAAAAACACTGCCTTATACAATTCCCTTATACAATTTTCCTTTAGATTTGCCAAAACCATATAATATGAGGTCAGAGCTAAACACTTTCAATTTGAATGCAATCAGGCAGGCCTTTGCACTACATAGTTGAAGGTAAATCTAAAGGAAATAGAATACAAAATTTGTATAATGTACACACAATCAGACATTCCGACAACAAAACCGTGGATTTTTTCCGATGGATGTTGGCTTAAACTTGTCTTGCATACACGCGATCGCACAAATGTTGTCGGAAATTCCGAATGTCAAGAACACATACTACGGCACTATAAAACGTAAGTTCCATACCGGCTGCGCCCTCCTTCGGGCTCTTTCTGCTAATCTCATGTTAGTAGAAGTTTGGTGAGAGACGATTCGCGCATTTCAGCCTTCATGCTTTTCAGTCCGTTACACCGTGAAAAAATGTGCTATCTCCATTACGAACGCTAGTTTTACCAGACTGAGCGCTTCCGTCTCGTATTTGAATTAGAGCATGTGTGGAATTTTGTGCATTAGAATTGCATACACACGATCGGATTGAGAACCAGCTCTCAAACATTTGTTGTCGGAAATTCCGAAAAGCAAATGTCCGATGGAGCCTACACACGGTCAGAATATCCGACCAAAAGCTCACATCGAACATTTGTTGTAGGAAATTCCGATCGTGTGTACGCGGCATTAAGTGACAGGTGCCTTTTATGACCAAATCTAGTCTCACATCTATCTACATTGTATAAAGCAGGCCTTTACGTTAGTCTTTTATACACTTTTAAAAGGGAAGAAGCAAAGAATCCTCTTTGCATCAATTAGTTATAGCTGGGGATTATTTACAGACTAGGTCCTATTAAAGTGATTGTTATCCCGCAATAGTTATTATTATTTATTTACACCTGAAAGGCAAACGGCATAATGAGCTAGTATGCACCGCATACTAGCTCATTATGAAATACTTACCTTGGAACGAGGTGTAGAGAACTTACCTGGTCCACGGCGAGCGAGATGTCATCTTGCCTCCGCTTGTCTTCCAGGTATTGCCACTCCAGCGCTGTGATTGGCTGGAGCGGCGATGTCGTCACTCCCGCGCATGCGGGAGACTTCTTCCCGGCAAGGTCCGGAGGCTGCCGGGCCTTTAGCCGAGGATCCCCGCTGCGCATGTGCCGCTGCAATCGGCGGAGCATTGCGAGGGGGAATATCTCCTAAACCGTACAGGTTTAAGGGATATTATTTAAACCTACAGGTAAGCCTTATTATAGGCTTACCTGTAGGTAAAAGTGGTAGTAAAGACCTTACTACCACTTTAAGATTGCTGCGTGGTAGTAACATTGCCACAAGTACAACAAGTATCATTTTAACATGCTGTTGCAATTAACAACATGTACCCCTGTGCATAGCAATGTCAATCATTTTGAATGGCATCCAAACTCACCATGCATTGTAGTGCACTGCATCTGAAAAATTGGTGCAGGTCAGAATTATTGTTTATTTGCAGCTCAATAAAATAAAGGAAATTCCTTAACCCAACATGTGTTTAAAGAACTTTAGAACAACACTTTATAATGTTTGTTTTTTTTTTTCAAAGATGCTGGACAAGCTCCCAAATACAGTATGTAAGTAACAAAGTAAGATGACTAAGACTAAGACTTATTTAAATGAGAAGCGGTCCTGTACAATCTGGATAAAAGCATACAATGAGACTTCTGTATACTAGAACTAATGGAGTAATTCAGTGCCAAAACTAACATTTGTGGTTGTTGTGCCTCTTCCAAAACAATACCAATCTCTACCTCCCTTTCTGATAATAGGAATTATCACATATAATTAATCTCATGTTCTGACTATTCAGAAATAGTGCTTAGATTAAAAGCAATGTGATTTGTAGAACATCTTAGTGGGATTGGAAGAGAGAAGCCAAATTTGGATAGTTGTTTTTAGTTTCAAAAATCCAATGGGAATATTGTAAATTCCTTTCTTAAATTGTATTATGGTTAATCTTTCAACTATCAGTAACCTAATTAAACCCAATGTGTGAATTCAGTTTTGAAAAGTACAAAAAATGTTTAACACAAATTCCATCAAGAGCATCTGTTTACTATCACCATTTTAAGTCCAACCTAGCCCTCTTTTTAGATAAGGACTTAAGCTATACCCATGCACACAAAAATAAAGGTTCTCCATAGTATATCCACCTCAGCTCCAGAAGGTTGTACCCCCTACCAGGGCCAGGACAAGGGGTGGGCGGGAGGAAAGCCTGCCTTGGACACTGTTGTGTCATGTGAGGTTGTGGGGCACTGTGAGGTGATTTGGGGGGGTTGTGTTGGGAGAGGGAATTTGAGGGGCAGCAGGGGGTAAGAACTATTCTAGGAGGGGGATTTTTGTGTGGTGGGGGGGGGGGGTAGGGGTGGGAGAAGAGAATTTGTGCTAGGAGGGGAATTTTGGAGGGGGGTTTCGTACTTAAAGTGGTGATATGGTAGAAGGGGAGGGAGATTGTGTTAGGAGGGGATTTTTTTGTCATGGGGGGGGGGGGAGGTTTGTGCTAGTAGGGATGATTGGGGGAGGGGTAGATTTGTGCTACTAGAGGGGTTCAGGGGGGATTTTGTGCTGGGATGGGGGATTTGGAGTGTGGGTGGGAGGAAATTTGTGGGATTTGAAGGGTAGAGGATTTGTGCTAGGAAGGCTGATTTTGTTTGGAGGGGACATTTGTGCTGAGAGAGGGGAATTCTGCCGGGAGGTGGATTTGTATTGGGAGGAGAGGGATTTAATGCCAAAGTGTATTCTGCCACGTCTTTGGTAAAAAAATAATCCCAATAAGTGTATAGTGATTGGTGTGCATGAAAGTTATAGCATCTATAAATTATGGTATATATACTGAATTTTTTATTTTATTTTATACTAGTAATAATGGTGATCAGAGACTAAGGCCTCTTTCACACAGGCTGTCTGATCAGGTACACCTGTCAGTTTTTCAGGCAGATGTGATCGGACCCTCCAGTCTCCTCTATGGAGCAGTGACATGTCCGCTGACATGCACCGCTATCCGATCCTGTCTGCAAAATGCAGAAGGTTGGGGGTCCTATTTTCCATCCATATGGTGGATCGGATATGATCGGATAAAAACAGACAAGCGGTCCCTTTTCACCCAATTTCCCGATAGAGGAGAGCAGGACTGTGTCCGTGTCCACTCTGCACAGTGAGCGGAGATGGTCCTGTCATCCTCCTGGTCATCGGGCATCAGCCAAACGGAGACGCCCATGTGAAAGGGGCCTTATAGTGGGACTGTAATGGTGCGGCAGGAAATCTGACACTTATGCCGCGTACACACGATCACTTTTTGTGATGAAAAAAAACCCGACGTTTTCAAAAACGTCATTTAAAATCACCGTGTGTGGGCAAAACGTTGTTTTATGTCTTCAAAAAAACGACCAAAAAAAAAATTCGAACATGCTTGAATTTTTTGTGTCGTTTTTCAAAACGTCGTTTTTTGTGTCATAAAAAGTGATGGTGTGTGGGCAAAACGATGTTGAAAACGATGTTTTTAAACCCGCGCATGCTCAGAAGTAAGTTATGAGACGGAGCTTCAATGGAACAGAGTGCCGTCGAACGTGGTGTACGTCACCGCGCTTTGCTAGAGCATTTTGGAAAAACGATGGTGTGTAGGCAACGTCGTTTTGGAAAATGAAGTTTGAAAAACGTCATTTTTTTTCATGAGATGAAACGTCGTTTTTTTTCATGAGATGAAACGTCGTTTTTTTTCATCACAAAAAGTGATCGTGTGTAAGCGGCATAACTGGCACTGAGTGGGAACTTTTTATTTTTTGCCATATACTGAGTGGGAACTGACTAACTGCCACAGACATCACCAGTTACCCTAATACAGTGATCGGTGCTAATACTATACATTGTCACTGTACTAATGACATTGGCTGAGAAGGGGTTAACATCTAGGGCGATCAAAGGGTTAACTGTCTGCTTATCAATGTGTAACATGTGCTGCTTTTTACTAGTAATCTCTTTGTTTCTAATGCCTGTTTTGCAGGGATAATAAATACAGTATAGAGATTGTTGCCACTGTACAGAGCCCTGTTTTGATTGTCAACATAGGGCTCTGGGCTGTGATTGGACACAGCCACTCAGCAGGTCCATAAATCATTGGCCGGGACCTGCTGACAAACTCCCACTGTCACTGTACAATCACGGTGTATGTCAGCAAAGGGGGAGCGCACCCTAAACCCAAAAACAGGCAGCAACATACCAGGTGGTCCAAATGGATACTATATGCAGTCATTTAAAAAATAAGTACACCCCACATGTTTAACTTTTTCAACATATTTGAATAGGCAAAGATTAGATTTTTATTTAAACAGTGCCTTCAGATAAAGGCTTGAATATGAAAACAATAAAAATTTTCCTTTTCAATGATTTATTCAACAAAAATATCAATATACAGCATGAATGGGTAATAACGAAAATGTATGAACGATCTTGACATTAAAAGCTGGTATTGCTTCCTGTACCACTAATGACATTTTGTAAAACTGCCCACCAGTCTCTGACATCAGCTCAGTGAAATTCTTGACCACTTCTCTATAAAAAAAATCCTTCACTTGTATTTGTTGGTACTTTCCTGGCAGTCCTTTTTAAAATCCACCTATAAAATGTCAGTAGTGATGAATCCCTTATGCCACGATCGGTCCATCCGATGAGAACGGTCTGATGGACCTTTTTCATCGGTTAACCGATGAAGCTGACTGATGGTCCGTCGCGCCTACACACCATCAGTTAAAAAAACGATCGTGTTAGAACGCAGTGACGTAAAACACAACGACGTGCTGAAAATAATGAAGTTTAATGCTTCCAAGCATGCTTCGAGTCAGATTTGGTGATCTTTTTAAATCCCTTGCCAGATATATATGCATTCATAACTTCTTTTTGAGGGCCATATTGAGCTCTATTAAATTTGCCATGATGACACCATACACATTCTCAATACAAATGAGATCACCAGAGCCTAGATGTCTGAGGTTTAGATAAGGCAGATTCCATATGCTTACTCCCTCAGCTCTAATCTTTGCCACATATTCTTGAATGCTGGATTCTAATTTTATGAATCTGAAGTGTTGGTAAATGTGTTGCTTTACTTGAATTTTCCATATGACATAACTGTATTTTTTTCTGTATTTCACTGGTCTATAGTATGAGCCGTTCTTACAGAATCAGAATCAAGTACACAGATTTTGATTTTTTTCATTTTTCATGCTTGTTCTTGCAAATAATGCCTAATATAACCTTCTGAACCTGTCTAATGTTGTTTCCATACAGTGGAGGCTACTTAGGTGTGATAAAGAACCCCCAAAATGTCTTTAAAGGGTCACTAAAGGAAACAAAGGGTATAGAGACATAAAAGTTAACCGATTCCTTTTCAAAATGATTAAAAATAGATAAAAATCAATCATATAATGTGCCTGCAGGTTAGTTTCACTTTTAAACTGGCTTCATGTTTCTGTGAAGTAGAAATAGAAACACAGAACAAAAACAAACAAATCCAGGGCAGTGTTTTGTTTTTAAAATGAATCTGATTGGTTCTGGGAAGTTTTAGACACACAGTAATGACAGCTTAGACCACCGTGAGAAAGCTCCCAGTACTGTGGTTATAAGGAAACAGACAAGCAGGAAGTGTGGAGATCAGAGCAGGATTACAGCAACTTCAAAGCAAAAACGAACAATAAGGACATGAAACCAGGACTGCAGTAAGGTAAAGGAAGCTATTTAGCTAAAAAAAAAATTTCCTTTAGTGATCCTTTAAGCACCCCTATGGCATCTCGATCCACTGAGCCTCTGCTGCCTTTGCAAAAATAAGTGCTAGAAACACTGTGGGGTTAAATGGGTTGTAAATCCTCAAGATTTTTCACCTTAATGTAAACCCTTGCACAGAGCAGCTAAGTATGACATGTTATGAAAAAAAAAATTAAAAAAATTAACCTTTACAACCCCTTTAATTTACTAAAACGGAAGAGTGCAAAATCTGGTGCAAAACCTTAGCTTGTTCAATTAACCATTTCAATACCAGGCACTTTCACCCCCTTCATGCCCAGACCAATTTTCAGCTTTCAGCGCTGTCACACTTTGAAATCAATTGTAACACTGTACCCATATGACATTTTTACTATTTATTCACACAAATAGAGCTTTGTTTTGGTGGTTTTTTTTTTTTTTTTTTTTCTAAAAAAGACCCACATTTCCGGGAAAAAAAGACCAGTTTCTCTTCTTTTCTGTTATACAATTTTGCAAATAAACAATCTTTTTTCACGCATTTAGGCCAAAATGTATGCAGCTACTTATGTTTAGTAAAAATAACCAAAAACAGTGTATATTATTTAGTCTGTAGGAAAGTTCTAGAGTCCACAAACTATGGTATACAGTATATATAGTATCTGAAAATCAATCAATTGTTAAGTACTAACGGGCGGCCTATTTAATTTCTTGAGACCTAAAAATGCCAGCACAGTCCAAGCGGAATGGTGAGTTGTTTGAAGCTGTAATTTTTTCTCACAATTGTTCTGAAAATTAAGAAATAAAAAAGAAATCGTTTGTTTTACCTTTTTTTTTTTATTACATACTGTACTGTCACCCGTGCAACACAGCGGCATCATAAAACAGATGACCAGGGACACTAATCTGATAAAAAAATAAAAATGTAATTACTTTTTTTACATACTGTGACCAGAGCAACAATGTACTACTCCGGGCAGGTGATTTTTTTTTTTTTGTTTTTACACACCGTGCTTGTAACAGTAACATTTATCAACCATTTTTTCTGAATGCAATCCAATAATTTAATGTGTATTGTTGTGATTAGCAGTGATTGGCCACAGCTAATCACACGGTATAGATGGGCTGTAATTGGCTCTGTCTGTACCATGTGGTCATTGTGAAAAATCACAGAGATCAACACAATAGAACACAATGAATGGCATAAATTGAAGCTATTCATTATGTACAATTGTCATGTGATCTGCCATGAGTGGTCACAGAGATCACATGGTACTGCTAGCAGACTGTTAAACTGATCTGTCATCCCGTGTTTCCGGTGAACATGGCGGGAGACAGATCACACCGGAGCACAGCCCGTAGGGCATGCGTGAGGCGTGATCCTGGGAAGACATCAGACAAGTAATAAAATGTCTACCCAGGATAATAGGGATGACGCCCAGTCCTCATTTTACAATAGGTTGGGCAGGAAGCAGTTACGCTTTGACAACAAACCTGGAAGCTGATTGGTTTCTTTGCACAGCTGCACCAGATTTTTCAGGCTCCAGTTTTAGAAAATCAACCTGTGTGTTCCAGGACCTTGCCTGCAGTTGTGCTGCAAGCATCTACAGTAGCTCTGTTGGGCAGCATGATCTCCTGCTGACAGATAAATTATAATTCAGGCAGCAATGCAGGAGAGAGGAAGCTTTGTGGGGCAGTTGCTCCAGGTTGTAAACCTCAGAAAAAAAAAAAAAAAAACCTGCAAGACAAAGGCATAATGAACTAGTATGCATCAGATACTAGGTCATTATGAAATACTTATCTTAGAACGAAGCTGTTGCAGCAGTCCCCACTGACACAGCCAACATCTTCCCTGGAGTTTCTTCCAGGTTCTCAGGCTCCAGTGCTGTGATTAGCCGGAGCCACGATGACGTCACTTCACAGGAGCCGCCGTTCATGGCACGGGGCTCGGAAGGAACTGCACCTGTGGCTGTTCCTTAATAGTGCATGCTCCAGTAATGTCACTGGCTGCATGCAATGTAAATATCTCCTAAACTATACAGGTTTAGGAGATATTTTCACTAGCCTTATGTAAGCCTTATTATAGGCTTCCCTATAGGTACATGTTAATCTCAATACCTTCCAGTTGTTGCTGCTAATTCTTTACAAATATTGGCAACTCTGCTTCATTTTTACATCCACTGACACCATTTATATAGTACAGATTTTTGCACTTGCTGACCTGTAATGTAAGGAACATTGTTACATACCTCTGACACTACTGTATTGCACTCAATAAGCTTCAAAGTGCTAAAAAAGCGGCCATCTTCTATGTTATTATTACACTGGGAATAGTTTTTATACAACACCGGATCTTTCACTTTCTGACTAAGCATTTCTCATTACTGCATGTCTGCTTTTAACATTTTACCATGGTATTCAGGATCAAAGACTTACAGTAACTCCCCCACGAAATTGTCTGGAGCCAACCCCACTGCCATATCATTTATTGCTCATAGCTCAATTCTAATGCCTAGTGTATATGATAAGAAAATCGGGCAAAAAAACAAAACAGGAGGGATCATCCGATTATCTATTTATTAGTACACAGCTTTTGAGAGGCGGTCATGACAATTAATGTGATAATATCTGCAGGGACACGTGCAAAAATGTTTCTCATAAGATAACAGGACAAATTATTTTTGTGTAATTAGTATAGTATTTCTACGGAAAAAATCGAGTGACCAAGACCGTACATGCTTGGAAACAAACAAATGTATTACATTACAACACAATACGTTACGTCAGTTCCGAAGTTGCATTTTGTCTTACAAGAATTCTAGTAACTACTGCTACTGACACCAACAATGGGCACTATTCCTTCTACTGACACCAACAATGAGGCACTATTTCTTTCACTAACACCAACAATGAGGCACCATTCCTTCCACTGACACCAATAAAGAGGCACTATTGCTTTCACTGATACCGTCGATGGGGCACAATTCCTCCCACTGACACCATCGATGGGGCACAATTCCTCCCACAAGGTATTATGTCATGTGTTGTAATACATTTGTATTGCATTTTCGAACGACAGCTGTGCTGATTAAACGAAAATCGTACGATCTGGCATTGTATGAGAAAAATTTCTGTGCATGTCCGATAGAATAATATCGGATGAACTGTCCTGATCGGTTCTCGAAAGCTCTGTACTAACGATCCGATTATCGTACGATCATTTCGAAAGCGGCATTTTTCGTACGATTTTCAAATCGTGTGTATGGGCCTTCTTTTTTCTCATATTGGTTACATGAGTACAACTGTAGGCACAGCAACGACTGCATCTAGGTACAGTTACTTAGGTTTCACAGACCCTGAACAATAAGATTTACTGTTGCATTCAAACATACAGTACACTACTAACATAAATATACTGCTTTCTCACCTCTACATGCAGAAAGGTAAATACAGTAACTAAAGTGGAAGACAGGTTCATTGCCTCATTTGGGACAATTATTATGGAGAAAAGTCAAACTATTGAACTGTAGACATGTGCATACAGAGTTGCCATAGCTTAGAACATTTTTTGGGACAGGCCCTACCCATATATGGTAGATTATGTTGTATTTTGGAAGTTCTGAGTTCACTTGATCTTAAACTTGTTGTAGAGTTAAGGGAGCAGCATTTTTCCAGTTTAAAGAATAGGTTTCCTGGTTTGCTAGAGGATGAGCCTAAACATTGTGTGGATATAGGTAAGCGGTAAAAAGTTATTTGTATGTAAGAATGCCCAAGAGATAAACTTCAGAGGTCTTCAGGGGTTGTAGACCAAATCATGAAGTTCAGTCTGTTTATAACTTAAAGGGGTTGTAAAGGTTCATGTTTTTTCACCTTAAAGTGGAGTTCCACTCTGTTTTTTAATTATTTTTTTCTAAAATCCCCCAAAAAATTGATTTTTTTTTTTTATACTCACCAGAAAGGGCTGTTGCTATGCGGAAATAGTTTTTCTGCTTCTTCCTCCACCGCGTTCGCCTTCTTCGTCGTCCTCCGTCGCGGTGTCTTCTGGTGAAAGGGGCACACTGCCTTCTGGTAACTGTGTGTATCGCAGGAGGCAGCCACCCATTCACAAAGCGTCATGCGATTTCGCGCATGCGCAGTAGGACTAGTACGGCTGTCAATGCCTGTTTCCCTTAGTCAGGATGGAGGAGCCAGGACCGAGTGATCACCGCTGGGGGCGCTTAGGACAGGTAAGTGTCCTTATTAAAAGTCAGCAGCTACAGTGTTAGTAGCTGCTGACTTTTAAAAAAAAGATTGCAGGTGGAATCCCGCTTTAATGCATCCTATGCATTAAGGTGAAAAAACCTTATAATTAGCACCCCCCCCCCCCCGTTTTACTTACCTGAGCCCTGGAAAGTCCTGCGTCAATCAACTCCAATAATGCGGCCGCCGGGGGGCGGGACCGAGTACTGCAGTTGGTGGCTATAGACAATGAATACAGGACTCGGGAGCGCATCCGCACGGTAACCCCCTTGGGAGGGCTTTTCTCAGAGGGGATTATCAGAAGTAGGGAGGAGCCAAGAAAGCCAACGTGGGACCCCAAAAGACGCCATTTGGGGCCACTCTGTGCAAAACTAATTGCACAGTGGAAGTAAGTATGACATGTTTGTTAATTTAAAGCGGGGGTTCACCCTAAAAAAAATATAGACTGTTATATTCAGCATACTGCTGACATCAACAGTATGCTGGATTTTTTTTTTCGGTCTGTACTTACTTTTTTTGTCGTTTTCACACGGCTTCCGTGTTCTCGCTCCCCAGGTAGTAGGCGTTCCTAAGCTCTGCATAGATGATTGACGTGCGCGTCATCGCCTTCCGAAAATATCCGAGTGGGACTCGCCACTTTACGGCGCCTGCGCAGTTGGCTCTACACGGCAGGCGCCGTAAAGAGCCGAGTCCCCGTCGGATATTTTCGGAATGCGATGACGCGCACGTCAATCATCTATGCAGAGCTCCCCGCCGGGGAAAAAAAGCGACACGCCCACTCCCCGCAAGGAAGAAGACCCGGACGTGCGGGTGAAGACAGGTAAGTGTACACAAAAAAAAATGACAACGCTACAAGCCTTTATTAAGGCTACAGATAGGTTAGCTAAAAAGTAAATTTTGAGGGTGAACCTCCACTTTAAAAAAAAAAATATTGAAACCTATAGTATCACTTTAAAGTGGAACTTTAGGCTAGATAACAATAATGGGTGGGCTGTGGACAAGCAGGATTTTAAATGCAGTCAGGTGTTCTATGAGCATATGGCCCATCATTTTACTATTGCCCGGTATGGAACTGGTTAAAGTACTGACATTTACAAATTAAATTTTTTTTCTTAGATTGCTGACAAAGGACATTTCCTCCTGGCTTCATTTTTAAAAGAATAAAAAAGCTCTCAGGCCCCCTAAGGATCTGCTATGTATTTTGGGGAGCCTTTTGAGAGGTCTGTGTGCCATTTTTTTAAGAAGCCAGCAATGAAATGTGATTTGCTAGCCATTTTAACAGGATCATTTTTCTAATGTCATTCTTGCTGTAGCAAATCCTACAGAAAGAATGAGACAAAATGCCTAGAGCCACAAAATAGGTTAAGAATTAGCTCAGTAAGTGTTGAAGGTTTATTTTATTTTTAAGGAAAAACTGAAAGATACAATAATCAATAAAATAAGGAAATCCCTTGCCCAGTGTGCAGGGTAGTTTGAAATATTAGATGCCCTCACACCGACTGCATTTAGCTAGCGCACCCATGACCCCAGGAATAGAGAGTATTTTAACCCCCTCATTAAATTTAGATGGTTGTGAGTTAGAGAATACTGCGTATTTCCCTCTTCAGCTAAGGATGCCAGAAGCTGTTCAAGATAATAGGTCTTCTTATCCTACTTCAATTAGAATGTAGTCCTCTATGTCAGTGCTCCACAGTATCATGGAACAATTAGTGCCACACACACTACTGGAGAATGTAGATATATGTCCAGTACTCTGGAAACCACCTTTAACAATGAGGGAGCACCCAGTTACTGTTACACCCCTTCCCATGTGAAGGAGGATATTCTTTCCAAAAAAAAAAAACTATAAAGTGTACATAAAAACACAAAGACAGTTTTGACAAGTCCTTTATTAAAAAAAAAAAAAAAAAAAGTCCCATAATGTACATCCACAATGCCAGTAATCAAACAGAGCCCCAAGCTGTCATTGGCAATAACGAGGAAGGGACGGTGATAGCGGGGACATCATTGCCCAAATATGACTATATTTAGGCAATGTTGTAATTCCCCGATCTCTGCCTATTTGCTTTCGTGGCCAAGTATTTTTGGGCTGCCGGTGTTGGGGGTTTAGGGGCTCTCAGTATCCAGGGTAGGGGCTCTTGGTGTTGGAGGGTGTAGGGGCTCTCAGTATCCAGGGTAAGGGCTCTTGGTGTTGGAGAGTGTAGGGGCTATCAGTATCCAGGGTAAGGGCTCTTGGTGTTGGAGGGTGTAGGGGCTCTCAGTATCCAGGGTAAGGGCTCTTGGTGTTGGAGAGTGTAGGGGCTCTCAGTATCCAGGGTAAGGGCTCTTGGTGTTGGAGGGTGTAGGGGCTCTCAGTAGCCAGTATGTAATAAATCTCAGTCCCTCTCTCTCCGTTTATGAACATGTCCATGTGCCCTTCCTCTCCCCCTCCTCTCACATCCTGCAGTCTCTGTGTCAGCGGGTGTAGGGGCCTCTTGCTGTCGGTGGGTGTAGGGGGCTCTAGCTGTCAGACGGTGTGGGGGCTCTTGTTGTTGGAGGGTGTAGGGAGCCAGTATCTGGTGTATGGACTCTCTGTATTGATGGGTGTAGGGGCTCTGAGTGTCAGAGAGTGTAGTGGCTCTCAGCATTGGAGGGTGTAGGATCTCTTGGTGTCAGAGGGTCTAGGGCTCTTAGTATCTGGTTAGGAGGCTCTCGGTAATGGAACAGCGTTGGAGGGTATCGAGAGGGTGTAAGCTCTCAGTATCTGGACTTAGGAGCTCTTGGTATTGGATGGTGTAGGATCTTTCCATGTCAGAGGGTGTAAGGGCTCTCAGTATTTGGTGTTGAGGCCCTTTGTATTGGAGGTCCTAGGATCTCTTGGTGTTGGAGGGTGTAGAGCTTTCAGTATCTGCAGTGGGGCTCTCAGTAACAGATGGTGTAGAATCTCTGTGTTGAAGGGAGTAGGATATCAATATGTGGCTTTGGAGCTCTCTGTATTACAGGGCAGTGGCATATCTAGGGTATGGCAGCAATGGCAAGTGCCATGGGTGCCATATGAAGGGGGTGCTGTTGAGTGGCTGGGCAGCAAGGCACTTACCAAGGTCTGAGGGTCTCTTCTTCCCTCCTCCTGAGCATAGGTAGGATCTTCTTTTCAGCACCGTTGCTAATGGACAATGGCAGCGCTATCCCTGCTGCGTTGAGCCACAGCCTCCCCTGTTCTCCCAGGCTCTCCCATTCCATCTGGTTGGATTGGCAGCACACAAAGAAGGAGGATTATCAGTTTTTCCCTCTCATCTGTGAAAACTGAGGCCTTAAAGGGGTTGTAAAGGTAAAAAAAAAAAAATCCTAAATCGCTTCCTTTACCTTAGTGCAGTCCTTCTTCACTTACCTCATCCTTCCATTTTGCTTTTAAATGTCCTTATTTTTTCTGAGAAATCCTCACTTCCTGTTCTTCTGTCTATAACTCCACACAGTAATGCAAGGCTTTCTCCCTGGTGTGGAGTGTCGTGCTCGCCCCCTCCCTTGGACAACAGGAGAGTCAGGATGCTCACTACGTTGCAGATAGAGAAAGGAGCTGTGTGTTAGTGGGCGTCCTGACTCTCCCGTAATCCAAGGGAGGGGGCGAGAACGACACTCCACACCAGGGAGAAAGCCTTGCATTACTGAGTTACAGACAGAAAAACAGGAAGTGAGGATTTTTCAGAAAAAATAAGGACATTTAAAAGCAAAATGGAAGGATGAGGTAAGTGAAGAAGGACTGCACCGAGGTAAAGGAAGCTATTTAGGGAATTTTTTTCTTACCTTTACAACCCCTTTAAGCGATGAAGAGTTCATCACTTCCAGTATCGGTTTTGAATTTACCTTGCTGGTATCAGCTAAGAAAGCAGCCAATATGCCTTGGAGGGCAGAGGAGGGATCAGAGGTCTAATAAACTTCAGATTTCTCCATAAAGAGGATATGTCACTACCCAAGGTATCACAAGGGATGATAAATATCACTAGTTTTGTTAGCTGTTTTTTTTTATAAGGTTATCTGAAAGATGGGTTTCAAATGTAGACAGTAGTGCAGTTTCAGTGCTTGCCATAGGCGCCATTTTCACTAGATACGCCTCTGTTACCGGGTATACGATCTCTTGGTGACAGAGGGGGTAGGGTGGTTCTCAGTATTTGGTGTAGAGGCTCTTGGTGTTGGGGGTGTAGGATCTTTCAGTGTCAGAGTGTAGGATGTATTGGTGTCAGATGATGTAGGGTTATCATTATCTGGTGTAGATAATGTTAGATCAGTGTTGGGAGGATGTAGGATCTCTCAGTGTCAGAGGGTGTAGGGCTCTCAGTATCTGATGTAGGTGCTCTCGGTAATGGAATAATGTTGGAGGGTAAAGAGCTCTCGGTATCTGGTGTAGGATCTCTCAGTGTTGGAGGATGTAGGGCTCTCAATATTTGGTGTAGGGTTCTCAATATAGGGCTCTCATTGGAGGGTGTAGGCTCTCTTAGTGTAGGGGCTCTCAGTATAGGGTTCAGGGCTCTCAGTATGGGGTTCTTGGTACAGGGTGGAGAGCTCCAAGTTTAGGCTCTCGGTATAGGGTCTCGGGCTCTCTGTGTAAGGTTCTCAGTGTAGGGTGTTTGGGCTCACGATGTAGGGTGAAGGGCTCTTAGTGTTGGAGTGTGTAGGGCTCTCGGTATAGGGTGTAGGGCTCTTGATGTAGGGCTCCCTGTATAAGGTGTAGGGTTCTAGGTGTTGGGCTCTCAGTATAGGGTGCAGGACTCTCAGTTTATGCTCTCGGTGTAGGGTGGTGGGCTCTCTGTGTGGGGTTCTTGGTGTAGGGCTCTCGGTGTAGGGTGTAAGGCCCTCAGTATAGGGCAGGGGAGCCTAATCAGTGGCCTGCGGAGCACTTTGATGTGGCCCCGACCTCCTGCTCTGGGATGGCAGGTTGCCCATCTGCCATCCCAGAGCATCAGTGTAAAAGCAGCCTCAGACCCCATTCACACAATCAGTCTGACCCAATTGGACCCTCCATTCACTTCTATGGATCGGCAGATGTAAAGAGACTTGTGTCCATTTACACCCACCTACCTCCAATGTGATCTGCTAAAAAAAAACAGAAGTGGATCAGTCCCCTTCCATCTGATTGTATCAGAGGGCCCATAGAGAAGAATGGGCTGTGTCTGTGCTCACTCTACATGTGAAAAGTGGACACAGACCTGCCACCCACCCGCTCCGCTCATTGTGGCCGGCGACTGGTTACCAAGTCGCTTAAGTGGCCCTCACTATTCAAAAGGTTGGGCACCACTGGTATAGGGTGTAAGGCTCTCAGTATAGGGCTCTTGGTTAAAGGCCTTTAGTGTTGGAGGGTGTAGGGCTCTGGTGTAAGGTGTTGGGCTCTCAGTGTAGGGCAGGTGTTGGGCTCTTGGTATAAGGAGTAGGGTTCTAGGTGTTGGGCTCTCGGTATGGGGGTTCTCGGTATAGGGTTCCCGTATAGAGCATTGGGCTCTCGATATAGGGTTCTAGGTGTTGGGCTCTCGGTATAGGTTTCTAGGTGTTTTGGCAAAGTGGACACAGACCTGTCACCCACCTGGTCCGCTCATTGTGGCCTGCGACTGGTTACCAAGTTGCTTAAGTGGCCCTCGCCATTCAAAAGGTTGGGCACCACTGGTATAGGGTGTAAGGCTCTTGGTATAGGGCTCTTAGTTAAGGGCCCTTAGTGTTGGAGGGTGTAGGGCTCTCGGTGTAGGGCTCTTGGTATAAGGTGTAGGGCTCTCGGTATAGGGTTCCCGTATAGAGTGTTTGGCTCTCGGTATAGGGTGTAAGGCTCTCAGTGTTGGAGGGTGTAGGGCTCTCAGTATAGGGTTCCCTTATAGAGTGTTGGGCTCTCGGTATAGGGTCTAAGGCTCTCGGTATAGGTTTCCCGTATAGAGTGTTGGGCTCTCGGTATAGGGCGTAGGGCTCTCAGTGTTGGAGAGTGTAGGGCTCTCGGTATAGGGCGTAGGGCTCTCGGTATAGGGTGTTTGGCTCTCGGTATAGGGTGTTTGGCTCTCGGTATAGGGTGTTTGGCTCTCGGTGTTGGAGAGTGTAGGGCTCTCGGTATAGGGTGTTGGGCTCTCGGTGTTGAAGGGTATAGGGCTCTCGGTGTTGAAGGGTATAGGGCTCTCGGTGTTGAAGGGTATAGGGCTCTCGGTGTTGAAGGGTATAGGGCTCTCGGTATAGGGTGTTTGTTGGGCTTTCGGTATAGGGTGTAAGGCTCTCAGTGTTGGAGGGTGTAGGGCTCTCGGTATAGGGCGTTTGGCTCTCAGTGTTGGAGGGCGTTTGGCTCTCGGTATATGGTTCCCGTATAGAGTGTTGGGCTCTCGGTATAGGGTTCCTGTATAGAGTGTTGGGCTCTCGGTATAGGGTGTAAGGCTCTCAGTGTTGGAGGGTGTAGGGCTCTCGGTATAGGGTTCCCGTATAGAGTGTTTGGCTCTCGGTATAGGGTGTAAGGCTCTCAGTGTTGGAGGGTGTAGGGCTCTCAGTGTTGGGTTCCCGTATAGTGTTGGGCTCCCGGTATAGGGTGTTGGGCCACCGGTATAGGGTGTTGGGCTCCCGGTATAGGGTGTTGGGCTCCCGGTATAGGGTGTTGGGCTCCCGGTATAGGGTGTTTGCTGGGCTCTCGGTATAGGGTGTTTGGCTCTCAGTGTTGGAGGGTGTTTGGCTCCCGGTATAGGGTTCCCGTATAGAGTGTTGGGCTCTCGGTAAAGGGTGTAAGGCTCTCGGTATAGGGTTCCCGTATAGAGTGTTGGGCTCTCGGTAAAGGGTGTAAGGCTCTCGGTATAGGGTTCCCGTATAGAGTGTTGGGCTCTCGGTAAAGGGTGTAAGGCTCTCGGTATAGGGTTCCCGTATAGAGTGTTGGGCTCTCGGTATAGGGCTCTCAGTGTTGGAGGGTTCCCGTATAGAGTGGTGGGCTCTCGGAATAGGGTGTAGGGCTCTCAGTGTTGGAGGGAGTTGGGCTCCCGGTATAGGGTTCCCGTATAGAGTGTTGGGCTCTCGGTATAGGGTGTAAGGCTCTCGGTATAGGGCGTTTGGCTCTCAGTTTTGGAGGGCGTTTGGCTCTCGGTATATGGTTCCCGTATAGAGTGTTGGGCTCTCGGTATAGGGTTCCTGTATAGAGTGTTTGGCTCTCGGTATAGGGTGTAAGGCTCTCAGTGTTGGAGGGTGTAGGGCTCTCGGTATAGGGTTCCCGTATAGAGTGTTTGGCTCTCGGTATAGGGTGTAAGGCTCTCAATGTTGGAGGGTGTAGGGCTCTCAGTGTTGGGTTCCCGTATAGTGTTGGGCTCCCGGTATAGGGTGTTGGGCCCCCGGTATAGGGTGTTGGGCTCCCGGTATAGGGTGTTGGGCTCCCGGTATAGGGTGTTGGGCTCCCGGTATAGGGTGTTGGGCTCCCGGTATAGGGTGTTTGCTGGGCTCTCGGTATAGGGTGTTTGGCTCTCAGTGTTGGAGGGTGTTTGGCTCCCGGTATAGGGTTCCCGTATAGAGTGTTGGGCTCTCGGTAAAGGGTGTAAGGCTCTCGGTATAGGGTTCCCGTATAGAGTGTTGGGCTCTCGGTATAGGGCTCTCAGTGTTGGAGGGTTCCCGTATAGAGTGTTGGGCTCTCGGAATAGGGTGTAGGGCTCTCAGTGTTGGAGGGAGTTGGGCTCCCGGTATAGGGTTCCCGTATAGAGTGTTGGGCTCTCGGTAAAGGGTGTAAGGCTTTTGGTATAGGGTTCCCGTATAGAGTGTTGGGCTCTCGGAATAGGGTGTAGGGCTCTCAGTGTTGGAGGGAGTTGGGCTCCCGGTATAGGGTTCCCGTATAGAGTGTTGGGCTCTCGGTAAAGGGTGTAAGGCTCTCGGTATAGGGTGTAAGCTGTGTCTGTCCTCCTCGCAGTCCTCCATGTAATAAATCTGTGTCCCTCTCTCTCTGTGTGTGTGTGTGTGTGTCTCCGCCTGTGTGCTCCGCCCCTCCCCCTCTCCCTCTCCCCCCGCCCCGCTCTCACATCCTGCAGTCTCAGTGTCTCTGCAGCTGTCTCCGGCTCTCCTCTCCTCCTCTCTCTGGCCTCCTGTGTGTCTCACTCTCATAGTGAGTGTCCCCCCGCCCAGAGCTCTCTCCCCCCCCGGGCTGTGTGCGGAGTGTCCCCGGACCGATCTCTGGATGTGTCTCGCTTCCTCCGATCTCCAGGCCTGACGTGCGGTGCCCGTGCACAGATCTCTCCCTCTCATGACGTGTGATCGGACGGATCTCCCGGCCTCTCCGGATGTCTCTTCTTGCTGTCAGGAGGCCTGAGCTGTGCGGGGACGGAGGACGGGGTAAGAAGCCCGATGTGATTGGTGGGATCGGTGTGTGTGATGTGATGGACCTGGGGTGAGCGATGTGTGACGTGTACAGTGCCGGGTGTCCCCGGTCACCCCCGCCCGCCCCATACCAGGCATTCCCCGCACGACTGGCACTGGATGTGTGCTGTCAGTATGCTCGGCATGTGTGGTATGTCTGGCAGCACTGTGCTCACTTCCTGACCTTCTACATACTCCATGTGTCTGGAGTCATGGAGGATCACACATCCTACCCCTGATGAGGATAATGGTGGGATGTGATGGGGGTCACACCTGTACCAATCACCCATCACTGACAGCTCCTAGTATGATGTAATAGGTCAGTGATGTCATCTCCCCTCTCTGTCATCCATGGGACCCCACCCAAAAAACTATTTCACCCATTCTGCACTCATCCCACCTCGTAATGTATGTCAGAGCGGGCCGCCCTCCTCGCCTGGGACTCTATAGAACGCCATTCACCCCCAACCACTGGACTTACCGTGATTGGTGGATAGAAGTAATATCGCTGTCTTAGAACAGATCTATACACAATCCTATATTCCTGCTTACCAGTCCTTACAGGGGATGGCTGCATTCGTTTTCCTTTATTTTATTTTTTACCCTGAGGGCCAGCCGGTCAAGCCTCGCTCCCACATGCGTATGCAGTACACATCTGTGCCAGGGCCGGGTTTACCCACACAGGATACTCGGGAGTTCTGCGCAGCCAGTCCCATTCATGTCTGTTAGGATTCAGCGGCTGCACAGACACATCTGCTGCTCCCAATCTGACGGGCATGTGGGTGGGTGTGTGCCCAAACAAGCCGCGTGGGTGTGTGTGCGCCCAAGCAAGCCGTGTGTGTGTGTGCCCAAGCAAGCTGCGTGGGTGTGTGCGCCCAAGCAAGCAGTGTTTGTGTGTGTGCCCAAGCAAGCCACGTGGGTGTGTGGGTGTGTGTGCGTGCCCAAGCAAGCCGCGTGGGTGTGTGTGCGTGCCCAAGCAAGCCGCGTGGGTGTGTGTGCGTGCCCAAGCAAGCCGCGTGGGTGTGTGTGTGTGTGTGCGTGCATGCCCAAGCAAGCCGCGTGGGTGTGTGTGTGCGTGCCCAAGCAAGCCGTGTGGGTGTGTGTGCGTGCCCAAGCAAGCCGTGTGGGTGTGTGTGTGTGTGTGCGTGCCCAAGCAAGCTGCGTGTGTGTGTCTGTGTGTGTGCGTGCCCGCCCAAGCAAGCCGTGTGTGTGTGTGCGCCCAAGCAAGCCGCGTGGGTGGGTGTGTGTGTGCGCCCACGCAAGCCGCGTGGGTTGGCGTTGGTGTGCCCAAGCAAGCCGCCTGGGTGTGTGCCCGCCCAAGCAAGCCGCGTGGGTGTGTGCCCGCCCAAGCAAGCCGCGTGGGTGTGTGCCCGCCCAAGCAAGCCGCGTGGGTGTGTGCCCGCCCAAGCAAGCCGCGTGGGTGTGTGCCCGCCCAAGCAAGCCGCGTGGGTGTGTGCCCGCCCAAGCAAGCCGCGTGGGTGTGTGCCCGCCCAAGCAAGCCGCGTGGGTGTGTGCCCGCCCAAGCAAGCCGCGTGGGTGGGTGTGTGTGTGCCCGCCCAAGCAAGCCGCGTGGGTTGGCGTTGGTGTGTCCAAGCAAGCCGCGTGTGTGTGCCCGCCCAAGCAAGCCGCGTGGGTGTGTGTGTGCCCGCCCAAGCAAGCCGCGTGGGTGTGCCCGCCCAAGCAAGCCGCGTGGGTGTGTGTGTGCCCGCCCAAGCAAGCCGCGTGGGTTGGCGTTGGTGTGTCCGCCCAAGCAAGCCGCGTGGGTGTGTGTGTGCCCGCCCAAGCAAGCCGCGTGGGTGTGTGTGTGTGCCCGCCCAAGCAAGCCGCGTGGGTGTGTGTGTGCCCGCCCAAGCAAGCCGCGTGGGTGTGTGTGTGCCCGCCCAAGCAAGCCGCGTGGGTGTGTGTGTGCCCGCCCAAGCAAGCCGCGTGGGTGTGTGCCCAAGCAAGCCGCGTGGGTGTGTGCCCAAGCAAGCCACGTGGGTGCCCAAGCGCACAATGACTTCATATAGAGATTTCCCCCAGCACAGGTGGCAAATTGGGAGCAGCGGTGGTGTCCATGCAGCTGCTGCATCCTTATTGATATGAATGGGACTGCCTACATGTGGATGCACAGAACTCCTGTACATCCTCTTGTTAGTAAACATGGCCCTCCAGAGATGTACGCTGTAGTACACTCCATGTGGAAGAGGCAGGCCTTAGAGCTAAACACAAATACATACAATATTACTGCCCACCAATCCATAGATGTGCTCACTGCATTCTTTTTACTTCATTTTCACCTGGTGATCCG
The DNA here is from genome assembly GCA_029574335.1 of Rana kukunoris. Lineage (NCBI taxonomy): Eukaryota > Metazoa > Chordata > Amphibia > Anura > Ranidae > Rana > Rana kukunoris. Next base: position 102,174,156 of record CM056051.1, read on the forward strand.
GCCCGTAAGTCTGTTATTATTTAACTTTCTTAAAAGGAACACTAAAGTCACACTTTAGTCTTGTGCGATGCTATATATCGCATGGGTTTTGCACCGCATTGCTGTGCAGCTCACATGGGATGTCTGTGCGATGTAAATTCAGCCATGGTATTCCCACTAAAATGGTGCAGGACCCTTTTTTTGCAATCCGATTCCTGCACCATTTGGCATTTCGCACTGCGATCTGCGAACAGATCTGGGGCTGTCATTAACTTTGCATTGAGACCCGCAGCGGTTCGCAGATGTCAGTGTCAACCACTGGCAGGTGACGTGCGATGTGGGAAGCTGCACTGGAATCGCACTGATTCCTGCATTGCATCAATGTTAACCAGCAATAAAAGAGAAAGCTGGTTTGGCTGTACGTTTCCTGTGGCTCATAGAAGTGCAGTTCATTCTTCACTCATGACCCATTTTCAGCAGACAGCGGGCTGACGTCACAGAGCTGGTCCAGGAAAGAACATGACACAGAAAACTATTGTCATTGCAGTTACCTGCGTTTTTCCTTGAGAGGAAACGCAGGTAAATACTTATGTGACTGGACCCTAAAGCCCAACTTCAGGAAAAATGGAAGCCGTGTATTTTGTATCCATTCCGTTACTCCTCACATGTCTTCCTAAGCCGTTCTGCAGTGTAATGGATCCAAGTCACAGTTTCCTAGCTCATATCCTGCCCTGAGGAGCAGACATTTTTCCTGCTGGTTACTTTCTTGCTCACTGGTCCCCTCACCTCCCCTGTATGTTCTCCTTCCTGCCCTGGAGCCAATGAGAGAGGACCAGGCCACTGATGCCATCGTCTCCACCAATAGGAGATATCCACATCATGCAGGCAGTGATGAGGACACTCAAAGAAGGACCCTAGGAAGTAAACAAAAGATTGTCACATGAGCATGGCTTCAGGGAAGTAAAATAGGCATTTGGGTATTATTTATTTTTATAGGAGCAGTTAGTTGAGGGGGTAGAGTGGTGATGGAGGGCTTGTTAATATCCTGGAGCTCCGTTCTAAAGCAGAACTAAGTCCCCCAAAATACTCCCCTCCACTTTCAAGCAGTGCAGCCATTCCATCGTTTGCCAGCCGCTGTCATCTTCTACCCAGGCTGCTTCTAGGTGATGGGTTTTCTGGCCTCAGTTAGAGGACTGCCAGCAGGCAGGTAAAGGTTTGTTAATAAATGAGACATAAACATGACATCCTCCTATGATTGTGCCCGCTGTGTTGCGCGAGTGGTGTGCTCTATGATTTAGGACACTGCTAATTGGGGTAAAGGACCAATTACAGTGCACTTTTACCACGTAATCAGCTGTGTCCAATCACAGCTAATCACAATGTAAACACAAGTCCATTATCGGCGTTCCTTTCCTCACGCTGACAGTGAGGAGAGGAGAGAGCCAATAACTGGCTTGTGTAAAAGGGACATCTATACTGATAATCGGGGGGACAGATTATCAGTGAAGGAGAAATATTACCTGTTTGCAAAATGTTATAACAAACCATGAAAAACTTGTTTTTGTTTTGTTTTTTAATTAAAGGGACACTAAAGTCAGGACTTTAAAAAAAAAAAAAAAATAACAAACATGTTATACTTACCTCCACTGTGCAGTTCGTTTTGCACAGAGTGGCCCAGAAAGCTGTCTTCTGGGGTCCCTCGGCGGCTGTCTGGGCTCCTCCTCGCAAAAGCTTTCCATCTTCATGCGAGGGCGCTCGCACGGTGGAAAGCTTTTGCGAGCGCGCTCCCGTGATACAGCGGCGTAAAAAAAAGGTAAAAAAACTTTTACCTTTACAACCCCTTTAAGCAAAAAATAATAAAACTCAGTGTGGGAAAAGATTATTATACATTTTTTTTTTAAATAGGTACAGTGTTGCATGACCGCGCAATTGTCATTCAAAGTGTGACAGCCCAAGGCTGTGGTTAATGTACAAAAGTAGAACTAAACTTTTTTTATTTTGGATAGGGAGAGTGATGACACCTTTCAGTTTTTAGTATTGCCTGTGTCCGTTTGGGAAGATTTCCCTTTACTTCCTGCCTCAAAGCCATTTTTCAGAATGGAAAAATGTTTTACCCTCAGTTACACTTTACTGGATATCTATAGTCCACAACAAAACAACAAAATTGGAATATATTGCAGAGATCACTAGTCCTGTGGTGGTTGCATTTGTTTGTTTTTTTCAAACTAAGTACATTTTTTTTTTTTTTTTTAGTACAAAAAATAACTGGCTTATTAGAAATCTTGGGGGTTATTTACTAAAGGCAAATCCACTTTGCACTGAAAGTGCACTTGGAAGTGCAGTCGCTGTAGATCCGAGGGGAAGATCTGAAATGAGGGGAAGCTCTGCTGATTTTATCATCTAATCATGTGCAAGCTAAAATGCTATTTTTTCTTTTCCTTGCATGTCCACTTCAGATCTACAGCGACTGCACTTCCAAGTGCACTTGTAGTGCAAAGTGGATTTGCCTTTAGTAAATAACTCCCCTTGTGTCCTTGTAATTTGCTGTGCACTGAACTGATATATCGGTGCCACTAACTTTCCCAGCTTTCTTCTGTGAAGTACAGAACACCTCTTCCCAGAAGATGAGATGAGGGGTGGTCTTTTGCGCTCCAAATTGGGTGACAACACTGCTCACCATAGGTATTATAAGCGATTGTTCTTACTGCCAGGATCACCAGGTGAAAGAAAACCAATGCAGCCACCACATCTGTGGACTAGTAAGCTGCAATATAATATTTTTTGCTTGAGTTTGGAAAAAAAAACGACTGAGCTTACAGGTGCGCTTGTTGTGCGCAGTTTATTAAAAGTATATAGCCTCAGCTACATACAGTATACTGTGTTTCAGCAGTGGGACGGAGACCTTTTGCCTCACTTCTGCAACCAAATAGAATCAGGCTGAGCTCTGCTCACCCATTCATGGGATGCTTTGTATTCTATGAATGAATTCAAAGCTTTCTCTGATTGGCTGAGATCATGTCATCCACCTCCTCCTGCGCCTCAGTCAGTCAGAGAAAGCTTTGTATTCATTTATATAATACAAAGCCTCCTGTGAATGACTGAGCAGTGTTCAGCCTGACTCTGTTCTGGGAGTGGGACAGGAAGTTCCTGTTTTCAGTGCCGGAACACTGAAAAGTTTTGTCTTTAGTTATAGTTTAAGATCTCTTAAAAAAAAATAATTGGCCCACAGCTACGCTTGCAGAGTGCTCTGTAGTAATTGTATGTAGTCTTTGCTACACACAGAATATACGATTGTAAATATAATTGTATATATCATTTTTTTTTGTAAAGAGATCTTAAACTATAACTAAAGACAAAACTTTTCAGTTTTGGATAGTGGAGAGGGATTAGAACATCAGTTTTGTGTGCTGTCTGTGCCCCGGTTTATCCTCTCTAATTGTCCTGTTTGCCATTATCATTGAAAGTACCGTAAAAAAAATACCAAATTGTGTTGTCTCCAGAAAATTGAGGGGAAATCTTCCAATGGGGACACTAGTTCTGGTGACATGGGGGTTCCCAAAGAATTCCCTTACTTTGCAGGGATTTCCTCTAACTTCCTGTTTGGCTATGGGACAGGAAGTAAAGGAAAATCTCAGCAATGGGACACGGAGAAAACAATATAAGCCTCCCTTGCTCTATCCAAAATTCGAGGGGGGGGGGGGGGGGATATGCTTATAGTTCTTCTTTTAGGCCTGATTCACACCTATGCATTCTTTTTGTGCTTTTTGCAGATTTGCACTACAGAACGTGATCCATAGGAAACCATGTTAAATGGACTGTAGTGCAAAAAGCATTTAAAATGCTTGGTGTGAATCCAGCCTAAAAGCAAATATCACCTTTCTGAGCATGTTATATCTGTATTTGGGGTGTAACATATAACATGTTGAGCGTGCACCCCCTCTGCCCCCAATCCCTCTCTCTTCCTTATGACATCTGGCAAGGGACCCCCTCCCTCCACCCACTGTCACAATTTAAAAACATTGCATATGTGTGGGGCTCCAGTTTCCTGTGAATGAATGGACTACAAGTACCGTCATCCATTGTCACTGATTTCTTGTAGTTCTCAATGAAAACCGTAGGCACTGGTGAACGTCCTCGTAGTTCATTGATCTTTTTGCTCCCAAGAAACTGTCTACTTGTATCGGGCAGACAGCTATCCTGATGCCTCCTACACACAAACGGTTTTTCCGGCAGGAAAACTGCCATGAGGGCGTTTGGCTGGGAATCCCGGCTGTGTGTATGCTTCATCTGAGTTTTCCCGACAGGAAAACTGCAGAGAAAAAAAAAAGAGAATATGTTTTCTTTTTTCCCGCTGGGATTTGCGGCAGACTTTTACCCGTCAGGAAAACCGGTCGTGTGTATGCTTTCCCGAGGGGGGAAAAAAACGCGCATTCCCAGAATCAAGTATGAGACGGGAGCGCTCGTTCTGGTAAAACTAGTGTTCGGAATGGAGATAGCACATTCATCACGCTGTAACGCACTGAAAAGCACGAATCGTCTCTCACCAAACTTTTACTAACACGAGGATCAGCAAAAGCGGCCCAAAGTGTGGCGCCGTTTAAATGGAACTTCCCCTTTATAGTCCCGTCGTACGTGGTGTACGTCATCGTGCTTTGGACGGGTGGTATTTGACCTGAACCTGTGTATGCAAGGCAGGCTTGAGAGCAATCCTCTTGGGGAAAACGTTGTTTTTTGTTTTTTTTTCTGTCGAGAAAAATGGTCATGTGTATAGGACATGACAGTCTGCATGATTCTGGGGTTCCTCCCAGGTGCAATGCTCTGCAGGCTGCTTTGATTTATTTTTTATTTTTTTATAAATGCACTTTTTTTTTTATAATTAATTATTTTTTTCCCTCAAAAGGTGAACGTCTGTAAACAGTAAGTTAAACTTTAAACCATTGGTAATTTAAAATAGATTTTTGAATACTCAGAGCTTTAATTAAAAAGATTGAGACCAAAGATAGCATTTGCTACATTTCCGTGTGTTCACTGTATGGTGTAAATTCAAACAATATAATGGTCAGTTTCTAATCGGATTCCTTGAGCTGAACGTTTATTGAAGTTGCCCAGTCATCCCTTTAACAACATAAAAGATACCCATTATAGGCAATAAAGTTGTTCATATGTGTGCTTCATCCTTAATCTGGTTGAAATGCGTCTATGAAACGTTTATTTCTAGTTTTACGTGGCTGATTGTCATTTCGCACATTATAGGCCGGGGATCTGTTTATAGGTATAATTTGGTGCATTGTAGAAGAGGCTGAACGGACATTTGTTGTCACACGTGTGGCTTCCATGTAAACGTGTACGCGAGCATTCAGGAAGAAGCTGATTTCTATTTCTTAGTCGTAGCAATGATGAAATGGATGGATAAGGAGGGAGCATTATGGGAAGGGGGGGGGGGATATCTGCTCTCTGGCTATGAAGGTTAGTCTCTGCTTTGTGTCATATGGATGAAACAGAAGATAAAGCTTGGCTTGGCCGGACAGCCAGTGCATTAACATCTGTCACTAAAATCTGCTGTGACCCAGATATAATCACCTTGAGTATTGAGGCCTAAGTCCTGGCATAAATTAAAGCCGTACGCGTTGAGTCTGTGATGACTCCTTACTAAAAATGTCCGATGTTTTGTGTTGAAGGGCTACGGCACTCTTGGCCTTGGTTGGGTTAATCAGTGTGTCTCTGTTTGTTGCACAAAGCCCTTTTCATGTTGTGGGACGATGACATTTTCACATGACGGGAGAAAACCTCAGGATATCCCATTATGGGAAAGTGCGAGCTTCGTCATTGACTCATGGATCGTGGCAATTAATGTGATCTGTGGTTGTAGCTGGGATGTGCAGTCCATTATTATTGGTGATTACTCATTCTCTGCTACTGGATTTACGCTTTGCTGCTTTGTAACCAGCCTCCTCATTATGTGACAATACACTTTATGTGTCACTGATGTTCATGCTTCTTTTTCTGGACGCCTTATGTATTTTTCAATGCTAGTTATGTCATTCTGGGTCATTGTCAAAGTATGTGTTTTTATGCGATTTAATATTTTGTCACTCTGTAACTTCTGGCTTACGCTGCTTTGTTTCTCCAGAGTCATATATGTTTAATTCCAAACAAGCTATTCTTAACAGGGGTTCTATGGAGTCCTAGGGCTCTTCTGGAGGTAGCTCTTCCTTGAGGTGTAGCTGACATCCTATGGCATTGATATCTACATAGTTCTGGGTTGAACAGCACTTGGAAGCACCAGCATCATGACACTGATTATCTCTTTAGCGGTCTGTAAAGGGCTGTATTGTTTTTACTAGCCAGCAATGTAAGTGGTGCATTCTTCCTACTGGCCATCAATGTAAGGGGAACAATCTTCCCCATAACTATCAATGTGAGGAGAGGGAGGCATTTCTTTCCAATGACCATCAATGTAAAGGGGTGCACATTCTTCCCCCTGGTTATCAATATAAGGGAGGGGGGCATTCCTCCCACTGGCCATCAGTGTGAGGGGGGCATTCCTCCCACTGGCCATCAGTGTGAGGGGGGCATTCCTCCCACTGGCCATCAGTGTGAGGGGGGCATTCCTCCCACTGGCCATCAGTGTTAGGGGGGCATTCCTCCCACTGGCCATCAGTGTGAGGGGGGCATTCCTCCCACTGGCCATCAGTGTGATGGGGGCATTCCTCCCACTGGCCATCAGTGTGATGGGGGCATTCCTCCCACTGGCCATCAGTGTGATGGGGGCATTCCTCCCACTGGCCATCAGTGTGAGGGGGGCATTCCTCCCACTGGCCATCAGTGTGATGGGGGCATTCCTCCCACTGGCCATCAGTGTGAGGGGGGGCATTCCTCCCATTCCTCCCATGACCATCAGTGTGAGGGGGGCATTCCTCCCACTGGCCATCAGTGTGAGGGGGGGCATTCCTCCCACTGGTCATCAGTGTGAGGGGGGGCATTCCTCCCACTGGTCATCAGTGTGAGGGGGCGCATTCCTCCCGCTGGCCATGAATGTAAAGGGTGGGGGGCATTCCCCCCGCTGGCCATGAATGTAAAGGGTGGGGGGTCATTCTGCCTGCTGGCCATGAATGTAAGGGGGGGGGGTCATTCTGCCCGCTGGCCATGAATGTAAAGGGGGGGGGTCATTCTGCCCACTGACCATGAATGTAAGTTTTTTTTCTCCCACTGGCCATCACTGTAAGGGGGGCATGCTTAACACTAGGCAATGGTATAAAGGGCACCCCCCCCCTAAACAAATTGTTTTAGAACTGAAAATTATTTCAAGGATTCCTTTGGCATAAAAAAAATCTTGGGGAAGGCTGTTGTAAACAAGAAGCTGAGGGGTATGAGTTTTGTTGAACCAGCCCTACAAAGATTTTTTTTCAAATAGAAACCAAAATGGTGGGCGAAACAACACCACATTTTGTGCTGATAAGTTCCTTTTTTATGAAAATTACATTATAAAAATGATTGAATTGTCGCAGTATCTGTATAGCCCTGTGTTGGCTGTCTTTGCAGTTTAGGAAGAGAAGTTGAGGGGAAAGCAGTTAAAAACGCAACTTCATGTTTTCACCATCCCCCGACATAAATGTCAACTAAGCCTTACGGATATATTCAAATGGGCACTTGATGTATCATGTCCAAGCTTCTCACCAATGTTAGGCATTCTTTATGTCAAAGATCATTGTCAGCGATTGATTATCATGCATGTAACAACGTCTTTACTCTCTAGTAGGTAACAGTACTTGCTACTGTCTTTCAGCAGCTGCTTTTTATCCATCAATGGTATTTAAACAAAAACAGAAGCCATTAACACTGTCAGCCCTGATTAATGTAGGCAAATTGTACATCTTTCAGATTCCGTGTTGTTACTTCCGCGAACTTCTGCTGTAGATCACGAAAACGTAGCTGGAATTGGGCTTTAAATCTTTTACAGCTCGTTCACAATAGCTGGTGTGGGCTGTGAAGGGTCAGTGCTGATACTTTGTAGTGACGTATCGCAGGGTTTATACATTTTAGTTTTTTTTAAACTTTATTGAAATGTGACAAATTGTAGTCTCTACAGCGGGTTGCAATGTGGTGCAATATCAGGAAAAAAAAAATGAAAAAATGGACAGCCACACTCCAATGGATGAAAAGACTTGAAAATAGTTCCTGTTTATTCCAGGCACTATTTTTAAGTCTTTTCATCCATTGGAGTGCGGCTGTCCATTTTTTTTTTCCTTATATTGCACCACGCATTGCCTGCACCCACTGAAGAGTGTCGTCTGGAGCGGCGGTTTTCCCTTTATCGGGTTGCAATGTGGTGTACTGCATTGCAACAAGCTGCGCTGAAATAACAGAGTGCTTCCTTTTATTTATTAAATTTTTTATGGCTAACGGCTCCAGAGTATTGGTGTGAACTGAACTCCGGTCATAAGCCATATTGCCTTGTTTATACATTGGGACTGTGTTGGTTGGGCAAGGCTGCATAGGCTTCGAATGGGCTCTTGGTAGAGGTTTTCAATGGCATGGTTATGTTGGTTCTCATTTATAAAACTGGGTCAAATTTGGTGTTCCATTGCTGATAAAAGAGCAAACATTTTTTTTTTTTTTTTAATAGAAACCTATTTTTCAGGATCTAATTAGACACAACGAGTAATGGAAATGCTTTTATCTTTATGATGTGTACTTCTCTGACCATTCTGTTCTGCAGACACCTTTATATTCTTTGTTGTAGCTCAGTATTGATTGTGTGGGTACTTATTGTTCAATGCTGATTTATTGCTCTTGCTAGAATGACAGTTGAACCATTGTAAATTCCAAGTGTATTTTGTGTTAATTAACTTCAGTTTGACACCGTAATGTTATATGTATGTGTGTTTCTGTGGAGGAAAGGGGAACTATCTTTAGAGAAGTGAGGCTTTTTTACCATTTTGGAAAATGGCTATATGCAGAATTGAGTCATTTTTGTGGTTTGTATTGCTTATTAGCACCTTCCCGACCCAATCATTTAAAATACACTGTGTGCACAATTATTAATCAAGTTGTATTTTTGAGGATTCATTTCAACTACAGTGCTCTCGGTCAATTCAAAATGTTAAAGGGTCACTAAAGGAATTTTTTTTTTGCTGAAATGACTGTTTACAGGGTATAAAGACATACAAGTTACCTGATTCCTTTTCAAAATGATTAAAAGTAGATAAAAATCAATCATATAATGTGCCTGCAGGTTAGTTTCACCTTTGAACTGGCTTCATGTTTCTGTGAAGTAGAAATAGACACACAGAACAAAAACAAACAAATCCAGGGCAGTGTTTTGTTTTTAAAATAAATCTGATTGGTTCTGGGAAGTTTTAGACACACAGTAATGACAGCTTAGACCACCGTGAGAAAGCTCCCAGCACTGTGGTTATAAGGAAACAGACAAGCAGGAAGTGTGGAGAACAGATCAGGATTACAGCAACTTCAAAGCAAAAACGAACAATAAGGACATGAAACCAGTACTGCAGTAAGGTAAAGGAAGCTATTTAGCTAAAAAAAAAAAATTCCTTTAGTGATCCTTTAATAAACCTAAAACCTGAATATTTGAAGTGGATGTAAACTCCCATCTCTGACTTTTACCTACACGTAAGCCTATAATAAGTACCTATAGGTACTGTAAATATCTCCTAAATGTGTGCTGTTTAGGAGATAATTACTGTACATGCAGCCGGTGACGTCACCGCCGCATATAGGAGCACCCACCTGGGACATTCCTGTGCAGAAACAGGCTCCCGTATGTGTGTGTGTGGGGGTGGGTGACATCATTGCGGTTCTGACCAGTCACAGAGCTGGAGTCCGCTAACCTGGAAGAAAGACCGGTTGAATATGGAAGTGCCTGCCGTGTTCACTTACAACGAATGACGGCGGGAGCACCCGAGAGCCGATCGAAAAATCGCCTGGGGTGCCGACATCGTAGGATCGATGGACAGGTAAGTATTTCTAGCTGCTGACTTAAAATTTTTTGGTGGGGGTGCGGAACTACTCTTTAAGGACCCTGTAAACACTGAATACCTGTTACATTTGCCAGAAATGCATAAGCTTCTAAGCTGTGTTGTGGGCAGACAATACACAGCAGTTTTGTGAAGTGAGTGATGTCATCCCTTCCCAGTTTACTCTTGCCATACTACTCAGACCCAATTGCCCCCCCATCTCCGCAAGATAATGGCTGATCATTCCGTAGTCCCAAGATATAGACTGGGAGGGCTGATTACTTTTATTGAAATAACACAAAGTGTGCACAAGACACATTTTTGCACATATGGAACAAAATGCTTTCAACTGTGTATTTAGCAAACCAAAAGCATTGTTTATTCATTGTTCAGATATTAATACACTTTAAAGAAATGCTTTCATTAATCACATTGCTTGCCTAAGGTGCGACCTACAATGCCTTGAAATTTTCCACATTTTGTCATGTTACAACCAAGAACATATATGTATTTTATGTGATAGACCAACACGAAGTGGAAATAAAATGATAAATGGATTTTCAAACTTTTTTCAAATAAATATCAGAAAAGTGTGACGTGCATTTGTATTCAGCCCCCTTTACTGATACCCCTAGTAGAACCAATTGGCTTCAGAAGTCACCTAATTGGTAAACAGAGTCCACCTGTGTGTGATTTAATCTCAGTATAAACACAGCTGTTCTGTGAAGCCTTCGTAGGTTTGTTAGAGAACCGTAGTGAACAAACAGCATCATGAAGGCCAAGAAACGCACCAGACAGGTCAGAGATAAAGGCGTGGAGAAGTTTAAGGCTGGGTTCACACTGATACTACAAAAAAGTCATAAGACTATCATCCTACTTTGCTCTGCGATGTCCATCCAACTTGAATGAGCAGGATACTACTTTGATCCGACTTTGTGATAATCTGACTTGTCCTTTGACCAATCAAAACAATCCCAATAAATGTATTTTACTACTGCTGTAATCACCATGTCGGATGTCACAAGTTGGATGGTTAGGACAAGGATCCTACTTTGATCCAACTTCAAAGATATTCAATGGGTTGAAGTAGGATCAAAGTCGGACCAACGTAGTACAGGGAGCATTTTCAAAATCGGACCGACTTGTGTCGGACCAGTTAAGACGACTCTCATTGGGAAACATTGATTTTTCACACGTCTTGCGACATGAGCTCCCAGTGTCGGAGCGTTTGTCGTACCAGTGTGAACCCGGGCCTCAAGCAGGGTTAGATTATAAAAAATATCCCAAGCTTTGATCCTACCAAGACATGCCCGTCCACCTAAACTGACAGGCAAGGAGAGTATTAATCATAGAAGCAGCCAAGAGGCTAATAGTAACTCTGGAGGAGCTGCAGAGATCCACAGCTCAGGAGGGAATATCTGTCCACAGGGCAACTATTAGCCGCTCACTCAACAAATCTGGTCTTTATGGAAGAGTGGCAAGAAAAAGCCATTGTTTAAAAAAAAGCCAAAAGGGGTCCCGTTTGCAGTTTGCGAGAAGCGATGTGGGGGACACGGCAAACGTGGAAGAAAGTGTTCTGGTCAGATAAGACCAAAATTTAACTTTTTGGCCTTAAAGCAAAACTCAATGTGGCAGAAAACCAACACTGCACATCACCCTAAACACACCATCCCCACTGTGAAACATGGTGGTAGCAGCATCATGTGAGGATGCTTTAGTTTTTATTTTTTATAGTAGGGACAGGGAAGCTGGTCAGAGTTGATGGGAAGATGGATGGAACCAAATACAGGGCAAGCTTAGAAGAAAACCTGTTAGAGTCTGCAAAAGACTTGAGACTGGGGAAGAGGTCCACCTTCCAACAGGACAACAACCCTAAACATACAGCCAGAGCTACAATGGAATGGTTTATATCAAAGCACATTCATGTGTTAGAATGGCCCAAGTCCAGACCTAAATCCAATTGAGAATCTGGGGCAAGACTTGAAAATTGCTGTTCACAGACACTCTCCATCCAATCTGACAGAGCTTGACCTATTTCGCAAAGAAGAATGGACAAATGTCACGCTAGATGTGCAAAGCTGGTAGAGACATCCCCAAAAAGAGAACACAATAGCAAAGCAGGGGAGATCGCTGTACTAACATCGCATGGTGGAGCTGTTAGTTTTTATTTCAGCCCTTCTGGGTTTGAACGAAAAAAAAAAAAAAAAAACATAGTGTTTACTAGGCTTTAGAAAGTATTGGTGCGTAATATTAGGATGACACCCAGACAACTTGTCATTTTAAGAAAAAGGTCAGCGATGGCAGCCTACTTATTTCTCCTATGACAGGCCTTTAATACATGGAGAACAAAGGATGAGTCATTCTGCAGATCTTATATGCATAATAGTATTGGCTGCTTGAGTGTAGGACAGTGATTGTGTCTTTCCACCGTCACATGTGCTTTGCTGGTGAATGTAATTCCTGTATTACATATTACATTATGTGGCCACTTGTCATCTTGGAATGTGATATTATGGTTGCTGAGCAAAAGGAAATTATGTTGCAAACAGATAAGAATGTGTGCGCATAAAGTATATAATATATATACAGTGTGTATAATTTGTGTTTAATTATGGCAGTAAAATATCTTGGGCATAGTTGCTTAAATAAACGTGAAACGAGAAGAGAAGTGGTTGGCGGAGTAGGCAAAATGCATACTTCAAGTGTATCTAAACCCTCACCACGTAAAACAACTCAGTCAGTTAAAAATGGGAATAAAAGGCAAAACATTTTGTGTATAAATAACATTATAAATATATTTTCTTTTCCCCCTTTTTTATAAGTGATCACATTTCCTGTGTTCTGCATCACACCAAGCTTCCCAGTGAAAGGCTGTGCGGGGGTGGGGGGCGTGTTAAACAATTCTGATCATTGGAGGAGAGAACACCAATTTCCCAGAATGGCTAGGCATGCTGTGTGCTTCTGCTTAGTATGGTCAGTTTTTAATAGGAAAGCAGGGGAAAAGCTGAGGGACTGGCAGGAATACCAGGGATTTTACATAGACGATTCCCGCCACGGATACCAACAATGGGGCACAATTCCCGCCACGGACACCAACAATGCGGCACAATTCCCGCCAGGTTTTCTTGTCGGAAATTCCGAACGTGTTTATGCGGCATTACTCAACTTTTACATGAACTTTTGTCAGGCCGGGTGGTGCTGACAGGATCCTGATTCAGCAGAAATCAAACACAATTTGAGTCATTTAGGTAATTGTCACATTATTCTTGTTGAACTTGATGGATGATGGTTCTCCTCCCCTTTAGCAGAGATCAGGTAACATTTGTGTCCATGGTGGAATCATCCCAGAGGAGCAGTTTGTGCCATGAAGAGAAGTACTTCAGGACTTCTACCAAGACAGGTTTCTTTCCAGCCATAACAGTTCTAAATGACAAGTGAAAGGCTGACCGCAGGTCAGCCTGTGTTTGTAGGAGGAGTCGGGAGGTATTTAAACCCGCCCTCCTTCCTCCTTCTGGGCGACGGTTTTCTTGTGTCCCACCCACCCATCCCCTTTTTTCTTGCTATTTCTTCTTTTACTTCTACTTGGGTATGCCCCCTTTTAGGCATACTGACCACGTGATCCCGACACACCTCAGGTCACTTTCCCACCTCAGGTCTATTTCCCTGTTTCCCCTCAGATCTTTCCCTAGCACGATTACCTGAGACTCCGAGTACAACCTGAAACAAGTATGCTGCAAAGGGTAGTCAGAACGCCCGATCTACTGTACAATTCTGGGGTTGTAGCTAAAAAAAACAGTAAATCCAGGGATCAGTATGACAGCAGGAGATGTGCAGTGGCAGTCTACAGATTTCACTCAGGATGGTGATAAGGATAGGGGTGGGGGTGTAGTATCACAATAGTACCTATTAAGGCATCATATCTCCACTGATAACTTCTGTAGGAAGGACTTTGCATCCTTCTGTTATACAGATTCACTGTTGGCAGCTTCTGGCTCGCATTCCGGTTGTGTGGCTCGCATACCGAAGCTGATTCTGCCACCTACATTGGCAGTGATGTTTCTGTCACAGAACTAGTAAAAGACTCCAATGTTGGACTTTAGCTTAAGATTTTGGAGACTGGAAAGTCCTCCAGATAGGTACTAACAGTAGTTACTGTGCCCATTCACACTGGGGCAACACGACTTCTAGCACGACTTTTTGAGGCAACTTGGACACGATTAGAGTATGAATCATCGGGCAACTTCAAGTTGCCTCCAGGACAGTACAAAGCACCCTCCAGGACAGGAGGCTTTCCAGTGGCCAATCAAACAACAGTCAGCTCTGTGGGAGGGAGGGGTTTGCCTGAGAAATGTATGTTATCTTCCTGTATTGTTGCTTCAGTTAAGACAGTGAACTGACTTATGAGGCGACTTCCATTGAAATCAATGGGTACAAAATGCCTAGAAGTCGTATTAAAGTAGCACAGGAACCTTTTCTGAAGTCGGAGCGACTTCAGTAGTGTACATTAAGACCTATTCATTTTCTCGACCGCGCGATTTGGGGGGACTTGAAGTTGGATCCCAGGTCACCCCAGTGTAAACCGGCTCTAACTAGAGTCTCCTGTTGTATTTTCGATGAACATTTTTTAAACTGCAGTTCTCTTCTAAGGCCCCATTCACCCCTGAGCATAGCGTTTTCTGGCAGAAAGTTGCGCAAAAATTTACCGTACAGGTCAAAAGGTCACCAATGTAGAGCAGAAAAACGCCCAAATCTGCCTAAAAAATAAAAAGTCCCAGAACTTGTTTGAGCTTGAGGCGTTTTGGAGTGGAGATGTGAACCATCTCCATAGAGAATAATAGATTTTTTTTCCCCTCCAGCGTTTTGTAACTTCAGGCTTCAAGCTACAAAAGCTCAGGTGTGAATGGGGTCTTAAAGGGTCACTAAAGTCAGGTTTTTTGTTAAAAAAAAATAACAAACATGTGATACTTACCTCCACTGTGCAGTTCGTTTTGCACAGAGTGGCCCGGAAACCTGTCTTCTGGGGTCCCTCGGCGGCTGTCTGGGCTCCTCCTCGCAAAAGCTTTCCTTCTTCATGCGAGGGCGCTCGCATGGAGGAAAGCTTTTGCGAGCGCGCTCCCGTGATACAGCGGCGGCCATAGCCGCCGACTGTATCACTCGGCTCCGCCCGCCAGCGCGCCGCGTCATCCGCCCTGATTGACAGCAGCGCTAGCCAATGGCTGCGCTGCTATCAATCCGCCCAGCCTAGCCAATCAACGGCCAGGCTGGGAACCGAAGAGGACGACGTGGACGCGCCCGGGACATTCGAACGGTCAGGTAAGTACAACGGGGGCTCGGGGGGGGCCGGTGCTACTAAATGTTTTTTTACCTTCATGCATAGGATGCATGAAGGTAAAAAAACTTGTGCCTTTACAACCCCTTTAAGCTGGCTATAATCTAGTGCACTGGTCTCAAAGCTGCGGCCTTTTGATGGCCTTTATCTGGCCCTAGGGCCCTATTCCTCTCACTGACAGCAGCAAGGAGGCGCAATTTTTTTCACCGACACCAATATTGGGGAACCATTCCTCTCACTGAAATGGGGCATTTTTCCTTTCATGGACAACCATGATGGTGCACTATTCCTCCAACTAATAGCAATGATGGGGCACTATTCCTCCAACTAATAGCAAAGATGAGGCACTATTCCCCTGATTAATACCAATAATGGGGCACTACTCCTCTGACTAATACCAATGATGTGGCACTATTCTTCAACTAATAGCAGTGATGGGGCACTAATAGCAATGATGGCGCAGTCAAAGCCATGAGATTGAGAGGAATCCAAATTGTTGTGCAACAATTCCTAAGCAGGATGCATAACTCGCATCTATTTCCTTCAAAGTCACAGTCATGGATGGCATTGCTTTTTCCTATGTAGTGAAGATGAAAGCGGGAACTAAAATGCTGTCATTATGGGTGACAACACTGTTCACACACCAGCACTTGGCTGCACTGCAGTTAAGATATTCATACATGGAAAACCCTGTTGCACTTTGCCCAGAGAACAGTGGAAGACTTGGCAAAGAAGCACATTTCACTGACCAGAAAGATATAAAAAGTAATCTAGTCAGATGTGATTTGCAGTTCTGAGTGCACTGATGTGAAGAGGGCTCTTTTTTTCGGTCAATCATTGATTGCAACCTGCCAGATGTGCAGTGAACTACAAATACACACGGACGATTGGTCAATACTGTTTTCAGCATTGTACTCGGAGTGTCTATGTGGAGAATTTTTAGCACTTTGTAAACGTTGTCACCAGGACCATGGCAAACATTGATCTTGGTAGTGATCAGATATTTCAGTTCAAAGTTGGTTAGCCTGTTGCTTTTGTCAGTCTAATGCACAATTTGTCTCTGTACCTCCTGTGTAGCTTTGTCAGGGCTCATGCACACGGACGTATTTCATTTACTCACAAGTACGCTGGATCTTGCTGGCACATGGGACTAAAAAAACGCCACTTTTTTCCACTAATCTGAACATAGGTGCATTGTTGTCTATGTAACCAAACACAAATGCGTAAAGATCAGCAATATAGCACGTAGTACAGAGCCATAAAATAATCATTTAACATTTTATGTTATAGTACAGGAACTTATAATTAGGGCAAGTTTACACCACAAAAACATCCTCCAGATCTGTCCCGGATGCATTTGTGCATGCATGTTTTTGATCCAATCCGGTGTGTTTTTGATGTGTTTACAGGTGCTTTTTTTTTTTTTGTTCCTGTTTTTTTATTTTTTATCACTGTACTGGGATCTGGTACATTTTTTTTTTTTTTTTATACATTTTTGATGCGTTCCTGTGCATTTTTGATTTTTTTTTTTGTTTCAGTACAGTTCTGTGCAGGAAAAATGCAGCAGGTTTTTCTGAAACCGAAACTTCAAGCATTGGTGTGAATTATGCCATTGAAGACCATGTAACCTACTTTCTATGCATTTTTGATGCAGAAAAAAAATAAACACTGGACTGCATGTGGTGTGAACTAGCCCTTAGTATGAGGACGATTTTTCTGCATGTTCGCAGGTCGCAATTGCGACCTAGAATTAGCAACCTGGCGCGGCACAGCTGGGGTACCCTGTCTCTGTGCGCACCTCCCCCGCACCGGCCGGTAATTGAGGCCGCAGCTTTGCGGCCTTCTGCAGTCCTATTTTGTACAGGTGAAAAGGGCACCAATGTAAAAAAACTGAAAAATGCCCAAATCTGCCCAAATTGAGCTACAAATAAAGCTCCAGAACTTTTTTGAGCTTTAGACATTTGGCTTCAGGCATTTTGGAATGGAGATGTGAACCATCTCCATAGAGAATAAAATATTTTTTTTTCTCCAGCATTCTGGAGCTTCAAAATGTGATTGGAGCCTCAAGCCTCGTATACACGATTGGATTTTCCGACGGTAATTGTGTGATGGCAGGCTGTTGTCGGAAAATCCGACCGTTTTATATGCTCCATCGGACAATTGTTGTCGGATTTTCCGCCAACAATTGTTGGCTAGTAGTAGGGTTGTCCCTATACTGTAGCAGTAGGGTTGGCCCACCTTGGTACACCCTGCACTCGGCCACAGTATACCAGCAGCGGACATCTTGTTACACCCAGCTAATATAGTTTGGGCTGGGTGTAACAAGATGGCCGCTGCTGCTTTTATGTGGCCGAGTACAAGGGGTACCAGGATGGGCGTTCCAGGCAGCCTTCCCTAATGGCATTTTAGTGCCTGCCCATCAGTGCCGATAAATGCCACCTGCCAGTGCCAGTCAGCTGTCTGTGCCACCTGCCAGTGCCAGTCAGCCATCTCAGTGGTGCAGATCAGTGCCACCTAATCTGTATTGTGCTTTGAGAAACTGTCACATGACATTTAAAAAAAAAATCGGTAATCGGTATCGGCGAGTACTTGGGGTGGGGGGGAGTGGGGGAAGTATCGGTACTTGTAATCGTTCCTAAAAGTAGTATCGGGACAACCCTAGATGGCATGCGTTTTTAAAATTTTCCGACAACAAATGTGTGTTGTCGAATTATCCTATCGTGTGTACAGAAGTCCATCGGACAAAACTCCAAAGTACAGACACGTATGCAAAGAAGCAATGCTAACCATAACACAACATTAGCAGAAGTTGCTCATAGGGTGGCGCAGAAGACCTGAAAAAGTAAAAAAAGCTGTAGTTTAATGCTTGTTGGCCGAGAATTATTTTCCGATTTGTATGCAAGACAAGTTCATGGCCAACGCCCTTTGGACAAAAGTCCTATGCTTTGTCCGAAAAATCAGATCGTGTGTATGAGGCTTAAGACTCTCATCTTCTCAATATAAACGTGTCAGAGCGGGAAGAAGGGCGTGGCTCGTGTTCGTGAACCAAGTCAAATTTTTGTGAACTTTTCGAACCAAGTTGTTTGTGAACAGGAGCGTTCATGAACCGAGGTATCACTATATTTTCTGGCTGAATTCTCTAGAACACAGGTGTCGAACACAAGGCCCGCGGGCCGAATCTGGCCCTTCATGACATTTCATGTGGCCCTCGCACCTCTCCTGCAGCTCCAGCCCTCCTCTTGTCCTACTCCAGACCCTTACTTTCTGCTTTTAAGCAATGCATCCAGCTTCTTCCCAGCAGCAGCATAAGGAAAGGGGGGTGCACTGTTATGTAAGGGAGAGTGGGGGACTCAACTGATGGTGGGGTGGCTCTTGACATTTAATGTAAGGGGAGGGGATGCGCTGGACATCTAATCTCACAGATACAACCGTCCCTTTTGAGGGCAATCATAATGCTGATGCGGCCCACGATGAAATTGAGTTTGACACCGCTGCTGTAGAACTTGGAGCTACATGCCATAATAGAGCTGTGTTTATTTCCACATACAGATCTTGATGCAGCATTTTATGCCCCCCCCCCCCCCCCCCATGATGGGCATGAGCCCTAAAATGCAATAGACTTGCACACACTGAAGATTGGGCATAAACGTCACAGAAAGATGTTGCTCACATTGCTAATGATTACATGCTGTAGTTATAAACTCTCAGATGCATGATAAAGAATTAGGAATGTGTGAAATCATAAGACCAAGGCACATGGGCTTCAGTAAAACTGGTGATGCTCTAGGCAATTAAAGCCCAACTCCAGGGAAAAAGGGAAAAAAAAATGTTTTCCTAAAATGAGCTTCTCCCCACACTGTAAGGCCGCGTACACACGACCGAGAAACTCGTCGGGCGAAACTCATCGTTCCGCCCGTCGAGTTCCTAGTTCGGCGTGCTCTCTTTTTGGCTCTTTTTGGCTCGACGAGCTTCCCGACGGGTTGCTCGGCGAAAAGTGTACACACGACCGGTTTTCTCGGCAGAATACGTCTCCCATCGAGGTTCTCGCTGGATTCTGCCGAGAAAACCGGTCGTGTACGGGGCCTAAGGGTCAAATGCTCCATTAGATCTAGGGGACAGGAAAAGCAGTTTTACACGCCCGATCCTCCCCTTCCACAGCAGCCTGCGCCCACTTACAAACACTAACAGTGGGCTGTTCCTCAGTGTCCTCCTGTCCAATGAAGGGGTATAGGCTCTGATCCTGATGATGTCAGATGACCTGCGACTGCTGGAGCATAGGGGACAAGATGCTGCGGGGAACAGTCTGGAAGGAACAATTAGGAACAGAGGATCGTGTAGGACAGATTCTGTGTGTGTTGTTTTTTTTTTTTTTTTCGTGGCCTCCTAGAGCATTTAACTAAAAATGAATGACACCCCAAATGCAGGTCGCAAATGCAGTGTGTTTTACCTGCACTGATCGCACTGGATCACATGATACAAAAACGATGCGGCTCCAAAAAAGGTGCATGCACCTCTTGGGTGTGATTTCGGCCCATTCAGAATGAATGGGCTCAAAGCACACCACCCTGGATCTCATGTGAATTTCATAGGAATGTACTATGGTTGCTGTGCGACTCGCATCCGATTCATGTGTTAAGCCTCAAGGAACATTTTTTTTTCATTTTCCTGGAGTTCAGCTTTAATGTAATAGTCTTTCATTTTTTTTCTGCACTGAGAAATGATAGCTGGAATATGATTCATTGTTAGGGGTTGGGCTTTTCTCTTTTCTTTTCCTAGAAGTTGATTTGAACTATTCACAAAGTCACTGCAGTCTGGTCACAGTCTTGTCTGCGGGTTCCTATTTATAATGCACATTTATGTTTTGCCTTGCATCTCGTAGTATCTTATAGTGTATACGTGTTTTACTATATTGTATGTTAAATTGACTTGTCCATGTAATGTACCAGCTTTATTTTGATTAATCTTCATCTTATTATGTTATTGAAGCACTGACCCATGGGAAGATCTAGAGGCACTTTGGGGAATGATCATAGTGTGATCACTTGCATGTGTCATTCTTGTAGGGTGGGACACATTCTAAGGACTGTGTGTCAGTTCCTCCTGTCACTGGTGATCCTTTGTAAAGGGACAGACTGTCTGGCTTTGTCTCGGTGGGGGATGTGACGTTACAATCTTCTTTTGTGTGGGGATGGTTAGAAAAAAAACAAAAGAGTAATACTATCTATCTGCTTAGAATTATCTAGTGCCATAATTTTTACCTGCTTCCCTTTTTATCCACATTTTACTGAGATATTAATAGTAGGTTTACAGTATTTAGCTTTGTATTTTTTTTGTAAACATTAATGGAGCATACAGATATGTTCTTCCTTAAAACTGTACTCCAACGTTCTTTTCACTAGAACTGAATGGGATGATCAATCCCAGCATAGATCATACCTCTATCATGTTGCTCTGTTGTCTGCAGTTCCCATGTTATTCTGGGTTTAGTTGTGGCTTTGCATCATGCGACACTCTGTATATCCTGCTGATAGACCCTGCCCCTTCCACAGCCACTTCCTGCAGCAGCTAGAGTCTATAACACTCTCTTTTATAGTCTTTCAGACTCTGCAAACGATTTAAAATGGTACTAAAGGTTCACGTTTAAAAAAAACAAAACATGTCACACTTGCCTCCACTGTGCAGTTCCTTTTGCACAGAGTGACCCTGATCTTCCTCTTTTGGGGTCCCACGGCAGCTCTCTTGGCTGCTCCTCGCAATAGCTAACCCCCTCTGGGAAGCCCTCTCCCGAGGGGGTTGCCTTGCGGGTGCGCTCCCATGTCATACACTCGGTGTACATAGCCGCTGAGTGTATGACTCAGCCTGCCCCTGGCAGGGGGCATCATTGGCTTTGATTGACAGCAGCGGGAGCCAATGGCTGCACTGCTATCAATCTATCCAATGAAGAACATAGAAGCTGTGGGAAGAACGATGCGCGATCTGGGCTTAGGTTAGTAAATGAGGGGGGGGGGGGGGGGCACACTGCAAGATGTTTTTTCACCTTCATGCATAGGATCAACTCGCAGAACTGCTACAAGCGACTCCCATGGCCCCCAGAGGCTCAAGGGATCATGGGACATGTAGTATCAGGACTGGAAAAGGAAGAAAACAGGAAGTCAAAACTTTGAAATTCAGCCCGGAGGAGGAGGAGGAGGTACATTACACACAAACCGACAGTGTGCTGTATTCACGAAGCACTTGCTCCTTAAGTTGCGACGGCGTATTGTAAATGGGCCGGCGTAAGCCCGCGTAATTCAAAGTAGCAAGGCAGTGGGCTTGTTGTATTTGTAATGAACCGTGACTATCCCAGTGCACATGCTCAGAATCACGTCGAATAGAATGTTTAAGATACACGTCGAACGTAACTTACGCACAGCCCCATTCACGTACGACTTACGTAAACGACGTCAAATTCGATGGCTGTTCTGACGCCCATACCTTTTGCATTAGCTGCGCCTCATATAGTAGGGATAACTTTACACCGGACGTAAGCCTTACGCAAATCGCGTATATTAATGTGCCGGGCGCATCTACATTCGTGAATCAGCGTATCTTGCTCATTTGCATATTTTTAATGGGAACGTCTAATGCGTCCAGCGTAACTATGCGCCCACGATACGCCGATGTAGGCAAGTTACGTCGGACGACTGAAGCCATGTTTTTCGGCCTATCTTGCTTTGTGAATCGGCGCAAAGATGCGACGGCGCACGTTTGTACTTACGTCGGCGTATCTCGAGATACGCCGACGTAAACCTTTCTGAATCTGGCCCAATGTATGTATGTATGTATGTATGTATGTATGTATGTGTGTGTGTGTGTGTGTGTGTGTATAATATGACACAAGTCCATCTAATTCAACCAATTAGAGCAGTGGTCTCCAAACTGTGGCCCGGGGGCCAGATGTGACCCTTTGCTTGCTTTCATCAGGCCCTTGGGGCATTTCATCCACTAATACTAGGGTTGTCCCGATACCACTTTTTTAGGACTGAGTACAAGTACCGATACTTTTTTTCATGTACTCGCCGATACCGAATACCGATACTTTTTTTAAATGTCATGTGACAGTTTTCAAACCACAATACAGACTAAGGATATTTTCTTTAGAAATATGAAGAACTCTAACTTAAGACATTATAAAAGAATAAAAATGAATAAAAATGTTTTATTTGCTTGTCACGCAGTAGTAAAAAACTCAAAGAATTTTCACAGAACATGTTGATAAATACAAAAAAAGTATTCTATTTAGGTATCGGGAGCATTTGGGCGAGTACAAGTACTCCCGCAAATACTTGGTATCGGTCCCGATACCGATGCCGATACTAGTATCTGGACAACCCTAACTAATACCAACATTAGTTCCCCCCCACTGAGACCCATTGAGGGGGCACAATTCCTCACAATTACACCAACAATGGTGCACAATTCCTCCCAATGACACCAACACTTGGGCAAAAGGATGATGGGGCACAACTCCTCCCACTGATGTTGGGCCCTTTTCTACTCCCAATGGCCACAGTCCGGCCCCCCTAATGTCTTAGAGACAGTAAACTGGCCCCCTGTTTGAAAAGTTTGGAAACCCCTGAATTAGAGGAACAAAAGAAAAAACATATATACAATCCTATATATATAAAATCCTATACCCACGATTGATCCAAAGAAAGGCAAAAAAACTAAATAATATAGCATGATCCAATTTTGCTCCAGAGGAACTCCTTCCTGATTCCCCCAATAGGCAATCAGATCTAAATATATTACTATTTATTAAACTATCTCTTAACATTTTTTCATCTGTTTTAGGTAATATATATTTCCAGTTTTGTTTTTTTCACCGTTACCGGCTACAGGTACCAAAAATGCTGCTTCCCCTAACTTCCGGATAGGGGAGCTCATGCCCTGAATACATCACAGCAAGCCTGTACTAAGGACAGCGCAGGCTCAAGAAGAGCCGTCAATCTTTCCCTTTCTACCTCTGTCCCCTTGTGTAATGCTAATTGTCTGGCTGGCACGCTGACCCAAAGGTTTATCCAGACAAATATTCTGACATTTGCTTGAATTTGTGACCTGCGACGAGTAGTGACTCGGAAAGCACTGAAGTGAACAGATCACAGCAGCATTTTCAAAAAGAGATGATGAATACCTATCAAGCACTTGTCCCCATTGTCTTGTTTTAAACGTGGATAACGAGCCAAATGGCTCAAGAGGCACTTTGTCTCCTGACCTGAGCCTTGCATGCAGTTTTCAGGCTGCACAGTACCATAAACTTGTATTGGTCGACTAGCAGTTCCTCCCTGCTGGGGCAGCAGTAGTTGCACAGGGCCGGGATAGAGGCTATAACACTTCCAAAGAAAACGTGAGCTTTTTTTATTTTAACCCCCCCCCCCCCCAAATGTAGCTAGATTGGGTTGCCTATTTGCTGTAAGGCCCTGTACATACGATCAGACCGGTCCGATGAGAATGGCCTGACGGACCGTTTTCATCGGGCCACCGCTGAAGTGGTCTGATGTGTGTACACACCATCAGTCCAAAATCCGATCGGGTCAGAACGCGGTGACGTAGAACACGACGTGCTGAAAAAACGAAGTTCAATGCTTCCAAGCATGCATCGACTTGATTCTGAGCATGCGCAGGTTTTTGGTCCGATGCTTTTGTGTACTAACCATTGTTTTGGTCCGACGGTCAGGCGTCCATCGGACAGATTTTAAAGCAAGTTTTAAAACTTTGGTCCGATGGACAACGGTCCGATGGGCGGTACACACGATCAATTTGGTCCGATGAAACTGGCCTTAAGGCCAGTTTCGTTGGACCAGTCTGATCGCGTGTACGCGGCCTAAGATGTATGCCCTTCTTTGGCAGGCAGTACGAGTGAATGGGGTTGCACAACGGCCTAATGTGATCCACAGAGTTGTAGTACAGGCTTTTAGGGCTTAGGGGGGGGGGGGACAGAGACAGATCACCTCTCTGCTGCCTGTCGAATTCCCTCTGAAAAGCAATCAACCACAGATCATTGTTCAGAGGGCAATGCTAATGTAATAAGCCCTGGCTATTTTATAGAGCACCCCACACTCGCAGGACACGGCTCATGTGAGCTAATTATCAGCACTCATTTTTATTGTTTGCTTTCTCAGTTCACTTATACTGTGTATATTAAGGTTTGTTCACTCAACAGCACTTGCAGGAGCACACTTTGTACGTGTGTTGCCATTTATCCATAAAAGAGAAGTAAAGAAAAACATTTTTTTTCTCTGATTCATACTTACCCAGGTGGTTGCAACATCGGTCTGATGCTGTATCTGTCCCCCTGACACCTCTGTACTGGGAACCCGGGAGATCAAACATGGCCGGTGTCAGTCGCAGCTCTCTGCTCTTCTCCCTCCTTGCTCATTGGAGCGCTGAGCTGGGCAAGGGGTGGAGTGACCGCCTCAGGCTCTCAGCGGCTCACTGAGAGGCTGATCAGGGTGTCAGTCCAGGCACCTAGCAGATCCAGACTCTGTGGTCGGGATAACGCGGTGCCTGGACTGACATTGGTGACATCAGCAGAAGTCCGCTCTTTGCTGAAAACGGGTCACAGGAGTGCAAAAAACTAATTGCACTCCTGTGATCCATAGAAGTCCAACCAAACAAGCTTTGGCTATACTTCTTTACTTGCATCTCAAGGCACTCCTACAACCCACTTATTTTTTTTTCTGCTATGTTGTATTCTGCGTTGTAAGAAAAATGGTAGCTATTTTTGCCATGTGGTGATGGCGGTCTTCTGTTTACGCATTTCTTACATTTTTACCAGGTGGATGTTTAGGCATTTTCTGATGTCCACTTTGGTCATGAAGTCTTTCAGGGGGGCTCTTCAAACTGCAGCCAGTTCTCAGTTTATAGTTAGGCCTGTTAGTGTTTTGTTACTGCTGCCCACCCCTCAGTTGGACAGCTTTTGGGAGTCCCAAATGTCTGCAAGTCTCGTGTCCCTCCAATATACGACAAATAAAACAGGATTTTCTGGCTTTTCTTTGCGTTTTCTTTGAGTTCCATCAGTAATTGATTATGTTCTTGCTCTCGGCACTGCTTTGTTACAAAACTGAGAAGTGCTAGGAGTGGGAGTGGTTTTACCAGGAAGATCACCGTTTTTCTTTTGGTTGACCAGTGTCCAGTTCCTCCTGTAGACGACAGAACAACCCAAATGGGGATTCAGTGTCTCTCAACACTGAGCAAAGCATTTTACAGTGAGTACACAAATTAATTTTTACCAGAGTATGTTGAGAATTCCTTTTTTCACAAATATGTCTTTGGGTTACAACAGGCTGAAACGTGATGTAGAATAAAAAATAAATAAATAAAAGTATGTTGACGGGTGTCTTGCTTGGTCAGTTATAGGGTTGTCCAGATACCGATACGAGTATTTGCGGGAGTACTTGTACTCGCGCAAATGCTCCCGATGCCTAAGGGCTCTTTCACACGTCCGTTCAGTTTTTTAGATCAGTTTTTTCCCCCTTCAGTTGATCCGTTTTTTCATCAGTTTTTCGTCAGTTTTCCGTCCGTTTACATCCGTGTCCGTTCCGTTTTCCGTCCGTTTTTCATCAGTTTTTTTCATCCGTTTTTTTTTTTTTTTTAGAACTTTTTTTTTTTTTTTTACATATTTTGATGAAAAACTGACGTTAGCGGATCGGATGGTAAACGGATCATCCGCTAACGTCCGTTTTTCGTCCGTTCCGTTTTTCTGACGGAAGAAAAATAGGGTTTTCTTCCGTCCAAAAAAACGGAGCTTACCGCAGACGGATGTTAACGGACGTTAGCGGATGCTCATCCGCTAACGGACGCTAACCCATAGGGAAGCATTGAGGTCCGTTAACGGACGTACAAAAAACGGACGAACTGAACGGACGTGTGAAAGGGCCCTTAATAGAATACTTTTTTTGTATTTATTAACATGTTCTGTGAAAATTCTTTGAGTTTTTTACTACTGTGTGAGAAGAAAATAAAACATTTTTATTAATTTTTACTCATTTTTATTCTTTTATAATGTCTTGAGTTAGAGTTCTTCATAATTCTAAAGAAAATATCCTTAGTCTGTATTGTGGTTTGAAAACTGTCACATGACATTTAAAAAAAGTATCGGTATTCGGTATCGACGAGTACATGAAAAAAAAGTATCGGTACTTGTACTCGGTCCTAAAAAAGTGGCATCGGGACAACCCTAGTCAGTTATACTGACAGTGATCTCACTACCCTGGATGCAGCATGCATTTGATTTTACCTGAAGTTAAACTTCCTTGTATAGTGCTGTCCTGAACCTACACTTCCCATCGTAGGAGTTAGACACAGACAGATTGTTCTGAAGCTGATAAACTGCAGTTTATTGGCGTTTTGGCTTTTTTTTTAAAGCCCATAAACTGAACTCTATGGTAGCCTATGTGCCCATGCACACCTGGGCGTTTTTCAGTGTTAATGAGCTTTGGAGATTATTGTCTTTTTTCTGAACGCCCGAAATTTGCGTTCAAAGTGCTGTTTTTTGGCGTTAAAAAATGCTGAAAAACGCCAGCGCCAGCGTTTTTTAACGTTTTTTATCCATTAAAAAATAAAAAATAAAAAAAAGGACAAAAAAAAGCTGATAAAAGCTACACTGAAAAACGCTGATTAAAGGAATACTAAAGGTTCGTTTTTTATTAGATCAATTGATTGCTGTTAACTAGATTATTTAAATATCACTTACCTCGTTTTTCCTTTTGACCTCCAAAATACAGTAATCCAGGTTTGAAAATGCCATTTCCTGTCTCTCCTCTTCTTGCTTTCCACCAGCATCTGAGCTGTTTTGCATGGTGGAAAGCAGAATGTGCTCACCCCCTCCCTATGACTACAGCCCTGCGTGAAGATGCTCTCTTATCCCTCACAGGCATGGAGGCTAAGCCTAATAGGAACTGTAGTTCCCATTAGGCCGTGATGTAGCAAGAATTAATGCGCACCGCAAACCAGGAAGTCAGTGAGAATAATGATTCAGGAGTGACAGAGGTGAATAAAACAGCTTGATTTCAACAGGTATCAAACTAGTTATAATGCAAAACATTACTTTTTACTTTATCAGCTACTGTCAGACTTTAATTTAAGAGGAAAATATTTTTGTCTTTACAACTCCTTTAAAGCTATTGCAAAAACGCTAAAAAACGTTGCAAGGCTCCCTGCAAAGCTACTGGCGTTTTTTATAGCTTTTATCAGCTTCAGTGTGCATGGAGCCTTACACTGTCTAGTTGCTTTACCCCCAAAAGGTTGCTGGGGATGTAACATTTTATATTTATCTTTGTTTTGATGGGAACTACAGAATTTAATTACCGGTAAATGGAATTGACCTCTCTTGATTGGCGAGTGGGGATCAGTCAGGCTGTGAGGTAGGAATGGAAATCCCACCATGAGGATAATTGAAATAGGCGTTGGAGGTAAAAATGGTTCTTTTTGAAGTGGGTTTTGGCAATGGTAATTATGGTGGATGGTTTGACATCTGGTGTTTGATAGGAGTGTCAGACCCTTGATTGGGAAGAAGTCGATCCATGGTTTTCCGTCTTTTGGTGCACCAGTCTAGAAGTCAGTCAGTGCTGCTTGGTAACCTACTAACCTAGCTCAAACCTCCCTTTATAGGCGGGTGAGTAAGTGGGTAAGTAATTTTATGAAACTTGGGTGGGAGGGGGGTTGATCTGAAGGGTTTGTAGTAAATACGGTAGGTGGGGTAGGATATTCATCTTTAAATTGCTATTACATCCAAACCATAAAAGATTATTTCTTATATTTGAAGCCCAGTGGTCTTCAGAGAGATTTGATGGGCATTTCAAGCCTCTGCATCTAAGCAGTTTTGGGGGAGAATTCAGGATTTTTATAGCTAAAACATTATCCTTTAACAGCTGCTGCTCCATCTAGAAAATGGAACGGTAAAATTATAGGAAGTATGAAGTGAGATTTTGATGAGGACCTTGAAACCCACACACATCCTCAGCTACGTCTGCTGGTCTCAGAGGTATAGTTTAACCTTTTTGCTACTAGAGCCATTTATGCATTTTTTTTTTTGCAAACCTGTTTAAAAATGTATTTTAGGCCTGAAGTTATTTAAATACCTAAACAATATAAAATATTCTGAAAGCAGACAGCCTGAGGAATAGGGCACCTTTCACATGGGCCAGATCTGTCTGTGCCCGCTCCACTAAGTCTTATGCAGACACAGGCACAGCCCACTCTGCTCTATGGGCAGCCGGATGTAAATGAACCAGCTCTTAGTTTACACCCGGCTATTCTCTGATCCAATCTGGTCAGCAAGAGGGGAACGGATCCCCTTCCATTTTTTTGGTTTGCTGGCTGGATCAGAAACAAGGGTAGGGGGTGTAAACTAACACAAATGAGTTTACTTTCGGTGCTCCATAGAGGGGAATGGATGATCCAATCGGGTCTGGTCAATGGTTTTACTGGCAGCCAGACCTGATCGGATCTCTCATCTGAAAGAGGTTTGAAATGATGGAAGTTCCAATTTTGTTTATTTTGCTTGATATTTGCACAGATTTTCAGTAAAAACTACACCAAGATTATTTTTGGGTACACAAGTACAATATATTACCCAGTGTTTTGGTAACAGATCAAAGATGAGGTTAAGCCAAGTAAATACCCAACATGTCAAGCTTTAAAACTGTGTGCGCCTGCAAAACAACAATGAACTTTGATATCCTATATTTACCATAGGTGAAGTTTTTTTCTTCCCACAGGAGGCTGCAAAGCATTGCTCCCAGGACCAATGGATCACTGGTGCAATGCAAGATTCCTGCAAAGTCTTCCTCCAGCTCCCTTCCTATTTCTCTGTACAGGCTTTCAGTTGGAAAGCGGTCGATGGTCGAAGAATGTGGTGATCTACATATGAACTAATGGACCATAACAGACGGGACTTTTAGTTTGTTCATTCATTCACAGATCTCTGTGAATGAATGACACGGTTATGTGGGGAGAGCCCCGCACAGCAGCTCTGATTTGAAATTTTGACAGCTGCTGAATGGGATAGGAAACCCTGCATTCTGTCACGGGGGGTGGGAGGTTTGCTTACCAACATGTTACATTCTAAATACAGGTGTAAGTAACACCCCCCCCCTGCTCTCGTGTCACTGGTATCAATTTTTCCAATGAGGACAGACAATGGCTTGAGCCGCTGGGCTCGTGCTCATCACTGGAACAGAGGGGTTCAGGTAAGAAAAGGGAGGGGGCCCTCTGGGGGAAGCTACAGCAAAGAAGGTGTTGCACCAGGGGTGCCCAACCTTTTGAAGAGTGAGGGCCACTTAAGCAACTTGGTAACCAGTCTGGGCCACAAATAGCGAAGCGGGCAAATGACAGGTCACAGCTACTCTATAGGCCCTCTGATCCGCCCTGATGGAAGGATTCGAATTCCCTTCTGTTTTTCGGATTGGAGGTAGGTGGGTGAAATAGGATATCGGTCGCTACATAGAGGTGAATTGAGGGTCCCATTTAGTTGCGCTGATCGGGTGAAAAGGGCCCAAGATAGCACTGATGTGCTGCAGTTTACCAACACTGCGGGTGCAGCATAGTGCACCTGTGTCTATCCTGCGGGTTAGCTGAACTTTGCCATATACTCTGTCTGTGGCAAAAGCCAGCACTGTACAGGAAGCATTGACTTATGGGGCTCTGCTCCATAGCCACTTTGTTCCTTTACCACCAGCTTCATTCACAACACTGATGCTGTCATATGGCGGGTCGGCAACTTGCGATCTGGGCTTGCCAACCCGCCATTCCAGAGCAGCAGGTCGCGGGCTCCGGGGGCCACTGGTTGGCCACCCCTGTGTTACACCAAGGTGAAAAAACATGAAACTTTAGAAGCCCTTTAACACCAGGCGTCTTTTTGGGGGGGGGGGGGGGGGGTTGGGGCACACTTTAGAGGGATCACAGAAAGTGATCGGAAAATGGATTGGGTCAGAGAGCAGACAATCTATTTGTAGGGTATACACACTCTCTCGAATGCTGTAGCAGCCAGGAGTGTATTTAAAAAGCCCCGCTGCCACCAATGTATGGCAAATACTGGGTTCGGTGAAAGGGTAAAGTGACCTGACTTTGCATATGACTGACAAAACTACTTTGTAGCAGAAGGTAAAGTGCAGCGTGCTTCTGCTTCTACATTTTTATAATTTTTTGGGGGTTTAAAGATACGTTTATAACATTACTATCTTTGAATCGTACATTTACTACGTGACTGATGACTCCTGGCAAACCTCTTCTCTAGTTGTTCATTGAGCCATGTATCCTTTACTGGGAACAGCTGTAGGGAGAGGAAGCGTGCGTCCCACATGACTCTCTGTTACAGAAGCGCATACAATTAATTCTTTATGGCAAGGCTTTATCGACACCCCCCCCCCCCCAGTTCACCGCTTTCCAAAGTTTGAACGAGAAAGTGATCATTATTAAATGTCACACTGATCATTAAAGAATTTCAGTCATTTTTATTAAGTTTTTCTCTTTCCACAATATAAAAGAAATGCAAAATATAGCGGTAAATTGCTTTGGTATACATAAGGCAATAAGGAACAAAGTTGAACTGCTCGATAGTTCGATTAAAGGTTTAGGTAGTTAGTGTGGGCCGACTCATTGCAATTCCATTAAAGAGGAGGTTCACCCTAAATATACTCTTTCCCAAATGATCGAGCATACTGGCGTCAGCGCCAGTATGCTGTTTTTTTTTTTTTTAAATCCCCCACTTACTGTGTAATCTTTAATTTTGATTTCTTTCCCTCGTGGTGGATGTCGCCTGTAAAGCCCGTCACGGCTTCCGAAAATACCCGATTTAGGGTATTTCCGACGCAATGCGGCGCCTGCGCACAGACCTAGGAGCTGACTGCGCAGGCGCCGTATTTCTCTGAGTCCTATGGCTATGGCACGTTACGCCCTCCGAAAAAAGCCGAAATAGGACTCGGAGAAATACGGCGCCTGCCTGCAGTCAGCTCCTAGGTCTGTGCGCAGGCGCCGCATTGCGCCGGAAATACCCGAGTACTAAATCGGCTATTTTCGGAAGCCATGACGGGCTATAGAGGCGCCATCCACCGCGGGGGAAAGAAATCAAAATTAAAGATTACACAGTAAGTGGGGGATTTAAAAAAAAAAACCCAGCATACTGGCGCTGACGCCAGTATGCTCGTTCACTTGGGAAAGTGCATATTTAGGGTGAACCTCCGCTTTAAGTGAAGGATCCTGATTGGAAGGAAAACTGTGACTTTCCAAGTAGGAAACGTAAAAGCCCTTAAAACCTAAAAGCTGAACAACGAGGAAACTATATGACCACAATACTTTCATCTTATATCCAGTACCCTCCCAGGGCCAGGTCCAGGCATCTGTTTGACCATGTATTTGGGTCCAAGGACCCCTCTACCAATACAAGGGGGGCCATATACATATAAAAATCAAAGAGAAGTACTGAGGGAGAATAGAAAAAAGAATAGTAGGTCTAAGAAGCAGAGAAAGAAAGGTGAAGACAGTGGTTCTGCCCGGGGGGGGCAGGCTCTATTGAGCCGGGGGGTCAACTCCATGTGTCCGGTACCTGCAAATAACTAAGCTAGGGGGACCAATTTTTTTTTCAAAGCGGGATTGCTTGTCCTGTAAGACACTTACACACTTACAATCTTTTCATTCAGCATGGTCCAGGTGAGCTTGCGTTTTCATCAAGGCAAGATCTACGACTGGACTTTTCCATGCCGATACAATAGCGATTTTAGCTGCCAAAAACATAAAGTAGATTAATGTCTTTGTGTGTATTGGGACATTCTCAACTGACCTTATTCAAACCAATAAAGTATTCTAAATGGCTTCCTAATTTTTTTTTTCCTTTTGCCAAAACTTTATATAGCTGACATTACCGAGGACATGTTGATGCTGCTGAAGTAGCATAGCTCCTCTTGATAATGTCTTTGTGAACCACAGTGTTTTATTAAGCCAGCCTATCTGTCACTTTAAAATAGTTTTATTTGGACCAAGCTGGCTCATACGAACAATTACTTTTAATAAAGAAATATGTTTTTTTTTTCTCCTGAATCATGTTTACTTAGGTGGAAGGTGGATGCAGCATCGATCCGATGCTGCTTCTGTCCCCTGCCGGCTCTAACACTGAGAACCGAGCGATCAAACATCTGTCACTCACTGAGAACTGAGCGGTCATCTCTGTCACTCAGCTCTCACTTCCAACCAGCATGCTTCTTGTTATCACATAAACTGATTGGCTCCTGGTGCTGCTTTTTCCTCGCACACTCCGGCTCTGCTGTACATGGACTGAAACATTCACCAGGTCGCATTTTATTACCTGCACTATTTGCATTTAAAAATGGTTACTTTATTATATATATATATATATATATATATATATATATATTCAGCATTAAACACATATTTTGTGTTTTAATACATGCAAAATGTCAGTACAGCATCATTTTGTGGTTTTGTATTGTTGACTGGAGGGAAATCTTAGGTTTCAGATAGTTCAACTATCTTGATTGACCTGCATATGTTAATGAACATGTACCCTTGTATAAACCTAACACATGACAATGCATGCAAAGCTTTATTACAACGGCACTGCTTTGTGATATGTGTGTTTGTCCGAGTTCAGCGATAATGACCCGTACAGGAAAAACTTGCTTCTCCTCTTTTACTAGACTCCTCCTCGCTACAGTAAAACTTTTAGTCCTTTTCCTGTAAACATATTTGATTTGACTTGTTGGCTTTCCCTGTCTTCTATAGATTCATAATGCTAGTTGATATCCCAACACTGTGATTTTACATTAAACCTCACTACAGCTCTCTCATTGGTTGCATTAAACAATTCAATGATGTATTAATACAGAGCTGTATTCATTTGTGTTTTCTATGTCTGCCTGGAGTTCAGCTTTACTGTTTGAACATAGTGCCCCTACATGCGGGCCTTCCCTATCAATAGGGAAAATGGGTTTTAAACTATTTGTTTGCTTGTTCCAAGGCTAAGTTCACAATACTGTGGTTTCCCTTTGGCCACGTTTGTGTGGGCAGTGCAGCCTATTCATTTGAATGGGGCTGCTGTACCACTAGAAAATGCAAGGCAATGGTCCCTGTACCTTTTTCCAAAATCACATCCTCAAGCAAACTGCATAGCACTATACGGTTCACAGCAAAGCAAACCACAATGTGGTTATCAGTGCGTGGCAATAACATTTAATGGCATCCCTGCACATCTGTTATGTTTTTGGTGTGGGAAAGCACGCAATTTACATGCTGTCTCTTACCTTAGAGCAGAGGTGGCAAAAACAAGGCCCGCGGGCCGAATGCGGCCCTCCAGGCCAACTCATGCGGCCCTCCAGGCCAACTCATGCGGCCCTCCAGGCCAACTCATGCGGCCCTTGCACCTCTCCAGTCATCCTCCAGACCCTTACTTTCTGCTTTCAAGCAATGCATCCAACTTCTTCCCAGCAGCAGCATAAGGAAAGGGGGTGCACTGTGATGCAAGGGAGAGTGGGGACTCAACTTCTGATGGTGGGGTGGCTCTTGACATCTAATGTAAGGGGAAGGAATGCGCTGGACATCTAATCTTACAGATACAACCGGCCCTTTTGAGGGCAATCATAATGCTGATGCGGCCCACGATGAAATTGAGTTTGACACCCCTGCCTTAGAGCTTCACGATTCTGGCTAAAGTGAGAATCACAATTTTTTGGGTTCAGAATAAAGATCACGATTCTCGCAGCGTAACATTATCTTTCACATTATACAAAAAAATGTAGCTAACTTTACTGTTAGTTTTTTAAATTCACTAAAGTGTATTTCCCCCCCAAAAATTGCATTTGAAAGACCGCTGCACAAATACAGTGTGACATAAAATATTGTAACAATCGCCATTTGTCTCTGCTAAAAAATATACATATAATGTTTGGGGGTTCCAAGTCATTTTTTTGCAAAAAATACAGATTTTAACTTTGTAAGAAACAAGTGTCGGAAAAAGGTTTAGTCTTTAAGTGGTTAAACTGACCTCTTTTGCAGACCAAAGTTCATTCCTTTGATCTAAGAACGAAATGTCACAATGTTTATAATTATCTACCAGCGCAGACAGTGTTGTGGGGGAAATGCTGTACTTGTGCCTTCTGGGCACCCAAAAGTGCCAGGATGTGAGGAATGAGCCCATAAGTGTGTACTCATCCTGTATTGTTCCATTGTCATATATTTGTAATGTGACTAAACTGCCAATAAACTTTTGTCCTAGAATGCAATAAGATTTTATTATTGTCCACTCTTTCTGTAGCACCATGTAATGAGCAGTGCTTTACAGAGTACCGTAAGTTGAAGCATTTGCATCAGTCTCTGTTAGTCAAAGGAGCTCACAATCAAATGATCCTTCCTCTTTTTGTGTGCATACTGGGGGAAATTTTGCAAGGAAGTTTACTTGCTGGTATTATTATTATTATTATACAGGATTTATATAGCGCCAACAGTTTGCGCAGCGCTTTACATATGAGTTTTTTGTATAGTGAGAGGAAACCAAAGCACCTGAACTCGCATGTAAGGAGGACATTCAAACTATATAGCATTCAAGATGAGATTTGAACCAGGGGCAAAGACTTGCACGCAAAAGTGCTAATGAGATGCTTCTAGGGCAATGAGTGTAGTTCAATACTATTTTTCTGAATGTTACTACTGTGTGTGCAGGTTATTATAATTAGGGTTGTCCCGATACCACTTTTTTAGGACCGAGTACAAGTACCGATACTTTTTTTCATGTACTTGCCGATACCGAATACCTATACTTTTTTAAAATGTCATGTGACAGTTTTCAAACCACAATACAGACTAAGGATATTTTTTTTAGAATTATGAAGAACTCTAACTCAAGACATTATAAAGGAATAAAAATGAGTAAAAATGAATAAAAATGTTTTATTTTCTTGTCACGCAGTAGTAAAAAACTCAAAGAATTTTCACAGAACATGTTAATAAATACCAAAAAAGTATTCTATTTAGGTATCGGGAGCATTTGCGCGAGTACAAGTACTCCCGCAAATACTCGGTATCGGTCCCGATACCGATACTAGTATCGGTATCTGGACAACCCTAATTATATATACAATATTAAATAAATTAACACTATACAACTTGTGACTTTGGCTCCTATGGCCAACTATAGATGGAGCGAATTTCTTTCTTTCGGTTGCAGTAATAACATTAGCTTGACTGGAGAATTCCTACTGCTGAGCCATTGTTCTCACAATCGAATACCCGCTTGCAATATACGTATGTAAAATTTGACAGGCTGGTTGTACCCAAGTTGATCGATGGGTACACTCGCCCTGCCCATACATGGTTCGAATCTCGGCTGGATCCGAGAGTTGAGCCACCCTATGGTTGGCTTAATTCCAAACAGTTAACTAGCCTAGTTTCCTGATTGTCAATAAGCAAGGCAGATAGTACCCTGTACCAGCAAGATCATCTTGTTACTGCCTGCCTTATATTTATTTAAGGCCCATTTAGATTATGCCGATGTCATGTGTGTTGCAGCAAAGTAGCCCATTATTTTTTTATTGGGCTGTCTACCACAACCTGCATATTTTAATGAATGTGCACCTTTTTTTAAACAATGCTCCATGCATGTTTTGCATAGGTGTGTTTATGTAGGTCAGTGTTTCTCAACCTTTTTTCAGTCCAGGCACTCTTTAAAGAGGAAGCAAAGGCGATTTTTTTTTTCTCTCCCCCCCAAAAAAAAAACCCTGCAAGAGAAAAGCATAAGCGCTTCTCGTTCCCTTCCTCTGCCGCCGCTATGTCCCCTCTGCTTCTTCTGGGTATCGGCACTCTGGCGCTATGATTGGCCGGAGCGCCGATGACGTCGCTCAGTGCGCCTGCGCCGTAGACATCGGTAAAGTGTTTTCTGCAAATATCTCCTTAATCGTGTGGGTTAAGGAGATATTTCTTGTACCTACAGCAGGGGTGTCGAACTCAATTTCATCGTGGGCTGCATCAGCATTATGATTGCCCTCAAAAGGGCCGGTTGTATCTGTAAGATTAGATGTCCAGCACATCCCCTCCCCATATATTAGATATCAAGAGCCACCCCACCATCAGAAGTTGAGTCCCCCCACTCTCCCTTATATCACAGTGCACCCCCCTTTCCTTATGCTCCTGCTGGGAAGAAGTTGGATGCATTGCTTGAAAGTAGAAAGTAAGGGTCTGGATGAGGACTGAAGTGGTGCAAGGGCCACATGAAATGACCTGGAGGGCTGCATTCGGCCCGCGGGCCTTGTGTTTGCCACCTGTGACCTACAGGTAAGCCTTAAAGGGGTTGTAAAGACAAAAATATTTTACTCTTAAATTAAAGTCTGAGGCGGCGTACACACGGCAGGGAATCTCGACGGGCAGAACACATCGTTCCGCCCGTCGAGGTTCCCTGCCGGCCGTCGAAATCGGCGACCCGCCCGTCGAAATCGGCGACCCGCCCGTCGGGAATGGCAACCAGCCATTCTTCCGGGCGGGCCGTCGAGGAAATAGAGAGCGTGCTCTCTATTTCTGCTCGACGGGCTTCCCGACGGGAAGCTCGCCGAGACCGTACACACGGCCGAGGTCCTCGCTGGAATGTGCATTCCAGCGAGGTTCTCGCTGGTTTTCAGCGAGAACCTCGGCCGTGTGTACGCCGCCTGACAGTAGCTGATAAAGTAAAAAGTAATGTTTTGCATTATAACTAGTTTGATACCTGTTGAAATCAAGCTGTTTTATTCACCTCCGTCACTCCTGAATCGTTATTCTCACTGACTTCCTGGTTTGCGGTGCGCATTCATTCTTGCTACATCACGGCCTAATGGGAACTACAGTTCCCATTGAGCTTAGCCTTTGAGGCGTAAGAGAGCATCTTCACACAGGGCTGTAGTCATAGGGAGGGGGTAAGCAGATTCTGCTTTTCACCATGCAAAACGGCTCAGATGCTGGTGGAAAGCAAGAAGAGGAGAGCCAGGAAATGGCATTTTCAAACCTGGATTACTGTATTTTGGAGGTCAAAAGGAAAAACGAGGTAAGTGATATTTAAATGCTCTAGCTTACAGCAATCAATTGATCTAATAAAAAACGAACCTTTAGTGTTCCTTTAATCAGCGTTTTTCAGTGTAGCTTTTATCGGCTTTTTTTTTTGTCCTTTTTTTTATTTTTTATTTTTTAATGGATAAAAAACGTTAAAAAACTCTGGCGCTGGCGTTTTTCAGCATTTTTTAACGCCAAAAAACAAACCTTTAGTGTTCCTGTAGGTGCAAGTTGTAAGAGTGGGTTTACAACCACTTTGCAGAATTTTTAAATTGAGGCACCCCATTCTAACATGTAAAAAACAAAGCATAGTTTTACACATTAATATCCACACACGTAGGACACTCAACTTCTTCTTCCACAGCAAATACACGTTTGCACACTGGTGTTTTTCTTCTTCCTCACTCCGCTAATGAAAGTAAGGACCGATTGGGGTGGGGGAGGTACAGGTGCCCAATGTCCTCCTTATCAACTGATGATGCTTTTGGTTGTTAGGACACCAGTGGCTGGAAAGTTGTAATGGCGCACAATGTAAACCCGCGGCTTTGTGTAACTAAAAAGGCAGGCTTGATCCACCAGTTGGCTTGTTGACAATTTTTGGGAAATTTCTAGGCATTTTGCCAAGGCACCACTGGTTGAAAACGACTGCTGTAGGTGCATTTAGCTGTGCATTCAAAATGAATGTCACTGCAAGGAAACGCATAGAAAACTCCAAAGAGAGGGTGGTGACACATCAATGTACCTGTCCAGGATACTCATCTGGCACATCAGTGTCCTGATCCTATGTACAGCTAATATACAGGAAACCGGAGACTTTATTCAGGGTTTGGAGGAATAATTTTAACCTGAAATTCACTAGTTCATGTGCTTAATTGAACGTGTTTTTTTTATACTTTTTTGGATTTGTAAATCAAGATAGCTGAAGATGGAGAGGCTGCTGACTTACCTGTATAGAAAAACCGTCTCCTTGACGTGACTACACATGAATTCCACCCACATGCCCTCATCAGGAGTATACCTGTTTAGCAGTATCTATTGGCTTTCAGTATCTGTACATGTGTACACAGGGCTTTGAGGAAGAAGCAACTACCTTGAGAAAGTTCCTTTGTACGCGTTTACAAGGTGAATGAGTCACGCCTATCGGCGAGCCAGGGACAGCATGGACAAATAGTTGATGAACCCAAGGAACATTACAAAATGATGATTGAATTATACAGATATTTTTTATTTGTGCACTTGTTAACAGACGATGATGCAAAAAATTGTCCCTGAATGCCCCAGATGTGCATTTAGAAGAGCCCAATGTTTGGGTGACAAATTGGGCCATAGTGATTTCTCATGGAGAAGAAGCGTCCACTGTCGCTTTAAATAAAAATTGCGCGGTCGTGCGACGTGCCTCGCAAACAAAATTGACGTCCTTTTTTTTCCCACAAATAGAGCTTTCTTTTGGTGGTATTTGATCACCTCTGCGGTTTTTATTTTTTGCGCTATAAACAAAAAAGTGCGAAAATTTTGAAAAAAAAACATAATATGTTTTACTTTTTGCTATAATAAAAATCCCATTTTTTTTCTCAGTTTAGGCCGATATGTATTCTACATATTTTTGGTAAAAAAAAAAAAAAAAATCGCAATAAGCGAATAGTAATTGGTTTGCGCAAAGGTCAAAGTGGCTACAAAATAAGGGATAGAATTCTGACAATTTTTTTATTATTATTTTTTTTTTTACTAGTAATACGGCGATCTGAGAATTTTGTCAGGACTGCGATATTGCGACGGACACATCGGACACTTTTGACACATTTTTGGGACCATTCACATTTATACAGCGATCAGTGCTATAAAAACGCACTAATTACTGTATAAATGTGACTGGCAGGGAAGGGGTTAACACTAGGGGGTGAGGAAGGGGTTAAATGTGTATCCTGGGTGTGTTCTAACTGTGTGGGGGGAGGGGACTGACTGGGGAGGTGACCAATGCTGTGTTCCTATGTACAAAGGACACAGCATCAGTCTCTTCTCCCTGACAGGACGTGGAGCTCTGTGTTTACACACAGAGCTCCACGTCCCTGCTCTAAAACTGCCGATCGGCGGGTACCTGGCGGACATCGCGACCGCCAGGCACGCACGTCGGCATCTCGGGGACGTGCCGGGTGTGCGCGCGCGCCGCCATCGGTGTGCGCGCGCACCCACCAGTGGCCGGAGAAGACAATGCCGTCAAATGATTTGACAGTATGCGGGGACTCAAGTGGTTAAACGCTTATTGCGATTTTTTTTTTTTTTTTTACCAAAAATAGGCGATTTTTTTTTTCAAAATTGTCGTTCTATTTTTGTTTATAGCGCAAAAAATAAAAACCGCAGAGGTGATCAAATACCACCAAAAGAAAGCTCTATTTTTTGTAAAAAAGGACGCTAATTTTGTTTGGGAGCCACGTCACACGACTGCGCAATTGTCAGTTAAAGCGACACAGTGCCGAATCGCAAAAAGGGGCAAGGTCCTTAACCTGCATATTGGTCCGGGTCTTAAGTGGTTAAAACAAGTAAATATAATATACCGGTACCTTCCTATCTAGTTACCAATGCTAGCAGCATAAGGATTAAAAATAGTCAATGTTGATTGAGAGTGTGAGGTTCTACTTTACCCATTGGCCAGGATGAGATTGGAATGACCTAACCCTTATAGTACAGTAGCTCAATTAGGGAGCGTTTTCTATTGACAATGTTCTGCACCCTCTTTGGCATTGTTGTTACACCTGTTTGCCACAGTCCTCATTGGTATGACCGCCGTACCACATTCCCAATGGTGATTTTGAGACTGGGATGCTTTTCACTGACTCATTGTGGGGGTACTTGATTTAGGCTGCATTCACACTTCAGCATTTTGAAACGCGGGGCAGATTTGCCGCGCCGATGCGTGAATGACAAATCGCGGGACTCGCATTTGAGATATTCATTAATTTGAATGACACCTCAAATCGCGGTGCGGGTCTGCCACGGTTGTCGTTTGATAAATCGTGCTGCTATTGTGGGAAGCATGTCGCCCCAAAGAGCTACTTTTGGGTGACATGCTTCCCGCGATGGCAGCACGATTTGTTATTCCCGCGTTGGTGCTGCAAATCAACAATTCAAAACGCTAAAGTGTGAATGCAGCCTTAGGGACATATACTGGCAAGTGCCTAGAGCATGGATTATCGGACCTCCAGTTGTTGCAACACTACAAGTCCCATCACGCCTTTGCTTCTGGGTGTCATGCTTGTGGCTGTCGGAGTCTTGCTATGCCTCATGGGACTTGTAGTTCTGCAACAGCTGGAGGTCCTCTAATTGCATATCCCTGGCCTAGAGTATGACTGCCATGTCCTGATCCTAAAGTGTTACTAAACCCAGGACCCTGCATTCACCATATCTGGTCTCCCACAGTATAAAACATGGCAATTATATTTATAATTATAAACTGCTAAATACCTTTTTTTTTTTTTATCAGCACTATATAGCAGTCTTATGACTTCTATCAGTATCTGGTTAAAGCTTGTATGAGGAGTTTTCGTTCCTCTCTGACTTTCCAAAGAGGCTCCAGGACCCCTGGTCCTCTGTCTGGACAGTGCTGCTTGGCCCTGTGCTGATCACATGCACTCTCCCAAAAAAAAAGAAACTGTAGCAAAACATATCAAACTGAGCATGTGCAGAGTGCCCCCAAGGCTCTGTTCTATCAAGAGATAGATTGGAGACTCTGGAAAGGGGGGAGGATCAGAGAAGAGAGGATCAAACAGCCTTTTTACACAATACGCAGGATTAACCCCTTAGATTCCAAAGCGAGTATAACCAGAATGCTCTACTTTTCATACACACTGATTTTACTGTTGTGGGTTTAGTAACATTTTAATTATTCTAGTGGCTTTTATTGGAATAATACAAGTCTGTGTATTTTTAAAACAACGCAATAGACACTCATTAGATAGTGTGTCTGTCAGTATTGTTACAGTGACCATTTTTGTACTGATATTGTCATGGACATTATTTGGCAGATGTTCTTTGGGTTTAACTGCCACCTTTTTCCATATAGGCATACGTTAGTCATATTTGATGTATGAATATTATACCAATTTTGTGGTTAAAGGATACTTTTGCTGGGTTATTTGTACAGTTGACACAAATTTGAATTCAGTGAGGTTAATCCATTGATATTTTTATATATTTTTTGCCATCTAGATAGCAGTCATATGTTATGCTCCTTAGATATCTCCTTCACCTCTTTGGTCAGCTATTGCCTGAATAAATGTGGGGATGTATTGGAATGGCTCTATGGGGCAAATTTAATGTTACCGTGGTGTGTAATATGTACAGTTGTGCTCATAAGTTTGCAGAAGTTATGATTTCTTGGCAATTTTTTCTGAAAATTTGAATGATGTTGCAAAAAAAATTCTTTCACTCATGGTTGGTATTTGGCTAAAGCCATTTATTATCAATCAACGGTGTTTACTCTTTTTAAAATCATAATCACAACAGAAACTACCCAAATGACCCTGATCAAAATTGTACATACCCTGGTGATTTTGGCCTGATAAAATGCACACAAGTTGACACAAAGGTGGTTTAAATGGCTATTAAAGGTAACCATCCTCACCTGTGATCTGTTTGCTTGTAATTGGTGTGTGTGTATAAAAGGTCAATGAGTTT
This sequence comes from Rana kukunoris, assembly GCA_029574335.1. NCBI lineage: Eukaryota > Metazoa > Chordata > Amphibia > Anura > Ranidae > Rana > Rana kukunoris. Next base: position 102,216,174 of record CM056051.1, read on the forward strand.
CTGGACTCCTGACAGACCCTTGCATCTTTCATCCAGTGCTGCGCTGACGTTTCTGGATTCTGAGTCTTGGGGGGAAAGCAAAAGAATTGTCAAAGGATCTGTGGGAAAAGGTAGTTTAACTGTATAAAACGGAAAAGGGATATAAAAATATATCCAAGGAATTGAGAATGCCAATCGGCAGTGTTCAAGCTCTAATCAAGAAGAGGAAAATGAGCGATAGACCAACAAAAATTTCAGCCACAACTACCAGAAAAATTGTGCGGGATGAAGAAAAAAACACTAATTACTTACAGGTGAAATACAGGACTCTCTGAAAACATGGTGTGGCTGTTTTTAATATGCACAATAAGGAGGCACTTGAAGAAAGATGGGCTGCATGGTCAAGTCGCCAAAAGAAAGCCATTACTTTGCAAATGCCACAAAGTATCCCGCTTACAATACACCAAGCAGCACAGAGACGAGTCTCGAACCTTCTGCCACAAAGTAATTTGGAGTGGTGAGACCAAAATTTTGCTTTTTGACCACAACCATAAATGCTACATTTGTCAACAAGGCCTATGATGAAAGGTCCACCATTCCTACTGTGAAACACGGAGGTGGATCGCTGATGTTTTGGGGATGTGTGAGCAACAAAGGCACAAGGTGTTTGATCAAAATTGATGGCAAGATGAATGCAGTATGTATTAAAAAATACTGGAGGAACATTTGCAGTCATCAGCCAGAAAGCTGCGAATGGGACGTACTTGGACTTTCCAACATGACAATGATCCAAAACACAAGGCCGAGTCGACCTGTGATTGGCTACAGCAGAATAAAGTGAAGGTTCTGGAGTGGTCATCTCAGTCTGCTGACCTCAATATCATTGAGCCACTCTGGGGAGATCTCAAACATGCAGTTCATGCAAGACAGCCCAAGAATTTCCAGGAACTGGAGGCTTTTTGCCAAAAGGAATGGGCAGCTTTACCATCTGAGAAGATAAAGAGACTCATCCACAAATACCACAAAAGACTTCAAGCGGTCATGTTGATGTTAAAGGGGAAAATACACAGTATTAAGAACTGGGGTATGCAAACTTTTGATCAGGGTCATTTGGGTAGTTTGTTATTATGATTTTAATAAGAGTAAAAACAGTTGATTGATAATAAATGGCTTCAGCCAAACACTAACCATGAGAGAATTTTTTTAGTGTCATCATTCAAATTCTCTGAAAAATGGCCAATAAATCATAAATTCGGCCAGGTTATGTAAACTTATGCACACAACTGTATATTTCCCTTTCTGTATAATGCAAAATGAAAACATCAGAAATATAACGAATGGCTTTGGACTATTTCTGGGGTGTTGATATTGCTGATTAACCACTTGTAGCCTGCCCCATGTACATATACTGCGTGGAGGAGGCTCTCCTGCGTGAAATTGCGTACAAGTACGTAATTTGCTCTTCCAGCTCTATGGCGCGCACGCACGCCGTCGGCGACCCAACTCCTGCTGTCAATGGACACAGTGGGAGCAAATCAGCAGGTCTGGTGGACTTTCAGGGCTGAAGCGCTTAAACAAGAGTATGCAATTCTGGTCTTACATTTGTGGTTTGTACATACATAAAACAGATCAAACCAGCAAACGAGAAAAAAGTTATTGTTGGGCCCCGTACACACGAGCAAATAGATTTGTTCAAATCGGTCGGACCGACCGATTTGAACAAATCTGTCTGCTGGCCGTTTTGGTTTGATCGCTGTACACACGATCAAACCAAAATCCCCGCCAGCAGACAGCGCGGTGACTTGGCGGTGACGTTGACGCCACCACGTCACTGCACCAGGAAGTAAATTACTTCCGCGCATGCGTCAAATCCATTCGACGCATGTGCGAGAAGATATGTCTGCTGGTTAGCGTACTAACCATGTACATATACTGCGTGGAGGAGGCTCCAGTGTAGCAATATGGTTACATATAATGAAGGTACAACATTTAGCAACTTATTATTACTACACTTAGAGGTGCCTCTCTTCTCTTTTATACCTGGTAAAAAAAAATACTTTGATATACAAGTGCTTTGGATTAGGGCTGCAACTAACTATTATTTTCATAATCAATTAGTTGGCCGATTATTGTTTCGATTAATCGGATAATCGCCTTAAAAAAAATAAAAATGAATTTTTACATTTTTTTGGGCCCAATTTGTTGTTGGGCAGATTACAAAACGCAAGTTGCCGCAAAAACACATTACATGCTTTTCTGCAGCTTCTCCATTGAAGTATATTGAACCAAAAAAAAAAAGCACCTTTTGCATTAAGTCCTTGCCCTTGCCAAATACGGAGCAACTGAAAAAAAAAAAAAAACATTGATGTGAACGTGTCCCATAGGAAAAACATGTAAATGAACTGTAGTGTGTTTCTGCAAAAAGCACCAAAAAACAGAGGAGTGAACCCGGCCTGAGATGTTTTGTAACATAATGGGGTTAAAAAAACAAAAATAAGTACAAAAAGAGCAAATAATTGCTACTGTAAGGCCGCGTACACACGATCGGTCCAACCCGATGAGAATGGTCCGACGGACCGTTTTTATCGGGTCACCGCTGAAGTGGCCTGATGGTCTGATGTGCGTACACACCATCAGTTCAAAAACCGATCGTGTAAGAATGCGGTGACGTAGAACACTACATGCTGAAAAAACAAAGTTCAATGCCTCCAAGCATGCGTCGACTTGATTCTGAGCATGCGCGGGTTTTTGAACCGATGCTTTTGCGTACTAACGATCAGTTTGGACCGATGGTCAGGCATCCATCAGTCTGATTTTAAAGCAAGTTTTAAACCTTTGGTCCGAGGGACGACGGATCGATGGTATGGAACAATGAAACTGGACTTCAGTCTATTTTCATCGGGTTGGACCGATCGTGTGTTCGCGGCCTAAGGGGTTCGATTTAATTTCATAATCGATCAGTTGTCGATTAATCGATTAGTTGTTTCGGCCCTACTTTGGATTACAAGCATGTTTCTGGAACTAATTATGCTTGCAAACCAAGGTTTTACTGTGTCTATTTTAGGGCTGTTACTGATTAAAATTTTTGTGTTCGAGTAATCGATTAATCGACTAATTTTGATTAATTATAAAGAAATCTCCCCCACTGTAACAGACATCTCCCCCTCACTGTAATATCCGACATCTCCCCCTCACTGTAATATCGGACATCTCCCCCCCACTGTAATATCGGACATCTCCCCCCCCACTGTAATATCGGACATCTCCCCCCCCACTGTAATATCGGACATCTCCCCCCCCCACTGTAATATCGGACATCTCCCCCCCACTGTAATATCGGACATCTCCCCCCCACTGTAATATCGGACATCTCCCCCCCACTGTAATATCGGACATCTCCCCCCCCCCCACTGTAATATCGGACATCTCCCCCCCCCCACTGTAATATCGGACATCCCCCCCCCCACTGTAATATCGGACATCTCCCCCCCCCACTGTAATATGGGACATCTCCCCCCCACTGTAATATGGGACATCTCCCCCCCCACTGTAATATGGGACATCCCCCCCACTGTAATATGGGACATCTCCCCCCACTGTAATATGGGACATCTCCCCCCACTGTAATATGGGACATCTCCCCCCACTGTAATATGGGACATCTCCCCCCACTGTAATATGGGACATCTCCCCCCACTGTAATATGGGACATCTCCCCCCACTGTAATATGGGACATCTCCCCCCACTGTAATATGGGACATCTCCCCCCACTGTAATATGGGACATCTCCCCCCACTGTAATATGGGACATCTCCCCCCACTGTAAAATCGGACATCTCCCCCCACTGTAAAATCGGACATCTCCCCCCACTGTAAAATCAGCCACCTCCCCCAGCAGACATGCGAGAATGGAAGACGGCAGACCCCCTCCATCTGGATCCACGAGCAGTTGAGGGGTGATGACTGAGATGGCCGCCGCTCCGGAGCTAGGCCAAAGCCGCGGACTTTCCTATGGGCGAGGCAGCGGAGACCCGGAAGACGGCAGAGAGGTGAGTAATCGATCAAAATAATTTTGATCGATCAACAAAATTAAGGATTAATCGAAGGATTAATCGTTAATTTCTGCAGCCCTAGTCTATTTATCATAATATAAAAATGCTGCAGTCCATAATATGTGGTATAGACTTGTATAGTTTCTTTTGTTTCATAGTTTTCAAAAACTTCCTGGATGTTCTACATTAATTAGTGTGGGTACAGAAAAGACACAAAACTAGGTAACAAGATGTTTAAAAATACCTCCAAGGCTTTTATATTGAAATTGTCAAATAGCCAAGAAAATGCTAAATGAAGGTCATTCATAGAATTCTACAATAACAGGTAATAATGACACATTGTTATCCCATGAGCAGCACCATAACAAATGTGTACAACTAGCTGTGCGGTTATATCTCCCAGGGTTTTTTAGCATGGATCTTAAACTGCTAAACTATGGACATGCATGACATTTTAGTATCATGGAAGATAGAAAATCTTAGGCTCCTTTCACACTAGCAGCAGTATTTATTGCCCCCCCCCCCCTCCCCTGAAAAGTAATCCATAGTGTAATTGCTTTTTCAGAGAACAAGGGAAGGAGGTTCAGAAGGATCCTGCCACTCCTGATGCTTAATTTTTGGTATTTTTTTCTGCTGCTTTTGGCTTACAGTTGTCGTGTGGTCTCATTCTTACAAGGGAGAGTTTGTCAAACTATGCATATAGTGTCAAAATTGCTGCACCGTGATGCAGAGTTTATAGGTGCGGCTGTGAGTGAGTGAGTAACTTGTATAGTGCTACAAATGCGAAATAAATGGCCCCTAGGCGCTATTTGCAGCCAGTGTCTGTGTCTTCAGAAGAGATGGAGCTGTGTGTGCTCACCTGAGCGGCACCGTGTCCGCTTGTACGCGGGCGATTGGGATTGTGTAAAAATTGTGACCATCTGATTTACCACCCCTTGGCTGCCTTTGTGAAATGAACCTTGGGGTCCTTTCAGGTGATTATCCTCCATTCCAATTAGCAGGGGTTCCAAGTAGGGTTGTCCCGATACCGGTATTGGGACCGATACCAAGTATTTGCGGGACTTCTTGTACTCCCACAAATACCCCCGATACCTAAATAGAATACTTTCCCGCCGCTGCCGCCGCCGTCGCATCGAAAGCCGCCGCATGGGTTAAACGGCGTGTGGGAACATCACAGCTTTCATTTGAATAGCTGTAGTGTTCCGCGCTGCGTATAAACACTCCCCCTTGCTCGGGATTGGATGGGTGATTGTGATCTGTCCAATCCCGAGCAAGGGGGAGTGTCTATACGCGCGGGCAAAACAGCTATTCAAATGAATGCTGTGATGTTCTCCGTGCGGCGGCTAGGTATGGGGGGACATGGCTGGAGGGACATGGCTGCATATGTGGGGGACATGGCTGGGGGGAAATGGCTGCATATGTGGGGGACATGGCTGGGGGGACATGGCTGGAGGGACATGGCTGCATATATGGGGGACATGGCTGGAGGGACATGGCTGCATATGTGGGGGACATGGCTGGAGGGACATGGCTGCATATGTGGGGGACATGGCTGGAGGGACATGGCTGCATATGTGGGGGACATAGCTGGAGGGACATGGCTGCATATGTGGGGGACATGGCTGGAGGGACATGGCTGCATATGTGGGGGACATGGCTGGAGGGACATGGCTGCATATGTGGGGGACATGGCTGGAGGGACATGGCTGCATATGTGGGGGACATGGCTGGAGGGACATGGCTGCATATGTGGGGGACATGGCTGGAGGGACATGGCTGCATATATGTGGGGGACATGGCTGGAGGGACATGGCTGCATATATGTGGGGGACATGGCTGCATATATGTGGGGGACATGGCTGCATATATGTGGGGGACATGGCTGCATATATGTGGGGGACATGGCTGCATATATGTGGGGGACATGGCTGCATATGTGTGGGACATGACTGCATTTGGGGACACATTTAAAAAAAAGTATCGGTACTTGTACTCTGTCCTAAAAAAGTGGTATTGGGACAACCCTAGTTCCAAGTATAGATCCCTTGCTGAATAAAAACTGAACAAAATGGATGCTAATCTAATGTCATACTTCTGTTTACATCCTACTGCTGATAGATTAACAGCTGAAAAGCTGACATGCAGATCTGATCAGACTGCTCTTAAAATACTTTGTTCAAATTTTTTAATCCTTTGTTGCATTGCGGATCAGAAATTGCCAGAACAAGGATCTACGTGGCACAATCGCAAAATATTCTTTGAAAAAATTGCAGATTTGAAAAGCTTATATGAGGTGGGCGGATGACATCATGATCTCAGTCAATCAGAGGAAGCTTTGTATTCATTCATAGAATACAAAGCTCCCTGTGAATGGCTGAGCAGCGCTCAGCCTGACTTGGTTTTGTCCTAGAAGTGGGGTGGATAGTTCCCATCCTACTTCCCTACCACAGTGCTGTATACTGCATGTAACTGAGGATTCGTACAGTTTATACAGATCACCAGTTTGGTCCAATCAAACTATATAGAGTAACTCTACTTTTGTTAACCAAAAAAAAAAAAAAAAACGCATCCATATTCTCAGGTCCCTCTTTGGTGCTCCTGTCCCCTCCCTCCTGTTGAGTGCCCCCACAGCAAGCAGCTTGCTATGGGGGAACCTGAGCCGAGCCACAGCCTAGTGTTTCCTTTCAGACGCTGAGCTCCGCCCTCTTTCTCTCCTCCATTGGTTGACTGATCGCCAGCAGCAGGAGGAGGAGGGGAGTCTTGGGCAGCCGAGACACTCCTGCAACATGGCTGCATCTAGATTAACCTCAGTATGAGGGGGCTGCTGCGCACAGAAGGCTTTTTATCTTAATCCATTAAGATAAGAAAAATGTCTGCCTTTACAACCACTTTAATTACAATATGACTTGTGTAGCAATTGTATATCCTATATATAAAAAAAAATTGCTTTTTTTTTCTGTAAAAGTGGAGTTGCCCTTTAATGCTCACTAAAATATTTTATTGTGTCTTTCTGTATATAAAACTTTCCTAATGTTAAACATGTATATATTTTTTAAGGGATGAAGCAGATGGCAAGCATTTATAAAACAGTTATTCCTGTACTGTAAAACTAAGTTTAGTCTGCACACTTTGACTAGGTCTTCTCTAAAGATCAGGGCTGAGAATTCTTATGAATCGGCGCTCTCTGTGCCCCTCGCCAGTTATCAGATAATTATGTCAGTCATCACATGTTGTGGTTGAAAGTAGACAGTTTCCAGGTATCTGGCTCCTCTGGAGTCACATTTACATTTCAGGTTTCTGGCAGGGGAGTGGTTATTGCTTGGTTTCCTTCTTCAGTTTCCGTGTATTGTCCGTCTTGGAACAAATAGGGTTAATGTGGAAGGTATGTGGTGGGCGAGGCCAGAGCAGGATGTGCACAGAATGGACATGGCAGTGTGTGTACTAATAAATAGAATTAGGGGGGCAATATATAATGTATACACTAGGAGTTCCCTTCTAAATCTGAGAACATTTAATGAAATGGCATTTTATTTGTACAGAGGTTTGATACACATTTCTCTATAGAGATGGATGGATGGATAGATAGAGAGATATATATGTATAGATATAGAGATGTATATATGTATAGATGGAGAGATGTATATAATGCATAGGTAGAGATAAATAAATATATATATATATATATATATATATATATATATATATATATATATATATATATATATATATATTTATCTATTTAGATATAGATAGAGAGATATATATGTATTAACCGTATTTCCTGGCGTATAAGGCGATTGGCCGTATAAGAAGACCCCCTAATTTTCCAGCTAAAATGTTGGTTTTGGGATATACTCACCATATAAGATGACCCCCCCCCCTTTTTATTGTGCCATTGCCTCACCACCTCACTGTGCCATTGCCTCACCACCTCACTGTGCCATTGCCTCACCACCTCACTGTGCCATTGCCTCACCACCTCACTGTGCCATTGCCTCCCCACCTCACTGTGCCATTGCCTCCCCACCTCACTGTGCCATTTGCCTCACCACCTCACTGTGCCATTTCCTCACCACCTCACTGTGCCATTTCCTCACCACCTCACTGTGCCATTTCCTCACCACCTCACTGTGCCATTGCCTCACCACCTCACTGTGCCATTGCCTCACCACCTCACTGTGCCATTGCCTCACCACCTCACTGCCATTGCCTCACCACCCATGCCATTGCCTCACCACCTCACTGTGCCATTGCCTCACCACCTCACTGTGCCATTGCCTCACCACCTCACTGTGCCATTGCCTCACCACCTCACTGTGCCATTGCCTCACCACCTCACTGTGCCATTTCCTCACCACCTCACTGTGCCATTGCCTCACCACCTCACTGTGCCATTGCCTCACCACCTCACTGTGCCATTGCCTCACCACCTCACTGTGCCATTGCCTCACCACCTCACTGTGCCATTGCCTCACCACCTCACTGTGCCATTGCCTCACCACCTCACTGTGCCATTGCCTCACCACCTCACTGTGCCATTTCCTCACCACCTCACTGTGCCATTGCCTCACCACCTCACTGTGCCATTGCCTCACCACCTCACTGTGCCATTGCCTCACCACCTCACTGTGCCATTGCCTCACCACCTCACTGTGCCATTGCCTCACCACCTCACTGTGCCATTGCCTCACCACCTCACTGTGCCATTGCCTCACCACCTCACTGTGCCATTGCCTCACCACCTCACTGTGCCATTGCCTCACCACCTCACTGTGCCATTGCCTCACCACCTCACTGTGCCATTGCCTCACCACCTCACTGTGCCATTGCCTCACCACCTCACTGTGCCATTGCCTCACCACCTCACTGTGCCATTGCCTCACCACCTCACTGTGCCATTGCCTCACCACCTCACTGTGCCATTGCCTCACCACCTCACTGTGCCATTGCCTCCCCACCTCACTGTGCCATTGCCTCCCCACCTCACTGTGCCATTGCCTCCCCACCTCACTGTGCCATTGCCTCCCCACCTCACTGTGCCATTGCCTCCCCACCTCACTGTGCCATTGCCTCCCCACCTCACTGTGCCATTGCCTCACCACCTCACTGTGCCATTGCCTCACCACCTCACTGTGCCATTGCCTCACCACCTCACTGTGCCATTGCCTCACCACCTCACTGTGCCATTGCCTCACCACCTCACTGTGCCATTGCCTCACCTCAATTCGCCAATCTTCATTCCTTTATGCCTGGCAGAGTGAGTCAAGATAGCGGGCGTCCATTTTTTTTTTTTAATCTGCGCTGCCTCCTCGTGCTGTTCTGTGATAGGCGGAACACTCAGTCTCCCAGAAGAGCCTGTGTTCAGTGTTCCGCCTATTACAGACATCCTCCGAGGACGAGACAATGTCTGTGATAGGCGGAACACTAAACTAAGGCTCTTCTGGGAAACTGAGTGTTCCGCCTATCACGGAACACCATGAGGAGGAGGCGCGGCTTTTAAAAAATGCACGCCCGCAGTCTGCATCCGGCGTATAAGACGACCCTCGATTTTTGAGCCATATTTTTAAGTGTAATGCCCTGTCCACGCGATCGGTTTGTACCGATGGATTTTTTCATCAGATATCCGATGAAGCCGACTTTCATCAGTCTTGCCTACACACCATCGGTTAAAAATCCGATCGTGTCCAATGCGGTGACGTAAAACACAAAGACTTGCTGAGAAAAATGGAGTTCAATGCTTCCGAGCATGCGTCGACTTGATTCTGAGCATGCGTGTATTTTTGACCGATGGATTTCCCCACAGACGATTGTTTTTTTTCGGTTTTTTAACCATACGAAAATTTTAAAACGGGTTCTATTTTTTTTCACCGATGGGGAAAAAAAAAAACTGATGGGGCCCACACATGATCGGTTTGTCAGATGAAAACGGTCCATCGGTCCGTTTTCATCAGACGAACCTATCGTGTGCACAGGGCATAAAAGTTTGTCTTGTACGCCGGCAAATACAGTACTGTTTATATATATATATATATATATATATATATATATATATATATATATAATGTATGTATGTGTATATATATGTGTGTGTGTGTGTATGTATGTATATATATATATATATATATATATATATATATATATGTGTGTGTGTGTATATGTATGTATGTATGTATGTATATTGTAGCAGAGCGTCCCAGAGAGAGCCTGGGAAAGTCCAGTTCGGGGTTTATACCTCTCCCAGGCTCCTCTCTTACACGTTCAGAGATCTCTGATCCCTGATCCAGGTCAGGTGTTGGCCCTCTCCCCCAGGCCAATTTAAGCTCACCTGAGCTAACAGCCATTGCTCTGTCCTGGGAAACAGATAGTGTGGATCTGTAGGAGCAAGGAGGTTGTTAAAAGACTGGTGAGCAGTTTGTATTTTGAGCTAACAAGCGGTAGGCTTGTTTAGCTTAGTAGTTAGGGCCTACATATCGTGTAGTTAGAGCCGAGACACGGCTAGGTGTTTGTTTAAACTACTTTTGTTTGTTTTGTTTTCTGCACACTGTACAGCACCTGTAAATAGACTTTGTATAGCACCAATAAAAATCCCACTGTTGTTCACTTATCCTATGGACTTTGGTATCTGTGCCTGCTCATCCCAGGGAGCTTTTGTACCCGCTACCTATCCCCAGCTTACATATGGTGGAGGCTGCGATCAGCAGTAGTAAGTTACTATTTTAAAAGGCCAGTACCTAAAGTGACAACATGGAGGAAATCCTCAAACAAATGATGTTATCCAATGCTGCACAACAGCAAACTAACGCTGCATTGCAGCAAGCCAATGCTATCGCACAGGAGCAAACCAAGGCGCTGTACAAACAGATTGGTGCTGCACAGGAGCAATCGCAGAGGCAGATTAGTGCTGTACAGGAGCAATCGCAGAGGCTGTTTGAACAGCTTGCCACTGCTGCAGAAGTGGATAGGAAAACCCTGACTAAGGTTGCAGAGACGCTAGCACAGTGGGCACCTGCGGAAATTAAGGATATGGGAGACAAGCCTTCAGCCATCCATGTGGCTCGCTTTTTGTCTAAAATGACTACGGATGATGATCCAGAGGCCTTCCTGTTAACGTTTGAACGGACCGCTGAGAGGGAATGTTGGCCTAAAACCAAGTGGGCAGGACTAATTGCCCCCTTACTTTCTGGTGAATCGCAGAAGGCCTACTATGATCTGGAGTCAGCAGAAGCAGAAGACTACGAAAAGGTCAAGCAGGAAATTCTGGCGCGACTCGGCGTCACCTTGGCCGTTCGAGCCCAACGGGTCCACAGCTGGTTCTTCAAAATCGAGAGGCCCCCAAGATCGCAGATGTTCGACCTAATCCACCTGGTGCGAAAATGGCTACAGCCTGAGTCCCTGTCTGCGCCACAAATAGTGGAGCGTGTGGTCATGGACCAATTCCTGAGGTCACTCCCAATTCCCCTGCAGAAGTGGGTGAGTCAAGGGGACCCCAAGTCGGCAGATAACCTGGTGGAACTCGTCGAAAGGTACTTTGCTGCAGAGAACCTGGTCACCACCCCAACAACCGCACGGACTTTCCACCCAAAGCCACGGTCTCCCCAGGCAACCGGTAAGACTGTTCCAGGGGAAGTGGGTGGTAAGCATGGCAAGGAAATAGGGGGGAGGATTTTTGGTGCCAGGACTGAAGTTTGGCGTCCCAAGCAAGGGAAACCACTGCCTGTCAGCAAACCAACTTGGGAAACATCAGGTGTTTTCGTTGCCAAGAGCTGGGACATGTTGCAGCAAACTGTCCATTGACTGATGAACCAATGCAGTGTGATCTGTCTATTAGAAGGCAGTCTATGTTTGCTGCTGTTTCATGCGCTGCAGCGCCAAATGTGGGGAAACACATGTGTCACATGACTGTTAATGATAAGCCTATTACGGCCTTACTGGACTCTGGAAGTCTGGTTACTTTGGTTACAGCTGAGATGGTTGAAACTGTAAATTTTCATGCTAAAAAAGTTGCTGTGATCTGTGTACATGGGGATACCCGGAGTATCCTATAGCCACAGTTCAGTTTAAAACTGGCTTAGGTACGGTGTCCCATGCGGTCGGACTTGTGCCCCACTTGGTGCACGAGGCCATCATTGGTAGGGACTTCCCTAAGTTTTGGGAACTCTGGGATCGTCCCGACCCGGTCGCAGTACCTGACTCAGTCGCAGAGCCAGAGCTCCTGACTACTTCCGATATTGTGGGTTCAGGGGACTCATCTCAGGGCTCTCCGAGTTTTCCTTTCTCGGTTATGGCAGGAGAGCTGGAGGAGCCTGAGGAAGTCCCCACAACCAGTAGAGCCGGACAGCCGTCTGCCGACTCGGAGCCTATGTTGGAGTTTACTGACCTTAATGTGCACAAGGAAAATTTTGGTACTGAGCAGAGAAAAGACCCTACCCTTGCCAGGGCCTGGGAAAATGTAATGGTGATTAATGATGTACCTGTTGAACCAGAGGATAGGCCCTGTTTTCCTTATTTCAGCAGCAATGATGATTTACTGTATCGTGTATGTAAAAAGAATGATGAAGTTACTGAACAGTTGGTGGTCCCCAAGCCTTACAGAAGGGTGGTGTTGGAACTTGCCCATGGGCACTTGCTAGGAGGCCATTTAGGGGTTGAGAAAACCACTGAAAGAGTGTTGCGCAGGTTTTACTGGCCTGGGATACAGAAAAATATTGAGAATTATTGTCAATCCTGTCCTGTGTGTCAGATGTCAGCCCCCCAGCCCCACTTCCGAAGTCCTTTAGTGCCCTTGCCCATTATTGAAGTGCCCTTCGAGAGGATTGCCATGGACCTTGTGGGTCCCCTCCCCAAATCCGCCCGTGGTCATCAGCATATCCTCGTGATTATGGATTACGCTACCCGTTACCCTGAGGCCGTTCCCTTACGCGCCGCATCTGCTAAAAATATTGCCAAAGAGCTGTTTATGGTGTTCAGTCGGGTGGGCATCCCTAAAGAAATCCTGACAGACCAGGGTACCCCATTTATGTCACGGATAACTAGGGAGCTGTGCAAGTTATTTAAGGTGACGCAGTTGCGAACCTCTGTGTATCATCCGCAAACGGATGGCTTGGTGGAACGTTTCAATAAGACGTTAAAGGGCATGTTAAAAAAGGTTGTTGACAAAGATGGGAAAGACTGGACTTCCTGATACCGTACCTGATGTTTGCTATCAGGGAGGTTCCCCAGTCCTCTACAGGGTACTCTCCATTTGAGTTGCTTTATGGGAGACACCCTCGGGGACTCTTGGACATAGCCAAGGAAACTTGGGAGGGGGAACAGACACCCCAACAAAAGTGTAATTGAGCATATCGCTCAAATGCAGGACAGGATTGCAGCCGTAATACCAGTGGTGAAAGAACATTTACTACAGGCTCAAGCAGCCCAACAGAGAATATACAACCGGGGGGCCCAACTCCGTGTTTTCTCACCGGGTGACAGGGTCCTCGTTTTAGTTCCCACTGTTGAGAGCAAGTTCCTGGCTAAGTGGCAGGGCCCCTTTGAAGTAATTGAAAGAGTTGGGGAAGTCAATTACAAGGTGTATCAACCAGGTAAAAGGAAGCCCGAACAGATTTACCACGTGAACCTGTTAAAGCCCTGGAAGGATAGACTGGCGTTAACTGTGAGGTCCCTACCGTAACGCCTAAGGGTACTGAATCCCCTCTGATCCCTGAGGTCACGATTCCAGACACCCTGTCATATTCCCAAAAACAGGAAGCTAGAGAGTCCTAATAAGGAATAGAGAGAAATTTTCAGAGTTGCCTGGCACGACTTCAGCGGTTCAGCATGATATTGTTACTGAACCTGGGGTCCGTGTCAAGCTCAAACCATACCGAATTCCTGAAGCGAGGAGAAAGGACATCAGTGAGGAAGTTAGAAGGATGTTGGAACTAGATGTCATTGAGGAATCCAATAGTGACTGGTCTAGCCCCATCGTGTTGGTCCCAAAACCGGATGGCACTTGGAGGTTTTGTAACGACTTCAGAAAGCTCAATGCAGTAACAAAGTTTGACACGTACCCGATGCCCAGGGTAGATGAACTTATAGACCGACTGGGCAAGGCCCGTTATCTGACCACTTTGGACTTGACCAAAGGATATTGGCAAATACCCCTGACTAATAGTGCCAAAGAAAAGACTGCGTTTGTGACCCCGGAGGGATCATTCCAGTATAAGAAAATGCCTTTTGGGTTGCAAAATGCCCCTGCAACCTTTCAGAGGGCCATGGACAGGACCCTAAGACCGCACCAGCAGTATGCTGCAGCTTATTTAGATGACATAGTGGTGCATAGCACTGACTGGGAGTCTCACTTGCCCCGTGTCCAAGCTGTCCTTGATTCCCTCTTCAAGGAAGGTTTTACGGCAAATCCCAAAAAATGTGCCATTGGTTTGGAGGAAGCCAAGTATTTGGGCTATACTATTGGCCGTGGAGTTATTAAACCCCAAGTGAATAAAGTAGAAGCCATCCAGGAATGGCCACGTCCTGCAAACAAGAAGCAGGTCAGGGCCTTTCTTGGCATTGCGGGATATTATAGAAGGTTTATTCCAAATTTTGCCACTATAGCTGCCCCACTGACAGACCTGACGAAAGGGAAAGACTCCGTAATGATAAAAATGGTCCCCAGTAGCAGAAGAATCTTTCCAAGTCCTGAAGAAGGCTCTTTGTGCACAGCCAGTGCTATACTCCCCCGATTTCTCCAAAGATTTTTTGGTTCAGACAGATGCCTCTGATGTAGGTATCGGGGCAGTACTATCACAGGTATACAATGGGGAAGAACACCCTGTGGTCTACCTAAGCAGAAAGCTCAATGATCATGAGAAAAAAATATGCAGTCATTGAAAAGGAATGTTTAGCCATAAAGTGGGCCGTGGACGCGCTCAGGTACTACCTGTTAGGGCGCCAGTTTGAGTTAATAACTGACCATGCTCCCCTGAAATGGATGGCCCAAAAGAAGGAGACTAATAGGCGGGTGAACCGGTGGTTTTTGGCCCTCCAGGATTATTCCTTTTCGGTAAAACACAGGCCAGGGGTTGAGATGGGTAATGTAGATGCCTGTCCCGTGTTCACTCCTGTTGGGCTACAGGTGTTCCAACCCTGGGTTGAAACAAGAGGGGAGGGTGTGTAGCAGAGCGTCCCAGAGAGAGCCTGGGAAAGTCCAGTTCGGGGTTTATACCTCTCCCAGGCTCCTCTCTTACACGTTCAGAGATCTCTGATCCCTGATCCAGGTCAGGTGTTGGCCCTCTCCCCCAGGCCAATTTAAGCTCACCTGAGCTAAACAGCCATTGCTCTGTCCTGGGAAACAGATAGTGTGGATCTGTAGGAGCAAGGAGGTTGTTAAAAGACTGGTGAGCAGTTTGTATTTTGAGCTAACAAGCGGTAGGCTTGTTTAGCTTAGTAGTTAGGGCCTACATATCGTGTAGTTAGAGCCGAGACACGGCTAGGTGTTTGTTTAAACTACTTTTGTTTGTTTTGTTTTCTGCACACTGTACAGCACCTGTAAATAGACTTTGTATAGCACCAATAAAAATCCCACTGTTGTTCACTTATCCTATGGACTTTGGTATCTGTGCCTGCTCATCCCAGGGAGCTTTTGTACCCGCTACCTATCCCCAGCTTACAATATATATATATATATATATATATATATATATATATATATATATATATATGTATGTGCTATATATATATATATATATATATATATATATATATATATATATATATATATATATATAATTATGTATGTATATGTGCTTATATTTGCACTTTCTCCTTTCTGTTTTCTCTCCATATCCTTCCCATTTCCTTTTTACTGCATTCACACACATTTCCTTCCGCATGAATATTGTGATGTCCCTTTTACTCCTTTTTTTCATTTTTCTGGGATAACTCCCCACTTCACCTCGTTTCCTTCTGTCATGTTTATGTATTTTCTTTTTTTTTCTTCATGTTTTTTATTTTTGAATAATTTTATGTATCTTCTTATGCTGCTTCTCACCATATGCATTGCTATTCTTGTTTGTGTCTGATGTATCTGGAAAGCAGGTGATATGTTTTTATTTTTTTTATTTTTTTATACTTGTATAACTGTATAGTGATTTTTTTATTTATTTTTTACATTGATGTGACCAACCCACACAAGGACTGAATGTCCAATGCAGTTTTGCATTTGTGGTTAACGGCAGGGTCATAACGGTAGCGTAATTTAAACACACCTCTTAAGTAAATATTAACTTTTGAAGAATAAAGACAAATGCAGCATATGGAACAATGATGGTAATCTTTTATTTCTTGTTTATTTCTGGAAAGGTTCTCTGGATCCAACTATTTTTAGAAAAAGGCTAGAATAAAGTCGAACTAAAGGCAAAACTTTTTTTTTAAGATTTAGACAACTAAGAGGGGATTTCACTCACATCGGAAAGATAACCCCTAATTTCGGAGCCAGCACCCATGTTGGTACACATTGCAGTCACACTTGGCAAGGGAAACCGCTGCCAAATCCAATCTGATCAAGTAAACAGGTCCATGTCATATCTGTGTGTAATGCATGTGTTCGTGGCGCAGTGCGGTGGGCTTTCTGTGGTTAAAACGGGTTCAGGAGGCAACATAACCTTCCTGAGCTGCTAGTCAACTGCGTCTCAAAAATGATCCACTGCAAATCCTTTTTCAGAGAGGAGGTAAACTTTTACTGCACATGCAAACATGGCCTTCCGATAGTTGGACAAGGAATTCCCCCTAATGAAACCTAAATGAAATAAAAGTTGTTCTAAGCCCTTGTCTTCTCTTCCCAAGATGTAAAATATAGTTTTGGCTTTAGGTGACAAGTCGTTTCCCATGATTTCCAATGACAAACATTCATATTAGTACGACTTCAAGTCATTCCGACTTCAAAGTAGTCCCTGCACTACTTTGGTCCGATTTTAATGCCAGTTACACAGGCATTCCCTAAAATCGCGGCCGCAAAATCACATTACTTTGGAGTCACTGTAGTGTAAAAGGGGCCTAAGCAAGACCTAGTTCTGTCTTTGTCAATGAAGCATAGGGAAAGCATTTTTTTTAAATATATATAATATTTTTATGATAGGACACAGGTGGGTTGAATCACTTGCTGAATTTATTTATTTTAAGACACCAGTGGTAAGTTATCTTCAGCAACCCTCTCACAAATGCATAACGATTGTGTCACTTTCTTGCAGTTGGGCACCCTGGCTTGTTCTTTCTAAATTTGGGGGTATACATCCTGGACCACCATTATTTGGCTTTCCAATACCCAGAGTAGAAAAATCACATTACTAGAGTCCCAAGAGATACAAGTAGCCAGTATAGGTGTCAACTTGTCACCAGTTTGGTGTGATCACTGCACTCTTTGTTGCATATTCCTATGCTGCAGGAAGTGTCCTTAGGTGTATATGAACTTCTTATAAAACCCAACTTGGCTAAAACGGTTATTTTGTTTTGTACCAAGTAGGGTTGTCCCGATACCACTTTTTTAGGACCGAGTACAAGTACCGATACTTTTTTTCATGTACTCGCCGATACCAAATACCGATACTTTTTTTTAAATGTGTCCCCAAATGCAGCCGTGTCCCCAAATGCAGCCATGTCCCCCCACAGATGCAGCCATGTCCCCCCCACAGATGCAGCCATGTCCCCCCCACAGATGCAGCCATGTCCCCCCCACAGATGCAGCCATGTCCCCCCCACAGATGCAGCCATGTCCCCCCCACAGATGCAGCCATGTCCCCCCCACAGATGCAGCCATGTCCCCCCCACAGATGCAGCCATGTCCCCCTACAGATGCAGCCATGTCCCCCCACAAATGCAGCCATGTCCCCCCACAAATGCAGCCATGTCCCCCCACAAATGCAGCCATGTCCCCCCACAGATGCAGCCATGTCCCCCCACAGATGCAGCCATGTCCCCCCACAGATGCAGCCATGTCCCCCCACAGATGCAGCCATGTCCCCCCACAGATGCAGCCATGTCTTCCCCCATACCGTATATGCAGCCGCCGCCTAGTTAATCAGCGCGGGGAACATTACAGCTTTCATTTGAATAGTGTGTGTGTGTATCGGATCTGGCATCGGCAGCATTTGCGGGAGTACAAGTACTCCCGCAAATGCTCAGTATCGGTCCTGATACTGGTATCGGTATCGGGACAACCCTAGTACCAAGGTTCAATGTCTGGCGATGACAGGAAGTGGTGTAAATCCTTTATTCTGTTCAAACAAAAAATATGTGAGTTAATAAATTAAACTTGGAATCTCTTAATTACCTCCAGATATGCAAGACGTAGCAACTGACAGTACCTTTTGCAATTTCTAGGTGACTAGATGTCATGCTGACCTTCCAGCATTAATACTTTGAGTCACTTACCGAAAGCAATCAAGGAGATCTGGTCTGTGACTTTCCTGGTCTACGTACTTGTTCTGGTCAGTGACTCGGAAACTATTGAAACCCGGGGATTTCCTTTAAATAGTAAACTCTTTACGGTACGCACTTCTTGTAAGGCTGATCACACATTGTTCAGTCTGCTACAGATTTGAAAACATTGTAGTGTAAGATTTAAAAAAAAATAAAAAAAACATATTGTAAATTCTGTGGTTAGCTCTTTAGGATGTGAAAGGAGCCCCCATAAACACACAGCATGTGCCGCAGCCAGTTATTGATTTTTTTTTTTTTGTATTTTATGTGCGACTCTGTAATATAGGATTAGAATTGCATGTTTTTGGCCCCGTAGACTTTTAAATGTGCATAAACATGTAACTTTTCAAGCATTTTCCAAGTTCTCCTTTTAAAATCTAGAAAGGCCAGAAACATGCAATTCTGTTTCAAAGAGGCTTGTGTGTGTGTGTGTGTGTTTGTTTTTTTGTTTTTTTTTAGCTTTTCATGATGAGCGACAAGCAACACAATGCTCGGGTAATTAAGAATAGTTGGATTCTTCATGTTGAGTGTTGTCATGCTTTGGGAATCTCCCAACAAAATGCTCAGGTATGAATTGGCGGGGCTACAATGCAATCTGCTTCTATTGCAGGTCTATAGTAGGATAATAATCTCAGATGGTCTGGATTGCTGGGTAGCTACCAATCAGATTAAAACTTTTATTTTCTATCATTTTCTTCTGAAGAATTTAAGAATCTGAATGTTGAAGCAACACAGGCTGTCTCAGTCGGATCTTTCGCTCATTCTTGTTATCTGGTCATGGGATTGTACACCCCATCAACACCCATCATACCATAAGAACATACCTTAAATATAAAATAAACACAACAAGGATTGTGGAGAAGTTTAGGCCGCGGCCCCTTTATTGGGTTTAAAACAATTTTAATTATGAAATTAACTTTAACCTTTAATACCAAACAGAATCGCTGTTAACCATTAACAGACCAACATGCTTAGTCACTAAGATTCAAGCAGCAATATCTTATACCAACCAAATACCAGTTTACCAACCACTGTCCACCCACAAAGTGGGCGACATTACCCAAAAAGATAGGCCTTCAATATCAAACAAAACTGTTGGTAACCAATAACAAATCAACTTGCTTAGTCACTATGACTCAAGCAGTAATATTTTATATAAAACAAGTAACAACGTACAACCACTGTCCACCCACAAAGTGAGCGACACTACCCACATAAAGGGGGACCGCGACAAGAGAAATTATAGGGGAGGGAGGGTGGGAGAGCAGGTCAAAAGATCCAGAAGGAAAGCTGAGGAGAATCCAGAGGTGAGGCCAGCTGAGAGACCTGAGGTAAATGCTGACTCCTCCCAGTGACAGGAGAGGATATAAGTCAAAGGTTACACTCATTGGCTAGATGTTTCCCGTCAAAGGATTTGTCACCAATCCAGTGATCTGCAGCAGAGATGAATCTTTCTAACAGCAGCAGGCAGCTTGTCACCTGAAACACAAAACAGAAAGAACCAGCAAAGCAGCCATAGGGAGACATGCACTTATCAATTATCATAGCCCTCTATTAAGAGTAAAATGTATTCATTAAACAAATGGGTGCTAGGGGCGACAATCCCATGGGGCCACTTCTCTATTTTATTCTTTCGTGGCCCTTACATGGGATCACATGCACCAAAAGAAAAGGGGCGAAATACCAAAGGGGGGAACCCAAACATGCATAGAGAAAATGAAAACACCATGAACCAATATAATTATAAAATGTTTATTAAATTTACAACGTCCATATATTCGACAACATATATGACCATTATTTGGGATAACATTGGCCACGGCCTGGTTCACTGGTTTTTTTAAACCGTTGATAACATTTTAAACTTTGATTAAAACTTTAACTCTTGAAACACCAACTTTAATAACCACCAATTCCAGCCCAGCCACTTGAGACTCGAGCTGATCCATCATTAAGCATCAAAAACTTGACTCCACTCTCCCCTCCAAAAAAAATCTTTCCGGAGAGAGCCACCACGTGAACCGGCCGCGACGGGGAAACATGGGGGGGGGGGGGTAGGTCGGGGAGCTCCTCCTCCTGCTGCTTCTGATGTAAGCCTGGCACCGAACCAGGCAAGACTGGACCCTTAAATAGGCTCTTGGCCGAGTTCCAGAAATTTCTCAAGCACCACCTGACCTATTTAGCCCAATACCTGACCACCTCACAGCCCTCCTAGATCCACCTGACCCTCATTAACCACACCCTAGTTAACTGCTAACCTTCCAAAACTGAACTTTCCTCTGGCTTTTAAATAACCCCTGACCGCTACATAACCCCTGCCAGCTGATTTCCTAATTACCCTTGCCTCAACAGCCCTGCTAACCACCTAATGCTGCTGCAGTGATCCCATCCAGAAAGGAGGGCCTATAACAGGCAACCCCCTTCCTTTTTCATTCTTTACCACTTTTGTCTAGACCAGGGGTGTACAACTTTTTGACCTTGCTGGGCCACATTGGAAGAAGAGGCATTGTCTTGAGCTGCAGATAAAATACACCAACAATAAAGGCCCGTACACAAGGACCGAATATCGGGCGGCATAGGCCGATTCAATAGGAACCGGTTGGCATTCAGTCATTCGGACAAGTAACACAGTGCCGTATCGCAAAAAATGTCCTGGTCATAAAGGGGGGTAAACCTTCCAGAGCTGAAATGGTTAAAAAGGGGCATAAGGCAAATTGCCTTGTCTGTGTGTTTAGAATGTGTTGGGCAACACTGCCCAGCACAGCCCAGTGTTTATGGTGTTGGTGGGTCCTGTCCTACGTCTGTGCAAGCTGCTGCTAATGTGAAGGGTGGCGAGAAGGACATTCCACCCACTTGGTTCTTACTCTTCCGTGTTCTGGCACTGACTCTTCCCAAGCAGCGACCTGTTCTGTGTACACCAATGAGTCATGTTCCTTATCTCCTGTGCTTCTAAACATACAATACATCTGTCAATACTGACACAGAACACTCCCGAATCCTTAAATTAGAGCCCTATAGGAAGCATTATTTTCTTTTGAGCCCTGCTGAAGGAGATTTGATGGCCCTTAAAATGCACTGCCTACCATTTTTATCTTCCCTTGTCACATTTAAATCTGCAATAAATGAATATGGACCCTTATTCCGTGCACACAATTCAAAAATCAGACGACAGATCGTCAGACTTTTTTTGCTAAATAGTTGCAAGTAGAAATTGAAGAGGTTACTAAAGTCACAAATTCTCGTAGGACAGAATATTTTTTTTTTCGGAAAGTGATGTCATGTGTTATTATGTATTTGTAGTCTATTTTCGGGCGACGATTGTACTGACTAACCGAAAATCATACGATCTGGTATCGTATGAGGAAATTTTTTGTGCTTGTCCGATCTAATAATATCAGATGAATTGTCGTGTTCGGCTCTCGAAAGTTCTGTACTAACGATCCGATTATCGCACGATTCTTCCTCGGACGACAGTTTTTACAACGTGGTGTTCTTAATTTTTTCCACTGTGTCGGCTGTTGAGCTGTGGCCCTAGAAGGAGGGCGTTTGAGAAACACTGGTCTCGTAAAGGTCCATTTTAGTGTAATAAGTATTGGCAAAAAGTAAGGAACTATTCCACCAAAAGCTGATATTTAACCACTTAAAGCAGTGGTCCCCAAACTTTTTGGCACCGGGGACAGGCATTGTGGATGAAAATTGTGCCAAGCCCCTGGGGGTCTGGGTGACGATGTGGTTTTTCGCGGCCAATTTGTCAGGAAATGGCTGGTGTTGGCACTTCAATCATCACAACACATTGATTAATATGGTGTCAGGGTGATTGAAGCGCATTATTTTTATTTATTATATTGTAATGTAAAACGGTTAAACTCACCATAATGCAGAATTTGCCACCAGATGCAGCTTGTCACTTGCCACCAGATGCAGCTTGTCACGGTGCCCGTAACCAGATGCAGATTGCCACAGCCACATGCCACCAGATGCAGATTGCTACATGCCACCAGATGCAGATTGCCACAGTCTTTTGCCACATGCCACCAAGTGCAGATTGCCACAGTCACCTGCCACATGCCACCAAATGCAGATTGCCACAGTCACCTGCCACCAGATGCAGATTGCCACAGTCACCTGCCACATGCCACCAAATGCAGATTGCCACAGTCACCTGCCACCAGATGCAGATTGCCACAGTTACTTGCCACATGCCACCAGATGCAGATTGCCACAGTCACTTGCCACCAGATGCAGATTGTCACATGCCACCAGATGCAGATTGTCACATGCCACCAGATGCAGATTGTCACATGCCACCAGATGCAGATTGCCACTTGTTACACTGTATTTGCGCAGCGATCTTACAAGTGCAATTGTTTTTGAAAGTTTTTTTTTAACTTAAAAATTAAGCCAACAGTAAAGTTGGCCCAATTTTTTTTATATTGTGAAAGATAATGTTATGCTGAAACAGGTCATGCTTCAAAATTGCGCCCGCTCATGGAATGGAGACAAACTTTAAAAATCTCCATAGGCGACGTTTAAAACTTCTACAGGTTACATGTTTAGAGTTAGAGGAGGTATAGTGCTAGAATTCTTACTCTCGCTCTAACAATTGCGGTGGACATGTGTAGTTTGAACACAGTTTTCATATGCGGGTGCCACTTGCGTATGCAGTCGCTTCTGCGTGCGAGCTCAGCGGGACGGGGCCTTTATTTATTTTTCTTATTTATTTTACTTTTCTATTTTTATACTGTCCTTTCCTTTTTTAACAAAACATTTTTGGATCACTTGTATTCCTATATTTGTAGCTGTTGACTTGAATTTTTTTCTGCAATTAAGGTGACTGGAATTCCTCTTTAAATTTGAAAGCGGCATAATGGGCCCATTTTTTTTTTTTAATTTCCATTTTTTACTTTGATAATTAGTTCAGATCCGGCCGAATTAGTACACTTGGCTGCAAACCTTATTAAGTTTGTATAAAGAAATGTTTTGTTAGCAGCATCTCGGTATGAAAACTTTATTTTGCCGTATGTAGGAACTCCATCAGAATAAGGTAAAGGATGAATGCCTTATTGTTCATCCTGCCCCCTAACAGCATTTCCTGCCACTTGATATATTAATCATTGTCCCATTGTACTTCCAGTGACACTAATAGAGCCTCATCTGTAATTATGCTAGATTAGTTAAAAGCTACACCCTAAAAGTGTTAATCCTAATTAACTTTTCATAACTGTATTGAATGTGGTGGGGGGGGGGGGGAGGCTTTGCGTACCCATTTATGTGATTATATTGAGACCTAATTAAGCCTTTTCACTGTTTGAGCTAATTTTAGCAGAGTAGCCATTTATGTGCAGCTCTTTCTAATTCTCAGCACAGGTTTTCATTACTATGGAGTGGACTGGCCCTTAGGCAGAGTGCAGGAAGCACAGTGTTATGTCTGAGAATTGGCCCACTGGTGGCAAGCAACACGTACAAAGTGACGCAAGTAATGGGAAATGTTTGTTGTGGCTCTGCTGCAAGACTGGAGAAATGGTCAGACCCAAAAAGTGTCTGGGAACTGTTCAGATCTGCATTTTCTATGACGCAGATACTTTCTGCTATAGGATGAACATGTGTAGTGAGATAGGGGGCTCTGTTCATCGAGTGATTATGAACCTGTGAAATTATATTATTTGGCATACATAATAAACCATATAATCAAACCTCTGAAAACTATTCCTTCGTATTAACAATATAGTCCCAAAAACTGTATAACGTTCATAGATATGGGATGAACATAGCCGTAGAACATGACAGTACTTTTTTTATTTTATTATTATTTATAAAAAAGGGATACAACATAACATAAAAAAGCATAACATAACATAAAAAAGGGATATATCATAACATCGCAATTTTTTATTTTTTTTTAGTCTGTACGTACCTTGTAATCTCTCTTATCAATCAGGCTCAGTAGGCGTTTCTCTGCCGAGGAGCATTGTCATCTGGGATGTCGCTCCGATGATTGACGTCTGGCCCCCCGGATTGCGTAGGCGCGCACGAGTCACGGCTTTTTTCGGAAACGCCGATCATGCAGAGCTGTGAGTCGGCTCTATACGGTGCGGACTGTGCCTGTTACAAGTATAAGGAAGTTGGTCTGATAGAAATGTTATTAGGGTGAACCTCCACTTTAACTCTAAGTAGTTGGGTGACCCATTATTGGTAATGTACTTCTCTGCAATGGGCAATATTGATGGCAGTCTACTTGTACATTGAGCATGTACTTCCGTTTTTCATGATGAAGCCAGCAAGGTAAAAGGAACTACAACTGGAACAGCTGACGACCTCTGACAGTCTGTGAGATATCAATATATAAAGAATAAGGGGGAAAAAAAGGGGGGTGGTAGGGAAAGAAGGGTTGGGCAGGATACGTTTTCCACCTCTCCCCAGGACCATACCACTCAAGCGTGCAGAAAGTCCTCGTATCTCTTAATAATGTCTTTATATTCAGTATATCCAGGTCCTTCATTCTATTGATTTCCTCAACCTTGGCTAACCATAGCAGTCAGAAACAGTTGATTCAATTATATGATATAGTGACCAGGAACAAGTGATACATCATCTACAATTAATATTTATTATGTTAATTGGCACAAAATGTTTATCATTCAGGGGAAAAGTGACTTTTTTATTTTTATTTGACAAAATCTAATAAACTTTTGGCTTTAGCTATTGAGAGGTCAGACATTGCCAAGAATGAGTAATAGCTAATCCGACAGCTGGAGGACACAGTCATTTTTTAACAAGGTTAGAGTTGCACATTTAAAGACATCATTTGACTTTCATGCCTCGTGTTTACAAGTTCTTCTTTTTTTAGCCTCCGTTTTCTCATTGTGCTGTGACCAGGGACATTTTTAGTATACAGTCAGATCCAGAACAACCACAGAAGGACAGTAAAATGACTTTATGGGTTGGTAAAATGAAATCCATAACAGCTCACTATAGTAGATGATGATGTATTTATACAAAACTGGGATATGCACCCTCATTTATTTATATACTCCCCCTTCAGCCCTCTGTGCAGATAAGAAACCACTCAGAGCTACTATACAATACTTCTTACTACTTCTCCTTTTTATTTTTTTAAATCTGTGGTGGTGTGTAAAAACAAAAAATGCATGTGCAGACACACAAAAAATTGCACTTAAGGGCGTGCTTTAGTCCACCCTCAAAGGGGTAGGATCTTACCCTGAACCCCCTGGACACAAGGCTCCTGATAGGGACAAGGTTTCGAACTTGGCCCACCTAGCCAAAAGGTCAGGCGGACCCCTTACCTCATGGTCCGCCGAAGCCGACCAACAAATAGTAGGTTGAGGGGCTCTCCTGAAGAGAAATTCCCCCCCCCCCCCCAGTTCATGGGAAGAAGGAACCACCTAATGTCCACACATCCTCTCCTAGACTTCAGGATAGGCCTGAGGACCACATCTTCCATCAAGTGGAAAAAAACACACACAGATGAAAAGTGACAAACTTGAGAACGATAAAATAAATAAATGATTGTGCAGTGTGCACTGGCTAGGTCCTGGGGCCTAGTAGCTAAAAATTCCCAGACTTGGCCAAAAGGCCTAACCAATAGAGGCGCAGTGAAAAAAAGTTTTAGTGCTGTGACCATGTGCTTGTTCACATGGGGCAGTTTCACCATGCCCAGGTGTTACTGAGAGCACCCCTGTGGCGAGCGACCCATCCCAAGGGGCACAGATGACATTGGCTCTTTGCCTTCCCAGCCCATGGCCAGCCAGGTAGATCAATTCAAACCAGGAGGAACTGGTCCCATCCAGTTTTCCTGGGGGGATTACTCCTATGCCCCAACTGTCTGTGGGTGACCCAGTTTCTGTTCCAGCCAATACAAGCTTTCAGAGCCCCCATATCACCACCAGGGATACAATTCCTACCAAAAGGCCAGAATTGTGGCGTAGCACGCCTACTGGACACTGATAACAACCGATACTACACTTGATCTTATACAGGAGTAGTTGGCCTCTTGGCTAAGTGGATAGTACAGTGCATATTATCGTTTAATAGAAATTAAAAAAATGCAGCAAGGCACTCATTGAGGAACAGCACTCCCTTCATTTGTAAAGAGCAACACAACTTGCATGATCATCTGCTGGGAAATTCCTAAGCCTGGCCCTTCAATGCCCATAAGGAAGAGTTGGGGGATCTCTGCAGATTACCCTTTCTTATCCAGGTACATCTTCTTATCCAATGCTGTTACCTGTGTAACAGCTCCACAGACACTTCTCTTAAACATCTTGCCAGCTGCTGCAGAGGAATTTGTGAGTCTTGGGATTCAATATGAACTGCGATGGGGCTGGCTCTATACTTACTGATAAGAAACTAGAGCTAGACCAATGGCTGACAAAATTATTTTATGCATTTAAGGTATACTGACTCACAATTTTTTTTTCTTTTTCTTTTGTAGGTGTCCCCCCTCTGACGGGGAACCATCCACACTCCTTCTGATGGGACACGGAGTGCCGCTATGTCTGAGGTGGGGGGTGGAGGTGGGCGGCGCCGCCTGCTGGACGAAGAGTTCACCCTGCAGGTTTACCCTGGCAGCATATCCCCAGATGTCATCTACTGCCCGGTGCCCGCCCGCCGACACACTACGGCTGCTGATGTCATTGATTCTGTCATTACAGTACTGCGTTTGGATCGAGCCAAGTGCTATGTGCTGGCCGAGGTCAAGGAATTTGGTGGAGAAGAGTGGATCCTTAACCCAACTGATTGTCCAGTACAGCGAATGATGCTATGGCCCAGACTTGCATTAGAGGCTCGTGCATCTGGAGATGACTATCGCTTCCTTTTAAGGGAAAAGAACGTGGATGGCTCCATTCACTATGGAAGTCTTCAGTCTTGGCTAAAAGTGACAGAGGAGCGCAGACGTATGATACAAAGGGGGTTTCTACCCCAGGAACAAGGACCAGAATGTGAGGACCTTTGTGGTTTGCCTGACCTTAACGAAAGGACACTACTTGACACTCTTCGAACGCGCTTCCGACAGGAGAAAATCTATACTTATGTTGGAAGTATCTTGGTGGCAGTTAATCCATTCCGATTTTTACCAATTTACAACCCCAAGTATGTGAAGATGTATGATAACAGAAGGCTTGGAGAACGAGAGCCTCATATATATGCCGTAGCAGATGCTGCTTACCATGCTATGCTCAGAAGGCAGCGTAATCAATGTATTGTTATCTCTGGAGAGACAGGTTCTGGAAAGACTCAAAGCACCAATTTTCTCATCCACCATTTGACAGCTCTTAGCCAGAAAGGATATGCCAGTGGAGTAGAACAGATCATTTTGGGTGCAGGGCCGGTGCTGGAGGTAAGAGTTCATTTTTATTTTTACAAGTGGTACATTAAAGGGATGCTGTCCTGAGACCATTCATTTCAACATGAATCTTTCTATAAGACTATATATGCATTTAAAGTTGAACATCAGAGAAATAAAAATCTTACAGCACTGCAAGGGTAAATGCACATTTTAAAGGGGTTGTAAAGGTAAAAAAAACATTTCCCCTAATAGCTTCCTTTACCTTAGTGCAGTCCTCCTTCACTTACCTCATCCTTCAATTTTGCTTTTAAATGTCCTTATTTCTTCTGAGAAATCCTCACTTCCTGTTCTTCTGTCTGTAACTACACACAGTAATGCAACACTTTCTCCCTGGTGTGGAGAAAGCCTCTTGAGGGGGCGAGCAGGAGAGTCAGGACACTCTCTACTTTTCAGATAGAGAAAGGAGCTGTGTGTTAGTGGGCATCCTGACACTCCTGCTCGCCCCCTCAAGAGGCTTTCTCCTTACCAGGGAGAAAACCTTGCATTACTGTGTGGAGTTACACACAGAAGATCAGGAAGTGAGCATTTCTCAGAAGAAATAAGGACATTTAAAAGCAAAATAGAAGGATAAGGTAAGTGAAGGAGGACCGTACTAAGGTAAAGGAAGCTATTTAGGGGGGGAAAAAATTACCTTTACATCCCCTTTAAGTCTAGGGGTCTACAAAAACAGTTTTGCTTACCCAGTCCTCTCACGCAGGCTCCCTTCAGGCTGAAAGACCAGACCCTTCAGCCTCTTATTATTGTGTTTCCCTATGTCAGGGAACACACGATCAATGACAGCGCCACAGTGAAGAACGGGGAAGCTGTGTTTACACACAGCTCCCCTCGTTCTTCAGCTCCGGGGACCGATCTCGGGACTCCATCGGCGATCGGGTTCGCGGGGGCCGCGGTCACGGAGCTTCAGATCGCGCGGCCGCGACCCACAGCTGGGCACTTAAAGAGGACGTACAGGTACGTGCTTGTGCCCAGCCGTGCCATTTTGCCGACTTATATGTGCAGGAGGCGGTCTTTAAGTGGTTAAAAGTTTTGTAGGGAGGTGAAGGGAGGCATAGAGGAGCTGGGCCAATATAGACAGTAATTAGATGCCCCCAGGGGAGAGGTCTGTGACTTTACAGCAAAGGGATAAAGGTATTTTTTTTTCTTTACCTGCAATTGTTTTCGTTAGTGATGGGGTCACTTTCAGGCTGAGGTAATTGAGCTAGGTTATCTACTTTCTCCCATAAAATTATTCAGTTTCCCTACACAACTCTTAAATCAATAATTCTTAGCATTTCCGTGTATGGATTCACACACCTTGTGTGCAGCCACTAGAAATGTTCTTTTGATGGCCACTTGCTCAGTGGATGATGACAAAACCCTCAGTGTGTTTGTTTAGCTAGAAGGGCTACCTCATGAGCACAAGAAGGGGTGTGAGAGTGAAGCTTGTGTCTGACTGATTCAAGTGTAAATAGGAAGTGAAAAGAATGTGAAGGACTTGTCACATGAAGGACCAAGGGAGGCATTGTGTATATAAGAGAGCGCGCAGGAGAAAGGCTTGGGACTGAATTGGGCTTATGCCTGAAACTCTAATGTTTATTGTTTAATTTTAATTGCATTGGCTTAAATAGTTCCTGTCCCGCCTATAGCAGATTGGCGGGGGAGCGGGGGTTTCATTGTTCTGAGTAGACATCATATGGCGTCCTTCAGAATAGGCGCACAGCGCGTCGATGCGTGGTGCAGTGTCCAATCACAGCTGATCAGTGTAAGTGGGAAGTGACGCTCATTGGCATTCTTTTCCTCGCACTGACAGCGTGAGGAGAGCCGATAAGCATCTTTTCTCAGTGGGGACATCTGCACTGATAATCAGTGCGAAGATTATCTGTGCCGCCCCATCAGTGATGCATATTGGTGCCTTCTCATCAGTGCAGCCTGTCGGTGTAGACTCGTCAGCTAAATTTTTGGTCTTAGTTTGTTTAGCAAAAAATAAAAAACACAGTGATGTCAAGAAAGACAGAAACAACAAGTGCCCAGAGGCGATTTGGTTCGCATGTGCCGCGCTATATACGTTTCTCATTCATTCATTCATTCACAGTGGTGATTAAATACCACCAAAAGAAAGCTCTATCTGTGTCAAAAAAATTATACATTTTTTGGGCCAGATCCACAAACAATTATGGTGGCAT
The DNA here is from genome assembly GCA_029574335.1 of Rana kukunoris. NCBI lineage: Eukaryota > Metazoa > Chordata > Amphibia > Anura > Ranidae > Rana > Rana kukunoris. Next base: position 102,246,189 of record CM056051.1, read on the forward strand.
ATCTCCAGATCCGCCATCGTAATTTCAAATCTGCGCCGGCGTATCAATGTTTTGTATCCACAAAACAAGATACGCTGTTTTTTTGCGTAGATACGCCGCCTTGCGCCGTCGTCCTAAAGTTTCCTATTTACGCTGGACCCTAGGGGCGCTTCCATGTGGAATATACAAATGAGCTAGATACGCCGGTCTACAAACGTATGTACTCCCGGCGCAGTGTTACATTTTACATCGTTTGCGTAAGCGTATGTCCGGCGTAAAGTTACCCCTGCTGTATGGAGGCGTACGTAATGTTAAGTATGGACGTCGGGCCAGCGCCAAATTTTCCGCCGTTCACGTCGTTTGCGAATAGGGATTTGCGTAAATTACGTTCACGTCGTTTTCATTGATGTTTTGCGACGTGATTTGGAGCATGCGCATTGGGATATGTCCACGGCCGGCGCATTCGCAGTTAAAAAAAAACGTCATTTACGCTGGCTCACGATTCATTTAAATAAAACACGCCCACCTCTTCCCCATTTGAATTGCGCGGGCTTACGCCGGTCCATTTTCGCTACGCCGCCGTAACTTAGGACGCAAGTTCTTTGTGGATACGGAACTTGCCTTCCTAGCATACGGTGGCGTAGCGAAAATACGCTACGCCGCCGCAGAGATACGCGGGGCTTTGTGGATCTGGCCCTTTGTTTTGGTACAGCGTTGCATGACCGCGCAATTATCATTCAAAGTGTGACGGCACTGAAAGCCAAAAATTGGCCTGGGCAGGAAAGGGGTGAAAGTGCCCTGTATTAAAGTGGTTAAAGCAGATCTAAAGGAAAAACGTGTTTTCAGTTTCTGGTGTAAGAGAGGGTTAAAACACCTGTTCATTTTTTTTTTATTTGCCATCCATGTCCCTACTAAGGAGATTTTCCTTTACTTTCTGTCCCATAGCCAAAACAGGAAGTGAGAGGGAGTCCCTCAGGAGTGAGGGAATTGCTGATTGTTACCAGAACTGGTGTTCCCATTGAAAGATCTCCCCTCTTACTGGTTTGGTGATAACTAAAAAAAAAAAGAAAAAAAGCTCAATATGAAATACTCTCCTTAGCTCAAAGCCCCCTGTATCTGTCCCTATACACCGCTCTGGCCGACGACATCGCTCCCAGAGTTACTTCCGGGTATTGCTGGCTCCAGCTCTGTGATTGGCCTGAGCAGCAATGACGTCACTCCCGCACTACTGTGCTGGAGCTGCCGGTCACGGTACACTAGCTGAAGCAGCAGCACAAAAGTGCAATTGCTTCGGTGAGCATGTGCCACGACGGCGGCACATACTGATTATAGGGGATATCGACCTAAACCGTGCAGGTTTAGGAGATATCCGGGGTAGCTACAGGTAAGCCTTATTTTAGGCTTGCCTGTAGTAAAAAGTTGTAAGAAAATGTATGGCTGCACATCCAGGAATTCCGATTGCCTTTTATTGTTCAAAGTGATAACACCAAAGACACCAAAAGGAGGTCGCGTAGACGCGTTTCACACAAACATCTTGTGCTTAATCACAAGATTTAATGATTAAGCACAAGATGTTTGTGTGAAACGCGTCTACGCGACCTCCTTTTGGTGTCTTTGGTGTTATCACTTTGAACAATAAAAGGCAATCGGAATTCCTGGATGTGCAGCCATTTCTTTTCTTACAAGTTTCCCACGGAGGCGGGCCGGGCTGGCACTCTACGAGATATTCCACCTCAGGTAATTGGCATACACCTGGAGCAGCGGCTCTTTTTCTTTGTAGTAAAAAGTGATCTGTAAAGCCCCATACACACTATCGGTTTTCCTGACGGTTTTCTCTTCAGGTTTACCAAAACCATCTAATATGAGGTCAAACCTCAAGAGTTTCAATTTGTATGCAATCAGGCAGGCCCTTGTACTACATGGTTTTGGTAAACCTGAAGAGAAAACCGTCAGGAAAACTTATAGTGTGTATGGGGCTTAAGGGTTTACAACCACCTTAGGGCCCTTTCACACGTGCGGACCGTTTTTTAGGTCAGTTTTTTTCATCAGTTGATCAGTTTTTTCGTCCGTTTTTTTTCAGTTTTTCGTCCGTTTTTCCATCCGTTTTTCCATCCGTTTTTCCATCCGTTTTTCCATCCGTTTTTCCATCCGTTTTTCCATCCGTTTTTCCATCCGTTTTTCCATCCGTTTTTCCATCCGTTTTTTCCATCCGTTTTTCCATCCGTTTTTTTTATTTTTTTTTTAGAACTTTTTTTTTATTACATATTTTGATGAAAAACGGATGTTAGCGGATCGGATGTTAAACGGATCGTCCGCTAACATCCGTTTTTCGTCCTTTCCGTTTTTTTGACGGAAGAAAAATAGGGTTTTCTTCCGTTCAAAAAAACGGAGCTTAACGGAGACGGATGCAAACGGACGTTAGCGGATGCTCATCCGCTATCCCATAGGGATGCATTGCGGTCCGTTTTTCATCCGTAAAAAAACGGACGCACGTGTGAAAGGGCCCTAAAAGTAGCTATAAAGTCGCAAGTTTTTTTTTTTTTTACCTTTTTTAATTACCTGCATTTAGGTAAAAAAAAACATTTCACTAGTTGTTTGCTCCCTCGGACATTGGCTTCTGGTGCTGTCAATCAAATCTAGTGCAGAGGGAGCTGGGGGCGGCCCCCTGTTTATCTGTAGACCGCTCTCCTCTTCAGTCTCCTAAAGCACACATTTTAGGAGCCGGCGCTATACAGGAAGCATTGGCTTATGCGGCTCTGCTCTGCAGCCGCTTGCTTCCTCTACCGCTGGCTTCAACCACAACACTGATGCTCTGGCATGGCTGGTGGGCAACCTGCAATTTGGGCTCGCCAACCAGCCATCCCAAAGCAGGAGGTCACAGGCCTCACCACGAGCCGACCGTGATGTATGGGCAGGCTGAATGTACCAAGTTGATTGATGAATCACAGGAAGTACAACCAGCCTTCTGGATTTTACTTGCGATTATTGCTAGTGGCTGGTATCACTGTCTTCTCCTGGTGGGGATGGCTTCGCCGACCTCCCCACCGCCGGAAGAATTCAATGGCAGGACATGAGGGATTCCAACATTAACATGGTCTTGATAGGGGTATTGAGTGAATTTCTTTCCTGCATTTTCTGCAATTTTCTTCCCGTGGTTGCAGGAAAGAAATTTGCACCGTGTATGGCCAGTATTGAGCCCACAGTCTGTTTTCTTATGTAGTGACTATGTAAACATGAAGCCATCATCACCCAATGCATGGACAGCATAGACGCACACATTAAGTTAAAACTCAACTCCAGAAAAAGTAAAAATCCCCCTTTACTGTGGGGCTGTCCCTGCTTTGCTAGGGTTAAATGTTCGTTTAGGTCTAGAAGGTCCTTAGTCCACCCCCCAGCAGACGGGGCTGCCCCATGCTCAAACTGTGGACTGATCCTTCACATCTAGTGCAGGGCTTTGGGATCTGCAATGGTATGATGACATCAGAGGACCCTAGATCACTGGAATGCAGGAGAAAATAGGCCGCGGGGACCAGCCTTGCAGTGTGAAGGAGCCTACAGAACTGGAAGTTCGGGTAAATTAAAAGTGCTGTTCCCAGACCCTTAGTGCCCTTTCACACGGGTGGATCCCGTGATGATCCATCCCGTGATTATCCGCTTGCGCAGCGGGGATCGCTCCGTTGGTCCCCGCTGAGCCGGCAGATGGCAGTGTACAGGGACCGCACTGCAGATCTCCGCTCTCCTCTATGAGGGGATCGGATGAACACGAACCGTCTGTCTGTGTTCATCCAATCCGCTCTGCAGACGGATGGAAAAATAGGATTCTCCTCCGTCTGCAGAATCGGACCATAGCGGGGACGGATGATATTGGGTGTCAGCAGATGTTCATCCGCTGACACCCGCTATCCCATCCCAGCGGAAAACGGATGGATGAGATACTGACATACTGTCCGCATGTGTGAAAGGGGCCTTGGATGTAAAAAAGGTATTCAACCTTGTAGTCCAGGAGCATCCCCACTTTATGGAAGGATTTTCTTTGGCGCTTAGCTTGTAATGTTTAAAATACTCCTGCCAGCAGAGAGTAGTGGACCACCAGTTGGTGTTTTTGTGATTGGTGCTTAAAGTGATTTACAAGGTGATCGTTAACAAACAACCCATTCAGTTTAAAATAGAAATGAATGTGGACCTTTAGTGGCTTCTCTGCACGCTTTACTCTTCTCTCCCACCTTGCACCCCTGTCTTTGGTTCTAGAATGCCTTATTCCTTATACTGCCCCTATGAGGGTGTACCCCCTCTTCTGGTAGGGTTACCAATGGAGCTTCTTCTAGTCTGCATTTTAGTTGAATATGTACAGTTTCCTGGGTTGTGATGTCCTTTGCTGCGTCACCTGTGATCCGATCTGTTCTTTTTATTTGCCTTTCTACCCTTACAGTTGTTGCATTCTTTTCTTCATGTGAATGCCTTTCATACCTTTTTATTAATACTTCAAGTCTGGACATATTCACCCCTTCCTGCCCAGTCCAATTTTCGCACTTTAAATGACAATTGCGCGTTCATGCAACACTGTACCCAAACTACATTTTTACTTTTTTTTTGTTCACACCACTAGGGCCTCCTTTTGGTAGTACAGTAACTTGGTTTGAGAGCGTTTTGCAAACAAGCTAAATTTTTTTACATTTTGACTTGATATACAAGCGATGTCTTAATATACAAGTAGCACCATGTCAACTGAGTATAAAAAGTGAAGAGAGGCGCTTCTAAGGCCCCTTCACACTGGGGCGGGAGGTGCGGTGGCGGTATAGCGCCGCTAAAAATAGCGGCGCTATACCGTTGGATTTGCCGCGGGATTCGGCTGCTAGCGGTTTCCCATTGTTTTAAATGGGAAGGAGCGGTATACATACAAAGATGCTGCCAGCAGGGAATTTTTTTCTCTCCTGCCAGCGCATAGCCTCAGTGTGAAAGCCCTTTCACATTGAGAAGGCTGAGCAGGAGTTTTTTTCAGGCGGTATATCAGCGCTATTTTTAGCGCTGTAACGCCTGAAAAACTCCTCACTGTGAAAGGGGTCTAAGTGTAGCAATATGGTTACATTTAATGAAGGTGCAACATATTGCTACACTTGGAAGCGCCTCTCTTCTTTTTAATACTCTGTAGCTCCTGCTGGATTTTACTTCTAATCCCCTTGTGGAGGCTTCCATGTGTGGAGGGACATTTTATGGTTACACAACCAATCACATTTCTATAATCTTTTTATATGGACTATAAACTGAAGGACCTATGAATAAATAATTGTGGAACGAATCATTTGAGTTATTAAACACACATCTTGCTGACTGCAGGAGATCCTAACATTATTGTGGAATCTCTAACTCCCGGATTGGTCTTTCAGTTTACCACAAAGGAAAGAAAACCTTGATGTATAGAGCTGCCAATGACAGCAGTCAGTGGTAGTCAGATGACTGGTGGTCAGTAGGCACCAGTGCCACCATAGCAGCAGTCACAGATTGCAGCAGCTCCATGCCAAATTGGTAAATAATGACATTTCGATCCTAATGTGTGTTTTTATCAAGCTGTATTTTTATATAACTTGATAAAAGCCAGTTAGGGTTGAAATGTCACTAATTGCAGTTTGTTTTGGACGTGACACAATAAAGATTTGTGATTTCTTTCCCTTATTGCTACATCATTTTAGGCTTGTACACGTATCTAAAAGAAATTCCATTTGTATTTTGGTGAGTAGCTGTCATTGTGAGAACAGGCACATTAGATTTTTCAGACATCTGCTTATTTGTTCCCCTCTTAACTCCTGCCTTATATTGTCATTTCTTTGATGTGTTTCAGGCTTTTGGAAATGCTAAAACATCTCAGAACAACAATTCAAGTCGCTTTGGGAAGTTCATCCAAGTCAACTACCATGAGACAGGAACCGTACGTGGGTAAGGGAGCCTATGTGTATTTTAATGTACACGGGTAATGTTCTAATATGTGCATAATGTATTCCAGATTACCAATATTGCTGTATGGGGCCCAAATCTATGCTGGATTTAAAAAATAAACCTTTCCACCGCTCTGGGCTGTGAGTGGCCTTTGGGCCTCATCACATACAATGCAGGGCTTCTAACCCTGCACTGTAAGAGGAGAAGGCTTAAAGTTAAAGAGGAAGTAAATCCTGATGGGTTTTACTTCCTCTTCATTTCCCTGCAAAGGTAAAGCATAATGGGAAACTGTATTGTATAGTAGCCCATTATGTATCACTTACCTGAACCCGAAGCCTGCGATGTCACCTCTGTCCCCACTGGCAGCGAGCGTCTATCTTCAGCCCTCTTCCTTCCAGGGTCGCAGACTCCGGCTCTGTGACTGGCTGGAGTCGCGTGCAGTCACTCCCACGCAGGAGCCGCCAGTCACGGCATGACCTCCTTTTTAGAAACGGCAGGATCGCCCTTTTTTTTTTTTTCACATCAGCTATTACCAGACGGTTAAAGAGTAGTAGCGTTATGCTTCGATCGTCTCTGTTTGCGGTTTTGCATCATCTGTGAAACCATACGTCCTTACGATCTTTATATGTGTATATATATATATTTTTTTTTTAAACATATAATCCATATATTTATAGATGGAGAGCAGCATAGTTGAATCATATCACAAAGTTAGTTTAGGCCGCTAATAACTGCCCTTCGGCTAACCAACTGCAGTCATCACTAAATACATCCCTTTTCTCCCCTACCTTTGCCCCCATGGCCCCCCCGGACTCCATCAGTCTATTCTCATTGGAAGCAGGCCCTGGACTATAATTTACAACATGGAACTTCAGTTATAGATATAGATGTAAGAGTCTTGGTATCCCCTCCAAAAGAATGGGATTTCCTATATGGGTACGGCTGGCTCCCATTACACAGAGGCTCTTAGGCCCTCAACATAACTCCATGTTTTTTTATGATCCTTCCACTTCTGCCATTTAATCGCTAAGTCCGTCTTAGTTTCTGAGGCATTATCCTTCAACTCTTCCAATCTATAAGTTTCTTCCACCGCGTCCACCCACTCCCATATCTGTGGACTTCCATTCTCTTGCCATTTTTTTGGGATGAGTTTTTTCGCAGCATTCAGTAGGTGGGGCACTAATGACCGTCTGTACTTTTTGATTCCCTCACGACTGCCGTGGAAGAGAACTACCCACGGATCTTTTTTTTATCACCATTCCCGTGATTACATTCACCTCGCTTAGTATAGAATCCCAATATTTTTGAATTATGGGGCAAGTCCACCACAAGTGTGCCATCGTCCCACTCTCTGGGCATCCGCGCCAGCACTCGGCAGACTGGCCAGTTTTAAATTTACTTAATTTGGCCGGAGTAATATACCAGCCAGAAATGCACTTATAGTTCATCTCCGCAGTTCGGGTGTCTATAGCGGAAGAATGGGTAAGGGACATTATCTTATTAACCGTATTTTCCCCCCGAGGAATTCCCAGCTCCCAGCTCCCTTTCCCAGTTTTCGACAAAAGGTGCTGCTCCTCGTGCCCCGCTCTTAACAAGTATCTTATATAGTTTTGAAATCCTACCCTTTGTGTTCTCCCCAGTGCAAACCTTTTCTAATGGTGTCAGCTCCGACCCCGACCTTAATGGGCGAGGGAGTTGCTGTATAAAATGACGTAACTGCGAGTAGTGCCATCTATAGAGGTTCCAAACATCCTGTCTGGATTTCAGCTCCTCAAAGGTGGCCAACTCGCCACTCCTTATGATATCCCCTAAGTCAGGGGTGTCAAACTGAATTTCATCGTGGACTGCATCAGCATTATGATTGCCCTCAAGAGGGCCGGTTGTATCTGTAAGATTAGATGTCCAGCGCATCCCCTCCTCTTTACATTAGATGTCGAGAGCCACCCCACCATCAGAAGTTGAGTCCCCCACTCTCCCTTCCATCACAGTGCACCCCCCTTTCCTTATGCTGCTGCTGGGAAGAAGCTGGATGCATTGCTTGAAAGCAAAAATTAGGGGTCTGGAGTAGGACCAGAGGAGGGCTGGAGTTCTCCTGAAGCTGCAGGAGAGGTGCGAGGGCCACATGAAATGGCCTGGAGGGCCGGATTCGGCCCGCGGGCCTTGTGTTTGCCACCTATGCCCTAAGTGAACCACATCCTTTTTAATCCAATTCCCTCCAATTTTTTTTTTCACCAGGCGTGAAATATGCATTTTCTTTTAAATTTATATGTGGAGAATTAAATTTACAATTCAGTAATGTCATTACCCTATCCCACATTCTCATAGTGCTTTTTGTCATTTCATATGTGTTGTGCATTGGTGCTCTATATTGTGTTGGCATCCACAAACTTTTACTCAATGGTGTCGTTTCTTGTGACTTTTCAGTTTGTAACCACCCTTTCCCTTGGTTGTCTCTAGCCCATTCCACCGCCCGGGAGAGAACTGCTGCTCTATAGTAACTTTTAGTATCAGGGATGGCCAAGCCGCCATCCTTGCTTATCTTGTTTTAAAGTTGTCAGGGATATTCTATGCTTTTTGTTTTTCCAGACATAATTCATTAATAAGGAATTTAAGATTCTTAAATATTGTGCAGACAGCGCTATTGGAATTAGTTGAAATTTATATAGTATTTTGGGGACATATATCATTTTTAACATATTTATACGTCCCACCAATGAAATGGGTTTGTTTATTATTTTTTTTAAATCGTTTTTAGGATCGCCCTTTCTAATGTGCACCTGCACCATTGTCTACGGCGCACGTCTCTATTGTAAATATCTCCTAAACTGTAGAGGTTTAGGCGATATTTTCAGCACCTACAGGTAAGCCTTAATCTAAGCTTACATGTAGGTAGAAGTGGTTACATGTAGGTAGAAGGGTATACAACCACTTTAAGTAACACTCCCACTACTCTACCCCTAGGCAAGAGCAAGCATTTAACCCTTGCAGTGGGGGGTGGTAGGGTGGGTAATTATTTTTCCTTTCCCCGTTTTTGTGCTTTGCCATACATTGGGTGCTTGGAAAGTTTTTTGTTCTTGCTATAAATTTTTTTACTAAAGAACAACAAACATGCAGCTAGTGAATTGGTATAGAAGAACTAAAGGTAAACAAATGTTTTTCTTTTTTTGGATAAAGTAAAGGAGGATTATAACACCTGTTAAACCCTTTACAACCACAAGTGAGCCTATAATAACCCTACACTGGATGCTTGGAAAGTGTTTTGTTCTTGCTGTAAAAAAAAAATATATATTTTTCATTTTAAAAAACTTTATTTTAGAGGAAAACTTTATTTAAAATCCAGTCATTGTGCTCGGCTTTCTAGTCTCATATAGTCGGAGTTATTGGCTTACAATATTGAAGTCTCTGTTTTACTTTTTTGGTGTTTGTGATAAATAAGTTTGTGAAAACTAAAGTGCATTTCAAGTATGCTGGCAAACATGGCCTGGGAATACGTATTCAGTCTTCTGCACAATGGAAGGCACACTGACCAACTGACCATGAGGCTCCAAAGAGTATTTGCCTTAATAGCTATGTATACATGTGTAGTTATCATTGGTTTTAGGAAAGAGGACAATGTTGGGGAAAAATAAACATGTTCAGATCGCTGCTTTTGGATCTGCCTAAAGCTGAATTCCAGGTATGGCAATTTTTACATTGGTGCAGCTTGGATCAATGTACGGTAAGTATTTATGTGCCATACCTGTGGTTTCCCTGTGGAAGCTAGAAATCGGTATAGTAGGCACTGCATGGACATCCGTATGGAAGAAAACCATCGGGTCTTCAGAAAAAAAACGTAAGACCCACCTCTTCTGAAGTCACAGGACGGCACTGGATGCAAAAAGCTCCATTTTGGCGATTTTAGTTTGCATTTGTAGCGCTATACAAGTCACTCACTCACTCTGCTACTACAGTGATTGCCGTTGGCTCCGGGTCCATTGCTGAGCAGCTGTACTTCTGCTTGCTGAACACAGGAGGTTGCACGATGGGCACAGGCGCCATTCGGAGAACATTTTTCATTCTTTCAATAAATGCAAAGGGTTCTTTGATAGTTCTTTGATCATGACGTCCCACTTCGTTCAATCAAAAAACACTTTACATTCAAAATGGAAAGTGTTCTCTGCATGGCACCAGGGCTGAATAAGTGACCCCCCCCCCCCGCCCCCCGTGTTCACAATGCAGCAGGCAGCTGCTCAGTGCAGGAGCTGGTAGCTAGTTGAGATTACTGTAGTAGCACTCCCTACTAGAGTTATTTCCAGCTTCCACAGGTATGGTGCATACATGCCTACATTAGTCCAAGCTGTAACTATGTAAAAATTGCTATACCTGGAATTCTTTCCACCCAAAAGTGTGACTTCCGCTCATCTTATTCCTCCCCCCTCCGGTGCTACAATTGGCACCTTTTGGGGGGTGGGGCAGGATACCTGACGGGTATCCTTTTTCACTTCCGGGAGTCCCTGCCACGAAGCTGTGACATCACCGTGGGGCACCCTCCTCCTCTCCCGGCTGCCGGGCCAATAGAAGAGAGGAGAGGGGCCTCGGGCATGCTCAGTAGGGTTCCGAGAGGATACCCGCAATGGTGGCGTAGCACCCGACAGCTGATCAGCTGCGGGTGCCTTCATTGCTGGACTCCAGGACAGGTAAGTGCCAATTTATTAAAAGACAGCAGCTGCAGTATGTGTAGCTGCTGGCTTTTAATGTTGTTGTTGTTGTTGTTTTTTTTGGTGGAACACCGCTTTAACCACTAGCCGACCGCCCGCCGTCATATTACTGCGGGACGGTGGCTCTCCTGGGCGAGAACCCGTAGCTATACGTCTGCATTTTTGCGGCCGCTAGGGGGCGCACGGGCACCGCCGGCGGCCTGCGCGCGTGCCCGGCGGGCGCGATCGCCGCCAGGCACGCACGCACGCGCGCTCATTCGTTACAGAGCGGGGACCGGGAGCTTTGTGTGTAAACACAAAGCTCCAGGTCCTGTCAGCGGGGGAAACGCTGATCTTCTGTTCATACAATGTATGAACAGAAGATCAGTGATTTCCCCTAGTGAGTCCACCCCCTATACAGTTAGAACACACCCAGGAACACACTTAACCCCTTCCCCGCCCCCTAGTGTTAACCCCTTTACTGCCAATGGCATTTTTATAGTAATCCAATGCATTTTTAAAGCACTGATCGCTATAAAAATGCCAATGGTCCCAAAAATGTGTCAAAATTGTCCGATGTGTCCGCCATAATGTCGCAGTACTGAAAAAAAAAACGCTGATCGCCGCCATTATTAGTAAAAAAAAAATATTAATAAAAATGCCATAAAACTACCCCCTTTTTTGTAAATAAATTTTGCGCAAACCAATCAATAAACGCTAATTGCGATTTTTTTTTTTTACGAAAAATATGTAGAAGAATACGTATCGGCCTAAACTGAGGAAAAAAACATTTTTTATATATTTTTTGGGGATATTTATTATAGAAAAATGTAAAAAATATTGAATTTTTTCAAAATAGTCGTTCTATTTTTGTTTATAGCGCAAAAAATAAAAACCGCAGAGATGATTAAATACCACCAAAAGAAAGCTCTATTTGTGGGAAAAAAAGGACGCCAATTTTGTTTGGGAGCCACATCGCACGACCGCGCAATTGTTAGTTAAAGCGACGCAGTGCCGAATCACAAAAAGTGCTCTGGTCATTGGGCAGCAATATGGTCCGGGGGTTAAGTGGTTAAAGGCTATTTTTAAATCCTGAGAATAACCCTATAATGTAATATAATGGGTATGCTGGCTTTGTTTTCTTTTTCAGGATAACATTTTGCCTAGTGCAGAAATTACTTAAACATAATTTGAACAACAAATAATTTTATCTGTCTTTTGTAAACTACTAATGCCCCCACGCCCTATGTAATGAAAATGAAAAGAAACCACCATGGCTCCCTCCATAGATACAATGAAGGAGTGAGACTAGTCACCCAGAGAAAGGGTTATCTGCAGAATCACCAGGTGGAAAGAAAAACACTGAAAAAAGAGAACAAATGCGGCCACCATGTCTACAGGCTAGGACTTGTACGTAACCACAATGTAAGGTAATGCACGACTCTTTGGGGTTCATTTACTAAAACTGGAGAGTGCAAAATCTGGTGCAGCTCTGCACAGAAACCAATCCGCTTCCAGTTTTTTTTTTTTTTTTGTCACTGCTTAATTAAAGAAGATGAAGTTAGAAGCTGATTGGTTTCTATGCAGAGCTGTAATCTCCAGTTTTAGTAAATAAACACCTTTTGTGTGCTCTGTTATGGCTATTAAATTGAATATACATACAACGACCTAAAACAAACATTTAAACGTTTGGAAACTGGGAAAGAAAAGGAAACGTAGAAAAGTTTAAAATAAAATTGGCCCAGAAACATTTGGGTCTCATAGATAGTTTATGTGTACATGGACGCTCCTATCACTATTGTCAGGTCAGTTATCATGGTAGATTGCTGTGAAGTTCCATGCTTTTTATCTAAGTATTGCTTTTTGACCTGTCTCAATAATTATGCCTTGTATGGAATATAAATCAGACACTGTCTTAATACATGCCGTTTATCCCCTGTGCAGAGCATACGTGGAGAAGTATCTTCTGGAGAAATCCAGGCTTGTTTACCAAGAACAGCATGAGAGGTGAGTGAGATCACTGAAATCCACCGCAGTGCAAGATTGTAATAAATTAACCATTGCCGTGTGATGGGTTTTGTATAAGCAACAAGCTGCAACTTTTAATTGTATATAGTTTGGAAGTGGAAGCGTATACTTCTAATCTAATGCTTGAGGGGCTTCTCTCCCCCTTTCCTTTATCCGCTACTTGTAAAGCAAGCCATCGATCGTGAGATTTTATATCCTGCATTGGGTTGCAGGAAAGAAAATTGCTTGATTCCCCCCATCAACATAGTCAGTGTTGGGGGGGATTCCTCCCGCAGAGCTTTTGTTTTTGTGCAGGGAGCTACCCCTGCCAGAACACAATGATTACTGCTAGTGGCTATAATCACATGCTAAAAATCTGACATGCTGGTTGTATGGATCGACTTGGGTACAATCAGCTTGCCTATAGATGGATCAAACGATCAAATCTCGGGCAGTCCCTGCTGAACCGGCCACGATTAAATCCATCTATGGCCAGCATTGGTCCGACCGCTAATCGTTTAATGTTTATTAAAGTGGATGTCACAATGTAGAGTATAATATTTCCTATCATCTGTGCCCAGTCTTGCCACACAGAGTTAATCCAGCTCTGATCAATCCTTTTATTGTTCAGTAAAATTAACAGACTTCCAGATAAAAACTTGTCTAAATAAAAAGTCTGTTTCTCTCTCCTTGCTTTGAGTGACAGGTTATTTACATATCTAGCTTGGACATGTTTATCATATGTTATGTTATGTTTATCATAATATGAGGTGATCCATAGTTCATTGTATATTACCAGGATGTGTTATGTGGGGGAGGGGTGGATTTCTGTGGATCACCTCATATTATGATAAACACAACATAGCATATGATAAACATAACATAGCATATGATAAACATAACATAGCATATGATAAACATAACATAGCATATGATAAACATGTCCAAGCTAGATATGTAAATAACCTGTCACTCAAAGCAAGGAGAGAGAAACAGACTTTTTATTAAGACAGGTTTTTATCTGGAAGTCTGTTAATTTTCACTGAACAATAAACGAGGATTGATCAGATCTGGATTAACTCTGTGTGGCAAGACTGGGCACAGATGATAGGAAATCTTATACTCTACATTGTCAGTGGTGGCAGTCTACATATTTATCTTTTGTAGATCTCCTTTAAAGGAGAAGAATAGGCTGTACTTTTCCTTTAGGTCACAGGATTACAGTTAATTCTGTACTCCTGTGATCCGTTTTCAGCCGATAGCGGGCTGAAATCCGCTGCCAGCTACTATCATTCACCAGAACCTGGCTCAGCCTCTCAGTTTTGCTAAGAGCCTGAGCCAGCAAGGCAAGCACTCGAGTGAGCGCTGGAGGGGAGAGCAGAGAGCCGCTGACTCACAGTCGATGCTCTGTGCTCAGAGAAGATCTGAGAACTGATCAGTCAGTGGTGTTTGATTGCTCAGTCCTTGCTGCAGAGCCGGTGGGGGACAGATGCAGCATTGGATCCACGCAAGTATAATTATTAATATTAAAATATATATATATATATTTTAATCAATACTTAAAAAAAAACACTGTTCAGTATAATCCTGATATATTGAATCCTGTTTAATGAATGGATATTGCATGTTTCTGGAGCATCTGCTGGCCTCGGCTAACTGTTCCTGCTATAGTTAATATAGATAGCAGGATGCTGAATATTATACTGTATTTATAAAGTGCCAACATATTATTATGCAGTGCTGGATAGGAACCTGTGTAGGCATTTTCTATTGCTAGTGGTTTAAAAATATCTTCCAAGCTTGTGGCTTTCGGTTGTTGAGGCCACTGTTTTGGTGTCTTGCCATGCAACGGAAACTTCATTACAGTCATTGCTACCCACTTCCCGAGGGCTGTCCTGGGGGATCTCCACCGTGCCAGCTCTGGGACAAATGCTGGCCACAAAGTTTAGTGGAAGGAAGGAAAATACACAGTACAAGCCGATATGACTGCCTTTCATTCTTTCTGTTACATCTATACACATTTTATATTTCTAAATGAGCAACATGTGTAAATGGACAGCTTGGTAAATAAGGGGAAGAGCATTAATTGGAGAGAAACACCAATTAAGTCAGAATGTTTTTGGACCACAAGTCTTTAGAGACCCTTTACTTTACAATGTTGCAACTCTGACACTATAACCGATACTAATGTAGAACAACTGGAGCGCCAGTACCATCCAGCTATAAAATGCAACATGGGAAAATGTGGGTATGTAGGAAACGTCAATCTGCACAGCATGTACTTTCTGGAAGCCCAACATGTGGCTAGGTGTATCCCATAGTGGCCCTATCACCTTAAAGCCTAGGTTCACCTTTATTTATTATTAATATATTATATCATTTTTATTTATTTTTTACAGAACCCTTCAAAGCATTGCACCCGCAATCGGTGGATTGTGGGTGCAATGTCAGGTTCCTGTAGACCAGCCATTCTCAACCAGGGTTCCTCCAGAGGTGGCCAGGGGTTCCTTCAGCTGTGGCTGATTTCCCTTCTGTTTGATGGTGCCTACATAGTTCTGAGCCAATTCGATTTGGAGGAGCCAGTGGTATGACACCAATGATCTTCATAGTTATTTGTAAGGAGGGCATTCTTACCACTACTGTAAAAAAGGGCATTCTTTTTACTGACCAAATTAAGGGGCATTGTTCCCACTGACCCCCAATGAATGTGATTTATCAGGGGTTCCCCGAGACCTGAAAATTATTTTTAGGGTTCCCCAGCGGTAAAAAGGTTGAGAAAGGCTGCTATAGACGCTTTCTCTAGCTGGAGGAAGTGGAAATGGACTGAGTGCGCTTATTACTGCACTTAAAGTCTATTAAGAACTACAAGTCCATCTGCCATAGTGGAAGATGGGACTTGTAGTTTATTTATTCACAGTTATGTGTAAATGAATGAATGTTGGGGCTGTGCAGGGGGAGGCCTGCACAGCCATATGAAATGTAAATTCAACAGCTGCAGGGGAGAGGAACCCTATTCACTGCCATTTGGGGGGCTCAGGAGATGAGGAGGAGGTGCCTAAGAACATATTACAAATGCCCAGATATGAGTGTAACATGTTCCTAAAGGTGAACTTAGTTTTTAAGGCCCTAGCTAACATTGGCTGTCCAGAAATCTGTCTTGGCCAATGTTGTAGGTACATTAGCTACTCTTCTCTTTTGTAACAGACAAGACACTGTGCCTGATAAGCTATTGTTTCTGTGACATATTTTTGGCTCACATGTGAAGTACATTTGTCATGCACCAAATCAACAACATAGTAGGGAAGATTTACTAAAACTGGTGCACACAAAATCTGATGCAGCTGTGCATAGTGACCAATCAGCTTTTAACTTCAGCTTTGACAATAAGGGCCCTTTCACACGAGAGGAAGAATGGTCCGTTTTTCATAAGTCAGTTTACGGACTGCAATGGTTTCCTATGGGATCGCGGACGTTAGCGGATGAGTATCCGATAACGTCCGTAAACATCCGCCTCCGGTTTTTCGGACGGAAGAAAATCCTATTTTTCTTCCGTCTGGCGGAACGGATCGGATGAATACGGACATACGGTCCGTATTCATCCGATTCCCCATAGGGGAGAGTGGAGAAAAGACAGGGCGGTCCCTGCACACTGTGCAGGGACCGCCCTGTCAGCCGACAGCTCAGCAGGGATTTTACGGAGGAATCCCTGCTGAGCAAACGGGCATACGGAGCGGATCAAAGGACCCTAAAACCTTAATACCTGGAAGCTGATTGGTTACTATGCAAGGCTGCACCAGATTTTGTGTGCTCCATCTTTAGTAAATCTCCACCAGTAGGCCCGTGTTGCAAAGGATTTGCAATATGCGTGCCATAAAATTGACAAATTGTAATTTGCAGTTGAAATGTCAAGTTTTTATGCCATAAACTAATATCTGCATTATAATATGGGGTGGTTATTAACCACTTAAGGACCGCCGCATGTACATTTACGTCGGCAGAATGGCACCGACAGGCACATCAACGTATATATACGTTGGTGCCTTGGGGGAGATCGGGGGTCCGATCGGACCCCCCCCCCGTACATGCGGCGGTCCGCGCGGCTGCAGGAGCGATCCGACGAGTGGGGGCGGCTATCCGTTTTCATCCGCCCCCTCCGGATCGCTCCCAGCCAATGCGCGCGCCCGCCTGACCTGTCACTTCCTCCTCCTGTGTAAACACAGGAAGGAGGAAGCGACGTGATCTCTCCCTCGGCGTTTGTTTCAAGCGCCGCTGAGGAGAGATCACCACACTACAAGTAAGTCTGCACTAACACTACACTACACTACACACAAAATCACATTTAACCCCCGCGATCGCCCCCCCCCTCCCCCCTGTCACAGTGTCACTGAATGCAGTAATCATACATGTATGATTACTGTATTTAGTGTCAGTGTGACAGACAGTGTGACAGTCACTCAGTGTTAGTGTCAGGGTAGCCCCCCCCACCCCCCCCAATAAAGTTTTAACCCCTTGATCACTGCCCTAGTTAACCCTTTCACTCCCTATTGCCAGCATCACTAAGCGATCATTTTTCTGATCGCTGTATTAGTGTCGCTGTTCCCGCTAGGTAGCTAATTTTTTTTTAATGCGATTTTTTTTTACTAAAGACATGTGGCTAAATAAATTTTGGCCTAAATGTTTGACTAAAATTTAGTTTATTGGTTTTTTATTATAACAAAAACTAAAAAATATTGTTTTTTTTTCAAAAATGTCGCTCTATTTTTGTATATAGCGCAAAAAATAAAAATCGCAGAGGCGATCAAATACCACCAAAAGAAAGCTCTATTTGTGGGAAAAAAAGGACGCAAATTTTGTTTGGGAGCCACGTCGCACGACCGCGCAATTGTCTGTTAAAGCGACGCAGTGCCGAATCGCAAAAACCCCTTGGGTCATTTGCCAGCGTATTGGTCCGGGTCTTAAGTGGTTAAAGGGGTTGTAAACCCTCAAGAAAAAAACCTCCCGTGATGCAGCATCCCCTCTTTACTTGCCTTCCAGTGACTGGGACAAGCACACCAGCTCCAGCCAGTGTCTCGGGTCCTGATTTGGTTAGATTGATAGCAGCGCACAGCCATTGGCTCCCGCTGCTTTCAATCAAATCCAATGATGTGGGGGCGGGGCCAAGTCCTGCTGTCTGTGTCAATAAAAGCAGGACTCGCATTAGTTCCCCCGGGGGAAAGCGGCTCTCGGACAGGGCACTCGGGAAGAGGAGGAGTCACGAGTGCCATTGAGGGACCCCAGAAGAGGAGGATCGGGGGCCACTCTGTGAAAAACTGCACAGAGGAAATAATATGGCATGTATTTTTTTTTAAACAAGGCTTTAAATCAGGGGTCTCAAACTGGCGGCCCTCCAGCTGTGGTGAAACTACAAGTCCCATGAGCCATTGCAAGGCTGACAGTTACAAGCATGACTACTACAGGCAGAGGCACGATGGGATATTTCGCAAACAGCTGGAGGGTCGCCAGTTTGAGACCCTGCTTTAGATAGTCTTTGACTGCAAATCTATGCCAAGTCTGAGGCACTGTGTGCATGTTTGTGCGAACAAATGTGTATATAATACTGTATATGGTGCAGTGAAGGGGGTGGCGGCATGTACAATTTATCCGGCTCGTTTGTCTAAAATTTCTGTTGGCCTCTATGCAGTGTCTATGTGTGTCCTATATGCATTGCCTCCGTCTGTCTGATTTTTTTTTTGTTCTGTGTCTGTGTTTTTTATCAATTTAATATTAATAAATCCTCTGTACAATATGACCAGGAATTACCACGTGTTCTACTATTTGTTGGCTGGAGCGACTGAGGAGGAGAAGACGGAATTTCATCTTAGTCAGCCAGAGAGCTATCATTATTTGAACCAGGTAAGACATACACATATTACATTGCTAACAATTAGGAATAAAGCCTCGGGGTCTGCAACAAAAGAACAATACCAGAAATAATTGTACATTTTGTTTGGATTACATGCAGCAGCTGTTTCTTGTGCACTGCTGGCTGTTCTTCACTTGGTTCAGCACTGGAAAGTATGGGCAGCTGGATATCGGGGTTTGTGACACCTGCGTGCATTTGGTAACTTGTTAGGCTTGTTACTGCAAATGTTTTCATATGGGATTGTGGCTTCTTTTAAAGTCGTATCAAACCCCCAAAACAAAAATGTATTATGTTGCAGCTTACAAATCCTTATACCGCGTACACACGACCATTTTTCGGGTTGAAAAAAAATTACGTTAGTTTTTAATGATATTTAAAAAAAAATAAAAAATCGTGTGTGGGCTCCAGAGCATTTTTCACTACGTAAAAAATGGACATTCAAAATTTAGAACATGCTCTAATTTTTCACGTTGTTTTTAACGTCGTAAAAATGGTCGTGTGTGGGGTTTAACGACGTGAAAAAAACGCGCATGCTCAGAAGCAAGTTATGAGACGGGAGGGCGCTCGTTCTGGTAAAACTAGCATTCGTAATGGAGATAGCACATTCGTCATGCTGTAACAGACTGAAAAGCGCAAATCCTCTTTTACTAACACAAAATAGGCAAAAGCAGCCCCAAGGGTGGCGCCGTCCGCATGGAACTTCCCCTTATAGTGCCGTCGTACGCGTTGTACGTCACCGCGCTTTGCTAGAGCATTTTTTTTTCAAGATCGTGTGTAGGCAAGGCCGGTTTAACAATGATCGGGTTGAAAAAATTTTTTTTTTTTTTTCTAGACCATTAAAAATGTCGTTTTTTACATCCTGAAAAACTGTCGTGTGTACGCGGCATAAGATCTGATGGCTGCATTAGTTACCCTTTTTACACTATTTTCACCTGATGAAACATCCAGGAAGTGTTATTTTTATGCTTCCTGTAAAAGACCATGCTGTCCAGCAAAAGTGGCTGTTGGAAGGTAGAGACAAGCCATTCAACACTGATGGCGTCGCTTGCTTTTATGTTAAACCTTTATTTCAAAAGTAAATAAAAATGGTTGCTGTAAGGGCCCTTTCACACTGGTGCGATTTTGCAGAGTTTTTGCCGAGTTTTTGCAGTAAAAATAGCGCTATTAAAACGCCCACCATGCCCCTCTCCATTGAAATGAATTAAAAAACACTGTAAAAACGTGGTAAAATCGCGGTGTTTTACCGCGATTTTAACGCTCAGTTTTTACTGCGCTTTGCCTTTACCGCGTCTTTACAGCGTTTTTTAATTCGTTCGTGTTTTTTTTCACCTTTAAAGGGGTTGTAAAGATTTTTTTCCCTAAATAGCTTCCTTCACCTCAGTGCAGTCCTCCTTCACTTACCTCATCCTTCCATTTTGCTTTTAAATGTCCTTATTTCTTCTGAGAAATGCTCACGTCCTGTTCTTCTGTCTGTAACTCAACACCGTAATGCGAGGCTTTCTCCCTGGTGTGGAGAAAGCCTCTTGAGGGGGGAGGGGGCGAGCAGGAGTGTCAGGACGCCCACTTACACACAGCTCCTTTCTCTACCTGCAAAGTAGAGAGTGTCCTGACTTGCCTGCTCGCCCCCTCCCCCCTCAAGAGGCTTTCTCCACACCAGGGAGAGCGTCGCATTACTGTGTGGAGTTACAGACAGAAGAACAGGAAGTGAGGATTTCTCCGAAGAAATAAGGACATTTAAAAGCAAAATGGAAGGATGAGGTAAGTGAAGAAGGACTGCACTAAGGTAAAGGAAGCTATTTAGGGAAAAAAAATTTCCTTTACAACCCTTTTAATGCATCCTATGCATTAAGGTGAAAAAACACCTTGCAGTGTCTGACCCCCCAGCCCCCCTCGTTTTTTCTTACCTGAGCCCCGAATTTTCATGGGCGCAATCCGCGTCGCTCTCTCCACGGGTTCTTGGCTCTTCGTTGGATACATTGGCTCCCACTGCTGTCAATCAAATCCAATGACGCAGCTGCCAGGGGGCAGGGCCGAGTCATACACTCTGCATCTATGGACACCTAGTGTATGACACAGGAGCGTGCCCGCAAGGTAACCCCCTCAGGGGAGAGCTTCCCAGAGGGGGTTATCTAATGTGGGGAGGAGCCGTGAGAGCCGCCATGGGACCCCAGAAGAGGACGATCGGGGGTCACTCTGTGTAAAACAAAATGCACAGTGGCGGTAAGTATGACATGTTTGTTTGTTTTTTGTTTTTTTAAATAACAAATTTACTATCATTTTAAGGCCTCTTTCATGTGAAAGGTCCCATCAGGTCTAACTGAAAAGTGATCAGACCCTCCATTCTTCTCTAGGGGCAGTCGGATTCTAGCTCCGGTAAAAAAAATACAAAAAAAAGATCCAGTTCATCATTTACATCCGGCTGCCCATAGAGCAGAATGAGCTGTCTCTGCTCTGCGAGGCGGACATGGACCTGTCATGCAGCCATGTCACTCAGCTCAGCAGGGGGTCAGCATACAAATCCCCTGCTGAGCAAAACCGGGCCAAGGGGCCAAAGAAGTGTTATCTGGAGTTTGGCTTTAGTTAAATCAATCTAAATCTGCTAGTGCATCTAACGCTACCCTCCTCCCCGATATGATTCTGGATAAAATAAGACTATATTTTTGCTTACACTAAAGATCACGATTCTCGCGGCGTAACATCGTCTTTCACATTATACCAAAAAAATTGGACTGTTTATTTTTTTATTCAGTGAAGTGTATTTTTTTCCCAAAAATTGAGTTTGAAAGACCGCTGCGCAAATAGAGTGTGACATAAAATACTGCAGCAAACTCCATTTTATTCTCTAGGGCAGGGATATGCAAATAGTGGACTTCCAGCTGTTGCAAAACTACATGTCCCATCATGCCTCTGCCTCTGGGTGTCATGCTTGTGGCTGTCAAAGTCTTGCTATTCCTCATGGGAACTTGTAGTTCTGCAACAACTGGAGGTCCGCTAATTGCATATCCCTGCTCTGCTAAAAAAAATATATATACCGTATTTATCGCGGTATAACGCGCTCCCATCGGCGGCCTTGGCGGGTCCGGTGTCCTTCTGCGGCGGGTCCGGTGTCCTTCTGCGGCGGGTCCGGTGTCCTTCTGCGGCGGGTCCGGTGTCCTTCTGCGGCGGGTCCGGTGTCCTTCTGCGGCGGGTCCGGTGTCCTTCTGCGGCGGGTCCGGTGTCCTTCTGCGGCGGGTCCGGTGTCCTTCTGCGGCGGGTCCGGTGTCCTTCTGCGGCGGGTCCGGTGTCCTTCTGCGGCGGGTCCGGTGTCCTTCTGCGGCGGGTCCGGTGTCCTTCTGCGGCGCAGGTCCGGTGTCCTTCTGCGGCGGGTCCGGTGTCCTTCTGCGGCGGGTCCGGTGTCCTTCTGCGGCGGGTCCGGTGTCCTTCTGCGGCGGGTCCGGTGTCCTTCTGCGGCGCGTCCGGTGTCCTTCTGCGGCGCGTCCGGTGTCTTCTGCGGCGGGTCCGGTGTCTTCTGCGGCGGGTCCGGTGTCCTCTTCGGCGGTTCCGGTGTCCTCTTCGGTGGGTGCGGCGTCCTCCCCGCTCGCTTTTTTACCGCGCCGAGTTTTGAATACTACGCCAGCATATAGCCAGCGCAGTACACTCGGGCAGGCTCGGAAACTGTCGCGCTCACGTCCTGTACGTCCAGGACGTGACCGCGGAAGAAGCCGAGACTGGCCGAATATACCCGAGTGTACTGCGCTCGGTATATGTCGGCGGAGTATTCAAAACTCGGCGCGGGAAAGCGGGTATCGGCGTATATCGCGCACCCACGATTTTGCCCTGATTTTCAGGGCAAAAAAGTGCACGATATACGCCGATTAAATACGGTATATATAATGTTTGGGGGTTCTAAGTAATTTTCTAGCAAAAAATTCAGATTTTAACTTGTAAGCAACAAGTGTCTGAAAAAGGCTTATGCCGCGTACACACGATCACTTTTTGTGATGAAAAAAAACCGACGTTTTATGTGACGAAACAAAACAACGTTTTTCAAACTTCATTTTCCAAAACGACGTTGCATACACACCATCGTTTTTCCAAAATGCTCTAGCAAAGCGCGGTGACGTACACCACGTTCGACGGCACTCTGTTCCATTGAAGCTCCGTCTCATGACTTGCTTCTGAGCATGCGCGGGTTTAAAAACGTCGTTTTCAATGTCGTTTTGCCCACACACCATCACTTTTTATGACACAAAAAATGACATTTTGAAAAACGACACAAAAAATTCAAGCATGTTCGAATTTTTTTTTGGTCGTTTTTTTTTTTTTTTTTTTTTTTATACGTTTTGCCCCACACACGGTCATTTGAAATGACGTTTTTGAAAACTTCGTTTTTTTTCATCACAAAAAGTGATCGTGTGTACGCGGCATTAGTCTTTAAAGCGGAACTTTGCTAAATTTTTTTTTCAT
This sequence comes from Rana kukunoris, assembly GCA_029574335.1. Taxonomy (NCBI): domain Eukaryota; kingdom Metazoa; phylum Chordata; class Amphibia; order Anura; family Ranidae; genus Rana; species Rana kukunoris. The sequence continues at coordinate 102,269,130 of CM056051.1, forward strand.
CTTTCCATCTATTAAATCTTCTGCCCTTGTTGTTTTAACTTTGGATAGTAAAACATTTTTTTCTGCCAGTAAATACCGTATACAGCCCACTTCCTGTTTCTTGGTGGTAGAAAGCCTAGGCTTGTGACCTCATGCACAGCTCTCTCTCTCTCTCTCTCTCACTCTAGTGAGAGTTTGCCAGGAAGGGAGTGGGGATGAGTCATAACAGGGCCAATGAGAGCTGCAGAACTGGAGGTGTGTTTCTGTGTAAATCCAGGAAGTGAACAGACAGCAGCTTCAGCTGCCCACAGTTAAAATGGTTGCAGCCAGACTCGGTGGAGGGAGATTTCTGTAGCCTATTTGGCAAGTGCAGAATCACAGTACAGGCGGTCCCCCTAGTTACAAACACACCAATTTACAAACGACTCCTACTTACAAATAGAGGGAGACAACAGGAAGTGAGAGGAGATCTACCCATAGGAAGGGAAATTCACTCCTGTAAGGGTTATTATGGGAAACGGGTGTCGCTACTGATGCTTTATCACCAGGGCTTGTTTCCACAACAACCCAACATTTTCAAAATCAACGGTCATTGGGGCAGAAAGTGAGGTGAAATGTTCTGAACAGGGGCAAAGATGGCAAAATAAATGTTACGGGGTGTTCACACTTCTCTATGCTATCCAAAAAGCTTAAAAAGCTTTTTTTTTTGGATGGAGCTACACTTAAAAAAAAAAAAAATGACCTGTTCCCAAATTACAAACAGATTTAACTTGAGAACAAATCCTCTTGTTTGTATCCATTTGCATAATATGCAAAGTTGTTGGAGGGAAGCTTCAGAATGACAAAGATGTTTTTATTACAAATTATGTGAGCAGACTGCAGTTCCTCTTAAAGTGGTTAAACTGACCTCATTTACAGACTGAAGTTCATCCTTCTGATCTTTTAAAAGAACCAAATGATACAATGTTTTTTTTATTATCTCTCAGCGCTGAGCAATGTTGTGATAAAGAACCGCTCTGCACTCTGCATGAATTGTGGAAACGCTGAATTAAGATCGGTGGGGGGGATTGAATCAAGATGGCATTTTTTTTTTTTTTTTTTTTAACAATTAATCGTGCAGCTCTACCCCCTTACAATTGCTCTCCAAAGGGAATCTCTGTTGCTCCTCCAGTGGAGTGGAGACACTATAATAGAAGTATGTTACTAGCTGGATTACAAGGTGAAAACAGGGGAGAGGAAAAACAAATGCAGACACCACGTTTAAAGCAGAAGTAAAGTTGAAAAACAAAATCTTCTCTCTGCAAGGTAAAGTCATAATGTGCTAGTATGCCATGCATACTAGCACGTTATGAAAAACTAACCTTGAAACAAAGCATTCCAGTGTTGTGCTGTCATCGCTGACAGGGCTTCCATCTTCACCCAGTCTGCCTTCTCGGTCTGCGGTCATTTGAGTGCCTGAGCTGCGATGACCTCACTCCCGCGCATGAATGCGGAAGCCACTGTTTACAGCACAGGGCTTTGAAGGTATGGCACAGATATGCCATTCCTTCAGGGCACATGCGCGGGAGATGTCACTGGCTGTAGGGACACGAAGTGTTTCCTAAACTTAATGTTTAGAAGATATTCCATGTACCTACAAGTATTTTTTTTTATTTATTTTTTATTATAAACTTATCTGTAGGTAGAAGTGTCAAGGGGGACTTTACTACCACTTTAAAGGGTACGTTCACCTTTACAGAAAATCTGTAAAATCAAGTTACACTGGACCCCCTCCCCATCCCCCCTGAGTCCCACGTTCACCCGCTGTGAGAGATCGAGTTGCCACTTTACCGGTCCAGGGATTGGAAATCCCTGCAGCTTAATCTCCTAAATGGTAAAGGTACAGTTAAGCGCCATTCTTATTAGACCAATTAGAACCCGCCTAGCTCATCCTTTCAGCGCTGGAGAAGAGGAGAGAAAGCGGCAGGGATTTTAAATCCTTGGACGGGTAAAGCGGTGACTCGATCTCTCACGGCGGGTGATCACGGGACTCGGATACCAGGGGGCTGGGGTGGGGGTCCAGTTAAGGTTCACCTTACAGATTCTCTGTAAAGGCGAACTTACCCTTTTAATGATTGGAAGGCTGCAATATATTATATTTTTGTTTTGGGGTTTAACCACTTAAGGACCGCCGCATGTACATTTACGTCGGCAGAATGGCACCGACAGGCACATCAACGTATATATATGTTGGTGCCTTGGGGGGGATCGGGGGTCCGATCGGACCCCCCCCCCCGTACATGCGGCGGTCCGCGCGGCTGCAGGAGCGATCCGACAAGTGGGGGCGGCTATCCGTTTTCACCCGCCCCCTCCGGATCGCTCCCAGCCAATGCGCGCGCCCGCCCGCCCTGTCACTTCCTCCTCCTGTGTAAACACAGGAAGGAGGAAGCGACGTGATCTCTCCCTCGGCGTTTGTTTCAAGCGCCGCTGAGGAGAGATCACAACACTACAAGTAAGTCTGCACCAACAGCACACTTACACACAGACACAAACACATTTAACCCCCGCGATCGCCCCCCCCCCCTCCCCCCTGTCACAGTGTCACTGAATGCAGTAATCATACATGTATGATTACTGTATTTAGTGTCAGTGTGACAGACAGTGTGACAGTCAGTCAGTGTTAGTGTCAGGGTAGCCCCCCCCACCCCCCCCCAATAAAGTTTTAACCCCTTGATCACTGCCCTAGTTAACCCTTTCACTCCCTATTGCCAGCATCACTAAGCGATCATTTTTCTGATCGCTGTATTAGTGTCGCTGTTCCGGCTAGGTAGCTAATTTTTTTTTAATGCGATTTTTTTTTTTTTACTAAAGACATGTGGCTAAATAAATTTTGGCCTAAATGTTTGACTAAAATTTAGTTTATTGGTTTTTTATTATAACAAAAAGTAAAAAATATTGATTTTTTTTCAAAAATGTCGCTCTATTTTTGTATATAGCGCAAAAAATAAAAATCGCAGAGGCGATCAAATACCACCAAAAGAAAGCTCTATTTGTGGGAAAAAAAGGACGCGAATTTTGTTTGGGAGCCACGTCGCACGACCGCGCAATTGTCTGTTAAAGCGACGCAGTGCCGAATCGCAAAAACCCCTTGGGTCATTTGCCAGCGTATTGGTCCGGGTCTTAAGTGGTTAATATCCCTTTAAAGCGGAGGTCCACACAAAAATGGAACCTCCACTTTTCAGAACCCTCCCCCCTCCGGTGGCACATTTGGCACCTTTCAGGGGGGAGGGGGTGCAGATACCTATCTAAGACAGGTATTTGCACCCACTTCCAGGCATAGATTCCCTTGGGGGGTCACTCCCCTTCCCGTACCTCCCCTGCTGTCTTCTGGGAAACACACAGCTCCCAGAAGACAGCGGGGACCAGTTAGGACGCGCAGCACGACTCGCACATGCACAGTAGGGAACCAGGAAGTGAAGCCGCAACGCTTCCCTTCCTGATTCCCTCAACGAGGATGGCGGTGGGAGCAGCCGGGAGCTGAACGTTTGATCGGCTTCGGCTGCCAACTTTGCGGGCACCCTGGAGAGGTAAGTATCCATTTGGTAAAAGTCAGCAGCTGCAGTATTTATAGCTGCTGGCTTTTAATATTTTTTTTTTAGGCGGACCTCCGCTTTAACTTTTTTTTGTTCATTGGATGGGGCAGAACATTTAAGAATGGAATTTTTCTATAATGTGAAAGCATTACAAGTACACAAAAATGAATTGTGCATGTTTTTGTGTATATACCAGGGGTCCCCAAACTTTCTAAACAAAGGACCAGTTTACGATCCTTCAGACTTTAGGGGGGCCAGACTAGTAAAAAATGTCCAGTGGGGGTAAATAATACCATACCGTTGGTGTTAATGGAAAGAATTGATGGTGTCAGTTGGAGGAATAGTGCCCTAATGGTGCCAGCAACAAGAATTATGCCCCATTTAAATTGGATGGAATAGTGCCACAAGGGCAGCATTAGGGCAAGCAAAGGGCCACATCTGGCCCCAGGGCCGCAGTTTGGAAACCCCTGGTATATACCATTCAAAATATTTGGCCTGCATCACATGTTAACACAAAAAATATACTCCATATCCTGTTTTTTTTCCAACAGTATGTGCTGAGCTGTAGGGCATTTACAGTATGTGAATTGGCTACATAGTGTTGAATGAGATTTCCGCAATGCTTATGTTGCAGCACAGGAAAAAAAAAAGACAAGTATGAACAGGTCCTAAGAATGAATTGACTTGCATAGTAGCAGCAGATTACCTGCGTTTTGTAGCAATCTATTTTCATATTTTGTATTTTATTGGTATTTTCAGAGAACCCATAAGCCGCTGAGACAGAGCTGGGGAGAGTACGATTGTGAAGATGAAACAGTGAGTTGATTGTGCGAAGTTTGTTCACCTTTTGCGTCTCTTCTTTTTCTATTATGCCTTTCATTCACGTTGTGACTGTTTATATTTTGCATTGTAATTATTGAGCAGTGCTGGACAATGACGTTTTGTAGTTGGCACAGTGAGATCTTGTTTTTACTATCTAAAGTTGTGACTTTATCTGAATTTTCCAGGACTCCTTAAATGGGGAGGGCGAAGACCTCAGACATGATTTTGAACGACTGCAGCTGGCAATGGAGATGGTTGGTTTCCTGTCGGCTACACGTAGACAGTAAGTTTTGCATACAATCTCTAAAGTGCATTCGAGCCTCTCTCAAATTGTGGTGAGGCATTGGATTTTATTTTATTTTTATTTTCTTCTTTTTTTTTTTTTTATCTCAATACCCTTTTTTTATCTTTGCTGTATAGCTCATTAAAGTTTTAATCAAATAAGTTTATCACTGCAACTCTGTGCAGTACATCATAAAATGCAGCTCGCCGGTGGAATGTTACTTTTAGAGGAAATTTAACAAGTAACAAAAAAAAAAATGCTAATGGACATCCTATACACCGTCTACCATCATGGTTATTTTGTTATACAGAAAATAGAAAAATAAAAAAATCTGCCAATGGGCATCATACATTGTATATTCAGTGAACTAAAGGTAGAAAGAGCAATGAGAACATGAAATAGAAAATGTAGCATTTTTCCAGTTTTAGGATCAATAAACGAAAATAACTTTAAGGCCTCATGCACACTGGACGTTTTTACAGCAGCCGTATCCTATGTGTCTATGCACACATATGCTGTTATCGGTAGTTTTTGGCTGGGGCGTTTTTTGGCTTAAAAAACAAAACAAACAAGCGTTTTAAAGCCACAAAAACACTGAAAAATGTTGAAAAACTTCACTCGCCAGCATTTTTTTTTTTTTTTAACATTTTTGAAGAATTTATTTATTTAAAAAAAAAAAAAACGCTAACGTGGAAATACGCTAAAATGGCTATTGCAAAAACATGAAACATTAAAAAACTTGCTGCAAAGCTACTGGCGTTTTTATAACATTATTTTAACGTCCAGTGTGCATGAGGCCTAATGCCGCGTACACACGGTCGTTTTTTGTGATGAAAAAAACGACGTTTTCTGTGAAGTAAAAAACGACGTTTTTGAAACGTCACTTTTCAAAGACAATTTTGCATACACACCATAGTTTTTTCACAAAAAGCGAGGTTACGTTCACCACTCTTTTCCATTGAAGCTCGCTTCATAACTAGCTTCTGGGCATGCGCGGGTTGAAAAACGTCGTTTTGAACGACGTTTTTGCTACACACGGTGACTTTTTGTGAAACAAAAAACGACGTTTTGAAAAACGACACAAAAAATTCAAACATGTTGGAATTTTTTTTTGGTTGTTTTTTTGAAGACAAAAAACGACGTTTTGCCCACACACGATCAATTTAAATGACGTTTTAAAAAACGTTGTTTTTTTTCATCGCAAAAAACGACCGTGTGTACGCGGCATGAGGCTGTGATTACGCAGCCACAATTTTGATGCAATCAGTCAGACCAAAGTAGTAAAGTCAATGAAGTCGTATTAAGATGAATGGTTGTCATTGGAAATCAGGGACCAAAGCAGAGTTCCACCTAAAAGTGGTGGAAGCCCCGCTTAACTGCCTCCCTCTTTTATTTTTATTTATATAATATATATATACAGTGCCTTGCGAAAGTATTCGGCCCCCTTGAACTTTACGACCTTTTGCCACATTTCAGGCTTCAAACATAAAGATATAAAACTGTAATTTTTTGTGAAGAATCAACAAGTGGGACACAATCATGAAAAGGAACAAAATTTTTTGGATATTTCAAACTTTTTTAACAAATAAAAAACTGAAAAATTGGGCGTGCAAAATTATTCAGCCCCCTTAAGTTAATACTTTGTAGCGCCACCTTTTTGCTGCGATTACAGCTGTAAGTCGCTTGGGGTATGTCTCTATCAGTTTTGCACATCGAGAGACTGAAATTTTTGCCCATTCCTCCTTGTAAAACCGCTCGAGCTCAGTGAGGTTGGATGGAGAGCGTTTGTGAACAGCAGTTTTCAGTTCTTTCCAAAGAAACTCGATTGGATTCAGGTCTGGACTTTGACTTGGCCATTCTAACACCTGGATATGTTTATTTGTGAACCATTCCATTGTAGATTTTGCTTTATGTTTTGGATCATTGTCTTGTTGGAAGACAAATCTCCGTCCCAGTCTCAAGTCTTTTGCAGACTCCATCAGGTTTTCTTCCAGAATGGTCCTGTATTTGGCTCCATCCATCTTCCCATCAATTTTAACCATCTCCCCTGTCCCTGCTGAAGAAAAGCAGGCCCAAACCATGATGCTGCCACCACCATGTTTCACAGTGGGGATGGTGTGTTCAGGGTGATGAGCTGTGTTGCTTTTACGCAAACATAACGTTTTGCATTGTTGTCAAAAAGTTCGATTTTGGTTTCATCTGACCAGAGCACCTTCTTCCACGTTTGGTGTGTCTCCCAGGTGGCTTGTGGCAAACGTTAAACGACACTTTTTGCATGGAAATCTTTAAGAAATGGCTTTTTTCTTGCCGCTCTTCCATAAAGGCCATATTTGTGCAGTATACGACTGATTGTTGTCCTATGGACAGAGTCTCCCACCTCAGCTGTAGATCTCTGCAGTTCATCCAGAGTGATTATGGGCCTCTTGGCTGCATCTCTGATCAGTCTTCTCCTTGTATGAGCTGAAAGTTTAGAGGGACGGCCAGGTCTTCGTAGATTTGCAGTGGTCTGATACTCTGATACATTTCAATATTATCACTTGCACAGTGCTCCTTGGGATGTTTAAAG